>CM022302.1:482583867-484051207 GCA_011799875.1 Thinopyrum elongatum | reverse complement strand
AGAAGCCCCGCTTAGAGGTCGAGTGGCGAATGAACTCGCAAACATAGTATCCACATAAATTATTCCAGCATTTCTGCCACAAGCACTTTACGAGAATATAGTTCAATCAAACTAATAATCAAGCATGATAATGGTATTGATGAAACTAGAATCAATGAGAGATGCGCGCAACTAGCTAGTACTACTTACTTTGGGTTGTGAAAATCACAGCTCCTTCTTCAGACACGGAACCATTCCGGTGAACTTTTTCCAAGCCCTGCCCGGCAAAGAAAATGATTACTTGATATCAGGAAATGAACGAAAGTTACCGATATGGTGCGATGATGATTGAACTTACTTATGGAGCATTTTCCTCATGTCCGCCCACAGCTTAGGATCTTTACGTCTCGAGTCTAAGATAGTTACTAATTCCCCGTCAAGCTTAATGGATAGCAGAATAAAGTGGAAGCTGCGCACGCATAACTCATCAACTACATTTAACCTCGAGTAAGCGAAACCGAATATGCACAAGATAGTAACACTCACTTGAAGTTGTAAGGAAAGAGTATTTCCCTTTTGTTTTGATGTCGAAGGAACACTTTTAGCAAGTTTTCCTCAGTATCTTTGACTCTATTTTGTACCGCCCATTCATTGACGGTATTTGGGCTAATGAACCCAATGTCATAGATTTGTCCTCTTTTGCATTCGACGATCTTCAATCTGCATAATATAGTGAGGATAATTATATATACATGCAATGAACGAGCTGAGCTAGAGAGACTTAATTACAGAAATAATACTTACAGACAGTAGCAACTCATGAGAGTTTTGTCGATGGCGTCTTGATTGAATAACTAAAACAATTCCACTAATTCAACAGGCATCAGGTCGACTCCAATGAAGCCATGCTCATCTTTAATTCCCAGCAACAAACTGTCGGTCCCATCCTTGCTGCAGGTTTCCAACTACCAGTCATGCAATCCTTGCATCATCGTTGGTAGCTGCCGGAGCTGATCAGGTTTGACAAGAGGCTTCCCGTGCTCGTATCTAAAGGGCGCTACTACCTCAGCAATTTCAAACTGTACATCATCGCCCACGTAATCAGCAAGAGTGGTACCGGGCGCTAGCCCCGGATGATTAGCGATATCGCCAGACACCTTGAGCGGGGCCACGATTGCTTCTCCTGTTCGCCGAGCTGGGGAATTTTTTCCCACTTCGTATTGCAGCACTGGTAGTACTTCCCGACCGCCGTGCTTCATCATATGTCCTTTCAATATAGCGGTCATAGTGTGATTGCGGCGAAGGCGGTGGTGGTCGCTTCAGGGCATCCAGAGTGCGCTTCGCTTTCACCGGATCTATTATTTCCTTCGGAGGAGGACGTTTCCGTTCAAAATGGGCCTGCACTTCGGCAGCCACGATGTCCTTGTTTTCCTCGTCAGTCCTCTCATATGGTAACTTTGGAGGAGCCCTGAGGCTTGGACCAGCTTTGAATTTCTTGCCTGTTGTACTGCTAGCTGTCGTAGCGGCGGCGCCTCTCTTCCGTTGTTGCTGAGGCGGCGGAGTCCGATGACGCGCCGGAGGAGGCGGAGTCTGCTGACGCGCCGGAGACAGCTGAGGCGGAAGATGACTCTGCTAAGGGGCCTCCTCCACCGGAGACGGCGGCTGAGGCAGTGGAGACAGCTCACGCGCCGGAGACGACTCAGGCAGCTGAGACGGCTGAGCTAGACTGTGAGGAGTCTGCTGAGGGGCCTCCTCTGGCTCAGTCTGCTGAGGCGGCGTCCAATTTGGAAGCTTGATGTTCTCCTTTCTCCTTAGACAGGTACTCCTTAAGGCATTTTCCAGATTAATCTCCCCTTCACATAGGGTACTCAAGCTCCAGCCCCTCAAAACCATCCATTATTTCATCCACCCCGACAATAGCAAAGCCATGTGGAATCGGACGGCAATGGAAAGTTTCCTCAGCTCGAGGAGGTAAGACATGGCCGACCGCCACCTTCAAGGTCAGGTTATGGCATTTCGCCATTAGCACACAATGTTCATTCTCCGTGATAAGATCCACGGGGTAGCGAGGAGCCGTTATATCAGGCTGAACTAGCTCCGTGGAAGCCACGCTGCTTCTCCGCTGAGATGGTGATGACCCACAAGTATAGGGGATCAATCGTAGTCCTTTCGATAAGTAAGAGTGTTGAACCCAACGAGGAGCAGAAGGAAATGACAAGTAGTCTTCAACAAGGTATTCTCTGCAAGTACTGAAATTATAAGTAACGAGTAGTTTGATAGCAAGATAATTTGTAACGAGCAAGTAACGGTAATGGTAACAAAAGTGCAGCAAGGTAGCCCAATCCTTTTGAGGCAAAGGACATGCCAAAACAATCTCTTATGATAAGCAAGGTATACGGGAATTTCATCTAGTCACTTTCACCATGTTGGTTTGATTTGTGTTCGCTACTTTGATAATTTGATATGTGGGTGGACCGGTGCTTAGGTGTTGTTCTTACTTGAACAAACCTCATACTTATGATTAACCCCCTCGCAAGCATTCGCAACTACGAGAAAAGTATTAAGATAAAATCTAACCATAGCATTAAACTTTTGGATCCAAATCGTCCCCTTACGAAGTAGCGCATAAACTAGGGTTTAAGCTTCTGTCACTCTCGCAACCCATCATCTAATAACTACTCCACAATGCATTCCCTTAGGCCCTAATAAGGTGACGTGCCATGTAGTCGACGTTCACATGACACCACTAAGGGAATCACAACATACATACCATCAAAATATCGAACACATATCAAGTTCACATGATTACTTGCAACAAGATTTCTCCCGTGACCTGAAGAACAAAAGTAACTACTCACAAATGATAATCATGCTCAAGATCAGAGGGGTATTAAATAGCATAATGGATCTGAACATATAATCTTCCACCAAATAAACCATATAGTAATCAACTACAAGATGTAGTCAACACTAATAGTCACCCACAAGCACCAATCTAAGGTTCTGGTACAAAGATTGAACACAAGAGATGAACTAGGGTTTGAGAGGAGATGGTGTTGTTGAAGATTTTGATGGAGATTGCCCTCCACAAGATGGGAGAGTTGTTGGTGATGACGATGACGATGATTTCCCCCTCCGGGAGGGAAGTTCCCCCGGCGGAATCGCTCCGCTGGAGGGCAAAAGTGCTCCTGCCCAAGTTCCGCCTCGAGACGGCGGCGCTTCGTCCCGAAAGTCCTCTCCTCATTTTTTCTAGGTCAAAATGACCTATATACCAGAAGAGGGGCACCGGAGGTGGGCCGAGGAGGGCACAACCCACCAGGGCGCGCCTGGGCTCCCTGGCATGCCCAGGTGGGTTGTGCCCACCTGGTGGGCCCCCTCTGGTAGTTATTTGCTCCAATAATTCTTATATATTCCATAAAAAATCTCCGTGAAGTTTCAGCTCATTTGGAGTTGTGTAGAATAGGTGGCCTGACGTAGCTTTTTCAGGTCCAGAATTCTAGCTGCCGGTATTCTCCCTCCTTGTGTGAACCTTGCATATTATGAGAGAAAAGGCATTAGAATTACTCCAAAAAGCATTATTATGCATAAAAACAATATAAACAACAGTAGGAAAACATGATGCAAAATGGACGTATCAACTCCCCCAAGCTTAGACCTCGCTTGTCCTCAAGCGAAAAACGAAATCGAAAAACATGTCCACATGCTTAGAGAGAGAGGTGTCGATAAAAACAAAATACGGACATAGAAGCATCATGTATATTATTATAACAGCAACACACTTTAACATTAAACTTTATCATAGAACTTTTATCATATAACTTCTATCATATAACTTCTCATGAACAAGTAACAATTCATCACAACATCGAAGTACAAAGCATAAACTCTATTGAAAACCAACAAACTATATTCTCAGTCAACTTTGCAACTACAATTCATCATGTTTTCAGGAAGGGTCACGTGTCGGAGCCTTATGGCAAGTCCACATACTCAACCATCATAGTCTTCTATGATTGCTAACACTCACCGCATACACATGAGCAAAAAGTTTCAATCGGACACATAAAAAGATAGGGGCTTATAATTTCGCCTCCCAACGTATTCACCTCAAGGGTGATGTCAACAATAATAACTAATGCCGACTGATACGTCCATTTTGCATCATGTTTTCTTACTGTTATTTATGATGTTTTTATCCATAATAATGCTTTTTGGAGTAATTCTAATGCCTTTTCTCTCATAATATGCAAGGTATACACAAAGAGGGAGAATTCCGGCAGCTGGAAATCTGGACCTGGAAAAGCTACGTCAGGCCACCTATTCTGCACAACTCCAAACAAGCTGAAACTTCACGGAGATTTTTTATGAAATATTTGAGGAATATTGGAGCAAATAACTACCAGAGGGGGCCCACCAGGTGGGTACAACCCACCTGGGCGCGCCAGGGAGCCCAGGCGCGCCCTGGTGGGTTGTGCTCACCCAGGCCCACCTCCGGTGCCCATCTTTTGGTATATAGGTCATTTTGACCTAGAAAAAATAAGGAGAGGACTTTCGGGACGGAGCGCCGCCGTCTCGAGGCGGAACTTGGGCAGGAGCACTTTTGCCCTCCAGTGGAGCGATTCCGCCGGGGGAACTTCGCTCCCGGAGGGGGAAACCATCGTCCTCATCATCACCAACAACTCTCCCATCTTGGGGAGGGCAATATCCATCAACATCTTCAACAGCACCATCTCATCTCAAACCCTAGTTCATCTCTTGTGTTCAATCTTGTTACCGGAACTATAGATTGGTGCTTGTGGGTGACTAGTAGTGTTGATTACATCTTGTATTTGATTACTATATGGTTTATTTGGTGGAAGATTATATGTTCAGATCCAATATGCTATTTAATACCCCTCTGATCTTGAGCATGATTATCATTTGTGAGTAGTTACTTTTGTTCTTGAGGTCACGGGAGAAATCATGTTGCAAGTAATCATGTGAATTTGATATGTGTTCGATATTTTGATAGTATGTATGTTGTGATTCCCTTAGTGGTGTCATGTGAACGTCGACTACATGACACTTCACCATATTTGGGCCTAAGAGAATGCATTGTGGAGTAGCAATTAGATGATGGGTTGCGAGAGTGACAGAAGCTTAAACCCAAGTTTATGCGCTATTCCGTAAGGGACCGATTGGATCCAAAAGTTTAATGCTATGGTTAGAATTTATTCTTAATACTTTTCTCGTAGTTGCGGATGCTTGCGGGAGGGTTAATCATAAGTAGGAGGTTTGTTCAAGTAAGAACAGCACCTAAGCACCGGTCCACCCACATATCAAATTATCAAAGTACCAAACACGAATTAAACCAACATGATGAAAGTGACTAGATGAAAATCCCGTGTACCCTCAAGAACGCTTTGCTTATCATAAGAGACCGTTTTGGCCTGTACTTTGCCTCAAAAGGATTGGGCTACCTTGCTGCACTTTTGTTACTACTATCGTTACTTGCATGTTACAAATTATCTTGCTATCAAACTACTCAGTACTTACAATTTCAGCACTTGCAGATATTACCTTACTGAAAACTACTTGTCATTTCCTTCTGCTCCTCGTTGGGTTCGACACTCTTACTTATCGAAAAGAGCTACAATTGATCCCCTATACTTGTGGGTTATCAAGGATATTTTCTGGCGCCGTTGCTGGGGAGTGAAGCGCCTTTGGTAAGTGGAATTTGGTAAGGAAACATTTATATAGTGTGCTGAAATTTATTGTCACTTGTTACTATGGAAAACAATCCTTTGAGGGGCTTATTCGGGGTATCTTCACCTCGACCGGAACCACAATTAGCTACCGCTCAACCTACTGCACCTACTGAAAATATTGAATATGAAATTCTTTCGGGTATGATAGAACAACTGCTAGCTAATCCTTATGCAGGAGATGGAACCGAACATCCTGATATGCACTTGATATATGTAGAACAAATTTGTGGATTGTTCAGGCTTGCAGGTTTACCCGGAGATGAAGTTATGAAAAAGGTTTTCCCTTTATCTTTGAAGGGAAAAGCATTGGCATGGTATAGGATATGCGATGATATTGGATCTTGGAATTGGAATCGTCTGAAATTGGAGTTCCATCAAAAAAATTATCCTATGCATCTAGTTCATCGTGATCAGAATTATATATATAATTTTTGGCCTCGTGAAGGAGAAAGTATCGCTCTAGCTTGGGGGAGGCTTAAGTCAATGTTATATTCATGCCCCAATCATGAGCTCTCAAGAGAAATTATTATCCAAAAAAATTATGCTCGGCTTTCTCGTAATGATCAAACCATGCTTGATACTTCTTGTGCTGGCTCTTTTATGAAGAAGACTATTGAATTCCGGTGGGATCTTTTGGAAAGAATTAAATGCAACCCTGAAGATTGGGAACTCGATGAAGGTAAAGAGTCAGGTATTAAACTTAAATATGATTGTGTTAAATATTTTATGGATACCGATGCTTTTCAAAAGTTTAGCACTAAATATGGACTTGACTCTGAGATAGTAGCCTCTTTTTGTGAATCATTTGCTACTCATGTTGATCTCCCTAAAGAGAAGTGGTTTAAATATCACCCACCTATTAAAGAAGAAATTAAAGAACCAGTACCAGTTAAAGAAGAAACTATACTTTATAATGTTGATCCAGCTGTTCCTACTTCTTATATTGAGAAACCACCTTTCCCTGTTAGGATAAAGGAACATGCTAAAGTTTCAACTGTAGTCAACAAAAGCTATATTAGAACACCTAAACCTGATGAACAAATTAAAGTAGAACCTAGTATTGCTATGGTTAAAGATCTCTTGGAAGAAGATATGGATGGGCATGTTATTTATTTCTGTGAAGAAGCTGCTAGAATTGCCAAACCTGGTAAAAAGGATAAACATAGACCTGTTGTTGGCATGCCTGTTGTCTCAGTAAAAATAGGAGATCACTGTTATCATGGTTTATGTGACATAGGTGCTAGTGTAAGTGCTATTCCTTACACCTTATATCAAGAAATTATGAATGACATAGCACCTACAGAGATAGAAGACATAGATGTTACTATTAAACTTGCTAATAGAGACACTATATCACCTATTGGATTGTTAGAGATGTTGAAGTCTTGTGTGGAAAAATAAAATACCCTACTGATTTTCTTGTTCTTGGTTCCTCACAAGATGACTTTTATACCATTATCTTTGGTAGACCTTTCTTGAACACTGTTAATGCTAAGATAAATTGTGAGAAACAAACTGTCGGTGTTAGTTTTGGTGATGAGTCTCATGAGTTTAATTTTTCCAAGTTTAGTAGAAAGCTTCATGAAAAAGAATTGCCCAGTAAGGATGATTTAATTGGTCTTGCTTCTATTGCTGTGCCACCTACTGATCCTTTAGAACAATATTTGCTAGACCATGAAAATGATTTACATATGCATGAAAGAAATGAAATAGATAAGATTTTCTTTGAACAACGTCCTCTGCTTAAACACAATTTGCCTATTGAAACTCTAGGAGGTCCTCCTCCACCTAAGGGTGATCCTGTGTTTGAATTAAAACAATTGCCAGACACTTTGAAATATGCTTATCTTGATGAAAAGAAGATATATCCTGTTATTATTAGTGCTAACCTTTCAGAACATGAAGAAGAAAGATTATTGAAAGTTCTAAGGAAGCACCGAGCTGCTATTGGATATACTCTTGATGATTTAAAGGGCATTAGTCCCACTCTATGTCAGCACAAAATTAATATGGAACCTGATGCTAAACCCGTTGTTGATCACCAACGTCGGTTAAATCCAAAAATGAAGGAAGTGGTAAGAACGGAAATCTTAAAACTTCTGGAAGCAGGTATAATCTATCCTATAGCTGATAGTAGATGGGTAAGTCCTGTTCATTGTGTCCCTAAGAAAGGAGGTATAACTGTTGTTCCTAATGATAAGAATGAACTTATTCCACAAAGAATTGTTACAGGCTATAGAATGGTAATTGATTTTAGAAAACTAAACAAAGCAACTAGAGAAGATCATTACCCACTGCCTTTTATTGATCAAATGCTTGAAAGATTATCTAAACACACACATTTTTGCTTCCTTGATGGATATTCTATTTGTTCACAAATACCTGTTTCTCAACCTGATCAAGAAAAGACCACTTTTACTTGTCCCTTTGGAACTTATGCTTATAGACGTATGCCTTTCGGTTTATGTAATGCACCTGCTACCTTTCAAAGATGTATGACTGCTATATTCTCTGACTTTTGTGAAAATATTGTTGAAGTTTTCATGGATGATTTCTCTGTTTATGGGAAGTCTTTTGATGATTGTTTAAGCAATCTTGATCGAGTTTTGCAGAGATGTGAACAAACAAATCTTGTCTTGAACTGGGAGAAGTGCCACTTTATGGTTAATGAAGGCATTGTTTTGGGTCATAAAATTTCTGAAAGAGGTATTGAAGTGGACAAAGCTAAGGTTGATGCAATTGAGAAAATGCCATGTCCTAAAGATATAAAAGGTATTCGTAGTTTCTTAGGTCATGCTGGTTTCTATAGGAGATTTATCAAAGACTTTTCTAAAATTTCTAGGCCTCTCACGAATCTCTTGCAAAAGGATATTCCTTTTGTTTTTGATGATGATTGTTTAGAAGCCTTTGAAACACACAAGAAAGCCTTAATTTCTGCACCTATTGTTCAACCACCTGATTGGAACTTGCCTTTTGAAATTATGTGTGATGCTAGTGATTATGCTGTTGGTGCTGTTCTAGGACAAAGAGTTGATAAGAAACTGAATGTTATTCATTATGCTAGTAAAATTCGAGACAGTGCTCAATGAAATTATGCTACTACTGAAAAAGAACTCTTAGCAGTGGTGTTTGCTTGTGATAAATTTAGACCTTATATTGTTGATTCCAAGGTTACTGTTCACACCGATCATGCTGCTATTAAATATCTTATGGAAAAGAAAGATGCCAAACCTAGACTTGTTTGGTGGGTTCTCTTGTTACAAGAATTTGATTTACATATCATTGATAGAAAAGGAGTTGAGAACCCCGTAGCTGATAATTTATCTAGGCTTGAAAATGTGCCTGATGACCCACTACCTATTGATGATAGTTTTCTTGATGAGCAGTTAGCTGCAATAAATGTTGCTCATACTACCCCTTGGTATGCTGATTATGCTAATTACATTGTTGCTAAATATTTACCACCTAGCTTTACATACCAACAAAAGAAAAAATTCTTCTATGATTTAAGACATTACTTTTGGGATGACCCACATCTTTATAAAGAAGGAGTAGATGGTATTATTAGACGTTGTGTACCTGAGCATGAACAGGGACAAATCCTACGGAAATGTCACTCCGAAGCTTATGGAGGGCATCATGCTGGAGATAGAACTGCTCACAAGGTATTGCAATCTGGATTTTATTGGCCTACTCTTTTCAAGGATGCCCGTAAGTTTGTCTTATCTTGTGATGAATGTCAAAGAATAGGTAATATCGGTAAGCGTCAAGAAATGCCTATGAATTATTCACTTGCTGTTGAACCATTTGATGTTTGGGGATTTGATTACATGGGACCTTTTCCTTCCTCTAATGGGTATACACATATTTTGGTTGTTGTTGATTATGTTACTAAATGGGTAGAAGCTATTCCAACCAGTAGTGCTGATCACAACATCTCTATTAAAATGCTTAAGGAAGTTATTTTCCCAAGGTTTGGAGTCCCTAGATATTTAATGACTGATGGTGGTTCACACTTTATTCATGATGCTTTCCGTAAAATGCTTGCCAAGTATGATGTTAACCATAGAATTGCATCACCTTATCATCCTCAGTCTAGTGGTCAAGTTGAACTTAGCAATAGAGAAATAAAATTAATTTTGCAAAAGACTGTCAATAGGTCCAGGAAGAATTGGTCTAAGAAATTAGATGATGCACTTTGGGCTTATAGAACAGCTTATAAAAATCCTATGGGTATGTCTCCTTATAAAATGGTTTATGGAAAAGCTTGTCATTTGCCTCTTGAGTTAGAACATAAAGCTTATTGGGCCATCAAAGAGCTCAACTATGATTTCAAACTTGCTGGTGAAAAGAGGTTATTTGATATTAGCTCATTAGATGAATGGAGAACCCAAGCTTATGAAAATGCAAAATTATTCAAAGAAAAAGTTAAAAGATGGCATGACAAAAGAATCCAAAAGCGTGAGTTTAAAGTCGGAGAATATGTTCTTTTGTACAACTCTCGTTTCAGATTCTTTGCAGGAAAACTCCTCTCAAAATGGGAAGGCCCTTACGTTATCGAGGAGGTTTATCGATCTGGAGCCATCAAAATAAATAATGCCGAAGGTACTAACCCTAAAGTTGTCAATGGGCAACGAATAAAACACTATATCTCAGGTACACCCATTAATGTTGAAAGTAATGTTATCCAAACTTTGACATCGGAAGAACACATAAAAGAGTCCTTCCGGAACACTCCAGAATCATGAAAATAAGGAGGTACGTGATACGGTAAGTAAATGGACTCCAAAAAATCCGCAAAAATATTTTTTATCAGTTTTTGAATATTTAAAACATTAGGAAATAAAGAAACTTCCAGGAAGCGTCCCTTGGTGGGCACAAGACACCAGGGTGCGCCAGGCTTGCCTGGCGCGCCCAGGTGGGTTGTGCCCACCTGGGACACCTTCCGGACTCCGTTTTTCTACAGTATGCTTGTCCCCCAAGATAAAAAATCTATATATACTTCCCGAACCTGTTAACCACCGTATCGCGAAGAAATCCTCTGTCTCCTTTTTCCTTGTTGTTTTCTGCCAGATCTCATCTACCATGGCCACCTCCGGTTCCTCTAAGGACAAGTTCTTCAAGAACATCATCAACCCATATCTTCGGGAGGTGGTGCAGCACCCTCAGGTCATCCAGATGCATGAGGGGGTGCTTCACCTCCGCGATGTGCCATGTTCCAAGGGGACCGAAACCATGGAGGCCAGGCTTGAAGCTATGGAGCAAGACGTCTTCAGGTGCAAGGGGATGGTGGAGCGTGGACTCAACGCCAATCACCTTATGATCACGGACTTCTCCCGTGATCTCAAGGTGGATGGCAAGCCCATGAAGGACATCGTCTTCACCCTCAATGAGCAAATCAACTTCCTCAAAAGCCAGATCTATGATCTCCAAAACCAAGTCTTTGAATATGAGGCGAGGTTTAAAGGTATGAGTTTGGCTGCTAGTTGCAGGACCCGTGAGACTCACTCCTCCTCTTACGATGGTGGGCCACTGCCATGGAAATCCGAGGACAAGATCCCTTCTTCATCACCACCACCTTCTTCTTCATCACCCAAAGAGAATTGAGTATCGGGTATGGGCACTCCCCTTGGCTTCCGCCAAGCTTGGGGGAGGTGCCCCGGTATCATATCATCCCACTATCTTTTTGCCTTTACTTATTTTAGTTCGATCTTTTGCTTTAGATGAATAAAAGTTTAGTCGATCCTTTCTTCTTTGAGAGTTTGCTTAGTGATCTATCCTTGTAATCATGTGCAAGTTATATAATAAAGTTTAGTTTGAGTTTTTGCTTTCTTTACTTTCATGTTGCAAATAAAATAAAAAGAAATAAGAAAGAAAAAGAGAAAGGAAATAAATAAAAGAAAGGAAATAAATCAAGAAGATCATATACTAATCCTATGGTAGGTGATGACACCACATAAGGAAAAGTATGAGTAGAAAATTTTATTAGAGATTAACAAACATAGCATTAGTCAATGATGCAACTCATGAAAGAATTAATAAGGGAAGAGAAGATTCACATATAAATATACTATCCTAGAAATCTTTTGTGATTGTGAGCCCTCATCAAAATATTATATGCCAAAATTGTTGACGTTGGACAAGGAAGACAACTTAATGGTTTATGTTTGTTTATATTCACATAGAAGTCATATTGTCATAGATCCTTTAACATGTGGTGCTTGCCCCCTATCTTTGCTAGCCAAAAATTCCGCACTAAGTAGAGATACTACTTGTGCATCCAAAAACCCTTAAACCCAAATCTTATTTTCAAGAGTCCACCATACCTACCTAGGGATTGAGCAAGATCCCTCAAGTAAGTTGTCATCGGTGCAAAAAGGCAATAAAAATTGCTTCTAAAAGTGTGAGATCATTTAGTGTAAGAGAAAATTGAGCGTTGCACGAACTTGTGATGGTGAAGAATAAAAGCGACAGACTGCATAATAAAGGTCGCTATCACAAGGGGCAATATAAAGTGATGTTCTTTTGCACTAAGGGGTTGAGCATACAAACAAATAAGCGCATGGCAACCTCTGTTCCCTCTGCGAAGGGCCTATCTTTTACTTTTCATGTATTTACTTTTATGCAAAGAGTCAAAGTTTTCCTTCTATCCCTTTTTATTTTTCTCCTTTAGCAAGCATCATGTGGTGAGGAAAGATCTAGGCACATATGTCCAGTTGAATATAGATAGCATAAGTTATTATTGTTGACATCACCCTTGAGGTGAATATATTGGGAGGCGAAACAATAAGCCCCTATCTTTCTATGTGTCCGGTTGAAATGTTTTGCTCGTGTGTACGAGGTGAGTGTTAGCAATCATAGAAGACTATATGATGGTTGAGTATGTGGACTTGCCTAAAGGCTCCGATACGCGACCCTTCCTGAAAAGATGATGAATTGTAGTTGCAAAAGTTGACTGAGAACATAGTTTATTGGTTTTTAATAGAGTTTTTGCTTTATACTTCAAATGTGTGATGAATTGTCACTTATTCATGAGAAGTCTATGATAAAAGTTCTATGATAAAAAGTCTTATGTTTAATTTTATTGCTGTTATAATAATCAACATGATGCTTCTATGTCCGTATTTTGTTTTTATCGACACCTCTCTCTCTAAGCATGTAGACATGTTTTTCGATTTCGGTTCTCGCTTGAGGACAAGCGAGGTCTAAGCTTGGGGGAGTTGATACATCCATTTTGCATCATGTTTTCTTACTGTTATTTATGATGTTTTTATCCATAATAATGCTTTTTGGAGTATTTCTAATGCCTTTTCTCTCATAATATGCAAGGTATACACAAAGAGGGAGAATTCCGGCAGCTGGAAATCTAGACCTGGAAAAGCTACGTCAGGCCACCTATTCTGCACAACTCCAAACAAGCTGAAACTTCACGGAGATTTTTTATGAAATATTTGAGGAATATTGGAGCAAATAACTACTAGAGGGGCCCCACCAGGTGGGCACAACCCACATGGGCGCGCTAGGGAGCCCAGGCGCGCCCTGGTGGGTTGTGCTCACCCAGGCCCACCTCCGGTGCCCATCTTCTGGTATATAGGTCATTTTGACCTAGAAAAAAAAGGAGAGGACTTTAGGGACGGAGCGCCACCGTCTCGGGGCGGAACTTGGGCAGGAGCACTTTTGCCCTCCGGCGGAGCGATTCCGCCGGGGGAACTTCCCTCCCGGAGGGGGAAATCATCGTCCTCATCATCACCAACAACTCTCCCATCTTGGGGAGGGCAATCTCCATCAACATCTTCAACAGTACCATCTCATCTCAAACCCTAGTTCATCTCTTGTGTTCAATCTTGTTACCGGAACTATAGATTGGTGCTTGTGGGTGACTAGTAGTGTTGATTACATCTTGTAGTTGATTACTATATGGTTTATTTGGCGGAAGATTATATGTTTAGATCCAATATGCTATTTAATACCCCTCTGATTTTGAGCATGATTATCATTTGTGAGTAGTTAATTTTGTTCTTGAGGTCACGGGAGAAATCATGTTGCAAGTAATCATGTGAATTTGATATGTGTTCGATATTTTGATAGTATGTATGTTGTGATTCCCTTAGTGGTGTCATGTGAACGTCGACTACATGACACTTCACCATATTTGGGCCTAAGGGAATGCATTGTGGAGTAGCAGTTAGATGATGGGTTGCGAGAGTGACAGAAGCTTAAACCCCAGTTTATGCGCTATTCCGTAAGGGACCGATTGGATCCAAAAGTTTAATGCTATGGTTAGAATTTATTCTTAATACTTTTCTCATAGTTGCGGATGCTTGCGGGAGGGTTAATCATAAGTAGGAGGTTTGTTCAAGTAAGAATAGCACCTAAGCACCGGTCCACCCACATATCAAATTATCAAAGTACCGAACACGAATTAAACCAACATGATGAAAGTGACTAGATGAAAATCCCGTGTACCCTCAAGAACGCTTTGCTTATCATAAGAGACCGTTTTGGCCTGTCCTTTGCCTCAAAAGGATTGGGCTACCTTGCTGCACTTTTGTTACTACTATCGTTACTTGCTCGTTACAAATTATCTTGCTATCAAACTACTCAGTACTTACAATTTCAGCACTTGCAGGTATTACCTTACTGAAAACTACTTGTCATTTCCTTCTGCTCCTCGTTGGGTTCGACACTCTTACTTATCGAAAAGAGATACAATTGATCCCCTATACTTGTGGGTCATCACCCACCCATATCCAACTAGATATATGTGCCTAGATCTTTCCTCACCACATGGTGCTTGCCAAAAGAGAAAATAAAAAGGAATAGAGAGAAATACTTTGACTCTTGCATAAAAGTAAATACATAAAAGTAAAAGATAGGCCCTTCGCAGAGGGAAGCAGAGGTTGCCATGCGCTTTTTGGTTGTATGCTCAATCTCTTAGTGCAAAAGAACGTCACGTTATATTGCCCCTTATGATAGCAACCTTTATTATGCAGTCTGTCGCTTTTATTCTTTGCCATCACAAGTTCGTACAAAGCTCAATTTTCTCTTACACTAAATGATCCAACACTTTTAGGAGCAATTTTTATTGCCTTATTGCACCAATGACCACTTACTTGAAGGATCTTACTCAATCCATAGGTAGGTATGGTGGACTCTCAAAAAAAGATTTGGGTTTAAGTGTTTTTGGATGCACAAGTAGTATCTCTACTTAGTGCGGAATTTTTGGCTAGCATAGATGGGGGACAAGCACCACATGTTAAAGGATCTATGACAATATAACTTCTATGTGAATATGAACAAACATAAATCATTACGTTGTCTTCCTTGTCCAACCACTACTGCAGGATGCTGCTAACGCGACACTACGATCAAAGACCCTTCGACGAAACTATGTGCGATGCAATAATCACAAACGATGGTGTAAAATAACTGTCAAAAAAGGTGCAAACTGTTTGTAATGGCAGGCACATCAAACACGGTTTAGATTTTAGTTGCGTGTGCGATGCTGGGCATATGGTTGATCCATACGAACTGTTTGCGATTAGACAGAACAACAGAAACGGGCAGCCATATCAATGTGTGTGTGATATACGGCATACAGTTCGCTCCGATGAACTATTTGCGATGATCGTGGTGAACACAAACGATTCGGCGTAACAAGATGTGTGTGATACCCGGCAAACAGGTCGTTAATCAGAATTGTGAGCGATCATTATAGATAGCCCATATGGTCTTTTTTGTGAATTGTGTGCTCGTCAGGGCACACAGTTCAACAAACCAACCTGTGGGCGATAATATAGAAGATCTCTATCAAATACGGATTACTAACCGTCTGCGATGAGATTGACAGGATAAACAGAGATAACAAATTAATATGAGCGAACGGAAACAGAGATATGTACAGTCTGCTTAATTTAGTCCTTTTTCTTCTTCTTGTTGTTGTTGGATGGCCCCGTGACATCGTCTTGGCAAGGACGCTTCTTGCCGCTGACGGTTGGCTTTTCATCGCCGCCGTCGTCGTCATCATCATTGCTATCGTCGTCGTCCTCCTCCTTGTTCGACCATTCCTCCTCATCATCATCGTCGTCCTCTTCTCCGTCCTCCGACGGCTCCTCGTCCGTTTGGTTGTCGTCTGACGACGCCAGAGGCGGCGTCCCTTCCATGATCCGGATATAATCGAGGTCTGGGCTCGACGCCGGACTCATGGAAGACGAGCGGGATGATTCCGATGTTGATCTATCATCGGGCGCCAGAATGCTGGCCGAACTGTCGTCCTCGCTGTCGCTCGACATGGCTGCAGAGTGTGTGCTAGTGTGTAGTGCGGCCTGCCGGGGACGATGAAGATGGTGGACACTTAAGCGGGGTATGCAGAGAAGAGGAAATGCCAATTGAAGCGGGTGTTGACGTATTATCTAACTGCTGATATAATCAACCGCAATTATTTGTACCCAGTCGCTCCAAATTCCCGGGGTTGCGCAGGACTCCTATTGGATGGTTTATTTTTTCAGGACAAAAAGAAGGAACGAGTTTTGGGATTATGCACCGGTACCGGTACGAACGGAGTAGGACAGTTGGCAAGCAATACATTGAGCTCTTCTTATTGATAAAGCCAGTAATAATCAAACTACAAAGGAAAAGAAAAAAAAGACAAAGGAAAATATCTGCACAAATCTTCGCGTAACATCAATGGCATAGGACCTAGATGTGCATTACTTAGAGCACATCTAGATGTGCTTTAGCAATACTGTCAAACAAAACCCCTAATCATCATTGCAAACAGCGCATAGAACATGGCTAATGCGACAATCACAACTACACATGCTAGTTCCTTCTTGTCTCTTGCTTTCATCGGTTGCCTGTGATTGATTCTTTCTTGCTTCATCGTACTGATTGTACATTCCAGATCAGCCAGTTTCTTCTTCAGCTTTACGTTATCTTCCGCGAGCTTGGTGATGACACTCCGAGCCCTGCCATGCCATTCTTCATCCAGCCAGTTAACAAAGGCACAAGCCTCATATCCCTGCCAATGTTAAATAGTATTCAGGATGAGCGGTGGCATTAACTGAAGTAAAATGATGAACTTAGCACTAACCTCTAAGGGGAAACTGAGAAACCGTCTACCAATGTCGAATCCCTTCGTGCATACACGTCGAGCGGGAGTGTGCCCGTGCACACAACTCAGCTTTTGGTACTTCTCGGTGGCGCAAAACTCAGAGTCGAACTCGTGTTGCGGGAGTCTGGAGTCATGCTCCGGATCCGGCGGCAGATCGCTTTCCTGGGGGGGGGGATCATTCAGGACGGATTCAGCAAGGAGCTATACTTTGGACATGCTAAAAAAGATCGGGATAGATTGGAACCTGACAGGACGATTCAGATCCGTAGTACACCTGCCTTCTGATGACCTTAGGCAAGTGCTCGGCGGCTACCGCCGTCGTGGCGGCGATACGAGTAGGAGCAGCCGCACTGAAACCATCAGCACCACTCGTCCGCATTCCCCCAATGTCAGTGCCACGTGAGGGAATTTGGAGGCTATGTAGGGATTTGGGGGAAATGGGGAAACTGTGGGGATAAGCTAATAGTCGGGAACTACTTATGGCACTATATGTTGTATACGGCACACTGTGTGAGAAGACAACGTAGGTTAGACACGGTTGCCGTTACATAACCGTATGTGTTGTACTACCCTGTCCATATAATTGAGTTACAATGATACCGTGTAAACAGCCACTCTGCGGATATCCGTAAAAAAACAGCCGCTCTGCATATAGAGATGACAGCGGCGGCCTAGGCAGCGGCTACCGGAGAAGAGGTCAATCCTCGGTCGGTGGGCGGTGGCGGCGTCATAGGAGGTAAATCCTCGGTCTGCGGCGGGAGATAGGAGGAGCTCAACCATCGAGGTCGGCGGCGGCGTGATTCGAGCACATCCATCGCGGTCGATGGCGGGATAGTGGAGGTCAAACTTCAGGCGGCAGCCGCACTAAGCTTTGCTCCTCGACCCTGCTATCTCGGCGTGCCGCCGCATCGCGTTTCTCTGTCTGCTGGGTGGAGGTCACCGCGCGGCTAATTAATTATGGTATTCTTTTCATGAGTGGCTTAATTAAGGTATTCAATTCCTAAGGGTAGTGTTGTACTGGTACTCTGCGTGTAAATTGACTGGCCATTAATTTTTGTCATTGCACGTTTGGATAACAATATGGAGCGCCCTCAGTAATTAAGAAAATAAAACCTTGTGATTTATGCACGCATCTTTGGGCAGCAGTTAATCCGTGTATTAATGTTGTTGTTTTGTTTTTAATTACCATTCGTGTGGTGCAGATGGAACTATCTCGATGGATGAAGAATCGGAAAACCATAGATTTTATCAGTGGCGTGACAGAGTTCATGAATTTGGCTGAAAGTACAAAGAGGAGAATTGGTGATGCGGATTACATCCTGTGTCCATGTACTGATTGTGCCAATACAAAGTCACATGAAGTTGCAGATGTCCAGTTGCACTTAGTCTCTAGGGGATTCATGGATGGATATACACGTTGGACCAGACACGGTGAAGAGGAGGTCATGGATGAAGATACCCAGGGCTGCGAGATGCCAAACCCCGATCAGTGTCACATGGATGTTGAATCTAACATCGGGGCAGAGGCGTCAAGCTACCAATGGAACACTGGAAAGCCGAAACGCCCACTCGAAAACCAAGACGTCGACACAGATGACGACGATCTTGATATGCCAGATTTTGCTGCTATGATTGCAGATTTTGAGGGCCCAAAAAAGGATATGATTGGGTACATGGATCTGCCAACCATTGATGCGGACTCCAAGAAAGAATTGTATCCTGGTTGCAAAAAGAAATATTCCAAGTTGAGTGCCACCCTGGCGCTTGATGCGGCTTGAAGCTACGTCGGTATTTCCCCAAAGAGGAAGGGATGATGCAGCACAGCGACAGTAGGTATTTCCCTCAGTGATGAGACCAAGGTTATCGAACCAGTAGGAGAACCAAGCAACAATACATAAACGGCACCTGCACACAAATAACAAATACTCGCAACCCGACGTATTAAAGGGGTTGTCAATCCCTTTCGGGTAACGGCGCCAGAAATTGGCAAAACGGACGTGAATAAATTGTAGTAGATTGATAGATCGAACGCCAAATAAAATAAATAAGAATAAATTACAGCAAGGTATTTTTGTATTTTTGGTTTAGTAGATCTGAAAATAAAAGCAAAGAAAAATAGATCGCAAAGGCAAATAATATGAGAAAGAGACCCGGGGGCCGTAGGTTTCACTAGTGGCTTCTCTCGAGAAAAATAGCAAATGGCGCGTAAACAAATTACCATTGGGCAATTGATAAAACTTCAAATAATCATGACGATATCCAGGCAATGATCATTATATAGGCATCACGTCCAAGATTAGTAGACCGACTCCTGCCTGCATCTACTACTATTACTCCACACATCGACCGCTATCCAGCATGCATCTAGTTTATTAAGTTTATTGAGAAACAGAGTAATGCAATAAGAACGATGACATGATGTAGACAAGATCTATTTATGTAGAAATAGACCCCATCGTTTTATCCTTAGTAGCAACGATACATACATGTCGGTTCCCCTTCTGTCACTGGGGTCAAGCACTGTAAGATCGAACCCACTACAAAGCACCTCTTCCCATTGCAAGATAAATAGATCAAGTTGGCCAAACAAAACCCAAATATTGGAGAAGAAATACGAGGCTATAAGCAATCATGCATATAAGAGATCAAAGAAACTCAAATAACTTTCATGGATATAAAAAGATAGATCTGATAATAAACTCAAAGTTCATCTGATCCCAACAAACACACTGCAAAAAGAGTTACATCATATGGATCTCCAAGAGACCATTGTATTGAGAATCAAACGAGAGAGAGGAAGCCATCTAGCTACTAGCTATGGACCCGAAGGTCTACAAAGAACTACTCACGCATCATTGGAGAGGCACCAATGGAAGTGGTGAACCCCTCCGTGATGGTGTCTAGATTGGATCTGGTGGTTCTGGACTCTGCGGTGGCTAGAATTGATTTTCGTCGACTCCCCTAGGGTTTTTGGAATATTGGGGTATTTATAGAGTAAAGTGGTGGTCCGGGGGGCACCCGAGGTGGGCACAACCCACCAGGGTGCGCCTGGGCCTCTAGGCGCTCCCTGGTGGGTTGTGCTCCCCTCGGAGCAGCCCCCAGGTGTTTCTTTGGCCCATTGGTTGTCTTCTGGTCCAAAAAAATCCACAAAAAGTTTTGCTACGTTTGGACTCCGTTTGGTATTGATTTCCTGCGATGTAAAAAACATGCAAAAAATAGCAACTGGCACTTGGCACTATGTCAATAGGTTAGTACCAAAAAATGATATAAAATGACTATAAAATGATTATAAAACATCCAAGATTGATAATATAACAGCATGGAACAATAAAAAATTATAGATACGTTGGAGACATATCAGCGCTTCTCAGATTTAAAGCAGCAAACGGTCTATCAAACAAGGGCTTCACAGAGATGTTAGGTCTTTTCAAAGAAATTATTCCGGAGGATAATGTGCTCCCCAGAAGCACGAATGAAGCGAAGAAAATTGTTTGCCCATTGGAACTTGAAGTCCAGAAGATACACGCTTGTGTGAATGATTGTATATTGTACCGTGGTGAGTACAAAGATTTGTGTGCATGTCCCACATGCAAGCATGCACGATACAAGCGCAGGAGAGCAAAGGACAAGTACAAATTGGACGATGAGATCAAGACATGAATCCCGTTCAAGGTTGTTTGGTACTTGCCTTTAATTCCAAGGTTGAGGCATTTATTTGCAAACCCTAGAGAGGCAAAGAGGTTGCGGTGGCATCATGATGAGCGAATTGTGGATAAGTTTATGAGGCACCCGAAAGATGGGGCTCAGTGGGAATTAATCGACAACAAGTTTGAAGACTTTGCCAAGGATCCTAGAACTATAAGGCTCGGGGAGTGTACTGACGGGATGAATCCTTTTGGCGATATGAGCACCAATCACAGCACATGGCCGGTGCTTCTGTGCATATATAACCTAGCTCCTTGGTTGTGTATGAAGAAAAAAATACATTATGATGTCAATGATTATCCAAGGCCCGAAGCAACCTGGAAATGACATCGACATTTACTTTCAGCTACTGGTATAAGAACTGCTGACAGTGTGGATAGATGCGCCTGTTGTAAAATGTTATGATGCTTACAGAAAGGAGATTTTCGATCTACATGCGATGCTGGTGCACAACATTCAAGATATGCCGGCATTAAGCAACACATCGGGGCAGAAAACAAAGGGAGATGTAGGGTGTGTCACATGCATGGATAGGACAGCTAGCAGAAGACTTCCCAACTCGCACAAAACCATGTATTTGCGTCATCGTAGGTTCTTACGGAAAAATCACCCATACCGAAAGATGAAAGCTGAATTTGATGGTACGGCAGAGGCAAGTGTGGGCCCAAGACCCTATGAAGGGGAGGTGGTTCACAACATGGCTAAAAAAATTAATGATGTGCTTGGCAAGAACCACCCTTTGACGGTGAAACAAACACCCAAGGGTCAAGTGTTTAAGAAGAAATCGGTGTTCTGGAAATTACCTTAATGGGAGATTCTACGTGTATGTCACTGCATCGATGTCATGCATGTAGAGAAGAGCGTATGTGAAGGCATCCTTGGTACTCTGCTCAAGATTAAAGGTAAAATAAAGGATGGTGACGGTTCACGGCTCGATATGCTTGCTGATCAATCAAAACACAAGAGTGAAGCAGAAGATGATGACAAATTCATCAAAGCTCGCCAGAGTTACAATTTCAGTACAAAAGAAGCAACACAGTTCTTCACCTATTTGTTGTCAGTTAAGACACCCTCTTCCTACTGCGCAAACATCAAAAGTCTCGTGGATGTGAGCTCAGGTAAAATGAAGTTGGGACACATGAAGTCACATGATTGCCACGTAATGTTGACACAAATCCTCCCGGTGGCCATCAGGAATCTGATGGACAAAGATATAAGAAACACACTCATTGACCTCTGTGATTTCTTCAACCAACTATGGCAGAAAGTTGTAGATCCTGAAGAGTTGGATCATATGCAAGATGATATTGCAAGAATATTGTCCAACCTAGAGATGTTTTTTCCACCGTCATTCTTTGATGTCATGGTCCATCTCACTGTGCACCTTGTCGACGAGATAAAGTATTGTGGTCCTGTGTTTCTTCGCAACATGTATCCCTTCGAGCGGTTCATGGGAATACTGAAGCGCTTTTGTCGGAACCGAAACCATCCAGAGGCAAGCATCCTACAAGGTTATACCGCGGAGGAGGTGGTTGAGTTTTGCACCGAATACATGAAATAAAGACCTATAGGTTTGCCCCTCTCTCGCCACGAGGGAAGGCTGAAAGGTAAGCCGGTCCTTGCTGGCACGCAAATGGCTGCACCCGGAGAATTGGCAGAGAAAGCCCATTTGACGGTACTGCTTAACAGCCTAGTTCTCAGCGCTTATGCCAAAGAACACTTGGCGGAGATACGCCAAAGCTTCTTATCAATGGTGCCTTCATCAGATGTGGAGATGAAGGAGCACACTAAGAACTACGCCGAATGGCTGAAGAATCGTTTGGCACAAGGATCCATCGATGACATTGCTACGTGGTTGGCACAAAAGCCATCACCTACGGTGTTGACGTACCAAGCATATGACATAAATGGATACACGTTCTACACTGAGGAACGTGATCAGAAGACCTCATATCAAAACAACGCTGTTCGAATAGAATGCATGACTGTAGATGAAGCTGATAAAAGGGTATACTATGGGACCATTAAAGAGATTTGGGAGCTTGACTATGTGAAAGTTAAGGTGGCATTATTCCGGTGCGCATCCCTCTTGGTCATGTAAGGGTTGATGATTATAGGAAGACCTGTGTTAACAGGACAACGATGGCATATCACGCGGACCCGTTCATTCTTGCCAGCGATGCTACCCAGATTTTCTTTGCGGAAGACCCCTTGCATAAGAACTGCCATGTAGTGATGCATGGGAAGAGAAGGGTACTGGGTGTCGACGATGTTGCTGATGAGGACGAGTACGATGAATTTGATGAGTTGCCAGCCAAGGGATCACGCACCCATGTAACAGAGAAGCGTAAAATCATCAGAAAACCCAAGTTCGTTCGGGGTCAACGTAATGATCCCAGTTCCCCCATGTACATGGGAATTAAGCCGTAAGACTAGTCTTTATGCCTGCCCTGCAACTTAATTCGTTCAATTTAGAACTGTCTCGTGTACTGAATTTGTGAGTTATGCCCGATTTTCTATTGATGTAAGAACCGTTAATATGTCGACCTTGATATGCTGTCAGCTCAGGCAATGAATCTGAACTGTTTTTTGTTATTATTATTATTATATCATAGAGGTAGCACACTCAATTGATCTCACTACAGTATGTGTGAACAAAAATATGCAATCTGGTTTGCGAATGGCACACGGTTCATTGTTGAAAGCCGTGTGCCGACCAAACCCCGCCCATGATCTGAGGCGTGCTTTCTGATTGGCCAGAACCCAAACCCCATGGATCATACGTCTGCACCATTGGATGCTCCTAGATCGAACGGCGATCCTCATCCCTTTTGACAGCACATGCAGTTCCGATTCTAATTTTATTTTTATGCACAAAATGCACGTTAAACTCAAAAAATGTCTTAAATATAGCTAACGATACCTGAAATGCGCCAGAAAATCAAACCCGTGGTATAATGGTGATTGCGTACCGTGGAAATTTTTATGAGGCCAAACGATGAAGTCACCAGCCACAGGAGTTTGAATTGACACGTCTCCTTTTGGAAACCATGATCCTTCATGTGAGATGCTCCGGTTTGGAAGGAGCGGTCATCAAAACTTGTGCCAAACTTTACCAATTTTTTTCCACGGGGTCGTGAGAGCACGCCACGGGCACACATCAATTTTGATGATGTCCGAACTCCATCTGAATTTCCTGTAATTAAAATACCAACTAGGCCTACGCTAGTGGCCGCACCTCGCGGCCGAAATGTTTGAAACTTCTCCCCGCTTCTCTAACAAACGGATGAAAACTCACAAAGCGACGCAGAAATGATCTGTACACCTTCTTTGCTAGGCTAATAGTAAGGGGGTATCATAGCTAGTATCATGCATGCCAACTAGGCAATTTTGATGAGCTGTCATAGAATTAAATGAAGAAAGAGAGGGTTAAGTATCATATCATGAAACCGTATCATAATAAATGCTATGCTACTATGTGTCATGCATGACAATAAATAAAGTACTACATGATACTACTCTATGATACTATGCATTAGAGCAAGTACAATAGAGTGACATAAGCAGGCTATAAGGAATAGAATAATATATATGTGCTTAGTTGGAGGAAAGAGAAGAGGAGAGAGAAGAGAAGCGGGCTCTTGGTTAGTAGCCAGCTGCAACAAGAGACCCAAGACACTCTGTGAGGATGTAAGGTGGGCCAACTATTGATAAACTAGTACATATTTAAAACTTATTATTGTACATGCCGGCTAAGAGGTTGGCTGTATATGACATGGCAACTTCTTATAGCCGACCGTTGGCTGTATTATTTACCATGCTCTTAGTGAGGTAGCTAGTATATCATAGACTAGCTAGTATCATATATATGCATGATACTAGTATATGATCGATAATACCTCCGTAATGCGCGCATAGTATCATAAGTTAGTATCTTAGGTTGCCTTATTAATTGCCATGCATGACACAAAGTAGTATAACATTTAATATGATATGGTATCATGATATGATACCACACCCTCTCTTTCCTCATTTAACTGTGTGCCACATCATCCAAAATGTCTAGTTGGCATGCATGATACCGCTTTTGATACTCCCATATTACGACCAGCCTTAGGGTGGCCATAGTGAGGGTATCATATATAGCCGGTATCATGCACTCGGGAATAGCTGATGTGGCAAAGAAGTAGTAACATAGGTAGATACCGTAACATATATAATAAATGCTATACTACTTTGTGTCATGCATGGCCATAAATACAATCATCTATGATATATACTACTCTATGATACTATATATGCACTATGAAGGTACGTACGTAGTATCATACACTAGTATCATATGCATGATACTATAGTATATGATACTCCCCACTATATAAGGCTGGCCATGAAGGAAATATGCCCTAGAGGCAATAATAAAGTTGTTATTTCATATTTCCTTATATCATGATAAATGTTTATTATTCATGCTAGAATTGCATTAACCAGAAACTTTGATACATGTGTGGATACATAGACAAAACACCGTGTCCCTAGTAAGCCTCTACTAGACTAGCTCGTTAATCAAAGATGGTTAAGTTTCCTAACCACAGACATGTGTTGTCATTGGATGAACAGGATCACATCATTAGGAGAATGATGTGATGGACAAGACCCACCCGTTAGCTTAGCATAATGATCGTTAAGTTTTATTGCTATTGCTTTCTTCATGACTTATACATATTCCTTTGACTATGAGATTATGCAACTCCCGAATACCGAAAGAACACCTTGTGTGCTATCAAACATCACAACGTAACTGGGTGATTATAAAGATGCTCTACAGGTGTCTCCAAAGGTGTTTGTTGGGTTGGCATAGATCAAGATTAGGATTTGTCACTCCGAGTATCGGAGAGGTATCTCTGGGCCCTCTCGGTAATGCACATCACTATAAGCCTTGCAAGCAATGTGACTAATGAGTTAGTTGCGGGATGATGCATTACGGAATGAGTAAATAGACTTGCCGGTAATGAGATTGAACTAGGTATAAGGATACCGACGATTGAATCTCGGGCAAGTAACATACCGATGACAAAGGGAATGACGTATGTTGTTATGCGGTTTGACCGATAAAGATCTTCGTAGAATATGTATGAACCAATATGAGAATCCAGGTTCTGCTATTGGTTATTGACCAGAGATGTGTCTCGGTCATGTCTACATAGTTCTCGAACCCGTAGGGTCCGCACGCTTAATGTTCGATGACGATTTGTATTATGAGTTGTGTGTTTTGGTGACCGAAGTTTGTTCGGAGTCCCGGATGAGATCACGGACATGACGAGGAGTCTCGAAATGGTCGAGAGGTAAAGATTCATATATTGGAAGGTTATATATGGACACCGGAATGGTTCCGAAGAGGTTCGGGGTTTTATCGGAGTACCGGGAGGCTATCGGAACCCCCCGGGAAAGTTAATGGGACTCATGGGCCATAGTGGAGAGAGGGAGGAAGGCCACAAGAGGTGGCGCGCGCCACCCCCCTGCCCAATCCAAATTGGACAAGGGGTGGGGGCGCGGCCCCCCTTTCCTTCTCCCTCTCCCCTCTTTCCCCCTCTCTGTTGGAAGGAAGGGGGGCGAATCCTACTAGGAGTGGAGTCCTAGTAGGACTCCCCCCTTGGTGCGCCTCCTCCTGGCCGGCCACCTCGTCCCCCTCTCCTTTATATACGGGGTCGGGGGGCACCCCAAAGGCACATCAATTGTTCTCTTAGCCGTGTGCGGTGCCCCCTTCATAGTTTACTCCTCCGGTCATAGCGTCGTAGTGCTTAGGCGAAGCCCTGCGCGGATCACATCACCATCACCATCACCACACCGTCGTGCTGACGGAACTCTCCCTCGACCCTCTACTGGATCAAGAGTTAGAGGGACGTCATCGAGCTGAATGTGTGCTGAACACGGAGGTGCCGTAGTTCGGTACTTGGATCGGTTGGATCGTGAAGATGTTCGACTACATCAACCGCGTTAAACTAATGCTTCCGCTTTCGGTCTACGAGGGTACGTTGACACACTCTCCCCTCTCGTTGCTATGCATCTCCTAGATAGATCTTGCGTGATCATAGGAAATTTTTTGAAATTGCATGCTACGTTCCCCAACAGTGGCATCCGAGCCAGGTCTATGCGTAGATGATATGCACGAGTAGAACACAAAGAGTTGTGGGCAATAATAGTCATACTGCTTACCACCAACGTCTTATTTTGATTCGGCGGTACTGTTGGATGAAGCGGCCCGGACCAACCTTACATGACCATGTTCATGAGACCGGTTCCACCGATAGACATGCAACTTGTTTTGCATAAAGGTGGCTAGCGGGTGTCTGTTTCTCCAACTTTAGTTGAATCGAATTTGACTACGGCCGGTCCTTGTTGAAGGTTAAAACAGCACACTTGACAAAAAATCATTGTGGTTTTGATGCGTAGGTAAGAACGGTTCTTGCTAGAAGCCCGTAGCAGCCACGTAAAACTTGCAACAACAAAGTAGAGGACGTCTAACTTGTTTTTGCAGGGCATGTTGTGATGTGATATGGTCAAGACATGATGTGATATACGTTGTTGTATGAGATGATCATGTTTTATAAAAGTTATCGGCAACTGGCAGGAGCCTTATGGTTGTTGCTTTATTGTATGAAATGCAATCGCCATGTAATTGCTTTACTTTATCACTAAGCGGTAGCGATAGTCATAGAAGCAATAGTTGGCGAGACGACAATGACGCTACGATGGAGATCAAGGTGTCAAGCTGGTGATTATGGAGATCATTACGGTGCTTTGGAGATGGAGATCAAAGGCACAAGATGATGATGGCCATATCATGTCACATATTTTGATTGCATGTGATGTTTATCTTTTATGCATCTTATTTTGCATAGTACAGCGGTAGCATTATAAGATGATCCCTCACTAAAATTTCAAGGTATAAGTGTTCTCCCTGAGTATGCACCGTTGCGACAGTTCGTCGTGCCGAGACACCACGTGATGATCGGGTGTGATAAGCTCTACGTTCACATACAACGGGTGCAAGACAGTTTTGCATGTGCGGAATACACGGGTTAAACTTGATCGAGCCTAGCATATGCAGATATGGCCTCGGAACACTGAGACCGAAAGGTTGAACGTGAATCATATAGTAGATATGATCAACATAGAGATTTTCACCATTGAAAACTACTCCATCTCACGTGATGATCGGACATGGTTTAGTTGATATGGATCACGTGATCATTTAGATGACTAGAGGGATGTCTATCTCAGTGGGAGTTCTTAAGTAATATGATTAATTGAACTTAATTTATCATGAACTTAGTCCTGATAGTATTTGCATATCTATGTTGTAGATCAATAGCTCGCGTATAGCTCCCCTGTTTTATTTTTGATATGTTCCTAGAGAAAAACTATGTTGAAAGACTATAGTAGCAATGATGCGGACTGGGTCCATGATCTGAGGATTATCCTCATTGCTGCACAGAAGAATTATGTCCTTAATGCACCGCTAGGTGACAGACCTATTGCAGGAACAGATGCAGACGTTATGAATGTTTGACAAGCTCGGTATGATGACTACTTGATAGTTTAGTGCACCATGCTTTACGGCTTAGAACCGGGACTTCAAAAATGTTTTGAACACCATGGAGCATATGAGATGTTTCAAGAGCTGAAAATGATATTTCAGACTCATGCCCATGTTAAGAGGTATGAGACCTCTGACAAGTACTTTTCCTACAAGATGGAGGAGAATAGCTCAGCTAGTGAGCATGTGCTCAGAATATCTGGGTACTACAATCGCTTGAATCAAGTGGGAGTTAATCTTCCAAGATAAGATAGTGATTGACAGAGTTCTCTAGTCACTATAACCAAGTTACTAGAACTTCGTGATGAACTATAATATGCAAGGGATGACGAAAACGATTCCCAAGCTCTTCGCGATGCTAAAATCAGCGAAGGTAGAAATCAAGAAATTGCATCAAGTGTTGATGGTTAACATGACCACTAGTTTCAAGAAAAAGGGCAAAGGGAAAGAAGGGGAACTTCAAAAGGAATGGCAAGCAAGTTGCCACTCCCGTGAAGAAGCCCAAAGCTAGTCCTAAGCCTGAAACTGAGTGCTTCTACTGCAAAGGGAATGGTCACTGGAAGCGGAACTACCCCAAATACTTGGCGGATAAGAAGGATGGCAAAGTGAGCAAAGGTATATTTGATATACAGGTTATTGATATGTACTTTACTAGTGTTCATAGTAGCCCCTGGGTATTTGATACCGGTTTAGTTGCTAAGATTAGTAACTCGAAATAGGAGTTACAAAATGAACAGAGACTAGTTGAGGGCGAGGTAACGATGTGTGTTGGAAGTGATTCCAAGGTTGATAAGATCACCATCGCATACTCCCTCTACCTTCGGGATTAGTGTTGAACCTAAATAAATGGTGTTTGCGTTGAGCATGAATATGATTGGATCATGTTTATTGCAATACGGTTATTCATTTAAGTCAGAGAATAATTGTTGTTCTGTTTACATGAATAAAACCTTCAATGGTCATACACCCAATGTGAATGGTTTGTTGAATCTCGATCATGGTTATACACATATTCATAATATTGATGCCAAAAGATGCAAAGTTGATAATGATAGTGCAACATATTTGTGGCACTGCCGTTTAGGTCATATTGGTGTAAAGCGCATGAAGAAACTCCATGCGGATGGACTTTTGGAATCACTTGATTATGAGTCATTTGATGCTTGCGAACCATGCCTCATGGGCAAGATGACTAAGACTCCGTTCTCCGGAACAATGGAGCGAGCCACTGACTTATTGGAGATAATACATACCGATGTATGCGGTCCGATGAGTGTTGAGGCTCGCAGCGGGTATCATTATTTTCTGACCTTCATAGATGATTTGAGTAGATATGGGTATATCTACTTAATGAAACACAAGTCTGAAACATTTGAAAAGTTCAAAGAATTTCAGAGTGAAGTGGAAAATCATCGTAACAAGAAAATAAAGTTTCTCCGATCTGATCGCAGAGGCGAATAGTTGAGTTACGAGTTTGGCCTTCATTTAAAAACAATGTGGAATAGTTTCACAACTCACGCCACCTGGAACACCACAACGTAATGGTGTGTCCGAACGTCGTAACCGTACTTTATTAGATATGGTGCAATCTATGATGTCTCTTACCGATTTACCATTATCGTTTTGGGGTTATGCATTAGAGACAGCTGCATTCACGTTAAATAGGGCACCATCTAAATCCGTTGAGACGACACCGTATGAACTGTGGTTTGGCAAGAAATCTAAGCTGTCGTTTCTTAAAGTTTGGGGCTGCGATGCTTATGTGAAAAAGCTTCAGCCTGATAAGCGCGAACCCAAATCGGAGAAGTGCGTCTTCATAGGATACCCAAAGGAAACTGTTGGGTACACCTTCTATCACAGATCCGAAGGCAAGATTTTTTTTGCTAAGAATGGATCCTTTCTAGAGAAGGAGTTTCTCTCGAAAGAAGTGAGTGGGAGGAAAGTAGAACTTGATGAGGTAATTATACCTTCTCTCGAATTGGAAAGTAGTTCATCACAGAAATCAGTGCAAGTGATGCCTACGCCAATTAGTGAGGAAGTTAATGATGATGATCATGAAACTTCAGATCAAGTTACTACCAAACCTCATAGGTCAACCAGAGTACCTTCCGCACCAGAGTGGTACGGTAATCCTGTTCTGGAAGTCATGTTACTAGACCATGATGAACCTACGAACTATGAGGTAGCGATGATGAGCCCAGATTCCGCAAAATGGCTTGAGGCCATGAAATCTGAGACCATGACGAACCTACGAACTATGAGGAAGTGTTACTATCTACAAAGCTCAACTTGTCGCAAAATGTTTTCAACAAGTTCAAGGTGTTGACTACGATGAGATTATCTCACTCGTAGCGATGCTTAAGTCTGTCTGAATCATGTTAGCAATTGCCGCATTTTATGAAATCTGGCAAATGGATGTCAAAACTGAATTCCTTAATGGATTTATTAAAGAAGAGTTGTATATGATGCAACCAGAAGGTTTTTTGTCGATCCTAAAGGTGCTAACAAAATTTGCAAGCTCCAGCGATCCATCTATGGACTGGTGCAAGCATCTCGGAGTTGGAATATACACTTTGATGAGTTGATCAAAGCATATAGTTTTATATAGACTTGAGGTGAAGCCTGTATTTACAAGAAAGTGAGTGGGAGCACTACAGCCTTTCTGATAAGTATATGTGAATGACATATTGTTGATCGGAAATGATGTAGAATTTTCTGGAAAGCATAAAGGAGTGTTTGAAAGGAGTTTTTCAAAGATAGACCTTGGTGAAACTGCTTACATATTGAGCATCAAGATCTATAGAGATAGATCAAGAACTTGATAAGATTTTTCAATGAGTATATACCTTGACAAGATTTTGAAGTAGTTCAGAATGGAACAGTCAAAGAAGGAGTTCTTGCTTGTGTTGCAAGGTGTGAAGTTGAATAAGACTCAAAACCCGACCACGGCAGAAAATAGAAACAGAATGAAAGTCATTCCCTATGCCTCAGTCATAGGTTCTATGAAGTATGCTATGCTGTGTACCAGACCTATTGTGTACCTTGCCATGAGTTTGGCAAGGGGGTACGATAGTAATCCAGGAGTAGATCACTGGACAGCGATCAAAGTTATCCTTAGTTACCTAAGAGGACTAAGGAAATATTTCTCGGTTATGGAGGTGATAAAGAGTTCATTGTAAAGAGTTACGTTGATGCAAGCTTTTACATCAATCCAGATGACTCTAAGTCTCAATCTGGATACATATTGAAAGTAGGAGCAATTAGCTAGAGTAGCTCCATGCAGAGCATTGTAGACATAGAAAATTTACAAAATACATATGGCTCTGAATGTGGCAGACCTGTTGACTAAACTTCTCTCACAAGCAAAACATGATCACACCTTAGTACTCTTTGGGTGTTAATCACATGGCGATGTGAACTAGATTGCTGACTCTAGTAAACCTTTTGGGTGTTAATCACATGGTGATGTGAACTATTGGTGTTAAATCACATGGCGATGTGAACTAGATTATTGACTCTAGTGCAAGTGGGAGACTGAAGGAAATATGCCCTAGAGGCAATAATAAAGTTGTTGTTTCATATTTCCTTATATCATGATAAATGTTTATTATTCATGCTAGAATTGTATTAACCGGAAACTTGATACATGTGTGGATACATAGACAAAACACCGTGTCCCTAGTAAGCCTCTACTAGACTAGTTCGTTAATCAAAGATGGTTAAGTTTCCTAACCATAGACATGTGTTTTCATTTGATGAACAGGATCACATCATTAGGAGAATGATGTGTAGGAACCAATATGAGAATCCAGGTTCCGCTATTGGTTATTGACCGGAGATGTGTCTCGGTCATGTCTACATAGTTCTCGAACCCGTAGGGTCCGCACGCTTAACGTTCGATGATGATTTGTATTATGAGTTGTGTGTTTTGGTGACCGAAGTTTGTTCGGAGTCCCGGATGAGATCACGGACATGACAAGGAGTCTCGAAATGGTCGAGAGGTAAAGATTCATATATTGGAAGGTTATATACGGACACCGGAATGGTTCCGAAGAGGTTCGGGGTTTTCTCAGAGTACCGGGAGGCTATCGGAACCCCCCGGGAAAGTTAATGGGACTCATGGGCCATAGTGGAGAGAGGGAGGAAGGCCACAAGAGGTGGCGCGTGCCTCCCCCTGCCCAATCCGAATTGGACAAGGGGTGGGGGTGCGACCCCCCTTTCCTTCTCCCTCTCCCCTCTTTCCCCTTTCTCCCTCTCCGTTGGAAGGAAGGGGGGGGGGCGAATCCTACTAGGAGTGGAGTCCTAGTAGGACTCCCCCACCTTGGCGGGCCTCCTCCTGGCCGGCCACCTCCTCCCTCTCTCCTTTATATACGGGGGCGGGGGGCACCTCAAGGGCACATCAAAATTTCTCTTAGCCGTGTGCAGTGCCCCCCTCCACAGTTTACTCCTCCGGTCATAGCGTCGTAGTGCTTAGGCGAAGCCCTGCGCGGATCACATCATCATCATCGTCACCACGCCGTCGTGCTGACGGAACTCTCCCTCGACCCTCTGCTGGATCAAGAGTTCGAGGGACGTCATCGAGCTGAATGTGTGCTGAACACGGAGGTGCCGTACGTTTGGTACGTGGATCGGTTGGATCGTGAAGACGTTCGACTACATCAACCGCGTTAAACTAATGCTTCCGCTTTCGGTTTACAAGGGTACGTGGACACACTCTCCCCTCTCATTGCTATGCATCTCCTAGATAGATCTTGCGTGATCATAGGAATTTTTTTGAAATTGCATGCTACGTTCCCCAACAGGCCATAGTGGTGGTATCATAGCCGACGATATCATGCACTCGGAAATAGCAAGTATGCTGATGTGGCAAAGAATTAAATATAGAGAGGGTTAGAGTAACATATAGGTAGATACCGTATCATGTTAAATGCGATGCTAATTTGTGTCATGCATGGCAATAAATATGATATATGATACTATACTCTATATATTATACTATGCGCTATAATTAAAGGTAGTGTCATACACTAGTATCATATATATATATATGCATGATACTAGTATATGACACTCTCCACTATGAGTAGCCTAAGTATAGCCTAACTAAAACACCCACATGTAGTTGTAGTAGGGTTTTTGACTTTAATTTTATGCACTAAAATGCAAGGTAAGTGCAAAGAATGACTTAAACATAGCAGACGACCTGAAATGGGACGGAACGATGTAGCTAGTAACTTACGATTTGTAGTCCGAAGTGCCGCGTCTCCTTTTGGAAACTATGATCCTTCTTGTGAGATACTCCGGTATGGAAGGTGCGAGCACCAAAACTTGTGCCAAACTTTACCAAAAATTTTCCATGCGATCGTGAGAGCACGCGACAGTGACACAATGATTTTCGTTATTTTCCAGACTCTATTTGCATTTTCTGAAATTAAAATACCAACAAGGCCTACGCCTCTGGCCGCACCCTGCGGCCGAACTGTTTGAAGTTTTTTCCCGTTTCTCGCACAATGAATGAAAACTCGCAAAGCGACACACAAATGATCTTGCTAACACGCACGTGTAGTTGCGACTATATATATACTTACAAACGAGATCTCTTTTTTTGCATATTCAAAGTTTGAGATTGCTAGAGAGGCTTGCCGCCTGGTAAAATGTACCAGAAAATCGAACCATAGGGTACAATCTTACCGTGGAAAAAAATTGGAGGCGCAACGATGAACTCATGTTTTCATTCAAACAAAAATATGTTGTTAGGTAATGTAAATGTTTTCAAATAGCACACGGTTCACTCAAGAAAGCCGTGTGTCGTGGACTTAACACGGCAGATGTCCTAGCGAGAGGACTAAGTCATGGAGCCATCGCAACTAGGTTAGCTTGAAGGGGTTAAACAGGACAAAGGACATAGAGAGTTTACCCAGGTTCGGCCCCTCTCAACGAGGTAAAAGCCTACTCCTGCTTTGTGTTGTATTGCTAGGGTTCGATTACCAGGGAGCGAATACGCTTGACCTAGTTCTCGATTGTTTGTTTTTTGAGTTAACCCGCCGCCGGGTTGTCCCTTTATATACACAGGTTGACGCCCGATAGTCTACAGAGTCCCGGCCGGCTCATACACAGCGTGTCCGGCTCGGTGACTAACTAAGCTTGCCTTACAATATAAGTTATACATATGGCGGTTCATCCTCTTGGGCCTCAAGTCGCCTCTAGGTCTTGGGCCGTCAATAGGCTTGCCATGACCCGCCATCTTCATTCATAAGTCGCCAGTGGTATGACCCGGCTCCTCCTGGGCGGGTTATATCAGTAGCTATATCCCCAACATTAGGCCCCAGGTTGATTTGAACTTGTTCACATCAATCTTCAGTATCTTGACCTGTCAAAGTCTTGCATCGTTTGTTTAACAAACTTGCTATAACACGCTATGACGTCAGCTCACAGAACCTCCTTAAACCGCCATGACGTCATTTCGCATTAATTTCACATGAGGCCCAGAGTATCTTTAACTGATCCTTATCTTAATGATCATCCGAAAATCGAGGCGTCCATATAGCCACATGATGATTTCGGCCTCCTCAATTCCCGCGCATGCCTTGCATCCATCCCCTTATAAATAGGGACGGAGGTCATTTTCATTTTCCCCCCTTGCCTCCTCGCCTTCGTCTTCCTCTTGCATCTCCTCTACCGCCTGAGCTCCGCCGCCGCGACCTCTGACCGCTCCACCAACTCAGGCCACTGCATCAACATGACCAGACCAGAAAACTCCGGCGCGCCACTGTTGTTCCACCGCATCCGTAAGTACCCCTTTACCCATGCCTCAGATCTATACTAGGGTTTGAGTAGTTCATCGGTGTTCTTGCTGTTCTTCACTGTTTCTCCATAATGCACTAATTTCAATCTGAAAATAGAGTTAGAGGCGCTCGGAAGCTGTTTGACACCCCCTCTCAAGTATAGGAAACGTTCCTTTTATACAGAGAATCTTCGAACAAATGAATTTTTCCACTGTCACGACCTTTAGGTTTAAAATTTACTTTTCTTTTCCCAGCTGCGGTAGATCCAAGATTATAAATCCATCTGCAGAATCTTGTTTATCCAGCACTTAGCCAAATGTTTACTGATAGATCAGAAGTATCATAGCTGTCATGGCGACTTATATAATCTTGTTTAAACCGCCATTATATGCTTCATAACCTGAATAACCCGGCAATATCCTCCGGCTTAACCATGCTTATTTATTCATCCTCATAATTCAATTCTCCAGTTTGACAACTACATACTCTGAACTGTATCTCCATAGCCATTAGCCCTTCACAGCGGTTTAAACAATAATTTGAAACTCGCCAGGTATCTGCCGGTTTAATAACATCTTGAATCATCTTGTATAGGCCGTGCACCCAATCATGACTAAGACAGTCACATCATGCGACTGGGTCCCATCCATCGTCACCGAAGAAATGCTCCAGGAGTATGTCAAAATTGGCTTCTTACCGGCAAAAAAACGTCATTCACTGGCGTGCTCCAAAACCAGATGAAGTCAGACCTCAGCCGCAGGACGATGAGGTTATTGTTTTCACTGATCACATGAACCGGGGCTTCTCATCGCCCGGGTCAAAATTCTTCCGTGACATTCTGCATTTTTTGCAACTTCATCCTCAAGACATCGGACCCAATTCCGTTTCAAATATCTGCAATTTCCAAGTCTTCTGTGAAGTATACCTTCAAGAAGAACCCAGTGTTGAACTCTTTAGAGAGTATTTTTATTTGAACCGCCAAAATGAATTCACTGATGGGCCCAGCCAGGAGCTTGGAGGGATCTCAATTTAGCGATGAAGAGATGCCATTTTTCCTTATGCTCAGCTTCCAAGTCATCCCAAGGATTGGAATCAAAATTGGTTCTATTGCAAAGATACTTCTCCTGCTGATGAAAACCCCTTGCCAGGCTTCCGTGACCAGCGGCTCAACCCAAAGCACCCTCTCCCCGAATGGCTTACCACTGCTGAACGAGCCAAACGTATGCCTATCTTTTCAAAGGTTAGAGCATTATTGGCCAATGGATTGACTGGGGTCGACCTGGTTCGATGCTGGGTAGCTTGGAGGATTATACCTTTAAGCCGCCGGTCCGGTTTAATGTGCACATATACTAGCGATGCCAAAGATCCACTGCGTTACAGCTCAACACGTTTGACTGATAAAGCCATTAATGATATGACAAAAACCCTTCTCAATGAAAGCTTGGATAGCTGCAGCAAAGTGGGGTTGAATCCCTTCTGCACACTCAACCCGGCACCGGATGTAAGTCTGTCCGGTTTATATACTTCACTTCATTGTTCATATAACTTGCAAATCCCCAACCTTTATTGTAATTTTTGCAGGCTGGAGCCACCTTTTGGAAAAGGAAATATGATGAAAAGGCCGCCAAGAAAGCCAGGTCTAAGACTAAAGCCCTGAAGAAGAATAAAAAGAAATCCACTGCCTCTGATATGTTGAACCTGGATGAAGATGATGAGTCGGAGGTAGACCTTGATTCCCTTGGCTCTTTTTTCAACTATCTTATTGACACTGATTGCTATCAGGATGACGCGAAAACCAGCCAGGCGGGTGATGACGAGGTAACTATTATTTCCTCTGACTCAGAGCCTTTGCCAAGACAGAAAATTCGACAAGTGATCCGGAAAGTAAGGTTTTCTCACCCTTTAGCTCACTTGGCTCCCAACTTTATTTTGAAGCAACAACAGCATGAGAACTGGCGCAGAACTCGGACCAGTGGAGGCGGAGAACTTTCCTCCGGTTTACCTATTACACTAGCCCCATGCAAACGCCGGAATGAGGTGCTTCAAAATTCCAACTCTATTTATCCCAAGGCAGGTCTTATTCGTCAACCACTTAATCCTTCCGACTCAAATTATCAGGGGACCTCTCACTCTTCGTCCGGCGATTCATCTCAGACTCAGCTTTCGGCTTTCAAGACTGCCCCTGGGTACAAACTTTATCTTTGTTTTTTCACATCTCTGTACTTATACTGATCTTTTCAATCCTCTTGCAGTGGAATAGCAAAGCCTAGCAAAAAGGCTAAAATAAACAAGCCAACAGAAGACCCCAAGACTCAGGAACCGGAGAAGCAAGCACCAATTTCTGAAGCCTCCGTGCAACACCCGGAGGAACTTACTGATGACCCGCCACTAGAAAATCCTGGTGCCTCTGCTGTCGATCCTTTGGGTGCTGAACCGCCAAGCCCACTCAAGCCTTCAGAACCAAACACCGAAGAAGTTCTGATCACCGGCATTGGTTTTCAATAACCGGGGAATCCTGTTGCTCTAGCAAAACATTCTGCCAAGGAGGAATTGATCGAGAAGCGCAAGGTCAAATTTGACATGGCTAATTATTCTCATCTGAACATTAGTGAAATCCTCTCTGGCTATCTCAGCCAAGTGCACAGCAGCCGCGATCTGGAGATTGACATGGTCAAACACATGCACCAAAAATATGAGGTATCAACTTCTGCCTTTTCTGTAAGATACATTCCTTCAGCCCCCAAGTCTACTAAATACGATAGAATTGAATATACTGTAGACTTTTAGATAGTCATAAATATGTGAAGATCAAACTAGTAACCCCCATGGGCCGGCTTAAACTATCAAGTTAAGCCGGGACTTCAATTAATAGTGATCAACTTTGCACCTGTAGCCCCCAAGGGCCGGTTTAATCAATATGAATGAACCGGGACTTATCACTATCACTGAAAATCTCATCTGGTCACCCTTACAAACCGGGTTAACTTGAAAAAGATGAACCGGATTTGTCTGCCACCGCTTCATAAAAGAAACTTTCTGCACCCATTAGCCCCCAAGTGCCAAGTGCTATTGCTTGCAAAGGGCTTGGGACTTATCACTGTCACCGCTTCATAAAGAAACTTTCTGCACCCATTAGCCCCCAAGTGCCAAGTGCTATTGCTTGCAAAGGGCTTGGGACTTTTCTTTGTACAAGACTATATCATGACTGTGCATACTTGTTTCGATCTTCTACTTGCAGGAGGCGTCCAGTCAATTTCAATCTCAGCTGACCGATTTAAAAACCCGGCTTGAAGCACAAGAAGCTGAGACCCGAAAGGCTGACTCCAAGTTCAAGTTTAGCTTGGATGAAAAAGAGAAGCTTAAAACTGAGTTTAATGCTGAGAAAACCACCTGGGCTGAAGAGAAGGCTGCCCTGATACAGAGGGCTGAAAAAGCTGAGGCCTCTTTGGAGGAGGTCACCACAGAACTTACTGGCTTGAAGCATCATATCACACAGATGACCTCTAGTATTTTTGTAAGATCTTAACATTGTAATGACTTTCCACACTCCATTTTGTAAGCCGTCTGGTGACTTAATCATAATATGTTATGCAGGCCCCAGAAGTAGCAATCTTGGTAAAGAAGTGCTAATAAAGCTCAAGGCGGTTTACACGCTAGTAGAGCAGCTATACACTGGTGCCCAGCGCACAATAGCCACCATCTCCCCAACCAATCAAGCACCATCTCTTCTCAGCGATGTCCTAAGCAAACTTTCTGTCCTGCCTGCCAGAATTGAAGAGATCAAGCGGTCAGCCGCCAGAGCCGGTGCCATTACGGCTTTAAGCCGAGCGAAGGCATGGCAGGCAGAATTAGACCCGGCTGAGCTAGCCACTGGCTACCCCAGCTTCAAAGAGGACGGGTCTCCCTTTGACAAGAAAGATTTTTCTACTTGTGTGAAGGAGATACGTCCATTGGCGAGCCTTATTGGTGAAGAAACAGATCTATCCAAACATCAGGCGGCTTATACAGCAGAAAACAAGAAGATGCCCACGCCGGCTTGCAAAATTGTGGATCTTATTGTGACGCCCCGGCCCGATCGTGCACTAATCATACACGCAAATGCACACGATCAAGCCTAAGGACTCATGGGAAGATATCACAACACAACTCTAAAACATAAATAAAGTCATACAAGCTTTATATTACAAGCCAGGGGCCTCGAGGGCTCGAATACATAAGCTTGCGAACAAGCGTCAGCGGAAGCATCAGATATCTGTGTACAGATATGAAATAGAAACAGAAAGGCCTTTAGAAAGGCGGGGCAAAATAAAACACTACGATCGAAAGGCGTAGGCCTCCTGCCTGGGACCCTCCGATCCTACTCCTGGTCGTCAGTCAACTCATAGCAGAATCCATCCTCTGGGTAGAAGTAGTAGTTGATCGACGGGGTATCTATCTCAGGGGGCTCCGTCCTCTGGTCACGATAAACTGATACGGGGAGAAAAGGAAAACAAAGCAACCGTGAGTACTCAGAAGTACTCAGCAAGCAAGGATCTACACTACATATGCAACATTTTCAAAGGGAGGCTGTATATGTGGACTGGGCTGCAGAAATGCCAGAATAGAGAGAAGGCCTAGTCCTATCAAAGACTAGCATCTTTAGAGGTCTTGCAGAAATAGAAGAGAGTAGAACAGTACAATATAATGTTGCAGTATCATAAGTCTCATCCTCACCCAGAGATCCTTTCTCGACTCCCTGCGAGAAAGCAATCCCAGAGCCATACAGTCATCAACCTCATCGTGAGATCCCTTCTCGACTCCCTGCGAGAAGCAATCCCAGAGCCATAGTATCCAAGTATCCAGTTCTAAATTGTATCAATCAGGATACAACTCCGAGTGTCCGTTACCGTAGGACAGGCTATCAATAGAAGTATTCTTCCCTGCAGGGGTGCACCAACTTACCCAACACGCTCGATTAACTCCGGCTGGACACACTTTCCTGGGTCATGCCCGGCCTCGGCCAAACGACACATCGCAACCCTACCAACAGCTCAGCAGAGAGGTCCTCGCCGGTCTACATCCTAAGCGCAAGGGGGTCTTGGCCATCGCCCCTCGCCCTCCGGGTCGTTGCGCACATGGCCCAGATCCAAGCACCACCGAAATGGCGCCAATCACTCCGTGCCGCACTGCTGAACTGGACGTCTGACAGAGCTTTCGGCTAATGCATACGATGCAGAACGCCCATACTATGCCCACGTGATGGTTAGTGCTATCAGACCAGAGGCCTGCTCGGATCAAATATCCAAATCGTTAGGACTAGGGCTTGCGGTAACGACCAGAGACTCACGAAAGATGTGACCCCGTCGCCCCGTCTCGAGGACTTGCCGCAAGGGTTAAGAATGCCCGGTCGCGCCTCGTATTCACCACTCGGGCACCACACTGGCGGCCGGCGCGGCGACGCACGCGAGCAGCGGCGGTGACCAGGGGGCGACGGGCGGTGAGCGGGCGACGGGGAAAGCTCACATGGGGGCCGAGTCGGGGAGGGAAGCGTGCTCGGGGAGGGCCGGAGTCGCGGGGCGACGGCGTGCAACGGTGACGGGGACGGCGAGGCGACGGCGTTCAGCTCGGGGAGGGAGTAGCGCGAGGGAGAGGCGGAGACGGGGCGTTGCTGAGGCGATGTGGCGCCGGCGAGGTGCGGCAGGCGCCGGAGAGGGGCCGGCGGGTCGTCGAGGCCGGGCGGCGGTGGGATCGGGAGCGGGGCGCCTCTGCCCCGATCCGATCCAGGGGGAAAGGGGATCGAGTGGGGGGGGGGGGGGGAAGGGGGTGACGGTGGGCTAGGTTCGGCGGGGGTGGGGTGTGGGGGGGGGGGGGTGTTAGCAGGGGCTGCTGGGCCGGCCTGGTTGGCTGAGGCCAGCTGGGCTTGGCCCAGTCGGGGGGGGGGGGAAGGTTTCTTTCCCCTTTTTTGTTTTCTTTTCCATTTTCTTTTATTAATTCATATATCTCTGTTTAGTAAATGTTAGGCCTCAAATTGAATTTTGTAAAACATAGGAACTGTTCCAATAAATACGGCATCCTCTACCACTGTCAAAAAATAGTTTGGAGTTAAAGGGATCTCACACAATTTTATAATAATTAAAATGAATAATCCTTGCTGTTTTGACAATGTTAGAGCCACCTAATTATTTTATTTATGTTGGTTTCAATTTAAAATAGTCTCTGTAATATTTGCCATTTATCGAACATTTTAGTTTTTATGCTGGACAACTTTTATATTTCACTTTCAGTTGAAATTGGATTTTGACTTAGGAGTTGAAATGCAATATGATGCAAATGATGATCATGCACTGTTAATCATGCTGACTTGGCATTATCAAAATGGGATTACTGTGGCTAACCACTGGGGGTGTTACAAATCTCCTCCACTAATAAGAATTCTCGTCCCGAGAATTAAGAGGTAGAAGGAAAAAGTTCGGGGGTATTCCGCACGAAATTATCCTCGCGTTCCCAAGTGCCTTCATCTTCGTATGATTTGACCACTGCACTTTGAGGAACTTGGTAACCTTCTGGCGGGTTCGACGTTCAGCTTCATCGAGAATGCGGATGAATGCTCCTTGTAAGATAGGTCATCTTGCAATTCGAGCACCTCATGATCCACAGCTCGGTGCGGAGATTCCTTGAAGCATTTACGAAGTGCGACACATGGAAGACGTCGTGGATATGGGAGAATTGCGGCGGCAATTCCAATTTATCGCCACCTGACCACGTCTAGCAATAATGCGGAAAGGACCAATGTAGCGTGGAGCTAGCTTGCCTTGATTCCAAAACGGTGAGGGCCTTTCATCGGGGTGACTCGCAGATAAGCTTGATCACCAGGTTGATAAGTCAAACCCATTGTTGCGATCATAGTTGATCTTCTGGCGGTCCTGAGCCGCCTTGAGATTTTCGGACAATCGAACTTGTTCTTCGGCGTGTGAATAATATCCGGACCCACAAGCGGTCGTTCCCAGTTTCGACCAATTCAGAGGGGTTCGACACTTACATCCATAGAGTACTTCGAAGGGAGCCATTTTCAAGCTGGCTTGATAGCTGTTGTTATACGAGAACTCAGCATACGGGAGAGATTCTTCCCATTTCTGCCGAATGAAATAACACAAGCCCGAAGCATGCTTCAAGCACTTGGTGACTCGTTCGACTTGGCCTTGGGATTGGGGATGATAAGCTGAACTCCAGGTAATATGAGTTCCCATAGCTGTTTGGAAACTTTCCCAGAATTGAAGTGAAAAGGCCGCCACGGTCCGAACTAATCTCCTCGGAATACCGTGGAGTGATAACAATTCTGGAGATATACAACTCTGCTAACTGACTAGCGGTGATAGTTTCTTTGACAGGCAGAAAGTGTGCAACTTAGAGAGTTGGTCGACGACGACAAGAATAGCATCGTGACCCTTCTGTGACCTGGGAAGTCTGTAACAAAATCCATCTGAACCTTATCCCATTTCCATAGAGGAATAGGAAGTGGTTGCAGAATTCCAGTGGTTTCTGATGTTCTGCTTTAAACGCGACGACACAACATCACATTCAGCAAACATAACGAGCAATGTCCTGCTTCATTTTAGACCACCAGTACCTTTGACGGAGATCACGATACATCTTGGTGCTAACGGATGATAGACAGCGGGTATCATGTGCCTCCTTCATGACCTTGTCAGTCATAAGCTCGAAGACGAGGTACCACAATGTGGTTTCTGAAATACAAGGTTCCATCTCAGACAGCGAGAAATCCCTGTACTTTACAAGGTGAAGGTCTTTCTTATCAGATCAATTTCAGCATCTTTAGCTTGCGCATCCTTCACAGCTTTCTAAGATCTGGTTGTATCACACAAGGTTATTAAGAGATCCCTGTGGAACAATACGCAGATTTAGCTTGCACAGTTGTTCAAAAAGACGAGGTTGAGCTCGCCTAACCATGAGGTTGTCGAATAGGACTTGCGGCTTAAGGCATCAGCATCACGTTAGCCTTGCCAGGGGTATAGGATATACCCAAATCATAGTCCGCAATGGGCTCCATCCATCTTTGCTGACGGAGGTTTAGAGAAGGTTGAGTGAACAAGTACTTCAGACTTTTATGATCCGTGTAGATCTCGCAACGATTACCGAGAAGGTAATGTCGCCACAACTGCAATGCATAGATACATCAGCTAGTTCTAGATCATGTACCGGATAATTTCTTCATGTGGGCGCAACTGACGGAGAGCCGTAAGCAATCACTTTACGCTCTTGCATTAGGGCACCAGCTAATCCTTCACGGGATGCGTCACAATAAATCACAAAGTCTTTGCGGGTATCTGGAGGAGATAGTACTGGGGTTGTAACGGATTGACATCGCCCCAGTGGATAAAGAATGTACTCTGGATGTATCCCACTCGAAACAGCTAGTAGCTGCGTGCAGGGTGTGGTGGAAACAACGATCCATCTGAAACAGAGGAAAATCATGATTGTCAAAAGACAAGGAGAAGTATAATCGATCTCGGAGAGAAAGGTTAAACAAAAACAATGGAAAGGAAAATGATTATCAGACTAATCAGACAATGTCAGGGAAATCGCACAGATATCCAGCTCTCTGGGTGGACGAGAATTACGAGATCCTAAGTGTCGGCGTTAGTAAACTTTAGTTAACCCGAAGGAAAGAGAGATCAGAGTCCAGAGTAAAGGTCGAGGAGTAAAAGATCCTAATACCACCCAATTGGCGACGTGGGCCCGTAAGCCACACAGCGAAGTTAGTAAAACAGTTTTCGGTTACTAGACCCAACTTCGGCCAAGGAGTTGGAAGGGGTTCCTACAGTCAGTCGGCTCTGTGATACCAACTGTGACGCCCCCGGCCCGATCGTGCACTAATCATACACGCAAATGCACACGATCAAGCCTAAGGACTCACGGGAAGATATCAACAAACAACTCTAAAACATAAATAAAGTCATACAAGCTTTATATTACAAGCCAGGGGCCTCGAGGGCTCGAATACATAAGCTTGCGAACAAGCGTCAGCGGAAGCATCAGATATCTGTGACAGATATGAAACAGAAACAGAAAGGCCTTAGAAAGGCGGGCAAAATAAAAAGACTACGATCGAAAGGCGTAGGCCTCCTGCCTGGGACCCTCCGATCCTACTCCTGGTCGTCAATCAACTCATAGTAGAATCCATCTCTGGGTAGAAGTAGTAGTCGATCGACGGGGTATCTATCTCAGGGGGCTCCATCCTCTTGTCACGATAAACTGATACGGGGAGAAAAGGAAAACAAAGCAACCGTGAGACTCAGAAGTACTCAGCAAGAAGAGATCTACACTATATATGCAACATTTTCAAAGGAGGCTGTATTGTGGACTGGGCTGCAGAAATGCCAGAATAGAGAGAAGGCCTAGTCTATCGAAGACTAGCATTCAGAGGTCTTGCAGAAATAGAAGAGAGAGGTAGAACAGACAAATAAATGTGCAGTATCATAAGTCTCATCCTCACCAGAGATCCTTTCTCGACTCCCTGGAGAAAGCAATCCCAGAGCCATACAGTCATCAACCCGTCCTGAGATCCCTTCTCGACTCCCTGCGAGAAGCAATCCCAGAGCCATAGTATCCAAGTATCCAGTTCTAAATTGTATCAATCAGGATACAAATCCGAGTGTCCGTTACCGTAGGACAGGCTATCGATAGAAGTATTCTTCCCTGCAGGGGTGCACCAACTTACCCAACACGCCTCAATTAACTCCGGCCGGACACACTTTCTGGGTGATGCTCGGCCTCGGCCAAACGACACATCGCAACACACAAGACACCCACAGCTCAGCAGAGAGGTCCCCCCGGTCTACATCCTAAGCGCAAGGGGGGCTTGGCCATCGCCCCTCGCCCTCCGGGTTGTGCGCACATGGCCCAGATCCAAGCACAAGAAATGGCGCCAATCACTCCATGCCGCACTGCTGAACTGGACGTCTGACAGAGCTTTCGGCTGATGCATACGATGCAGAACGCCCATACTATGCCACGTGATGGTTAGTCTATCAGACCAGAGGCCTGCTCGGATCAAATCCAAATCATTAGGACTAGGGTTGCAGTAACGAGCAGAGAATCACGAAAGATGTGACCCGTCGCCCCGTCGAGGACTTGCCGCAAGGGTTAAGAATGCCCAGCCGCGCTCGTATTCACCACTCGGGCACCACAATGGCACCCGTTGCAAACACTCGCCTCTCAGGCGCACGCGGGTACCCCTCAGGGTCGACCCGCCTATCCAAGTAACAGTTGTAAAGTCCAAGTATCGTACCTGTTGTCCATAACATCAAGGGAATCCGAGGTATCACCCTCATTGGATTCCTACTCGATGTGTCTGTCAAGGTGAACTCGGAGGATTCACCCTCGTGGGTTCACACTTGATGTGTTGCACGACAGCGTCGTTTACCGGAAGTGGTGAAGGAGGAATCACCCTTGATGACCACGAACGAATAGCTACTCTACAGAGTTAACATCAGAAGTGCTACAAGAGGTTTCACCCTCGGCACTCGATAGTAACGCTGCAGTGTCATTACAACTAAAGGGGGTGATGTGCGGGTGTCGGGTCCTGGTCTTCAATCCCGTTGATCGGGTCTTCTGACGATCCAGCGCGGCAGTCGGGATAAGTGGGGTCATGATAGGTCTCTACCCAGCCTAGACTAAACAGTTTAGGATAGCAGGTAATTATCAACAGTAGGTTACAATGAAAAGGCTATGCATCAGAATAGGTAAAGCAGCAGAGCAGCAGCAGCAATTCTAATGCAAGCATGAGAAATAGAATGGGCGATATCGAGATGATCAAAGGGGGGGCTTGCCTGGTTGCTCGGCGGAAGGGCAATTTCGTCAATGGTGTCTTCGGGATCCGGAGCTGCGCGGTCTCGGGGACGACGTCGGTCTCGGGGGCACCGAGAGAGAAGAGGGGGAGGAGGAAACAGTATAAATATAGAGCAAACATGAGCAACGCAAAGTAAGGCATGACAATATGCAGTGCGGGTGTGTCCAACGTATGGTTGCACGTCACCGAGGAGGGGGAATCCATCCGGGAATGTTTTCCCGGTTCCGGACATTTGTAGACAGATGACCAGGAGAGGAACGGTTGCATGTTCGGATAGGAGGGAGTGTGACGACGACGAACGGACGTGTATTCGGATTCGTCTCGTCGTTCTGAGCGACTTTCATGTACAAAGTTTTCGATCGGAGTTACGGATTAAAAGATTGATTTTCTAAAGCTTTATTAATTTCTGGAATTTATTTATTTTATTAAATCAACATTATCCAGAACAGTGTCTTGCTGACGTCAGCATGACGTCAGCATGCGTCAGCATGACGTCAGGACCAGTGGGTCCCACCTGTCTAGGCTTGTTTAGTTAATTAGGGATTAACTAAAAATTACTGTTTAATTAACACTAACTACTTAATTAAATTAACCTAATTAGGATTAACTAATAATTAATTAATTAATTAATTAATTAATTTAATTATTTTTATTTTTATTTCATTATTCCTAAAACGTTTTGGGGCTGGGCCCCGTCTGTCAGGGCACAGGGGCCTCGGCCCAGGGCCGTACCCAAAAGGCAGGGTAGGGAAGAGGGAGATGGGCAAAGAGGGAGATAGAAAGAAGAGAGGGTCCACCGAGGTGAGAAGGGAACGGAGAAGGAAGGGGCACGGAGGAGGGAGGGGAGCGAGGCCGGAAGGGGAGAACACGAGACGGAGGCAAGGGGGAGGGGATGGAGGGAGGGCGACCAGGGAGGAGAGAGCAAGAGACGGGAGGGGGACAGGGGAGGCCGGCGCGGGATGGGAAGGGGGAGAGGCGGGTGGCGGTGGAGGGGTGAGATGCGAGGCAGAGAAGGAGAGAGAGGAAGACGCGAGGAGAGGAGGAAAAAGCGGACAGTATGGATGGAGGAGCGCGAAGCAACAGCAGAGCCGCAGCGAGGGAGAAGCAAGCGGGGGTGGAGGGAGTGACGAGAGAGGAAAGGGAAGAAGAGCGGAAGCGAGGGGGCGAGGGACGAGGACAGGGAGAGGCAGGAGCGGCGATGAGGAGAAGCGGCGGGGTGACAGGGGGCGAGGGCGGGAGCGGGGAACGAGGAAAGCTCACATGGGGGCCGAGTCGGGCGAGGGAGGTGCCGGGGAGGGTGGAGTGGAGTCGAGCGACGGCGTGCAAGGTGACGGGGGACGCGAGGCGACGGACGTCAGTCGGGAGGGGAGTTATCGCGAGGGAGAGGCGGAGACGGGGGCGTGCTTGGGCAGATGTGGCGCGGCGAGGTGCGGCAGGGCCGGAGAGAGAGGGGCCGGAGGGTCGTCGAGGGGGCGGCGGCGGGATCGGGAGCGGGGCGCCCTCTGCCCGATCCGATCCAGGGGGAAAGGGGATCGAGTGGGGGGGGGGGGAAGTGGGGTGGACCGGTGGGCTAGGGTCTGGGGGGGGGGGGGGTGTTTAGCCAGGGGCTGCTGGGGCAGGCTGGTTGGCTTGGAGGGCAGCTGGGCTTGGCCCAGTCGGGGGGGGGGGGGAAGGTTTTCTTTCCCCTTTTTGTTTTTTTTCTATTTTCTTTTTATTAATTCATATATCTCTGTTTAGTAAATTGTTAGGCCTCAAATTGAATTTTGTAAAACATAGGAACTGTTCCAATAAATACTAGGCATCCTCTACCACTGTCAAAAACTAGTTTGGAGTTAAAGGGATCTCACACAATTTTTATAATAATTAAAATGAATTAATCCTTGCTGTTTTGACAATGTTAGAGCCACCTAATTATTTTATTTATTGTTGGTTTCAATTTTAAAATAGTCTCTGTAATATTTGCCATTTATCGAACATTTTAGTTTTTATGCTGGACAACTTTTATATTTCACTTTCAGTTGAAATTGGATTTTGACTTAGGAGTTGAAATGCAATATGATGCAAATGATGATCATGCACTGTTAATCATGCTGACTTGGCATTATCAAAATGGGATTACTGTGGCTAACCACTGGGGGTGTTACAAATCTCCTCCACTAATAAGAATTCTCGTCCCGAGAATTAAGAGGTAGAAGGAAAAAGTTCGGGGGTATTCCGCACGAAGATTATCCTCGCGTTCCCAAGTGCCTTCATCTTCCGTATGATTTGACCACTGCACTTTGAGGAACTTGGTAACCTTCTGGCGGGTTCGACGTTCAGCTTCATCGAGAATGCGGATCGAATGCTCCTTGTAAGATAGGTCATCTTGCAATTCGAGCACCTCATGATCCACAGCTCGGTGCGGAGATTCCTTGAAGCATTTACGAAGTTGCGACACATGGAAGACGTCGTGGATATGGGAGAATTGCGGCGGCAATTCCAATTTATACGCCACCTGACCACGTCTAGCAATAATGCGGAAAGGACCAATGTAGCGTGGAGCTAGCTTGCCTTGATTCCAAAACGGTGAGTGCCTTTCATCGGGGTGACTCGCAGATAAGCTTGATCACCAGGTTGATAAGTCAAACCCCATTGTTTGCGATCATAGTTGATCTTCTGGCGGTCCTGAGCCGCCTTGAGATTTTCCCGGACAATACGAACTTGTTCTTCGGCGTGTTGAATAATATCCGGACCCACAAGCGGTCGTTCCCCAGTTTCTGACCAATTCAGAGGGGTTCGACACTTACATCCATAGAGTACTTCGAAGGGAGCCATTTTCAAGCTGGCTTGATAGCTGTTGTTATACGAGAACTCAGCATACGGGAGAGATTCTTCCCATTTCTTGCCGAATGAAATAACACAAGCCCGAAGCATGTCTTCAAGCACTTGGTTGACTCGTTCGACTTGGCCTTGGGATTGGGGATGATAAGCTGAACTCCAGGTAATATGAGTTCCCATAGCTGTTTGGAAACTTTCCCAGAATTTGGAAGTGAAAAGGCCGCCACGGTCCGAACTAATCTCCTTCGGAATACCGTGGAGTGATACAATTCTGGAGATATACAACTCTGCTAACTGACTAGCGGTGATAGTTTCTTTGACAGGCAGAAAGTGTGCAACTTTAGAGAGTTGGTCGACGACGACAAGAATAGCATCGTGACCCTTCTGTGACCTGGGAAGTCCTGTAACAAAATCCATCTGAACCTTATCCCATTTCCATAGAGGAATAGGAAGTGGTTGCAGAATTCCAGCTGGTTTCTGATGTTCTGCTTTAACGCGACGACACACATCACATTCAGCAACATAACGAGCAATGTCCTGCTTCATTTTAGACCACCAGTACCTTTGACGGAGATCACGATACATCTTGGTGCTACCCGGATGAATAGACAGCGGGGTATCATGTGCCTCCTTCATGACCTTGTCAGTCATAAGCTCGAAGCGAGGTACCACAATGTGGTTTCTGAAATACAAGGTTCCATCTTCAGACAGCGAGAAATCCCTGTACTTTACAAGGTGAAGGTCTTTCTTCATCAGATCAATTTCAGCATCTTTAGCTTGCGCATCCTTCACAGCTTTCTCAAGATCTGGTTGTATCACAAGGTTATTAAGAGATCCCTGTGGAACAATACGCAGATTTAGCTTGCACAGTTGTTCAAAAAGACGAGGTTGAGCTCGCCTAACCATGAGGTTGTCGCAATAGGACTTGCGGCTTAAGGCATCAGCCATCACGTTAGCCTTGCCAGGGGTATAGGATATACCCAAATCATAGTCCGCAATGGCCTCCATCCATCTTTGCTGACGGAGGTTTAGAGAAGGTTGAGTGAACAAGTACTTCAGACTTTTATGATCCGTGTAGATCTCGCAACGATTACCGAGAAGGTAATGTCGCCACAACTGCAATGCATAGATCACATCAGCTAGTTCTAGATCATGTACCGGATAATTTTCTTCATGTGGGCGCAACTGACGAGAGCCGTAAGCAATCACTTTACGCTCTTGCATTAGGGCACAGCCTAATCCTTCACGGGATGCGTCACAATAAATCACAAAGTCTTTGCGGGTATCTGGAGGAGATAGTACTGGGGTATTGTAACGGATTGACATCTGCCCCAGTGGATAAAGAATGTACTCTGGATGTATCCCTACTCGAACAGCTAGTAGCTGCGTCGCAGGGTGTGGTGGAAACAAACGATCCATCTGAAACAGAGGAAACTCATGATTGTCAAAAGACAAGGAGAAGTATAATCGATCTCGGAGAGAAAGGTTAAACAAAACAATGGAAAGGAAAATGATTATCAGACTAATCAGATCAATGTCAGGGAAATCGCACAGATATCCAGCTCTCTGGGTGGACGAGAATTACGAGATCCTAAGTGTCGGCGTTAGTAAACTTTAGTTAACCCGAAAGGAAGAGAGATCAGAGTCCCAGAGTAAAGGTCGAGGAGTAAAAGATCCTAATACCACCCAATTGGCGACGTGGGCCCGTAAGCCACACAGCGAAGTTAGTAAAACAGTTTTCGGTTACTAGACCCAACTTCGGCCAAGGAGTTGGAAAGGGGTTCCTACAGTCAGTCGGCTCTGATACCAACTTGTGACGCCCCCGGCCCGATCGTGCACTAATCATACACGCAAATGCACACGATCAAGCCTAAGGACTCACGGGAAGATATCACAACACAACTCTAAAACATAAATAAAGTCATACAAGCTTTATATTACAAGCCAGGGGCCTCGAGGGCTCGAATACATAAGCTTGCGAACAAGCGTCAGCGGAAGCATCAGATATCTGTGTACAGATATGAAACAGAAACAGAAAGGCCTTTAGAAAGGCGGGGCAAAATAAAAGACTACGATCGAAAGGCGTAGGCCTCCTGCCTGGGACCCTCCGATCCTACTCCTGGTCGTCAATCAACTCATAGTAGAATCCATCCTCTGGGTAGAAGTAGTAGTCGATCGACGGGGTATCTATCTCAGGGGGCTCCATCCTCTGGTCACGATAAACTGATACGGGGAGAAAAGGAAAACAAAGCAACCGTGAGTACTCAGAAGTACTCAGCAAGCAAGGATCTACACTATATATGCAACATTTTCAAAGGGAGGCTGTATATGTGGACTGGGCTGCAGAAATGCCAGAATAGAGAGAAGGCCTAGTCCTATCGAAGACTAGCATCTTCAGAGGTCTTGCAGAAATAGAAGAGAGTAGAACAGTACAATATAATGTAGCAGTATCATAAGTCTCATCCTCACCCAGAGATCCTTTCTCGACTCCCTGCGAGAAAGCAATCCCAGAGCCATACAGTCATCAACCTCGTCCTGAGATCCCTTCTCGACTCCCTGCGAGAAGCAATCCCAGAGCCATAGTATCCAAGTATCCAGTTCTAAATTGTATCAATCAGGATACAACTCCGAGTGTCCGTTACCGTAGGACAGGCTATCGATAGAAGTATTCTTCCCTGCAGGGGTGCACCAACTTACCCAACACGCTCAATTAACTCCGGCCGGACACACTTTCTTGGGTGATGCTCGGCCTCGGCCAAACGACACATCGCAACCCTACCTACAGCTCAGCAGAGAGGTCCCCGCCGGTCTACATCCTAAGCGCAAGGGGGTCTTGGCCATCGCCCCTCGCCCTCCGGGTTGTTGCGCACATGGCCCAGATCCAAGCACCACCGAAATGGCGCCAATCACTCCATGCCGCACTGCTGAACTGGACGTCTGACAGAGCTTTCGGCTGATGCATACGATGCAGAACGCCCATACTATGCCCACGTGATGGTTAGTGCTATCAGACCAGAGGCCTGCTCGGATCAAATATCCAAATCATTAGGACTAGGGCTTGCAGTAACGAGCAGAGACTCACGAAAGATGTGACCCCGTCGCCCCGTCTCGAGGACTTGCCGCAAGGGTTAAGAATGCCCAGCCGCGCCTCGTATTCACCACTCGGGCACCACACTGGCACCCGTCTTCGCAACACTCGCCTCTCAGGCGCACGCGGGTACCCCTCAGGGTCGACCCGCCTATCCAAGTAACAGTGTAAAGTCCAAGTATCCGTGTGTCCATAACATCAGGGGAATCCGAGGTATCACCCTCATTGGATTCCTACTCGATGTGTCTGTCAAGGTGAACTCGGAGGATTCACCCTCGATGGGTTCACACTTGATGTGTTGCACGACAGCGTCGTTACCGGAAGTGGTGAAGGAGGAATCACCCTTGATGACCACGACCGAATAGCTACTCTACAGAGTTAACATCAGAAGTGCTACAAGAGGTTTCACCCTCGGCACTCGATAGTAACGCTGCAGTGTCATTACAACTAAAGGGGGTGATGTGCGGTGTCGGGTCCTGGTCTTCAATCCCGTTGATCGGGTCTTCTGACGATCCAGCGCGGCAGTCGGGATAAGTGGGGTCACTGATAGGTCTCTACCCAGCCTAGACTAAACAGTTTAGGATATGCAGGTAATTATCAACAGTAGGTTACAATGAACAGGCTATGCATCAGAATAGGTAAAGCAGCAGCAGCAGCAGCAATTCTAATGCAAGCATGAGAAATAGAATGGGCGATATCGAGATGATCAAAGGGGGGGCTTGCCTGGTTGCTCGGCGGCAAGGGCAATTTCGTCAATGGTGTCTTCGGGATCCGGAGCTGCGTCGGTCTCGGGGACGACGTCGGTCTCGGGGGCTACCGAGAGAGAAGAGGGGGAGGAAACAGTATAAATATAGAGCAAACATGAGCAACGCAAAGTACGGCATGACAATATGCAGTGCCGGGTGTGTCCTAACGTATGGTTGCACGTCACCGAGGAAGGGGGAATCCATCCGGGAATGTTTTCCCGGTTCCGGACATTTGTCAGACAGATGACCGGAGAGGAACGGTTGCATGTTCGGATAGTTAGGGACGTGTGACGGACGAACGGACCGTGTATTCGGATTCGTCTCGTCGTTCTGAGCGACTTTCATGTACAAAGTTTTTCGATCGGAGTTACGGATTAAAAGATATGATTTTCTAAAGCTTTTATTAATTTCTGGAATTTATTTATTTTATTAAATCAACATTATCCAGAACAGTGTCTTGCTGACGTCAGCATGACGTCAGCATGACGTCAGCATGACGTCAGGACCAGTGGGTCCCACCTGTCATAGGCTGTTTAGTTAATTAGGGATTAACTAATTAAATTACTGTTTAATTAACACTAACTACTTAATTAAATTAACCTAATTAGGATTAACTAATTAATTAATTAATTAATTAATTAATTAATTTAATTATTTTTATTTTTATTTTCATTATTTTCCTAAAACGTTTTTGGGGCTGGGCCCCGTCTGTCAGCGGCACAGGGGCCTCGGGCCCACTGGGCAGTGACCCAAAGGCCCCAGCGGGTCGGGCGCGGGCGATGGGCGCGGCCCGCTCGGGCGCTCGCCCAGGAACGCGCGGGCGCGGGCGCCGGCAGCCCCGGCGCCGGCCAGGGGAGGCGGCGGAGGGGCGGCCGCGGACCGGCTTGGCAGAGCGGGCGCAGGGGGCGTGGCTGGAGGTTGTCAAAAGACAAGGAGAAGTATAACCGATCTCGGAGAGAAAGGTTAAACAAAACAATGGAAAGGAAAATGATTATCAGACTAATCAGATCAATGTCAGGGGAATCGCACAGATATCCAGCTCTCGGGTGGACGAGAATTACGAGATCCTAAGTGTCGGCGTTAGTAAACTTTAGTTAACCCGAAAGGAAGAGAGATCAGAGTCCCAGAGTAAAGGTCGAGGAGTAAAAGATCCTAATACCACCCAATTGGCGACGTGGGCCCGTAAGCCACACAGCGAAGTTAGTAAAACAGTTTTCGGTTACTAGACCCAACTTCGGCCAAGAGTTGGAAAGGGGTTCCTACAGTCAGTCGGCTCTGATACCAACTTGGGACGCCCCCGGCCCGATCGTGCACTAATCATACACGCAAATGCACACGATCAAGTAAGGACTCACGGGAAGATATCACAACACAACTCAAAACATAAATAAAGTCATACAAGCTTTATATTACAAGCCAGGGGCTCGAGGTCGAATACATAAGCTTGCGAACAAGCGTCAGCGGAAGCATCAGATATCTGTGTACAGATATGAAACAGAAACAGAAAGGCCTTTAGAAAGGCGGGGCAAAATAAAAGACTACGATCGAAAGGCGTAGGCCTCCTGCTGGGACCCTCGATCCTACTCCTGGTCGTCAGTCAACTCATAGTAGAATCCATCCTTGGGTAGAAGTAGTAGTCGATCGAAGGGGTATCTATCTCAGGGGGCTCCATCCTCTGGTCACGATAAACTGATACGGGGAGAAAGGAAAAACAAGCAACCGTGAGTATAGGAACTGTTCCAATAAATACTAGGCATCCTCTACCACTGTCAAAAACTAGTTTGGAGTTAAAGGGATCTCACACAATTTTTATAATAATTAAAATGCATTAATCCTTGCTGTTTTGACAATGTTAGAGCCACCTAATTATTTTATTTATTGTTGGTTTCAATTTTAAAATAGTCTCTGTAATATTTGCCATTTATCGAACATTTTAGTTTTTATGCTGGACAACTTTTATATTTCACTTTCAGTTGAAATTGGATTTTGACTTAGGAGTTGAAATGCAATATGATGCAAATGATGATCATGCACTGTTAATCATGCTGACTTGGCATTATCAAAATGGGATTACTGTGGCTAACCACTGGGGGTGTTACAAATCTCCTCCACTAATAAGAATTCTCGTCCCGAGAATTAAGAGGTAGAAGGAAAAAGTTCGGGGTATTCCGCACGAAGATTATCCTCGCGTTCCCAAGTGCCTTCATCTTCCGTATGATTTGACCGCTGCACTTTGAGGAACTTGGTAACCTTCTGGCGGGTTCGACGTTCAGCTTCATCGAGAATGCGGATCGAATGCTCCTTGTAAGATAGGTCATCTTGCAATTCGAGCACCTCGTGATCCACAGCTCGGTGCGGAGATTCCTTGAAGCATTTACGAAGTTGCGACACATGGAAGACGTCGTGGATATGGGAGAATTGCGGCGGCAATTCCAATTTATACGCCACCTGACCACGTCTAGCAATAATGCGGAAAGGACCAATGTAGCGTGGAGCTAGCTTGCCTTGATTCCAAAACGGTGAGTGCCTTTCATCGGGGTGACTCGCAGATAAGCTTGATCACCAGGTTGATAAGTCAAACCCCATCGTTTGCGATCATAGTTGATCTTCTGGCGGTCCTGAGCCGCCTTGAGATTTTCCCGGACAATACGAACTTGTTCTTCGGCGTGTTGAATAATATCCGGACCCACAAGCGGTCGTTCCCCAGTTTCTGACCAATTCAGAGGGGTTCGACACTTACATCCATAGAGTACTTCGAAGGGAGCCATTTTCAAGCTGGCTTGATAGCTGTTGTTATACGAGAACTCAGCATACGGGAGAGATTCTTCCCATTTCTTGCCGAATGAAATAACACAAGCCCGAAGCATGTCTTCAAGCACTTGGTTGACTCGTTCGACTTGGCCTTGGGATTGGGGATGATAAGCTGAACTCCAGGTAATATGAGTTCCCATAGCTGTTTGGAAACTTTCCCAGAATTTGGAAGTGAAAAGGCCGCCACGGTCCGAACTAATCTCCTTCGGAATACCGTGGAGTGATACAATTCTGGAGATATACAACTCTGCTAACTGACTAGCGGTGATAGTTTCTTTGACAGGCAGAAAGTGTGCAACTTTAGAGAGTTGGTCGACGACGACAAGAATAGCATCGTGACCCTTCTGTGACCTGGGAAGTCCTGTAACGAAATCCATCTGAACCTTATCCCATTTCCATAGAGGAATAGGAAGTGGTTGCAGAATTCCAGCTGGTTTCTAATGTTCTGCTTTAACGCGACGACACACATCACATTCGGCAACATAACGAGCAATGTCCTGCTTCATTTTAGACCACCAGTACCTTTGACGGAGATCACGATACATCTTGGTGCTACCCGGATGAATAGACAGCGGGGTATCATGTGCCTCCTTCATGACCTTGTCAGTCATAAGCTCGAAGCGAGGTACCACAATGTGGTTTCTGAAATACAAGGTTCCATCTTCAGACAGCGAGAAATCCCTGTACTTTACAAGGTGAAGGTCTTTCTTCATCAGATCAATTTCAGCATCTTTAGCTTGCGCATCCTTCACAGCTTTCTCAAGATCTGGTTGTATCACAAGGTTATTAAGAGATCCCTGTGGAACAATACGCAGATTTAGCTTGCACAGTTGTTCAAAAAGACGAGGTTGAGCTCGCCTAACCATGAGGTTGTCGCAATAGGACTTGCGGCTTAAGGCATCAGCCATCACGTTAGCCTTGCCAGGGGTATAGGATATACCCAAATCATAGTCCGCAATGGCCTCCATCCATCTTTGCTGACGGAGGTTTAGAGAAGGTTGAGTGAACAAGTACTTCAGATTTTTATGATCCGTGTAGATCTCGCAACGATTACCGAGAAGGTAATGTCGCCACAACTGCAATGCATAGATCACATCAGCTAGTTCTAGATCATGTACCGGATAATTTTCTTCATGTGGGCGCAACTGACGAGAGCCGTAAGCAATCACTTTACGCTCTTGCATTAGGGCACAGCCTAATCCTTCACGGGATGCGTCACAATAAATCACAAAGTCTTTGCGGGTATCTGGAGGAGATAGTACTGGGGTATTGTAACGGATTGACATCTGCCCCAGTGGATAAAGAATGTACTCTGGATGTATCCCTACTCGAACAGCTGGTAGCTGCGTCGCAGGGTGTGGTGGAAACAAACGATCCATCTGAAACAGAGGAAACTCATGATTGTCAAAAGACAAGGAGAAGTATAACCGATCTCGGAGAGAAAGGTTAAACAAAACAATGGAAAGGAAAATGATTATCAGACTAATCAGATCAATGTCAGGGAAATCGCACAGATATCCAGCTCTCCGGGTGGACGAGAATTACGAGATCCTAAGTGTCGGCGTTAGTAAACTTTAGTTAACCCGAAAGGAAGAGAGATCAGAGTCCCAGAGTAAAGGTCGAGGAGTAAAAGATCCTAATACCACCCAATTGGCGACGTGGGCCCGTAAGCCACACAGCGAAGTTAGTAAAACAGTTTTCGGTTACTAGACCCAACTTCGGCCAAGGAGTTGGAAAGGGGTTCCTACAGTCAGTCGGCTCTGATACCAACTTGTGACGCCCCCGGCCCGATCGTGCACTAATCATACACGCAAATGCACACGATCAAGCCTAAGGACTCACGGGAAGATATCACAACACAACTCTAAAACATAAATAAAGTCATACAAGCTTTATATTACAAGCCAGGGGCCTCGAGGGCTCGAATACATAAGCTTGCGAACAAGCGTCAGCGGAAGCATCAGATATCTGTGTACAGATATGAAACAGAAACAGAAAGGCCTTTAGAAAGGCGGGGCAAAATAAAAGACTACGATCGAAAGGCGTAGGCCTCCTGCCTGGGACCCTCCGATCCTACTCCTGGTCGTCAGTCAACTCATAGTAGAATCCATCCTCTGGGTAGAAGTAGTAGTCGATCGACGGGGTATCTATCTCAGGGGGCTCCATCCTCTGGTCACGATAAACTGATACGGGGAGAAAAGGAAAACAAAGCAACCGTGAGTACTCAAAAGTACTCAGCAAGCAAGGATCTACACTATATATGCAACATTTTCAAAGGGAGGCTGTATATGTGGACTGGGCTGCAGAAATGCCAGAATAGAGAGAAGGCCTAGTCCTATCGAAGACTAGCATCTTCAGAGGTCTTGCAGAAATAGAAGAGAGTAGAACAGTACAATATAATGTAGCAGTATCATAAGTCTCATCCTCACCCAGAGATCCTTTCTCGACTCCCTGCGAGAAAGCAATCCCAGAGCCATACAGTCATCAACCTCGTCCTGAGATCCCTTCTCGACTCCCTGCGAGAAGCAATCCCAGAGCCATAGTATCCAAGTATCCAGTTCTAAATTGTATCAATCAGGATACAACTCCGAGTGTCCGTTACCGTAGGACAGGCTATCGATAGAAGTATTCTTCCCTGCAGGGGTGCACCAACTTACCCAACACGCTCAATTAACTCCGGCCGGACACACTTTCTTGGGTGATGCTCGGCCTCGGCCAAACGACACATCGCAACCCTACCTACAGCTCAGCAGAGAGGTCCCCGCCGGTCTACATCCTAAGCGCAAGGGGGTCTTGGCCATCGCCCCTCGCCCTCCGGGTTGTTGCGCACATGGCCCAGATCCAAGCACCACCGAAATGGCGCCAATCACTCCATGCCGCACTGCTGAACTGGACGTCTGACAGAGCTTTCGGCTGATGCATACGATGCAGAACGCCCATACTATGCCCACGTGATGGTTAGTGCTATCAGACCAGAGGCCTGCTCGGATCAAATATCCAAATCGTTAGGACTAGGGCTTGCAGTAACGAGCAGAGACTCACGAAAGATGTGACCCCGTCGCCCCGTCTCGAGGACTTGCCGCAAGGGTTAAGAATGCCCGGCCGCGCCTCGTATTCACCACTCGGGCACCACACTGGCACCCGTCTTCGCAACACTCGCCTCTCAGGCGCACGCGGGTACCCCTCAGGGTCGACCCGCCTATCCAAGTAACAGTGTAAAGTCCAAGTATCCGTGTGTCCATAACATCAGGGGAATCCGAGGTATCACCCTCATTGGATTCCTACTCGATGTGTCTGTCAAGGTGAACTCGGAGGATTCACCCTCGATGGGTTCACACTTGATGTGTTGCACGACAGCGTCGTTACCGGAAGTGGTGAAGGAGGAATCACCCTTGATGACCACGACCGAATAGCTACTCTACAGAGTTAACATCAGAAGTGCTACAAGAGGTTTCACCCTCGGCACTCGATAGTAACGCTGCAGTGTCGTTACAACTAAAGGGGGTGATGTGCGGTGTCGGGTCCTGGTCTTCAATCCCGTTGATCGGGTCTTCTGACGATCCAGCGCGGCAGTCGGGATAAGTGGGGTCACTGATAGGTCTCTACCCAGCCTAGACTAAACAGTTTAGGATATGCAGGTAATTATCAACAGCAGGTTACAATGAACAGGCTATGCATCAGAATAGGTAAAGCAGCAGCAGCAATTCTAATGCAAGCATGAGAAATAGAATGGGCGATATCGAGATGATCAAAGGGGGGGGCTTGCCTGGTTGCTCGGCGGCAAGGGCAATTTCGTCAATGGTGTCTTCGGGATCCGGAGCTGCGTCGGTCTTGGGGACGACGTCGGTGTCGGGGGCTACCGAGAGAGAAGAGGGGGAGGAAACAGTATAAATATAGAGCAAACATGAGCAATGCAAAGTACGGCATGACAATATGCAGTGCCGGGTGTGTCCTAACGTATGGTTGCACGTCACCGAGGAAGGGGGAATCCATCCGGGAATGTTTTCCCGGTTCCGGACATTTGTCAAACAGATGACCGTAGAGGAACGGTTGCATGTTCGGATAGTTAGGGACGTGTGACGGACGAACGGATCGCGTGTTCGGATTCGTCTCGTCGTTCTGAGCGACTTTCATGTACAAAGTTTTTCGATCGGAGTTACGGATTAAAAGATATGATTTTCTAAAGCTTTTATTAATTTCTAGAATTTATTTATTTTATTAAATCAACATTATCCAGAACAGTGTCTTGCTGACGTCAGCATGACGTCAGGACCAGTGGGTCCCACCTGTCATAGGCTGTTTAGTTAATTAGGGATTAACTAATTAAATTACTGTTTAATTAACACTAACTACTTAATTAAATTAACCTAATCAGGATTAATTAACTAATTAATTAATTAATTAATTAATTTAATTATTTTTATTTTTATTTTCATTATTTTCCTAAAACATTTTTGGGGCTGGGCCCCGTCTGTCAGCGGCACAGGGGCCTCGGGCCCACTGGGCAGTGACCCAAAGGCCCCAGCGGGTCGGGCGCGGGCGATGGGCGCGGCCCGCTCGGGCGCTCGCCCAGAGGCGCGCGGGCGCGGGCGCCGGCAGCCCCGTCGCCGGCCAGGGGAGGCGGCGGAGGGGCGGCCGCGGACCGGCTGGGCAGAGCGGGCGCAGGGGGCGTGGCTGGAGGTGGTGGTGGCAGCGGCGAGCGGCGAGCAGGGCGGGAGAGGGAGGGTGGTGGCTGGCGGGTGCGGCGGCGAGGCGCGCGCGGGCGAGGCGGCCACGGGCGTCGGCGGCAGCAGCAGCAGCGCAGCGACGGCAGCAGCAAGCGGGGGGGTGCGAGCGAGGCCACGGGAAGAGGGCAGCGGGCGCGAGCCGCGGAGCCAGGGCGCGGCCGGCGCGGCGACGCACGGGAGCAGCGGCGGTGACCAGGGGGCGACGGGCGGTGAGCGGGCGACGGGGAAAGCTCACATGGGGGCCGAGTCGGGGAGGGCAGCGTGCTCGGGGAGGGCCGGAGTCGCGGGGCGACGGCGTGCAACGGTGACGGGGACAGCGAGGCGACGACGTTCAGCTCGGGGAGGGAGTAGCGCGAGGGAGAGGCGGAGACGGGGCGGTGCTTGGGCGATGTGGCGCCGGCGAGGTGCGGCAGGCGCCGGAGAGGGGCCGATGGGTCGTCGAGGCCGGGCGGCGGCGGGATCGGGAGCGGGGCGCCTCTGCCCCGATCCGATCCAGGGGGTAAAGAGGATCGAGTGGGGGGGGGAAGTGGGGTGACCGTGGGCTAGGGTTCGTGGGGGGGGGGTGTTTAGCCAGGGGCTGGCTGGGCCGGCCTGATTGGCTGAGGCCAGCTGGGCTTGGCCAGTCGGGGGGGGGTAAGGTTCTTCCCCTTTTTTGTTTTCTTTTCCTTTTTCTTTTTATTAATTCATATATCTCTGTTTAGTAAATTGTTAGGCCTCAAATTGAATTTTGTAAAACATAGGAACTGTTCCAATAAATACTAGGCATCCTCTACCACTGTCAAAAACTAGTTTGGAGTTAAAGGGATCTCACACAATTTTTATAATAATTAAAATGCATTAATCCTTGCTGTTTTGACAATGTTAGAGCCACCTAATTATTTTATTTATTGTTGGTTTCAATTTTAAAATAGTCTCTGTAATATTTGCCATTTATCGAACATTTTAGTTTTTATGCTGGACAACTTTTATATTTCACTTTCAGTTGAAATTGGATTTTGACTTAGGAGTTGAAATGCAATATGATGCAAATGATGATCATGCACTGTTAATCATGCTGACTTGGCATTATCAAAATGGGATTACTGTGGCTAACCATTGGGGCTGTTACACTTATCCCTCCAATCCGTAAGCATACTTTCGCCCCTGAAATCGATCCATATGAGCTTATCGATGACGAAGCTGAATTTCAAGCCTTGACTGGCATCAATTGGTCATCGCCTAACTTCCAGACGATGGAGGGAGAAGAAGAACCGGCGCGGGATGACCCGGAAGCCTCAAGCCGCCAAGACCAGGATAATTGATCCGCTGGACAGCTCATAATTTGCATCATCAGACATTGCCTGAAAAACACTTAATCATTTGGGCTCACGGAGCCATGTAATAGGCTAGTTAAACACTGATCTGCCATGCCATCGTGCATGTTTTGTTTGCATAACACTGCCGATCCGTCATTTGAAGATCTGCCACTTATGCTTATAATATTATCAATTATGCAGACCATGCTTATCATCTTTCCCTGCACATGAGCAGATAACAAGTGCCCTGGTGGTTTACCCCAGGGCGGGTCATAATACCCCATATAAAAACCACTGATGACTAAATAGTCCATAACCAGGGCCGGTTGATCAAAACCTCATATAACAAAAATCATACCTGTGATATTTGTTCACACTGCCGGCTTATCATACGTCGTACAGTAAGGGTAACAGCCCAAAAGATGAGAGCACAAAACCCTCTATTCATATCGCCGGCTTATCACGCCATATGCGGCAAGGGGTAACATCCCAAAGCTTAGAGCACAACACTCTAAGCACATAATCATCATACACTGGCGACTTAAAGTCCAACACCAGGCCGGGTTAATAAAACTCCGGATAGATTCATATATGAACCGTAAGGCGATGTGGCCCTAATCAGTTTTCAACCATATGTCAACATGGCAACAAAAGATGAATCTCAAAAAATATTCAAAGCAAAGTTGAAACAGAAAAACAAGGCATTCATAGGCTGCCAAGCCTCAATGTCAAGTGCTATTCAAGGGCTGCACAGCCGGCTTTATTATATTCATCATAATATATACATTGATAAAGTATGTACATCACAAGAGCCGGTGGCTCAGGTGTAATAAGGCCGAAGATGAGCAATATTCCATGGCCGGCGGGTCTCCTCCTCCGATGTGCGTGAGTCCTTGTGGTCTCGAACATCGATAAGGTAGTATGACCCGTTGTTCAAATTTTTGCTGACCACAAAGGGCCCTTCCCAAGGTGGGGATAGCTTGTGCATGTCGGTTTGATCCTGGATGAGCCGGAGCACCAAATCTCGTTCTTGAAAGGTCCTGGTTTTAACCTGGCGGCTATGATAACGACGCAGATCTTGCTGGTAAATCACCGAACGAGCAGCCGCACAGTCACGCTCCTCATCCAACAGGTCAAGAGCATCCTGATGTGCTTTTTCATTATCAGCTTCAACATAAGCCGCCACACGGGGCGAATCGTGACGGATGTCACTAGGGAGAACCGCCTCTGCTCCGTAAACCATGAAGAAAGGCGTGTAACCCGTAGATCTATTGGGGATAGTATTGATACTCCATAACACTGAGGGCAATTCCTCCACCCAACAACCCGGCGACCTCTACAAAGGGACCATAAGCCGGGGCTTGATGCCTCTCAAAATTTCTTGATTGGCTCTTTCAGCTTGGCCACTGGACTGGGGGTGAGCCACTGATGATACATCAAGACGAATATGCTCTCGCTGATAGAACTCTTTCATAGCACCCTTGGACAGATAAGTGCCATTATCAGTTATAATGCTGTGAGGAAAGCCAAAACGGAAAATCACCTTTTTGATGAACTGAACCGCTGTTGCCGCGTCACACTTACTGACCGGCTCTGCTTCAACCCACTTTGCCAATTTGTCAACTGCCACCAAGAGGTGGGTCTTTATATCTTTGGACCTTTTGAAAGGCCCAACCATATCCAGCCCCCAGACTGCAAATGGCCAAGTAATTGGAATCATCCTCAATTCTTGAGCCGGCACATGAGCTCGTCTTGAAAATTTCTGACAACCATCACATTTACTGACCAAATCCTCTGCATCAGCATGAGCCGCCAGCCAATAAAACCCATGACGAAAATCCTTAGCCACGAGAGACTTAGAGCCGGCATGATGGCCAAAATCTCCTTCATGAATCTCTCGTAGAATCTCATGGCCTTCCTCAGGAGAAACACAACGTTGAAACGCCCCTGTGACACTACATCGGTGCAACTCTCCATTGACAATAGTCATTGACTTAGACCACCGGGTTATCTGCCTGGCCAAAGTTTCATCTTCAGGTAACTCGCCCTGGGTCATATAAGCCAAATATGGAACTCTCCAATCAGGAATAACATGAAGAGCCGCCACCAATTGCGCTTCCGGGTCAGGAATAGCAAGATCCTCCTCTGTAGGCAATTTGACTGAAGGGTTATGCAAAATATCAAGAAAACATTAGGTGGTATCGGCTTACGCTGGGACCCTAGCCAGCTCAAAGCATCAGCCACCTCATTTTTCCTACGGTCAACATGTTCCACTTGATAGCCTTTGAAATGACCAGCAATAACATCAACCTTTCGGCGGTAAGCCGCCATGAGTGGGTCTTTAGAATCCCAGGTGCCTAAGACTTGCTGAGCCACCAAATCTGAGTCGCCAAAGCACCTCACCCGGCTTAGATTCATCTCTTTAGCCATCCGAAGACCGTGGAGCAAGGCTTCATACTCAGCTGCATTGTTAGTACAAGGGAACATCAACCTTAAAACATACCAAAATTTATCACCTCGTGGGGAAGTCAAAACGACTCCAGCCCCCGAGCCTTCCAACTGCCTGGATCCATCAAAGTGAATAGTCCAAAATGTGCTATTCGGCTTTTCCTCAGGCATCTGTAGCTCTGTCCAATCATTGATGAAATCCACAAGTGCTTGAGACTTGATGGCTGTGCGAGGCATATATTTCAAACCATGGGGTCCAAGCTCAATGGCCCACTTGGCTACCCGACCTGTGGCCTCTCTGTTTTGAATAATATCCCCTAAAGGAGCAGAACTAACCACAGTGATGGGATGACCAAGGAAATATTGCTTGAGCTTTCGACTAGCCATGAACACCCCATATACCAGCTTCTACCAATGCGGGTATCTCTGCTTGGATTCAATGAGCACCTCACTGATATAATAAACCGGCCGTTGAACCGGATGTTCCTTGCCTGCTTCCTTTCGTTCCACCACAATCGCTACACTGACAACTCGGCCATTAGCAGCCACATATAGCAACAAGGGCTCTTTATCAATAGGGGCGGCAAGGATCGGCGGCTCAGCTAACTGTTTCTTCAAGGCTTCAAATGCCTGATCAGTAGCATCACTCCAGACAAAGTGATCTGTTTTCTTCATCATCTGGTACAGAGGGATAGCTTTTTCTCCCAACCGGCTTATGAACCGGCTTAAGGCCGCAATACGACCCGCCGGACGCTGGACATCATTAATACACGCCGGTTTAGCCAAGGAAGTAATAGCCTTGATCTTCTCCAGGTTAGCCTCAATGCCTCTTTCAGAAACCAAAAAACCCAAGAGCTTGCCTGCTGGCACCACCAAAAACGCACTTGGCCGGGTTAAGCATCATCTTGTAGACCCGGAGGTTGTCAAAGGTTTCTTTCAAATCATCTATCAAGGTTTCCTTCTTCCTAGATTTCACAACAATATCATCCACATAAGCATGAACATTGCGTCCAATCTGGCCATGAATGCAATTTTGAACACACCGCTGGTAAGTCGCCTGGGCACTCTTGAGCCCAAAGGGTATAGACACATAACAGAAGGCTCCAAAGGGAGTGATGAAGGCTGTCTTCTCCTGGTCCTTAACTGCCATCTTGATCTGATGATACCCATAATAAGCATCCAAAAAACTCAAACGCTCACAACCCGCCGTCGCATCAATAATCTGATCAATACGAGGGAGAGTAAAAGGATCAGCGGGACATGCCTTATTAAGTTCTGTATAATCTACGCACATGCGCCAAGTGCCATTCTTCTTAAGCACCAGCATCGTGTTAGCCAACCATTCAGGATGAAAAACTTCCACAATGAACCCGGCTGCCAAGAGTCGGGCCACTTCTTCACCAATGGCCTTACGTCTCTCTTCATTAAAGTGACAAAGGAATTGCTTGACCGGCTTAAACTTTGGATCAATATTAAGAGTGTGCTCAGCGAGTTCCCTCGGTACACCTGGCATGTCTGAAGGCTTCCATAAAAAGATGTCCCGGTTCTCACGGATGAACTCGATGAGCGCGCTTTCTATTTCGGATCCAGATTAGCACTGATGCTGAACTGCTTGGATGAGTCACTAGGAACAAAATCAACCAACTTAGTATCATCCGCTGACTTAAACTTCAACAGAGGGTCATGCTCCGTGGTTGGTTTCTTCAAAGGTGTCATATCTGCCGGGTCAACATTATCTTTATAAAACTTCAACTCTTCTGTTGCACAAACAGACTCAGCATAAGCAGCATCGCCCTCTTCACATTCCAAGGCTATCTTCCGGTTCCCATGCATAGTGATGGTACCCTTATAACCCGACATCTTAAGCTGCAGATAAACATAACAAGGCCTTGCCATGAACTTAGCATAAGCCGGCCGCCCAAACAAAGCGTGATAAGGGCTCTTAATTTTAACCACCTCAAAGGTCAATGTCTCGACTCTGGAATCATGATCATCACCAAAAGCCACTTCCAAAGCTATCTTGCCCACTGGATATGCCGACTTACCAGGCACCACACCATGAAAAACAGTGTTCGATGGCTTAAGATCTTTGTCAGTCAAACTCATGCGACGAAAAGTTTCGTAATAAAGGATATTGATGCTGCTGCCTCCATCCATGAGCACCTTGGTGAACTTGTAGCCTCCAACCTGAGGCGCAACTACTAGAGCCAAGTGACCCGGATTGTCAACCCGGGGCGGGTGATCCTCACGGCTCCTAAGAATAGGATGTTCAGACCATCGCAAGTAACGGGGAATCGCCGGCTCCACTGCGTTCACCACCCTTTTCTGAAGCTTCTGGTCTCGTTTACATAAACTCGTGGTGAATACATGATACTATCCACTATTCAACTGCTTTGGATTACTCTGATAACCAGATTGCTGTTGCTGATTCCCTTGACCAGACTGCTGATTAAAACCACCTTGATTGCCCTGGCCTTGGAAACCAGAGTTTGAACCGCCACCACCAAAACCAGGACCATGAGAGCCGGATCCTGAACCGCCATTCGAGCCATGATTGTTCTGGAAAAAATTGGAATTCCTATACTCCCTCATGATGAAGCAATCCTTCCACAGATGATTGGCCGGTTTCTCGTGCGTACCATGCTTTGGACAAGGCTGATTCATCATCGCCTCGATGTTAAATTTTGGTCCTCCAAGCCAGGGCGGCTTTCCCTTGCGACGCTGATTATTATTCTGCGTATTGGTGTTAGCCACAAAATCTAAATTGCCATTAGCTTTCCGCTTACCGTTGCCGCTTTGACCTGCCGTGTTATGCTGCTGCCCCTTCGTATTGCCGCTCTTCTTCCCCTTACCCGCTTTCTCCTCATCAGAGTCAGGGTCTTTGGTACTATCAGAGTCGGCATATTTGACGAGAGCCGCCATGAGCTCCCCCATGTCATTGGAGTGGCGTTTAAGCTACCCCAGTTTCTGCTTAAGGAGGAGGAAACGGCAATTCTTCTCCAACATCAGGACCGCTGAACCGGCATTGATACTGTCTGATGAGTGTATAACAGCTGAGATCCGGCGCACCCAATTGGTTGTCGACTCGCCATCACCTTGGACACAAGAATCCAAATCCAAGATTGACATAGGCTGCTTGCACGTGTCTTTAAAATTTTGGGAGTTTTCAACTCCGCCCATGATCCAATGGAGTTAGCGGGCAGCCCTTTCAACCAAGTATGAGCCGGCCCATCCAACATCATGGTGAAATACTTAACACATGTAGCATCACTAACATCCAGCATCTCCATGGCCATCTCATAGCTCTCAATCCAAGCCTCCGGGGGCTGATCCGCCGTGTAATTAGGCACCTTACGAGGGCCCTTGAAATCTTTAGGCAAACACTCATTATGCAGAGCCGGCATTAAACATGGCACGCCCAAAATTCTAGAGGTCGCCCCTGCCTCCACAGACGTAGACGGATAAACCGGAGATTGCTGTTGAGCCGCTAGCTGAGCCGCCAGCTCAGCCTCCCGACGCGCCCTACCCTGATCCACCAAAGTCTGAGCATCGACGCCACCACGCGCCGGGTCAGGCCTACGAGGCTGGTTACGGTGTTGCTCACTGCTGGAGACTGCTGGCGAGTCAATATGTCTGCTATAACTCTGGCTCGGGCGAGGGGTCGAGTGAATCCTTTCACGACTATATGAATAAGCCGCCTGTTGAGCCACGGCCGTTTAAAGAAGTTCTCTGGCCCTCCGCATCTCTATCGCAGCTGGAGACTCGCCATCAACTGGGAGAGCCGTCAATCGTGTTGCCGCAGCGATCATGTTATCCAAAGGGTTAGAATAATGACCCGGCGGTGTCGGAACATGCTAAGGCGGAGTCATATCCAAACGAGGTGGATCCATAGTACGTGGTTGAACCGGCGCTCCGGTCACGGGCACCTCAACCGCCCGGTTCACCACAGGTGGGTCACTAGTCCCTGCCCCAGGCGTGTTGAAGAGGTTTCTCGCATCGTAAACCGGAGGTAAACGACTATGGTGCCGCCTTCTCATGATAGCATTCGAAGCGTTTTGATCCAAGGTGAGCCGGAAAGAGTCTACATGAATCCGCTGCGCCTGAGCATCCAAAGCAGCTCACTCCGTAGCCGTCCTAGCGTTCTCAGCCGCCAGTTCTTCCTTGGCCTGAGTTATCTCATCTCGTAGCTTTGCAACATCCGCCTTATGCTATTCCTGAGTGTCCGGGGTCGCCTCCACCCCCATCAAAGCTGCCAAAGCATCCAGTAATTCGGTCAGGACCTGAGCTGGCGGGCGCACATGGCCGCTAGCCCCAGCCGTCGCCGTGGCCGTCGAGCTAGAGGTCATGGCCGCGGCGGTTGTCGAGCCGAGCACTGGTTGTGTACCGGCCATGAAGATTGCCACCCTGTTGGGTGGCTCATAGGGGTCCGGAATACTGTCGCCCTCGGAACAGCCACCAAGCCGGCCATCTTGCAGCTGATACATGGAATTGGTCTCCCCAGTTGACGACTCACCATCAGAGTATATGGCCGTCTCACCGCCAGTCATGGATCTTTCCTCAAGTTCCGCCTCGTGGATGAAACCCACAAAGGCACGCTTCACTGTGGTTTGAACCTTGGCGGGTCGTGCACGCTGAGCCGTCTCGACGATGTCGGTGTAGGTGTCCGGCTCAGGGCCCAATTCGCCGATCTTGCTGATGAAGACGTGGATTCCTCCAAAGGGGACCCGGTATACGTACTCAATTGAGCCGGCCTCGGGGCCCCAGCCAGCATCGTCAATGTAGAGCTTGCCGCGACGACTCTTGGTCATCCGGCCCACAGCGTATCCCTTGATCCCTGCGATGCTGCCCTTCAAGAACTCGAAACCACCGTGCGCTGGCCCCACGGTGGGCACCAACTGTCGTGGACTTAACACGGCAGATGTCCTAGCGAGAGGACTAAGTCGTGGAGCCATCGCAACTAGGTTAGCTTGAAGGGGTTAAACGGGACAAAGGACACAGAGAGTTTACCCAGGTTTGGCCCCTCTCAACGAGGTAAAAGCCTACTCCTGCTTTGTGTTGTATTGCTAGGGTTTCGATTACCAGGGAGCGAATACGCTTGACCTAGTTCTTGATTGTTTGTTTTTTGAGTTAACCCGCCGCCGGGTCATCCCTTTATATACACAGGTTGACGCCCGGCGGTCTACAGAGTCCCGGCTGGCTCATACACAGCGTGTCCGGCTCGGTGACTAACTAAGCTTGCCTTACAATATAAGTTATACATATGGCGGTTCATCCTCTTGGGCCTCAAGTCGCCTCTGGGTCTTGGGACGTCAATAGGCTTGCCATGACCCACCATCTTCATTGATAAGTCGCCAGTGGTATGACCCGGCTCCTCCTGGGTGGGTTATATCAGTAGCTATATCCCCAACACCGTGTGTCCACTAAACCATGGCCGATGCCCCCCCTCTGCCACGCGCGCAATCTGAGTCGTGCGTTCTGATTGGCCAGAACCCAAACCCCACGGATCGTACGTCTGCACCGTTGGATTCTCCTTGATCGAACGGCGATCCTCATCCTTTTCGACAACACATGCAGTTCCGGTTGTGATTTTATTTATGTCCACAAATTGCACGTTAAATTCAAAAAATGCCTTAAATATAGCAAATGATTCCTGAAATGCGTTAGAAAATCAAACCCGTGGTATAATGGTGAATGCGTACCGTGGAATTTTTTTTGAGGCCAAACGATGAAGTAACCGACCACTACAGTTTGAATTGACACGTCTCCTTTTGGAAACCATGGTCCTTCATGTGAGATTCTCCGGTTTGGAAGGAGCGATCATCATAACCTGTGCCAAACTTCACCAAAAAATTTCCCCGGGGTCATGAGAGCACGCCACGGGCACACACCGATTTTGATGAATTCTGGACTCCATCTGAATTCCCAGTAATTAAAATACCAACTAGGCCTACGCCGGTGGCCGCACCTCACGGCCGAAATGTTTGAAACTTCTCCCCGTTTCTCAGACAATGGATGAAAACTCACAAAGTGACACACAAATGATTTGTACACCTTCTTTGCTCACTAACACCCCAGATGTAGTTGTAGAACGGTTTTGAATTTAATTATATGCACTAAATGCAAGGTAAGTGCAAAAAAATGACTTGAATATAGCAACGAGACCTGAAATGGGCCAGAAAATCAAACCTAGGGTATATACGTGATTGTTTACCGTGAAAATAATTCAAAGCGGAACGATGTAGTCACTGACGATTGGAGTCCGAAGTGCCGCGTCTCCTTTTGGAAACTATGATCCTTCTTGTGAGATGCTCCGATTTGGAAGGTGTGAGCATCAAAACTCGTGCCATCTTTACAAAAAAATTCCATGTGATCCTGAGAACACGGCACGGTGACACATCGATTTTCGTTATTTCCGGACTCTATATGCATTTCTTGTAATTAGAATACCAACAAGGCATACGCCTCTGGCCGCACCCTGCGGCCGAACTGTTTGAATTTTTTCCCGTTTCTCGAACAATGAATGAAAACTCCCAAAGCGACACACAAATGATCTTGCTAGCTAGCTAGCACCCACGTGTAGTTGCGACTATAGCAAACAACTCAAATATAACAAACGATGCCTCAAATGCTCGAGAAAATCGAACCATAGGGTACAATGGTGATTTCTTACCATGGAAAACAATTTGGAGGTGAAACGACGAACTCTTGTTTTCATTCAAATGAAAATGTGCTATTAGTTCATGTAAATGTTTTCAAATAGCCCCTCACAAAAAAAAGTTTTCAAATAGCACACGGTTCACTCACGAAAGCCGTGTGCCTACCAAACCGTGGCCGATGCCCCCCTTTGTTGCGCGCGCGATCTGAGTCGTGCGTTCTGATTGGCCAGAATCCAAACCCCACGGATCATACGTCTGCACCGTTGGATGCTCCCAGATCGAACGACAATCCTCATCCCTTTCGACAGGAAATGCAGTCCGGCTAGGAATTGATTTATATGCCAAAATGCACGGTAAATGCCAAAAAATGTCTTACATATAGCACACGAGACCTGAAATGCGCCAGCAAATCAAACCCGTGGTATAATGGTGATTGCTTAACGTGGGAAAAATTTAGAGGCGAAACGATGAACTCACATTTTCATTTCAAAATTAGTACGTCTTCATTTCAAATGAAATTATTCTCTTTGTGCACACGAGCGCTTAGAGGCAACCGTTTGCATAGGCCTTTCCGCGCGGCGACCGGGGATATTGTTCACCCTTTTCACCTAGGCCGCCAACACCCCCCCACCGCCCGCCCGCGTTTCACTCAACTAGTCCACCCAATCTCCATCGCCAGCTCCCCCTCCCCCAGATCCACAACAGAACCCTCTCCGGTGCCGCCGTGCTCACCCCGGCCGTGTGCCCGCTCTTCGGCGTCAAGCCTACCTCCACTGCCATTCCCAACACGCGGCTGCCCGCGCCTCGCCGTCTTCGTTTGCTCGCCAGCCACCCTCGAGCATATTGATGCTGTAACCCTCGCCTCTCCTGTGGTCCGGCCGGGTTTGCATTAAGAAGCCTGTTAGTTACCGCTCTCCATCGCGGTGAGGCATATTTCCTCGCAATCTGTCGTGGATTTGTCACGATAGATGTCCTTAGTGTCAGGACTTAGTCGTGAGGCCAACGCATCTCTGTAGTAGCTTGAGAGGGGTTGAGTGGGACAAGAGACGTGAGGTTTTTACCCAGGTTTGGCCCCTCACGGTGGAGGTAAAAGCCTACATCCTGCTTCATTGATATTGATCATGGTGATGCTCACGGTTACAAGGGCGAGGTTTCGCTACCTCTATCTCGAGAGCTATTGATTTGTCTGTCTAAACTTGTGTAACTTGTCCCTCTTGGGGTGCCCTGCCCCTCCTTATATAAGTTGAAGGGGCGGGTTACATGACTAGTCCTAGTAGGATTAGGGTTACTCTATTACAAGTGGAGTCCTAGTCTTGCTTCCTTTGTAAGGGAATATTCCTTATGCTTTCCTCTTAAGCCGGCCCACCGGACATGCACCTTGAGCCGGTCTTCTCATAAGCTGCCTTCTAGGCCATGGGCCTTGTTATTCCTCTGTCCCGCCTACCGGGTCACCAATGAGTCACCAGGTCCAGCCGGGTCATCAGTGAGTGGAGAGATTCGGGTGGGTCACTTAGTGAGTCGCCAGTTTTCGGGCGGGTCACTAGTGAGTCGCCAAGTCCGGCCGGTTCATACCGCGGGGTATATCCCCGACATTAGCCCCCAGTTTAATTTGGATTTATCCATGTTAAACTGATCCTGCAAAATAAACACAAGAACAAATTTGACAGGTTCTGCTCCAAATTCAAAGTATTTCTGAGCCGGCACCTGATCATCCTTAAATCCTTGTCATGTCCTTATTCTGGAAAGTCCAGGTCAATAGACCAGCTTCATAGTCAATTTGCTTGTAGAAAGATATTATAAGAAAGAATCCATTTGAGCCGGCCTTCAATTGTCTGACTTGATAAAAATATTGGACTTAAGATGTCCTTCTGTAGCTGAACCAACTTTTAAATACTCCGGCTTAATGATGCTAGAGCTTGTCAAATTGCGATCCTCAAAATTGCTGGGTTATAACTGATAATGGCGGGTCATGATTGTTGCTGACACCGGGTCATGTAATTGACTTTCCTGAGTTATCCAGGCCAAAACTGAGAATATAATACCTGGTTTGTTCAAAAAACTGAGAACTTGAAGATATTCCTCCCTGATATGCATATCATTTGTAGCCCCCAAGTCGTAAGAGGAAAACATAGTGATAGCTTAAGACTTGCTTCAATATAAATGCTGCAACTTTGGAGAAATCCGGGTTATTCATGTAAGTCGCCAATCATAAACTGAACACTTTGTACTTCCCATGTGTAGCCCCCAAGTGCCGGGTCATTATGCAATAATGAGCAGGGACTTTGTAGATTTGATTATGTAGACTTAAGCAACAATGTGTAGCCCCCAAGGGCCGACTCAGTAAGATAATACTGAGCTGGTACTTTACTTGTACTTCAAAAAATAACACCACATGATGTAGCTCCCAAGTTTCAAGTTACCTTTGACAGGAGCAATTAGTAGCCCCCAAGGGCTGGCTCATCACTATGTGATGGGTCGGGTCTTCAATGAGGCGAGTTAACAAGGACTTTTCATTAGCCCCCAAGTGCCATGGTACATGCTTGCAGTGACATGGGACTTGCATACTTGATATAATCTTGATTTGAATAATGTAGCCCCCAAGTGCCGGGTCGTATGCCTGCAGCGACTCAGGACTAAATAAAACCATATCCATTTTACGGATGATGTTGCTGAAAGCCTTTGCATATCAATATTGAACCATGCTCTCTACTATGAGCTGGTATTTTTGGATGAAGGTATAATAGCCATTACTCTGAAGCGGCTTTGAAAACCTCAATTATCAACACTGGTTATGATGGCCATAATAAGAATCCAGCCATGTTGGCTATTTTAAGATTGGAATAATATAATCCAGTATGAAAACCTCAATCATTCAATACTGGTTGTGACAACCATAACGAAAATCCAGGCAAGTTTGGCTATTAAATATTTGAATAACATAATCCAGAGTTAAATACCCGGCGGCTCTTGGCCGATGGCGATTTTAATGCGCATCCATTGTAACCCGGGATTTTTGTAACCCGGCGGCTTATAGCCTTCGTAAAAATCAAGAACATATGCCCTAACTATTAATCATTTATATAAGCCATAACTCTACATGTCCTGCACAAAGTTTAAACAACATATGCCCTGGCGACTTAACATCAAAAGCCAGGGCGGGTAACAACCCAAACATAATATAGTCTTATGCAATTATGAAGAAGACTAGAATTAAGGCCATTCAAGCCTAAACATATTGGCGACTTAAAGTCAAAAGCCAGGGCGGGTTATCAAACCATGCATATTCGTCCAACAATTTGAAAACATACCTGGAGAATTGGCTCAAATTGCCGGCTTACATCGCCATATCCAGTGAAGATGATAATCCAAAGATTAATAAGCGCATTATTCCAATGGCGCAATCCAAAGTATACTGGCGACTTATCGTCCAAAGCCAGGGTGGGTTATCAAACCCCAAATATGCTCAAATATGAGTCATAAACATTAAGGCTACATGGCCTGGATTGTTTTAAACCATATGTTAATACGGAACAAGGATATGAACCCAAAACAATGTTCAGAAAATAACAAATCAGAAAAAACAAGGCGTTTCATAGGCCACCAAGCCGAAATTTCAAGTGTTGTTCATGGGCCGCACAGCCACTGAGTTAATCCTTTATTCAAACCTGTAAGCCGGGCCTCACATGACAAACTGCCGTTTTAACTTTAACAAGTTCAGGGTCTTTATAAGATTGACTGTCAAGAGTACGGCGGGTCATTCCAGGATTACCTGGGCGGAGTGGCAGACATACAAGGCAGGATAAACCGGAATTTTGGTGAATACACCTGGCATCCACGCCGATCACGAGGGTAAACAAAGCTTTGTTCATTGAACATGAAGCCCCCAAGTAACCCATAATAAGCCATCAAGGCAGGATACCTATGTTTGAACTGCGCACTGCAGCAAGTTCTCTTCGGTAACTTTGTAATTTGGGTAAGAAACCCCAAGTAATTTGCAACAAGGCGTATAAGCCGGATCAAAAGGGTAGTCACAGCTATGCTCAATGAGCAGGAAGCCCCCATGCAATTTGTAATAAGGCATGCAAGACGGATCAAGAGGGTAGTCACAGCTATGCTCAGTGAGCAGGAAGCCCCCAAGTAATTTGTAACAAGGCGTGCAAGCCGGATCAAGAGGGTAGTCACAACTATGCTCAGTGAGCAGGAAGCCCCCAAGTGACCAATAATGTGATAAGCCAATAAGGCATGATACCCATGTTTGAACCGCGCATCATGGCAGCAAGTTCTCTTTGGCAACCTTTAATTTTTCCTCGAACTTGCGAGAGATGGGCTCTTTTTGAACCGGAATTTTAAACCGGATATTGAGAGCTTAAAAGCTTTGTGAGAGACAGATTTCCCTTGAGCCAGATTTTAAACCGGAATTCTTCATTTTAAGTCAGAAATTTTCTGACGGCCTTTAAATTTTCATCAATATAGCAGTAGCCTCCGGGACCGGGTTATCTTCCCTCCAATGACCCGGGGTTCCTGAATTTGCTGAAACTGGTAAGATTTGCTGAGTCATGTCATTGTAGCCCCCGAGTCTTAAGACGACTCGAGGAGTTGGCTTAACATTCTCCATACTTGACCGTGATATAAACCGGCATATAGTTGAACAGCAGAACGCTTGAATTTATGTAAACCAAAGGCTTGAAGCGAGTTGATAATCCTCGCAATACTTGTTGTATACTCCCGGTATGAGTCATTCAAAAAACTCCGTGACATGACGGTCACCTTTGCAGTAGACAATTTGTCCATGGTGAAGCTGAAGTTAATCACGGGCGAGTCGGCCGCGGGAGCAGATAGATGAGTCGGCCGCGGCGTTGTAAGCCGGTGCGGACGGGCAAGTCAATCGCAGGCACGGTCAGCCGTGCGGACGGGCGAGTCAATCGCAGGCGCGGTCAGCCGCGCGGATGGGCGAGTCAGCCGCGTCGTGTTGACGTAAATTGGGCTGCAGAGGCGGCGGCTTGCACATATATTCGTTGAGCATTATGGCACGGTCAGATGCTAGCGCATGATAATGGTGCCGCGAGCTATATATCCATGACACGACCATCGCTCTTGCAGTGAATAATTGTTCTGCATCCAAAAAATATCACAAGCCAGAGTACTTGTTCTTTTAAAGAATAAAAAATGTATCAATAAAAATTGACCGGATGGATTTCACTTGATTTGCCTGGACGATAGATGATCCGTATGCAACGTCCACCGGGTGTCTAATCGATGAAACTTGTCCGCACAGAAGAGTAAACCTGGATACCAAGACGTGGGCTCGCTGCATGCTTTTTACACAAAAATCCCTCTGTGCGCATGAGTGGGAGGACCAAGTAGCTATAAACGCCTCATGCAGCCCATTGGCTCTCTTTGTTTTCCTTTTGTCTTGACGTAATGATAAGCCAGTAGTAGCTTTTGCGATCCCTTATGTAAGCAATAATTGATCTATCCATCGTGCTACCTCCTCTACTCTCTCCATTCTGTTTTATAATGCACATAGTTGTGAAAATGCCCCACATCTCTTGGTCTGCCCCATGACCACATCAACACATTAGCAGAGAAGACTAAATCAATGTGCCAGAGAAGAACGTGACCACGAGCGCCCGGCAAGCAATTAACCAGGATATCTTGCGGCTGTGTGCCTCCACACGGCGCTCCGTCCGGCTGCTTGTCGTGACAAATAAGAGCACTAGTGCATGCTGAAGCTGAGCACACACGCACGTATTGCAATTTGGATAAGGCAGTCAAAGCGCCGGCCAGCGCGACTGCGAGGCCGGCTTGCGGAGAGGCCGCGGCAGCTGCAGCAAGCGGCTTGGAGCAAGCGGAGACAGCCCCGAGGCGGAGGCGATTTAGGGATGGAGTCCAGGTCGGTTTGACGCGGAGGCGACGAGGTACGCCATGGCAGTGGCGGGTTAGACGAGGCGAGGTCATGATGGGCCGGCTTGGAGTGACAAAGCCAAGTCCGGCTCGACGCGCGACAGCGGATGCTGGCGAAGAGGAGCTGGTTCCGGCTGCAGTGTTCGACAGCGGAGGCCGGCTCTCAGCGGCCGAGACGGGTGAAGCGAGGTGGCTCAATCCACGGGTGACTTGGAAAAAGGCACGGCAGCTCGGCGCGTTGCGAACTAGAGGCGGCTGACAGACCGGGCCACGACAGCTCAACGGAAGCGGCTCGGGCGCAGAATCGAAGGCTCAAGTTCTACCCATCGTTTCTGTATTGTTCTTGCCGATCCAACTGAACGTACATGCTCAAGTGTTGAACTCAAAGTCTGAAACTGAACCCATCACTGCCCAAAGATTTCCAACAACTGAACGCAATTCCAAATCTCAAGGGGATAACTGATGCAGTCGTGGCGGAGGTGGATGGCAATGTGGAGCAAGGGCCGGGGCGGCTCGCAGGGCTCGCCGGCCGGCGGCTCAATGTAGCAGCGATTTGACGGTGACCGCGGCAGCTTGCGACGGCTCGTCGATTTGAGGCAGGCCGGGGAGGCCCATGGCAGAGGAGGGCAATGCGGAGGCGGGTTGCGACCCGAGGTGCGGCGGCTCAGGGCGCCGAGAGGCCGCAGGAGACAGCGATGCGGAGGCGGGTTGCGACCCGAGGTGCGGCGGCTTAGGGCGCCGAGAGGCCGCGGGAGACAGCGACGCGGAGGCGGGTCATGGCGATGACTCGGGGTCAAACCTGTTGCAGCTCGGCGATGGCGAATCCGGGTCGTGGCCGTGGTTGCTTTTACCAATTGACATCTGTGACCTCCTCCGGGTTGTGGCCCCTCTGTATTTTTTTAATCTCTTTCCTTTTTCATTAATTCCTTTGACCTCGATTTGTAAGCAGCACATGATGACTAGGCCGGGGTCAAGCCCTCGGTTTCTTCAATTCGGTTTCGCTGCAGATCGGATCGAACCGACGACTTCTATTTTCCTTTCGTAGATACGCGCGGGTTGAATCCATGGCGACTTGACAGCCAACACAGATTGGATCAAAAAAACTATAGAGATCGTCCATGGTGACTTAACAATAATATTTTCTTGATCTCAACCGATGAGGTTAGAGTTGACGTAACTCCTTCGGTACCCGCCCTTGCTGATCCGGTGGATTGTAAGCTTCTCGATCTCTGTAAGAGATTCCTCCAAGAACTCAACACCACCGTGCGCAGCCCCACGGTGGGCGCCAACTGTCGTGAATTTGTCATGGCAGATGTTCTTAGTGTCAGGACTTAGTCGTGAGGCCAACGCATCTCTGTAGTAGCTTGAGAGGGGTTGAGTGAGACGAGAGACGCGGGGTTTTTACCCAGGTTCAGCCCCTCACGGTGAAGGTAAAAGCCTACATACTGCTTCATTGATATTGATCATCGTGATACTCACTGTTACAAGGGCGAGGTTTCGCTACCTCTATCTCGAGAGCTATTGATTTGTCTGTCTAAACTTGTGTAACTTGTTCCTCTTGGGGTGCCTTGCCCCTCCTTATATAAGTTGAAGGGGCGGGTTACATGACTAGTCCTAATAGGATTAGGATTACTCTATTACAAGTGGAGTCGTAATCTTGCTTCCTTTGTAAGGGAATATTTCTTATGCTTTCCTCTTAAGCCGGCCCACCGGACACGCACCTTGAGCCGGTCTTCTCATAAGCCGCCTTCTAGGCCTTGGGCCTTGTTATTCCTCTGACCCGCCTACCTGTTCACCAATGAGTCACCAGGTCCAGCCGGGTCATCAGTAAGTGGAGAGATCCGGGTGGGTCACTTAGTGAGTCGCCAGTTTTCGGGCAGGTCACTAGTGAGTCGCCAAGTCCGGCCGGGTCATACTTCCGGCCGGGTCATACCGCGGGGTATATCCCCGAACAATCCCTCTTCCTATTTCGTTCCGTATGTTTCCAAATTGGCTATAAAATAATGGAGAGTGTATATATGTTCATTATCTACCTTCCTAACTACATATAAGCTGTATTTGTTCCAATAAGTTACTGCCTATTTACAGATCACGGGCGCCCGAGTCACACAAACTTAACAAATTAGCCATACATTTTCTAAATTATTGCATGACATGTTTAGAAAACTTGATACCAAGTTGTTAGTTTTATGCTTATTGTCGTGGACCTAACACGGCAGATGCCCTAGCAAAAGGACTTATGTGTGGAGCCATCGCGACGTAGTTAGCTTGAAGGGGTTTAAACGGGACAAAGGACACAGGGAGTTTACCCAGGTTCGGCCCCTCTCAACGAGGTAAAAGCCTACTCCTGCTTTAGGTTGTATTGCCTGGGTTTCGATTACCAGGGAGCGAATACGCTTGACCTACTTCTCGACTTGTTCTTTCTTGCCCTAACCCGCCGCCGGGTCACCCCTTTATATACACAGGTTGATGCCCGGTGGCTTATAGAGTCCCGGCCGGCTCATACACAACGTGTCCGGCTCGGTGACTAACTAAGCTTGCCTTACAATACAAGTTAAACATATGGCGGTTTATCCTCTTGGGCCTCAAGTCGCCTCTGGGTCTTGGGCCTTCCATAGGCTTGCTTCATAACCTGCCATCTTCAACCTTAAGTTGCCAGCGGTATGACCCGGCCACTCCTGGGCGGGTCATACCCAATAGTTATATCCCCAACATTAGGCCCCAGGTTGATTTGAACTTGTTCACATCAATCTTCAGTATTTGACTTAGCAGAATCTTCCATCATCAACCTTATGAATTTGCTGTAACCCGCCATGACGTTAGCTCACAAATTTGTGTTAATCCGCCATGACGTCATCTCGCATTAACTTCACACAAAACCAAGATCATCTCATCATATCCTTTTTAATGGACCTCCCGAAAATCGAGGCGTCCTTTTAGCCACATGACCATTTTTTCAGCCTCCTCGATTCTTGTGCATGCCATTTATCCACCTCCTTATAAATAGGGACAGGGGGCCCCTGTTTTCATTTTTACCCTTGCCCCCTCGTCTCCATCTTCTTCCTCTCAACGCTCCTGCACACCCGAGCTCCGCCGCCGTCGGCCTGCGTCCACTGCATCAACTCCGGCCGCTGCATCACCCTGAACGGACCAGAACTCTGCGATGCACCTCTGCTGTCCATCGGCGTTAGTAAGTTCAACTTTATCCTAGAACAAATCTGCACTTAGGGTTTTCACTTGTTCGTCGGCGTTCTTCGCCATTCTTCGTTTTCTCCTCTAGATCGAGTAGCTTTTTGATCTGGACATGGTACAAAACTTGTGCGGTAGCAATTTAGCACTCATTTTTAATATCAGAATACTTCCCCTCCGTAGAAGATCTCATCTGAGCACACGAACTTTTCTGCTGCCGCCACCTTAGGTTTAGAATTTACTTCATTTTCTGAACTGCTGCAGATCCAAAATTACAACACCAATCTGTGAATCCTGTTTTCTCCAGTACTTGGTAAAATTCAACTCTGCTCCAGATCCATAGCCATTAGCCCTTCACGGCGGTTTAAACAATAATTTGTAACCCGCCAAGTGCCTGCCGGTTTAACTCCGAACTGCTTTTTAAATAACCAACTCAATGTTGATATAACCCGGCTATACCTTACCGGTTTAATCACGTTCTAAATCATCTTTTTTAGGCCGTGCACCCCAATCATGACTAAGACAGTTATGTCATGCGACTGGGTCCCTTCTATCGTCACAGAAGAAATGCTTCAGGAATATGTCAAAATCGGCTTCTTGCCAGCAAAAAATGTCATTCACTGGCGTGTTCCAAACCCAGATGAAGTTAGACCTCATCCACAGGATAATGAGATTATTGTTTTTACTGATCACATGAACCGGGGTTTCTCACCGTCCGGGTCAAAATTCTTCGGCGACATTCTGCATTTCTTTCAACTTCATCCTCAAGACATCGGACCCAATTCCGTCTCAAATATCTGCAATTTCCAAGTCTTCTGCGAAGTGTATCTTCAAGAGGAACCCAATGTCGAACTCTTTAGAGAATATTTTTATTTGAACCGCCAGAATGAGTTCACTGATGGACCCAGCTTAGAACTTGGGGGAGTCTCAATTCAGCGATGAAGAGACGCCGTTTTTCCTTCTGCTGTGCTTCCAATTCATCCTAAGGACTGGAATCAAACTTGGTTCTATTGCCAAGACACATCCCCAGCTGAAGAAAATCCCTAACCGGGTTATCACAACCACCGGCTCAGCGCAAAGCACCCTCTTCCAGACCGGCTTACTACCGCTGAACAAACCAAGTATATGCCTACCTTTTCAAAGGTTAGAGCGTTGCTGGCCAATGGACTGGCTGGTGTCGACCTGGTCCGTTGCTGGGTGGCTTGGAGGATCATACCTTTGAGCCGCCGGCCCGGGTTAATGTGCACATATACTGGTGATGTCAAAGATCCGGTGCGCCACTGCCTAGCACGTTTGTCTGATAAAGCGATCAATGAAATGACCAAAACCCTTCTGGGGGAAATCTTGGAAAGCTGCAGCAAAGTGGGGCTGAACCCCTTCTGCAAACTTAACCCGCCACCTGATGTAAGTTCTTCAATCCCCTTATTTTGCCTCACTGTTTATATGATCTGCGTATCTCTTACCTTCATGTGACTTATACAGGCTACATCCGCCTTTTGGAACAAGAAGTATGACGAGAAAGCGGCCAAGAAAGCCAGGGCTAAAACTAAAGCCCTTAAGAAGAATAAGAAGAAATCAACCGCCTCAGAACTTTTAAACTTGGAGGAGGATGATGAGTCGGAGGTAGACCTTGATTCCCTTGGCTCTTTTTTCAATTATCTTATTGACACTGATTGCTATCAGGACAACACGGAAACCAGCCAGGCGGGTGATGAAGAGGTAACTATTATTTCCTCCGACTCAGAGCCTTTGCCAAGACAGAAAATTCGACAAGTAACCCAGAAAGTGATGTTTTCTCACCCCTTAGCTTACTTGGATCCCAACTTTATTTTGAAGCAAAAACAGCATTAGAACCGGCGCAGAACTCGGACTAGTGGAGGCGGAGAGCTATCCACCGGGTTACCCAACACACCAGCCACACGCAAGCGCCGGAAAGAGGTGCCTCAAAATTCAAACTCTTTCTATCCAAAGGCGGGTCTTATTCGCCAACCACTTAATCTTTCTGACTCAAATTATCAGGGGACTTCTCATTCTTCCTCTGGCGATTCATCTCAGACCCAGCTGCCGGCTTTCAAAACCGCCCCTGGGTAATGACTTTATTTCTGCTATTTGCACATTTCTATACATATACCGACCTCTTCAATCCTTTCTTGCAGTGGAATAGCAAAGCCTAGCAAGAAGGCGAAAACAAACAAACCGGTCGAAGACCCAAAAACTCATGAACCGGAGAAACACCTCCGTGCAACACCCGGAGGAGCTTGCTGATGACCCGCCACCAGAGAACCCTGGCGCCTCTGCCGATCGTATGACTATTGATCCTTTGGGTGCTAAACCGCCAAGCCCAATCAAACCTTCAGAACCAAATACTGAAGATGTTCTGATCACCGGCACTGGCTTTCAAGAACCAAGGAATCCCACTGTCCTGGTGAAACACTCTGCCAAAGAAGAGTTGATTGAGAAGCGCAAAGTCAAGTTTGACATGGCCAATTATTCTCATCTGAGCATCAGTGAAGTACTCTCCGGCTACCTCAGCCAAGTGCACACTAGCCGTGATCTTGAGATTTATATGGTCAAACAAATGCATCAAAAATATGAGGTACAACCTGTTGATTCGCCTACTTAAGATATATTCCTTCAGCCCCCAAGTCTTAGTCATAGGAAAGATTGTATTGACTATGGCAAAGACTTCAACCATTATATCATAGAAATAACTTCAAGTCATAGCCATCATGAGTCGGCTTATCTTGAAAAAAGATGAGCAGGATCAGTTAAATCATTTCTAAACAAAATCTCACCTTATAGCCCTCACATGCCGGGTTATCTTTGAAAAAGATGAACCGGATTTGTCTGTCACTGCTTCATAAAAGAAACTTTCTGCACCCATTAGCCCCCAAGTGCCAAGTGCTATTGCTTGCAAAGGGCTTGGGACTTTTTCTGAATTTATACTGTGACATAATTGTTGATAATTATTTAACCTTTTACTTACAGGAAGCCTCAGCTCAATTTCAATCTCAATTGGCTGATTTAAAAAACCGACTTGAACTGCAAGAAGCTGAGACCCGAAAAGCTGACTCCAAGTTCAAATTCAGCTTGGATGAAGCAGAAAAGCTAAAAACCGGGTTTAGCGCCGAGAAAGCCGCCTGGGCTGAAGAAAAAACTGCCCTGGTACAGAGAGCCGAAAATGCTGAAGTCTCTTTGCAAGAGGTCACCACGGAACTTACCAGCTTAAAATGTCATATCACACAGATGACCTCCGCCATTTTTGGTAAATAATACTTAAATATTGTAATCAATTTCAACACTCCACTTTGTAAACTGCCTGGTGACTCATCCGCATATTATGTTATACAGGCCCGAGGAGTAGCAATCTTGGTCAAGAGATGCTGATAAAACTCAAGGCGGTTTCCACGCTGGTGGAGCAATTGTATACCCGTGCTCAGCGCACAATAGCCACCATCTCACCAACCAATCAAGCACCATCTCTTCTCAGTGATGTTTTAAGCAAGCTTTCTGTCCTGCCCGCAAGAATTGAAAAAATCAAGCGGTTGGTCGTGAGAGCCGGTGCCATTACGGCTTTAAGCCGGGCGAAGGCATGGCAGGCAAAATTAGACCCGGCCGAGCTAGCTACTGGCTGCCCCAGTTTCAAAGAAGACGGGTCTCCCTTTGATAAGAAGGATTTTGCTGCTTGTGTGAAAGAGATGCGTCCGCTGGCAAGTAAACTTGCCGAAGAAACAGACCTGTCAAGATATCAGGCGGCTTACACAGCAGACAATCAGAAAATGTCAACGCCGGCTTATAAAATTGTGGATCTTATCCCTCCAATCCGTAAGCATACTTTTGCTCCTGAAATCGATCCGTCTGAACTTATCGACGATGAAGCTGAATTTCAAGCCTTGACTGGCATCAATTGGTCATCACCTAACTTCCAGACGATGGAGGAAGAAGAAGAACTGACGCAGAATGACCCGGAAGCCTCAACACGTCAAGACGAAAACAATTAAGCCAAGGACCGGCTTATCATCCATCACATGGGATACTTTATGCATCAAAAACACTTATTCTTTTGGGCCGTCCGATGCCTTGTAATAGGCTAGTTGAAAACAATGATCTGCCATGCCATCGTGCATGTTGATTTGCATAACACTTATGAGCCATTCGATATGATTTGAAGATCCACTGTTTATACTCATAATCATTGTCAACCTTGCTAATCATGATGTCATAAGCCCTGCATATACACAGAGAACAAATGCCCTGGTGGTTTATCCCAAGGCGGGTCACAATGCCCCATATAAAATCCACTGGTGACTGTATCGTCCATAACCAGGGCGGGTTTATCAAAACCTTATATAATCATAACAAAGTAAATATCATACCTGTGATATTTGTTCATAATGCCGGCTTACCATGCCACATGCAGTAAGGGTAACAACCCAAAGACTTAGAGTGCAGAACTCCAAGCTTATAATCAAGACTCACTGGCGACTTATCGTCTAAAGCCAGGCCGGGTCATCAAAACCACTGTTCAAGATATCTTCCGATATTCCGATAAATCGGCCGATTTATCGCTTACCGTTGTCTGACCGATAAGATAAATCGGCTGATAAATTAGCCGATATGGTGATAAATCGGCCGATATGCCGATAAAATGGCTGATTTACCCCTTATCTTGGGTCGACCGATAAGTTCCCGATAAGCGATATCCCCAACATTGATCAAAACTCCGGATAAATTCAAATATGAATCATAAGGATCAAGGCAACATTGCCCGAACCAATTTGTTAAACCATATATCAATATGGTATATAAAGATATAAACCCAAACAAAGTTCAAAAACAAATAACAAAAAATAAAGGCTTTCATAGGCGGCCAAGCCTCAACATCAAGTGCTTTTCATGGGCTGCACAGCCACGAAGTTAATCCTTCATTCAAACCTGTAAGTCGGGCCTCACATGACCAACCGCCGTTTTAACTTTGACAAGTTCAGGGTCTTAATAAGATTGACTGTCAAGAGTTCGGCGGGTCATTCCAGGATTACCTGGGCGGAGTGGCAGACATACAAGGCAGGATCAACTGAAATTTTTGGTGTATACACCTGGCGTTTCAAGCCAATCAAAAGGGTTATCAAAGCTATGTTCAATGAACAGGGAGCCCCCAAGTGATATATATTGAGGTGTTAAAGCAGGGTTCCTATGTTTGAGCTGTGCTCTACACCAGACTCTCTTTGGCTGCTTTAACCCGGGCAGCAAGCCCCCAAGTGGGTTGTAGCAATGGCGTTCAAGCCGGATCAATAGGGTAGTCACAGCTATGCTCAATGAGCAGGAAGCCCCCAAGTATTTTGTAACCAAGGCGTACAAGCCGGATCAAGAGGGTAGTCATAGCTATGCTCAACGAGCAGGAAGCCCCCAAGTGATCTTATGAACTGACAATAAAGACTCAGATACTCAGAAATGAAATGACAGAGGCCCTGAAATATCAGGGATGCCAGATTTATTATACTAGTCATAATATATACATTGATAGAAATATGTACATCACAAGAGCCGGTGACTCAGGTGTAATAAGGCCGAAGATGAGAAATATTCCACGGCCGACGGGTCTCTTCCTCCGACGTGCGTGAGTCCTTGTGGTCTCAAACATCGATAAGGTAGTATGACCCATTGTTCAGATTTTTGCTGACCACAAAGGGCCCTTCCCAAGGTGGGGATAGCTTGTGCATGTCAGTTTGATCCTGGATGAGCCAGAGCACCAAATCTCCTTCTTGAAAGGTCCTGGTTTTAACCCGGCGGCTATCATAACGACGCAGATCTTGCTGGTAAATTGCCGAACGAGCCGCCGCAAGGTCACGCTCCTCATCCAACAGGTCAAGAGCATCCTGACATGCTTGTTCATTATCAGCTTCAACATAAGCAGCCACACGGGGCGAGTCGTGACGGATGTCACTAGGGAGAACCGCCACTGCTCCGTAAACCATGAAAAAAGGCATGTAACCCGTAGATCTGTTAGGGGTAGTATTGATACTCCATAACACTGAGGGAAACCCCTCCACCCAACAGCCCGGCGTCCTCTGCAAAGGGACTATAAGCCAGGGTTTGATGCCTCTCAAGATTTCTTGATTAGCTCTTTCAGCTTGACCATTGGACTGGGGGTGAGCCACAGATGACACATCAACACGAATATGTTCACGCTGACAAAATTCTTTCATAGCACCTTTAGATAAATTAGTGCCATTATCCGTGATGATGCTGTGAGGGTAGCCAAAACAAAAAATCACTTTTTTGATGAATTGAACCGTCGTTGCCGCGTCACACTTGCTGACCGGCTCTGCCTCAACCCACTTTGTAAATTTGTCAACCGCCACCAAGAGGTGAGTCTTTTTGTCCTTGGATCTTTTAAAAGGTCCAACTATATCCAGCCCCCAGACCGCAAACGGCCAAGTAATTGGAATCATCCTCAATTCTTGAGCCGGCACATGAGCTCGTCGTGAAAATTTATGACAGCCATCACATTTACTGACCAAATCCTCTGCATCAGCATGAGCCGTCAGCCAATAAAACCCATGACGAAAAGCCTTGGCCATGAGAGATTTAGAGCCGGCATGATGGCCACAATCTCCTTCATGAATCTCTCATAGAATCTCACGGCCCTCTTCAGGAGAGACACAACATTGAAACGCCCCTGTAACACTACATCGGTGCAACTCTCCATTGACAATAGTCATTGACTTAGACCGCCAGGTTATTTGCCTGGCCCAAACTTCATCGTCAGGTAATTCACCCCGGGTCATATAAGCCAAATATGGAACTGTCCAATCAGGAATGGCATGAAGAGCCGCCACCAGTTGTGCCTCCAGGTCAGGAATAGCAAGATCTTCCTCCGTAGGCAGTTTAATTGAAGGATTATGCAAAAGATCAAGGAAAACATTAGGTGGTACCGGCTTACGTTGGGATCCTAGTCGGCTTAAAGCATCAGCCGCCTCGTTTTTTCTGTGGTCAACATGTTCCACCTGATAACCTTTGAAATGACCAGCAATAGCATCGACCTCTCGGCGATAAGCCGCCATGAGTGGATCTTTGGAATCCCAAGTGCCTGAAACTTGCTGAACCACCAAATCTGAGTCGCCAAAGCACCTTACCCGGCTTAAGTTCATCTCTTTAGCCATCCGAAGACCATGGAGCAGGGCTTCATACTTAGCTGCATTGTTAGTACAAGGGAACATCAACCTTAAGACATAACTAAATTTATCACCTCGTGGGGAAGTTAAAATAACTCCAGCCCCCGAGCCTTCCAATTGCCTAGATCCGTCAAAGTGAATAGTCCAATATGTGCTATCCGGCTTCTCCTCAGGCATTTGCAACTCTGTCCAGTCATTGATGAAATCCACAAGTGCTTGTGCCTTGATGGCTGTCCTAGGCATGTACTTCAAACCATGGGGTCCAAGCTCAATGGCCCACTTGGCTACCCGACCTGTGGCTTCTCTGTTTTGAATAATATCTCCTAAAGGAGCAGAATTGACCACAGTGATGGGATGACCAAAGAAATACTGCTTCAGCTTACAGCTAGCCATGAACACCCCATAAACCAGCTTCTGCCAATGTGGGTATCTCTGTTTAGATTCAATGAGTACCTCACTGATATAGTAAACCGGCCGCTGAACCGGATACTCCTTGCCTGATTCCTTCCTTTCCACAAGAATTGCCACACTTACTGCTCGGCTATAAGTAGCCACATACAATAGTAGGGGCTCCTTATCAATAGGAGCAGCAAGGATTGGCGGCTCAGCTAACTGTTTTTTCAATGCCTCAAACGCCTGATCAGCAGCGTCACTCCAGACGAAGTGATCTGTTTTCTTCATCATCTGGTACAGAGGGATAGCCTTCTCGCCGTCTTATAAACTAGCTTAAGGCCGCAATACGACCTGCTAGACGCTGGACATCATTAATACACGCCGGCTTAGCCAAGGAAGTGATAGCCTTGATTTTCTCCGGGTTAGCTTCAATGCCCCTTTCAGAAACCAAAAAACCCAAGAGCTTGCCTGCTGGCACACCAAAGACACACTTGGCTGGGTTGAGCATCATCTTGTATACCCAGAGATTGTCAAAGGTCTCTTTCAAATCATCTATCAAGGTCTCCTTTTTCCTGGACTTCACAACAATATCATCCACATAAGCATGAACATTTCGCCCAATTTGGTCATGCAAGCAATTTTGAACGCACCGCTGATAAGTCGCCTGGGAACTTTTGAGCCCGAAAGGCATAGATACATAGCAGAAGGCTCCAAAGGGAGTGATGAAAGCTGTCTTCTCCTGGTCCTTAACTGCCATCTTGATCTGATGATACCCAGAATAAGCATCCAAAAAGCTCAAACGCTCACAACCCGCCGTAGCATCAATGATTTGATCAATACGGGGGAGAGCAAAAGGATCAGCCGGACAGGCCTTGTTAAGGTCTGTGTAATCCACACACATACGCCAAGTGCCATTCTTCTTGAGCACTAGCACCGGGTTAGCCAACCACTCAGGATGAAAAACTTCAACGATAAACCCAGCCGCCAAGAGCTGGGCCACTTCTTCACCAATGGCCTTGCGCCTTTCTTCATTAAAACAACGAAGGAATTGCTTGACCGGTTTAAACTTTGGATCAATATTGAGAGTGTGCTCAGCGAGTTCCCTCGGTGCACCTGGCATGTCAGAATGTTTCCATGCAAAGATGTCCCGGTTCTCACGGATGAACTCGATGAGCGCGCTTTCCTATTTTGGATCCATATTAGCACTGATACTGAACTGCTTGGATGAGTCGCCAGGAACAAAGTCAACCAGCTTAGTGTCATCTACCGACTTAAACTTCAACAGAGGGTCATGCTCTGTGGTTGGTTTCTTCAAAGGTGTCATATCTGCCGGGTCAACATTATCTTTGTAAAACTTCAACTCCTCTGTTGCACAAACAGACTCAGCATAAGCAGCATCGGCTTCTTCACATTCCAAGGCTATCTTCCTGTTCCCATGCACTGTGATGGTACCCTTATGACCCGGCATCTTAAGCTGGAGATAAACATAACAAGGCCATGCCATGAATTTAGCATAAGCCGGCCGTCCAAACAGAGTGTGGTAAGGGCTCTGGATCTTGACCACTTCAAAAGTCAGTGTCTCAGCTCTGAAATCATGATCATCGTCGAAAGCCACTTCCAAAGCTATCTTACCCACCGGATACGCCGACTTACCAGGCACCACACCATGGAAAACAGTATTAGATGGCTTAAGATCTTTATCAGTCAAATTCATACGACGGAAAGTGTCATAGTAAAGGATATTGATGCGGCTGCCTCCATCCATGAGCACCTTAGTAAACTTGTACCCCCCAACCTGAGGCGCAACCACCAAAGCCAACTGACCCGGATTGTCAACCCGGGGCGGGTGGTCCTCACGGCTCCAAAGAATAGGATGTTCAGACCATCACAAGTAACGAGGGACCGCCGGCTCAACTGCGTTCACTGCCCTTTTATGAATCTTCTGGTCTCGTTTGCATAAACTCGTGGTGAACACATGATACTATCCACTATTCAACTACTTCGGATTACTCTGATAACCAGATTGCTGCTGCTGACTCCCTTAACCAGGTTGCTGATTGAAACCGCCTTGATTACCTTGGCCCTGAAAACTGGAGTTTGATCCACCGCCGCCAAAGCCATGCCCTTGTGAGCCGGATCCTGACCCGCCATGCGGGCCATGATGGTCCTGATAAAAACCAGAATTCCGGTACTCCTTCATGATGAAGCAATCTTTCCACATATGGGTAGCTGGCTTATCCGGGGTGCTATGCTTCGGGCAAGGCTGATTCATCACCGCCTCAATATTAAACTTTGGCCCGCCAAGCCGGGGTGCGAACGTCTTCCCCTTACGACGCTGATTACTGTTCTGAGTATTGGTATTAGCCACAAAGTCTGAACTGCCATCAGCCTTGCGCTTGCCATTATTACCCTGAACCGTCGTATGGTGCTGCTGCCCCTTTCCATTGCTATTCTTCTTCCCCTTTCCAGCCTTCTCCTCATCAGACTCTGGATCTTTGGTACTATCCGAGTCGGCGTATTTGACGAGAGCTGCCATGAGCTCCCCTATATCATTACAGTGGCGCTTAAGCCGCCCCAGCTTCTGTTTGAGGGGAAGAAAATGACAGTTCTTCTCCAACATGAGGACAGCTGAGCTGACGTTAATACTGTCCGAGGAATGAATAATGGCCGAGATCTGGCGCACCCAATGGGTCGTTGACTCGCCTTCGCCCTGGACACAAGTGTCTAAGTCAAGAATCAACATGGGCTACTTGCATGTATCCTTGAAATTCTGAATGAAACGGGACTTCAATTCAGCGCATGAACCAATGGAGTTAGAGGGCAATCCTTTCAACCAGTTACGAGCCGGCCCATCCAACATCATGGTGAAATACTTAGCACATGCAGCATCACTAACATCCAACATCTCCATAGCCATCTCATAGTTCTCGATCCAAGCCTCTGGGGGTTGATCCGCTGTATAGTTAGGCACCTTACAAGGGCCTTTGAAATCCTTAGGCAAGCGCTCGTTGCGTAGAGCTGGCACTAAACATGGCACACCCAAGGTTCTAGAGGTCACTCCTGCCCCCACAGACGTTGACGGATAAAACGGAGATTGCTGTTGAGCAGCTAACTGAGCCGCCAGCTCAGCCTCACGCCGTGCACTGCCCTGGTCCACCAAAGCCTGAACATCATTGCCAACGCGCGGCGGGTTAGGCCTACGAAGCTGGTTGTGGTGCCGCTCACTGCTCGATACTGCTGGCGAGTCAATATGCCTGCTAAAACTCGGGCTCGGACGCGGGGTTGAATGAATCCGTTCACGACTGTACGAATAAGCCGCCTGCTGAGCCACTGCTGTCTGAAGAAGTTCTCTGGCCCTCCGCATTTCCACCGCGGCTGGAGACTCGCCTTCAACCGGGAGAGCCGCCAATCATGTTGCCGCAGCAATCATGTTATCCAGAGGGTTGGAATAATGACCCGGCGGTGTCGGAACATGCTGAGGCGGAGTCAAGCGGGGTGGGTCAGCAGCTCGTGGCTGAACCGGCGCTTCGGTCACTGGTGTCTCTCCAGCCCGGTTCACCATAGGCGGGTCACTGGTCCCTGCCCCAGGTGTGTTGAAAAGGTTTCTTGCATCGTACTCCGGAGGTAAACGACTCTGGTGCCTCCTTCTCATGATAGCGTTCGAAGCGTTCTGATCCAAGGTGAGTCGGAATGACTCTGCCTGAATCCGTTGTGCCTGAGCGTCCAAAGCAGCTCGTTCCGTGGCCAACCTAGCATTCTCAGCTGCGAGTTCTTCCTTGGCTCGAGCTATCTCATCTCGTAACCTTGCAACTTCCACCTTATGCTGTTCCTGAGTCTCCGGGGTTACCTCCGCCCCCATCAACATCGCCAAAGCATCCAACAGCTCAGTCAGAATCTGAGCCGGCGGGCGCGCAGAACCGCTCGCACCAGCTATCGCCGCAGCCGTTGAGCTAGAGGTCATAGCCGCGGCGGTCGTCGAATCGAGCACTGGTTGTGTACCGGTTATGAAGATTGCAACCCTGTTCGGCGGCTCATTGGGATCTGGAATACTGTCACCATCGGAACAGCCCCCAAGCCTGCCGTCCTGCAGTTGATACATCGAATCGGTCTCACCGGCTGACGACTCGTCATCAGAGCAGATCACCGTCTCTCCCCTGGACATAGATCCTTCCGCAAGATCCGCCCCTTGGATGAAACCAACAAAGGCATGCTTCGCAGCGGCTTGAACCTTGGCAGGTCGTGTGCGCTGAGCCGTCTCGACGAGGTCGGTGCAGGTGTCCGGCTCAGGCCCCGACTCGCCGATCTTGCCGATGAAGACGTGGATTCCGCCGAAGGGGACCCGGTACCCGTACTCAATTGAGCCGGCCTCGGGGCCCCATCTAGCATCGTCGAAGTAGAGCCTGCCGCGATGACTCTTGGTCATCCGGCCCACAGCGTATCCCTTGATCCCTGCGAAGCTGCCCTTCAAGAACTTGAAACCACCGTGCGATGGCCCCACGGTGGGCACCAACTGTCGTGGACCTAACACGGCGGATGCCCTAGCAAAAGGACTTAGGTGTGGAGCCATCACGACGTAGTTAGCTTGAAGGGGTTTAAACGGGACAAAGGACACAGGGAGTTTACCCAGGTTTGGCCCCTCTCAACGAGGTAAAAGCCTACTCCTGCTTTAGGTTGTATTGCTTGGGTTTCGATTACCAGGGAGCGAATATGCTTGACATAGTTCTCGACTTGTTCTTTCTTGCCCTAACCCACCGCCGGGTCACCCCTTTATATACACAGGTTGATGCCCGGCGGCTTACAGAGTCTCGGCCGGCTCATACACAACGTGTCCGGCTCGGTGACTAACTAAGCTTGCCTTACAATACAAGTTAAACATATGGCGGTTTATCCTCTTGGGCCTCAAGTCGCCTCTGGGTCTTGGGCCTTCCATAGGCTTGCTTCATAACCTGCCATCTTCAACCTTAAGTTGCCAGTAGTATGACCCGGCCACTCCTGGGCGGGTCATACCCAATAGTTATATCCCCAACACTTATCCTCCTTTCCTAAGTTTCGCATGTGTTCTCTGTAGATGCCGAGTAGCAGCGATAGGACTCATGCTTCAGGCGATGTATCTTCATCTGATTCTGACAACCCTAGGTCTTCAGCAGATTGTGAGGGATCAAGTAATCTTGAACGGGATAGAGCTGCAGCAATTACCCTTCCGGTCAGGACACGGAGGAACGCTCCAAGGAAGCCCACACACCAGCCTAAAGGTGTATATGAAGTAACCGATATTGATTTAAAGTCTTGGGTTCCAACTAAACCAGATAAAGCACGCACGAGGTTCAGGAGTGTGTGTGGATTTGTTGGCAGGGCAAGGCTCAACATTAATCTGCCGGGGTTTTGGAAGGCTGACACAGAAACACGGCGAAGGATAGTCCGGGAGATCATGGATCACTTGAACGTTCCAGAGCAGTGGAGAATGCAGGTGGAATACGCTGCACTGAAGAAGGCTAGGGATGCTTGGAGAAACTGGAAGCACGAGCTGTACAAGAAGTACTTGAGTGAAGGAAAGGACCCAATCCCCGCATACCCCCACATTACAAAGGAAGATTTGGTAGAATTCAAAAGGGTCAGGGCAACTAAAGAGTTTGCTGAGAAGAGTTTCAAGCAATCAGAACTTTAGAAGAAGAACATACACCCCCACCGTATGGGTGTGGCAGGATACTACGGCATGAAACTGATATGGGACCAGGAGGACAAAGAAGCAGTAGCGGCGGGTGAGAATCCGGCCTTTAGTGAAAACAGGGGCCAACGCGCTAGAGACTACTTGCGGGCACGTGCAAGGAGGCGTGATGACGGAACTTATTACTTTAAAAACTCACATGACGAAGAACTGTATCAAGTGATGTTAGAGGCTTCCAAGATCCCTAGAAGGTTCTACAGGAACTTAGGGCCATGTGACATTCTATCCGTTGCTCTGGAAACAAAAGAGCCCCCTGGCTATGCAAGGGGTATAGGTGTTAATGTCCCGCACAAGAGGGCTTTCACACTCAGCAAAGAAGAGAGGCTCAGCATGAAAAAAGCGAGGAGTGAAATGAAGCAGAATGCATTGTATGAAAGGTTGAGGAAGGAGATGTATCCGGCTGTTCGAAAGGATGTTGAGGAGTCAATGATGATGCAAAAGACTCTAACACTGACAGATAGCCAGCAGATGGGAGGGGAGGCGGGCATGGAGGATGTTTCTTATTGCGTGACAACACTGCACAAGAGTAGCTGTGCATCAGCTGACCCCAGCGACACTGAGACTGCAGCTGCTCGTGATGATGCTATATCTGATCTATCTGGAATGAAAGACAGACTGAAGGGCGTGCTTACACATTATGAAGGTACATTAAAATGTGCAACAGCCTGGGTTTGCCCACCCTTCTTGGAAGATGGCCTCTTGTTGGATAATGTGCCATTGAAGCCGGGCTGTGTGAAGTGCTACGTGACTGAAGTAAAGCCTAGATTTAATGAATTTGCCCTGAAGAATGTCCTAGGAGACTTCGATGAGCAAAGGACGTTGGGAGAAACACTGTTACATCACATCCAGTGGCCACGAAAGGAAATAGAGTTCATCCATGAGATCCCTGAAGCCCCGCCAAGAGCAACCAATGTCGCGCCTCAACCGGTGACGCTCTCCTTGCCATAGCAGCTCTCGCGTGCTTCCCCCAAAGAACCTAATACACGTAATCCGATGTCTGATGCATCAACCTGTGATCAGCCGGCCCGACTTTGTGGCGTACACGCCATGTCATCCTCCGCCCCAAAGCAGCCAGTGGCAAGGCCTACAACTGTTGAAGACGCACCACCGGTTCAGATGCCGGCCGCTGAAGCAGAGGGGGGAGACCCAGCTACAGCACATGCTCAGCAGACCAACCTGGTGGAACGGACTGCTAAGCAGTCAGATGATTCGGAACCGCCTACTAAGCAGTCTGTAGGTCCAGAACCGACTGCTCATCAGTCCGTCGGTCCGCAGTCATGTGATCAGCATACCAATGCGTCAGCACTTCCTGCTCAGCAAACCAACGCGTTGGCATGGCCTCCTCAGCACACCGACAAGTTGGCACCACCTGCGTAGAAACCCGACATAGCTTCAACGCATGGTCGGCAGTCCGATGCCTCTGCTCCTATAGCCCAGCAGTACGTCACAGCAGCACCGCCAGCTCAACGGTCCGGCATAGATAAACCGTCTGCTAAGCAGTCTGTCGAAGCTTCACCGTCTGCTCGGCAGTCTACCTTGCAGCCAACTAGACATTCTGCCAGAAATGCTTCAAGTACCAAGAAGGAAGTAGCCAAAAAGGCTACACCCACGAGGAAGCGCAGCGGGAGAGTGAAGAGGAAAGAGAACGATTGCCTCTTACTTAAAGCACTCATCGCCCAGAACCAAATTAACAGCAGCTTGTTCGAATTGGGGAGTAATATTATTTCTGACGGCATGGATGATGAAGAAGTACATTTGTTGCTTGCTAAAAGTAAAGCAGACGTACTTCAAGCATGCAATTACATCCATGGCCAGCCATTTCTTGTTGGCGAATACTTTGATGAGTGCAGCTCCAGTTGCCGCGAGTTACATGAATATTGCATGGATCAAATGTCAGCAGGTCATCATGGTTTGCTAGTCCACTACAACAAAGATCATTTCCGACACGATGCTGGTTCCATCAATGTGAGTTTTGAGGACTTACATCTCTTCTTCAACTTCAACGAGCTCGATGCCACTCTTGTTAGATGCCTGATTTTGTAAGTACTTAACAAACTCTGATCAACTTCTCCATACAAGGCTGTAAATGATAAACAGCTAACTGCATTTTATTCCTCTCAGGGGATTGAATGCGTAGAGAAGAAAAAGGGAGAGTGTGTATTTCATAGATCCTGAATTAGCAAATGGCACAACAATAAATGGTAAGGACCTACGGGACTGGGCCGTTAACACGGTCGTCCGTCTCTTCGAAAACACGTCCCATGCAGAATCATTTCTCTGGCCGTATCATGAACGGTAAGTCAAGTAAACAACCACGCATACACTGATTGTCTTTCAGATTTCGACATAATTCATAAGTTCATGGTTTTCTTAATATGTAGCAATCACTGGATATTGGTATTCATTGTTCCAAACAAGAACACAGTTTACTACATCGATTCTCTCAGAGAGTCAACAAACGCTCAGGATCTGACGCATCTTCAGCAATTCATGGATATGTATTGAATTCTATGATGCTGAAATTAATTTGCATTCATATCTGGTTCAATAATTGATGTTGTCAAAATTCATCTTCATTTGCATTGTGCTCGCATTGTGGAAAACTAAACCAGGGAACCTGTTCAAGAGGGAACTACATCTGCAGCACGCGATCGTTTCTCCGGTAACACACCAAAATCCGTTATTTTCGGAAAATTTATCCAACTGTCTGCAAATACCTTTTCTTACGCTAGTCAAATGTTCAAGCTTCTAAATAAACCTCTTTCTATTTTGTCCAAAGAAAAAATAATACATCTAACACCGGTTAGGTTGTTCCTAACAGGACAAATACATGACTAATTTTGTACAAAAAATTTCAGTGTCCTCAGCAAGAAGCAGGGACCAACCTTTGTGGATACTATGTTTGCAGACACATGATCTCCATCTGCAAATCTGCTGATAGTTGTGGCGATCCTCATGAATTAGTACTAGTAAGTCTATCTTAATTAATATCTTCTACTCCACTCATATGGCACATTCTGATCTTAAAAATACTGCAGCTCATCTTAAAACCGAGGACCCCTGAACCGCTCCCGGCTGGTGAATTGCTGATGGTTTGGAGATTTATCAGCGACTTCTTCCCGAATCACTACATCAATCCCACTGGTGATAATGAAGATTTCAGCATGCGTTCTCCTGAAACATTGAGTAAGAGTTAGCCGCTAAACATATACGCATGGATCCATTGTTTTCCATCTGATGAGGTCTTCGTATTTCGTACACTATGATTAATTATGTAATGCATATATGTGTGGACAAATCATTGGAATTTAGCTACCATATGTTCAATTGCAATTGTTGCGAAATCTGATGAATGTTCTTCCTGTGGACACTATTTGTTCAATTGAATATTGTGGCGAATTTGCTTTTTGCGTGCCGATTCAAAATGGGATATTTTTGTTTATTTGTTCAATTGAATATTGTGGCGAATTTGATTTTTGCATGCCGATTCAAAATGGGATATTTTTGTTTATTTGTTCAATTGAATATTGTGGTGAATTTGCTTTTTGCATATCGATTCAATACGGGATATTTTTGTTTTAACTTGGCAATTGCTCCGCACATGGTTTAACTAAATGATTGTGTGCGATCCTCATCGGAAAGCATACGTCAATCGTAGCGGAACCGTCGGTGATACACAGCAGATCACAAACGATTTGCAGCGCTACTACGTGTGCGTAGTGTCTCCGGAACCATTTGTGATATCGTGTTATCGCACACGAGAACTCGGAGTAAACCGTGCCCAATGTAAAATACAATCCCAGTCGTAATTTTTTCAGGAAACGTGTGGGATCCCAAACGAAAAGCACACGTCACTCTTGCCGCAACCGTCAGTGATACACAACAAATCACAAATGGTCTGCAGCACTTGTATGTGTGCGAAGGGGCTCCTGAACCGTTTGTGATAAAACATTATCGCAGACAGTAATTGTTGGGAAACATGTGCGATGGAGTCTTGCATGGCAGACGGGTTACACAGAAAACTCGTGTGCGATGGGGCACAAATCGCACACAGTTCATATGTTGGCCCGTGTGCCTTACACACTGTTTCCCAAACGGTTCATTACGACACACCGTTTGGTTTCACTACGTCATTAGAAACGTTTAATCACCGATCCCACACGTGCGAAAGAATTTAGTGTGTGCTGCATCGCACACGATTACATTTTGGAAGGCCTCTGGATCATGGCTCCATATCCCCGACGGTTTCTGGGTCATGTGGGAAGGACCCCCTATCGCCCACACTCACTTGGCGACGGTCACAAATGCCGTCGCGGAAAGGGGTTAAAAACCGTTTGTATAGCACCGACGTGTACCAGTGAACGTCAACAATTTTGGCATATAATATTTTGATGGGGGCTCACAATCATAAAAGATGTCCAAGATAGTGTATTTGCATGTGAATCTTCTCTTCCCTTATTAATTCTTTCATGAATTGCATCATTGACCAATGCTATGTTTGTAAATCTCCAATAAAATTTTCTACTTATACTCTTCCTTATGTGATGTCATTACTTACCATAAGATTAGCATATGATCTTTTTCATTTATTTCCTTTATTTTTATTGAACATGAAAGTAAAGAAAACAAAACTCAAACTAAACTTTATTTTATATCTCGCACACGATTACAAAGATAGATCACTAAGCAAACACTTGAAAAGAAAGGATCAAACTAAACTTTTATTCAACTAAAGCAAAAGATAATTAAGGATCAAACTAAGATAAGTAAAGGCAAAAGATAGTGAAGGTGATACGATACCGGAGCACCTCCCCCAAGCTTGGCACAAGACAAGGGGAGTGCCCATACCCGATACTCAAGTCTCCTTTGGTGATGAAGAAGGTGGTGGTGGTGATGTAGTCACGATCTTATCCTTCAGGCTCAAAATATACTCCAATCTATGGATGACGCTCCGGAGGGCGATGATGTGCTCTTGCAATAGAGTATTTTCACGAGTAAGATATTTATTTTGCACACGAACCATTTCGATGATCCGAAAGGCTTCAATCTCAGTGGGAGTAAAGATGATCATAGTAAGGTTTAAGGATATCTTCTTCTTCTTCCTCAGCAGGCAAGGCTTGTTCGACCACCGGCGCTTGATCTCCAGTAGCTTCCTTGCTCTTATCCCCCTTGAAGGCTTCTTTGGGTTCTTCTCTCTTCAATTCAATCTTCATCAACCAAGCATCCTCTTCTACGTTGTCGGAGGAGGGAGAAGACATGGTGCCTGGCCTGACGGATCTGATAGAAAACAGCGAGAAAAGAAAACAGAAGAATTCTCCGCAATACGGTGGTCAATAGGTTTGGGGGGTATATAAAGATTTTTTATTTTGGGAAACAAGCAAACGGGAGAAAAACGGAGTACGGAAGGTAACCGAGGTGGGCACAACCCACCTGGGCACGCCAGGGGGCCCTGGCGCGCCCTGGTGTCTTGTGCCCACCAGGGTCGCCTTCTTGGTTGGTTCTTATTTTCCTAATTTTTGATATATTCCAAAACCGAAAAAAATATTTTTGCGGATTTTTCGAAGTCCATTTACTTACCGTATCACGTACCTCCTCTTTTTCAATTATTCTGGAGTGTTCCGGAAGGTTTCTTTTATGTGTTCTTCCAGTGTCATAGTTTGGATAATATTGCTTTCAATATTAATGGGCGTACCTGAGATATAATGTTTTATTCTTTGCCCATTGACAACCTTCGGGTTAGTACCTTCGGCATTATTTATTTTGATGGCTCCAGATCGATAAACCTCCTCGATAACATAGGGTCCTTCCCATTTGGAGAGAAGTTTCCCTGCTAAAAATCTGAAATGAGAGTAGTACAAAAGAACATATTCTCCAACTTTGAACTCACGCTTTTGGATTCTTTTATCATGCCATTTTTTGACATTTTCTTTAAATAACTTGGCATTTTCATAACCTTGGGTTCTCCATTCATCTAGTGAGCTAATATCAAGTAACCTCTTTTCTCCGGCAAGTTTGAAATCATAGTTGAGTTCTTTAATTGCCCAAAATGCTTTATGTTCTAACTCAAGAGGCAAATGACAAGCTTTTCCATAAACCATTTTATAAGGAGACATACCCATACGATTTTGATATGCTGTTCTGTAAGCCCAAAGTGCATCATCTAATTTCTTAGACCAATTCTTTCGGGACCTAATGACAGTTTTTTGTAAAATTAATTTTATTTCTCTATTGCTAAGTTCAACTTGACCACTAGACTGAGGATGATAGGGGGATGCAATTCTATGGTTAACATCATACTTAGCAAGCATTTCACGGAAAGCACCATGAATAAAGTGTGAACCACCATCAGTCATTAAATATCTAGGGACTCCAAACCTGGGCAAAATAACTTCCTTAAGCATTTTAATAGAGGTGTTGTGATCAGCACTACTAGTTGGAATAGCTTCTACCCACTTAGTAACATAATCAACAGCAACCAAAATATGTGTATACCCATTAGAGGAAGGAAAAGGTCTCATGTAATCAAAACCCTAGACATCAAATGGTTCAACAGCAAGTGAATAGTTCATAGGCATTTCTTGACGCTTACCAATATTACCAATTCTTTGGCATTCATCACAAGATAAAACAAACTTACGGGCATCCTTGAAGAGAGTAGGCCAATAAAAAATAGATTGCAATACCTTGTGAGCAGTTCTGTCTCCCGCATGATGCCCTCCATAAGCTTCGGAGTGACATTTTCGTAGTATTTGTCCCTGTTCATGCTCAGGTACACAACGTCTAATAATACCATCTACTCCTTCTTTATAAAGATGTGGGTCATCCCAAAAGTAATGTCTTAAATCATAGAAGAATTTTTTCTTTTGTTGGTATGTGAAGCTAGGTGGTATGTATTTAGCAAGAATGTAATTTGCATAGTTAGCATACCAAGGAGTGTTATGAGAAACATTTATTGCAGCTAATTGCTCATCAAGAAAACTATCATTAATAGGTTGTGGGTCATCAAGAATATTTTCTAACCTAGACAAGTTATCAGCTAAGGGGTTCTCAGCTCCTTTTTTATCAGTGATATGTAAGTCAAATTCTTGTAGCAAGAGAACCCACCTAATGAGTCTAGGTTTAGCATCTTTCTTTTCCATATGATATTTTATAGTAGCATGATCAGTGTGAACAATCACTTTAGAATCAACAATGTAAGATCTAAATTTATCACAAGCAAACACCACTGCTAAAGATTCTTTTTCAGTAGTAGCATAATTTCTTTGGGAACTATCTAGAGTTTTACTAGCATAATGAATAACATTTAATTTGTTATCAACTCTTTGTCCTAAAGCAACACCAACAACATAATCAGTAGCATCACACATAATTTCAAAAGGCAAGTTCCAATCAGGTGGTTGAACAATAGGTGCAGAAATTAAGGCTTTCTTAAGTGTTTCAAAGGCTTCTACACAATCATCATAAAAACAATGGAACATCCTTTTGTAAAAGATTTGTAAGAGGCCTAGAAATTTTAGAGAAGTCCTTAATAAATCTCCTATAGAAACCATCATGACCAACGAAACTACGAATACCTTTGATATCCTTAGGACATGGCATTTTGTCAATTGCATCAACTTTAGCTTTATCCACTTCAATAGCTCGTTCAGAAATTTTATGCCCCAAGACAATACCTTCATTAACCATTAAGTGGCAATTGTCCCAATTCAAGACAAGATTAGTTTGCTTGCATATCTGGAAAACTCGATCAAGGTTGCTTAAGCAATCATCAAAAGAAGTTCCGTAAACAAAAAAATCATCGATGAAAACCTCAACAATCTTTTCACAAAAATCAGAGAATATAGCAGTCATACATCTTTGAAAGGTAGCAGGTGCATTGCATAAACCAAAAGGCATACGTCTATAAGCATAAGTTCCAAAAGGGCAAGTAAAAGTGGTTTTCTCTTGATCAGGTTGTGAAACAGGTATTTGAGAAAAGCTAGAATATCCACCAAGAAAACAAAAGTGTGTGTGCTTAGATAGCCTTTCTAGCATTTGATCAATAAAAGGCAGAGGTAATGATCTTTTCTTGTTGCTTTATTTAATTTTCTAAAATCAATTACCAGTCTATAGCCAGTGACTTCTTTGTGGAATAAGTTCATTCTTATCATTAGGAACAACAGTAATACCTCCTGAAAGGAATTGCGGTGCCCCCATGTGTGGTTTTGGTAATTTATGACATTCTCTATGGACTAATGGTTGCATTGAGCTATATTGGAAGGATTTTTCCATAGGCATTTCTTGAGGTCCATGTGTTGGTTTCAAGGAGTTTATGAGTTGACCAAGGTGCTATTAAGGAATTATCCAAAGATTGGTCATGTGAGTGTTGAGCTTATTGCAAGCATATTTTGAAGAAGATGATTGTGTGATCATCCATGTTTACCTTCAAGACATCATCCAAATGAAGAGAGTTGGAAAGATTCAAGGTTGATCAAGACTAAGTGAAGAGTGAATCAAGTGATCAACTCACAAAGCATAGAAGATGTACCGAGAGGGATCAAGTGATCCCATGGTATGGTAAGCATTGTCCATTGCGCTTTGTGTACTAACCCATGGTCTATGTGAGAGTTCTATGTGGGGTTAGGTACATGTCCATGGGCTTGCGTCAAGAGGAAGATATCACTCAACCCATGGAGAGGATGACATCAAGTGGTGATCGTCATCAAGATTGCCGTGTGAAAGTTCAAGTGGAGCATCACGAAGAGATCAAGTGCTTGAAGCTTGCCGTCCATTGTGATGTCAATGGACTTGTGAAGATGTGCCGAAGAGTGGCTCACCCATAGTGGAGTATGGGGGAGTAATCATCTAGTCTTCATCGACCCAACGCAATCATGAAAGGTGGTCCATCTTGAGGAGGACAAGATCGTCATCATCTAGCTCAAGTGGATCATGCGCAAGGCAAATGTTTGCCCTTGATAGGTTTTCTATTTTTCCGGTCTCATGGTGGTAGTTGGGAGGCCGGGTTATAGGATCGATTGCCGTACTATCAAGGGGGCTCTCGTTGAGTAGCTTGATAGTATCGTTCGTAGAGAGCTCAAACCATTGCATCCTTGCATCATCTTTCTTCGTTTTTGTTTGGTTCTCTTTGTGAGTCTTAGAGCTTGGTCATCTTGATGACAAGCTCGAGTTCATCGAAAACGGAGTTCACTTGCATCTTCTATGATGTTTTCGATGTTGGAGGTTATGCCGGTTCTTCTCTGTTGGAGGTTTCACTCCTCTATATGCTAGGCATACCTCCCCTGCCTCTTCTTACTATTACCAGTCGTTGTTTTGATGCTACTCGTTATCTTCTTTCCAACAAGCTTGAGTTTGCTCATTTCGGAGCTCATTTGCAGAAGTTATGGCAGTTCTGGTTTTATTGTATCCTTCTGTTGTCTTTAGCTGCGATATGAAGGCAGCCAAGTGCTAAAGCCTCTGTGGCGTGCGGTAGTACTGCTCAAGGGAGCGGTAGTACTGCAGGGGCCAGCGGTAGTACAGCTCCTGGTGAGCGGTAGTTCCGCTGCCTCCAGCCCTGACGCTGATGCATGCGGATGTAGGCGCGGATGTAATTTTTTACATCCGCCCTTATGCGGTAGTACCGCTCCCTGTGAGCGGTAGTACCGTGCCGGCTTTCTACTCGAAGCTAGCTCCAGCGGATGTAGGTGCGGCAGTAATTTTTTACATCCGTGGACGCGCGGTAGTACCGCTACCTCACTGTATATACTGCCGTGTGTTGCACCTTTGTGGCCGTTGAATACTACCCTTGTGGTAGTACCGCAAGGGCAGGCAGTAGTACCGCTCCGCAGTAGTACCGCCCTGTTGCCCTGTTGCAGTAGTGTTTCTTTTGGCTACTGCCGCCCTAGCGGTAGTACCGCTCGGTGCGGGCTGTGAGGATAACGGTTGGATTTTTTCCCTCCTATAAAAGGGGGTCTTCTTCCCCAATGAACAAATCCTTCCTCGAGCTTGTGTTCTTCCCCCATTGTTGACCTTCTTCGAGCTTGCTATCTCTCAATCCCTCCATGGATTCTTGCTAGTTTTTGGGGGAAAAGAGAGAGGAGATCTAGATCCACATTTCCACCAATCACTTTCTCCTCTATGTGAGGGGAACCCCTTGGATCTAGATCTTGGAGTTCTTGGTATTCTCCTTCTTGTTCTTCCTCTCATTTTCCTCCCTAGCATTAGTTGCTTTGGTGGGATTTGGGAGAGAAGGACTTGGGCACTCCGTGTGCCCTTGCCATTGCATTTGGTGCATCGGTTTGAGTTCTCCACGGTGATACATGGAAGTTACAAGTTGAGAAGCTTATTACTCTTGGGTGCTTGGTACCCTTGAGCTTGTTCCTCTTGGGTGCTTGGGCGCCCTAGATGGTTGGTGGTGTTCGGAGCTCAATCATTGTCGTGTAAAGCTCCGGGCAAGCGTCGGGGTCTCCAATTAGGTTGTGGAGATCACCCCGAGCAATTTGACGGGTTCCGGTGACTGCCCCCAAGGGTTGCCAAAGTGTACGGGTTCGGTGACCGCCCCCAAGGGTTGCCATTTGTACGGGTTCGGTGACCGCCCTTAAGGGTCCCTTAGTGGAATCACGGCATCTTGCATTGTGCGAGGGCGTGAGGAGATTACGGTGGCCCTAGTGGCTTCTTGGGGAGCATTGTGCCTCCACACCGCTCCAAACGGAGATTAGCATCCGCAAGGGTGTGAACTTCGGGATACATCATCGTCTCCGCGTGCCTCGGTTATCGCTTACCCGAGCCCTTTACTTATGCACTTTACTTTGTGATAGCCATATTGTTTCTTGTCATATATCTTGCTATCACTTGGTTGTTTATCTTGCTTAGCATAAGTTGTTGGTGCACATAGGTGAGCCTAGTTGTTGTAGGTTTTGTGCTTGACAAATTAACCGCTAGGTTTATTTCGCATTTGTTCAAGCCTAAACCGTAATTATTTTAAAGCAATTATTCACCCCCCCTCTAGGCGACATCCACGATCTTTCACCTTCTTTCTTAGGGACACAATGAACAGGACTTACCCATCTACTATCAGCTATGGGATAGATTATACCTTCTTCCAGAAGCTTTAATATTTCAGTTCTTACCACTTCTTTCATCTTAGGATTCAACCATTGTTGGTGATCAATAACGGCTTTAACATCAGGTTCCATATTAATTTTGTGCTGATAGAGAGTGGGACTAATGCCCGTAAGATCATCAAGAGTATATCCAATAGCAGCTCGGTGCTTCTTCAGAATTTTCAATAATCTTTCTTCTTCATGTTCTGAAAGGTTAGCACTAATAATAATAGGATGTATCTTTTTCTCATCAAGATAAGCATATTCCAGAGTGTCACACAATTGTTTTAATTCAAACACATGATCACCTTTAGGTGGAGGAGGACCTCCTAAAGTTTCAATAGGCAAATTGTGTTTAAGCAGAGGTCGTTGTTCAAAGAAAATTTTATCTATCTTATTTCTTTCATGCATGTGCATATCATTTTCATAGTCTAGCAAATATTGTTCTAGTGGATCAGTAGGAGGCACATCAATAGAAGCAAGACCAATTATTTCATCCTTACTAGGCAATTCTTTCTTATGATGCTTCCTATTGAACTTGGAAAAATTAAACTCATGAGACTCATCACCAAAACTAACACCGACAGTTTGTTTCTCACAATCTATTTTAGCATTAACGGTGTTCAAGAAAGGTCTACCGAAGATAATGGGACAAAAGTCATCTTGTGGGGAACCAAGAACAAGAAAATCAGTAGGATATTTTATTTTCTCACACAAGACTTCAACATCTCTAACAATCCCAAGTGGTGTGATGGTTTCTCTATTAGCAAGTTTAATAGTAACATCTATGTCTTCTATTTCGGCGGGTGCTATATCATTCATAATTTCTTGATATAAGCTAAAAGGAATAGCACTCACGGTAGCACCTAAGTCACATAAACCATGATAACACTGATCTCCTATTTTGACTGAGACAACAACACTACAAAAAACAGACACATCCGTGACATTTTGGGCCGAACGAATTTTTTTGTCATGCTTATGACACTTCTATGACGATAATTGTGACAAAAGCACGTATCATCATAGATGTGGTGGGCTCCTACTTCTATGAAAAAAAATCATGACAGAAAATGGGCTTTTCGTCCTGGGCGGGCCGGAGACACAGCTGCATGACATTCTCTAGGCCGTCCATGACGGAAAAAATCATGATAGAAGCGAGGGCAAGGAAAATATCGGGGAGTTCCCGGTTATGGTGGGTGGTCGGGGCCGAGCGATGCATGGAGGTTTGCGCGTTTCTCTCATGTAAGCGCGTATGTGCGAGGTGTTGGCTAACTGAACCCGAGCGATCGCACGTTACTGAACCCGAGCGATCGTTCCCTTGGCTGTTAACTGAACCCGAGCGATTCATTCGCTGCTGACTGAACCCGAGCGATTCCTTTGCTGCTGCTGCTAACTGAACCCGAGCAATCGATCACTGTTGCTGCTTACTGAAGCCGATTGGGCCCCGGTGCAAGACGTAGCCAGCCGGTGTTGGGTTGCCTCTCGATGAATAGTGACCTTTGCTACCATGTGCTTGGTACGTAGAACGAGTCGAGACATGGTGAGTCAAGCCGGTTGGTTGGCTGTGGATGAACAGTTCCCGGTGGGGGTTGGATGAACAGGACCCCGTGGTGGTAGGCCATTGCCGCTGGATGAACAGGACCCCGAGGAGGCCGCCGCACCCCAGCCGGTTGGGGGTGGATGAACAGGACCCTGTGGAGGCTGGATGAACAGTAGCCGGTGGAGGCTGGATGAACAATAGCTGGTGGAGGCTGGAGGAAGTCGATGATGGATGAACACTAGCCCGTGGAGGCTGGAGCGAGGTAGTAAACGGTGGGTGAACAAGACCCTGTTTTGACCGTAGGCGCTCCAACGGAAGTCCATTTCCTCCGTTTTGCGGTATGCCACACCCCTCCCGATCAACAGGACCCCGTTTTGAACGTAGGCACTCGAACAGAAGTCCGTTTCCTCCGTTTTGCGGTACGCGAGACCCTTCCCGATGAACAGGACCCCGTTTTGACCATACGCGGTTGAACAGAAGGCCGTTTCCTTCATTCTGCAGTACACCAGACCTCATTTCAGCTGTTCCGTCCAAGCCGATTGGCTCCCGATGAACACGACGCCGTTGCTGCCGTCCCCTGCCTCTCCATGTACACGAGCCCTGGCCGTACATATGCGTGGACCCCGCCCGTATGTACGTACGTGGCAGTATTTTTTGGCATCTAGCTGTACGTACGTGTACACAGTTTTGAAGGGACTGCCAGAACTGCTATGTCGGGGGCTCTACTACTACACGTGCCGCTGCTTGCTCGACCACGGTTCATCGTTGCAGAGAGACCGATCGACCAGTATGTACGTACATGTTCGTGACAATGCTACGTACGCTTCGACCGGGTGGGTCCCAGCTGTTAGGGAGGATAAGGATGCACTTCCTTGCGTGCGAAGATATAGCTGGTGGGTCCCGGCTGTTAGGCGGAGGAATCATTTTTATTTTGCGAGTAATAAGGAGGCACTGGTATGCGTCGGTGCTATACAAACAGTTTTTAACCCCTTTCCATGACGACATTTGGAACCGTCGCCAAGTGAGTGTGGCCGATAGGGGGCCCTTCCCACACGACCTAGAAACCGTCGGGGATAGGGAGCCAAGATCCATGTACAGTACTCCTACTCGTTTGTGCTCGCATTGCCATCGCAGTCGGTATTCTGTGGTGCTACGTTTACGATGCGCGGCCCATCACAAATGGTTCACTATTATAGAACGTGTATGATAAGCATACAATCACACACATTCGCTTTTCCCAAACCGTATGCGATAACTAATTAAAAAGATTAGCTAATCGTCGTACGAGTGTCGGACAGGATTACGAAACGTCGGATCATCGTAACATCGTCGTACACGACGACTATCGCACACGCTATTCTGTGGTGCAATGTTTATGATGCATACTTCATCAGAAACAGTTCATGGTTGCGAATCGTGTACGATAAGGCAACTACCAAAAACGTTTAGTTTGCCCACACCGTTTGTGATATTGTCTGACATCGCACACACTTTGCAAACGGCAACTGTGTGCATGCTTGCACACGTTTCCTCTCTGTGAACCGTGTCAGATTATGGTGTATATCGCAAACGTTTGTGTTTTACCAACCGTGTGTGCCGTAACAACCTGGAGGGCGTAATTTCAAGGTAATTTAATTGCTGCTATTTCAAATTGTACCGGATTTGGATTTGAATTTGTATTTGAATGTATGTTGTAGCTTTATTCATATCCATCAGGTTCAAACAACCAATGCATTATTCGATTCATAGGTACATATGTTCAAGAATTACATAAGAACCAAATAAAGAATGATGAACCACAGTTGTATACTTGTACTATTAAAGACCGTAAAGAAAGAGGCGAAATACATTCTGGTTGCTGAACAAGGTGAAGCGGAATGCCCATATTGTGCCCTCCTCCATGCAGAAGGCACGCACGACTCTAGTCCAACCCCTTGTGATGGCTGACCGCCCATCCTTCATGGTCTTCATGAAAACATCTACATAATCATCGTGTTCTGGTAGAAATACTTTAACCTTTGCATGCCCACCAATCATGTAGTTTGAGAGGTAATCTTGAGTAAACTGCTTTGGCAAGCACTGCAAAGGAAAAAGATTCAAACATTGTCATCTAACACAACTCATTATGGTCAGTAAAAAGAAGGCTGCAGAGTTCTTACTTACCATCCTGCAGTTCGCTGTTGTCTTGGATAAAGTGTAAACAAATAGTTTAATTGCCATCTTTTGACCCATTTTACTAACAATCTTTATCAGCTGCCTCACTTGATGCTGGTTCATCGATATCTCATTGCCCCATACGCAGAAAGGGTCGAAGCGCGGATCTTTACCAATGACATATGTACCTAAAAGCACCAAGTTAATATCAGAAGCTAAACATCAATTGCACAATGATGTAGTACAACACTCTTTTATAATATCTTATAACATCCAATATACTCACATATTATATGAATTAACATCTTATATTATGGGCCGGAAGGAGTTTATTGCATTCTTACAAATTATCGGCTGATTAACTGCTGCTGTATCCATGGGTTAGAGTTATTTTGAGCTAGTTCGAGCTCAAATAGCCCTAAAGTATATCCAAACATGAGGGCTAGTTTGAGCTAGTTGCATCTAACCCACCCAAAAAAAATATCCAACCCAAGAGGTGCTAATTAGAGCTAGTTTTCCTAGTGCATTTATTGTCAATCTAACCCTGTTATCCAAACACCTCTTTGGATGGAGTTAGTTCAGGGTTAGTCATGAGCTAGAAACTAACTCTAACCTCTAGCTTAGTTGAGTATCCAAACAGGGCTGTGTTGTTGTTGTTGTTGTTGTTGCTGCTGCTCTTCTACGTATATCTAGACATCATCAGAACATTAAGGTAACACTCGTCCTTGTTGCTATGTAGCCTAGGATTGCATATTTAGACATTAAGTACAGTGCATGTTGCTATGCAGCCTCAGATATATTACATATGGCCCTAGTTAACCTAACGATAAATGGGTTACATATATATTCAGTTAAAACTCTGATTCACCGATTAGTCCCTTATCAGCCCCAGGCCTATATGGTACCAGCTACCGATATCCTGAACAGTGAGTATATATAAGCCATGGGATGAAACTAACCTCTACGGAAAACAACAGCCATTACCAAAATCGTCCTGTGTAGGTACATCGAGAGGCATGTTAAGCACAACAGGCTAAACATCAACCAAAATTATCCATGGTAGACAAAATAATCTCCAAAAGATAGCTTCAATGTGCAGGTTTAAGCACGCTAGTAAAGCAAAACAAGTGGAAAGGTGTGTTAACTGCAACAAGCTTAATATTTAACAACAAGCAAACATAGTCATTCAAACTGGTATTGTGCCGGTCTAAGTACAGTGGTTATTGTTAAATAAAAATGGAAAGGCGTGTTAACTACAAGATGCAGCAACCAAATCTAGTCATTCATAGTGGTATTGTTGAAATTGGTACTGATGAAATTGAACTGCACAGTTCATACTTGCACATATAGAACATCACGTTGTGAATAACTGGAATAAACAAGGCATACTACGAACAGCCAAAGATAGCATTTGAAACTGGACATATGCTAACTACAAACAACCGAACAATCAAAAAACTTTAAAAGAGGCATATGCTAGCTATAACAGGCTTAACAACAAGCAAATATATGCATTCCTATCGGTATGTTTAAAACTGGATTGATGAAATGTACTGCACAGTAAATAATTGCACATATAGAGCATCACATTGTGAACAACTGAAATAAACAAGGCATACTGCAAACAACCAAATATAGCAATTAAAACTGGACATATTCTCACTACACTACAAAAGGGACTCGATAAAACAAATCATGGGTTTCCCCCTGTGAAGAGGCACGGGAAAACAAATCATGGGTTTCCTCACTTGTCACAGATGGGCTTGATGTCTGCTAGACTACGTCGGTATTTCCCCAAAGAGGAAGGGATGATGCAGCACAGCAATGATAGGTATTTCCCTCAGTGATGAGACCAAGGTTATCGAACCAGTAGGAGAACCAAGCAACACTACGTAAACAGCACCTGCACACAAATATCGCAACCCAACGTGTTAACGGGGTTGTCAATCCCTTTCGGGTAACGGCGCCAGAAATTGGCAAACGGACATGAGAGAGTTGTAATAATTTGATAGATCGAACGCCAAATAAAATAAAGTGCAGCAAGGTATTTTTGTATTTTTGGTTTAATAGATCTGAAAATAAAAGCAAATAAAATAGATCGCAAAGGCAAATATATTAAAGAAGAGACCCGGGGCCCGTAGATTTCACTAGTGGCTTCTCTCGAGAAAAATAGCAAACGGTGGGTAAAAAAATTACTGTTGGGAAATTGATAGAACTTTAAATAATCATGATGATTTCCAGGCAATGATCATTATATAGGCATCACGTCCAAGATTAGTAGACCGACTCCTGCCTGCATCTACTACTATTACTCCACACATCAACCGCTATCCAGCATACATCTAGTGTATTAAGTTCATGGAGAAACGGAGTAATGCAATAAGGGCCAGTTCTTTTGTAGCTTCTAGCAGCTTATTGTCAAAATAAGCTAGAAGCTGAAAAGAACTTGTTTTTAGAGAAGCCACCTTAGCTTATTTCTACCTCCTCCTCCTTCACAATGAAAAAAAGCTGGGGTCGGGTGGCTTCCCGCAGCTTCTCACTTAAAAACGAAAGGGTATAGGGACGTGCCCCTGTTCTTTGAACTTTTTATAGCAAAATTGCCATCGCCCAGTCCCGCACAGAGTTCCCGACGCAGAAAAGAAAGCAGGCAGATGGGCTGCTCGATCCCCTCCCTCCCGCTCGACCCCTCCTCTGTTCTGTCGCTTCGCCTAGGGTTCCTCCTAACCACCGCGGCTGCCGCCGATCGTCAGGTCCTCCGGTCCTCGACGAGGCCATCTCCGGCGACATGGCCAACGGGTAGGCCACATCTTCCACCCCAGCTCGCACGGGCGCGACCCCTCCCTCGGCCGCATCCCCTCCGTCTCCGGTGTCCAGCAGCAGCTCCTGGCCCGGTCCGGCCAGGGCTCCACTTCGGCGGACGGCGCCCCACTCCGGTGGATGGCGACCCCCTTTCCCCCTCCCCTCCTCCTGGCCATGAGCCACCAAGGTGAGCAGCTCCTCCTGTGATTTCTTTTGCAAAAAAGTTCATCTAGATTTGTTGCAAGGTACTGCTGAAGAATGATGTTTTCATCTTGATTTGCTATGATGCGTTGCTTATATATGGCAGGAATAATTTTGATATGGATGTATTGATTGTGCCAAATAGTAGTACAATTGTTGCCCTCTGGTTGCATAGAAGAAATATTGACATGATGCATTGCTTATATATGCTACTGTAAAAGCAATATCTAGCTATTGTTTGTACTACATATTAATTCTTCCAATTCTTTTGTATTGACATGATGAAAAATAGATGAAAGCACAATGGGATAATGTGGGTCATAGAACTTTCATTGATATTTGTGTGGAAGAAGTGAATGCCAATAACCGTGGCAAAGAAGGAACATTGACACCACTTGGATATGACAATGTGGTAAGAAAGTTTTTTGAGCAAACGAGGAGAGAATATACACGAAAGCAATTCAAGAATAAGTGGGATGTGCCGAAAAAAGAGTATGCTGTTTCCAAGACATTAACCCAAAAGGCATCATGCATTGGGTTTGATCCTGTTACCCAGACCATTGCAGCTAGTGATGAATGGTGGGCAAATGAGATACAAGTATACATATGTTCATTTCAATTCCATTTGTTACTTTTCTTACTTTGCCGATTCTTGCACTAATTTGTGATATGCTTATTTTCAGAGAAATGAACTTGCCGCCAAGTTTCCATTTGCACCACTAGAGGACGAGATCAAACTGAGTGCTATATTTGATGATGTCAGTGTGACAAATGAGTATGCGAGGGCGGAACCTCCCTCATCTCAAGTTGGTGCCTCTCAAATTCACATTGATGATGATGATGGGGCAGGTTCAGGATGTGAAGTAGATGCCACTCATGTGACACCTAACAAAGCTAAAGGTCGAAAGAAGAGATCATGTCCTTATTCACCTAGTCCTGCGATGGTGCAAAAGATTGCAAAAGATAGTGAGGATAGAATGCAATTTAGGCGTATTGCCGACCTTTGGGAAAAGAGGGAGACTAGCCGCAATTCGGTGACATCTGAAATGAAGGAGGATCCTGTGAGAGATGAGATTAAGGAGATGAAGGACATGGTGGTGTATGATGGAGGTAAACCTGGAAGTGAAGTGTATTTCCATGCTCTAGAACTCTTTACGAAGAAGGAACATCGTGATGTCTTCAGTGCACTAAAGGAGGAAGATTCAAGTGTGAGGCTTGAATGGATCAACAGGGCATGGGAAACATTTATGAAAAAAATTTAGAACTTATTTGCTTTGTTGGGAACTCATTTGTAGTGTTGTGAACTTATTTGCTTTGTTGTCAACTCATTTGTATTTATTTGAACTAATTTGTACTGTTGTGAATCTACTTGCTATAAATCTTTGATCTGAACTTTGTTGTATTGTTGTGAACTTATCTGTACTGATGGTGTTGTGATTTGTTTTGTTGTGGACAAATGTTCATGATATTTGTATTGTGTTTATATCACAGATGGACATCTCTGTTCAGGAGGAAGAGGAGGAGGAACTTGATTTTTGCGTTGTTGCAATGGCATATTATCTTCTAAACAAAGAGAGGCTGCCATATGGACCTAGAAGAGCACCAATGATGACAGGATTGCAGTGGGTGGAAGAGAAGGAGAAGCAACCACAAATATTCTACTCTATGTTCAGGATGCGAAGGTCTGTGTGTTTTACTCACTTCATGACATTTTAGTTGAAAAGTATGGTTTAAGGTCAACTTGCAACATGACAAGCAAAGAGGCATTAGCACAGTTCTTGTGGACTTTGGGGTCACGCCAGACCACCGACAATGTTGTAGATCGATTTGAACATAGTCGGTCTACCATCAACAAAAAAATTAAGGAGGTCTTGTTGTGTGTGTACCGTATGGCCGGTGATTACATTCAACCCAAAGATCGATCTTTCACCCAAGTTCATGACTCGCTTACAAAAACAAGATTTTGGTCTCACTTCAAGGATGCCATTGGGGCAATAGATGGAACACATATTGAATGCGTTGTGCCTGCAAGTGAGCAACCCAAGTATCCCAATAGGAAAGGTTCGACAACTCAGAATGTCATGGCGATTTGCGATTTTGATATGAGATTTACGTTTGTTGTTGCTGGATGGCCTGGATCTGTTCATGACACACGTGTACTCAATGATGCACAAGTTGAATATTCCTACTTTCCACACCCTCCAGACGGTAATAACTTGTACATGCATTCTTGTGCTCTAACGTTTTGCGTGAACTAATTGGTTTTGGTCATCTTTATTACCAATGCAGGCAAATATTATCTTGTTGACTCTGGATATCCAAACAGAGTTGGATATCTAGCACCATACAAAGGACAACGCTACCAAGTACCCGATTTCCAACAAGTACCACCACGAGGAAGATATGAGGCCTTCAATCATCTACATTCATCACTACAGAACGTCATCGAACGATCATTCGGTGTTCTAAAGATGAAATGGAGAATCCTCCTCGGCATCACACGGTACAAACCTTCTACACAAACAAAGATCATTACTGCATGCGTGTGTCTTCATAACTTCATTCGCGAGAGCAAACTAAGTGATCAACATTTTGACATGGTTGAGAGTGGATCTTATGCTCATGAGGAGAGCCTTTCTCATCACCATGCACCCATTGATGATGGTACTATGGGTTCCATCTGTGATGCTATTGCTACAAGTGTTTTCCCTTGATGGTTAGCTCTAGGGTGTATGCTTTTGTTGGGAGAACCATGTAATAATTTAGAGATCATTTTTATTCAGTACTTCTTCTCAAGTACTCATACTACATGAGATAGTGATGCACGTATGATATTCATATGCGAGACAATGATCTTCCTTATGTTTGATTATAACAAGTTTTGGTGTTTGAAAGTCAAATTTATGTTCATATGGGCAACAAAGTGATAAAAAATAGCGCAATATCATTTAATCTGAACAACAGTATAGTCCAAGGGCATTACAGACTTTTCACTGACCATACCACACAGAAGCTGAAAAAACAGGCACTGAAAAGAACTGGCTAGCTTATTACCTGGAGCTTATTTCCACAGGAGCTTATCTTGAGCTTATTTCCACAGCATACCTCAAAAGAACTGGCCCTAAGAACGATGACATGATGTAGACAAGATCTATTTATGTAGAAATAGACCCCATCTTGTTATCCTAAATGGCAACGATACATACGTGTCGGTTCCCCTTCTGTCACTGGGATCAAGCACCTTAAGATCGAACCCATCACAAAGCACCTCTACCCATTGCAAGATAAATAGATCAAGTTGGCCAAACAAAACCCAAATATCGGAGAAGAAATACGAGGCTATAAGAAATCATGCATATAAGAGATCAAAGAAGACTCAAATAACTTTCATGGATAAAAAGATAGATCTGATCATAAACTCAAAGTTCATCCGATCCCAACAAACACACCGCAAAAAGAGTTACATCATATGGATCTCCAAGAGACCATTGTATTGAGAATCAAAAGAGAGAGAGGAAGCCATCTAGCTACTAACTACGGACCTGAAGGTCTATAAAGAACTACTCACGCATCATCGAAGAGGTACCAATGGAAGTGGTGAACCCCTCCGTGATGGTGTCTAGATTGGATCTGGTGGTTCTGGACTCAGCGGCGGCTGGAATTGATTTTCGTTGACTCCCCTAGGGTTTCTGGAATATTGAGGTATTTATAGAGCAAAGAGTCGGTTCGGGAGGCACCCGAGGTGGGCACAACCCACCAGGGCACGCCTGGGCCTCCAGGCGTGCCCTGGTGGGTTGTGCTCCCCTCAGAGCACCCCCAGGCACTTCTCTGGCCCACTGGATGTCTTCTGGTCCAAAAAAATCCACAAAAAGTTTCGCTGCGTTTGGACTCTGTTTGGTATTGATTTCCTGCGATGTAAAAAACTTGCAGAAAACAACAATTGGCACTTGGCACTGTGTTAATAGGTTAGTACCAAAAAATGATATAAAATGACTATAAAATGATTATAAAACATCCAAGAATGATAATATAACAGCATGGAACAATCAAAAATTATAGATACGTTGGAGACGTATCAGCATCCCCAAGCTGAATTCCTGCTCGTCCTCGAGTAGGTAAATGATAAAAACAGAATTTTTGATGTGGAATGCTGCCTAACATGTCATCTCATATTCTTTTCTTTATAGCATGGACATTTGGACTTTTATATGGTTCAAAGCAATAGTCTAGTTTTGACATGAGGACTTAAATACTCAAGCATATCAACAAGCAACCATGTCTTTCAAAATATCGACGCTAAAATAAGTTATCCCTAGCCCATCATCCTCAATCATTGATCCATTCATGAAACACACTCGCATATTAGCTACACCCAATGCTCAAGTACGATCATAGTGCCCCCTTCGCAAGAGTAAAAGAAAGGCCCTTCGCAGAGGGAAGTAGGGATTTGTAGAGGTGCCAGAGCTCAAAGCGAAAATTGAGAGATAAAAACATTTTGAGAGGCATACTTTTCCCACCAACAAAAATGACTTAGAGCTCCCAACACTTTCCATGCTACATATATCCTAGGCGGTTCCCAAACAGAAAATAAAGTTTATTCCTTTTTCCACCACTAGTAAGTGTGCACGTGCAACACACGTATAATTATTGGTTGCATTTCAAGTAGATGCCAACATGTGGTAGATAAAAGGTTGCTTTGCGCCTCATGGCATATAGGAAAGCTTGACAACGCATGAAACGATGAATATTCATGTCTGGTACACACAAAGTCACAAACATACATAAAACTGGAGAATATAAATCAACCCATACAACTCGCAATTTCATGCCTCCGTTTACTCTTTATATGCATCAAGATGCTCTTGACATGTAAATGTTTAGTTCATTCTGCACGAAGTGTCAAAGCACTAAAAATCCAAAGCTAAACTTGGCAAGCAACATACACAATTCTACAAAGTTTCCCCTCTTTCATCTGTGTTCATCCTCCTCCAAGCCAACAAGCTTTCATGCCAAAATGCGAAAAGAACAATGCGCTGAATAAATACAAGGGTAGACACAGGAAAACAATAATACAAAATAACATCCCGGAACACAATGGGGACATATGGAGAAGCACCAGTTGTAGAAAATAAGAAAAAAAATGCAAGTCATGACCATTTTTGATAGTTTTTTCTTTACACCCACTTATGTGTAATACTATCAAACAATAAAAATAATTTGATGGTCATTAGTTCCTAACCATTAACCGAATGAACAGCGAAAGGACCTTAAAGTATTTATACGTAGAAGAATAGTAAAAAAATATATTTATTTATAGATGGTTCATGTGAGAAAAAAAATCACATCCTGCAATTTAGACCATCCAGCCCCTTTTTGAAGTGAAAGGAGTTCCAAATGTAACAACTTAAAATAAACCAACTCCAGCAGTACAAGTGTTACAAATTAAGAAAAAACAAAGAATGTGTTGATGACACATGTAAACGGCATCTGCTAAGAAACACCGAAGATATAAAGATAGCACACTCTGGTTAGTAATGCATAGAAACATTATTTTGAAGTATACAAGTCAGCGCAGGCACGCCGTGTAAGTTCACAAGAAACCATAAATGCTGGTTGGGCAGTTGTCTTACAAGCAACATAACAAATCTAAATTAACAGGTACATGAAGCAAAGTTTGCAGGAGCGCCTCTTCCATCGCGGTCACATTTTGTAGTGAAGATGTGCTAAAATGAACAGAAATATATTATCGAGAAAATAATAAAAGTGCATCCGTGTGTGCCCGTGTCACAAAAACCTCGATAAGGAAACAAAACTAAAAATAGAGTAGCACAAAAACCACATTTGAACTTGTGAGAAGTATGTGCTTCCACGTGCGCTCGTGTCCCCTGCGGCAGCAGCGGCTAGCGCGTCTTGGTGGCGGCGGCAGATGTGACTCCCACATCCCCAGAGGCGGTGGCGGCGGTTACCCAGCGGTTCCTTCACATTTTCACATCGATTAATAGCCTTCGCCTCAGCAGAAGTGAGGAAACCAGGAACCTATGTCAAAATATGGCAATTGCCCATAAGTAACATGGTGAAGTAAAGAATTCCCTAAAAAAATGGTGAAGTAAAGAAAATTTAATCACGCTATCATGTCAATTTAGGAACCTTCTACCACTCATTACTTATCACATTGCATGTCATCATAGAATATTTTCTCTTTCCAGAAAAGGCTGCTTGGCAGGAGGACTATAAGGTCATACGGCATTTGCTAACTAATATTTTCTCTAGAAGTGCATGCTAAATATTTCATCCAAGCTGATTCGCTCCTAGAAGCTGGGCAAAAGTGTCATTTTGTAAATCATAATCACTTCAAGTCAGCAAGTACAGAGAATTACCGGCACTCCGGCGGCGTCCCCTGAGAAGGGGCGATCGGTGCGGCACCCTCGGCGGTTCACGAATTACCGGCACTCCGGCGGCGTCCCCTGAGAAGGGGCGATCGGTGCGGCACCCTCGGCGGTTCACGAATTACCGGCACTCCGGCAGCGTCCCCTGAGAAGGAGTTGTTGGTCCTCGGCTCCTTGTCGCCATGCCGAGTGGAGGCCGGTTGTGGTGGTTTTTCTTGGGAGAGATAGGATCGTGATCCTGGAGTGATACAGGAGGTCGAGGTGATGGACATGTCAATGTGTGCGAATACCCGATTAATTTCCTAATAAAATGCGATCGTGATTAGTTTCCTAATAAAACACGATCGTGATTAGTTTCCTAAGAAGACGTGATCGTGATTTGTTTCCTAAGAGACGCGATCATGATTATAGTTTCCTAATTGATCGGACGTGGAGTTTCATATGGTGAAGCACGGTCAGTCAATATAAATTGTTAATTGCACACAGCGAATGGATTAGGTTAAGGCTAGCCGTTAGATTAAGTTTAGTGGGCTTAATCATGCGGTCATAATGAATCTGTGTACATTTTGCGAGGTGCACGTAAGAAAGTTCTTGTTTGATTGTTTAATAGTAGTGGAGATACTTTCACTTTTCATGGCTTACCGTATCCACGGGTGCCTTCCAGACCAACACTTTCCAAGGAATTTATTATTTGACAACATAAAGTAAATTCATTTTTAATTTCAGGACTGGGCATCCCTAATACCTTTGCCTTACTCTCGTGCAATGACAAGTGAATAAACACTCATCGTGAGAATAACACATCTAGCATGGAAAATATTGGCCACCCCTCACCGCCTCGCGAGCGATACGAGCACACAAAAGAAAAATTTATTTTGAAAATTAGAGATGGCACATACAAATTTGCTTAGAACGGCAAAATAATACCACATATAGGTAGGTATAGTGGACTCATGTGGCAAAACTGGTTTAAAGGATTTTGGATGCATAAGTAGTGATCATACTTAGTGCAAAATGAAGGCTAGCAAAAGATCGAGAAGCGACCAACCAAGAAACGAATAATCTCATAAGCGAGCATTGAGCATAATTAACACCGAATAATGCACCACAACTAGGATGTAATTTCATTGCATAACTATTGACTTTCGTGCTTGCATAGGGAATCACAAACCTTAACACCAATATTCTTACTAAAGCATAATTACTCATCAACATGATTCACATATCACATCATAATATCTCAAAACTATTACAAAGAATCAAGTTTATTTTTTCCAATGATCTTCATGAAAGTTTTTATTATATCCTTCTTGGATATCTATCACTTTGGAACTAATTTTCACATGTTGCTTTTGATAAGCTCAAACAAATATAAGTGAAGATCATGAGCATAATTTTTATTTCTCTCAAATTAATTTAAGTGAAGCAAGAGAGAATTTCTTGAAAATTTTACTAACTCTCAAATAAATCTAAGTGAATCAAGAGACAATTTCTTCAAAAATACTAAAGCACACCGTGCTAAAAAAGATATAAGTGAAGCACTAGAGCAATTCCATAGCTCATAAAGATTTAAGTGAAGCATAGAGAGCAATTCTAAGAAGTCATGGCATAATTTTGGTTCTCTCAAATAGGTGTGTCCAGCAAGGAATCAAGACTTTAGAACAAAAGAAAATCAAGCAAATACTCATATCATACAAGACGTTCCAAGCAAAACTCATAGTATGTGACGAATAAAAATATAGCTTCGAGTAAAATACCGATGGTTGTTAGAAAAAAAGAGGGGATGCCACTCGGGGCATCCCCAAGCTTAGTTGCTTGCTTCTCTTTGGATAATATCTTGGGATTCCATGGGCATCCCCAAGCTTAGGCTCTTCTTACTCCTTATTCCTTCATCCATCGTAACATCACCCAAAACTTGAAAACTTCAATCACACAAAACTCAACAAAACCTTCGTGAGATCCGTTAGTATAAGAAAGCAAATCACTACTATAAGTACTGTTGAAGCCCATTCATATTTTATTCTTGCATTATATCTACTGTATTCCAACTTTTCTATGGCAAAAACTCTTTAAAGAAAACCATAGAATCATCAAAACAAGCACACAACGCAAAGAAAACAGAATCTCTCAAAAACAGAACAGTATGTAGAAATCTGGATATTTCGAATACTTATGAAACTCCAAAAATCTTGAAAAATTAGGAAAACCTTAGAAATTTGTATATTAATCTTCTTAAAAAATAATTAGTATTTTATCACACTCTCGTTAAAAACGAGAATTATTTTCGTGAGCGTGAAAGTTTCTGTTTTTCAGCAAGATCAAACAACTATCACCCAATAAGATCCTAAAGGCTTTGCTTGGCCCAAACACTAATGAAAACACAAAAAACACAATCATAACAGTAGCATAATTGTGAAAACACTCAAGAACAGAAAGCAAAAAGTAACAATAAATTGTATTCATTGGGTTGCCTCCCAACAAGCGCTATCGTTTTACGCCCTTAGCTAGGCATAAAGCAATGGATCTAAGTTTTGTCATCTTTGTTTCGAGATCCATAAGATGCCCTCATGATTGATTCATATGGTGGCCTAATTCTTGTTCTAGGGAAGTGTTCCATAACCTTAGTGGAAATTGGAACTTAATATTGCCTTCTTTCATATCAATCACGGCACCGATAGTGCGTAAAAACGGCCTACCAAGAATAATTGGACAAGACGGATTGCAATCAATATCAAGAACAATAAAATATATGGGCACATAATTCCTATTTGCAAGAATAAAAAAATCATTAATTCTTCCCATAACTTTTTAATAGTAGAATCCGCCAATTGCAAATTTAAAGAACATTCTTCAATATCGGTAAGACCAAGCACATCACATAAAGATTTCGGAATTGTAGAAACACTAGCAACCAAATCACACAAAGCAAAACACTCATAATTTTTAATCTTGACTTTGATAGTAGGTTTACATTCATCATGTAATTTTCTAGGAATTGAAACTTCTAATTCCAACTTTTCTTCTAAAGCTTTCATCATAGCATCAACAATATGTTTAGTAAAAGCTTTATTTTGTTCATAAGCATGGGGTGAATTTATCGTGGATTGCAACAAAGAAATACAATCAATCAAAGAACAGCTATCATAATTAAAGTCTTTGTAATCCAAAAGAGTAGGCACATCACTAGTTAAAGTTTTGACCTCTTCAAACCCACTTTTATCAATTTTCTCAACAAGATTTTCACCCTCCGAATTATCGGGACGCCTTCTAGCTAAAGTTGACTCTTCTCTAGTCCCTTTTTCATCAATCTTAATTTTACTAAACAAGGAATCAATAGAAGAAACACCAATCATTTTAAGATCTTCATCATTTTTATGAAAGCAATCACTAGAAAATGCTTTTTCTAAAAATTTTCTTTTAGTTCTAAGCATAGCGGTTCTTTTCTTACTTTCATCCATAGAAACATAAAGAGCTTTAATTGATTCCTCAACCTTAGGCACAAAAATTTTCATCTTGAGATTTTCTACATCATGAAAAATTCTATCAACACTTCTAGACAAATCAACAATCTTATTCAACTTTTCTTCCATTGTAGTGTTGAAAACTTTTTGAGTGTTGATAAATTCTTTAATATTATTCTCAAGATCAGAGGTGTCCCTATTATTATTGTAAGAAGGATTTCCATAGGCATTACCATAATTATTAGAGGAATTACTAGGAAAAGGCCTAGGATTAAAATTACCTCTATAAGCATTGTTATAGAAATTGTTTCGCGAGATAAAATTCACATCTACGGCATCACTATTTTGCTCAATCAAAGTAGACAAAGGCATATGATTTAAATCAATATGAGCACTTTTACTAGCAACCAATTTCATAAGAGCATCAACTTTTTCACTCAAAGAAGAGATTTCTTCAACCGAATTAACTTTTTTACTAGTAGGAGCTCTTTCGGTATGCCATTGTGAATAATTTGCCATAATATTATCAAGCAATTTGGTGGCTTCACCCAAAGTAATTTCCATAAAAGTACCACCCGCGGTGGAATCTAAAAAATTATGAGAAACAAAATTCAACCCCGCATAAATTTTTTGTATGATCATCCAAAGATTTAACCCATGAGTTTGGCAATTCCTTAGCATCATTTTCATCCTTTCCCAAGATTGTGCAACATGCTCATGTTCAAGTTGCTTGAAATTCATGATCTGGGTTCTAAGGGAAATAATTTTTGCGGGCGGAAAATACTTAGTGATAAAAGCATCTTTGCACTTATTCCAAGAATTGATACTATTGCGAGGCAAAGAAGAAAACCAAATTTTTGCAGAATCACGCAAAGAAAACGAAAATAATTTCATCTTCACAACATCATTGTCCACATATTTTTTCTTTTGCATATCACATAATTCCACGAATGTGTTAAGATGGGACGCGGCATCCTCATTAGGAGTACCAGAAAATTGATCTTTCATAACAAGATTCAGCAAAGCGGTATTAATATCACAAGATTCCGCACTAGTGGCGGGAGCAATCAGAGTGCCAATAAAATCATTGTTGTTGGTATTTGAGAAATCACACAACTTGGTGTTCTCTTTGAGTCATTGTGACTACGCAACAAGAATGCACTCAAAAACAGATCCGGCAAGAAAACGACGAACAAAAAAGAGGCGAATAAAATGGCAATTTTTTGTGAAGTGGGGGAGAGGAAAACGACAGGCAAATGGCAAATAATGTAAATTGCGAGGAGATGAGATTTGTGATTAGGAACCTGGTAGATGTTGATGATCGTCCCCGGCAACGGCGCCAGAAATTGGCGAGTTGTCGGGAGACTATCTTGACTTGATCCTCCCCGGCAACGGCGCCAGAAATTGCTTTTGATGTCTGCTAGACTACGTCGGTATTTCCCCAAAGAGGAAGGGATGATGCAGCACAACGACGGTAGGTATTTACCTCAGTGATGAGACCAAGGTTATCGAACGAGTAGGAGAACCAAGCAACACTACGTAAACAGCACCTTCACACAAATAACAAATACTCGCAACCCGGCGTGTTAAAGGGGTTGTCAATCCCTTTCGGGTAACGGCGCCAGAAATTGGCAAATGGACGTGCGAGAGTTGTAATAATTTGATAGATCGAACGCCAAATAAAATAAAGTGCAGCAAGGTATTTCTGAATTTTTTGTTTAATAGATCTGAAAATAAAAGAAAATAAAATAGATCGCAAAGGCAAATATATTAAAGAAGAGACCCGGGGGCCATAGATTTCACTAGTGGCTTCTCTCGAGAAAAATAGCAAACGGTGGGTAAACAAATTACTGTTGGGCAATTGATAGAACTTCAAATAATCATGACGATATCCAGGCAATGATCATTATATAGGCATCACGTCCAAGATTAGTAGACCGACTCCTGCCTGCATCTACTACTATTACTCCACACATCGACCGCTATCCAGCATGCATCTAGTGTATTAAGTTCATGGAGAAACGGAGTAATGCAATAAGAATGATGACATGATGTAGACAAGATCTATTTCTGTAGAAATAGACCCCATCTTGTTATCCTTAATGGCAACAATACATACGTGTCGGTTCCCCTTCTGTCACTAGGATCAAGCACCGTAAGATCGAACCCATCACCAAGCACCTCTACCCATTGCAAGATAAATAGATCAAGTTGGCCAAACAAAACCAAATATCGGAGAAGAAATACGAGGCTATAAGCAATCATGCATATAAGAGATCAAAGAAGACTCAAATAACTTTCATGGATAAAAAGATAGATCTGATCATAAACTCAAAGTTCATCCGATCCCAACAAACACACCGCAAAAAGAGTTACATCATATGGATCTCCAAGAGACCATTGTATTGAGAATCAAAAGAGAGAGAGAGGAAGCCATCTAGCTACTAACTACGGACCCGAAGGTCTACAAAGAACTACTCACGCATCATCGGAGAGGCACCAATAAAAGTGGTGAACCCCTCCGTGATGATGTCTAGATTGGATCTGGTGGTTCTGGACTCTGCGGCGGCTGGAATTGATTTTCGTCGACTCCCTAGGGTTTCTGGAATATTGGCGTATTTATAGAGCAAAGAGTCGGTTCGGGAGGCTCCCGAGGTGGGCACAACCCACCAGGGCGCGCCTGGGCCTCCAGGCGTGCCCTGGTGGGTTGTGCTCCCCTCGGAGCACCCCCCAGGCGCTTCTTCGGCCCACTGGATGTCTTCTGGTCCAAAAAAAAATCCACAAAAAGTTTCGCTGTGTTTGGACTCCGTTTGGTATTGATTTCCTGCGATGTAAAAAACATGCAGAAAACAGCAACTGGCACTTGGCACTATGTCAATTGGTTAGTAGCAAAACATGATATAAAATGACTATAAAATGATTATAAAACATCCAAGAATGATAATATAACAGCATGGAACAATAAAAAATTATAGATACGTTGGAGACGTATCAGGGCTCGTTCCCGTGGGAAGAGCACGGACCCTGGATGCACTCCATGTTGTCGCCGATGGGCTCCTTCCCCTTGGAAGAGCACGGCTGTAGGGTGCCCTCCCTGATGTCGCAGACGGGCTCTTTCCCCATGGAAGAGCAGATGGGCTCTTTCCCCTTGGAAGAACCGTAGAGGGTGCCCTCCTCGTGGTCGCCGTCGATGAGGTCTGACTTGGAAGCTGTGGATCCCAAGCCAGCGTCACAGAACGTGTCCTTCAGAAATGACAAAAGGGGCTCGATGGCGATGTAGGATGGCAAATTGTTGATAGCGAGCTAGAGGAGATCAGTGGCGGGGCCATGGATGAGATCGATGGCGGTTGAACCCGAGGGGTTGGGGGTGGGCCACTTAACCTGTGACATAGCCCGCCTCAGGCCGTCGCTGTCAATGACCTCGATGTCGTAGCCGGTGTCCGAGACATACCCGCATACTCTAGCCCGCTGCTTGAGTGCCTGCCGCCAGTAATGGTCGTTAGCTTCCTCGGCGACGTCGGGCGAAGAGACCGCGATACACCTCTTTTGGGCCAGTCGCTCCTCGAGCTCCACGGGAAGCGTAGACGGGCTTAGGCTGCGACGCTCTGGAGTGGGGTATGGGGATGGGGATGGGGATCTATGGGAAAGGGGGCGTTTGGCAGGCGTCATCTAAGAAACTCAGGGCGACCTGGGTATGGAGATCGGTGGGTAAGCTGCACGGGCAAACCGGCAGATGTTGACAATGGAGGCCTTGCGGCGGCGGGGACCTTGCTAGGGTTTCGAGCGAGGGAGGGTGTGTGTGTGTGTGTGCATGCCCGAGGAGGTTTTGGTGTGTGTGTGTGTGTGGAGGGGGGCAGGGAGTGGGGGTGTGTGTTTTAGGAAAAGACGCGGGTACTGAAAATTTTACTACGCGGGAGTCAAACGCTGGAGTGAAATGCCGGGGCTATTGAAAATTTTGATGATGGTGCATCGCACACGGTCCGAAGATAACAACCGTGTGTTATGAAACAGAAAAACCCTCGAGGCGGGTAGATATTTTCGAGGGATGCAGGCGGGATTGGGAACAAGAAACATCACACACGGTCCGGAGATAACAACCGTGTGTTATGAAATAGAAAAACCCTCGAGGCGGGCAGATATTTTCGAGGGATGCAGGCGGGATTGGGAACAAGAAACATCACACATGGTCCGGAGATAACAACCATGTTTTATGAAACAGAAAAAAGCTGCAGGCGGGTAGATATTTTTGAGAGGGGAAGCCTCGTGCCCTCATGGAGCACAATGTACTATGCGGATGTGTGCGTGACTGGGGCACCGGCGTGGCACACAGTTAGTTTGAGTAAACCGTGTCTGTTGCGTCATCCGACTTGTCTAATGTTCATAAATTTGGCGAAAAATGACGCAGGAGAGGGTCAGAACACGAACACGCTTGCATGTGGACCAAATTTATGTATGAAAAAGGTGGTTTGATGTTCAAATACCAAATGCAACGTCGATGTGGCACCTATCTCGCAAAGCGCACGGTATTGCTTGCCCCCCTTGTGTCGGCACGAAGGGAATCCTAAGCTATGAATGCAAGCCCCCCCCACCGAGGTTCACCTAGCAAAGTGCAAAGTAGCTTGCAGCCCCCCTCGTGTCGGCACGAAGGGAATCCTAAGCTATGAATGCATGCCCCCCCCCGTGTCGCCACGAAGGGAATCCTAAGCTATGAATGCATTCCCCCCCTCGTGTCGGCACGAAGGGAATCCTAAGCTATGAATGCAAGCCCCCCCCCAACTGAGGTTCACCTAGGAAAGTGCGAGGTAGCTAGAAGCCCCCCTCATGTCGGCACGAAGGGAATCCTAAGCTATGAATGCATGCCCCCCCCCAACCGAGGTTCACCTAGCAAAGTGCGAAGTAGCAGCCCCCCCACACACACACTTTCAGTCGGTGGGCCAGAGAGGCATCTCACCAAGATGGATCGTAAAACGGACCAAGAATAATCCACCTTGGTCGTACAACCTCTCTCTTGTTGTTGGTCAAAGTGATGGCCGTCCATGCAACCCCGGAGATGGGCTAGCTCGCCAATAATCATGCAAGTAGCTAGTCCCCAAAGACAGCCACTGCATGCATGTGGCCCAAACATATACATGTATGGAGAGGTGTGTTTTTAAATACAGAATGGAACAACTTTGATGTGGCACCGTGATTTTGAACTATAAATCCCCACACTAAGTGAGGGTTATTTGGTTGACGATGCATATGTATGTTACACCACACTTCAAGCCGACGACGGGGATTCATGCATGCATGCGTGCATAGTATATGCTCTCAAACTTAATTAGGTCTGAATCTCACCATGACCTATACTACGATAACATGAACCAACGGAAGAATACGCCATGGTAACCAATCTTGTATGTTGTCGGTCAAGCTGATCATGGATGTCCATGCGGGCCCACTAATATATAGGCTTGTCGCCGATAACCACGCGAGGGAGTGTACCGTTCGAAGACAACCACTACATGCATATGTATGGAGGTGATGCGTGCATGCATGTTTGAATACCATTTCACAACATTGCTGTGGCACGTGCGTAAAAAATCGTACAGTCCCCACACAGAGCGAGATCGGTTCATGACGTGTCATTGTACTAGCCACTTCGACTCGATGGGAGGGATTCATGCGTACACATGCATGTGTGTGTGCTCAAATTGTATCATGTCATCCCAGAGCATGACCTATATATACCGTATTACAAGCAAAAAAATAATCCCTCCTAAGTCAAATTAACCTCTCTCTCGTTGTTAGGCAAAAAGTAGTGATGGACCAAGCGGGCAACAGATGGAAAGAATCGATATCGCTGATAACCGCTTAAGTGGGTGCGAGAGGAAAACCACCATCGCTTTGCATGTGGGCCAAACATATGTTGAATACCCAAAATGCACAACTTTGATGTGCCACATGCCTAAAAAACCGTAAACCCCCCACATAGAGTGAGGTTCATGACGCGTACTACTTATGATGGTCCCCTTCCCCCTCTTTGACGCATACTATATTGTCCTACCGTAATACAACCCAAAAAGAATCCTCCTCGATGGTGAAATTAATTAACCTCTCCCGATGTAGGTCAAAGTGATGCTTGCATCAACGATGGCCTCGTGGGCCCACTGATGGAAGCATCACACGTGAGTGTCCTAGCTAGGATAACCACCGCCTGCATGCATGTGGGCCAAAGAGGTGTTGTGTGATGTTTGAATAGCCAATTTCACAACTTTGATGTGGCACGTGCCTCGGAAACCTAAAAGTCCCGACATTGAGTGAGGTGTACTTGTTCACGGACGCGTACGCATAGTATATATGCTAGTCCCCTCCCATCTCTTCGACGGTTACTATATACCACCATAACACAAACAAAAAAGATTCTACCTTGCTGGTCAAATTAACCTCACTGTCGGCTGTTTGTCAAAGTGATGGACGATGACCTCGCGGGCCCACAGAAAGCGTCACACGCGAGTATCGAGTGTCATGTAGGACAACCATTGACTGCATGTGGCCAAAACATGTATGTATGAAAGGGTTGTGTAATGTTTTAAATAACGAATTCACGACTCTGATGTGGCACCTGCCTAACAAAACGGCCAACCCACACGGTGGCTCATAACTCGTAGTGTACTGCGAGCCACCCGCCACCCCCCAGACGCACACACCCACACACACACACCGCCAATCCACCGCAACTACGATGCATGTTAAATTATCCTGCGGTGAACATATGTTACCAAAAGAGGGACGTTTTAATTGCGAAAAAAAACAGAGATCATTAAGACATTTTAGTACATTAATTGATCGATTTTCTACGGGTATAATGTGCAAAAATCAAATTTGAGCTACATGCACACATGACAGTGCACCTAAATGGATTGCAAAAACACATGTGTCTCACTGGGTGCATGTTTTACTCCCCATGCAAGAAATTTCAAACATTGAGAATCTTGATTTTTAAATTCTAGTACATCCAAAACTTATTTGAATTCATGAAACTTATCGTGTTGTCATCTGGACACCAATACAAAGTGGCATTGTACTTTATTTTTGTCAAATTTGAGACCAGTTTGGATGTAATCTTTATCTAATTACAAACAAGAGATTATTAATAATTGGGAACCAATATCCCAAACGGATTATTTATTCGAACCGTGAGCGTTAGAGCAACAATGGATACGTGCCATGCTTCGGTTAAGCAATAAAGCGGCAGCATTAATCATCCAAATAGAAAAACAATATACGTGCTGCCACGCGACCCATGTGCCGTGCGAGCAGGCATGAGTTGACGGGACGCATGCGAGCAGTCCACCGCGCAGGCAGACCGGGAGGCGTGCGTGCAGGTGTTTGAATTGACGGAGGCGTGCTCGCTGCGCAGTGTCATCGGGAGGTGTGCGAATAGCTGTGTGAAACGATTGTAGGCATGCCAGCAGTCCGGTGTGCAGGCTCATCGGGAGGCGAGCCAGCGGTTTGACCGCCGCCTGCCTCTCTCCCACTACTCCATATTAATGGTGCGCCCGAGCGGGCGCCCCCCATCCTCGCCGCACACACAATCCTCTCTCTCCGCTTGCATCCTCGACGCCGCTCTCAGTCCTCAAAGCCGTCAGTGTATGAGGATGCTGCCGAAGCACCCCATCAGAGGGAGTGGCGACGCCGGGGCTGCTGAAGCACCGGAGCACGGCGTGGAGATGGAGACATAGGTTGCCGTCACCGGCGGTGAGTTATCGCTGCACCCTGACGTCGTTGACGGCATCGAGCTTCCACAGCCGGAGGCGGAGTTCCACACCGACTCTGGTGACGACGTGGGCGACGATCCCGACGACGACTCCGACGACCACTCCGGCGACGACTCCGACGACGACGGACAACTGGTTCGTCATCTATACCCATTTATGTGTCAAATAGATCCTAGGGTTTCTCTGGTTATGTTCTCCCAATTCATGAAATCTGAGTAAGTTTCGTTAGATCCGTGTAGTGTATTGATTGTTTGAATGGTACAAGTGATAAGTGATTAGTTGTATCATCTGTGCAAATGATTTCTGCTAGTAATCCGACTAGGGTTAGTGTTCGTGCTAATAATTCCTAGCCAGGACTTGACAATTGATTTTGAATGACCTACATCGGTTTGTGCCATTATTTTCTTCAAGATTGGTCTGTAGAGACGACTGTGCTTAAAAATCGAACCATAATCTCTGGATATGTATAAATAAATAGCCATAAATTCCTAATCCTACTTCACGGCTTGTAAACATTGATTTGATGCCAATTTTTTTTACTATTTGTATAGGTGCTGTCTGACGATGTGGATAGCGAGGATGAAGATGGCCAGAGGAGGTACAAGAGGCAAATCCTGAGGGAGCTTTATGCGGGAAAGCATAGCAGGTGTATTAGGACCTGGAACGGCGGCTATCGATGCCCATTTTGCAACCACAAGCTTCATGACGCGTATGTAAGTGTTCTGGCACATGCAAGAGGACGGGACGTTGACTCCTTCAAGCAGAAGTTTTCTCGCAGGGTGGCACACGACGCGTACGCCGAGTACCTGGAGAAGCTTCAGGATCATGCAGGCATGTGAGATGAGATGTGGGATCGAACTATGTACGCTTGAGTATGCTTAATGACGGTTGAACTATGTACTTATGGTTGAACTATGCTTGTGTACGTGTACGCTTATTATCTATGTCTGAGTATGTTTAATCTATGTTTACTTATGTCTAACTGTGGGATATGGATGCAATTAGTTCAGTTGATGGAATCTACCTCCGTCTTGGTTTATTGGTCCCCTTTGTAATTTGTATTAAATTTTGACCAAAGATTTAACTGACAAAATGTTAGTGCAGGTCAGCAAAAATAATATCGTTGGATGGGTATTTGAGCATAGTGTTCAATGATATAATTTTTGGTGACATGCATAACCATTTCTTAGTTAAATATTTGGTCAAAATTTGGTAAAAATTACAAAGGGGACCAATAAACCAGGACAGAGGTAGTACGTCAATCACACACGGTTCCCAAAATTGGAACCGTGTGCAATGACTTTCATTTTGCCTGTTGCGTCAATCACACACGGTTGGCTCTAGCAAACCATCGCCTCCAAAATTCTTTGTAGGACAGAAAACCCTCACCACCCAATTAAAAAAAGAAAAAAGAAAACCCTCACCATCCCCACGTCACAAAAACCCTCACCCCGCCCGCCACCCCCTCTGGTCCACGTTCGCACCTGCACAAGCTCCTCCACGTCTATGCATGGCACCGCCTATCACGGCGGTAACCACTTAGCTCGATGCCTGCCGCCGCCGCCAGGCTGCGGGCAAAGCCCACCGCATTTCGCCACTTCTGCTTGCCTCCGCCTATCGCCATCGAGTTTCTCGACGCTACTCACGGTCGACCCATAGCTCCGCTCGGTTGGGGAATCTGCCGTACTGAGGGTTCTTTCTCATGGACAACAAGGTAACTAATTTAATGAGATATTATCTCATCTCTTATCCCAGTTCATCTGCCTCCTTTAATCACTCGGCCGAAATCACCGTGAATTCATTTTTATTCGAGCTGATTTGAGGGTTTTCTTCCATTCATAGAGTGTACAGTGCACGGACACATCAGGACCTTGCGGCCTCCACCAGACATTCCATCTCACCGTACCAGATGACTTGAGGATGCGCGCGGTATGTTCAATCTCACCCTAAATCGGTTGGCATGGCCTACTTTCCTGAACATATTCTAAATATTGCTACATTTGGGTAAAAGGTGCCACATGCACCATATACGTCAAAGGGGATTTTTTTCCCCTCTTCTTTCTATATTAGGCAAATTAATGATGTATTGTTCTTTTGATTACTCTCATATTTCCATGACATCATGTTTACCCTATCTGTTTAATTATAGATTTTTGTCCTTCGATTTCAACTGCTGTACAGTTCTTTTAATTTGGGCCCATATTTGCATGTTACCATATTTTATTTAACAATCCTACCATTTTATGCAGCGCGTCCCTTGCTATGCAACAAAATCTGTAGTGCATAATCTTTCCCTTTACATAAATCAAGACTGCAGGGATGTCATACTGAAGACAAACCATGGATTTACAATCGTTGCTACTATAAGACTTGATGAACGTGGTGACTCCTATTTTGGCACTGGCCTTTGGAAAGAAATTTCTAAGTTTTTTGTACTGAAAGCTGGCACTATAATTGCACTGCACATAAAAGGGCCTGGTCATGAGATATATGCTAGCTTCCCCGACGATATCATCCGTCCAGACTTTGTTCGAAGTAAGTTTTCTTTTCAAGTATCTGCATGTTGACTTACCTAGCAATATCAAATGAATTGTGTAGTATTTAAGCAACCAATTGTTATTCCATTTTCTTACTATATTCCTAGCTAATAACTTCTAGTTACCAATACACTTTTCTATCGCCCTGTTTTAACTAAATATTCCCTGCACTCCCACTTCTATCAGAAAGCGCCATTGAGAAGGAGACTCCGGAGGTGGAGAACGGGGCTGCCAACAAGCGGAGGCGGGGCGACCAAGAATCGCAAGCGACTCCAGCAGGCCTAGACTTCATCAGCAACCTCCCCGATGATATGTTGAGAGTCATCATCTCCCTCCTCCCAATCAAATATGGGGCGCGGACAATCGTCCTTTCCCGGCGGTGGCACCCCCTATGGAACTCCACCCCTATCGACCTCATCGACACCCATGAGCTCTGCCATGGCTAACGCAAAAGCTTGGATGCGTTCTCCAAGATCCTCGGCAGTCACCTTGGCCCAACTAGAGGCCTTAGAATGGGCAAGTTCCATTCCAACGGCAAGGACCGAGCCAAGCTTGACGACTGGTTCCGATCCCCCGCCCTAGATCAGCTCGAGAAGCTCACTTTTTATGATGGGCATATGCGCTCGCTACCAACGTCCGCGCTCCGCCTCGCGCCCACACTGCGCGTCGCCAAGTTCAGGAACTGCCATCCCCCCCCTTAATGACGCGCCTGCTCTTATTCTACCACGACTGAAGCACCTCGAACTCATCGCCGTCTGCCTCCCAAACGATGACATGGAGCGCCTGCTTCGTGGCTGTACTACACTCGAGTACCTTTGTCTTCAGGCGATCAATGGGTTGAGTAGCTTCCACATCACCTCCATGACTCTCCGGACTATTTATGTGTGTTGCTGGTGCGGCAGGATGACATGAAAAGATGTGTACCACGGTATTGTCATTGAGGACACACCTGCACTTGAGAGATTACTTATAGTTGATCAAGAAGGTCCAACAAGAATCAATGTCATTTCTGCGCCGAAATTGACAGTGGTGGGCTACTCCTCTGACAAATACTCCGAACTTGTTATTGGATCCACACCCGTTCAGGTACAACAGCCGCCTTCTACCTCTCCTTCTACAAATTAACATTATTTATAATTTTGCAGATGTTTATTCGTCTGTCATCCAGAAAATGATTCTGACAAGCTTGACCCCGAAACTACGCACAGTGAAGGTCTTGGCACTAGAATCTATCGGCCCCAGCCTGGAGCAAGTTGTCAGTTTCCTGATATGCTTTCCGTGCCTGGAGAAGCTATATATCGAGGTGATGTTCCTTTCTTGTTAAATGTTAACCATAAGGGAGTTCAATTTGTGACACCTTTTTCCAAGTTTACAATGACAATGTACTACGATTTCTGAAGGATTCTTTTGGAGGATTTCAGTACATACATGTCCCCCCCCCATATTGGTTGCTTGATCCATATGGTTACAATCCATAAGCATTTCTCCTTTGGATTCATCTGTACTAGTTTTCTTAGGGAACTTTTCATCCACTCCAACCTCTTGTGAAGAAGGCTACATTTTTCTAGAATGTAGTCAAATGCCCATGTTAATCAAGTCAGATCGAAGATGGCATGTTAGTGCATTTTACAAATCCTGCAAACCAAATAGGCCTGTAGTAGTGTTCAAAACTGCATGTAGGCACTAACACATTTTCTTCTTTTGCAGATAAGATTAGGCCCAGTGGTGGATAATGTGATACAATATAACAATCACGTCGAATGCCTAGATCTGCATCTCTCAGAAATTACTTTGAACTCCTACCGAGGGACCTTACCGGAGATTATATTCGCCAGGTTCTTTGTTTTGAGAGCAATGGTGCTGTAGGTAATGAGGTTTGCCCTACATTTATTTTGCAAAAATGAATGGTTTGTTGATCAGCGCCGGCGCCTGCGGCAGAATGGAATAGGCTCTGAAAATGCTGAATTTCATTTTAGAACTTCAGATGATAGAGTAATCGGAAGTCATCGTGTCAACCCCATACATGACTTCCCAGTGGCTGACCCCTTTGCAAAAATTATGAGGTTTCGAACCAGACTTAGAAGTGGTAATATTAGTTTGAACCTCTCTGATATCCACGTTCAGCGGATCAGCGCGAGCGTTTGCAGCTGATGAGCTGAATTTCATTTCTAATATCAGTTTGAACCTTGTAATCTTCGAATTTGAGCCATATAACTCTCGAATTTGAACCTTGTAATATTTCGAGCTTTTGTGGAACAATCGTTGAAATGGCATCGTATGAGACTCGTATATTGGTAGCACTATTTTGACCTTAATATGCAATGGTCTTAGATTTTATTAACCATTCTCGAATCTGTTTACCTTGTTGGTCTCACAACACACGATCTGTATAGCTAACTCGACTGCGATCTTTGACATTATTGCACATAGTTGGTTTCTTCAACCGTGTGCCCTGTAGAGCGCAAAATTAATTATCGCACTCGAGTGTCCATCATCACCCTTCTGTGTAACTTTGACCTCATCACCCACGGGTAAAATTAGTGCCTCTTCAAGCCCATGAGTAAAATCTTCTAGCCGAGGCATGGCCAAACTAGCCGGGCGGGAAGCTAGCACAGTAAACTGCACGGTAGCGCGGGAACAGGCTCACTGATGATACATTTGGCGCCTCTTCGAGCCCACGCGTGGTTAAACGAAACACGTGATGCTTATGATGAAACTACTTCTCTGCTTGATAATACTGTGCCACTAGGTGAATTTCTTGATGAACAACTTGCTAGGGTTAGAGAGAATGAAATTACTGAAACTGATAATATTATTGAAACTAAAGATTATGATTCTCCCCCTAGATATGAATTGCCTCTTGTACCTGAGGGTCATGTTATGGATGAAGAAACTGCTAGGGACTTCTTTGCTTCTAATGATAGAGATGATCTTAAGAAACTATTAGCTAAGCTGAAAGAAAAGTCTTTGAATGCTAGAATGAAATATGATCCCACTTTTGCTACTTCACCTATCTTTGTTACTGATAAGGATTATGAATACTCTGTCGATCCTGAGTTAATTACTTTGGTTGAATCTGATCCTTTCTATGGTTATGAATCTGAAACTGTTGTGGCACATCTTACTAAACTGAATGATATAGCCACCCTATTTGCTCATGAGGAAAAAATTCGCTATTATTATATTCTCAAATTGTTTCCTTTCTCGTTAAAGGGTGATGCTAAGTTATGGTTTAATTCTCTTGCTCCTGGTTGTGTGCGTAGTCCCCAGGATATGATTTACTACTTCTCTCAAAAATATTTCCCTGCTCATAAGAAACAAGCTGCTTTAAAGGAAATATTTAACTTTGTGCAAATTAAAGAAGCGAGTCTCCCACAAGCTTGGGGGAGGCTTCTCTAATTACTTAATGCTTTGCCTGATCATCCTCTCAAGAAAAATGAAATACTTGATATCTTTTATAATGGACTAACCGATGCTTTCAGAGACCACCTGGATAGTTGTGCTGGTTGTGTTTTCAGGGAAAGAACTGTTGAGCAAGCTGAATTGCTATTGAATAACATACTGAGTAATGATAATGATTGGACACTTCCTGAACCAACTCCTAAGCCAACTGCAAAGAAAAGGGGTATTCTATTTCTCAGTCCTGAAGATATGCAAGAGGCAAAGAAATCTATGAAAGAAAAAGGTATTAAAGCTGAAGATGTTAAGAATTTACCGCCTATTGAAGAAAAACATGGTCTTGATAACCCGACACAGGTAGTAAAGGTAAATTCTCTCTATAGATTTTATGAAGGTGATATCCCTCATAATAAGTCTGCTAGTCAATGCTTGGATGAGTTTGATAATTTTATTATTAAGCAAGAGAACTTCAATGCTTATGTTAGTAGACAATTGAAACATAATGCTTACATGCTTGACCACTTGGGTGATTATATGAGTAGAACTGTTAACGATCTTAAGCTCATTAGTAAACATGCTTCCATGGTCACAACTCAAGTAGAACAAGTACTTAAGGCACAAGATGATTTGCTTAATGAGTTGAATAGTAAGAATAATGATAATGCTGTTAGGGTTATGACCAGAGGTGGTAAAATGACCCAGGAACCTTTGTATCCCGAGGGCCATCCTAAGAGAGTTGAGCAAGATTCTCAGAGAATTAATACTGATGCACCTAGTCCTCGTAATAAAAATAAAAAGAAAACCGATAGGACTTTGAATGCTTCTAGTGAACCTGTTATTGATACACCTAAGAATCCTAATGATACTTCTATTTCTGATGCTGAGACATAATCTGGTGATGAACATGAACCTAGTGACAATGTTAATGATGATGTTCATGTTGATGCTCAACCTAGTAATGATAATGATGTAGAGATTGAACCTGTTGTTGATCTTGATAACCCACAATCAAAGAATCAACGTTATGATAAGAGAGACTTCGTTGCTAGGAAACATGGTAAAGAAAGAGAACCATGGGTCCAGAAACCCATGCTCCTTCTAATCCATCCAAGAAAAAGGATGATGAGGATTTTGAGCGCTTTGTTGAAATGATTAGACCTATCTTTTTGCGTATGCATTTGACTGATATGATGAAAATGCCTCCTTATGCTAAGTATATGAAAGATATTGTTACTAATAAAAGGAAAATACCGGAAGCTGAAATTTCCACCATGCATGCTAATTACACTTTTAAGGGTGGAATACCAAAGAAACTTGGAGATCCTGGAGTGCCAACTATACCATGCTCCATTAAAGGAAACTATGTTAAAACTGCTTTCTGTGATCTTGGAGCCGGTGTTAGTGTTATGCCTTTTTCTTTATATCGTAGACTTGAATTGAATAAGTTGACACCTATTGAAATCTCTTTGCAAATGGCGGATAAATCAACTGCTATACCCATCGGTATTTGTGAGGATGTGCTTGTTGTGGTTGCAAACGTTACTATTTTAACGGACTTTGTTATCCTTGATATTCCTGACGATGACAGTATGTCGATCATCCTTGGTAGACCCTTTTTGAATACTGCAGGGGCTGTTATTGATTGCAACAAAGGCAATGTCACTTTTCATGTTAATGGTAATGAGCATACGGTACACTTTCCGAAGAAACAACCACTACTGCAGGATGCTGCTAACGCGACACTACGATCAGAGACCCTTCTACGAAACTGTGTGCGATCCAATAATCACAAACGGTGATGTAAAAAACCCATCCAAAAAGATGCAAACCATTTGCGATGACGGATGCATCAAACACGGTTCAGAATTTAGTTGCGTGTGCGATGAGGGTCATATGGTTCAGTTCAATGAACTGTTTGCGATGAGGCAGAAGAACATAAACAGGCAGCCAGATGAAGGTGTGTGCGATATACAGCATACGGTTCACTTGGATGAACTGTTTGCGATTGATGAATTCCTCGCTGACAGGTTACCTAGTGCGGTCCATGTGTGTTGTGATATGCTCTGTCTGTAGAACATCTATGCTCTGTGTACAGAAGAACAACATATATATACTTGTAACATGACATGATTGCAATACCAAATTAAACATCCAATTACGTTATATAACAAATACGATAAATATTGCAAGGTTCAAATTCAAAGATTACAACGCCCAAATTCAAACATTGCAAACATCGTCATTTCTGCAAAGGGATCAGCCGCTGACAAGTCATGTATGGGTTTGACACAATGACTTCCAATTGCTCTGCCATATGGTCTTCCAAAACGAAGTTTAGCTTTTTTGGAGCCTCTTCCATTCTGCAGTACCTGCCGGCTCTGATCAACATACCATTCATCTTTCCTAATTAAATGCGTGTTCAACCTCAGTACTCTCAGCACCTTTGCTCTGGCAAGAAAGAGCCTGGCGAGTGTAATCTCCGGTAAGATCCCTCGGTAGGAGTTCAAAGTAATATTTGAGAGATGCAGATCCAAGCATTCGATGTGATTGTCGTTATAAACATTATCCACCTCCAGGCCTATTATTATCTGCAAAAGAAGAGGACGTGTTAGTGCCTACATGCAGTTTTGAACACTACTACACGCCTATTTGGTTTGCAGGATTTGTAAAATGCACCAACGTGCCATCTTCGATCTGACATGATTAACATGGGCATTTGATTACAATCTAGAAACATGTAGCCTTCTTCATAAGAGGTTGGTTTGGATGAAAAATTCCCTAAGAAAAATAGTACAGATGAATCCAAAGGAGAAATGCTTATGGATTGTAACCAAATGAATCAAGCAACCAATATGTGGTGGGGGGTGTATGTCCTGAAATCCTCCAAAATTCCTTCAGAAATCGTAGTACATTGTCATTGTAAACTTGGGTAAAGGTGCAAAAAATTGAACTCCCTTATGGTTAACATTTAACAGGAAAGGAACATCACCTCGATATACAGCTTCTTCAGGCACGGAAAGCATCTCAGGCAACTGACAACTTGGTCCAGGTTGGGGCCAACAGATTCTGGTGCCAAGAGCTTCACTGTGCCCAGAATCTGGGTGAAGCTTTGCTGGATGACAGACGAACATACATCTTCAAAACTAGAAATAATGTTGATATCAAGAAAGAGAGGTATAAGGCGACTGTTGTACCTGAAAGTAGTAGTATTTGACAGATGAGTAGCCCACCACTGTCAATTTCGGCGCAGAAATGACATTGATTCTTGTTGGACCTTGTTGATCACCTACAAGTAATCTCTCAAGTGAAGGTGTGTCCCCAATGACCATATTGTGGTCCACCTTTTGTGATCTCTCGTTGGAGCACCAGCAACACACATAAATAGTCCGGAGAGTCCTGGAGGTGATGTGGAAGGTACTCGACCAATTCATCGCCTGAAGATGAAGGAACTCGAGTGCGGTACAGCCGCGAAGCAGGCGCTCCATGTCATCCTTTGGGATGCAGACGGCGACGAGCTCGAGGTGCTTTAGTCGTGGTAGAAAAAGAGTGGGCGCGTCAGTGTAAGTTGGTTGGGGGGGGGTGAATGGCAGTTCATGAACTTGGCAAGGCGCAGCGTGGGTGCGAAGCAGAGCGCGGACGTTGGCAGCGAGCGCATATGCCCACCATTAAAACTGAACTTCTCGAGCTGATCTATGGCGGGGGATCAGAACCACTCGTCAAGCTTGGCTCGGTCCTTGCCATTGGAACGGAACTTGCCCGTGATAAGGCCTCTGATTGGGCCATGGTGACTACTGAGGATCTGGGAGAATGCATCGAAGCTTTTGCGATAGCCATGGCAGAGCTCGTGGGCGTCGAGGAGGTCGACAGGGGTGAGGAGCCATAGGTGGCGCCACCGCCGGGAAAGGGTGGCTGTCCTCGCCCCATATTTGATTGGGAGGAGGGATATGATGACTCTCAACATATCATCGGAGAGGTTGCTGATGAAGTCTAGGCCTGCTGGAGTCGCTTGCGGTTCTTTCTCTACCCGCCTCCGCTTGTTGGCAGCCTCGTTCTCCACCTCGTCGGCGGGGACGAAAACCTCTGTCTCCATTTTCACGCCGTGCTCCGGTGCACTTTGAAAACTGAGAGCGGCATCGAGGATGCGGGCGGAGAGAGAGGATTGTGTGTGTGGCGAGGATGGGGGGTGCGGCCGCTCGGGTGCACCATTAATACAGACCAGTGGGAGCGAGGCGGGCTGCGGTCAAAGGCTGTCTTGCTTCCCGGTGAGCCTGCGCGGCTGACTTCTGGCATTCCTATACCATCATTTCACGGAGCGAGGCGGACGCGCCATTAATATGGAGGAGTGGCAGCGAGGTGGGCGGCGGTCAAAGGGCTGGCTTGCCTCCCGGTGAGCCTGCGCGGCGGACTGATGGCACGCCTACCGTCATTTCACACAGCTACTAGCACGCCCCGTACGGTGAGTGCGTAGCGAACACGCGCATGAATTAGATAGTGCTAGTGATTTTAGTTGCAAAAATTAGATAGTGCTAGTGATTTTTAGCTACATATTTTGACAAATCGCAGTGTCTCTTGGCTTAGCGCCGAAGTCTGGCTTTAATTTGCATACCGTATTCAATCTGAACCGTTTGCGTTGAAGAGATGCACAAATCCTGCGTTGAACAGCTCGCATGCTTCCCGGTGAGCCTCTCGGTCAGCCTGCGCACTGGCTGCGCTTGTATGCCTCCCGTTCGGTCAAGCAACTGTCCGCACGGCACCTCCTATAGCCATTAAAACAAAGACACATGGCGTCACGTAAATGGTTAACAGAACACACACGATTTGAATTATACAAACGTTTGAGAAATTAAAGTGGCAGCTATTTTTTCAAAATGCCTTTGTTGGCTGTTATTCGAGTGCGCCTTCTCTCAAAATGGACACGAAAAATACCACAACATGTCGGGTGCCATTCCATGATAGCATGCCAAGTTTCATGAATTTCAGACGAGTTTTGGATTTACTAGAATTTAAAAACAAAGTATCTCAACGTTTTGCCGACAATCAACGGTGCCCTGGTGTTTGCAATTCATTCCCATTTCTTGCAAGGGACCTAAGCATGCACCCAAGGACACAGATTTGATTTTCCAACCAATTTATATGCACTGGAGCATGTGCATGTAGTTCAAATTTGAATTACGCACATAAAATGCCTAGAAAACCCAGTTAATGTATAAAAATGTCCAAATGAACCCCTAAAAATTCCAAAATTTAACACAACACTCCTATTGTTCTATGTTGACGCTAGAAATTTTTTGGAAGCAATAAGAGGCAGTGGATATCGTTTCGTCCCCAAAGGTGGGACGTTCCCTACCGAAACCATCAGGCTTGTTGTGAGAAGCTCTGGTTTGTGAGAAACTTATACCCAAACCTGCCCCAAATGGGAATTTTTTTACCACGGCATGTTGATGCCGCTCCATGATAGCATACCAAGTTTCATAATTTCAGACGAGTTTTGGATTTACTAGAATTTAAAAACCAGGTATCTCAATGTTTGCGGCCGAGTGACGGTGGCAGGGTGTTTGACATTCATTCCCATTTCTTGCATGGGACCTAAGCATGCAACCAAGGACACAGATTTGAATTTTCAACCAATTTATATGCATTAGAGCATGTGCATGTAGTTCAAATTTGAATTATGCACATAAATGCATTGAAAACTCAATTAATGCATAAAAATGTCAAACAAACCCCGAAAAATCCCAAAAATTGACACAACACTCCTGTTGTTCTATGTTGACACGAGAAAAATTTTGAGAGCAATAAAAGGCAATGGATATTATTTCGTCCCCAAAGGTGGGATGTTCCCTACCGAAACCATCAGGCTTGTTGTGAGAAGCTCTGGTTTGTGAGAAGCATATCCCCAAACCTGCCCCAAATGGGACAAAAAATTTACTACGGCATGTTGATGCCGCTCCATGATAGCATGCCAAGTTTCATGAATTTCAGACGAGCTTTGGATTTACTAGAATTTAAAAATCAGGTATCTCAATGTTTGCGGCCGAGTGACGGTGGCAGGGTGTTTGACATTCATTCCCATTTCTTGCATGGGACCTAAGCATGCAACCAAGGACACAGATTTGAATTTTCAACTAATTTATATGCATTAGAGCATGTGCCTATAGTTCAAATTTGAATTATGCACATGAATGCATAGAAGACTCAGTTAATGTATAAAAATGTCCAAGCGAACCCCGAAAAATCCCAAAAATTAACACTATACTCATGTTGTTCTATGTTGACACAAGGAACATTTTGAAAGTAAGAAGAGGCAACAGATATCATTTCGTCCCCCAAGGTGGCACGTACCCTACCGAAACCATCAGGCTTGTTGTGAGAGAATCTCTGGTTTGCAAGAAGCTTATACCCACACCTGCCCCAAATGGGACAATATTTTTACCACGGCATGTTGCTGCCGTTCCATGATATCATGTCAAGTTTCATGAATTTCAGACAAGTTTTCGATTTACTAGAATTTTAAAACCATGTATCTCAATGTTAGCGGCCGAGCGACAGTGTCAAGGTGTTTGACATTTGTTCTCATTTCTTGCATGTGACCTAATCTTGCAAACCAAGGACAAACATTTGATTTTGCAACCCGTTTTTATGGACTGGAGCATGTGCATGTAGTTCAATTTTGAGTTATGCACATAAATGCCTAGAAAACTCAATTAACATATAAAATGTCCAAACGATCCCCGAAAAAATCCAAAATTTAACACGACACTCCTGTTGTTCTACGTTGACACCAGGAAAAAAATTGAAAGGAAGAAGAGGCGACGAATATCGTTTTGTCCACAAAGGTGAAACGTTTCCCTAACGGAACCATGAGGCTTTCTTGTGAGAACCTCTGGTTTGTGAGAAGCTTATACCACAACGTGCCCCAAATGGGACAATATTTTCCCCCCCAGCATGTTGATGCCATTCCATGATAGCATGCCAAGGTTCATGAATTTCAGACGGGCTTTGGATTTACTAGAATTGCAAAAGCAAGTACCTCAACATTTGCCGGAGAGCCACAGTGCCATGGTGTTCGAAATTCATCCCCATTTCTTGCATGGGACATAAGCATAAACCCATGGACACATATATGATTTTACAACCCATGTTGATGCACCGGAGCATGTGCATGTGCTTTAATTTTGAATTGTGCACCTGAAATGGCTAGAAAACCAATTTAATGTATAAAATTTCCAAACGAACTCTGAATAATTCCAATTTTTTTATGACACACATATAGTTGCATGTTCACTGCAGATAAAAGGTCTAGCAATTCAAACACCATCCATTGCCGCTGTGACCCCATTATGTAATTCAAATTAAGACGAAAAATCAAGTAGACCCCACATAGTTTATTTTCACCAACCGTGTGAGATGCAGCGCAAAATATCTTGGAGAACCATCGAAGTATAGTACGCATATGGCTTACGCGAGAAGGTGCGACGGCTATAGTCCACAGCCCACTCTGAATAAGGGACCGTGTCTGATGACACTTTGGGCACCAGTTTTTTCGCTGAAGCAATTCCAAATTTTTGGCTTCCGCGGAAATATCTACCTCCCCGCCCCCTCCTCCTTACCAAAAGCCACATTTCCCCTGTTTCCGCCTTCCTTTCCAAGTTGAAACCTTCACTCCTTGCTTGCAGCACCGCCTCCTCGCCGGCGACCCTCCTTCACGCTGCTCGGCCTCGCCTATCCAGGCAGGTAATCCACACCCGACCCCCGTCCTCCTCCTCCTTCCACATCCCACATGCCCCGACCGCCGGCGTGACACCTTCCACCCAAATCACCGACCCCTCCACCAAATAAGCGTTGCCCTAAGCCATGGTGCACGCAGTATAGCCAGGATCTCAAGGAGCATTTGGCAACGAAGAAGCAAATCACGGCCGTATGGGCGGATGAGGTCGCGATGGCTGCCATTCATGCCAACCCCCAGATCTTGGAGGAGCACCTCGCCATCGAGGCCACCGTCAATGCCTCGGGCGCCGACGCCGCGATGCGGTTGGCTGCTTTAAACGACAGTTCATGCCGTTTTCTCGAGGCCACCGTCGGTGCCTTCGACGAAGATTACGAGATGTTTTCTCAGTGTGCACGTGCTTACCTCATCTCGAGAGCCAGTAGGTTGCTGCCCGGAGCGGCTCAGGCAACTCACCACTACGACGAGGGCACCCTCGATGCGGAGGCCTCGCCCTCTTCCATGTCCAAGGAGCCAATCGTCATCGATATCTTCGACAATGAGGAGTAGCTTGTCTTATTAGCTCACTATAAGGACCCATGTTCAGTTTGCTAGCTACTGCCTTTCCTTAACAAATTCTATTGAATTGTGCTATCTACTTTTACCATGCAATCTTCTGCTCTAGTGTATATGTTCTATATGTCGTGCAATGTGGTGTTCAGTTAACTGTTTGGTTCAATTCTGCAAATGTGATGTTCAATTCTTCAAGGTGCAATTTTCCAAGTTGTCAAGCATGCTTGGTTTGGTTAACTGTCTGATCTTCTATTAGGAGTATGTTATATTGTGCAATGTGGTGCTCAGTTAACGTTTGGTTCATTTGTTGTGGTGTTTAGTTAACTGTTTGGTTCAATTCTGCAATGCGATGTTCAATTGTTGTGGGTGCATTCTGTTATTGTATACCATGCGGGAAATAAATCGAATTTGGCTGTACTAAATACATGAGAAACAAATACAATTGCTATATTTCCAAGTTGTTAAGCATGCTTGGTTTGTTTAACTCTCTGATCTTCTATTAGGAGTATGTTATATTGTGCAATGTGGTGCTCAGTTAACGTTTGGTTCATTTGTTGTGGTGTTTAGTTAACTGCTTGGTTCAATTCTGCAATGCGATGTTCAATTGTTGTGGCTGCATTTTGTTATTGTATACCATGTGAGAAATGAATCGAATTTGGCTGTACTAAATACATGAGAAACAAATACAATTGCTATATTTCCAAGTTGTTAAGCATGCTTGGTTTGGTTAACTGTCTGATATTCTATTAGGAGTATGTTATATTGTGCAATGTGGTACTCAGTTAACGTTTGGTTCAATTATTGTGGTGTTTAGTTAACTACTTGGTTCAATTCTGCAATGCGATGTCCAATTGTCGTGGGTAGAATTTTGTATTGTTGTGCATGTGAGGAATAAATCGAATTTGGCTGCACTTAATACATGAGAAACATATACAAGTGCTATATTTCCTAGTTCTTAATCATGCTTGGTTTGGATAAATGGGTTTTCCATGTGGCTTGAATTAATCTGATGAATCTGCAATGTGCTTATTTTTCATCAACATATTTTACTGATAGCATACGAACCCTTACTTAACCTGATGACTAACTACCTTATATGTGTTGCAGGGAAACAATGGGAAGCACTGAGGTTTACAATCGAGGTTAGCACATGCATGGTCCGTTGTCTAATAGCACATTATTGTGCAATTGCAGGAACCATTCTAATATTTAGGTTTTTTAACAATTTGGTCTTGCACATGTAGGTCCTGCTGCCAGAGGTTTTGACCCACTGTTCGACCCTTTTTGCATATGGGGAAATGAGTTGTCCATGAATATCAATCAAGTCAAGAAACTCAGAAAGATTGTTAGGATAAAGAAATTAGCGGCAAAAAACAACAAAATCATTGTCTGCACAATGAAGAAGACATCAGTTCACTACAAGATGGTACTAACTATTATACCTTGCCTTTTTTTATTCCTTTGCCCCATTTCTAATATAGAGAAGATATTTATGCACATCCTTGTTTTCAGGCCTTTCCAAAGCAGTTCACTGATGATTACCTCTCAAACCACCTCTATGGTCAGGAGGCGAGGAAAGTTTTCATACAACACCCACGCTTCAGTATTGAAGTGTTCCTGAAGAGGACGAAGGATGGACGGTCAATCATCCACAGGCACTGGCCTAAAGTTGCAAAGACCTTCAACATGAATGAAGGCTCAATAATCGCCTTCCGCTTCAGCAGTTTTCCAGATGAGATGCATCTGTCTATGTACCGTCTATGATGCTAATTTCGAAAGGTTCTAGATGTTGCATGTGAAACTTGGTGCTGGTGCAGTTGTGTAATGGGGTAGCTGAGTGCTGAAGCTATATCATGTTGTACTCGTTTGTATTTCAATTATGAAATCCTGCTTCCTTAATATGGAAATGAAATATATTATGTGCTTAATATGAATGTCAATTAGATTAATAAATTGATTATTAATAATAGGGCAATTAGCCTGCTAATTGGGTTTTCCTATTACAAACGGTTATTGAGAAAACATCGTGGGCGATGACCTCAGGCAATGCACACAGTTTCTAGGAATAAACCTTGTTGGATCAATGAACAATCACACACGACATTCTCTTGAAAACTGTTTGCGTTAGGCCACCTTGCGCAAACGTTTTCCTTGGAGCGACTATGTGGGATGTATATACGAATGGAAACGTTTAGCGGGGACTGACTGTGTGGGATGTACTTACGACCGAAAATGATTTCGCCTGTATAATTGTATTTTTTTAGCACTACTATACGTATAACCATATTTGGTCGCTCGCCGGTCGCACACGACCTCATTTTGCCGAGCGTGTGTGCCAGGAGGGCATATCCCCGATGGTTTCTGGGTCGTGTGGGAAGGACCCCCCTATCGCAGTCACTCACTAGGTGACGGTTCCAAACGCCGTCGCGGAAAGGGGTTAAAAACCGTTTGTATAGCACCTCGCTGTACTAGTGAACCTCAAGTTCATAGTATCAATTCTATTGGAAAAATTCCAACTATTACTATTGGAGGTTTTGAATTCCCTCTTCCTACTGTCAAAAAGATATATGATATTCTTATTGTTGGGGACATGCATATCCCCGTTGAGGTAACCTAGTGTTATTCGAAAATTCTCCGGTTTCATGTCATTCGGAAGAAGTTTGTTAATAAGACTTGATCAACCTTGTTAATGGATTCCTTTTGATGAGCATGGGATGGATGAATTTAGAAGGCACAACTCTCTGTACCCATCTTTTGCTTTCTATTATTTAGATTAAATAAAGCAAAAATAGGATTTTCTGTCTTTTCTCTGAATTATCAATGCAATAAAAAATGTCCTGGAAATAAAAGTTTCTCCAAATGCCCTGAAAATTTAGTATGATTTTTTATAGAATATTTGAGAATTTCTGGCACTAAAAACACAGCAGGGGGGCTCACTAGTGGGCCACAAGGATGGAGGGCGTGCCCTACCCCCCTGGGCGCGCCCCCCGACCTTGTGGGCTCCACGTGGGTCCCCTCCACTTATTCCAGCACCCATCCACTTCGTCTTCCTCCAGAAAAAATCACTCCATAGCTCAAACTCGTGTTCTTGCTCATTTTGCTGCCATTTTTGATCTCCTTGCTCAAAGCTCCATTCACAAAACTGCTTTGGGGGATTGTTCTTCGGTATGTGACTCCTCCAATGGTCCAATTGGTTTTTTTTCTAGTGCTTTATTATTTGCAAATTTTTGCTGCTGTGGTGACCTTGTTCTTGAGCTTGCATGTCAAATTTATATGGTCCAAAGAAGTTTTGACGCATGATATAGCCTCTAGGCACTTGTAGGAGTAGTTGCTATCAATCTTGTTGAGTTTGGTTCACTTTTATTTTTAGTCACTAAAAATTTCAGAATCTTTTCAGAGGAAGAAAAATGTCTAAAAAAATGTACCAAGGTGGTTCTTCGATGAAGCAAGCACCGAGGCTCGCGATACGTGAGCCGGACCTTGAACCACCAAGGGAAGCTCAAGTGCGACCTTGTGAATGGCCGTCGGATGAATTTATGGTTCATGCAGGCTTCATGGATGAATTTGATGCGTATGTACGGAATGCTGATCTTGAGGACTTCGTATCAGATAAGTGCCAACAATACTATTACCTCACCTATTCCTTTGTGCGGAGGTTTGAATTTTCATCTAAGCGCAAAACCCATACTGTATTATTTGATCTCTATGATGAATCATATACCATGGACCTTGAGGATTTTAATACTGCTTGCAAAATCCCACAGTGGGGCCTTCTTAGTGAGCCTCACAAAGCTGAATACAATGATTTTCTTGCTAGCATCACCATGGGAGAAACTAGAAACATCACACAAGCCTCCATGGGGAGCATTCATTTTCCTGCTATACATTATTTTGCTCTCTTCATAGGTAGATGCATTAATGGTAAACATGATCATGGCCACCTTTGTGCTTCGGATCTTAGTGCCCTCAAGTGTGCGGTGTTAATTGATAAGCGTTATAACTTGGGGGCTATTATTGCAAGGAGGTTACATCTTAATGCTAAAGATGGAGATTTATTTGGTGGGATTTATGCAACTCGCTTAGCTAATTATCTTGGAGTACCCATAAGGGGGAATGACATAGAGTTGCCACCTGCTTTTCTTGATTATAATGCTATAGTACGCTACCAGTTTCTTGAGAGGAATGAACAGTCCCTCTAGTACTTATTAATCTTTGACAGACGGCGTGCCGTCCATATTACTCTTCCTGCTCCTGCCTTCTTTAACTTTCAGGTAAATGGGAGATATTTTATAACTAGAGAGGAGGCAAATGAGTATGAGAGAACAGCGGAAGCTGCTCGCCTCCAGGAGGCCGCTCACCAAGCAGTAGCTGCCGCAGCACAGTACAACCCCAACTATGATTTGGGATATCATCCGGGCTAGTGGTGGCCATAGACCAACTTAGGCCAAAAGCCAAAGCTTGGGGGAGTACGTATTTCTCACCGACATTACATTCATGTTCACACACTCATTTCAGTTGTCGGTGTTCATACTTTTTCATTGTATTATCCATGTTAGTTTATTTCTTTTTCCCGCTTTCTTCTTGTGTGTTTGAAAAACCTTAAGAAAAACAAAAAAAATTTAGTTGTAGTTAGTTTACTTTCTATGCATGCTTAGTTGTAGTATGATACGTCTCCAACGTATCTACAATTTTTGATTGTTCCATGCTATTATATTATCTGTTTTGGATGTTTTATATGCATCAATATGCTATTTTATATGATTTTTGGGACTAACCTATTAACCTAGAGCCCAGTGCCAGTTCCTGTTTTTCCCCTTGTTTTAGAGTTTCGCAGAAAAGGAATACCAAACGGAATGAAACTTTCGCGATGATTTTTCTTGGACCAGAAGACATCCAGAGGGCTTGGAGTGCACGTCAGGAAAGCCACGAGGCGGCCACAAGGTCGGAGGGCGTGCCCAGGGGTGTAGGGCGCGCCCCCCACCCTTGTGGGCCCCTCGTGACTCCACCGACCTATTTCTTCCGCCTATATATTCTCAAATATCCCAAAACCTTCCAGGAGAGCCATGAAACCACTTTTCCACCGCCGCAACCTTCTGTACCCGTGATATCCCATCTAGGGGCCTTTTCCGGCGTCCTGCTGTAGGGGGATTTGTTCACAGAGGGCTTCTACATAAACACCATTGCCTCTCCGACGAAGCGTGATTAGTTTACCACGGACCTACGGGTCCATAGCTAGTAGCCAGATGGCTTCTTCTCTCTCTTTGATTCTCAATACAAAGTTCTCCTCGATGTTCTTGGAGATCTATTCGATGTAATACGTTTTGCGGTGTGTTTGCCGAGATCCGATGAATTGTGGATTTATGATCAGCTTATCCATGAATATTATTTGAATCTTCTCTGAATTCTTTTATGCATGATTTGATATCTTTGCAAGTCTCTTCGAACTATCGATTTGGTTTGGCCAACTAGATTGGTTTTTCTTGCAATGGGAGAAGTGCTTAGCTTTGGGTTCAATCTTGCGGTGTCATCTTACTTAAAGCGTTGCTCTGTTCTTATGAACTTAATACTCTAGATGCAGGCAGGAGTCGATCGATGTGTGGAGTAATAGTAGTAGATGCAGGCAGGAGTCGGTCTACTTGACACAGACGTGATGCCTATATTCATGATCACTGCCTTAGATATCGTCATAACTTTGCGCTTTTCTATCAATTGCTCGGCAGTAATTTGTTCACCCACCGTAATATTTTCTATCTTGAGAGAAGCCTCTAGTGAAACCTATGGCCCCCGGGTCTACTTTCCATCATATAAGTTTCCGATCTACAATTTTAGTTTCCTATTTACTTTCTTTGCAATCTTTTACTTTCCTTTCCATAAACCAAAAATACCAAAAATATTACTTTACCGTTTATCCATCTATATCAGATCTCACTTTGCAAATAACCGTGAAGGGATTGACAACCCCTTTATCGCGTTGGGTGCAAGTTGGTGTTTGTTTGTGCAGGTATTCGATGGCTTGTGCGTTGTCTCCTACTGGATTGATACCTTGGTTCTCAAAACTGAGGGATATACTTACTCTACTTTGCTGCATCACCCTTTCCTCTTCAAGGGGAAAACCAACGCAAGCTCAAGAGGTAGCAGGAAGAATTTCTGGAGCCGTTGCCGGGGAGATCTACGCCATGCCAAGACATACCAAGTACCCATCATAAACTCTCATCTCTCGCATTACATTATTTGCCATTCGCCTCTCATTTTCCTCTCCCCCACTTCTAAAACGATTTTCAAAAAGATTTGCCTTTTCTTCGCCCTTCTTCCGTTCGTCTTTTTGTTTGCCTTGATGTCTTATTTGGCTCATTTGCTTGTTTGGTTGGAATAATTGTATATTTATTGCAAATCAGAGAACCTAAGATCTATGGATCCTCATCCGCTTGCCAATCTTTTTAAGAGATCCAATTATGATGAACCAATTGCTAGTGAGTTTTGTGCACTAGATTATCTTTATGAAGTTTTGCTTGAAATTCATGAATCTGAAAATTATGATGCTTTATGAAGTGATTCACGTTAGATCTTTGAATAAAAAGCATGATTGCAATGATGTTATTATAAATTCTATTTATGTCAATTGTGCTAATAATATGCAAAACCCTAAGCTTGGGGATGCTAGTTTTGCTATGTCCACTACTTGTTGCAATGACCATGATTGGGGAGATTTTTCTTATGATCTTGAAAAATTATTTAAGCCTCATAATGAATATGTCTGCTATAATATTGAAAGTGGGTTTGGAAGAGTGTCAACTTTAGGAATTAGTGATCCCACTACTTTGGAGATTGATCGACCTTATGAAATTTTTGATAAAAGTGTGTTTGGAGAGGTCATGACTTTATTTGATGATAGTCCCACTATTTTGGAAGAGTGTCAACTTTGCATGCATGTGGATCATGTTGAGAATATTTTATGTGATAGTTATATTATTGATCCTACATGTAATTATTATGAGAGAGGAAAACATGGTTGTAGAAATTTTCATGTTACTAAATTACCTCTCGTTATGTTGAGATTGCTATTGTTCCTTTCTTCTTCCTTGCATATGCTAGTTTTTGCTCACCTTGATAATTTGTTTGCTTATAAGATGCCTATGGATAGGAAGTATGTTAGACTTAGATGCATTTTTCACATGCTACATGATGCTCTCTTCGTGTTTCAATTGCTATCTTTCATGTGAGCATCATTGAAATCTCAATGTCTAGTTAAAGAGGCTTTAAAGAAAAGCGCTTGTTGGGAGACAACCCTATATTTTCCTTGCTTTTTTTCAATAAATATTTCATCTAGCCTCTGGTTAGATGTGGTTTTGTGTTTTAGTTAGTGTTTGTGCCAAGTAAGACCTTTGGGATAGCTTACGATAATAGTTGATTTGATCTTGCTGAAAAACAGAAACTTTTGCGCCCAGGAAAATAATTTTCATAAATCACAGAAGCGTCCTTTTGAGTTGATTCTTTTTGCAGAAGATTAATAAACAAATTGCTTAGGTCTTACTATTTTTTCTCAGAATTTTTGGAGTTACAGAAGTATTCGAAATATCCAGATTGCTACAGATTGTTCTGTTTTTGACAGATTCTGTTTTTCACGTGTTGTTTGCTTATTTTGATGCATCTATGGCTAGTATCGGGGGGTATGAACCATGGAAAAGTTGGAATACAGTAGATATTACACCAATATAAATAAAGAATGAGTTCACAACAGTACCAAAAGTGGTGATTTATTTTCTTATACTAACGGAGCTTATGAGATTTTCTGTTGAGTTTTGTGTTGTGAAGTTTTCAAGTTTTGGGTAAGGATTTGATGGACTATGGAATAAGGAGTGGCAAGAGCCTAAGCTTGGGGATTCCCAAGGCAACCCAAGGTAATATTCAAGGATACCAAGAGCCTAAGCTTGGGGATGCCCCGGAAGGCATCCCCTCTTTCGTCTTCTTCTATCGGTAACTTTACTTGAGGCTATATTTTTATTCACCACATGATATGTGTTTTGCTTGGAGCGTCTTGTATGATTTGATTCTTTGCTTTTTAGTTTGACACAATCATCCTTGCTGTACACACCTTTTGAGAGAGACACACATGAATCGTGATTTATTAGAATACTCTATGTACTTCACTTATATCTTTTGAGCTAGGCAATTTTGCTCTAGTGCTTCACTTATATCTTTTTAGAGCACGGCAGTGGTTTTATTTTATAGAAATTGATGAACTCTAGTACTTCACTTATATTATTTTGAGAGTCTTTAAAAACAGCATGGTAATTTGCTTTGGTTATAAAATTAGTCCTAATATGATAGGCATCCAAGAGGGATATAATAAAAACTTTAATATAAAGTGCATTGAATACTATGAGAAGTTTGTTTCATTATGATTGTTTTGAGATATGAAGGTGGTGATATTAGATTCATGCTATTAAGTAGTTGTGAATTTGAGAAATACTTGTGTTAAGGTTTGTGAGTCCCGTAGCATGCACGTATGGTGAACCGTTATGTAACGAAGTTGGAGCATGCGCGTAGTACTTTGTTTCGATGACTAATAGATTTTTGCAATAAGTATGTGAGTTCTTTATGACTAATGTTGAGTCCATGGATTATACGCACTCTCACCTTTCTGCCATTGCTTGCCTCTCTTGTACCGCGCAACTTTCGCCGGTACCATACACCCACCTTATACCTTCCTCAAAACAGCCACCATACCTACCTATTATGGCATTTCCATAGCCATTCCGAGATATATTGCCATGCAACTTTCCACCGTTCCGTTTATTACGACACGCATCATCATTTTCATATTGCTTTGCATGATCATGTAGTTGACATCGTATTTTTGGCAAAGCCACCGTTCATCATTTTTTATACATGTCGCTCTTGATTCATCGCACATCCCGGTACACCGCCGGAGGCATTCATATAGAGTCATATTTTGTTCTAGTATCGAGTTGTAATTTTTGAGTTGTAAGTAAATAAAAGTGTGATGATCTTCATTATTAGAGCATTGTCCCATGTGAGGAAATTAAAAAAAGAAGAGAAAAGGCCAAATAAAAAAAGGGAAGGCCCAAAAAAAGAGAGAAAAAGAGAGAAGGGACAATGTTACTATCCTTTTGCCACACTTGTGCTTCAAAGTAGCACCATGATCTTCATGATAGAGAGTCTCCTATATTGTCACTTTCATATACTAGTGGGAATTTTTCATTATAGAACTTGGCTTGTATATTCCAATGATGTGCTTCCTCAAAATGCCCTAGGTCTTCATGAGCAAGCAAGTTGGATGCACACCCACTTAGTTTTCTTTTTGAGCTTTCATAAACTTATAGCTCTAGTGCATCCGTTGCATGGCAATCCCTACTCACTCACATTGATATCTATTGATGGGCATCTCCATAGCCCGTTGATACGCCTAGTTGATGTGAGACTATCTCCTTCTTTTTGTCTTCTCCACAACCACCTTCTATTCCACCTATAGTGTTATGTCCATGGCTCACGCTCATGTATTGCGTGAAAGTTGAAAAGGTTTGAGAACATCAAAAGTATGAAACAATTGCTTGGCTTGTCATCGGGGTTGTGCATGATTTGAATATTTTGTGTGATGAAGATGGAGCAAAGCCAGACTATATGATTTTGTAGGGATAAGCTTTCTTTGGCCAAGTTATTTTGAGAAGACAATTATTTTGTTAGTATGCTTGAAGTATTACTTTTTTTATATCAATATTAAACTTTTGTTTTGAATCATACGGATCTGAACATTCACGCCACAATAAAGATAATTACATGGATAAATATGTTAGGTAGCATTCCACATCAAAAATTCTGTTTTTGTCATTTACCTACTCGAGGACGAGCAGGAATTAAGCTTGGGGATGCTTGATACGTCTCCAACGTATCTATAATTTTTGATTGTTCCATGCTATTATATTATATGTTTTGGATGTTTTATATGCATTAATATGCTATTTTATATGATTTTTGGGACTAACCTATTAACCTAGAGCCCAGTGCCAGTTCCTGTTTTTTTTCCTTGTTTTAGAGTTTCGCAGAAAAGGAATACCAAACGGAGTCCAAACGGAATGAAACTTTTGCGATGATTTTTCTTGGACCAGAAGACATCCAGAGGGCTTGGAGTGCATGTCAGGAAAGCCACGAGGCGGCCACAAGGTCGGAGGGCGCGCCCAGGGGGGTAGGGCGCGCCCCCCACCCTTGTGGGCCCCTCGTGACTCCACCGACCTATTTCTTCCGCCTATATATTCTCAAATATCTCAAAACCTTCCAGGAGAGCCACGAAACCACTTTTCCACCGTCGCAACCTTCTGTACCCGTGAGATCCCATCTAGGGGCCTTTTCCGGCGTCCTGCCGGAGGAGGATTCGATCACGGAGGGCTTCTACATCAACACCATTGCCTCTCCGATGAAGCGTGAGTAGTTTACCACAGACCTACGGGTCCATAGCTAGTAGCTAGATGGCTTCTTCTCTCTCTTTGATTCTCAATACAAAGTTCTCCTCGATGTTCTTGGAGATCTATTCGATGTAATACTTTTTTGCGGTGTGTTTGCTGAGATCCGATGAATTGTGGATTTATGGTCAGCTTATCCATGAATATTATTTGAATCTTCTCTGAATTCTTTTATGCATGATTTGATATCTTTGCAAGTCTCTTCGAACTATCGATTTGGTTTGGCTAACTAGATTGGTTTTTCTTGCAATGGGAGAAGTGCTTAGCTTTGGGTTCAATCTTGCGGTGTCCTTTCCCAGTGACAGTAGGGGCAGCAAGGCACGTATTGTATTGTTGCCATCGAGGATAAAAAGATGGGGTTTTCATCATATTGCTTGAGTTTATCTCGCTACATCATATCATCTTACTTAAAGTGTTGCTCTGTTCTTATGAACTTAATACTCTAGATGCAGGCAGGAGTCGATCGATGTGTGGAGTAATAGTAGTGGATGCAGGAAGGAGTCGGTCTACTTGACACGGACGTGATGCCTATATTCATGATCATTGCCTTAGATATCATCATAACTTTGCGCTTTTCTATCAATTGCTCGGCAGTAATTTGTTCACCCACCGTAATATTTTCTATCTTGAGAGAAGCCTCTAGTGAAACCTATGGCCCCCGGGTCTACTTTCCATCATATAAGTTTCCGATCTACAATTTTAGTGTCCTATTTACTTTCTTTGCAATCTTTTACTTTCCTTTTCATAAACCAAAAATACCAAAAATATTACTTTACCGTTTATCCATCTATATCAGATCTCACTTTGCAAATAACCGTGAAGGGATTGACAACCCCTTTATCGCGTTGGGTGCAAGTTGGTGTTTGTTTGTGCAGGTATTCAATGGCTTGTGTGTTGTCTCCTACTGGATTGATACCTTGGTTCTCAAAACTGAGGGAAATACTTACTCTACTTTGCTGCATCACCCTTTCCTCTTCAAGGGAAAAACAAACGCAAGCTCAAGAGGTAGCATAGTATTAAAAGAAAACCCAACAAGATTTCTCGTTCTTCTTTTGCTTGTTGGGAGCTTTCCCGTGTGAATAGTTTTTCTCATTCTTGTTTTACCTTCTTCAGAAAAACAAAAACTACAAAAACATTTCAGTGTGTTTCTTTGAATTTCTTTTCTTTTCTTTGGGGGTCGAGAGGAGAAGACCACGATGAAAATGTTGAGTGGCTCTCATATGCATTATTGTTGATCTAACAAAGAGACCATATTACCTTGTCTTCTCCTTTGAATAAATGTTTGCAGATTCCAGCTTAGTCCAATGCACGTGCACTATTATTATTATCCACACCGTTCGGTCGTGCGAGTGAAAGGCAATAATGACGATATATGAGGAAATGAGGAAAAGCTGGTATGAACTCGACCTATCTTGTTTTTGTAAATATGATTAGTTCATCGTTCCTGATTCAGCCTATTATGAATGAAACATGTTTGCAACAACAATTAGAGATTATAATTATTCATGCCATGCTTAATTAGCTAGGAGTTTATAATGGTTTACCTTGCGTGCCAACATGAGAATTAAAATGGTTGTGATGTAGTATGATAGGACGGTATCCTCCTTTGAATGATTCAAGAGGCTTGACTTGGCACATGTTCACACATGTAGTTGTAACAAAATCAACATAGCCTCCACGATATTTATGTTCATGGTGATTTATATCCTACTCATGCTTGCACTCAGTGTTGGTTAATTTTAATGCATGTTTATGACTGTTGTCGCTCTCTAGTTGGTCGCTTCCCAGTCTTTTTCTAGCCTTCACCTGTACTAAGCGGGAATACTGCTTGTGCATCCACTTCCATAAACCCAAAGTTGTTCCATACGAGTCCACCATACCTTCCTATATGCAGTATTTACCTACCGTTCCAAGTAAATTTGCATGTGCCAAACTCTAAACCTTCAAATGATAATCTGTTTTGTATGCTCGAATCGCTCATGTACCAACTAGGGCTGTCAATATCTTCCATGCTAGGTGGGTTATTCTCATGATGAGTGGACTCCGCTTATCATTCACGAGAAAATGGCTGGTAACCGGGATGCCCAGTCCCATGCTCAAATCAAATCAAAATAATTGCAAACAAAACTCCCCCAGGATTGTTGTTAGTTGGACGGTACCCATTGTTTCGGACCAGCCGTGGAATGTGCTTGTTGGTGGTGGGGGAGTATAAACTTTACCATTCTGTTTGGGAACCGCTTATAATGTATGTAGCATGGAAGATACCGAGATCTCTTGGTTGTTATGTTGACAATGAAAGCATACCGCTCAAAATATTATTTATCTCTAATTTAAAAACTCGAGCTCTGGCACCTCTACAAATCCCTGCTTCCCTCTGCGAAGGGCGTATCTATTTACTTTTATTGCTGAGTCATCATTGAGGGAGTCCTGGATTAAGGGGTCCTCGGGTGTCCAGGCTGTGTGGTACAGGCCGAACTGATGGGCCGTGAAGATACAAGGCGGAAGATCTTCCTCCGTGTCCGGATAGGACTCTCCTTTGCATGGATGGCAAGCTTGGTGTTCGGATGTGTAGTTTCCTTCTTCTGTAAACCGGCTTTGTACCGCCTTAGGCCTCTTCGGTGTCTATATAAACCGAAGAGTTTAGTCCGTAGAGGCTATCAGAATTCATAGGCTAGACATCTAGGGTTTAGCCATTACGATCTCGAGGTAGATCAACTCTTGTAACCCCTATACTTATCAAGGTCAATCAAGCAGGAAGTAGGGTTTTACCTCCATCGAGAGGGCCCGAACCTGGGTAAACACTGTGTCCCCTTTGTCCCCTGTTACCCTCGATCCTTAGACGCATAGGTCGGGACCCCCTACCCGAGATTGGCCGGCTTTGACACCGACATTGGTGCTTTCATTGAGAGTTCCTCTGTGTCGTCGACAGAAGGATCGATGGCTCGCATCGTCTTTAACGCTGGTACCACTTCCAGAGGAGCCCTACTTCCAGGGCAAACCCTCCAACTCGGCGGTTTCACCATGGGCGCCCGCTCGGCCATCAAGCCAACGGCGCCCCCCATAACAGCCAAACATCATCTCCACATCGATCTCGAAAACTCCGAGAAGATGGATCCGACAGATGCCTCGTCCTTAAACGAGCTGCTAGATCGCATCGCCGCCCTGGGGGTCGCAACTGACTATGATCAGATCGGGCTTAAACCCTACCAGAGGGAGATCAGGTCTCCACCGGTCACCCACCTCATGGCGGTCATCGAGGAACGAGCCGAAAACAATTCTTCCCCTAAGTTAAAAACCAGCTATGTTCGGATCTCTGAGCCCTGTGAGCCGGATACCCATCCCCGGGAAGAGACTGTATGTCCGCCGAACACAGGATCTGGCATCAAGCCTGGAAGTCCGCACGACCTCCCTGATCTTGGGCCGGTGAATTCAGAGATTCCTCAAACTCCGGATCTAACGGTGGGCCAGGGTTCGGATTTCAACCCGCCCACCCACCACAAGCAATATTCCCCAGGCAATTCAGGTCCTCCAGACATATGCGACCTCTTGTACATATGACAGCAACCTCAGGAAACGGTCCATCACTTCTGGGCCAGGTTCCTCCTTGTTAAAAACAAGATTAAAGATTGTTGCGACGACGACGCGGTTCCAGTTTTTTGTCACAACTGTACGGACGAGGGAATTCTCAATGCCCTCAACCGCCGCCGCATACTACATTTTGCAGATTTAGCGCACATAGTACAGAAGTACTGCGCAATGGAAAGCGCCTGGAAAGCCCAGACAGCTCGGTGGGAACCTCCTGCCTTTAAGCAGCCCACCGGACGGGCAAAAAGGATGCACCTTCACGAGGCACCTGGTCATCTCCCCATTGACAAGAAAACCAAGCCCTTCACGGGATATGGAACTGTCCTCGAGAAACTGCTCGACAAGCCTTGTCAGATACATACAGCGCCGAATACCGAGCCAACGCATAGCCTTCGGGCATGTTGGGTACTTCGGCAGGTGGCTAAGAGCGGCGAGGCAATCCTTACCAACAATACTCCAAAGAAGCACTCTTCGGAGGACGACGATATCAATGTCTTCACGGTCTTCGAGACCTTTTCTTCAAACAATCGGTGCAAGAGGGCGCTACGCGACCTCACCGAAGTTAATCAAGTAGCCGCAGTAAATCCTTGGAATGATACGGTAATAACTTTCACCGCCGATGACAAACCAAGGGCCCGATCAGTCCGAACTCCAGCCGCCTTGGTCTTAAATCCAATTGTGGACGACTTTCGACTTACCAAAGTGCTCATGGACGGTGGCAGCGGACTAAACCTCATATATGAAGATACGCTCCACAAAATGCAAATGGACAGGAGCCGCATTGAGCAAAGCAGCACCACCTTTCGAGGCATTATCCCCAGTCGAGAAGCACGATGCTCGGGGAAAATCAAAATTGATGTAGTATTCGGCACGCCGGAGAACTACAGGTCCGAAGAGGTACTCTTCCATGTGGCACCCTTTAACAGTGGATATCACGCCCTGTTAGGGAGAGACGCTTTCACATGCTTTCAAGCCATACCCCATTACGGGTATATGAAGCTCAAGATGCCAGGCCCAACGGAGTTATCACTATCACTAGTGACCCGAATATAGCACTCCGCGCCAAAAAACAAAACTGCATCCCTAGCCCTCGAGGCACTATCCAAAACCTTCGCAGCCGAGGAGCTAACCACTCTGCGCTCCACAGTGGATAAGGACGATGTAATCCTCGACAAGAGGCCCAAATCCACCTCTTTTAAGCCAGCGGACGAAATAGTCAAATTTCAAGTACACCCAACGGATCCTAACAAAACAGCTTCCATTGGGGCACAGCTGGATCCGACGGTCGACGCCGCCCTACAAGCGTTCCTGCGCGAGATTTGGGATATCTTCGCCTGGCACCCTTCAGACATGCCAGGGATCCCACACGGACTGGCCGAACACAGCCTCAATATCATAAAGGGGTTCAAACCAGTCAAGCAGACGCTGCAGCGATTTTTCGAACCCAAGCGACAAGCTATGGGGGAGGAGATAGCCAAACTACTTGAGGCTGGATTCATTAGAGAAATCAAGCACCCGGACTGGCTAGCTAACCTGGTCATGGTGCCGAAGAAGGATAAATCCTGGTGCCTTTGCGTTGATTTCAAAGACCTCAATAAGGCTTGCCCCAAGGATCCCTTCCCACTACCCCGTATTGACCAAATCATCGACGCGATTGCAGGACACGACTCATTGTGTTTCCTCGACGCATACTCCGGATACCATCAAATTAAGATGAAGGAGTCCGACCAGGCCGCAACGGCATTCATTACACCGTACGAGCCTTTCTGCTTCAACACTATGCCCTTCGGGCTTAAAAACGCTGGCGCCACTTACCAACGCATGATTCAAACATGCTTGGAAAAACAATGGAGGCATACGTAGACGATGTTGTCATCAAGACCAAACATGTCGAATCATTGGTGGATGACCTACGCCTCACATTCGAAAATCTCCGAACATATGACATACGGCTCAATCCGGAAAAATGTGTCTTCGAAGTTCCAGCCGGAAAACTACTTGGGTTCATTGTCTCCAACAGAGGAATCGAAGCGAACCCAGCCAAAATCCGAGCCCTGTCACAATTGGCACTGCCAACAGACTTAAAGCAGGTCCAAAAACTAGCAGGGTCTGTGGCAGCCTTGAGCCGCTTTATCTCCAGATTGGGAGAGAAAGCGCTGCCGCTCTATCGACTGCTCCGATGCACAGACCATTTCGAATGGATGGATGCGGCTACAGCCGGATTGGAAGAAATAAAAACACTATTAGCAAGCAACCCAATCCTCGCCACACCAAGCGCGGGTGAGCCTATGTTGCTCTACATATCTGCGACTCACCAGGTGGTGAGCGCCGTACTTGTCGTTGAACGAGAGGAGGAGGGACATAAATTCCCAATCCAAAAACCGGTATACTACGTATCGGCGGTCCTTACGCCATGCAAGACTCGATACCCACACTATCAGAAGATAGCGTATGCGGTGTTCATGGCCTCCCGGAAGCTCCGACACTACTTCCAAGAGTGTTCGATTACAGTGGCATCCGAAGTACCACTTAATGATATCATAAACAATCAGGACGACCTGGACGGCCTGGAGGAGGAGCGCGATGTTGCAAAAGCTCATTCCGCATTCTATCAACAGCAAGCTCGACGATACCAAAGCAGAGAAGTGCGGGCCAAGACCTATAATGTCGGCGAGCTCGTCCTATGCCTCCCAGAGAAGAAGAAGGACAAGCTCAAACCAAAATGGGAGGGCCCCTTTATCATAGATGAAGTTCTCACAGGAGGGGCCTATCACCTTTGTAATGCATCGGATAATCGCTTGGAGCCGAACCCGTGGAATGCTGCTCACCTCCGAAGATTCTACGCATAAGTCCGGTCATGTCCATCTTTTTTCATTTTTTTCCCCTTCATTTCTTTTCAATTTCCTCATTTTTGTACGATCCCCAAGGTATGTTCGGATAGACCGCACACTTACGGGGTGCACATCCTAAAATGTATATACCCAAGGCACCTGGGGGCTTCTGTAATAGAAGCACATTATTATTAAGAGCCTAGAGCTCACACTACATACGTCGTTTGTCTATATACACTCCTTTTTTGCCATTATATGCACCTCTATGACTTAAGTTTTTGCCAAGCTGAGTTGCCTTGCTCCTGTGTTTATGCCCTACGTTCCTAATTATTCGGCTAGGGCGTAAAGGGAGCACCTCTGCGATTGTTACAACCGGGTCATCTGGACATGTACCTCAGACGGGTGAAGCCGAAAGCTAGCGTTCTTAAGAGCATAAGGGGTCGGCCATCAAACGACAGATTGTTATGTCATTGTAACCGCTCTAAAACACTGCGAGGCACTCTTTCCGTATTATGGATCAAGGCCTCGATGCGCATACCTCAAGTATACCCACCCAAGGAAAGGAACCCTTAACGGAACTATTCTCTTTGGAAGATGTTTCTTACATATGTAATATAACATACATCCTGAATTGAACTCTTTTGTCTGTTCGAGCACAATGACTGGGTCGCCTGGTTTCCGGACATAGTGGATGCTTCTTTTCATTCCGCATAGTATCCGAAAACACTCCACCATTTTGGGTTCGGAGGTCAAAGCCGAAAGCATGCGTTGACAAATTATCCAATTGTTCGGATAAAGGTACAGGTTGATCATAAAGTACATCAATACATTGAATCAACTACCTACTATTCCATCTATGAGACTGTCTAGTTTACAGTCCTCTTGCGAATACTTCGCCGCTATCATTACTTGGTCATACACCAAACTCAAGGGAATTTCCTTCCCGTCTGGTCCCTGTGGTCCCACTCGGGCCATATGATTTGGGTCTAGCTTAGTAAAGCGTGTGTTCACCCTGGCCCAAGCTTCTCGTGCACCTTCACGGCAGGCGAATGTCTTCCATAGCTCGAACCGGCGCCAGGCACCTTTGAACAGGTTTGCCAGGCCCTCCATACTTTCTGGAGGGTATCAGATGGCCATAACGCCTTCACCATACTCTTCATGGCTTTCCGGGCCCGAGCATGTACTGCGGACAACTCCTTTAGCACGTCGCCTTGAAATCTGGATACTTCCTCTTCCGGCCGACCAGTTAACAGACCTGCAGCAACAAAGTCATGATATTTCACATTTATAGACTACACATGAGCACTTAGGGTGGTTGTAAATAAAGAGTGGAAGACATACTGAACATGCCGCCCTTCAGCTTCTCATTTTCCTTCTGAGCGGCCGATAGTTGAGCCCTTAAGCTCTCTATCCCTTCGGCTTGTTTATCTTTTTCCACCTCATGTCCATTCTTCCCGGATGCCCTTGTTGCAGCCTTTTTGGTTTCCGCCAATTCGGCGGTAACAACATTAAGCTGTACTTGCTTCGCTTCTAGCTCCTTGGATAGCGCAGTGTTTCTCTCTTTGAGAACCTGCGGGTCATATCGATCCTTAAATCGGTTTGCTTTACCGCTTCAAGTCTCGGGGGCTACTGGCACATGGCTATTAAAAATTGCATAAAATATTACCTGTATATCCTTCGAGAATAGCTGAATGACTCCGGCAAGTCTGTCTCGAGCGGCTCGGATATATGCGTCCACTGAACTGAGTGCGGCAAACTCTTGTTCGGAAAAGGCCGGAGCACGCATAGCCTCTTTTAATCGACGGTGATTCATCATGCTCTCCACTTCAGAATTCGTGACTGATACGTTATCCGAATCCTCTTAAGGAGGCGGAATGGGCATTGCATCGGCTCGCATCCCAGTTGACGAGTTCGGCACCGGATCAGCGGACATTTGGCTGATCGGGCGTTTTCCCACCGTCTGCCGTGTACTCCTCCTGATGTCAAGGATAAAAGCAGACTTTTAACAATTTAGACTCATGCCTAGGCATGTATTAGAGCATACGTACCTTTTGGAAGACTGTGAGGTCTCCGCAGTACTCCCGGTCCCTTTTCGTTTTGAACGACGGCCTTGCGTCGGGACCGCCCTTGAGGAGATTCGGTCCCTAGAGCGCTGATCCTATTAAAGTCCAGACCAGTACAATGGGTAAGAATGTAAATAATGATCTCCTTTTAAGAGCCCTCTGAATACTTACGATACAAAAGGGATGGAGGCGGGGGTAGTCGGCGGTGATAGCCACTTCCGAGCAATCAAGGCTCGCTTGATAGAACACCCCGTCATCGAACTCTATGTATACGTCCGGATCCTCGCAAAAGCCAGGATCTCCCTTATGGTTATGATCTTCTGGCTGTGGAGCAGGACAGTGGATGCCCTCGGTCATCCTTCTCCATGACTGTTTTATGACAGCAAAAAGCAAATTCGGTTAGTATACTGTGACAGCCATAGCTACACAAATAACCGAGGTCTTACCCATTCGATAGGGTTGTACATGGAATAAGCCTCCCGGCAGTTGAAGCGAAGGAAATCTTCTTTTTCACCCTTATACAGATCGATCAAGATCATGGCCAGTTCGTCAGGGGTGTCCGGACCCTCGCGTCTGTATCGGAATGCATTGTTTTCTCCGTTGTAACACCATAGGGGAGTTACTCTTGATTGGAGAGGCTGAACGCACCTCTTTATTGCAATAGCCATGACCTCAATTATTGAGAGCTGGGTATGGGCTAGCAATTTGACCTTGCTAACCAGCCTTTTTACTTCTGCACTATCTTCCTCCTTGGGACTTCGGGGACGCCAGTTGAAATGCTTCTTTAAAGGAGCGCTGGAAAACTCAGGGAGGCCGCGTCGAACTGGGTCCGGCAATGGGACGTCATCCATATAAAACCATTCCGAAGACCACTATGGATATACCTCTTTGGGAGTTCCTATGAGGTATCGGATCCGGCTATACGCCATACTTCGGCACCGCCCACTTCAAATATGGAGCCTCCTCGATGGCGGGGAACAAGGCAAAAGAATTTCCTCCATAGTTCAAAATGGGCCTCGACTCCCAAAAATAACTCGCAGAGGGCAACAAAACCCGAGATGTGCAGAATCGAACCTGGGGTAAGGTTGTGCAGTTGGATGCCATAAAATTCCAATAGCCCCCAGAGAAAGGGATGGATTGGGAATCCTAGGCCCCGCAATAAGAATGGGACGAAGCACACCCTCTCTTCAGTATTAGGGTTGGGAAAGTTCTCGGCCGTCGCGTCGTTGCCAATTGAGTATAATCCCGCTCGAACGGAGACTAGATCCGCGAGGGGAAGATAGCCCTGCGTTTGAAGTAGATTCAACTAAAGGTGAGGCATGGAGCAACTCTGCCAATCGCCCTCTTGAGGGCCATGGGGGCGCGACGACGAGCCTGGGGCACTGGTCATGGTGGGAAGTTTTGCTCGTGGCTGAACTTGGCAGTTTTTCTTTTGCGCGATGTGGGATGGCATTTGGGGATCTACATCTCCTTATATAGATGCCTCTCGAGCGTGGTTAGGGGCTTGTTTGCAAAAAAGCATGGACCGTTCATATTCGCCCGGCGCGCGGAAATTGAAGCGACGATATGATGAAATCATAAAAGCAGATCCTAGAAGTCAAGACCGGACTGTCATGAAATCCGAGGTATAATGAAGAACCCGTCTTGCAAAGCCAAAGACTTAAACTGGATACTACGTCGTCATTAAAGGCAAGTTCAGGGGCTACTGAGGGAGTCCTTGATTAAGGGGTCCTCGGGTGTCCGGGCTGTGTGGTACAAGCCGGACTGATGGGCCGTGAAGATACAAGGCGGAAGATCTTCCTCCGTGTCCGGATAGGACTCTCCTTTGCGTGGATGGCAAGCTTGGCGTTCGGATGTGTAGTTTCCTTCTTCTGTAAACCGTCTTTGTACCACCTTAGGCCTCTTCGGTGTCTATATAAACCGAAGAGTTTAGTCCGTAGAGGCTATCAGAATTCATAGGCTAGACATATAGGGTTTAGCCATTACGATATCGAGGTAGATCAACTCTTGTAACCCCTATACTTATCAAGGTCAATCAAGCAGGAAGTAAGGTTTTACCTCCATCGAGAGGGCCCGAACCTGGATAAACACTGTGTCCCCTTTGTCCCCTGTTACCCTTGATCCTCAGACGCATAGGTCGGGACACCCTACCCGAGATCGGCCGGTTTTGACACCGACAATCATCCTCTTATAAAAAGCACCAGTTAGAGAGCACCACTGTCATTTGTATGCATTGTTATTAATTTATATTGAGTATGACTGTGACTGGATCTCTTTTACCATGAATTGCAACGTCTAGTCAATCCTTGATCTTCAGGGGTGCTCTGCATTTATGTTTTGCGGTCTCAGAAAGGGCTAGCGAGATACCATCTTGTTATATCATATCATGATTGTTTTGAAGAAGTGTTGTCATCCGAGATTTATTATGAGTAAACATGAGACCTAAATGTTATTGTGAATATGGTTAGTTCATAATCTTTGCTGAAAACTTGAATGCTGGCTTTACATATTTGTGACAACAAGATCAAACAGAGTTTGTAAAAGTTTTTCTTTGTCACTTTCAGTTTGTCAACTGAATTGCTTGAGGACAAGCAATGGGTTAAGCTTGGGGGAGTTGATACGTCTCCATCGTATCTACTTTTCCAAACTCATTTGCCCTTGTTTTGGACTCTAACTTGCATGATTTGAATGGAACTAACCTGGACTGACGCTATTTTCAGCAGAATTGCCACGGTGTTATTTTCGTGCAGAAATAAAAGTTCTCGGAATGACCTGAAAATTCACGGAGATCAGTTTTGGAATTAATAAAAAATATTGGTGAAAGAATCAACCGAAGGGGGCCCACACCCTGGCCACAAGGGTGGGGGAGGCCCTCTGTCCTTATGGGCCCCCTGGACCTCCACCGACCTCAACTCCAACTCCATATATTCACGTTCGGGGATAAAAAAACCAGAGAGAAGGATTCATCGCGTTTTACGATACGGAGCCGCCGCCAAGCCCTGTTCTTCCTCGGGAGGGTAGATCTGGAGTCCGTTTTGGGCTCTGGAGAGGGGAAATCATCGCCATCATCATCATCAACCATCCTCCATCACCAATTTCATGATGCTCACCACCGTGCGTGAGTAATCCCATCATAGGCTTGCTGGACGGTGATGGGTTGGATGAGATTTACCATGTAATCGACTTAGTTTTGTTAGGGTTTGATCCCTAGTATCCACTATGTTCTAAGATTGATGTTGCTATGACTTTGCTATGCCTAATGCTTGTCACTAGGGCCCAAGTGCCATGATTTCAGATCTGAACCTATTATGTTTTCATGAATATATTTGTGTTCTTGATCCTATCTTGCAAGTTATAGTCACCTACTACGTGTTATGATCTGGCAACCCCGGAGTGACAATAGTCGGGACACTTCCCGGTGATGACCGTAGTTTGAGGAGTTCATGTATTCACTAAGTGCTAATGCTTTGGTCCGGTACTCTGTTAAAAGGAGGCCTTAATATCCCTTAGTTCCCAATAGGACCCCGCTGCCACGGGAGGGTAGGACAAAAGATGTCATGCAAGTTCTTTTCCATAAGCACGTATGACTATATTTGGAATACATGCCTACATTATATTGATGAATTGGAGCTAGTTCTGTGTCACCCTAGGTTATGACTGCTACACGATGAATGCCATCTCACATAATTATCCATCATTGATCCTTTGCCTACGAGCTGGTCTCATATTGATCTTTGCTAAGTTACTTTTCCGTTGCCACTGTTACGCTTGCTACAAAACTGCTACTGTTACTTTTGCCACCGTTACTGTTACTTCCATACTACTTTGCTACTAAATATTTTGCTGCAGATATTAAGTCTTTCAGGTGTGGTTGAATTGAGAACTCAGCTGCTAATACTTGAGAATATTCTTTGGCTCCCCTTGTGTCGAATCAATAAATTTGGTTTGAATACTCTACACTCGAAAACTGTTGCGATCCCCTATACTTGTGGGTTATCACATCTTCACCAGCACCATCTCCTCTCAAACCCTAGTTTATCTCTTGTATCCGATCTTTGTCTCAAAAACTCATATTGGTACCTGTGGGTTGCTAGTAGTGTTGATTACTCCTTGTAGTTGATGCTAGTTGGTTTATTTGGTGGAAGATCATATGTTCAGATGCTTAATGCTATTTAATACCCCTCTGATTATGAACATGAATATGCTTTGTGAGTAGTTATGTTTATTCCTGAGGACATGGGAGAAGTCTTGTTATAAGTAATCATGTGAATTTGGTATTCGTTCCATATTTTCATGAGATGTATGTTGTCTTTCCTCTAGTGGTGTTATGTGAACATCGACTACATGACACTTCACCATGATTTGGGCCTAGGGGAAGGCATTGGGAAGTAATAAGTAGATGATGGGTTTCTAGAGTGACAAAAGCTTAAACCCTAGTTTATGCGTTGCTTCGTAAGGGGCTGATTTGGATCCATATGTTTCATGCTATGGTTAGATTTATCTTAATTCTTCTTTCGTAGTTGCGGATGCTTGCGAGAGGGGTTAATCATAAGTGGGAGGCTTGTCCAAGGAAGGACAGCACCCAAGCACCGGTCCACCCACATATCAAATTATCAAAGTAAAGAACGCGAATCATATGAGCATGATGAAAACTAGCTTGACAATAATTCCCATGTGTCCTCGGGAGCACTTTGCTTTATATAAGAGTTCGTCCAGGCTTGTCCTTTGCTACAAAAAGGATTGGGACACCTTGCTACACCTTAGTTACTTTTGTTACTTGTTACCCGTTACGAATTATCTTATCACACAACTATATGTTACCGATAATTTCAGTGCTTGCACAGAATACCTTGTTGAAAACCGCTTGTCATTTCCTTCTGCTCCTCGTTGGGTTCGACACTCTTACTTATCGAAAGGACTATGATAGATCCCCTATACTTGTGGGTCATCAACACTCTTTTCTGGCGCCGTTGCCGGGGAGTGAAGCTCAAGATGCGAATGGGTCGGGTCGGCCCGCTGGGTCACAGACCCGGACCAAAAGATTGAGGCCAATGGGCCAAGTGGGTTGGCCCTAAGTGATATACGGGTCAGTGGAGCCGGCACCGTGCGACCCGATGGGTCAGATGGGTCGACCCAGCAAATCGCTATGCGTAGTTGCTGCCGCCCGCCCCCGAGCATCTCTGCTGCCAGCCGCTCCAAGCATCTCTGCTGCTGCTGGCATTCCTCCTGCTCCTTGTGCACCTCCCATTCGTCGTATCGATCGCCATCGAGCTCCCATCTCGTGGTACTGGTCGCCGTCAAGCTCGCCGTCCCACTGTCCCGGTCGCCATTCCATTCCTCTCTGACTTGTTCAGCTCGTCATCCCAGTGGCCTTCCTGGTCTCCGAATTGTGCTCACTCTTGCCTGCTTCCTCCCCTTCCCAGTGCAACTGCAAGCCAAGCACATGCGAGACTAGATTGTCCCGTTTTGGTTATTGGTCAGTGCATATATGTGTAGATTCTATAGTAGGAGTTTTAGTTTAGTAGATTCTGTAAAGTACTGCAGAATTCAGTGTACATCTAGTACGAGTTTCAGTGCATAAATATGGATTCTGGAGTTTCAGTACGTACAAGGATTCTGCACAGGTGAGACTACTATAGCTTCAGTGTTGATTCTGTAGTAGTTTCAGTGTTGGTTGTGCAATAGTTCCGCTATGTATGTCTATAGGAGTTTTTGTCAATCTCCTAGACTGCATACATGGAATTTTTGGGTGCTGGTAAAGACTACTCCTTTCATGCAGCTTGGTGTACCATATGCATTTTTTCAGCAGAAATAAGTGTGGATTCACAGAATTTTGGGTCGGCCTCATGGACCCAATGGGTCAGTGAAGCCACAATTTTTGAATGAAATGGTCCGACCCATGGCCTCACATATTGACCTTGGAGCCACGGGGTCAGGTCCAAGGCCAGGTCCGGGTCGGCCCATTCCCATCTTGAAGTGAAGCGCCTTTGGTAAGTGGAATTTGGTAAGGAAACATTTATATAGTGTGCTGAAATTTACTGTCACTTGTTACTATGGAAAATAATCCTTTGAGGGGCTTGTTCGGGGTATCTTCACCTCGAATGGAAGAACAAAGAGTTTCTCCTCAACCTACTGCACCTACTGGAAATATTTATTATGAAATTCCTTCGGGTATGATGGAGAAACTGCTAGCTAATCCTTATGCAGGAGATGGAACATTACATCCTGATATGCACCTAATCTATGTGGATGAAGTTTGTGGATTATTTAAGCTTGCAAGTTTGCCCGAGGATGTTGTCAAGAAGAAAGTCTTCCCTTTATCTTTGAAGGGAAATGCATTGACATGGTATAGGCTATGTGATGATATTGGAACTTGGAACTACAACCGATTGAAATTGGAATTTCATCAAAAGTTTTATCCTATGCATCTGGTTCATCGTGATCAGAATTATATCTATAATTTTTGGCCTCGTGAAGGAGAAAGTATCGCTCAAGCTTGGGGGAAGCTTAAGTCAATGTTATATTCATGCCCCAATCATGAGCTCTCAAGAGAAATTATTATTCAAAAAATTTATGCTCGGCTTTCTCATAATGATCGATCCATGCTCGATACTTCTTGTACTGGTTCTTTTATGAAGAAGACTATTGAATTCAAATGGGATTTATTGGAGAGAATTAAACGCAACTCTGAAGATTTGGAACTCGACGAAGGTAATGAGTCAGGTATAAACCTTAAGTTTGATTGTGTTAAATCTTTTATGGATACGGATGCTTTTCGTGAATTTAGCACTAAATATGGACTTGACTCTGAGATAGTAGCTTCTTTTTGTGAATCATTTGCTACTCATGTTGATCTCCCTAAGGAGAAGTGATTTAAATATCATCCTCCCATTGAAGTGAAAGTAGTAGAACCTATTAAAGTTGAAGAAGAAACTATTACTTATAATGTTGTTCCTATTGTTCCTACCGCTTATATTGAGAAACCACCTTTTCCTGCTAGAATAAAGGATCATGCTAAAGCTTCAACTGTGGTTCGTAAGAGTTATACTAGAACACCTACACCCCCTGAACAAATTAAAGTTGAACCTCGTATTGCTTTGGTTAAAGATCTCTTGGTTGATAATATTGATGGGCATGTTATTTATTTCTGTGATGAAGCTGCTAGAATTGCTAAACCTGATATTAAAGATAAATATAGACCCATTGTTGGCATGCCTGTTGTTTCTGTTAAAATAGGAGATCATTGTTATCATGGATTATGTGATGTGGGTGCTAGTGTGAGTGCAATTCCTTATACCTTGTATCAAGAAATTATGAACGATATTGCACCTGCTGAGATAGAGGATATTGATGTTACTATTAAGCTTGCCAATAGAGATACTATATCACCAATTGGGATTGTTAGAGATGTTGAAGTCTTGTGTGGGAAAATAAAATACCCTACTGATTTTCTTGTTCTTTGTTCCCCACAAGATGATTTTTGTCCCATTATATTTGGTAGACCTTTCTTGAATATTGTTAATGCTAAGATAGACTGTGAGAAATAAATTGTTACTGTAAGTTTTGGGGATATGTCCCATGATTTTAATTTCTCTAAATTTCGTAGAGAACCCCATGATAAAGAATTGCCTTGTAAGGATGAAATCATTGGTCTTGCTTCTATTGCCATACCTCCTACTGATCCTTTAGAACAATATTGGCTAGACCATGAAAATGATATGTTTATGAATGAAAGAAGGGAAATAGATGAAATATTCTTTAACCAAATGCCTGTGTTGAAACACAATTTTCCTATTGCAATCCTTGGAGATCATCCTCCACCCAGGGGTGATCCTGTGTTTGAGTTTAAACAATTACCTGATACTTTGAAATATGCCTATCTTGATGAAAAGAAGATATATCCTATTATTATTAGTGCTAACCTTTCTGAGAATGAAGAAAAGAAATTATTGAAAACTCTAAAGAAGCACCATGCCGCTATTGGATATACTCTTGATGATCTTAAGGGCATTAGTCCCACTCTATGTGTCGGTGTACTAAGTATTGGGCCATTAGTACCCCGAACTTGTGCAGGGGCAGTTGTAGCCATACTCGTGGCCAGGCTTGTCGGGGTACAGTTGGAGGTTAATTCAAGTTATCGAAGAAACACCCAAGTCACGGATCTGAGGATCAACAGATAAGAAGAGCTGAAGACCGAAAGCCAGCCCCCCCGGCAAGATCTTGCCGGGGTGGCCTGCGATGCCCGGCAAGATTTCGTGCCGGGCAAGATTCGGCGCCCGGCAAGATTCTGCCACTGTGCCACCGCTTCGGCACAGCAACAAGCCTGACATTCCGGGTCCTTTTCTGGATGCGTGGCAACGCGCCAGTGGAGGAGAGCTTAAGCGGTGCTGATGGGATGGCCCCTTTTTCCATCCCCAAGAAAGTGAGGACACCTAAACGGACACCTCATGGTGCATTAAATGCATTCGTCCTAATCCGTTAGTGGTTAGGTATGATGACCCTGTAGCTACTTTACACCTCAATGTATGTACATTTTGCCACTGTGGTGACCCCTTTGAGCGTATAAAAGGAGGCCCAAGGCAACTGCTACAGGGGGGTAGGATCTTCTGGCCCATTCTGCATGCGTAGCTGCTCTTTGAACGTACTGTTCATTGTAAGCGCTCCTGGAGTCTGGGCTCAAGAACACTCATAATAAAACAAGGCAGGAGTAGGGTTTTACGCTGATTAGCGGCCCGAACCTGGGTAAAATCGCCCCGCGTCGATCGTTGGTTCTGCTCTTTGTGCATACCTCTCTATGTGCCGAATCGTAAAGGGGTCCTTTAGGATCCCATAGGTGTCTTACGCCGACATCTTTGGCGCGCCAGGTAGGGGGATCGAGGTTGTGCAAACCTAATCCAGTGATCGGCGCCTTAGCTTCTTCATCATCTTCATCATCATGCCACCCAAGAAGAAGAGTGCCGCAATGGCGAAACCATCCACATCCGTTTTGCCTGTGCCCTCGCGTACGAGTAATGGCACGGATGCAGAAGGAAGAGGTCTAGAGCCTCCACGATGTTCCGGTGATCCAAGCAAGGCGAGCGGCGTCATTCACAGTGGCAGCGGCAACCCACACGCCGCTAGATCCAGAGATGGAGCTGTGTTGCCTACGGGCGGCGCAACGAACTCCAGAGATCGGAGGACGCCTTCCAGGGCTCCCGTGCCGGCGCAAGCATCACGGCCTTCCCAGGTCGTGTGCGATGAGCAGCGCCATGGTGCTGGTGGTTCAGGGCGTCCCCATGAAAAGACTTCTGCGCATTGATCCCAAGGTGCGCAGGCCCAGCATGCACGTCAAACTGCCGGCAGAAGTGGCGCGCGGTCGCGTGATCGTGACGGTGCTCCTTCTAACATTGTTAGGAGTCAGAGCACCTCACGTACCTCGCACCTGTCGCCGCCGCCTACACCAGCGGAAGCTTTGGCACATGCACAGCTGCTCCTCGATTTCCCTCCTGCTCCGGAGAAGATGGAGGAGTGGCGAGCTACTACCAGAGCTGCATTGGCTTCGCCAACAAAGATGGGTCGTAGGAGGTAGGGCCCTCGCAACGGCGGTCCATCGATCCGGCGCGAGCCGATGTGCAGGAAACCAGAGGTGGTGCGACCACGATGCACTCCCCTCCACGACACCAGCGGCAGTCGACAACCCGGCGGACTGATGGCCGTGGCGATGATTCCACGGAGTCGTCCGATCCACGGATGCGCCGCGACCAACGTCAAGTTCTCCAGGAAAGAAGCAAAGAGGACGCTCGAACTACCATCGAGCGGCGACGGGAGGCGCGCTATCAATCTGATAAGCGCGCAGGGCCCGCTGTCGACGAGCCTGTGCCAGGGGACGCAGGCGACTTGCCTACGAGGTTAGTACTCCAGCATTTACCCGTGAGCTGCGGCAAGTCCAGTGGCCCAATTCCCGAACCTTCAAGCCAGAGGTCCCGGAGAAATATGATGGCAAGACTCACCCCTCGGAGTTCTTGAGCATCTACACCATTGCGGTGCAGGCTGCCGGGGGCCGAGACGACAAGATACTTGCCAACTACTTCCCATTGGTGCTCAAACCCAACATCAGGTCGTGGTTGATGCATCTGCCGGACAATTCTATTTCTTCTTGGTCAGATCTGTGCCATCAGTTTGTTGGCGCCTTTGTTGGAGGCTACCAAGCTCCTGGCCAAGAGAGTGATTTGCATATCATCCCTCAGAAGGAGGGCGAATCCCTATGCAAGTTTATCCAGAGATTTAGCCGGGTGCAGTACAATATTCCTGACGTTCACCCTGCCGCTGTCGTTAGCGCGTTTCATCCGAACATGCGTAACTGCAAAATGCGTGAAGAGCTGGCGATGAACAAAGTCAGGAGTATTGCCGAGCTTTACGCTTTGGCCGACAAGTGCACTCGGGCTGAAGAAGGGAGGAAACTCCCTGGTGAGGCTGTTGGCGCAGGGGGCGAATCAAAAGATGAAGACGCTGCAACCCCGCCAAGGAAAGGCCGGCGGCGGAACAAGAAGCGCAGAGGCAAGGCCGTGCTTGCGGTCGAGGAATCCGGCAACCCCGGCACCACCAAGAAGGCCAAGGTTGACGACACCGGCAAGGAAGTTGCCGGGTGCGCCTCCTGTCAGGCCTTGGTGGCTGCCGACAAGTCGGGAAGCTCCGGCAAGCAGTATTGCAAGATCCATTGCACCAAGGGTCACGATCTCCAAAAACTGCCGGCAAGTTGAGCAGCTTGTCGAGAAGCAGAGAGCTGAATATGAAAGGCGAGACAAGGAGAAGGCCCAAGGCGATGCTGAGGGGTCCGACAAGAAGCGCGGTGGTCGAGGGGGTCACCGCGGCAAGGCCTAGCAACAGAGGGAGAGGCCCGCTCGAGGCCGTGACAAAGAAGAGGGCAATGATGATGATGGAAAAGATGATGAGTCCAGTGAGCAAGAATTTCAGAAAGCTACAGAGGCTATGTGTATCGACGGGGGCGCCTCATTGCATTCTTCCCACCGTCGACTTAAACAGTTGGTGCGAGAAGTTAATGCAACAGAGCCATCGTTCGATGCATGTAAGCCCCTGAAGTGGTCCAACACGCCTATCATTTTCGATGCCGAGGATCACCCTGATCGTACAACCAGGGTCGAGTGCTTGCCATTGTTGGTCTCACCGTCAATCTGCAACCTCAAGGTGACGAAAATGCTAGTTGACGGTGGGGCCAGACTGAACCTAATCTCGCCGGACGTGCTCAAGAGGCTCCAAATTCCTGATGAAGATCTCGAGGAAACAGGCACGTTTCAAGGGGTCAATCCAGGAAGGACCCAGCCAAAAGGCAAGATTACGCTACCGGTGACATTTGGTAGCGAGCTCAACTACAGGACAGAGAAGGTGGTGTTTGATGTCGCCAAGATTCCTATGTCATACAATGGGATCCTTGGCCGCCCCACGCTGGCTAAGTTTATGGCGGCATCACACTATGCCTATAATGTGTTAAAGATGCCCGGGCCATTGAGTGTCATCACTATCCACTCCGACAAAAAGGATGTGCTCATCTGTGCCGACCAACTCTACCGGGAAGCAGTTGCAGCACCTGCCGTCAAGGCATCTGCTCCTGCCGCTGGAACTCCTGGGGGGAAGAAGAAGACCGGCAGGAATCTTGGTGCGAACTCCGGCAAGCGCACCTCCTCGGAGTGCTGCGCTTCTGTTGAGGACGCACCAGAGAGTTCCACCAGCAAGAACAAGAAATCCAAGGCTGCTCCGCCAGAGATCAAGAAGGTGCCCGTCAGAGAGGACGGAACGGGAGGAACTTTCACCATAAGTTCCACCTTAGATGACAAATAGGAAAGCGCGCTCATTGCCTTCCTGCGGGTGAATGCCGACGTGTTTGCATGGCAACCGTCTGACATCCCCGGTGTTCCCAGGGAGGTAATTGAGCACCACCTTGCTGTCTGTCCTCACACGCGGCCCGTCAAGCAGAGGGTCAGGAAGCAAGCCTTGGAGCGGCAAGAATTCATTGTCGAAGAAATCAGGAAGTTGGAAGCGGCAGGATTGGTCAGAGGAGTGCTGCACCCAACGTGGTTGGCCAATCCAGTTGTAGTGCGCAAGGCGAATGGGAAGTGGAGGCTGTGTATTGATTATACAGACATCAATAAAGCCTGTCCAAAAGATCCCTTTCCTTTGCCGCGCATCGACTAGATTGTGGACTCCACTACTGGTTGTGACCTACTGTCGTTCCTTGATGCCTATTCAGGGTATCATCAGATCTTCATGGCAAAAGAAGATGAAGAAAAGACCTCATTTATCACCCCATGTGGTACGTATTGTTTTATACGAATGCCTTTCGGGTTGAAAAGTGCTGGTTCTACATTTGCGAGAGCGGTCCAAATTGGTTTTGAGCCTCAGCTCCATAGAAATATGGAGGCATACATGGATGACATAGTGGTCAAAACCAAGGACAAGGCGACGCTCATACAAGATCTAGAAGAAACATTTGCGAATCTGCGCAAGATCAACTTAAAGCTCAATCCTGAGAAGCGCGTGTTTGGTGTTCCTTCCGGCAAGCTTCTCGGATTCTTTGTATCTCAACGAGGGATCGAAGCGAACCCCGACAAGATCAAAGCTATTGAGCAGATTGAAGCGCCAAGACGCGTCAAAGATGTACGTCGTCTTGCCGGCTGTGTTGCTGCCCTAAGCATGTTTATTTCCAAATCTGCTGAGCGCGCCCTGCCCTTTTTCAAAAATTTGAAAAAAGCAGGTCCAATGAAATGGACTCCGGAAGCGGATGCCGCGCTGCAAGATTTGAAGAAATACCTTTCTTCTCCGCCGACGCTAGTCGCGCCTAAACCTCAAGAGCCGTTGCTGCTGTATCTGGCAGCAACAAATCAAGTGGTTAGTGCTGCGTTAGTGGCGCAGAGAGAAGCTGATGAGGAGGCAACACCAGTGGCAGGACCACCAAGTGACGCGGCGGGGTCTTCCCCGGCAAGGATTGATCCCGGCAAGACAGGATCTGTGCAGTCAGAAGAACCAGTGCAAAAGAAAAGAGTGGTGCAGCGCCCAGTTTATTTTGTTAGCTCTCTTTTGCAAGGAGCTAGGTCAAGATATTCTGGCATGCAAAAGTTGCTCTTCGGCCTCCTTATGGCCTCGAGGAAGCTGCGCCATTATTTTCAAGCACATGAAATCACCGTCGTAACTCGCTTTCTGTTGCAACAGATTATGCGAAATCCAGAAGCAACCGGCAGGATTGTGGAGTGGGCGTTGGAGTTGTCGAGCTTTGGTCTCAAGTTTGAAAGCACTTCAACAATTCAGAGCAGGGCCTTGGCAGAGTTCATTGCGGAATGGACCCCAACGCCAGACAAAGAGTTTCGAGAAACGACTCTCCCCGGCAAGGAAATTGATCAAGAATGGGTTATGTACTTTGATGGGGCTTTTTCGCTGCAAGGCGCCGGTGCTGGCGTGCTGCTTGTCGCACCCACCGAAGAGCACCTCAAGTATGTAATCCAGATGCATTTTCCCTGGGAGAGCTCGACAAACAACACTGCGGAGTACAAGGGCCTGCTTGCCGGTCTCACGATCATGGTAGACCTTGGTATCAAGAAGCTCGTCATCAGAGGTGATTCACAGCTTGTTGTCAGGCAAGTTACCAAGAATTATCAGAGTCCATTGATGCAAGCTTACGTGGATGAAGTGAGAAAAATGGAAGAGCGCTTTGACGGTCTGCAAATGAAGCACATTCCTCGTGCCGAAAACAGTATTGCCGATGACCTGTCAAAGCGCGCTGCCCTCAAGTTGCCTGTGGAACCAGGAACTTTTGTGCTCCATTTGACTCAACCATCTGTGGCGCCATCATTGCAGCAAGAAAAGAGAAGAAAGTTGAATTCTGGACAGTACCTTCCGTCAGAGCTCCCTGGAGCCACCGGCAAGGAACTTGCCGGGATCAACGACAAGCCTGCCGGGGAACGACAGGCTCCGGCGGAACCTCATGCTTTCGCTGTCGAGACAAATGTTCCCCTGGTGGAAGAAATGCCTTTAGTCCTAGCTGTCGAGCCCCAGGCTCCAGCATGGGCACAGCACATTGTCCATTTCCTTCAGACAGGACAACTCCCTGAGGAACAGGAAGAAGCAGAAAAAGTAGCCCGTCGGTCTGTTATGTACAAGTTCGTCGATGACGTCTTGTACAGAAAGAGACCAAACGGTGTGAAATTGAAGTGTATTCCTCGGGAGGATGGACTAGAGCTGTTGGCAGAGATACATGGAGGCATATGTGGCTCTCACATAGGATCAAGAGCACTTGTCGGGAAAAGCATTCCGACAAGGTTTCTTTTGGCCCACCGCTCTCCAGGATGCAACTACACTAGTAACCAAGTGTGAAGCGTGCCAGTTTCATTCGAAGAAATCACATCAGCCAGCTCAAGCTCTTCAGATGATCCCTCTCTCCTGGCCATTTTCAGTCTGGGGGCTCGACATACTGGGCCCTTTCCCCCGTGCTACGGGGGGCTTTGAGTACTTGTACGTTGCGATCGACAAGTTCACAAAGTGGCCGGAGGTGGAAGCAGTGAGGAAGGTGACAGCACAATCAGCCGTCAAGTTCTTTAAAGGGATAGTTTGCCATTTCGGTGTGCCCAATAGGATCATCACCGACAACGGCACGCAATTCACAAGTTGCACCTTCATGCAGTACGTCCAAGACCTTGGCGGCAAAATTTGTTTTGCCTCTGTTGCTCACCCGAGAAGCAACGGCCAAGCGGAGAGGGCTAATGCTGAAGTGCTGCGCGGTCTGAGGACCAGAACTTTTGATAGGCTGAGAAAGTGCGGAAGATGCTGGATTGATGAGTTGCCGGCGGTTCTTTGGTCAATCAGAATGACACCAAATCGAGCCACCGGCCAGACACCCTTCGCTCTGGTCTACGGAGCGGAAGTAGTTCTCCCCACGGAACTCATATACGGATCACCTCGAGTGCTCGCTTATGATGAGCTTGAGCAAGAGCAACTGCGGCAAGATGACGCCGTGCTCCTTGAGGAGAATCGTCTTCAGGCTGCTGTGCGAGCTGCACGCTACCAGTAAGCTTTGCGCCGCTACCATAGCCGCAAAATTCATGCCCAAAGCCTTGAGGAAGGCGACCTTGTTCTTCTACGGATTCAGTCCGCCAAGAATTCAAACAAGTTGACGCCGAAGTGGGAAGGCCCTTATCGGGTAGTACGAGTCACCAGGCCCGGCGCTGTCCACCTGGAGACCAAAGATGGCGTTCTAGTGAGCAACTCCTGGAATATCGAACATCTTCGCAAGTTCTACCCATAAGGCGCGGTTGCCGGGGGCCCCCGGCAACCACCTTTTTGTACAAGTCTTGCCGGCAAGGCATGTAATCCTTTGTACAAAGCCAGGCGCAGACCCTGAGCCCAGATGAATAAGTTTAAGTGGTGTGCATTTCCTTATCGATTTCCATGTTCATATATATATATATATATGCATGTTTGTCTAAGATGTTGTATGACATTTGTTCTCGGTAAGTTCTAACGAACCGCCAAGGTTCCATATCTTTACTTTCTCTTCTTTCTTTTTCTCAAAAGACAGAAGGATTCCTCGCGTGCACGTTTGCCGGGGGGAAGGAAGATATGAGTACCAGTTGGTGACGTTCAGAATTGGCACCTTACCGGAGGAAGAACGGCGACAGAAAGCTAAGTTCTAAAACTTAAAGCAAATCTCTTTTATTACAAAGTTATTTTCCTTAGATGATTTTGACTTTTGTATGTAAAACCTGCACGCGAAGGAACCCTTCTCGTAATCGGTTGCGCCCTTATTTTGTTTCGAGTCCGCTCAACAACTTAAGTGGCTGCACTGAGAACGCCAAGGTGCTTTGCCGGCCACTGCACCTCCAGCAGGCTGCTGAAGTCCCGCACCTAGCGCTCGCGGCAGGTTGCGTGCCGGCAAGTTTTCAGTAAGTGTAGGGTGTACTCCGTACATAAAGAAATCAGACAAGGGAAATGACATGCATATACCCAAACATACGCAAGTTATATCACATCAATAAATCGTCGCAGTTCTAACATAAGACTTGATTGTCTTTTGGCATGGAATGGTGGCGACAAGGAAAAATGAGGCGGCTAGTCCCTGCGTCGGCCCTCAATCCTCTTGATTGAGTCTACCTTCTCGAGGATGGGCGCGACAAGCTCCTCAAGTGCCCTGAGATCTGCATCCTTCGTCAAGTGGTCGAGCACGTTGGTGAGATCAACGACAGGGTTATTATACACCACCTTGATGAGTACCTTGCGGAGGACGGCCCGGCAAAGTTTACGGGATTCATTGGCCAGTTGGGTCGCTCGGTTGGACTGTAGCAGCTTCAAAGCGTCAACGATGCTCTCAAAGAACATGGTCAACCTGGCGCTCGAAGATATCCTTTCTTCGGAGGAATACCTGAAGTTTTGCAGGCCATCCTGGCCCATGGTTGACAGCTGTGCAGTAAGCCTCTCCGCGGCATCGACAAGGCGATTAGTCCAGATTTTCACCCCCTTTTCATAGTCAATTTGGGCGGCGGCAGCGCTCTTAAGCAAGTTCCTCTCTTCCTGAAGATCTTTGATTAGGGCCTTTTCGCGGGCCCTGCCGTCCTTGATGGACTTCTCCAGTGTGGTCAGCTTTAGCTTTAGATCGGCAATGGCGTCGTTGGCTGAAGTGAGCTGCTTGGTCTTGTCGGACATAGCAACTTGCATCTCCGCCAGGCTGTGGAGAGTTTTCTCCCTGTCCCCTTTGAGCGTCAAGAGCTCCTTGTCGTGTTCTTCAAGATCCATTTCCAGCTTCTTCACTTTGTCGCTCAGCTTGTTCTTGGCGGTCTCTGCAGCCTCGGCAGCATCGACGGCCTCCTTGAGTTTACCAGCGTAATCTACATTTAGAGCTTCGAGCGCCTCCTTATGCTTTTGCTCCAGCTCCTGGATCCGCTGCGCGACAAGTTTATCGATCTCCTCATCTTTGTCGTGAAGCTTGGCGGCGAGCGCCTGCTCACGCGTGACAAGATCTTCCTCGTGAGCATCAAGCGCAATGCGGCGCTCCGTCAGGAGAGCATCTTCGGCGGCAGTTCTTTGTGCAGCTTCCTCTTGTGCTTTCTCCAGGTCAGATTGTTTCAAGAGGAGCTCCGTCCAGTTTTGGCTCACTTGTTCCCGGCCAGCAGTCAACTCTTGAAGGGCCTCGGCGTACCAGATTTGCATCTGCTCGACGCGCTTCTGAAAATCTGCTTCGGCCGCTTCAACAACTACCATTCTGGAATCTGCTTTCTCTTTCCGAGCACGGTGGAGTGCTTGGAGCTTGCGGAAATTTTCACCCATAGCCCGGAGGAGCTGATCCTCTTCAGATTTGCCACTGCTAGTGCTTGGGTCATCAACAACTTCAAGCCCGGCAGCGGCGATGATTTCTTCATCAAAGGTTTCCCCTTCAGTCGAAGTTTCAATATTTGTCGTGCCCGGCAAGTTGATGAATAAGTTGTCGCCAACCTTGAGATATTTGCTTGATGAGGGAGCTTCGGATGTCGATGGTTGGTCCTCGACGTTCGTCTCACCGGCGGCTGGGGGCTCTGTGGCTGATGTAGTGCCTGGCGCTCCTGCGGCAGGAATGCCGTCAGTGTGGTCATCAATCTCCTCGCCGGCCCTCTCGGCAGGATCCTTGGCGGTTTCTTCGGCAACATTTTCGCCGACCTTGACAGTGGCATCTTTGGCAGCCTCGCTAGCGGCGATCCTGTCAGCTTCGGTGGCGGCATCTCTGGCGGTCTCCTCGATGACAACGTCGGCATCCATGTGTTCCATCATAGGGAATTCTGGAGGATGAAGGAAGGAAACAAAATAAGATCAAGGCTGAAGTTCGAGAAGACAAAAAGAAAGAAAGATAAAGAAAAGGATAACAGGAGCTTTAAGGCAAACAGTTACCTGCGTCGAGTTGTTGAGAGGTGGCCTCGCCCCTCCCGGCAATGTTGGTTGCCGGGGAAATGTTGCCGGTATCCATGCGTACCGGCTCCTCCTCAACCAAGATAGGCTCGTCGGTGGTAGCTCTTGCCGGGGATGCGCCTGTGGGCAGCGCGGTAGACGAAGGCGGCATGAAGGGGGCGTTTTCCACCTCTCCCTGTTGCTGTTCTTCTCCTGCAAGCCCAAAGATATCAACGGCAAGGGTAAAAACCTCAGCGCCCGTCTGCGGAAAACGAGTGGAGAACTCACGCTGGGGGCTGCGCTGGGGGCTGCGTTGAGGGTTGAGCTCCGGGCTGACGATGATAATTTCCGGCGCGCTCGTAGAGTCAGCCGGGGGCTCGTCGCCCGTGGAAGTTCTTAGCCTCTTCGCCGCCCTTTCCGCCAAGGTTTCTACATCACTGCAGAGACAAGATAAAGCAAGGCTATGAGATTACTCTGAAATTTGGGAAATAAAGGCAATGACAGGAAACTTACTCTTCCTCTTCTCGTTCCGGACTGAAGCCGGAGATGTCAAAATCGACCTCCGTTGCAGTGTCTATATGGGGAGGCAGAGGAGGGGTCCTAGGTCGCTTGGCTGTAGCAGGCGCAGGGGGTTGGCGTGATTCCGCCACCTCAGCCTCCGGTGCGGTTGTGCGAGACGCCCCTGCCGCCTCATCAGTTGCCGCAGGTGCGGGTCTCGCACGCCGCGCAGGTTGGTGTCGAACTCCTTGCCGCGGCATAGTCTTGCCGGCTGCCTTCTTGCCGGGAGCCTCACTGCTCGAAGAGGGTTGGCTCGCCGGGATGCCAGAAGCAGCCTTTCGAAGGACGCGCTTGGTTTTCTTCGGAGCTGGGGGCTCCTCCTGCGGCTCTTCTTCGGCCACGTCCTCGTCGGACGAGCCCTCGGCGGCCGTGCTGCTCTGTTCCCCGGCAGCCTCAGCCTCCCCGGCAGGATTCTTCTCCATCACAACCTCTGTGTCGCTAGTTTCCCATTCTGTGAAACCGACGCTGCCGGCCTCCGCGGCGAGATTCGCTTCCTCCACCCTAGAGGGAATATACGCCACTTCTTCGTCAGTGGTGGCGCGAATGAGGCCCGTCTCTTCCCGGACGGCCCTCTCCGACAAGTTGTCAAAGAACTTTTGTGCTTCCTCCTCGGTTGGCTTGGCCCAAGTCGCGTCAAGACCGTGGGCGTTGAACATTGGCATGAAGGCGACGATCGACCCCAGGGCGGAGTTATTGCACAAAGGAACAATTCTTGCCAGCAACCGATGTTTGTCATCGCGCTGGAATAGCTTGTGGCGGAGAGCGCCGAGCTGCATGGTCGTCAGATTGTTGTTCAATCCAGGGCGCAGCCTCATGATGTCCGCTGCGTTCCGGTACTCCCAAGCTGGTCTTCCCCTGCTCTGTAGGGGGGCGATGCGGCGGCGGAGGAAATCGAAGCTGATCATCTCCATTGTAAGCCCGGCAGCTTTCAGGCGAAGGATCCTGGTGGTGGCGATTGTGAGCCTCTCGTCCTCCGCGGCGAGATCGCTTCAATCACTGCCGTGGACCACCTTCTGCTGTCGAGGCGAACAGAACGGATGGGGATCTGCTTCCTTGATCCAGCACCACTCAGACCACCATTCATCCCACTTCTCGCAGTAAACTCCCTCTGGGTATATCTCCTTATTCCAAGCCCGTGGAATCCAGGCGATAGAACCAGAAAGGGCCTCCCCCTTATGGATGCGAGGAATAAAGTAATGGCGGAAGAGGGCGGTACTGGGAACTACTCCGGCAAAATTTTCGCAAAGATGAGCGAAGACAGACATACACATTACGGCGTTCGGCGTGAAATCGAGAAGGTGGAAGTCGTATGTGTACATAATATCGTTGAAGAAATCGGAGAAAGGAGGACAGAGTCCGCAATAGAAATAAGCGACTAAGAAGTGATATCTGTCAGGACCGCCCTTGGAACAAGAACCTGGAATCACGCGAGTCGCGGGGTGAGCTTGTGTCTCCTTCGCCCACATGCACTGGTACCGGTTCTTCAAGGCCCTCGCATCGAGCGTCGGAGCGAAGATGATGAACTTCTTCCGCATCTTCACCAGCTCGCTCCCTGGGACATCGGCCTTCGTCTCCTTGCTCTTGCCTTTGCCCTTGCTAGCCTTGGGCGGCATGGCAATTGCGAAGGCGGAGGCTGAGGATAGAGCGGGTGCGGAAACAAAGAGTGGATGAGGAGAAGTCTGGCTTTGAGCTCGAGAGGGGAAAGCAATGGCGGAGTCCAGATTAAGGAGAAGAGGGGGGGGGGGTAAATAGGCTGCGCCTCTGTGGTTTCCCTTTTTTATGGGGAAGGAGCAAGGCCACCTCGTTTACTCCCCAATATGAATACGCCTCTGCAGGCACGCTACAGCTGTAGCCTTTCAGCGCACGCTTCCCACGTCATGCGTTCGGCGCGCGTAGTGGGGGGCACAGTAAGCGGGATATTTATGAGCAGTTAATCCCCTGCCACGTGTGCCCGTGCACTGCTTGGGCCTAGCCCAACAACGCCTCGCACTCGTGTGTGACCTAAGCCCGGGGGCTCCTGTCGGTGTACTAAGTATTGGGCCATTAGTACCCCGAACTTGTGCACGGGTAGTTGTAGCCATACTCGTGGCCAGGCTTGTCGGGGAACAGTTGGAGGTTAATTCAAGTTATCGAATAAACACCCAAGTCATGGATCTGAGGATCAACAGATAAGAAGAGCTGAAGACCGAAAGCCAGCCTCCCCGGCAAGATCTTGCCGGGGTGGCCTGCGATGCCCGGCAAGATTTCGTGCCCGGCAAGATTCGGCGCCCGGCAAGATTCTGCCACTGTGCCACCGCTTCGGCACAGCAACAAGCCTGACATTCTGGGTCCTTCTCTGGATGCGTGGCAACGCGCCAGTGGAGGAGAGCTTAAGCAGTGCTAATGGGATGGCCCCTTTTTCCATCCCCAAGAAAGTGAGGACACCTAAACGGACACCTCATGGTGCATTAAATGCATTCGTCCTAATCCGTCAGTGGTTAGGTATGATGACCCTGTAGCTACTTTACACCTCAATGTATGTACATTTTGCCACTGTGGTGACCCCTTTGAGCGTATAAAATGAGGCCCAAGGCAACTGCTACAGGGGGTAGGATCTTCTGGCCCATTCTGCATGCGTAGCTGCTCTTTGAACGTACTGTTCATTGTAAGCGCTCCTGGAGTCTGGGCTCAAGAACACTCATAATAAAACAAGGCAGGAGTAGGGTTTTATGCTGATTAGCGGCCCGAACCTGGGTAAAATCTCCCCGCGTCGATCGTTGGTTCTGCTCTTTGTGCATACCTCTCTCTCTCTACCGAATCATAAAGGGGTCCTTTAGGATCCCATAGGTGTCTTATGCCGACACTATGTCAGCACAAAATTAATATGGAGCCTGATGATAAACCAGTTGTTGATCATCAACGACGGTTAAATCCTAAGATGAAAGAAGTGATAAGAAATGAAATACTCAAGCTCCTGGAGGCAGGTATAATTTATCCTATTGCTGATAGTAGATGGGTAAGTCCCGTTCATTGTGTCCCTAAGAAGGGAGGCATTACTGTTGTTCCTAATGAAAAGAATGAATTGATTCCACAAAGAATTGTTACAGGTTATAGAATGGTAATTGATTTTCGCAAACTAAACAAAGCTACTAGGAAAGATCATTACCCTCTACCTTTTATTGATCAAATGGTAGAAAGATTGTCCAAACATACACATTTTTGCTTTCTAGATGGTTATTCTGGTTTTTCTCAAATACCTATGTCAAAAGATGATCAGGAAAAGACCACTTTTACTTGCCCTTTCGGTACTTTCGCTTATAGACGTATGCCTTTTGGTTTATGTAATGCACCTGCTACCTTTCAAAGATGTATGACTGCTATATTCTCTGATTTTTGTGAAAAGATTGTTGAGGTTTTCATGGATGATTTCTCCATTTTTGAAACTTCTTTTGATGATTGCTTAAGCAACCTTGATCGAGTTTTGCAGAGATGTGAAGAAACTAATCTTGTCTTGAATTGGGAGAAGTGCCACTTTATGGTTAATGAAGGTATTGTCTTGGGGCATAAAATTTCTGAAAGAGGTATTGAAGTTGATAAAGCTAAAGTAGATGCTATTGAAAAGATGTCGTTGTCCTAAAGATATCAAAGGTATAAGAAGTTTCCTTGGTCATGCTGGTTTCTATAGGAGGTTTATTAAAGACTTCTCTAAAATTTCTAGGCCTCTCACTAATCTCTTGCAAAAAGATGTTCCTTTTGTTTTTGATGATGATTGTGTAGAAGCATTTGAAACACTTAAGAAAGCCTTGATTTCTGCTCCTATTGTTCAGCCACCTGATTGGAATTTACCCTTTGAAATTATGTGTGATGCTAGTGATTATGCTGTTGGTGCTGTTCTAGGACAAAGAGTTGATAAGAAATTGAATGTTATTCATTATGCTAGTAAAACTCTAGACAGTGCCCAGAGAAATTATGCTACTACTGAAAAAAAAAATTTAGCAGTTGTATTTGCTTGTGATAAGTTCAGATCTTATATAGTTAATTCCAAAGTTACTGTTCACACTGATCATGCTGCTATTAAATATCTTATGAAAAAGAAAGATGCTAAGCCTAGAATTTATTAGATGGGTTCTCTTGTTACAAGAATTTGATTTGCATATTATTGATAGAAAGGGAGTTGAGAACCCCGTTGCAGACAACTTGTCTAGGTTAGAAAATGTTCTTGATGACCCACTGCCTATTGATGATAGCTTTCCTGATGAGCAGTTAGCTGTCATAAATGCTTCTCGTAATACTCCATGGTATGCTGATTATGCTAATTACATTGTTGCTAAATTTATACCACCTAGTTTCACATACCAGCAAAAGAAAAAGTTTTTCTATGTTTTAAGACATTACTTTTGGGATGACCCACACCTTTATAAAGAAGGAGTAGATGGTGTTATTAGACGTTTTGTATCTGAGCATGAACATGAACAGATCCTACGCAAGTGCCACTTCGAGGCCTACGGAGGACACCACGCTGGAGATAGAACTGCACACAAGGTATTGCAATCTGGTTTTTATTGGCCTACTCTCTTCAAGGATGCTCGTAAGTTTGTCTTATCTTGTGATGAATGCCAGAGAATTGGCAATATTAGTAGACGTCAGGAAATGCCTATGAATTATTCACTTGTTATTGAACCATTTGATGTTTGGGGCTTTGATTATATGGGACTTTTCCTTCCTCTAATGGGTATACACATATTTTAGTTGCTTTTGATTACGTTACTAAGTGGGTAGAAGCTATTCCAACTTGTAGTGTTGATCATAACACTTCTATTAAAATGCTTAAAGAAGTTATTTTTCCGAGGTTTGGAGTCCCTAGATATTTGATGACTGATGGTGGTTCACATTTTATTCATGATGATTTCCGTAAAATGCTTGCTAAATTTGATGTCAACCATAGAATTGCATCCCCTTATCACCCTCAGTCTAGCGGTCATGTAGAATTGAGCAATAGAGAGATTAAACTGATTTTGCAAAAGACTGTTAAGAGATCTAGAAAGAATTGGCCTAAGAAACTTGATGCATTATGGGCTTATAGAACTGCTTATAAGAATCCTATGGGTATGTCTCCGTATAAAATGGTTTATGGAAAAGCATGTCACTTACCTCTTGAACTAGAACATAAAGCTTATTGGGCTATTAAAGAGCTCAACTATGATTTCAAACTTGCCGGTGAGAAGAGGTTATTTCACATAAGCTCGTTTGATGAATGGAGAACCCATGCCTATGAGAATGCCAAGTTGTTTAAAGAAAAGGTTAAAAGATGGCATGACAAAAGGATACAAAAGCGTGAGTTTAATGTAGGTGATCATGTTTTGCTATACAACTCTCGTTTAAGATTTTTTGTAGGAAAACTTCTCTCTAAATGGGAAGGTCCTTACATTATCGAGGAGGTCTATCGTCCCGGTGCCATCAAAATCAACAACGCCGGGGGGACAAATCCGAATGTGGTAAACAGTCAAAGAATCAAACATTATATCTCAGGTACTCCCATAAATGTTGAGACAAATATAATTAATACCATAACACCGGAGGAGTACATAAGGGATACTTTCCAGAACATTTCAGACTCCTAAAAGGAATAGGTATGTGGTACGGTAAGTAAACCGACTCCAAAACTGTTTTAATGGAATTTTTCTCTGTTTTGGAATATTTAAAAAATTAGGAAAATTAAAACTAGTCCGAAAGATGCACGAGGAGGCCACAAGGGTGGAGGGCGCACCCTAACCCCTGGGCGCGCCCCCTGCCTTGTGGCCACCTCGTGTGCCCTCGGGACTCCATTTTCTTGCACAATACTTCTTTTGGTCGGTAAAAATTCATTATATAATCTCCCGAAGGTTTTGACCACCGTACCACGACAAAATCCTCTGTTCTTGTTTTGAGCTATTTTTCTGACAGATTTAGATCACCATGACGTCTCCAAGCGCCCCCAAGGATAAGTTTTTCGAGAAGGTCATCAACCCCTACCTTGCGGAGGTGCTGTGACACCCTCAAGCCATTGAGATACGTGAGGGGGTGCTGCACATCCGCGATGTTGAAGGGCCGAAGAAGACCGGAAGCATGGAGACAAGACTCAAAGCAATGGAGCAGCAAGTTTTCAAGTGCCAAGGGATGGTGGAACGTGGACTCAACGCCAATCACTTGATGATCGCGGAGTTCACCAACAATCACAAGCTGGATGCCAAGAACATTGGGACGGCCATCTTCAAGCTTCATGAGAAAATCGAGCATCTCCAACCCAGATCTATGACCTGAAAAATCAAAACTGTGAGTATGAATATAGATTTAAAAGGATGAGTTTGGCTGCAGATTTGAGGATCCCGGAGACTCGTTCATCTTTCTATGATAGTGAGCCTATGCCTTGGAAGATGGATGACAAGCCTACCACATCAACAACTCCATCATCACCACCTCCGAAGAAAGAGACATAAATATATGGGTATGGGCACTCCCCTTGGCTACCGCCAAGCTTGGGGGAGGGGCCCCGGTATCGTATCACCATCACACTTTTACCTTTATCATTTTTCTTAGTTCGATCCTTTTGGTTATATCTTGATCTAGTAGAATAAAGTTTTAGTATGATCTAGCTTTGAGTTTTGCTTTATGTTCCCTCTATGTAATCGAGTCCGTGTGCTATATAATAAAGATTAGTTTTGAGTCGAGGGCTTTACTTTCTTGCTATGATCTTGAGGGAATTAAATATGAAGAAAAGAATAAAAAGAAATAAAAAGATCATATATTGATCTTATGGAGAGTAATGACTTCACATATAAAGAGCATGATGAATAAAAGTTGTTGAGAGTTGACAAACATAGTTTTGGTCATTGTTGCAATTAATAGGAAGTAATAAAGAAAGAGAGGCTTCACATATAAATATACTATCTTGGATATCTTTTGTAATTGTGAGCACTCATTAAAATATGACATGCAAAAAGTTGATGTTGGACAAGGAAGACAACATAATGGGTTATGTTTTCTTATGTCCGAATAGAAGTTATATTGTCATGGATCCTCCAAAATGTTGAGCTTGCCTTTCCCCCTTATGCTAGCCAAATCCTTTGCACCAAGTAGAGATACTACTTGTGCATCCAAACATCCCTAAACCCAATTTTTCCATGAGAGTCCACCATACCTACCTATGGATTGAGTAAGATCCTTCATGTAAGTTGGCATCGGTGCAAGCAATAAAAATTGCTCTCTAAATATGTATGATCTATTAGTGTGAAGAAAATAAGCTTTATACGAACTTGTGATATGGAAGAAATAAAAGCGACAGACTGCATAATAAAGTTCTTTATCACAAGCGGCAATATAAAGTGACGTTCTTTTGCATTAAGATTTTGTGCATCCAACCATAAAAGCGCATGACAACCTCTGCTTCCCTCTGCGAAGGGCCTACTTTTATCTCCTACCCTTATACAAGAGTCATGGTGATCTTCACCTTTCCTTTTTACACTTTTTATTTTGGCAAGCACTATGTGTTGGAGAGATCCAGATATATATACCCACTCGGATGTAGGTTATCATAAAGTATTATTGTTGACATTACTCTTGAGGTAAAAGGTTGGGAGGCGAAACTGTAAGCCCCTATCTTTCTCTGTGTCCGACTGAAGCTTTAAACCCATAAGTATCGCATGAGTGTTAGCAATTGTGAAAGATGAAATGATAGTTGAGTATGTGGACTTGCTGAAAAGCTCTTATATTGACTCTTTCCGATGTTATGATAAATTGCAATTGCTTCAATGACTGAGATCATAGTTTGTTAGTTTTCAATGAAGTTTTTGATTCATACTTTACCTTGTGAATGAATTGTTACTTTAGCATAAGAAATTATATGACATTATATGTTGCTGTTCTAACGATGATCATGATGCCCTCATGTCCGTCTTTTATTATATCGACACCTCTATCTCTAAACATGTGGACAAATTTTTCGACTTCGGCTTTCGCTTGAGGACAAGCAAGGTCTAAGCTTGGGGGAGTTGATACATCCATTTTGCATCATGCTTTTATATTGATATTTATTGCAATATGGGCTGTTATTACACATTATGGCACAATACTTATGCCTTTTCTCTCCTATTTTACAAGGTTTACATGAAGAGGGAGAATGTCGGCAGCTGGAATTCTAGACTGGAAAAGGAGTAAATATTAGAGACCTATGCTGCACAACTCCAAAAGTCCTGAAACTTCACGGAGAATTATTTTGGAATATATAAAAAATATTGGGCAAAGAAAGCACCAGAGGGGGACCACCAGCCATCCACAAGGGTGGGGGCGCGCCCTACCCCCTTGGGCGCGCCCCCCTGCCTTGTGGGCTCCCTGGCAGGCCCCCGATGCCCATCTTCTGCTATATGATGTGTCTTGACCTGGAAAAAAATAAAGAGGAAGCTTTCGGGATGAAGCACCGCTGTCTCGAGCCGGAACCTGGGCAGAACCAATCTAGGCCTCCGCCGGAGCTGTTCTGCCGGGGAAACTCCCCCCCGGAGGGGGAAATCAAAGCCATCATCATCACCAACGATCCTCTCATCGAGAGGGGGCCAATCTCCATCAACATCTTCACTAGCACCATATCCTCTGAAACCCTAGTTCATCTCTTGTATCCGATCTTTGTCTCAAAACTTCAGATTGGTACCTGTGGGTTGCTAGTAGTGTTGATTACTCCTTGTAGTTGATGCTAGTTGGTTTATTTGGTGGAAGATCATATTTTCAGATCCTTAATGCTATTTAATACCCCTCTGATTATGAACGTGAATATGCTTTATGAGTAGTTACTTTTGTTCCCGAGGACATGGGAGAGGTCTTGTTATAAGTAATCATGTGAATTTGGTATTCGTTCGATATTTTGATGAGATGTATGTTGTCTTTCCTCTAGTGGTGTTATGTGAACGTCGACTAATTGACACTTCACCATGATTTGGGCCTAGGGGAAGGCATTGGGAAGTAATAAGTAGATGATGGGTTGCTAGAGTGATAGAAGCTTAAACCCTAGTTTATGCGTTGCTTCGTAAGGGGCTGATTTGGATCCATATGCTTCATGCTATGGTTAGATTTATCTTAATTCTTCTTTCGTAGTTGCGGATGCTTGCGAGAGGGGTTAATCATAAGTGGGAGGCTTGTCCAAGGAAGGACAGCACACAAGCACCGGTCCACCCATATATGAAATTATCAAAGTAACGAACGCGAATCATATGAGCATGATGAAAACTAGCTTGACAGTAATTCCCATGTGTCCTCGGGAGCACTTTGCTTTATATAAGAGTTCGTCCAGTCTTGCCCTTTGCTACAAAAAGGATTGGTCCACCTTGCTGCACCTTAGTTACTTTTGTTACTTGTTACCCGTTACGAATTATCTTATCACACAACTATCTGTTACCGATAATTTCAGTGCTTGCAGAGAATACCTTGCTGAAAACCGCTTGTCATTTCCTTCTGCTCCTCGTTGGGTTCAACACTCTTACTTATCGAAAGGACTATGATAGATCTCCTATACTTGTGGTTCATCACTACTGAACCTCGTAGGTCAACCAGAACACGTTCCGCACCAGAGTGGTACGGTAATCCTGTCCTAGAAGTCATGTTATTAGACCACGGCGAACCTACGAACTATGAAGAAGCTATGATGAGACCAGATTCCGACAAATGGCTTGAGGCCATGAAATATGAGATAGGATCCATGTATGAGAACAAAGTGTGGACTTTGGTGGACTTGCCCGATGTTCGGCAGGAAATTGAAAATAAATGGATCTTCAAGAGGAAGACGGACGCTGATGGTAATATCACTGTCAATAAAGCTCGACTTGTCGTGAAAGGTTTTCAGCAAATTCAAGGAGTTGACTACGATGAGACCTTCTCACCCGTAGCGATGCTTAGGTCTGTCTGAATCATGTTAGAAATTGCCGCATTTTATGTTTATGAAATGTGGCAAATGGACGTCAAAATGCATTCCTTAACGGATTTCTTAAAAGAAGAGTTGTATATGATGCAACCAGAAGGTTTTGTCGATCCTAAAGGTGCTAACAAAGTGTGCAAGCTCCAGTGATCCATCTATGGACTGGTGCAAGCATCTCGGAGTTGGAATATACGCTTTGATGAGGTGATCAAAGCATATGGTTTTATACAGACTTTTGATGAAGCCTGTATTTACAAGAAAGTGAGTGGGAGCTCCGTAGCATTTCTGATATTATATGTGGATGACATATTGCTGATTGGAAATGATATAGATTTTCTGGATAGCATAAAAGGATACTTGAATAAGAATTTTTTCAATGAAAGACCTCGGTGAAGCTACTTACATATTGGGCATCAAGATCTATAGGGATAGATTAAGACACTTAAAAGGACTTTCACAAAGCACATACCTTGGCAAAGTTTTGAAGAAGTTCAAAATGGACCAGTCAAACAAAGGGTTCTTGCCTGTGTTGCAAGGTGTGAAGTTGAGTAAGACTCAAAGCCCGACCACGACAAAATATATAGAGAGAATGAAAGTCATTCCCTATGCCTCAACCATAGGTTCTACAAAGTATGTCATGCTGTGTACCAGACCTGTTGTGTGCCTTGCCATGAGTTTGGCAAGGGGGTACAATAGTGATCCAGGAGTGGATCACTGGACAGCGTCAAAATTATCCTTAGGTACGTATAGAGGACTAAAAAAATGTTTCTCGGTTATGGAGGTGATAAAGAGTTCGTCGTAAAAGGTTACGTCGATGCAAGATTTGACACCGATCCGGATGACTCTGAGTCTCAATCTGGATACGTATTGAACATGGGAGCAATTAGCTAGAGTAGCTCCATGCAGAGCATTGTAGACATATAAATTTGCAAAATACATACGGATCTGAATGTGGCAGACCCGTTGACTAAACCTCTCTCACAAGAAAAACATGATCACACCTTAGTATTCTTTGGGTGTTAATCACATGATGATGTGAACTAGATTATTGACCCTATTAAAATCTTTGGGTGTTAGTCACATGGCGATGTGAACTATGAGTGTTAATCACATGGCGATGTGAACTAGATTATTGACTCTAGTGCAAGTGGGAGAATGATGGAAATTTACCCTAGAGGCAATAATAAAATGGTTATTACTATATTTCCTAAATCATGATAAAGGTTTATTATTCATGCTAGAATTGTATTGACCAGAAAATAATTAAATACATGTGTGGATACATAAACAAATACCGTGTCCCTAGTGAGCCTCTACTAGACTAGCTCGTTGATCAAAGATGGTTAAGGTTTCCTAACCATAGACATGAGTTGTCATTTGATAATGGGATCACATCATTAGGAGAATGATGTGATGGACAAGACCCAATCATTAGCATAGCACATGATCGTTCAGTTTATTGCTACTGCTTTCTTAATGTCAAATACATGTTTCTTTGACCATGAGATCATGCAACTCCCAGATACCAGAGGAATACCTTGTGTGCTATCAAACATCACAACGTAACTGGGTGATCATAAAGATGCTCTACAGGTATCTGTTGAGTTTGCGTGAATCAAGATTGGGATTTGTCACTACGTGTAACGGAGAGGTATCTCTGGGCCCTCTCGGTAATACACATCACAAGAAGCTTGCAAGTAAAGTGACTAAGGAGTTAGTTGCAAGATGATGTATTATGGAACGAGTAAAGAGACTTGCCGGTAACGAGATTGAACTAGGTATAGAGATACCGACGATTGAATCTCGGACGAGTAACATACCGACAGACAAAGAGAATTACGTATGTTGTCATAAAGGTTCAACTGATCAAATATCTTCATGGAATATGTAGGAATCAATATGGGCATCCAGGTCCCGCTATTGGTTATTGACCAAAGAGGTGTCTCGGTCATGACTACATAATTCCCGAACCCGCAGGGTCGCACGCTTAACGTTCGTTGACGCTAGAGTAGTATTGGGATATTTGATGAGTGGTAACCAAATGTTGTTTGGAGTCCCGGATGAGATCCCGTACATTAGGAGGAGTCTCGGAATGGTCGAGAGGCAAAGATTTATATATGGGAAGTCATATTTTGGGTTCCGAAAAAAGGTGCAGTTTTTTCGGTATTGTACCGGGAATCTCCCAGAAGGTTCCAGAGGATTCCAGAGGGGTCCGGAAGTCCACAAGTGTGGTCCACCATGATCTAAGTGAAGGAAATATGCCCTAGAGGCAATAATAAAGTTGTTATTTATATTTCCTTATATCATGATAAATGTTTATTATTCATGCTAGAATTGTATTAACCGGAAACTTAGTACATGGGTGAATACATAGACAAACAGAGTGTCCCTAGTATGCCTCTACTTGACTAGCTCGTTAATCAAAGATGGTTAAGTTTCCTAACCATAGACATGTGTTGTCATTTGATGAACGGGATCACATCATTAGAGAATGATGTGATGGACAAGACCCATCCACTAGCTAAGCATAATGATCTTTTAGTTTTATTGCTATTGCTTTCTTCATGACTTATACATATTCCTCTGACTATGAGATTATGCAACTCCCGAATACCAGAGGAACACTTTGTGTGCTATCAAACATCACAACGTAACTAGGTGATTATAAAGATGCTCTACAGGTGTCTCCGATGGTGTTTGTTGAGTTGGCATAGATCGAGATTAGGATTTGTCACTCCGTGTATCGGAGAGGTATCTTTGGGCCCTCTCGGTAATGCACATCACTATAAGCCTTGCAAGCAATGTGACTAATGAGTTAGTTGCAGGATGATGCATTACAGAACAAGTAAAGAGACTTGCCGGTAATGAGATTTAACTAGGTATGATGATACCGACGATCAAATCTCGGGCAAGTAACATACCGATGACAAAGGGAATAACGTATGTTGTTATGCGGTTTGACCGATAAAGATCTTCATAGAATATGTAGGAGCCAATATGAGCATCCAGGTTCCTCTATTGGTTATTGACCGGAGATGTGTCTCGGTCATGTCTACATAGTTCTCGAACCCGTAGGGTCCGCACGCTTAATGTTCGATGACGATTTGTATTATGAGTTATCTGTTTTGGTGACCGAAGTTTGTTCGGAGTCCCGGATGAGATCACGGACATGACGAGGAGTCTCGGAATGGTCGAGAAGTAAAGATTCATATATTGGAAGGTTATATTCGGACATCGGAATGGTTTCGAGTGATTCGGGTATTTTACCGGAGTACCGAGGGGTTACCGGAACCCCCCGGGGAAGTGTCGGGCCATTATGGGCCTAAGGGAGAGAGAGGGAAGCCCGCGGGAGGTGGCCGCGCGCCCCCCTCCTTGGGAGTCCGAATAGGACAAGGAGGAGGGGGCGGCGCCCCCCCTTCCCTTTCCCTCTCCCTCTCCTTCCTATTCTTTCCTGTGGAAGAAAGGAAAAAGGGGGGGGCGAATTCTAAGTAGGACTCCCCCCATGGCGCGCCCCTCCTGGCCGTCGGCCTCTCTCCCCCCCTCCTTTATATACGGGGGCGGGGGTCACCCCAAAGGCACATCAAGATTTTTCTTAGCCGTGTGCGGTGCCCCCCTCCACAGTTTACCACCTCGGTCATATTGTCGTAGTGCTTAGGCGAAGCCCTGCGCGGATCACATCACCAACACCGTCGCCACGCCGTCGTGCTGACGGAACTCTCCCTCGACCCTCTACTGGATCAAGAGCTCGAGGGGCGTCATCGTGCTGAACGTGTGCTGAACACGGAGGTGCCGTACGTTCGGTACTTGGATCGGTTGGATCGTGAAGACGTTCGACTACATCAACTGCGTTACATAACGCTTCCGCTTTCGGTCTACGAGGGTACGTGGACACACTCTCCCGTCTCGTTGCTATGCTTCTCCTAGATAGATCTTGCATGATCGTTGGAATTTTTTTGAATTACTATGTTCCCCAACAGTGGCATCCGAGCCAGGTCTATGCGTAGATGATATGCACCAGTAGAACACAAAGAGTTGTGGGTGATAATATTCATACTGCTTACCACCAACGTCTTACTTTGATTCGGCGGTATTGCTGGATGAAGCGGCCCGGACCGACATTACATGACCGCGTTCATGAGACTGGTTCTACGGACGTGCTTTGCACACAGGTGGCTGGCGGGTGTCTGTTTCTCCAACTTTAGTTGAATCGAGTTTGACTACGGCCGGTCCTTGTTGAAGGTTAAAACAGCACACTTGACGAAAAATCGTTGTGGTTTTGATGCGTAGGTAAGAACGGTTCTTGCTAGAAGCCCGTAGCAGCCACGTAAAACTTGCAACAACAAAGTAGAGGACGTCTAACTTGTTTTTGCAGGGCATGTTGTGATGTGATATGGTCAAGATGTGATGAGATATAAATTGTTGTATGATATGATCATGTTTTGTAAAAGTTATCGGCAACTGGCAGGAGCCTTATGGTTGTCGCTTTATTGTATGAAATGCAATTGCCATGTAATTGCTTTACTTTATCACTAAGCGGTAGCGATAGTTGTAGAAGCAATAGTTGGCGAGACGACAACGATGCTACGATGGAGATCAAGGTGTCAAGCCGGTGATGATGGAGATCATGACGAAGCTTTGGAGATGGAGATCAAAGGCACAAGATGATGATGGCCATATCATGTCACATATTTTGATTGCATGTGATGTTTATCCTTTATGCATCTTATTTTGCTTAGTACGGCAGTAGCATTATAAGATGATCCCTCACTAAATTTCAAGGTATAAGTGTTCTCCCTGAGTATGCACCGTTGCTACAGTTCGTCGTGCCGAGACACCACGTGATGATCGGGTGTGATAAGCTCTACGTTCACATACAACGGGTGCAAGCCAGTTTTGCACGTGCAGAATACTCGGGTTAAACTTGACGAGCCTAGCATATGCAGATATGGCCTCGGAACACTAAGACCGAAAGGTCGAACGTGAATCATATAGTAGATATGATCAACATAGTGATGTTCACCATTGAAAACTACTCCATCTCACGTGATGATCGGACATGGTTTAGTTGATATGGATCATGTGATCATTTAGATGACTAGAGGGATGTCTATCTAAGTGGGAGTTCTTAAGTAATATGATTAATTGAACTTTAATTTATCATGAACTTAGTACCTGATAGTTTTTGCATATCTATGTTGTTGTAGATCAATGGCTCGTGCTACTGTTCCCTTGAATTTTAATGCGTTCCTAGAGAAAGCTAAGTTGAAAGATGATGGTAGCAACTACACGGACTGGGTCCGTAACTTGAGGATTATCCTCATTGCTGCACAGAAGAATTATGTCTTGGAAGCACCGCTAGGTGCAAGACCCGCTACAGGAGCAACTCCGGACGTTATGAACGTCTGGCAGAGCAAAGCTGATGACTACTCGATAGTTCAGTGTGCCATGCTTTACGGCTTAGAATCGGGACTTCAAAGACGTTTTGAACGTCATGGAGCATATGAGTTCCAGGAGTTGAAGTTAATACCCGAGTTGAGAGATATGAAGTCTCCAACAAGTTCTATAGCTGCAAGATGGAGGAGAATAGTTCTGTCAGTGAACACATACTCAGAATGTCTGGGTACCATAACCACTTGACTCAGCTGGGAGTTAATCTTCCAGATGATAGTGTCATTGACAGAGTTCTTCAATCACTGCCACCAAGCTATAAAGGCTTCGTGATGAACTATAATATGCAAGGGATGGAAAAGACAATTCCCGAGCTCTTCGCGATGCTAAAGGCTACAGAGGTAGAAATCAAGAAGGAGCATCAAGTGTTGATGGTTAACAAAACCACTAGTTTCAAGAAAAAGGGCAAAGGGAAGAAGGGGAACTTCAAGAAGAACATCAAGCAAGTTGCTGCTCAAGGGAAGAAGCCCAAGCCTGGACCTAAGCCTGAAACTGAGTGCTTCTACTGCAAAGGGACTCGTCACTGCAAGCGGAACTGCCCCAAGTATTTGGCGGATAAGAAGGATGGCAAAGTGAAAGGTATATTCGATAAACATGTTATTGATGTGTACCTTACTAATGCTCGTAGTAGCGCCTGGGTATTTGATACTGGTTCCGTTGCTCATATTTGCAACTCGAAATAGGGGCTACAAATTAAACGAAGATTGGCTAAGGACGAGGTGACGATGCGCGTGGGAAATGGTTCCAATGTCGATGTGATAGCCGTCGGCACGCTACCTCTACATCTACCGTCGGGATTAGTTTTAGACCTAAATAATTGTTATTTGGTGCCAGCGTTGAGCATGAACATTATATCTGGATCTTGTTTGATGCGAGATGGTTATTCATTTAAATCAGAGAATAATGGTTGTTCTATTTATATGAGTAATATCTTTTATGGTCATGCACCCTTGATGAGTGGTCTATTTTTGTTGAATGTCGATTGTAGTGATACACATATTCATAATATTGAAGCTAAAAGATGCAAAGTTAATAATGATAGTGCAACTTATTTGTGGCACTGCCGTTTAGGTCATATTGGTGTAAAGCGCATGAAGAAACACCATGCTGATGGGCTTTTGGAATCACTTGATTATGAATCACTTGATGCTTGCGAACCATGCCTCATGGGCAAGATGACTAAGACTCCGTTCTCCGGAACTATGGAGCGAGCAACTGACTTGTTGGAAATAATACATACTGATGTATGCAGTCTGATGAGTGTTGAGGCTCGCGGCGGGTATCGTTATTTTCTGACCTTCACAGATGATTTGAGTAGATATGGGTATATCTACTTAATGAAACATAAGTCTGAAACATTTGAAAAGTTCAAAGAATTTCAGAGTGAAGTGGAAAATTATCGTAATAAGAAAATAAAGTTTCTACGATCTGGTCGTGGAGGTGAATATTTGAGTTATGAGTTTGGTCTTCATTTGAAACGATGTGGAATAGTTTCGCAACTCACGCCACCTGGAACACCACAGCGTAATGGTGTGTCCGAACGTCGTAACCGTACTTTATTAGATATGGTGCGATCTACGATGTCTCTTACCGATTTACCGCTATCGTTTTGGGGTTATGCTTTAGAGACGGCTGCATTCACGTTAAATAGGGCACCATCTAAATCCGTTGAGACGACACCATATGAACTGTGGTTTAGCAAGAAACCTAAGCTGTCGTTTCTTAAAGTTTGGGGCTGCGATGCTTATGTGAAAAAGCTTCAACCTGATAAGCTCGAACCCAAATCGGAGAAATGTGTCTTCATAGGATACCCAAAGGAAACTGTTGGGTACACCTTCTATCACAGATCCGAAGGCAAGATATTCGTTGCTAAGAATGGATCCTTTCTAGAGAAGGATTTTCTCTCAAAAGAAGTGAGTGGGAGGAAAGTAGAACTTGATGAGGTAATTGTACCTTCTCCCGAATTGGTAAGTAGTTCATCACAGAAATCAGTTCCAGTGATTCCTACACCAATTAGTGAGGAAGTTAATGATGATGATCATGAAACTTCAGATCAAGTTACTACCGAACCTCGTAGGTAAACCAGAGTACGGTCCGCACCAGAGTGGTACGGTAATCCTGTTCTGGAAGTCATGTTACTAGACCATGATGAACCTACGAACTATGAGGAAGCGATGATGAGCCCAGATTCCGCGAAATGGCTTGAGGCCATGAAATCTGAGATGGGATCCATGTATGAGAACAAAGTGTGGACTTTGGTTGACTTGTCCGATGATCTGCAAGCCATAGAGAATAAATGGATCTTCAAGAAGAAGACTGACGCTGACGGTAATGTTACTGTCTGCAAAGCTCGACTTGTTGCGAAAGGTTTTCGACAAGTTCAAGGGGTTGACTACGATGAGACCTTCTCACCCGTAGCAATGCTTAAGTCTGTCCGAATCATGTTAGCAATTGCCACATTTTATGATTATGAAATTTGGCAAATGGATGTCAAAACTGCATTCCTTAATGGATATCTTAAAGAAGAGTTGTATATGATGCAACCAGAAGGTTTTGTCGATCCTAAAGGTGCTAACAAAGTGTGCAAGCTCCAGCGATCCATTTATGGACTGGTGCAAGCATCTCGGAGTTGGAATATACGATTTGATAGTGTGATCAAAGCATATGGTTTTATACAGACTTTTGGAGAAGCTTGTATTTACAAGAAAGTGAGTGGGAGCTCTGTAGCATTTCTAATATTATATGTGGATGACATATTGTTGATTGGAAATAATACAGAATTTCTGGATAGCATAAAAGGATACTTGAATAAGAATTTTTCAATGAAAGACGTCGGTGAAGCTGCTTATATATTAGGCATCAAGATCTATGGAGATAGATCAAGACGCTTAATTGGACTTTCACAAAGCACATACCTTGATAAAGTTTTGAAGAGGTTCAAAATGGATCAGTCAAAGAAAGGGTTCTTGCCTGTGTTACAAGGTGTGAAGTTGAGTCAGACTCAATGCCCGACCACTGCAGAAGATAGAGAGAAAATGAAAGTCATTCCCTATGCCTCAGCCATAGGTTCTATCATGTATGCAATGCTGTGTACCAGACCAGATGTGTGCCTTGCTATAAGTTTAGCAGGGAGGTACCAAAGTAATCCAGGTGTGGATCACTGGACAGCGGTCAAGAACATCCTGAAATACCTAAAAAGGACTAAGGATATGTTTCTCATTTATGGAGGTGACAAAGAGCTTGTCGTAAATGGTTACATCGATGCAAGCTTTGACACTGATTCGGATGACTCTAAGTCGCAAACCGGATACGTATTTATATTGAATGGTGGAGCTGTAAGTTGGTGCAGTTCCAAGCAGAGCGTCGTGGTGGGATCTACGTGTGAAGCGGAGTACATAGCTGCTTCGGAAGCAGCAAATGAAGGAGTCTGGATGAAGCAGTTCATATCCGATCTAGGTGTAATACCTAGTGCATCGGGTCCAATGAAAATCTTTTGTGACAATACTGGAGCAATTGCCTTGGCGAAGGAATCCAGATTTCACAAGAGAACTAAACACATCAAGAGATGCTTCAATTCCTTCCGCGATCAAGTCAAGGAGGGAGACATGGAGATTTGCAAAATACAAACGGATCTGAATGTTGCAGACCCGTTGACTAAGCCTCTTCCACGAGCAAAACATGATCAGCACCAAGACTCCATGTGTGTGAGAATCATTACTATGTAATCTAGATTATTGACTCTAGTGCAAGTGGGAGACTGAAGGAAATATGCCCTAGAGGCAATAATAAAGTTGTTATTTATATTTCCTTATATCATGATAAATGTTTATTATTCATGCTAGATTTGTATTAACCGGAAACTTAGTACATGTGTGAATACATAGACAAATAGAGTGTCCCTAGTATGCCTCTACTTGACTAGCTCGTTAATCAAATATGGTTAAGTTTCCTAACCATAGACATATGTTGTCATTTGATGAACGGGATCACATCATTAGAGAATGATGTGATGGACAAGACCCATCCATTAGCTTAGCATAATGATCATTTAGTTTTATTGCTATTGCTTTCTTCATGACTTATACATATTCCTCTGACTATGAGATTATGCAACTCCCGAATACCGGAGGAACACTTTGCGTGCTATCAAACGTCACAACGTAACTGGGTGATTATAAAGATGCTCTACAGGTGTCTCCGATGGTGTTTGTTGAGTTGGCATAAATCGAGATTAGGATTTGTCACTCCGTGTATTGGAGAGGTATCTCTGGGCCCTCTCGGTAATGCACATCACTATAAGCCTTGCAAGCAATGTGACTAATGAGTTAGTTGTGGGATGATGCATTACAGAACAAGTAAAGAGACTTGCCGGTAACGAGATTTAACTAGGTATGATGATACCGACGATCAAATCTCGGGCAAGTAACATACCGATGACAAAGGGAATAACGTATGTTGTTATGCGGTTTGACCGATAAAGATCTTCATAGAATATGTAGGAGCCAATATGAGCATCCAGGTTTCGCTATTGGTTATTGACCGGAGATGTGTCTCGGTCATGTCTACATAGTTCTCGAACCCGTAGGGTCCGCACGCTTAACATTCGATGACGATTTGTATTATGAGTTATGTGTTTTGGTGACCGAAGTTTGTTCGGAGTCCCGGATGAGATCACGGACATGACGAGGAGTCTCGGAATGGTCGAGAGGTAAAGATTCATATATTGGAAGGTTATATTTGGACATCGGAATGGTTCCGAGTGATTCGGGTATTTTACCGGAGTACCGAGGGGTTACCGGAACCCCCCGGGGAAGTGTTGGGTTATCATGGGCCTAAGGGAGAGAGAGGGAAGCCCGCAGGAGGTGGCCGCGCGCCCCCCTCCTTGGGAGTCCGAATAGGACAAGGAGGAGGGGGTGGCGCCCCCCCTTCCCTTTCCCTCTCCCTCTCCTTCCTATTCTTTCCGGTGGAAGAAAGGAAAACGGGGGGGCCGAATCCTACTTGGACTAGGAGTCCAAGTAGGACTCCCCCCATGGCGCGCCCCTCCTGGCCGCGGGCCTCTCCCCCCTCCTTTATATACGGGGGCGGGGGGCACCCCAAAGGCACATCAAGATTTGTCTTAGCCGTGTGCGGTGCCCCCCTCCATAGTTTACCACCTCGGTCATATTGGCGTAGTGCTTAGGCGAAGCCCTGCGCGGATCACATCACCAACACCGTCGCCGCGCCGTCGTGCTGACGGAACTCTCCCTCGACCCTCTACTGGATCAAGAGCTCGAGGGACGTCATCGTGCTGAACGTGTGCTAAACACGGAGGTGACGTACGTTCAGTACTTGGATCGGTTGGATCGTGAAGACGTTCGACTACATTAACCGCGTTACATAATGCTTCCGCTTTGGTCTACGAGGGTACGTGGACACACTCTCCCGTCTCGTTGCTATGCTTCTCCTAGATAGATCTTGCGCGATCGTAGGAAATTTTTGAATTACTACGTTACCCAACACTAAGGGCTAGTTGGGCTACAAGGAGGCGCCCTGGCCTTATTGGGCTAGGCGCACCAAGTCCTCAAAAGCCGAATGTGGCTAGGGAAGGAAAAAAAGGAAGGAGTCCTAGTAGGAATAGGATTGGACTTGGAGTCCATGTCCTCTCCCCCTTAGCTGCACCCTAGGGATTGGAGGGCCTGTTCCCCATGCCCCTCCACCTATATATAGAGGGGAGGGGGGCCCCAACAGGACACACCAAGCCCTTGGCGCCCCTCTCTCTCCCGTTACTCCATAGTTCCACCGCCTCGTCTCGGTCGCTTAGCGAAGCGCTGTCGGTGCTCCACCACCACCATCACTGCTACTTCTTGAGCTTCCGTTGATTTTTCCCTTGAAGAGGAAAGGGTTATGCAGCAAAGTAGAGATAAGTATTTCCCTTAGTTAAGAACCAAGGTATCAATCCAGTAGGAGGCACAAGCAAGTCTCCAATCTATGCACCTGCACAAACTAACAAACACTTGCACTCAACGCGAAAAAGGGGTTGTCAATCCCTTCACGGTCTCAAACAAGAGTGAGATCTAATAGAGATAGGTATAAAAGATAAATAAAAGAACAAACTAAAGTAAATCTAAATAAATTGCAGCAAGGTATTTTTGGGATTTTTGTTTTATAGATCTGAAAATATATGATGGAAAATAGACTTGGGGGCCATAGGTTTCACTAGAGGCTTCTCTCTTGAAAGAAAACATACGGTGGGTAAACAAATTACTGTCGAGCAATTGATAGAAAAGCGCAAAGTTATGACGATATCCAAGGCAATGATTATGAATATAGGCATCACGTCCGTGTCAAGTAGACCGACTCCTGCCTGCATCTACTACTATTACTCCACACATCGACCGCTATCCAGCATGCATCTAGAGTATTAAATTCATAAGAACGGAGTAACGCCTTAAGTAAGATGACATGATGTAGAGGGATAAACTCAAGCAATATGATGAAAACCCCATCTTTTGACCCTTGATGGCAACAATACAATACGTGCCTGTGACTGTGTGAGGACACCGCAAGATTGAACCCAAAACTAAGTACCTCTCCCATTGCAAGAAGAACCAATCTAGTTTGCCAAACCAAACCGATAATTCGAAGAGAAATACAAAGATATTTAATCATGCATAAAAGAGTTCAGAAAAGACTCAAATAATCATAGATAATCTGATCATAAATCCACAATTCATCGGATCTCGACAAACACACCGCAAAAGAATATTACATCGGATAGAACTCCAAGAACATCGAGGAGAACATGGTATTGAAGATCATAGAGATAGAAGAAGCCATCTAGCTACTATCTATGGACCCGTAGGTCTGTGGTAAACTAGTCACGCTTCATCGGAAGGGCAATAGAGTTGATGTAGATGCCCTCCGTGATCGAATCCCCCTCCGCCAGGGTGCCGGAAAAGGCCCCAAGATGGGATCTCACGGGAACATAGGCTTGCGGCGGCGGAAAAGTATTTTGGTGGACGCTTCTGTTGGTTTGGGAATACTTGGGAATTTATAGCGCACGAATTAGGGTTGGAGGACTCCCGAGGGGCCGACAAGCCTGGAAGGCGCCCCCCTAGGATGCGGCCTGAGGGCTTGTGGGTCCCTCGGGACTCTTTTGGCCCCCTCTCCAAGCTCTGTGGATGTTTTCTGGTCCAAGAAAAATCATCGTGAAAGTTTTATTCCGTTTGGACTCCGTTTGATATTCTTTTTCTGTAAAACTCAAAAACAAGGAAAAAACAGAAACTGGCACTGGGCTCTAGGTTAGTAGATTAGTCCCAAAAATAATATAAAATAGCATATTAATGCATATAAAACATCGAAAACAGATAATATAATAGCATGGAACAATAAAAAATTATAGATACATTGTAGACGTATCAATCAGCACCACGCCGTCGTGTTGGTTGTGATCCCATCTACTTTTCCTCTCCCGCTTGCTGTATCAAGAAGGAGGAGACGTCATCAAGCCGCACGTGTGCTAAACTCGGAGGTGCCGTCCGTTCGACACTAGATCGGTCGGATCGTGATCGGATCGCGAAGAGTACGACTACATCAACCTCGTTGATAAACGCTTCCGCTTAGCGATCTACAAGGGTCTGTAGATGCTCTCCCCCTCTCGTAGCTATGCATCTCCATGGATAGATCTTGAGTGTGCGTAGAATTTTTTTGTTTTCCATGCAACGTTCCCCAACAGAGTGCCCATACCCGTGTCCTCAAATCTCCTTCTTTGGTGATGATGATGATGATGATACCGGCTTCCAAGGCAGGGGCTCACCATCATAAGAGGATGCCCGAGTCTCCTGAGTCCTGCAACTGGCAGCTAAACTCATACCTTTAAATCTTGCTTCATACTCGAAAACTTGATTTTGAAGATCATAGATTTTGCTTTGCAAAAAATTGATTTGCTCGTTGAAGGTGAAGACGATGTCCTTCATAGACCGGCCATCCACCATGTGATCATGGGTGAATTCTGTGATCATGGAGTGATTGGCACTGAGTCTACGCTCCACCATCCCTTGGCACTTGAAGATGTCCTGCTCCACCGCCTGGAGCCTTGATGTCTACTACACAACTTTATTCTTGTAGACTCATGTTGGGCCTCCAAGCGCGGAGTTTTGTAGGACAGTAGCAATTTTCCCTTAAGTGGATGACCTAAGGTTTATCAATCCATGGGAGGCGTAGGATGAAGATGGTCTCTCTCAAACAACCCTGCAACCAAATAATAAAAAGTCTCTTGTGTCCCCAACAGACCAAATACAATGGTAATTTGTATAGGTGCACTAGTTCGGCGAAGAGATGGTGATAAAAGTGTAATATGGATAGCAGATATTGATTTCTGTAATAGGAACAATAAAAAACAGCAAGGTAGCAAGTAAAAAAAGTGAGCACAAACGGTATTGCAATGCTTGAAAATGAGGCCTAGGGTCCGTACTTTCGCTAGTGCAATCTCTCAACAATGCTAATATATTTGGATCATATAACCATCCCTCAACGTGCGATGAAGAATCACTCCAAAGTTCTTATCTAGCGGAGAACATAAGAAGAAATTGGTTGTAGGGTACGAAACCACCTCAAAGCTATTCTTTCCGATCAATCTATCCTAGAGTTCGTACTAAAATAACACCAAGCTATTCTTTCTGATCGATCTAACCAAGAGTTCGTACTAAAATAACACCATATAATACACATCAACCAACTCTAATGTCACCTAGATACTCCAATGTCACCGCGAGTATCCGTGAGTTGATTATACGATATGCATCAAACAATTTCAGATTCATAATACTCAATCCAACACAAAGAACCTCAAAGAGTGCCCCAAGATTTCTACCGGAGAAACAAAGACGAGAACATGCATCAACCCCTATGCATAGATTACCCCAATGTCACCTCGGGAATCCGCGAGTTGAGTGCCAAAACACATATCAAGTGAATCAATATGATACCCTATTGTCACCACGGATATTCATAGCAAGACATACATCAAGTGTTCTCAAATCCATAAAAGTATTCAATCCGATAAGAACGAAATCTCAAAGGGAAAACTCAATTCACAACAAGGTAGAGAGGAGAAAACACCATATGATCCAACTATATTAACAAAGCCCGCGATACATCAAGATCGTGACATCTCAAGAACACGAGAGAGAGAGAGAGAGAGAGAGAGAGAGAGAGATTAAACACATAGCTACTGGTACAAACCCTCAGCCCCGAGGGTGGACTACTCCCTCCTCATCATGGTGGCCGCCGGGACGATGAAGATGGCCACCGGTGATGATTTTCCCCTCCGGCGGGGTGCCGGAACGGGGTCTAGATTGGTTTTTCGTGGCTACAGAGGCTTGCGGTGGCGGAACTTCTGATCTAGGGTTACCCCGAGGGTTTTTGGAATATTTGGGAATTTATAGGGCGAAGAGGCGGTGCGGGAGGCCACCGAGGTGGGCACAACCCACCTGGGCGCGCTTGGGCCCCCAGGCGCGCCCTGGTGGGTTGTGCTCTCCTTGGAGCTCCACTCTGGTACTTCTTTGGCCCACTGGGTGTCTTCTGGTCCAGAAAAAATCTCCAAAAAGTTTCGCTGCGTTTGAACTCCGTTTGGTATTCATTTTCTGCGATGTAAAAAACAAACAAAAAACAGCAACTGGCACTAGGCACTATGTCAATAGGTTAGTCCAAAAAAATGATATAAAGTTGCTATAAAATGATTGTAAAACATCCAAGAATGATAATATAACAGCATGAATACTTCATAAATTATAGATACGTTGGAGACGTATCAAGCCTGGCCTCCATGCTTCCCATCCTCTTGGGCCCTTGAACATCCCGGATGTGGAGCACCCCCTCACGCATCTCAATGGCTTGAGGGTGCTTCAACACCTCCGGTAGATACGGGTTGATGACCTTCTCTAAGAACTTGTCCTTGGAGGAGCTTGGTGGAGCCATGGCGATCTAGATCTGACAGGAAAACAACACGAAATAAGAACAGGGAATATTCCTACGATGTGGTGGTCAAATCGTCTGAGTGAGTATATAAAGATTTTTTTATCTTGAAAAACAAGCATACCAGAGGAAAACGAGGTTGGGAAGGTGCCCGAGGGCCCCACTACCCACCAGGGCGCGCCAGGTGGGGCAGGTGCGCCCTGGTGCCTTGTGGGCACCTAGGTTGCCTTCCCGGGTGTTTCTTATTTTTTTTTCTAATATTACAAAACTAGCAGAAAATATTTTTGCAGAATTTTCGGAGTCCGTTTACTTACCGTATGACGTACCTCTTCCTTTTCAGGGTTCTAGAGTGTTCTGGAAGGTCTCTCTTATGTGTTCCTCCGGTGTCATGTTTTGAATAATATTTGTTTCAACATTAATAGGTGTACCTGAAATATAGTGCTTTATTCTTTGTCCATTGACCACTTTCGGATTAGTGCCTTCGGCATTATTGATCTTAATGGCTCCAGAACGATAAACCTCTTGGATGATATATGGTCCTTCCCATTTGGAGAGAAGTTTTCCTGCAAAAAACCTAAAACGAGAATTATACAATAGAACATATTCACCAACTTTAAATTCCCGCTTTTGGATTCTTTTGTCATGCTATCTCTTAACTTTTTCTTTGGATAGTATGACAATTTCATAGGCTTGGTTCTCCATTCATCTAGTGAGCTAATATCAAATAATCTCTTTTCACCGGCAAGTTTAAAGTCATAGTTCAGTTCTTTAATTGCCCAATATGCTTTATGTTCTAATTCAAAAGGCAAATGACAAACTTTTCCATAAACCATTTTGTATGGAGACATACCTATAGGATTTTTATAAGCTGTTCTGTAGGCCCAAAGTGCATCATCTAATTTCTTAGACCAATTCTTTCGAGACCTATTGACAATTTTTTATAATATTAATTTTATTTCTCTATTGCTAAGTTCAACTTGTCCACTAGATATGTGTAGGTTCATGGAGGTCAACCTGTCTGATGTGCCAGATACATTCCGTTGGAAAATTTTGGTTTCAGGCGTATTCTCAATCAAATCTATATATGTCGACTTGATTAATATTGGAAGAATCGCTAGGTCGCTCCATATTTGGAAAATTAAGGTGCCTTTAGAAATGAAGGTCTTTATGTGGTTTGTGCATAAGGGAGTGATTTTGACTAAGGTCAACTTGGTGAAACATAGGTGAAAAGGTAGTAAAAGATGTTGCTTTTGTGATCAAGAGAAAACAATTCAACATCTATTTCTCAAATGCCCACTAGCCAAGTTATTATGGCAAACAATACATGTGTCCTTTAATGTTTTCCCACCTAGTAGCATCTCCAATTTGTTCGATTACTGGTTAACTGGGTCGAGCCTAATATAGCGACATAAATTCACGTGGAAGTTTGTGCATTACTTTGGGCTATTTGGACCTGTCGAAATGACGGGTTTTTGAACCAAACAAATACCACAACTTTTTGCAGGTTATCTTTCAGGCACCTGCATGGATCTGTACGTGGTCATTACTAAGCCGTGCGGAAGTCAGAGAGTAGATGACCTTTGGGTGCAACCACTGTGAGACGGTAGCATGTGATAAGTACAACCCGGTTTGGATGGTGGTCCAATACTAGAATAAGTGTTTAGGCATCATATGCCCTATTTTTGCCGGTTGTGGCATTTTGTTTTATGGTTTGCTTTTGCTTATCTATCTGAGATGAGTTTAGTACTTTGTTGCTATATTGCTTGATAAAATGGCAGTGTGCATTGTTTGATGTAGAGGCCGAGGATGATCATCTTTTTCAAAAAAAGAAAAAAGAAACACAGTACTATTGTGATCAGTGTCAAACGTATAAAGTCAACACCACAATATCCATCATAACCTGCTAATTAATGTCCAACATGGATATGATTCGAAGCATCACAATAGGAGGATAAATTAGTGTTCAACATTATAAAGACTGCTAAATCGTTCAACGCCATGATAAATCCTAATCATTCCGACAACCACTCGGTCATTCCAAGCAAGGACAAGGAAGCCTCTTCATCGAAGTACTCTTTTGATTATTACACATCTTCATCGGCCTCTTCTTCTTCAACGTTTCTTCTTCGACGATCTCTTCTTCGTCCGTCTCTTCTTCACCGGTTCTTCTTCTTCATTGCTGCTCTCACGTTCAGTCTCGTCGGGCTTTCCAATCTGATATGATGGATTTGTATCAAAACACAATGCCTTAATAGCCTTTTTCTCAAAGCAGGGTTTAGATCTAGTTACTTAAGTCAGGACTAGGTATTCATGAATAACCAAAATAGATATTGCCGCATATATAGCACACACCTTGTAGCACTCACGTAGCCCTATTTCATCACTAAGACGGTCAAGCAACTGGTTGATCGTTAGCTCTGGCTCCTTCTATAAAGAGTGAAAACAGCAGGGTGAACAAAAATGCAAAGAAACGCACATGAGAAATCTCAAAAGAGAAGTTGTGCACCTACTAGGGATATTGGAAAAAGCATTTCGAAATTGCTAGTAAAAGTGTGGGTGTAAACCTGCAATGCTTACCTCGGGTTCAAGTCGAAGCCATTTTCTGAAAACGGAGATCAATGTCGGAACTGAAACTGCCTCTCTGGATAGTTGATCAGACGCCACATGCATTCCAATAACAAGGCCATCTCTCATTAAAGGGCTTCCTGAGACACCGGGCGTTGCCGGGCAGTCAGTCAGCACTTTCTCGTAGAAAAAATCCGGGCTAGCTTCTGGTTGAATGGTAGATCTACATATGACAAAATTATTAATGTTTTGATTCCGTACTCTTCACACTACTACTCTGTGCAGAAGAGTAAAACGTAGCAGGACAATATCATTACTTACTTGACGCAGCCAGGAAACACTGATGGTCTCGAGACCAGGACCCTTTCATGAGTACCAACCGTAGGACACGAGTAGCCCACGTAAGCAACGGGCGTACTGTTACGAACTGGCTCAGTAGAGAAATCCAAAGGTTCAAGACTGTAGCTCGACAAACCCTTTACTAAGAACATCATACAGTCAGTGTCGTAATCTCGATAACAAACTTTAAGCCGGTGTTTTGTGCCATCCTCCGATACCCTAATGTACGCGATATGCTCTTTCCGCTCCTTGACACAATGGTTACAGCTCATGAATGCACCTGATCCTTCGTCCTTCATACGGACAAGAAATCCAGAGTTGGTATCATATGATTTTATACTTTCTGTATCTTCTTGACCTTTGTTGTCTGTTTCTGCAGTGATAATTCGAACAACACTCCTGTGAAATTTATCTGTTGCGTTCGCGAGAGCTTGAATTTCCTCATCTGTCATGGTAGAAATACGAGCTGCAGTAGTGGGGAGGGAATGTTAGATCAAAGAAAATGCAAAATGTAGAATAAGAAAACACACAAAACTATTATGTCATGATTGTAAACGATGTAACAATTCTAATAAATGAATAAAGGGGGAGACAATTATAAAAAGATGTCATGAGGATTGAAAACTAGAGGAAACTGTCCGGCCGAGCCATAAAGAAACAAAATAAGTTCCTATAGGTTTCGCATGCATGCGATAGTTATCATAGGTCAGTAAAAAATCCAGAAAAGACTTGGCAATCCATTGAAATTTTGAGTGCCCCATAGCAATAATAATAATAATACTCGGATGGAATAGAATTCTCTAGAAAACCTATGAAAATCCTTCGGACCAAAGGACAACAGGTCTTTTTTCTTTTGAGAATTAAGGATAACAAGTTTTTTCTTCTTGAAGGATAACAAGTTTCACTCCATAACAGTTGGCAAGCCCACTAAATTTAGCTTAATGATAACAAATGTAGCCGGACTAATTCCAGCTTTGGTGGTTACTTCGTGTGTGCACGGGTGTGTAGCTATGAGAATACCCCGTGGATTTCACGTCCGTAGTTTATTTGTCGGCTTGAATGACACATACACAGCACTACGGCGAGCATAGTGGCAGACAAGGCAAGAGCGAACATTGGGCTATTTCTTCAGGCCAAGAGGTTGTAATGTAAAATCTGCACATTTGTGTAATGAGAGGTCCGGCAGCTAGTGTCTTTCACTCTGCTGTAACTGACTGTGTAATACTCGTTTTCTCCTTATAATGCAAAGCAGGGCTACTGCTAGTTCGTCAAAAGAAAATGACACACACAACTAGTCGGCGCTATAATGTATACAGATGGAAAGATGTCAGTTGTTTTTGTCACTCGGGTCATCACCTTTCATATCGGTATATTTTGTGGCAGAAACACATTTTACTTGGTGACCGTAGTGTACTCATGTAGTTATAAAATAGGCAATCATCTTTTTTTTCAAGGGACCACCTTATTGGTTTCGATAAAGCGTGTATATGCATTGAATGTAGCATGATTAAGTATTCACACACAAATAAAGAAGGACGGAAAACAGCTTGTGTCATAGAGATAGCATTTTCTTGTTTCTAGGAGATTGCTTAAAATGCCAAAGCCTTGATCTACTTCCCAATTGACGTGACAGCCACTGGCCATTGTGATCCAAATCGAACTGTAGCATATTAACATTGTCTTCTGGTAAAGTGTAAAATATTAATTAATATCAAATTGATACCAATTACTCCCTATGTACATAAATATAAGATGTTTTAGAGACTTGTATGGTCAGTATAAAACATCTTTATTTGTGAACAGAAGAAGTACATCTAACTTTTACAACAACACAATAAGCTAGTCGACACATCGAGGATGCACACAGCTAAAAGGAAAAAAATGAAAAGGAAAAAGAGATGGACTTTTAAAGGTGAAAGCCAGACAAACAGCACGTGGCACAATATCAACAACTACCACCACCATAGGCAACACCAAGACTACGAGAAGGCCACTAACACTAACATCTCCAGGAAGGTAATGGTGCATAAGCCGTCATCATAAGATTTCAACCATATATGTTAGATCATGGACCAAGCAGACTCTTGGCAGTACCTTCAACAAAGGAGCGTAGACCACCACTGCCCGGTACAACCAATGAAGCCCAAACCTACGATTTCACTAAGAAATTCGAGCCCTGAACATACGGGGTGCTAGCCCTCACCGGACCAGCCATCAATCAACTTCTTCGTTGCACCCTGACACATGAGCCCCCGGCGACCAAGATGCCAAAATACATCACGCCGTCAGCCGACTAGAAACCTGCTTGGACGCTGCGGACCGAAATAGAGCTAGATCCACTGTCACCACCATGCCACCCTTTAATCCATGGCGACAGGAGAACACCAATAGGCCTAGGGGCGCGCCTGGAATCCAGGCTCTGTTGGAGAGCTCGTCGCTGCTCCTAGCTAGAGGGCTCCCTGCAGCGAGGAGACGAGACCAACGTTGCCATTGGTGATAGCGAGATGAGAAGTAGGAGATGGCACAAGGGGGACGATGGCTAGGGTTGTGCTCGAGCCCCCCTCCCCATCCCCCACCCCTAGGAGTGACATGAGTGGCAGCATAGTGCTGGAAACCCTAACCCAACTCATCATTTCCACCACCATGAAGATCGCGGTGGAGACCAAACTTGCATTACCAAGTCGTCTGGGTGTACAAGATTTAAAAGCCCTAGTCGTCCGGATCACAGGTGGCGAGATCGACAACGGACGATCAAAGAAGGAGAAATGACAATGTTATTCCGCACACCGCCGCCATCCCCATCGTGAGGGGTGCGCCTCGGACATGAACCCTAGAAGCTCTGGTAGCACCGGTAAGCTAAGGATCCATGGCCCACACCCCTTTGGCAGTCGAAATGGAGGCGAGGAGGACCACTGGTCTTATGAGTGGGATCTGAAAAACGTATGAAGTTTGCCATCTTTCTACTGTTCTTTTTTCTTCTACTGTTGGGGCAGCAAAGTTCGAGTGTGGACCTTTTCGAAAGCTAGCAAATGAACTATACTAAGATTCAACTGATGAAGAGAACTTTACTGATAACATAGACAAGCAAAATGTTAGAAGTGAAATCTATCCATAGGCCAGAAGTCATGAAACCAATCATCCTTGCAAGCATTTGCATTGCAAAAAAGAAAAAGTTAGGACAAAGATTAGCCAAAGTCAACGGGGATTGCCCCCCCCAGCCAGACCCTTGGGCAGAAAGCGACATGTTGTTCAACACCCACCGTTTGAGTTCTTTCGAAAGCTCCCAGCAGACTAGTGTGTTACAATGACGTACATTTATAGAGTTTTCAAAGGGAATATTCGTATTTTTTATAAGCAACACAGTACATCTAGCCGAACGCACCACAGCCGAGGATACGGGCGCGGATAGCTCTCCTTGAATTCTTAAACAGAGACCCCGCAAAAACAAAAGACTTAAACAGAGACCCCTGGATAAAAGTGAATGAGATCTCAAAGTGAATCTAAGCTGCAACGTTCCGTACACCAAGGCGAGGATTCAAAAGAACTGATGTGTGCTGTCCTTGAATTAAACCTACACCCCTGGTCTGGTAGGACATACCCATGCGCCTGCCGTCACTGTCGAACTCCGACGAGGCGTCCATGCCGCCGTATGAGAAGCAGATCTAAAGCAAACGTTGGCTGCGCCGAGCTAAAGATTCTTGAGCAGGAACTATAGTCGAGAACAGTGGCCAAAGGCCCACCGCCACTCCGGATCCTTAGCGTAGGCAAACACGCTGAGAATCTGTGGAGAGTGCAGACACGGCCAGCCAAGACGTTCGCTCTCGCATCCCGCACAACAACACAAACAAATCTCCCCACAAATAAAAACACACAAGCAAATCTTCCTTCCCGCAAACAAAGAAACGACAAACACGAGCAAATCTACGACACGATAGCTAGGCCCACGGAAGACACCGCACCACCATCGCTCAGAAACACAGCCACCACACTACACCTGGCCGAAACCAGGGACGGCCTGCTCACCGGAGCAAGGAATAAGCCGGCAGGATTATTCAACACGTAACCCACCGGCGCACGGCCGGGGTCAGGCCTAAATCTTGCACCTAGTAAAATGTAGTCGCCGCCGGTGCAGAAAAAGGGCATGCACCATTTCCATCTTCCCGATGGACCCATTTGCATCTCGCTACTACTCAAGAAAACGTATGGAAGGTTAGTTAGGATCACACTTACGAACACCGCCGGCATGCGGCGTCCTCCGCCCACCCCCCCCAACCGAAACATAAAAAAAAAACACAACCAAAAAACAAACCCACCACCCCAAAAACCCCACAAAAAGACAACCAAACGCAACAGGCACAAAAAAACACAAAAAGAACAAAAAAGAAAGAAAAAAAAAAAAGAAACGGAAAAAAAAAAAAGGAAAACACACAACAAAAAAAAAAAAAAACAAAAAAGAAAAAAAAAAAGAAAAAAAAGAAAAAGAAAAAAAAAAAAAAGACAAAAGCAAAAGAAAAAGAAAAAACAAAAAAAAAAAAAAAACAACAAAAAAAAAAAAAAAAAAACAAAAAAAACAAACAAAAAACAAAAAAAAGAAAAAACAAAATAAAAAATAAAAAAAAAAAAAAAAAAAAAAAAAAAAAAAAAAAAAAAAAAAAAAAAACAACAAAAAAAAAAACAGAAAAAAAAAGAAAAACAAAAAAACACAAAAAAAAAAAACCCCGCAACCAAAACAAAAAACAAAAAAAAAAACAAAGAACAAAAAAAAAAAATAAAAAAAAAAAAAAAAAAAGAAACAAGACAAAAAAAAAAATAAAAAAAAACAACAAAAAAAAAAAAAAAAAACAGAAACAAAAAAAAAAAAACAAAAAAAAAAAAAAAAAAAAAAAAAAAAAAAAAAACCCCAAACCCACAAAACAAACAACCCACCAAACCACAACACCAACAACCAACAAACCCCCCACACACCACCCACAAAACACCACCACCCCCCCCCCCCCCCCCCCCCCCCCCCCCCCCCCCCCAACACCAAGGGCCAGACCTCTTCTGTGTTCTTGGGCTGCTTTCGTAGCTTGTTCTTCAACTGCTTGCTCGAGACAACAAGGATCACTTCGCATATAAACTCCCAGCACCGTTTCGTTCATTAAACATTCTTTCCCTTTTCGGAATACATAGAAATAAAGTGCGTACGGTACAGTTTACCTATACATGTCACACCTGTGGTCAAAAACGAAACTCAGACCCCGATCGACGCGCCCGTGAGAGGAGAGGCCATATAATGCAAGTCTCTCACCACTACTACTACTCTACTTCCAATCACCTCACACACGCGGACACGCCACGCCACCCATTCACTAGCCCTCCACACTGCTGCTACGTATTCCCTCCTTTTCCGGACTGCTACAACTGGGAGCTACGCATTCATGACGCCCTCTCCCGCCCTTGCCCTCCTCACCTGCTGCTAAACGTCGCTGCGTGCTGGTGCTCACTTTAGCCGTCTGTCTATCACTCTACCTAGAGGCATTGGCTCTGGTCTGCGGTGATATTTGTTGAGCCTTTGAGCTTGGTTTTGAGGCGAGGCACTGGCTGTGGACTGTGGCTACCTGGAGGACGCTGTTAGCCAGTGAAGCGACCGGAGCGAAGGCGCTGCCGCGAGTGTCCGGCCATGGCGAGCGAAGAAGAGACCTGCAGCGCCTCGTAGGATAGCTCGGCGATGTACCTAGCTGCTCATCTGCAAGTAAAACAGCATTTGACGTAGGTTGAACACTGATTTCTCTTATTGATACTGCATGCAAATATATATACTGGATAGAAGGAGCGTTATTACAACCGGCAACACAGGCATTTCCTCACGGGAAAATGGAACCCTTTATTTCGTACTACTACTGTAGCTATTAATTCTAGGTACTTTATGCGGTTGACATGTCGTGTCTCCTCGCAGAGAGCAGGCAATGATGTAATGCGGTTTGTTCCTCGTCGTGTTGTGGTGTCTGCTTCTTGCCCTGTGCACCAAAATGCGGAACTTCTGGGATTCTGGCAGAGGCGAGGGAGATCATCTCCACGATTTCAATATTGACAGTTATTGCGCCAACAACGAACAGGCGTCCTTTTGCTTGCTTGTGGGTAGACCTGGCCAAACCTCGGGCCGGGCCTAGCCAAGCCCAAGGCAAAAAACCTAGGCCCGGGCCTGGCCCGGCCCGGCCGTCGGGTCTGTTTTTTGGGCCCGAGCCCGGCCCGAACGCGTAAAAGCCCGCCGGGCCTCGGTCCCCTTCAGAAAAGCGCAAAAACGACGGGCCCGGGTCCGGCCCGGCCTGGCCATCGGGCTCAAAATCTAGGCCCGAGCCCGGCCCGGTAGCTGCGTCGGGCCGGGCCGGGTCGGGCTTTTTCGGGCCGGGTCGGGCCGGGCTTCCCATGGCCAGGACTACTTGTGGGTGTGGCCGTGTGACCGACCTGTGAGAAACATTAGGGGCGTGTTTGGTTGCCATCGGCTACAATACCTACGTTGCATACCCTTCTTCACTCAGCCTGACTCTGAAAAAACAGTCTCATATGCGACATCTGCAAGTTGTTTGGTTGCCTGCATATGGACTTCCTGCATCAGGGGATCAACTTTGGCACGTTGTTTGGTTGCCTGCATTGTCTCGGCGCATACAACTACACGCTGTTTGGTTGCCCGCATGGGGTATGATTAAGAGCTAGCACTTGCACTTAGCACACAGGGTTAAGAGCTAGCAGAGGAAGGGGGAGAAGAAATGCAGTGTGCGCCGGACCATGGCGACTGCGGTGGATAGTGGCCGTGGCGCCATGTCCGACATGACAAGCATGGAGTCGTGGGCGAGCGACCCCGTCGGCGGCACGGCGAGCGACACCGTCGGCGAACTAGTTGCGGTGCTCGCGCAAAGACAGTTGACAGAGGAGGAGAATGCAGTGCTCGCGCCATGGTATCGTCCATGCAGTAGGACGAGAGAGGAGGCCGAGATGATCGACGCCGGAAACGACTCCAGTGTAGTGGGACGAGAGAGAGGAGGCCGAGATGATCGACCCCGTCGGCGGCCCGGCGAACTGCAGTGTGCACGGAGGCAGAGGACACAAGAAAGCAGTGTGCGAGCCATTGCAACGTCAGTGCAGTAGGAGGACGACAGAGAGTAGGCCGAGATGAGCGACGCCGGAAACGACTCTAGTGTAGTAGGACGCGGGCAAGGAGATCAAGGGGAAGGGCGTCTGCGTCGAGAGGGACGAATAGGAGGGCTCTGAGCAGAGGACAGAGGAGCTCGACATGGCGGCGTGAGTGCACTAGACTGCTGTTCAACGAGAGATGAAGCTACGATCGTCAAAACCAAAAACTTACAACACGAATGTTGTGCGGAACTGCGAGATTAGGCTGCTGGTCAAAAGAAATTTCAAACGATCGATCGTGCGCGACGAATCTGACAAAATTCGTCCAGAATAGCTCCAAACGGGAACACGAAATAAAGAATTTCCGGCCGACAAAACTGTGAACCGATCGCCTGAATGGAACCGTAGCATCGAGGTGCATCTTTTTCGTGTAGAGCTTACCTCGAATCGAAGCACTGTTGTGTAGATCAGAGGGACAAGGAAGAGAGGAGATTAGAGAGAAGCTTCCTGGAGGTTGAAGAAGACCTCACGTAGTCACCTCGCATCCCTCCTGTCTCCACTCGTGCAAGGGCCCGCTAGCTTGCGCTAGCCTTGGCCTGGCTCGCAAGAAACTGCCGATCTCAGCGTTTCCAGCGAGCCAGGCCCAGAGGTGCTTTAAGTTCCGTGCTATGCAGGCCCAACAGTGTATGCAGCCAACCAAACAGCCCGCTTCCTTCCCGCGCGAGCCTGGTTGGGCCTCATGCAGGCAACCAAACACGCCCTAGAGCAACTCGAACGCAGGTACTCATTTCGTTTCATGCGTGTTCGTTTGGATCAAAACGGACATAAAAGTCAACCCAACGCGCCGATCCAAACATACGCGCGTCCGCTTTTCGTCCGCCCGCGGACCCATTCCCGGCCCAAATTTGAGCCTCATTTGCGTCGGCGCGGACACAAAACGGACGCACGCGACGCCCGCCTACTCCTTCCCTTGGCCAGTTAGTCGGCGGCACAGCTGTCGGTGTCAAAACAGGCGGATCTCGGGTAGGGGGTCCCGAGCTGTGGATTTAGAATCAATGGGGAACAAGGGACAAAGAACACTGTGTTTACCCAGGTTCCGGCCCTCTCTAGGAGGTAAAACCCTACGTCCTGCTTGATTGTATTGATGTGTATGGTATGATTACAGAGTCGATCTACCTCGAGATCAGGCGAGCTAAACCCTAGGTTGATAGGGTAATAGGTGTTGCTCTAACCCTAAAGACTAAAGCCCTCCGGTTTATATAGACACCAGTAGGGTTAGGGTTACACACGGTCGGTTACAATAAAGGAAAGATCATGCTAAATCTTGACTTGGAGGACACACCAAGGCTTCGAGGGTCTCCTATCCGGTCAAGTAGTCTAATCACCCCCCTCTAGACCTACTTTCGATCCTACACGTGGTGAGTACAAGGATTTGAACGCATGCCCGGTATGTGATGACCCACAAGTATAGGGGATCAATTGTAGCTCTTTTTGATAAGTAAGAGTGTCGAACCCAACGAGGAGTAGAAGGAAATGACAAGTGGTTTTCAGCAAGGTAATGTCTGCAAGTGCTGAAATTGTAAGTAATAGAGTAGTTTGATAGCAAGATAATTTGTAACGAGCAAGTAACGATAATAGTAGCAAAAGTGTAGCAAGGTAGCCCAATCCTTTTGAGGCAAAGGACAGGCCAAAAAGGTCTCTTATGATAAGCAAAGCGTTCTTGAGGGTACATGGAAATTTCATCTAGTCAGTTTCACCATGTTGGTTTGATTTGTGTTCGGTACTTTGATAATTTGATATGTGGGTGGACCGGTGCTTAGGTGCTGTTCTTACTTGAACAAACCTCCTACTTATGATTAACCCTCCCGCAAGCATCCGCAACTACGAGAAAAGTATTAAGAATAAATTCTAACCATAGCATTAAACTTTTGGATCCAATCGGTCCCTTACGGAATAGCGCATAAACTGGGGTTTAAGCTTCTGTCACTCTCGCAAGCCATCATCTAATTGCTACTCCACAATGCATTCTCTTAGGCCCAAATATGGTGAAGTGTCATGTAGTCGACGTTCACATGACACCACTAAGGGAATCACAACATACATACTATCAAAATATCGAACACATATCAAGTTCACATGATTACTTGCAACATGATTTCTCCCATGACCTCAAGAACAAAAGTAACTACTCACAAATGATAATCATGCTCAAGATCAGAGGGTATTAAATAGCATATTGGATCTGAACATATAATCTTTCACCAAGTAAACCATATAGTAATCAACTACAAGATGTAATCAACACTACTAGTCACCCACAAGCACCAACCTATAGTTCCGGTAACAAGATTGAACACAAGAGATGAACTAGGGTTTGAGATGAGATGGTGCTGTTGAAGATGTTGATGGAGATTGCCCTCCCCAAGATGGGAGAGTTGTTGGTGATGATGAGGACGATGATTTCCCCCTCCGAGAGGGAAGTTCCCCCAGCGGAATCGCTCCGCCGGAGGGCAAAAGTGCTCCTGCCCAAGTTCCGCCTCGAGACGGTGGCGCTCCGTCCCGAAAGTCCTCTCCTTATTTTTTCTAGGTCAAAATGACCTATATACCAGAAGATGGGCACCGGAGGTGGGCCTGGGTGAGCATAACCCACCAGGGCGCGCCTGGGCTCCATGGCACGCCCAGGTGGGTTGTGCCCACCTGGTGGGCCTCCTCTGGTAGTTATTTGCTCCAATATTCCTCATATATTTGATAAAAAAATCTCCGTGAAGTTTCAGCTCATTTGGAGTTGTGCAGAATAGGTGGCCTGACGTAGCTTTTCCAGGTCCAGATTTCCAGCTGCCGGAATTCTCCCTCTTTGTGTATACCTTGCATATTATGAGAGAAAAGGCATTAGAATTACTCCAAAAAGCATTATTATGGATAAAAACATCATAAATAACAGTAAGAAAACATGATGCAAAATGGACGTATCAACTCCCCAAGCTTAGACCTCGCTTGTCCTCAAGCGAAAACCGAAATCGAAAAATATGTCCACATGCTTAGAGAGAGAGGTGTCGATAAAAAAATACGGACATAGAAGCATCATGTAGATTATTATAACAGCAACAAAATTAAACAAAAGACTTTTATCATAGAACTTTTATCATATACTTCTCATGAATAAGTAACAGTTCATCACACAATCGAAGTATAAAGCTAAAACTCTATTAAAAAGCAACAAACTATGTTCTCAGCCAACTTTGCAACTACAATTCATCATCTTTTCAGGAAGGGTCATGTATCGGAGCCTTTAGGCAAGTCCACATACTCAACCATCATATAGTCTTCTATGATTGCTAACACTCACCGCATACACATGAGCAAAACGTTTCAACCGTCACATAAGAAGATAGGGTCTTATAGTTTCGCCTCCCAATGTATTCACCTCAAGGGTGATGTCAACAATAATAACTCATGCTACCCATATTCAACTGGACATATGTGCCTAGATCTTTCCTTACCACGTGATGCTTGCCAAAGGAGAAAATAAAAAGGAATAGAGAGAAAAATTTGACTCTTTGCATAAAAGTAAATACATAAAAGTAAAAGATAGGCCCTTCGTAGAGGGAAGTAGAGGTTGCCATGCACTTATTTGTTTGTATGCTCAACCCCTTAGTGCAAAAGAACGACACGTTGCATTGCCCCTTGTGATAGCGACCTTTATTATGTAGTATGTCGCTTTTATTCTTCACCATCACAAGTTCGTGCAACGCTCAATTTTCTCTTACACTAAATGATCTAACACATTTAGAAGCAATTTTTATTGCCTTTTGCACCGATGACAACTTACTTGAGGGATCTTGCTCAATCCCTAGGTAGGTATGGTGGACACTTGAAAATAAGATTTGGGTTTAAGGGTTTTTGGATGCACAAGTAGTATCTCTACTTAGTGCGGAATTTTTGGCTAGCAAGATAGGGGGCAAGCACCACATGTTAAAGGATCTATGACAATATGACTTCTATGTGAATATGAACAAACATAAATCATTAAGTTGTCTTCCTTGTCCAACGTCAACAATTTTGGCATATAATATTTTGATGGGGGCTCACAATCACAAAAGATTTCTAGGATAGTATATTTATATGTGAATCTTCTCTTCCCTTATTAATTCTTTCATGAGTTGCATCATTAACTAATGCTATGTTTGTCAATCTCTAATAAAATTTTCTACTTATACTTTTCCTTATGTGGTGCCATCACCTACCATAAGATTAGTATATGATCTTCCTGATTTATTTCCTTTCTTTTTATTTATATCCTTTCCTTTTGTTTATTTCCTTTCTTTTTATTTGCAACAAGAAAGTAAAAACTCACACTAAACTTTATTATATATCTTGCACACGATTACAAGGATACATCACTAAGCAAACTCTCAAGGAAAGGATCAAACTAAACTTTTATTCATCTAAAGCAAAAGATCGAACTAAAATAAGTAAAGGCAAAAGATAGTGGGAATGATACGATACTGGGGCACCTCCCACAAGCTTGGCGAAAGCCAAGGGGAGTGCCCATACCCGATACTCAATTCTCTTTTGGTGATGAAGAAGAAGGTGGTGGTGATGAAGAAGAGATCTTGTCCTCGGGTTTCCATGGCAATGGTCCACCATCATAAGAGGAGGAGTGAGTCTCACGTGTCCTGCAACTAGAAGCCAAACTCATACCTTTAAACCTTGCCTCATATTCAAAGACTTGGTTTTGGAGGTCGTAGATCTGGCTTTGGAGGAAGTTGATTTGCTCGTTGAGGGTGAAGACGATGTCCTTCATGGGCTTGCCATCCACCTTGAGATCACCCCTTGCACCGGAAGACATCTTGTTCCATAGCTTCAAGCCTGGCCTCCACGGTTCCCGTCCCCTTGGGACATGGCACATCACGAAGGTGAAGCACTCCCTCGTGCATCTAGATGACCTGAGGGTGCTGCACCACCTCCCGCAGATATGGGTTGATGACGTTCTTGAAGAACTTGTCCTTGGAGGAGCTTGAAGCAGCCATGGTAGATGGGATCTGACAGAAAATAGCAAGGAAAAGAAAACAGAAGATTTCTCCGTGATACGGTGGTCAAAAGGTTCGGGGAGTATATATAGAGTTTTTTATCTTGGGGGACAAGCAAACTGTGGAAAAACGGAGTCTGGAAGGTGTCCCAGGTGGGCACAACCCACCTGGGAGCGCCTGGCAAGCCAGGCGCGCCCTGGTGTCTTGTGCCCACCAGGGTACGCTTCCTGGAAGTTTCTTATTTTCCTATTTTTCTAAATATCCCAAAACTGACAAAAATATTTTTGCGGATTTTTCGGAGTCCATTTACTTACCGTATCACGTACCTCCTTATTTTCATGATTCTGGAGTGTTCCGGAAGGACTCTTTTATGTGTTCTTCCGGTGTCAAAGTTTGGATAATATTGCTTTCAACATTAATAGGCGTACCTGAGATATAATGTTTTATTCGTTGCCCATTGACAACCTTCGGGTTAGTACCTTCGGCATTATTTATTTTGATGGCTCCAGACTGATAAACCTCCTCAATAACATAGGGGCCTTCCCATTTTGAGAGGAGTTTTCCTGCAAAGACTCTGAAACGAGAGTTGGACAAAAGAACATATTCTCCGACTTTAAACTCACGCTTTTGGATTCTTTTGTCATGCCATCTTTTAACTTTTTCTTTGAATAATTTTGCATTTTCATAAGCTTGGGTTCTCCATTCATCTAATGAACTAATATCAAATAACCTCTTTTCACCGGCAAGTTTGAAATCGTAATTGAGTTCTTTGATTGCCCAATATGCTTTCTGTTCTAACTTAAGAGGCAAATGACAAGCTTTTCCATAAACCATTTTATAAGGAGACATACCCATAGGATTTTTATATGTTGTTCTATAAGCCCAAAGTGCATCATCTAATTTCTTAGACCAATTCTTCCTGGACCTATTGACAGTCTTTTGCAAGATTAATTTTATTTCTCTATTGCTAAGTTCAACTTGACCACTAGACTGAGGATGATAAGGTGATGCAATTCTATGGTTAACATCATACTTGGCAAGCATTTTACGGAAAGCACCATGAATAAAGTGTGAGCCACCATCAGTCATTAAGTATCTAGGGACTCAAACCTTGGGAAAATAACTTCCTTAAGCATTTTAATAGAGGTATTGTGATCAGCACTACTGGTTGGAATAGCTTCTACCCATTCAGTAACATAATCAACAGCAACCAAAATATGTGTATACCCATTAGAGGAAGGAAAAGGTCCCATGTAATAAAATCCCCAAACATCAAATGGTTCAACAGCAAGTGAATAATTCATAGGCATTTCTTGACGCTTACCGATATTACCTATTCTTTGGAATTCATCACAAGATAAGACGAACTTACGGGCATCCTTGAAGAGAGTAGGCCAATAAAATCCAGATTGCAATACCTTGTGAGCAGTTCTATCTCCAGCATGATGCCCTCCGTAAGCTTCAGAGTAACATTTCCATAGGATTTGTCCTTGTTCATGCTCAGGTACACAACGTCTAATAATACCATATACTCCTTCTTCATAAAGATGCGGGTCATCCCAAAAGTAGTGTCTTTAATCATAGAAGATTTTTTTCTTTTGTTGGTATGTAAAGCTAGGTGGTAAATATTTAGCAACAATGTAATTAGCATAGTCAGCATACCAAGGAGTATTATGAGCAACATTTATTGCAGCTAACTGCTCATCAGGAAAACTATCATCAATAGGTAGTGGGTCATCAGGCACATTTTCAAGCCTAGACAGATTATCAGCTACGGGGTTCTCAGCTCCCTTTCTATCAGTGATATGTAAATCAAATTCTTGTAGCAAGAGAACCCATCGAATAAGTCTAGGTTTAGCATCTTTCTTTTCCATAAGATATTTAATAGCATAGCAGCATGGTCTGTGTGAACAATTACTTTTGAATCAACAATATAAGGTCTAAATTTATCACAAGCAAACACCACTGCTAAGAATTCTTTTTCAGTAGTTCCATAGTTTCTTTGAGCACTGTCTAGAGTTTTACTAGCATAATGAATAACATTCAGTTTCTTATCAACTCTTTGTCCTAGAACAGCACCAATAGCATAATCACTAGCATCACACATAATTTCAAAAGGCAAGTTCCAATTAGGTGGTTGAACAATAGGTGCAGAAATTAAGGCTTTCTTGAGTGTTTCAAAGGCTTCTAAACAATCATCATCAAAAACAAAAGGAATATCCTTTTGCAAAAGACTCGTAAGAGGCCTAGAAATTTTAGAAAAGTCTTTGATAAATCTCCTATAGAAACCAGCATGACCTAGGAAACTACGAATACCTTTGATATCTTTAGGACATGGCATTTTCTCAATTGCATCAACCTTTGCTTTGTCCACTTCAATACCTCTTTCAGAAACTTTATGACCCAAGACAGTACCTTCATTAACCATAAAGTGACACTTCTCCCAATTCAAGACAAGATTTGTTTGTTCACATCTCTGCAAAACTTGATCAAGATTGCTTAAACAATCATCAAAAGACTTCCCATAAACAGAGAAATCATCCATGAAAACCTCAATAATCTTTTCACAAAAGTTAGAGAATATAGCAGTCATACATCTTTGAAAGGTAGCAGGTGCATTACATAAACCAAAAGGCATACGTCTATAAGCATAAGTTCCGAAGGGACAAGTAAAAGTGGTCTTTTCTTGACCAGGTTGAGAAACAGGTATTTGTGAAAAACTAGAATATCCATCAAGGAAGCAAAAATGTGTGTGCTTAGATAATCTTTCTAGCATTTGATCAATAAAAGGCAATGGGTAATGATCTTTTCTAGTTTCTTTGTTTAGTTTTCTAAAATCAATTACCATTCTATAGCCTGTAACAATTCTTTGTGGAATAAGTTCATTCTTATCATTAGGAACAACAGTAATACCTCCTTTCTTAGGGACACAATGAACATGACTTACCCATCTACTATCAGCTATAGGATAGATTATACTGCTTCCAGAAGTTTTAAGATTTCTGTTCTTACCACTTCCTTCATTTTTGGATTTAATCGACGTTGGTGATCAACAACGGGTTTAGCATCAGGTTCCATATTAATTTTGTGCTGACATAGAGTGGGACTAATGCCCTTTAAATCATCAAGAGTATATCTAGTAGCAGCTCAATGTTTCCTTAGAACTTTCAATAATCTTTCTTCTTCATGTTCTGAAAGGTTAGCACTAATAATAACAGGATATATCTTCTTTTCATCAAGATAAGCATATTTCAAAGTGTCTGGCAATTGTTTTAATTCAAACACAGGATCACCTTTAGGTGGAGGTGGACCTCTTAAAGTTTCAATAGGTAAATTGTGTTTAAGCAGAGGACGTTGTTCAAAGAAAATCTTATCTATTTCATTTCTTTCATGCATATGAAAATCATTTTCATGGTGTAGCAAATACTGTTCTAAAGGATCAGTAGGTGGTACAACAATAGAAGCAAGACCAATTATTTCATCCTTACTAGGCAATTCTTTTTCATGAAGCTTTCTACTAAACTTGGAAAAGTTAAACTCATGAGACTCATCACCAAAACTAACACCGACAGTTTGTTTCTCACAGTCTATTTGAGCATTAACGGTGTTCAAGAAAGGTCTACCAAAGATAATGGGACAAAAGTTATCTTGTGGGGAACCAAGAACAAGAAAATCAGTAGGGTATTTTATTTTCCCACACAAGACTTCAACATCTCTAACAATCCCAATTGGTGATATAGTGTCTCTATTAGCAAGTTTAATGTAACATCTATGTCTTCTATCTCTGCGGGTGCTATGTCATTCATAATTTCTTGGTATAAGGAATAAGGAATAGCACTCACGCTAGCACCTATGTCACATAAACCATGATAACAGTGATCTCCTATTTTAACAGAGACAACGGGCATGCCAACAACAGGTCTGTGTTTATCCTTTTTATAAGGTTTGGCAATTCTAGCAGCTTCTTCGCAGAAGTAAATAACATGCCCATCCATATCTTCTTACAAGAGCTCTTTAACCATAGCAATACTAGGTTCTACTTTGATTTGTTCATCAGGTTTAGGTGTTCTAATATAGCTTTTGTTAACCACAGTTGAAACTTTAGCATGTTCCTTTATCCTAACAGGGAAAGGTGGTTTCTCAATATAAGCAGAGGGAACAACTGGATCAACATTATAAATTATGGTTTCTTCTTTAATTGGTACCGGTTCTTTAATTTCTTATTTTATAGGTGGTTGATATTTAAACCACTTCTCTTTAGGGAGATCAACATGAGTAGCAAATGATTCACAAAAGGAGGCTACTATCTTAGAGTCAAGTCCATATTTAGTGCTAAACTTTTGAAAAGCATCGGTATCCATGAAAGATTTAACACAATCATACTTAAGTTTAATACCTGACTCTTTACCTTCGTCGAGTTCCCAATCTTTAGATTTGCATTTAATTCTTTCCAAAAGATCCCACCGAAATTCAATAGTCTTCTTCATAAAAGAACCAGCACAAGAAGTATCAAGCATGGTTTGATCATTACGAGAAAGCCGAGCATAAAAATTCTAGATAATAATTTCTCTCGAGAGCTCATGATTGGGGCATGAATATAACATTGACTTAAGCCTCCCCCAAGATAGAGCGATACTTTCTCCTTCACGAGGCCAAAAATTATATATGTAATTCCGATCATGATGAACTACATGCATAGGATAATTTTTTTGATGGAACTCCAATTTCAATCGATTCCAATTCCAAGATCCAATATCATCGCATAGCCTATACCATGCCAATGCTTTTCCCTTCAAAGATAAAGGGAAAACCTTCTTCATAACTTCATCTCCGGGTAAACCTACAAGCTTGAACAATCCACAAATTTGTTCTACATATATCAAGTGCATATCAGGATGTTCGGTTCTGTCTCCTGCATAAGGATTAGCTAGCGGTTGTTCTGTCATACCTGAAGGAATTTCATATTCAATATTTTCAGTAGGTGCAGTAGGTTGAGGGGTAACTAACTGTGGTTCCGATCGAGGTGAAGATACCCCGAACAAAGCCCTCAAAGGATTGTTTTCCATAGTAACAAGTGACAATAAATTTCAGCACACTATATAAATGTTTCCTTACCAAATTCCACTTACCAAAGGCGCTTCACTCCCCGGCAACGGCACCAGAAAATAGCCTTGATGACCCACAAGTATAGGGGATCAATTGTAGCTCTTTTCGATAAGTAAGAGTGTCGAACCCAACGAGGAGCAGAAGGAAATGATAAGTGGTTTTCAGCAAGATAATGTCTGCAAGTGCTGAAATTGTAAGTAACAGAGTAGTTTGATAGCAAGATAATTTGTAATGAGCAAGTAACGATAATAGTAGCAAAAGTGCAGCAAGGTAGCCCAATCCTTTTGAGGCAAAGGACAGGCCAAAACGGTCTCTTATGATAAACAAAGCGTTCTTGAGGGTACACGGGAATTTCATCTAGTCACTTTCACCATGTTGGTTTGATTTGTGTTCGGTACTTTGATAATTTGATATGTGGGTGGACCGGTGCTTAGGTGCTGTTCTTACTTGAACAAACCTCCTACTTATGATTAACCCTCCCGCAAGCATCCTCAACTACGAGAAAAGTATTAAGAATAAATTCTAACCATAGCATTAAACTTTTGGATCCAATCGGTCCCTTACGGAATAGCGCATAAACTGGGGTTTAAGCTTCTGTCACTCTGGCAACCCATCATCTAATTGCTACTCCACAATGCATTCCCTTAGGCCCAAATATGGTGAAGTGTCATGTAGTCGACGTTCACATGACACCACTAAGGGAATCACAACATACATACTATCAAAATATCGAACACATATCAAGTTCACATGATTACTTGCAACATGATTTCTCCCGTGACCTCAAGAACAAAAGTAACTACTCAAAAATGATAATCATGCTCAAGATCAGAGGGGTATTAAATAGCATATTGGATCTGAACATATAATCTTCCACCAAGCAAACCATATAGTAATCAACTACAAGATGTAATCAACACTACTAGTCACCCACAAGCACCAATCTATAGTTCCGGTAACAAGATTGAACACAAGAGATGAACTAGGGTTTGAGATGAGATGGTGCTGTTGAAGATGTTGATGGAGATTGCCCTCTCCAAGATGGGAGAGTTGTTAGTGATGATGAGGACGATGATTTCCCCCTCCGGGAGGGAAGTTCCCCCGGCGGAATCGCTCCGCCGGAGGGCAAAAGTGCTCCTGCCCAAGTTCCGCCTCGAGACGGCGGCGCTCCATGCCGAAAGTCCTCTCCTTATTTTTTCTAGGTCAAAATGACCTATATACCAGAAGATGGGCACCGGAGGTGGGCCTGGGTGAGCACAACCCACCAGGGCGTGCCTGGGCTCCCTGGCACGCCCAGGTGGGTTGTGCCCACCTGGTGGGCCCCCTCTGGTAGTTATTTGCTCCAATATTCTTCATATATTTGATAAAAAATCTCCGTGAAGTTTCAGCTCGTTTGGAGTTGTGCAGAATAGGTGGCCTGACGTAGCTTTTGCAGGTCCAGATTTCCAGCTGATGTGGCTTGAAGCTACGTCTGTATTTGCCCAAAGAGGATGGGATGATGCAGCACAGTGGCGGTAGGTATTTCCCTCAGTTATGAGACCAAGGTTATCGAACCAGTAGGAGAACCAAGCAACACAACGTAAACAACACCTGCACACAAATAACAACTACTTGCAACCCGACGTGTAAAAGGGGTTGTCAATCCCTTTCGGGTAGCGGCGCCCCAAGATGGGCAAACGGATGTGAATAAAATTGTAGTAGATTGATAGATCAAACGCCAAATAAAATAAATAAGAATAAATTGCAGCAAGGTATTTTTGTATTTTTGGTTTAATAGATCTGAAAATAAAAGGCAAATAAAATAGATCGCAAAGGCAAATAATATGAGAAAGAGACCCGGGGGCCGTAGGTTTCACTAGTGGCTTCTCTCGAGAAAAATAGCAAACGGTGGGTAAACAAATTACTATTGGGCAATTGATAGAACTGCAAATACTCATGACGATATCCAGGCAATGATCATTATATAGGCATCACGTCCAAGATTAGTAGACCGACTCCTGCCTGCATCTACTACTAACTACGGACCCGAAGGTCTACAAAGAACTACTCACGCATCATCGGAGAGGCACCAATGGAAGTGGTGAACCCCTCCGTGATGGTGTCTAGATTGGATCTGGTGGTTCTAGACTCTGCGGCGGCTGGAATTGATTTTCGTCGACTCCCCTAGAGTTTCTGGAATATTGGGGTATTTATAGAGCAAAGAGGCGGTCCGGGGGGCACCCGAGGTGGGCACAACCCACCAGGGCGCGCCTAGGCCTCCTGGCGCGCCCTGGTGGGTTGTGCTCTCCTCGGAGCACCCCCCCCCCGGGCGCAGCCTTGGCCCATTAGTTGTCTTCTGGTCCAAAAAAAATCTCCATAAAGTTTCGTTGCATTTGGACTCCGTTTGGTATTGATTTCCTGCGATGTAAAAAACATGCAGAAAACAACAACTGGCACTTGGCACTATGTCAATAGGTTAGTACCAAAAAATGATATAAAATGATTATAAAACATCCAAGATTGATAATATAACAGCATGGAACAATAAAAAATTATAGATACGTTGGAGACATATCACCAGCTGCCGGAATTCTCCCTCTTTGTGTATACCTTGCATATTATGAGAGAAAAGGCATTATAATTACTACAAAAAGCATTATTATGGATAAAAACATCATAAATAACAGTAAGAAAACATGATGTAAAATGGACGCATCAGTATGCGGTGCATTGCGGTATAAGATTAGACGGGATGACCCTGGTGATGTTGAGGGCGAGCGCCCCAGGAAGAGGGTTCCTGCCAAGGTGATGTGGTATGCTCCTATAATACCACGGTTGAAACGTCTGTTCAGAAACAAAGAGCATGCCAAGTTGGTGCAACGGCACAAAGAAGACCGTAAGAAAGACGGAAAGTTGAGAGCACCCGCTGACAGGTCGTAGTGGAGAAAAATCGAGAGAAAGTGGGGGGACTTTGCAGGTGACGCAAGGAACGTATGGTTTGGTTTAAGTGCAGATGACATTAATCCTTTTGGGGAGCAGAGCAGCAATCATAACACCTGGCCCATGACTCTATTTATCTATAACCTTCCTCCTTGGTTGTGCATGAAGCGGAAGTTCATTATGATGCCAGTGCTCATCCAAGGCCCTAAGCTACTCGGCAACGACATTGATGTGTACCTAAGGCCATTAGTTGAAGAACTTTTTACAGCTGTGGAATGGAAAAGGTGTACGTGTGGTGGATGAGCACAAATAGCAGGAATTTGACCTACATGTGTTGCTGTTTGTAACCATCAATGATTGGCCTGCTCTTAGTAACCTTTCAGGACAGACAAACAAGGGATACCAAGCATGCACACACTGTTTAGATGACACCGGAAGTATATATTTGGACAAATGCAGGAAGAATGTGTACCTCTGGGACATCGTCGATTTCTTCCGATGAACCATCTCTGAAGAAAGAAAGGCAAGCATTTCAAAGGTGAGGCAGATCACCGGAAGAAGCCCGTCCTCCGTACTAGTGATGCCATACTTGATATGGTCAAGGATTTACAAGTAATCTATGGAAAGGGTCCTGGCAGACAATCTGTTCCGAATGACGCTGAGGGACACGCACCCATGTGGAAGAAGAAATCTATATTTTGGGACCTACCCTATTGGAAAGACCTAGAGGTCTGCTCTGCAATCGACGTGATGCACGTGACGAAGAATCTTTGTGTGAACCTGCTAGGCTTCTTGGGCGTGTATGGGAAGACAAAAGATACACCGGAGGCACGGGAGGACCAGCAACGTGTGCACGAAAAAGACGGCATGCATCCAAAGCAGTATCAAGGTCCTGTGAGCTACGCTCTTACCAAAGAAGAGAAGGAAATCTTCTTTGAATGCCTGCTCAGTATGAAGGTCCCGTCTGGCTTCTCAACCAATATAAAGGGAATAATAAATATCCTAGAGAAAAAGTTCCAGAACCTAAATTCTCATGACTGCCACATGATTATGACGTAACTGCTTCCGGTTGCATTGAGGGGGCTTCTACCGGACAACGTTCGATTAGCCATTGTGAAGCTATGTGCATTCCTCAATGCAATCTCTCAGAAGGTAATCGATCCAGAAATCCTACCAAGGTTAAAGAATGATTTGGTGCAATGTCTTGTCAGTTTTGAGTTGGTGTTCCCACCATCCTTCTTCAATATCATGACGCGCGTCCTAGTTCATCTAGTCGATGAGATTGCCATTCTGGGTCCTGTATTTCTACACAATATGTTCCCTTTTGAGAGGTTCATGGGAGTCTTAAAGAAATATGTTCGTAACCGTGCTAGGCCAGAAGGAAGCATCTCCATGGGCCATCAAATAGAGGAGGTCATTGGGTTTTGTGTTGACTTTATTCTTGACCTTAAGCCGATTGGTCTCCCTCAATCGCGGTATGAGGGGAGACTGACTGGAAATTGCACACTAGGAGCGGATTCAATAATATGTAGGGACGGGCATTCTTGGGCTTAAGCAGACTACACAGTTCTACATAATTCTACCTTGGTGACCCCGTATGTCAATGAACACAAGAATATTCTGCGCTCTAAACACCCGGAGCAGTCTGACGACTGGATTACATGTGAACACATCAGGACTTTCGTCAGTTGGTTGCAAACACATCTCATGGGTAACAACATTGTTGGAGATGAGATGTACTCGTTGGCCAGGACACCATCTTCGACTGTATTGACTTACCAAGGGTACGAGATAAATAGGAATACATTTTACACGATCGCCCAAGATCAAAAGAGCACCAACCAAAATAGTGGTGTCTGCTTTGATGCAGCAACCAAGAGGGTAAAGGACACATATTATGGTTACATAGTGGACATATGGGAACTTGACTATGGACATGATTTTAAGGTCCCTTTGTTTTGGTGCAAATGGGTCAATCTGTCAGGAGGCGGGGTACAGGTAGACCCGCAGTATGGAATGACAACAGTGGATCTCAACAATCTTGGGTACACAGACGAACCATTTGTCCTAGTCAATGATGTGGCGCAGGTTTTCTATGTGAAGGACATGTCTACCAAACCGAGAAAAAGAAAAGAAAAGGAAGCGAATACATCATACGATGAGCCAAAGCGCCACATAGTTCTTTCAGGGAAAAGAGATATCGTGGGAGTGGAGGGCAAGACAGACATGTCTGAAGATTATGAAAAGTTTCATGAAATTCTTCTCTTCAAAGTGAAGGCTGACCCAAGCATCCTGTTAAACGATGAAGATTATCCATGGTTACGGTGCAATAAGCAAGGGACACACGCGAAGAAAAAGTGAAGACTTTCTCTCCACAACTATTCTGATGATGGCTTTTATCTAGAATATCACTGCAGTTACATGTCAAGAAATGAAATGCCTTTTGTAACAGATGATCTTTCTTCCGAAACCTTGATACTTCGAAAGAGATTGTCCATTTTGTACACGAAGTGCATCCAGTTTTTGCCGTAACCCTCTCAACTTTTTAGCACATGCTATGTGGGTGAAATGATGATACCATGCCAACTTTCAACCTTTTTAGAGTTCATTTGTAGTGCTTTTCAATTTCAGGGTCATTTAGCTGAAAAAATCAGTAAATGCATGGAAAATAGCAAATGAAGTCAGAAAGGGTTGAAAATTGATGATGTGGCTTTGAATGGTGCATGTTGAACGCACAAAAAGTCTGGAGTTGAAATAAGTTAAAAAAATGAAATGCCTTTGAAACAGATGAGTTTTCGTCCGAAACCATGATACTTCGAAAGGGATTGTCCATTTTGTACACGAAGTGCATGCAGTTTTTGTCGTAACCCTCTCAACTTTTTAGCACATGCTATGTGGGTGAAATGATGCTACCATGCCAACTTTCAACCTTTTCAAAGTTCATTTGTAGTGCTTTTCAATTTCAGGGTCATTTAGCTCAAAGAATGAACTAATAGCAAAAAGAATGAACTAAAAAGCTTTTATAAAACTATAATAGCAAAAAGAATGAACTAAGAATCTTTTATAAAACTCTAATACCAAAAATAATGAACTAAAAAGAATCAATTAAATATAATATTCTTCAATAGTAAAAAGAATCAACTAAAAAGAATCAAAATAATATTAACTAAAATTATCAAAGTATTTATTTGTTAAAAACTTTAATAGTAAAAAGAATTTTCATAAACTATTTTTTGTTACAAACTTTCATAGAAAACTAAAAAACCTTTATAAAACTCTAATAGCAAAAGGAATCAACTAAAAAGAATCAATAAAAAATAAAACTTATGCAACTAAAATTATACACAATTTATGCAACTAAAATTATATAAAATTTATGAAACTAAAATTATATAACTAAAAATAACATATGCAAAAAATAACATTAAAAATTTAAAAAATAACATATGCAGAAAAAAGGCCCACCTACTAGCCACCACGGCCTGCACACTACTGGAAACAGAGAATTTGCCATCAGTCAGATCTTTGCCGTCTGCTAGCGGACGGCAAAGAAGGTCTTTGCCGTCCGCTTCCAAAAAATGGACGGCAAAGAAAGGGTTGACGGCAAAGACCCTATTTGCCATCAGCCAATTCTTTGCCGTTGATACGTCTCCAACGTATCTATAATTTTTGATTGTTCCATGCTATTATATTATCAATCTTGGATGTTTTATAATCATTTTATATCATTTTTTGGTACTAACTTATTGACATAGTGCCAAGTGCCAGTTGCTGGTTTTTGCATGTTTTTTACATCGCAGGAAATCAATACCAAATGGAGTCCAAACGCAGCGAAACTTTTTATGGATTTTTTTGGACCAGAAGACAACCAATAGGCCGAAGAATCACCTGGGGGCTGCTCCGAGGGGAGCACAACCCACCAGGGCGCGCCTGGAGGCCCAGGCATGCCCTGGTGGGTTGTGCCCACCTTGGGTGCCCCCCGGACCGCCTCTTTACTCTATAAATACCCCAATATTCCAGAAACCCTAGGAGAGTCGACGAAAATCAATTCCAGCCGCCGCAGAGTCCGGAACCACTAGATCCAATCTAGACACCATCATGGAGGGGTTCACCACTTTCATTGGTGCCTCTCCGATGATGCATGAGTAGTTCTTTGTAGACCTTCGGGTCCGTAGTTAGTAGCTAGATGGCTTCCTCTCTCTCGTTTGATTCTCAATACAATGGTCTCTTGGAGATCCATATGATATAACTCTTTTTGCGGTGTGTTTGTTGGGATCGGATGAACTTTGAGTTTATGATCAGATCTATCTTTTTATCCATGAAAGTTATTTGAGTTTCTTTGATCTCTTATATGCATGATTGCTTATAGCCTCATATTTCTTCTCTGATATTTGGGTTTTGTTTGGCCAACTTGATCTATTTATCTTGCAATGGGAAGAGGTGCTTTGTAGTGGGTTCGATCTTACGGTGCTTGATCCCAGTGACAGAAAGGGAACCGACACGTATGTATCGTTGCTACTAAGGATAAAATGATGGGGTCTATTTCTACATAAATAGATCTTGTCTACATCATGTCATCGTTCGTATTGCATTACTCCGTTTCTCCATGAACTTAATACACTAGATGCATGCTGGATAGCGGTCGATGTGTGGAGTAATAGTAGTAGATGTAGGCAGGAGTCAGTCTACTAATCTTGGACGTGATGCCTATATAATGATCATTGCCTGGATATCGTCATGATTATTTGAAGTTCTATCAATTGCCCAAAGTAATTTGTTTACCCACCGTTTGTTATTTTTCTCGAGAGAAGCCACTAGTGAAACCTACGGCCCCCGGTTCTCTTTCTCATATTATTTGCCTTTGCGATCTATTTTCCTTTGCTTTTATTTTCAGATCTACTAAACCAAAAATATAAAAATACTTTGCTGCAATTTATTCTTATTTATTTTATTTTGCGTTCGATCTATCAATCTACTACAATTTATTCATGTCTGTTTTGCCAATTTCTGGCGCCGTTACCCGAAAGGGATTGACAACCCCTTTAATACGTCTGGTTGCGAGTATTTGTTATTTGTGTGCAGGTGCTGTTTACGTATTGTTGCTTGGTTCTCCTACTGGTTCGATAACCTTGGTCTCATCACTGAGGGAAATACCTACCGACGCTGTGCTACATCATCCCTTCCTCTTTGGGGAAATACCGACGTAGCTTCAAGCCGCATCAAAAGGAATTTCTGGCCGTTGCCAGTGAAACATCATCAACATCTACTAGGTTCCTAATCACAAATCTCATCTCCTTGCAATTTACATTATTTGCCATTTTCCTTTCATTTTCCTCTCCCCCACTTCACAAAAATTTGCCGTTTTATTCGCCCTTTTTTTTGTTCGCCTTTTTCTCGTTAGATCTCTTGATTGTTGTCTCTACTTGTGTTACCATGAGCGTTCTATTTGCTTGCATCTTTGCTTGCTAATAATCTATTGATATGGATCATCATCCACTTGCTAATCTTTTCAAAAGATCCAATTATGATGAACCAATTGCTAGTGAATTGAGTTCGCTAGATTATCTTTATGAAGATTTGCTTGAGATTCTTGAATCTGAAAATTGTGATGAAGTGTTAAACAAGGGAATTTATAAAGTGATTCATGATAGCTCCTTGAATGAAAAGCATGATTGCAATGATATTATTATAAATTCTATTAATGTTAATTGTGTTAGTGATATGCAAAACCCCAAGCTTGGGGATGCTTGTTTTATTATGTTCACTACTGATTGCAATGATCATGATTGGGGTGATTATGATTCTTATGATATTGAAAATTTATTTAAACCTCATGATGAATATTCTTGCGATAATATTAAAAGTGGGTTTGGAAGAGTGTCAACTTTAGGTAAAAATAATCCCACATATTTGGAGAGTGTTCAATCTTATGAAATTTTTGATAAAAGTGGGTTCGGAGAGGTCATGACTTTATTTGATGATAATCCCACTATTTTGGAAAAGTGTCAACTTTGCATGCATGTGGATCATGAAGAGAAAATTTTATATGATAGTTATATTGTTGAATTTTATTATGATCCTACATATAATTATTATGAGAGAGGAAAATATGGTTTTAGAAATTTGCATGTTACTAAATTAGCTCTTGTTATGTTGAGACCGTCAATGTTTTATTCCTCTTCTTTGCATATGTTAGATGCTTCTTGTCTTGATAATTTGTTTGCTTATAAAATTCCTATGCATAGGAAGTATGTTAGACTTAAATGTGTTTGTCACATGTTTCATGATGCTCTCTTTGTGTTTCAATTATTATCTTTCATGTGAGCATCATTGAAATCTTATGCCTAGCTAGGGGCGTAAAACGATAGCGCTTGTTGGGAGGCAACCCAATGAATAAAATTTATTTTTTCTTTTTGCTTTATGTTATTGAGTGTTAGAATAATTATGCTACTATTATGACTGTGTTTTTTATGTTTTAATTAGTGTTTGTGCCAAGTAAAGCCTTTAGGATCTTCTTGGGTGATAGTTGTTTGATCTTGCTGAAAAAAAAAATTGTGATCACGAAAAGAATTCTCATTTTTAACCAGAGTGTGATAAAATGCCAATTATTTTTGCAGCAGGTTAATATACAAATTGTACACGTGTTCCTAAATTTTTCAGAATTTTTGGAGTTTCAGAAGTATTCGAAATATTCAGATTACTACAGACTATTCTGTTTTTGACAGATTCTGTTTTCTTTCTGTTGTGTGCTTGTTTTGATGATTCTATGGTTTTCTTTGATGAGTTTTTGCCATAGAAAAGTTGGAATACATTAGATATAATGCAAGAAAAAATATGAATTGGTTTTCTACAGTACTTATAGTAGTGATTTGCTTTCTTATACTAACGGATCTCACGAAGGTTTTGTTTGAGTTTTGTGTGATTGAAGTTTTCAAGTGTTGGGTTATCTTACGATGGATGAATGAACGAAGAGTAAGAAGAGCCTAAGCTTGGGGATGCCCTGGCATCCCAAGCTATTATCCAAAAGAGAGAAAGCAACTAAGCTTGGGGATGCCCCGAGTGGCATCCCCTCTTTCTTCTAACAACCATCGGTATTTTACTCGAAGCTATATTTTTATTCGTCACATACTATGTGTTTTGCTTGGAGCGTCTTGTATGATATGAGTCTTTGCTTGTTTTATTTTGTGTTTTGAGTCTTGATTCCTTGCTAGAGACAATTATTTTAGAGAGCCAAAATTATGCCATGACTTGCTAGAATTGCTCTCTATGCTTCACTTAAATTTTTATGAGCCATGGACTTGCTCTAGTGCTTCACTTATATATTTTTTAGCACAGTGTGCTTTAGTATTTTTGAAGAAATGCTCTCTTGCTTCACTTAGATTTATTTGAGAGTTAGTAAAAATTTCAAGAAATTCTCTCTTGCTTCACTTAAATTAATTTGAGAGAAAGAAATATTATGCTCATGATCTTCACTTATATTTGTTTGAGCTTATCAAAAGCAACATATGAAAATTAGTTCCAAAGTGATAGATATCCAAGAAGGATATAATAAAAACTTTCATGAAGATCATTGGACAAAATAAACTTGATTCTTAGTAATAGTTTTGAGATATGATGATGTGATATGTGAGTCATCTTGATGAGTAATTATGCTTTAGTAAGAATATTGGTGTTAAGGTTTGTGATTCCCTATGCAAGCACGAAAGTCAATAGTTATGCAATAAAATTATATCCTACTTGTGGTGCATTATTCGGTGTTAATTATGCTTACTGCTCGCTTATGAGATTATTCGTTTCTTGGTTGGTCGCTTCTCAATCTTTTTGCTAGCCTTCATTTTGCACTAAGTATGATCACTACTTGTGCATCCAAAATCCTTTAAACCAGTTTTGCCACATGAGTCCACTATACCTACCTATATGCGGTATTCTTTTGCCGTTCTAAGCAAATCTGTATGTGCCATCTCTAATATTCAAAATAAATTTCTCTTTTGTGTGCTCGTACCGCTCGCGAGGTGGTGAGGGGTGGCTAATATTTTCCATGCTAGATGTGTTATTCTCACGATGAGTGTTTATTCACTTGTCATTGCACGAGAGTAAGGCAAAGGTATTAGGGATGCCCAGTCCCGAAATGAAAAATGAATTTACTTTATGTTGTCAAATGATAAATTCCTTGGAAAGTTTTGGTATGGAAGGCACCCGTGGATACGGTTAGCCATGGAAAGTGAAAGTATGGTGGAAAAAGGAATAAACTTTAATTTCTGTTTGGGAACCGCCTATGATATATCTAGCATGGAAAGTGTTGGGAACTCTAAGTCATTTTCGTTGGTGGGAAAAGTATGCCTCTCAAAATGTTTTTATCTCTCAATTTTCGCTTTGAGCTCTGGCACCTCTACAAATCCCTACTTTCCTCCGCGAAGGGCCTTTCTTTTACTTTATGCAATTTTTATTTTTGAATTTGAGTCTCCATCTTCTCTTATAAAATCACCAACTAGGGGGCACTATGATCGTACTTCTGCATTGGATGTAGTTAATATGCGAGTGTGTTTCATGAATGGATCAATGATTGAGCATGATGGACTAGGGATAGCTTATTTTCGCGTTGATATTTTGAAAGACATGGTTGCTTGTTGATATGCTTGAGTATTTAAGTTATCATGTCAAAACTAGACTATTGCTTTGAACAATATAAAAGTCCAAATGTCCATGCTATAAAGAAAAGAATATGATATGACATGTTAGGCAGCATTCCACATCAAAAATTCTGTTTTTATCATTCACCTACTCGAGGACGAGCAGGAATTAAGCTCGGGGATGCTTGATACGTTTCCAACGTATCTATAATTTCTGATTGTTCCATGTTGTTATATTATCAATCTTGGATGTTTTATAATCATTTTATAGTCATTTTATATCATTTTTTGGTACTAACCTATTGACATAGTGCCAAGTGCCAGTTGTTGTTTTTTGCATGTTTTTTACATTGCAGGAAATCAATACCAAACGGAGTCCAAACACAGCAAAAGTTTTTGTGGATTTTTTTGGACCAGAAGACAACCAATGGGCCGAAGAAGCACCTGGGGGCTTCTCCGAGGGGAGCACAACCCACCAGGGCGCGCCTGGAGGCCCAGGCGCGCCTTGGTGGGTTGTGCCCACCTCAGGTGCCCCCCGGACCGCCTCTTTACTCTATAAATACCCCAATATTCTAGAAATCCTAGGGGAGTCGACGAAAATCAATTCCGTCCGCCGCAGAGTCTAGAACCACCAGATCCAATCTAGACACCATCACGGAGGGGTTCACCACTTCCATTGGTGCCTCTCCGATGATGCGTGAGTAGTTCTTTGTAGACCTTCGGGTCCGTAGTTAGTAGCTAGATGGCTTCCTCTCTCTCATTTGATTCTCAATACAATGGTCTCTTGGAGATCCATATGATGTAACTCTTTTTGCGGTGTGTTTGTTAGGATCGGATGAACTTTGAGTTTATTATCAGATCTATCTTTTTATCCATGAAAGTTATTTGAGTTTCTTTGATCTCTTATATGCATGATTGCTTATATCCTCGTACTTCTTCTCCGATATTTGGGTTTTATTTGGCCAACTTGATCTATTTATCTTGCAATGGGAAGAGGTGCTTTGTAGTGGGTTCGATCTTACGGTGCTTGATCCCAGTGACAGAAGGGGAACCGACACGTATGTATTGTTGCTACTAAGGATAAAACGATGGGGTCTATTTCTACATAAATAGATCTTGTCTACATCATGTCATCATTCTTATTGCATTACTCCGTTTCTCCATGAACTTAATACACTAGATGCATGCTGGATAGCGGTCTATGTGTGGAGTAATAGTAGTAGATGCAGGCAGGAGTCGGTCTACTAATCTTGGACGTGATGCCTATATAATGATCATTGCCTGGATATCGTCATGATTATTTGAAGTTCTATCAATTGCCCAACAGTAATTTGTTTACCCACCATTTGCTATTTTTCTCGAGAGAAGCCACTAGTGAAACCTACGGCCCCCGGGTCTCTTTCTCATATTATTTGCCTTTGCGATCTATTTTCCTTTGCTTTTATTTTCAGATCTACTAAACCAAAAATACAAAAATACCTTGCTGCAATTTATTCTTATTTATTTTATTTGGCATTCAATCTATCAATCTACTACAATGTATTCACGTCCGTTTTGCCAATTTCTGGCGCCGTTACCCGAAAGGGTTTGACAACCCCTTTAATACGTCCGGTTGCGAGTATTTGTTATTTGTGTGCAGGTGCCGTTTACGTATTGTTGCTTGGTTCTCCTACTAGTTCGATAACCTTGGCCTCATCACTGAGGAAAATACCTACCGTCGCTGTGCTGCATCATCCCTTCCTCTTTGGGGAAATACCGATGTAGTTTCAAGCCGCATCAGCCATACGCTGGCGGACGGCAAAGCTTCTTTGCCGTCAGCTAGCGGACGGCAAAGAGGTGGGTAGGGCCCAGTAGAGGTCCAAACCATGACGGCCCACCAGCCCCACCTCTTTGCCGTCTACTAGCGGGCGGCAAAGATTTGACAGCATAACGGCCGTTTCCCTGCCTCCTCTCTCTCTGTCTTCTCTAACCCCCACCGCCCGCCGTCCCCTCAAATCTCGCCCGACCCCCACCGCGCCCCGACCGCACACCTCCCCGTACCCCGCCCCAACCCCCAACCCCCCCGCCCCAACCGTCCCCCCCCACCGCCCGCTCCGCCCCCCCCCCCCCCTCCTGGCTCCTGCACGCCGCCCCGGCCCGCCGCCTCCCCCCACCCCCGACGCTCTGCACGCCGCCCCGCCGCGCCGGACAACCGCTCCACCCTCTCGACTCCCCACCGCTCCGGGCCGCCCGACCGCCGCCCCGCCTCCCCGGCCGCCTCGACGCCCCGCCACCCGGCCTCCCGCCGCCCCCCCACCGACCTCTCCCTCCCCGCCAACCCCTTCCTCCCCTACTCTCCTCCCCCCTTCCCTCCCCTCTTCCAGACCCTTCCTGCCCCGTCCCTGGACCCGCCTTTTCGGCCTCCTCCACCTCCCCACTCCAGTGAGCCCCCTCCCCCTCTTTTTTTAGTATAGTTTATAGTTTAGATTTAGTTTATGTTTTTTTAGTTTAGTTTAGGTTTAGTTTAGATTTAGTTTGGTTTAGGTTTATGTTTTTTAGGTTTAGGTTTATATTTAGTTTAGTTTAGGTTTGGTTAAGAAGAAAGAAGAAAGATGAAAAAAAAGAAAATAAGAAGTAGAACAAGAGGAAGAAGAAGTAGAAGAAAAGAAAAGGAGGAAGAAGAAGAAGAAGAAGAGGGGGTGTGTCGGCGCTGACGAAACCGGGTCGAGGTTAGGGGTGCGTCGGCGCCGACGGAATCGGGTTGATGTTAGGGGTGCGTCGGCGCCGACGGAACTGGGTCGAGGTTAGGGATGCGTCAGCGCCAACAGAACCGGGTCGAGGTTAGGGGTGCGTCGGCGCCGACGGAACCTGGTCGAGGATCGAGGTTAGGGGTGCGTCAGCGCCGACGGAACCGGGTCGAGGTTAGGGGTGGTGTTCGACAGGACCACCGAGGGGGCGAGGGGTCGAGGGTCTAGGTGTCGATGGTCGAGGATCTTCCGGTCTGAGTGCTAACCGACTGGTGCCGTATGTAGCTTAAGACGAGGACGTCTCCGAGCTGAAGGTCATGAGACTGGGTGAACTGCTTCCATCCGTGCGCGAAGAACGGATGGAAGCAGTTCGCCCGCGCTGATGACCTTCAGCTCGGGCACGTCTGCATCTTAAGATACGACAACAGCCGCACCATGCTCATAGTGAAGGTGTTTGACAGGACCACCGAGGGGGCGAGGGGTCGAGGGTCTAGGGGTCGATGGTCGAGGATCTTCCGGTCCGAGTGCTGACCGACTGGTGTCGTAGCTTAAGGAGCAGTCCCGAGCTGAAGGTCATGAGCGTGGGCGACATGCTTCCATCCGTGCACGAATAACAGATGGAAGCAGTTCGCCCGCGCTGATGACCTTCCGGGCACGTCTGCATCTTAAGATACGACAACAGCCGCACCATGCTCACAGTGAAGGTGTTCGACATGACCACCAAGGGGGCGAGGGGTCGAGGGTCTAGGGATCGATGGTGGAGGATCTTCCGGTCTGAGTGCTGACCGACTGGTGTTGTAGCTTAAGATGAGCACGTCCCCGAGCTGAAGGTCATGAGCTTGGGCGAACTGCTTCCATCCGTGCATGAATAATGGATGGAAGCAGTTCGCCCGCGCTGATGACCTTCCGGGCACGTCCGCATCTTAAGATACGACAACAGCCGCACCATGCTCATAGTGAAGGTGTTCGACAGGACCACCGAGGGGGCGAGGGGTCGAGGGTCTAGGGGTCGATGGTCGAGGATCTTTTGGTCCGAGTGCTGACCGACTGGTGTCGTAGCTTAAGACGAGGACGTCCCCGAGCTGAAGGTCATGAGACTGGACGAACTGCTTCCATCCGTGCACGAATAACGGATGGAAGCAGTTTGCCCGCACTGATGACCTTCAGCTCGGGCACGTCTGCATCTTAAGCTATGACAACAGCCGCACCATGCTCACAGTGAAGGTGTTCGACAAGACCGCCGAGGGGTCGGGGGGTCGACAGTCTAGGGGTCGATGGTCGAGGATCTTCCGGTCCGAGTGCTGACCGACTGCTGTCGTAGCTTAAGACGAGGACGTCCCCGAGCTGAAGGTCATGAGACCGGGCGAACTGCTTCCATCCGTGCACGAATAACGGATGGAAGCAGTTCGCCCGCGCTGATGATCTTCAGCTCGGGCACGTCTGCATCTTAAGCTACGATAACAGCCGCACCATGCTCACAGTGAAGGTGTTCGACAAGATCGTCGAGGGGTCGATGGTCGAGGATTGCTGAGGGTTCAGGGGTCGAGGGTCGCCGAGGGGTCGAGGGTGGAAGAGGGGTTGAAACTTGAAACAGCCAAACTGACTCATGAGTTAATATACATTTTATGATTCATGTCGGTATTCAATTTTTGTTGTTTTACTAATTCTATTTACTCTTCTGTCATGACAGGTGTTGAAAGATGGTGGGTGCTGGTCCTCAGCGTGGTGGGAGTGGTACTTCCATTCCACCCGTACCTCTCCGGAGAGCGTTGTACGAGGGTATGGCTTCACCGGTGGGCTTTTCTTCGTCGGCATCGTTGCCCACCGGGAGAGGAGGTCGGGGAGGGAGGAAGAGAGGAGGTCGGGGAGGACGTGGCCACGGGAGAGGTAGGCAGCCTCCTACGCCTTCCTCGCCGCCACCCCTAGCTGAGTCACCCGAGCACAGACTGCTAGGGGGCACGTCTGAGGAGGAGGCTACGCGGACTCCGGCCCACGAGCCTCGGGTCGACGGGCCTTCGCCCCCCTTCTCTTCGGCCCATGAGACTTCAGTCCACGAGCCTCGGGTCGACGGGCCTTCGCCCCCCTCCTCTTCAGCCCATGAGACTTCGGGCCAGGACGCTTGGGCCCACGTGACTCCACCCCAGGCTACGTCCCAGGAGACGTCCGGATGGGGTACCTGGCAGGATCCGCCTGAGGGGTCGAGTGGGCATGCTGATGATAACAGCGAGGACGAGGTGGTTGAGGGGGCCACCGTCTACCAGAGTGGTAGTACACGGCTCCCGACTGTGCCGGTGACCCGCGAGCAGAGGTGGTTGGTTTGGCCTGATGGGACGAGCTAAGTGCATTTACTCTTTTTGTACCTTTTGCAATCATGTTTTTTCAAAATATCTAATGCGTTGGCCCTGTCATACTGCAGGGGTTGGGACCACCATCAGGATGTTCGCAGGCCCAACCAAGTCCTTGGTGTGATTTGCCGGCAAAACTTCCCGAGGTGGGTCACGTTGCCCGATGAGGGTCACGTTACAGAGCTACACTACAAAAAAATACACTTTCGTGATGATACGTGTTTGTCACAGTAGGTCACGTTTTCTGTCATGCATGTACATCCATGACGATTTTATGACAGAATCAAGATAGTCATACCTGTGCTATCGTAGAAGTGTTCCATGACATTACCAAAATTATCATCACGGAAGTGTCCACTTCCATGACGATAAATCGCGCGTCACAGAAGTGCTTTCGTCAAGGGTGACCGACACGTGGCATCCACCGTAACGGGTCACCGTTAAGCTATCAGGTTCCGGTTTGGATCCAATAACCCGTTAACAGCCCGGACCAATGGGGATTTTCCACGTGTAAAATTCTCAATGGACAGAGTAACCACGCGTCGGCTCACCGTTGGGACAGATGTCATCAGCTCATTGGACCGAAGGCGCCTATGATTCATCCACACATGGCACGGCCCAACAGAGGCCCATTCCAGTGAAAAGGCTGGCCCATTTGACTTGGTCAAAAGGTAGCGGGCCGGCCCACGGAAAGCCTGTTAACAGCCTATTCACATATAGCCCATTTACAGCCCGCTAACTCACGGCCTACCGGAATTTGGCCCAGTAGCGTCATCTGGGCCGTCCAATATGATACCAGCCCGTTGTAACTTCCGTCCCATGTATGGCCCATGACGTCCTTCGGCCCATAGGAGGCCCTTTGTAACTCTGGGCCCATTAAAGGCCCGAGATGAAACTGGCCCATAATGAATAGTGTATCGCTTTATACCCATTAACAGCCCATTATTCCGTCGGTCGTTTTCCAGCCCGTGTTAACTTTCGGCCTTCTAAGGGCCCATTTATTCTTGGGCTCATTTCTAGAATTCGGTTAGTTATGGTCCGTTACTGGCCTGTTCCGTTTGTGGGCCAAATTCAGCCTGTGGTTACATTCGGCCCGTTTCTGGCCCGTTAACCCATTGGGCTGTTTTCATAGCGTTATCAAATACGGCCTATTAACGACCCGTTATGGTCCACGAATAGTACGGCCCATGTTTGGCGAAATGATTATATGCCTCGTAGAAGGCCCATGGATCCTACGGCTCGTAGAAGGCCAATGGATCCTATGGCCCGTAGAAGGCCCATGGATCATACGGCCCATAGAAGGCCCATGGATCCAACGGCCCGTAGAAGGCCCATGGATCCTATGGCCCGTAGAAGGCCCATGGATCCTACGGCCCGCAGGAGGCCCATGGTTACAGCAGTCCATGTGTTGCCATGGTTATTGTGGCCTAGTTACCAAAAATAGGTTATTGTGGCCACTAGAAAAACGCGGAAAAAGAACTGGAGTGACTACAAGCAAATTACTAAACAAGACAATAAGGAAATAAATAAGCAAGCAACTAACCTAGGCTATTACGGCTATTACACATATTACATCCACTGGGCATCAAAGTTTGCCACCAGTGCAAATATAGGGAACAAAGCAGCATATTACATACACTGGCCGTCTAAATTGGCCACCAGTGCAAATAAACGCGGCAGCAAAACAAGTCCATAACTGAAACAACTTCAGAAGAGCTCAGGAAATGTTATCCTGGGTATCCACCATGCTGGCAATAAGCTAAGCAAGCTTATTAGCTTTGTCCTGTTTGGCGCTAAAATCCTCCAACGCTTGCTGTTGCACCAGAAAGTATGCATCTGAATGCTCCAGGGACTTCCGCAGTCCTTCCGCTTCTTGTCGCAGCACAGCTGATCGATGTCTTTCAGCTTGTAGTTGAGACTCAAGAAACCGAACTGATTCAGACAATGAGTTTGAATAGCTTGTGCCAGCGGTAGTGGCCAGTAACTCGAACATTAAACCAAGATAGGACTTTGGGGTTGTCTCACTGTCTTCAAGATAGTTTTCCTTAGCTGTTTTATCAGCTTTGTTGGAGACCAACAAGGATGTCTCACTATCCTGAACCTTATCTGCATTACTTCCTTTACCATTGCTTAATAAGGCACTCTTCCCCAATATTCTGTCAGCATTCTAAAAGAAGAAACAAGTAGACACATAACAGGTTTAGCATGTACTAGTATATGAAACTCATTTCGGTGAACCAGTTCATTAGTAAGGTGGACAAGATTAAACTACCAAGTCTTCTATTGCCAAGTAGTACATTATAAAAGCATCATACAATATATATATCTATGTCCTATGGTCATTGCATTGTCTTGCCAAATCAAAATAGAGACACGGTTCAAATCATATCAGTTCAAGAGAAAGCAGCACTGAAAGAATACAAAGCGTGGGAAACTACACGGCACAACAAGATTTCAGATGGGTACCACGGGTCTACATGTACAACAACACTATTGGCTCTATTGTGATGCTAGTAATGTGCATGATATGAGAAGTCAACTGTATACACAATTGTAATTGAAATCAACAGAGCTATTTATAAGAGCAAACCTGTTAAAGAAACATGCATAAACATACCTATTGTGCCATTGGAGTTTCGATTGGATCCTTCAATTTAAAAATAAGTTTGTATGAGTAAATACAGTGATACAAGAGCAAAACAGTATGCACGATAGCAATGGAATCTTAAATTAGAACATTTGTTCATCAGGTTTAAGCACTAGTTCTACATGAACAGAGTACAGTAAGACGCAAGCATATAGTACTTAAAAAAATGAGCTCATAGACCTTACCACATTCTTGGTTCGGGACCAGTACAGAACAAGGCGTTCCCAGTCATCGTCCAGTAAATGTGTCTCATGAGAACGTAAGGGAATTTGATGAGTTTTTTTGCCAGTGAAGTACGTTTTCTTCAGGTAATTCCGATACCGCCACCAAGCATTCTTGAAGATAGCAGAGGTATTAGCACAGTTACCTCATCCTGAGTTTCAAATCGGTCCTTCTCTATAGAGAAAAATGGGAAAATTTGCTGTATTATAACCATCATGGAGGTAGAATGTATGGGACAAAGCAAAGTAATTGCCATGAATAATATTACTTACACATAACTCCTGGAGAAACACCCGCAACTGTCATTTTCCTTCATCTTCAGTATAATATTTCCATGATGGGAAGATACGCACATAGGATTTAACAACATCAAATGCGATAGATGCTAAACTACGAATGACTGGTTGTGCTTCCTCCATAGGAATAGGTATACTAACTGGTGGAGTTGGGGTTCGCCGTGGTAGTACTAGCGCTTTGGGCACTGGAGCTGCCTTACTAACTGCTCTTGTTTGGGAGCTTTGTGGTGGAGATGGTGCTGTGTCAACAGGAACTGGGTTACTATCTGCTGGGGTTGGGGTTAGATTGGGTGAAGCTGGTTCTCTATCCATCGCAGTAGGGGTACAATCTGTGAGAGTCTGGGTTATGTGTGGTAGGGCTTGTTCTCATGCATGTACAACCGGGGTGCTATCTCCACCAAGAGGTAGCACTGTTTTATTTGAAGACCATGTTTTTACTCCGCTAGATACTGCCATCACCCGCTCCAATTCAAATGGCTGTTAAACATGAAACATAGTTGAATGTACAGACATTGTATGAGAGACAGATGTAATAGATAGTGTGGAAAAAAGAGGGCATGAAATAGTTGACATGTATATTGTTTAACTAAAACGGATAGCATGACATAATTTCACATATATGATGTCTATCTAAACAGGATAGCATAGCATAACATAATTCAAAGATATGATGACTAACTAAACAGGATCGCATGACATAATTCACATACGTGTTATCTAAGTAATCAGGATCGCATGATTTAATTCACATATGTTATTTATATGCTAAGCAGAGGGTATTCGCATATATGATGTTTGAACTAAGAACATGGTGTTGAATATTGTGTATATGATGTCTAAACTATACAATGCAAGACACCATATGCATGAAATGAGCAGTATAACCGTGCCAAGTTAGAGCATACACCTCGGTGGGGGAATAGGACTGGTCATCTGTCTCTGAATCCATCTCTGAGGAGCTATCGGGACCCAGCAAGAGATCTGCTTCGACAGGTAGCACTGTCTGCTCTGAAGGCCTTGTTTTCACTCTAGATTTTTCTATCACCCACTCAAATGGCTGATTCACAGGGAGAGTAGTTTAATGTACAAACATTGTCGACAAATGGAAATGTAATGAAGAAAAGGATGGGCAAGATATCATTCAAATATATGATGCCTGGTTAAACAGGATGGCATTGCACATTTCACATATATTATGGCTGGCTAAAAGACATGAGACTGCATAATTCCCATATATGATATAGAAACTAAACAGGTGGCATTACAGAACATGTCTAAACGAAGCAGATGACATATATGATGTCGAAAGTAGGCACTGCAAGGCAACATATGCATGATATGACTAACATCATCATGCCAAGTTAGAGCAAACACCTTGGGGGGTAAATAGGAGTGGTCAGCTGCGTCTGAATCCGCCTCAGAACAAATATCTTCCTCTGGATTACAATCTGGAGAGAGGGGGGGGGGGGGAGGGTTTGCCATTGAACCCACCATGGAGCGATGTCTGCATGACATTGTATTGCCGCGCAAAACTCTTCTCTTTTTCTCTACATGTTCAGCATGACTGTGTACAATATCTGACATGCATACGAAAAAAATATTATGAGATTATGTAAGGAGAGCATGCAGAAATCTAGAGTGATGGTAACAACCAGTGGATGGAACCAAAAATAATGATAGCAGGCTGATGATTGCTTTAGTTTTAATAAAAAGACAGATAATGATTGCTTTACTATTTGTTTCCCACCCAAGATGAACAACATAGGCATACCCTAGGTGAATCAGATGTTAGACAGGGATACTATTCATTGCTGCCTCGATATGTGCCCCACAACTAATTTAGAACTCAAGTTTGAACATTAATTTGGACCTGACTTGGAGTCTAAGAGGTGAACATGACGATAAAGTAGCAGGTAATATTAAGCAATGCATAACATAAGCAGAAACAAAAGAGTGCGACCTCTCTTGTGGACCCATGTATTCCTCAGGTTCATCTGCTGAGTCGATGATGGTGATGCCGTTGCGGTGGGTGCCAGCGGCAGGGAAGGAGATCTGAGGCGGTGAAAGACGGTCAGGAGTCGTGATGTCTGGTTTGGTGGATGCTTCTGTCAATGGAGCAGCTCAGGTGAGGTGGACGACGTCGCGGCAGGAGCAGGACAAACCACACAAAGTTTTCTTCGACACCTACCTGTAACTGAAGTAATTCTGTAAGGGCTCCTTTGGCTTGCATGATTCTAAAACGCAGGGATAGGAAAAACACCGGAATAGGATAGGAATGCACATGGGAAACAGAGCATTTGTAAACACAGCATTTCTGTCAACTTGGGTGTTTGGTTCACAGGAATTAGAAGAGCAGAGGAATGCAAAGAAACATGGCCAAATTAAAGTGAAACCATATGAAAGCGTGTACAGTTAGAATGTTATTCTGCCACTAATGCACTTGGTCTTGTTTTCATGCATAGGATTTTGAAAAGTAGGTCCAGGTGGATGTTTTGCTCCATTCCTTTCAACAAAATGCATGAATAATTGAATAGTAGAGTGCCATAGGAAAATTTCCTATTGCTATGTTTTTCCTTTGAACCAAAATAGCCCTAATGGATCGACATGAATGTAGAGTAATAAGTGATGCGACAAGTGTACAACCTCTTTGCCGTAGCCGTGTCGACCTCAGCATCATTGGGTTGGTCGCTGAAGAAGTTGAGGCAGAGGTGGCTGTCGGAGGTGTGGAGGAAGATCTCAGGAATCTGTAGACGGTGTCCAGGGCACTGCTCTGTTGTGATGGATGGTTCTGTCGTTGGAGCAGCTCCGGTGAGCCGTAAGACGTCGAGGCTGAAGCAGTACAAGACAGACATCGTTAATCTCAAGTGGGATTCTAATAGCATCTCCAATAGATGATGTAAAATACATTACCAAAAAGTGATAGATGTAAAATTTACATCACCAAAAAACACCTGACTACAACAGATGAGGTAAAAACTGTTGACTCTGAACTTAACTGTCGAAACTGAAATTTACTGTGGAATCTGAATGTTACTATCGAAACTGAATGCAATGGTAGCAGAGAGGCACTTCACATGTAGTTTAGGGAGGGCCTACAGTTCATCTTCAACCTACACCCCCCTGAGCCGCCAGCCAGCACTGGCCGAACCGCCGGCCCCCGCCGCACGCGGCCGGCGACGCTCCCGCGCCGCCTCGCCGCCCCGAAACCACTCCCCACCGCCGGTCCGCCGCCCCGGCTAGCCTATAGACCCCCCCCCCCGCGCCGAGCTTTTTCTCTGGCAATCCCTACACCACCGCCCCACCACCGCGCCACCCCACTGCCGGCGACCACCGCCCCCACCCTGAACCCTAAGATACATAGTGGGGTACCTCTCCGACGAGCCCCCCTCCCCGTTGCGGGTGGTTCTTCCTTAACTCCGGCGAGCCCCCCCACCCCCTGAAAATAGACTGACCCAAAAGTTGATTCATTCGACTGAAGTGTAGCTAAATCAGAGCAGAGCAGCAATACGAGCGAGAGGGAGAGCAGCAGCAGCAGCGTGAGCGAGCGAGCGAGAGCCGGAGCAGCAGCAGCAGATCCGGCTGGTATGGCCGCCGCTGCCGAAGGGGCCTCGCATTGGGTGAGGGAGTCCAGGACTAGGGAGTCCTCGGGTGTCCGGGCTATTTGAATGGGCCGGACTGATGGGCTGTGAAGATACAAGCAGAAGACTTTTCCCCCATGTCCGGGTAGGACTCCTGTATGCGTGGATGGCAAGTTTGGTGTCCGGATGTACTATTTCCTTCCTTTGCCAACCGACTCTGTACAACCCTAGGTCCCTCTGGTGTGTATATAAACCGAAGGGTTTAGTCTGTAGAGGCCATCAGAATTCTCATAGGCTAGACAACTAGGGTTTAGCCATTAGGATCTCGAGGTAGATCAACTCTTGTAACCCCTATACTCATCAAATACAATCAAGCAGGACGTAGGGTTTTACCTCCATTAGGAGGGCCCGAACCTGGGTAAACACCGTGTCCCCCTTGTCCCTTGTTACGCTCGATCCTCAAACGCACAGTTCGGGACCCCCTACCCGAGATCGGCCGGTTTTGACACCGACATTGGTGCTTTCATTGAGAGTTCCATTGTGTTGTCGATAGAAGGATCGATGGCCCGCCTTATCATCAATGATGATATCACTTCTGGAAGGAACCTAACTTCAGGACAGGTCCTCCAGCTTGGCGGTTTCACCAAGGGCACACGCACGGCCGTTAAGTCAATGTCGGCCCCTGCAATCGCCAAACATCACCTTCGCATCGGCCTCGAACACTCTGAAAAGATGGATCCGGCGGATATCTCGTCCTTGAACGAGCTGCTAGATCGCATCGCCGCCCAGGGGCTTGCAATAGACTATGATCGGATTGGGCTCAAACCCGATCAGAGGGAAATCAAATCCCCACCGATCACCCATCTAGTAGCGGTCGTCGAGGAGCGAGCCGAAAACACTTCTTCCCCTAAGTTAAAAACCAGCTATGTCCGGATCTCCGAGCCCCTCGAGCTGGACACCCTCCCTCCGGATGAGACTTCGCGTCTTCCGAAACCAGGGTCAGACATAGAGCCCGGAAAGCACCTGGATCTTCCCGGGCCCGAACTGGTGACCTCGGAAACTTTTCAAGCTCCATATTCAATCTTGGGTCAGGATTCGGGTTTTAACCCACCCACCTGGCACAATCAATACTCTCCAAGTAATTCAGGCCCTCCAGACATATGTGACCTAATGTATGTACGGCAGCAACCTCAGGAAATGGTCCATCACTTCTGGGCCAGATTCCTCCTTGTTAAAAACAAGATCAAAGATTGCTACGACGACGAAGCAGTTCCGATTTTTTATCGTAACTGTACAGACGAGGGGATTCTGAACGCCCTCAACCGTCACCGCATACAGAACTTCACGGAATTATCACACTTAGTATAGAAGTACTATGCGATGGAGAGCACATGGAAGGCCCTGAACGCCCGGTTGGAACCTACTGCCTTTAAGCGGTCCACCACACGGGCAAAACGGATACACCCCTACGAGGTATCCGATCACAAGCCCGTCGACAAGAAAAACAAACCCCTCACAGGGCAGAGAACAGTTCTTGCTGAACTCCTCGACAAACCCTGTCAGATACATGCGACGCCGAGTACCAAACCAACTCATAGCCTGCTGGCATGCTGGGTACTCCAGCAAGTGGCTAAAAGCGGTGAGGCTATCCTCACCAATATCACTCCAGAAAAGTATTCTTCAGAGGGTGACGATCTCAACGTCTTTACGGTCTTCGAGACCTTCTCTTCAAATAATCGGCGCAAAAGGGCGCTCCGCGACCTCGCCGAAATCAACCAAGTAACCACAATGAACCCTTGGAACGACGCGGCCATAACTTTCACCGCCGACGACGAACCAAGGGCCCGATCAGTCCGAGCACCAGCCGCCTTGGTCTTAAACCTGATTGTGGATGGCTTTCGACTCACCAAAGTGCTCACGGACGGCGGTAGTGGACTTAACCTCATCTATGAGGACACGCTCGACAAAATGCAAATCGATAAGACCCGCATCAAGCAAAGCAGTACCACCTTTCGAGGCATCATCCCCAGTCGAGAAGCACGATGTTCGGGGAAAATCAAACTCGATGTAGTATTCGGCATGCCCGAGAACTACAGATCCGAAGAGCTGCTCTTCCACGTGGCCCTCTTCAACAGTGGATATCACGCCCTTTTGGGGCGGGACGCCTTCTCACGCTTCCAAGCCATACCCCATTACGGGTACATGAAGCTCAAAATGCCGGGGCCCAACGGAATAATCACTATCACCAGTGATCCGGATATAGCACTCCGCGCCGAAGACAAAACCGCATCCTTAGCCCTCGAGGCACTATCTGAAGCCCTTGCGGCCGAAGAACTGACCACCTTGAGATCCACGGTGGACAAGGACGATGTGATCCTTGATAAGAGGCCCAAATCTACCTCTTTTAAACCAGCAGATGAAATAGTTAAATTTCAAGTGCACCCGACGGATGCCAACAAAGCAGCGTCCATCGGAGCACAGCTGGATCCAACGGTCGATACCACTTTACGAGCATTCCTGCATGAAAATTGGGACATCTTCGCCTGGCATCCTTCGGACATGCCCAGGATCCCACGCAGATTGGCTGAACATAGCGTCAACATAATCAAGGGGTTCAAACTGGTCAAGCAAATGCTACGGCGATTTTCCGAACCCAAACGACAATCTATGGGGGAGGAGCTAGCTAAGTTACTTGAGGCCGGGTTCATCAGAGAAATCAAACACCCGGATTGGCTAGCCAACTTGGTCATGGCGCCAAAGAAGGATAAATCCTGGCGCCTTTGTGTCAATTTTAAAGACCTCAATTAGGCCTGCCCCAAGGACCCTTTCCCGTTACCCCGCATTGACCAAATCATCGACGCAACCGTAGGACACGACTCACAGTGTTTCCTCGATGCTTACTCTGGATACCATCAGATTAAGATGAAGGAGTCCGACCAGGCCACAACGACGTTCATTACCCCGTACGGGTCTTTTTGTTTCAACACTATGCCTTTTGGGATCAAAAACGCTGGTGCCACTTACCAACACATGATTCAAACATGTTTGGAAAAACAAATCGGCAAGACAGTGGAAGCATATGTGGACGACGTGGTCATCAAGACTAAACACGTCGAATCATTGGTGGACGATCTACGCCTCACATTTGACAACCTCCGAACATATGACATACGGCTCAATCTGGAAAAATGTGTTTTCGGCGTTCCAGCCGGGAAACTGCTCGGGTTCATTGTTTCCAATAGAGGAATCGAAGCGAACCCAGCCAAAATCCAAGCCCTATCACAATTGTCAATGCCAACAGACTTAAAGCAGGTCCAAAAACTAGCTGGGTGCGTGGCAGCCTTAAGCCGCTTCATCTCCAGATTGGGAGAAAAGGCATTACCACTTTATCGACTGCTCCGACGCACCGATCACTTTGAATGGACGGATGCGGCTACAGCCGGATTGGAAGAAATGAAACCTTGTTAGCAGGCAACCCAATCCTAGCTGCCCCAGGTGTTGGCGAGCCTATCACTACAGGAATCATGCACTTTGTCGTCCGCCATGGCTGACGGCAAAGGCATGCCTGGCGGACAGCAAAGGCCTTTACCGTCAGCCAGTAGACGGCAACAGGTCCGGCTGAATAAGCAACGACAAAGGGCACTTTGCCGTCTGCTGGCAGACGGAAAAGATGAAATGGTCTTTGCCATCCGCCAGCAGACGGCAAAGAGCCTGGACGGCACACGTGGCAGGTTAGGTCCGTTAGGGGGTTAACGGCATGCTTTGCCGTCTGCTGGCAGACGGCAAAGACCATTGCATCTTTGCCGTCTGCCAGCAGACGGCAAAGTGCACAAATATGCCAGCCCAGCCACCCCCCAGGTAGCTGCCATGTGGCAAGCTATGCCGTCTGCTGGCAGACGGCAAAGATGCCAAGGTCTTTGCCGTCTGCCAGCAGACGACAAAGTGGCCAAATAGGCCAGCCCAGTGCACCCCAGGTTGCACAGGTAGCTACCACGTGGCAGCTTTGCCGTCTGCTGGCTGATGGCAAAGCTCTTTGCCGTCTGCCAGCAGATGGCAAAGAGCCTGTACAACCCCTGTTTTTTCTTAAATTCATTCAATTTCACATAATTTCACAGATATATATATATATACACATTTGAGAATACTTTCAACAAGCATAACAACACATATACATACCAAATCATATCCCTGCCATATGGATATGATCATCCAACACATATACATACCAAATCAAAAGTCCATATGCAACATAAATAGCTAGCCAACATATCCAACAACAAGCATACAATGGTTTCATCCATACATACATATATAGGTAGCAAGTTTCACATTGTTCATCCTACAAAATCAAAACAAAAAGGAAGCACAAAGAGAAGAGTAGACTCCATCAACGCAAGCTTCCTCATCGAAAGCAAATCTACAAATTGGGAAAGAAGAAAGTTAGAAGAAGAAGAAGAAGAAGAAGACTAGAAGAAGAAGACTAGCTAGAAGAAGAAGAAGAAGAAGAATTTTTCTTCTCTTTCTTTTTCTCCTCTCCTCTTCTTTATCTTCTTCTTCTTCTAACTAAGGTAGGTAAAAATACCATTTTTTAGCTAAGCTAGGTAAAAATGCTAAGTGTAGGTCATTTTAGAGCTAAGCTAGGTAAATAGGTCATTTTGGAGCTTAGTAAGGTTATTATGTCATTTTCATGGAAAATAAGCTAAGTCTATGTCATTTTGGAGGTAACAAAGATTATCATGCCATTTTTGACCTAAGTATGCTAAGTATGTCATAAATGAACTGAAGAAGCTAAGTATAGGTCATTTTTGAGCTAACCTAGGTAGTTATGCCATTTTTGACCTAAGTAAGCTAATTATGTTGTAAATGAACTAGGTAAGCTAAGTATAGATCATTATTGAGCTATCCTAGGTAGTTATGCCATTTTTAGCTAACTAAGCATATTAAGTCATTTAGGAGGAAAAATGCTAAGTATAGGTCATTTTATAGCTATCCTATGTAAAGTATAGGTCAACTAAGATTATTATGTCAATTTGGAGAAAAATAAGGTAAGTATAGGTCATTTTTGTTGTAACCTAGGTGATGATGCCATTTTTTGAGCCAACTTACGTAAGTAAAGCTCATTTTTTATCTAACTTAGGTAATTATGCCATTTAGGAGGAAAATAAGCTAAGTATGCATTTGTAAAGCAAAACACTAGAGAAAACTTACCCTCATCACAACAAATGTGATGAAGATCGCAACTAAGGTAACAATTGATCCAAAGGCATAATACCAAGCCTCATTATTAATGGCATATTTTCTAATCTTCTTAAGCTTCAGGCGCATTGCATCCATCTTCAAGCGCATTGCATTCAGCTTCATCTTGTGATCATCGACGACATCGGCAACATACAACTCCAATGTCATCTTCTCTTCTTCAATTCTTTTAATTTTTTCTTTCAAATACTCATTTTCTTTTTCAACTAAATTTAACTTCTCGACAAGAGGGTCGGTTTCAAATTCCGGTTCACATACCTCCTAGATTAAAATATCTCTATGTCAACTTGATGGCCATAATTGTCATAAATGCGAAATGCAACAAATAGTTATAAAAGAGAATTTACCACATCCAAATCATAAAGCGGGCGAGGGCCGAAGGGGACGGACATCAAGACCATGGCACTATGTATAATAAACAATCATACAAAGTAAGAAAATTATACAAGTAACTATATAAATCATACTATCATACAAGTAACTATATAAATCAAGTACAACATAAAAAATTGAATACCTAATAATAATCTGGATCATCGGGTTCAATAAATGCTTCGGGATCAATAAATGCATCATCATCATCACTATCAGTAATGACGTGATCATCATCATCATTAATAAATGCATCATCATGTGGAAGGCCACCTTTACGTAATCGGTCAAGCATTGACAGGTCATCCGCAGCAGTAACCTCTTGTAGTTCAGGCTCTTCTTGTTCCGGCTCAGGGGTGAAGTCGGGTTCACTGTCGCTGTCTACTTCAATGTTCTGGGGTGAAGTAGAGCGGTTCTTGAAATACTTTTTGGAAAGACGTGTTTCTTGGAAGAATTCTCCTTCATATGTGTCTGGGTTAATGTGAGGTTCATAATCCTCTTCATTGGGGGGAGGTGGTCTAACACGTGGCGGCACTTCATAAACGACATCCCAACCATTGAGATTTGGATCACTTTGACAGGCCCACGGTAGATAGAAAACTTGGATTGCCTGTTGAGCCATAATATAGACATCGGGAACATCCAAATGGGTGCTTTGTTTGATTTCCACTAGCCCTAAGTGTTCATGAGTCCTTCTAGTCTCCTTCGGCTGGAACCAATAACATTTGAAGACTACGACGTTTGGTGGGTTTGCACCATAGAATTGAAGTTCATAAATTGCTTCAACTCTTCCATAATACTCGGTATCTCCTTCGCCGATAGCAGAGACACAACAATTTGTAGACTTCCGGTCAGCCATAGATAGCTCTTTGCCATAGGTACGAAAGTGATACCCGTTGATGTCGTATTTGTCAAATGAATGGACCTTAAAGTCAAAACCATTAGCGACTTGTCTCAATTCGGCGTCCATAAACTCTGAATTAGCCTACAAGTTTAATATGAAAGGGATTGTTGCATTAGCCACAAATTAGACGAAGAAAAGAAATGGTCTAATGGAAATTACCGCTTGTTTGAACCAAGAGATGAAACCGGGATAGCCGCCTCCATGCTTTGCTAGAAGCTCATACTCTTCGACGGAATCCTTTTGGATCACCGCTCCATACGAGAATTTGGCGACGTATCGACTGTATCAAATTTATCCGGGAATAAGAGCAGTTCAAAGGAATTAGAAGTTGCGAAACAATGTACCGAGAACTTACTCGATGTACGGCCGCACTTCTGTTAGGTTGGTGAAGATATACAACGAAATGATCTGCCATTCTTCGAAATCCAACGTTAAGAAATTAGAAGCACCGGCTGGTGCGAGATCCCCTTTGAATAGGCTGAGGTTGGATCCACCCTTTTTAGGGTCGTCAGCATTGTACCGAGGCTTCGGATTATTCAAATGATGATTTTTGGATTCGTAGTGTGCTGTCACGAAGTTTGCCGCCTACTCAGCAATGAATGCCTCAGCCATCGATGCTTCAATTCTATGTTTATTTTTACATTTTGCTCGTAGCGTCTTCTACATCCTCTCAGTTGCGTAGCACCAACGATTTTGCACGGGCCCCCCCCAATCTTGCCTCGGTTGGGAGATGCAAAATCAAGTGCTGCATTGGATTAAAGAAGCCCGACGGAAAGATCTTCTCTAACTTGCAGATCAACTTCGGCGCCAACTCTTCCATTTCTTCTAGCAGGCCAGGCGATAGTTCTTTTGCACAAAGAACACAGAAGAAATAGCTCAGCTCTGCCAGTACTAGCCATTCATCCTCAGTGATGAAGCCACGCAACATCATCGCATTACCCGCTCAATCCATATGTGCCAATCATGACTCTTGAGACCAAATATCTTCAATTTATCAAGACTCACTCCCCTCTTTAGATTCGCTGCATACCCATCGGGGAACATCAACTGCTTTTGCACCCACAAGATAATTTCCCTCATAGCTGGCCTTCCAAGATTGAACCATGCCTTTTGCTTCGTCCAGTTCTGCTTTCCTTTCGGTTCTTTCATGTTTTGTAACGGTCTATCACATAGCGCCTCCAGATCAACTCTAGCCTTAGTATTATCCTTAGACTTCCCCTCTATGCCAAACAATGTACCAAAAAGTGCCTCGGCGATATTCTTTTCAGTGTGCATCACATCGATGTTGTGTGGGCAAAGGAGGTCTTTGAAGTAAGGCAGATCCCACAGGCATGTCTTGTGAGTCCAGGCGTGTTTCAAATTATACCCCTTGAAATACCCTGGACGCTCTGGATCTGGCTCGAGAGCATTTAACTGATCCAGGGTCTCTTCGCCTGTCAACGCAGGTGGTGCAGAGTTTTTGACAACTCTACCTTTGATGAAGTTCTTCTTGTCTTTCCTGAACTTATGGCGAGGATCCAGGAACTGTCTATGCATGTCGAAGCAAGAAAACTTGTGACCGGCCTGAAGCCAACGGAACTCAAGAGCTCCCTTGCATGTGGGGCACGGGAACCTTCCATGCACACACCAGCCAACGAATAGCGCATACGCCGGCAAGTCATGCGTCGAGTACATGTACCAGACACGCATTATGAAGTTCCGTTTGCTAAAGGTGTCGTATGTCTTGAACCCATTATCCCAGGCTTCTTGCAATTCGTCCTTCAGCGGCTGCATGTACACATTAATATTCTTCCCCACATAGTTGGGCCCTGGAATTATCAACGTCAGGAAAATGTTCTTTCTTTGCATAATCTGTCCGAGGGGGAGATTGAGTGGAAAGACAAATACGGGCCAACAACTGTATTGGGCTGCCGTCAGACCAAACACACTGAACCCATCCGTGCTGATGGTGACTCGAGGATGCCTCGGATCTGCCGCTTTGTCATCATGTAATGCATCGAAGCGCTTCCATGCTTCACTATCCGATGTGTGCACCATCATCAGCTTCCCATCTACATCTAGTTGGGTTCTTTTGCCCGTTTTGTGCCATGTCATCTGTCTGGCCGTCTCTTCGACCATGAAAAGACATTGAAGTCTTGGTACGATTGGCATATACCGAAGAACATTAACGGGGATTTCGGTCTGCGTCTTCTCACCCATACCATTGTCTACCACAACATACCTGGATGACATGCAAATGGGACAATAGTTCAAGTCCGCATATTGAAGCCTAAATAAGGCACATCCTTTCTCACAGGCATGTATCTTCTCATAGGGCATCTTAAGAGCATGGAGGATTTTGTCTAACTGGTACAGCTTTGCCGGTAGTACATGGCCTTTGGGTAGAAAACGTCCAAATACTGTCATCATCGCGTCGTAGCATTCTCTGCCCAAGTTGAATTGAGCCTTCAGAGCCATTATTTGTGAGATGGCATCCAGCTGACAAAGCTCAGTGTGCTCATGGAGAGGACGTTTTGTAGACTCCAACAATTCATTGAAGGCCTTTGCAGATTCCTCCATCTCATTGTCCCAGTCCCGAGCATCATCAAAGTCTTGCACCATGTCTTGCATCCCGGTACCATGCTCGTCGGTGCGACGATGAAGCACCTCAGCTCTGGCACATTGGGCAGACTCGCCATGAAATGTCCACACCGTATAATCTGGCGTAAAACCCCTCTTTTACAGGTGTTTGCCCATTTCATCCTCTGTCCTCTTGTGCCAATTGTTGCACCCAGCACAGGGGCACCATGTTGTCCTCTGGCCATTTGCAAATGCGGCTCTCAGAAACCCCTTGGTTTTTGTTAACCATTCAATGGTCATGTCTTTCTGACTAGTGTGACCAGTGTATATCCACGCATGATCACTCATCTTGCCTAGCTACTGGATACATAAGAAATATATAGATAAATCAGCATGTATATATTCATCAGTTAATGGAGTTTGTCACTTTTATTACGTCCATGCAACCTAGATGCTAATAGGTAAAGATAGGTCCTAATCCCACCCGAGTATGTGTAGATTGGGTTCATTTTCCCATGCTCTGCTCCATATCCGACGCAAAATTTTGGCAGCACCTCCCCGCTGTTCTCCTGATACACGTCTCGGCAATAAGCAGAGAGGATGTGTACCCGGAGAACAACAGGGAGGCACTGACGAAATTCTGCATCGGATCCGGAGCAGAGCATATGGGAAAACGAACCCAATCTACACATACTCGGGCTATCCATGGATAACGTTGGACAATTCAAAAGAATCACGGTTATAAATATGCAAATGCATGCATATTTATAGATGTAACCCCTTCGAATGGGAGACGCATAGTGGTCACGCATACTGATGATTGAAGACACCTATAGCTAGCAAGTTTCATCGGCACGAAGACCGGAATAGAGCAAATGAAGGGCGGAGGAGGAGATGTCATTTGTGCTCACCCACGAACGCAGGGGCGGAGCTCGTCGAACACAAGACCCTCGCAGTGACGAAAAAACTACACATTTAAATCGAAAGATGAGTAACATAGCAATATTGTTTTTTCCATCAACCTAACTAAATATTTACAACAGGACGAGCGGGTTAGGGGGTTCCTCAGCGTCGATGGAACCCTAAATAGCAAGTATCATCGGTGCGAGATACATGTGGCGCTCGGCGTTGAAAACTAGATCCACATCCCAAAAGTGACGCCGGCGCCTGGCATCCCGCGCGCAGCAATAGTTCTGGGGGCCAATGACGGTCGAACACCTTGGTGAATTTGTCTGGCAGGCTCTGCGATGAGGATTAAAGCCAAGGTTTGAAAATTCAAACAACCAAACCGACTGGAGTCAGTTTGGGTGTTTCAAGTTTCAACACTTGGCTTTTAATCGTCATCACAGAGGCTGCAAGACAAATTCGCAAAGGTGTTCGACCAGCATCGACCCCGAGAACTGTTGCTGCGGGACGCCGGACGCCGGCGTCACTTGTTGGACGTGGATGTAGTGTTCGACACTGACGGCCACATGTATCTCGCACTGATGATACTTGCTATTTAGGGTTCCAACGACGTCGAGGAACCCCCTAACCCGCTCGTCCCCGGGCGCCCTCTGGTATGGGCGGCGGCGTCGGGACTGGCGGGACCCACTGGCTCCACCATCTATCCCCTCGGCGACCGGCGATCCACGACCGGCGACCCTAGACCCCTCGGCGACCCTCGACCATCGGTGACCCTCTTTTTCTACTTTTCCTACTTCTTTTTTTCATCTTCTACTTCTACTTCTTTTTTTTCATCATCATCATCATCATCTTCTTCTTCTTCTACTTATTGTTCTTTTTTTCCTCTTCTTCTTCTTCCTCTTCTTCTTTTTCTTCCTCTTCTTCTTTTATTTCTTTTTTTCATCTTTCTTGCTTATTCTTAAAAAATAGAAAAAAATAACCTAAACTAAACTATAAACTAAATGTAACCTAAAATAAACTAAACTAACCTAAACTAAACTAAACTAATCTAACCTAACCTAAACTAACCTAAACTAAACAAACATAAACTAAATCTAAAAAAAGAAAAAAAAACTCACCACGAGGAGGGGCGGGGCGGCCAGCGACGGGGGTGGCGCGGGGCGACGGCGGCTCGGGCACGGGGGCGGGACGGGGCGGCCGGTGACGGGGGTGGCGCGGTGCGGCCGGGCGGCCGGACGGTGACGGGGGTGGCACGGGGCGGCCGGGCGGGCCGGCCGATGGCTCAGGACGGGGGCGGGGAGGCCGGCAACGGGGTGGCACGGGGCGGCGGCGGCGCGGGCACGAGGGCGGGGAGCGGGCGACCGGCGACGAGGGTGGCGCAGGGCTGCGGCGGCTCGGGCACGGGGGCGGGGCGGCCGGTGACAGGGGTGGCGCGGGGCGGGGCGGCGCGGGTGAGGGGCGGCGGCGGCTCGGGCAGGGGAGAGAGAGAGCGGACAGAGAGAGGGATGGGGCACGCGCTGGCTGCTTTTTAGGTAGGTCACAGCTCTTTGATGTCTGCTAGCAGACAGCAAAGAGCCTAGCTAACGAATGTTAGGTTGGCCACTTTCTTTGCCATCCACTCGCAGACGGCAAAGAAGCTTTGCCGTCCGCTAGCGGACGGCAAAGAAAGTGGCCATTTGGTGGTTCTCGCTAGTGGGCCACCCTCCCTCTTTGCCGTCTACTAGCAGACAGCAAAGCTTCTTTGACGTCCGCTAGCAGACGGCAAAGAGCTGGCTGACGGCAAACACCCTCTTTGCCGTCCGCTCTTTCTTTGCCGTCAGCTTTCTGTAAGCTGATGGCAAAGAACTTCTTTGCCGTTAGCTAGCAGACAGCAAAGAGCTGGCTGACGGCAAAGATCCTAATTCCAGTAGTGTATGTTGCTCGATATATCCGCGGCTCACCAGGTTGTGAGCGCTGTACTTGTTGTCGAGCGAGAGGAAGAGGGACACAAATTCCCCATCCAGAAACTAGTATACTATGTGTCGGCGGTCCTTACACCATGCAAATCCCGATACCCTCACTATCAGAAGATAGCTTATGCGGTCTTTATGGCATCCCGAAAGCTGCGACACTATTTTCAAGAGTGTTCGATCACGGTGGCATCCGAAGTACCACTCAATGAGATCATAAACAATTAGGATGCCACCGGCCGCATAGCCAAATGGGCCATCGAGCTCCTACCATTTGAATTAACATACAAGCCGTGCCGAGCCATTAAATCTCAGGTGCTGGCCGACTTTGTTGCCGAGTGGATGGAAGCCGAGCTCCCCAAATAATACAGTACATACTCCAATTGGATCATGTACTTTGACGGCTCTAAAATGCTAGCCGGACTGGGGGCCATTGTCATTTTGACATTCCCTATGGGGGACACAGTCCGCTACGTGCTGCAAATCATGTATACGGACTCCAATAATGCAACCGAATACGAGGCTCTTCTACACGGCCTCCGAATGGCTGTCTCCATGGGCATACAACTCCTAGAGGTGCGCGGGGATTCAAACCTTGCGATATCCCAAATAAATGGAGAGTTCGATGCAAAAGATCCGAAAATGGCGGCATATCGAAATGCCGTACTCAATATATCGGCCCGGTTCGAGGGGCTTGAGTTCCATCATGTTGCTCGAGATAGTAACCAGCCAGCGGACATCCTCGCTTGAATGGGCGCTAAACGCGATCCCGTCCTGCCTAACACCTTTGTGGAAAGGCTCTTTAAGCCATCCGTGGTATGGCAGAACGAGAGTGGAAATACTAGTCTGGACCCGATCATACCCCCAACAACCGAACACAATACAGATGTCATCGGGGGTTCGGCTACCGAAATAACACCTTCTGCCAATGTAATCATGGCCGTTATTGCTCCATGGACCAAACCCTTCCTGGCCTACCTTAATATGCAGGAGCTTTCTGATGATCAAAATGAGGCCCGTCGCATAGTTCGACGCTCTAAAGCCTATAAAGTTCACGAAGGTGAACTATACAAGAAAAGTACTACTGGAGTCCTTCAAAGGTGCATCTCCGAAGAGGAGGGACGACAACTCTTGGCTGAAATACATGCCGGTCTAGGTGGCCATCACGCTGCAGCTCGGGCCCTTGTAAGCAAGGCCTTCTGGACAGGTTTTTTCTAGCCAACAACCCGAGCAGACGCACAAGCCCTTGTGCAACGTTGCGTAGGATGTTAGCTTTTCGCCAATCAAAGTCACATGCCTCCCACTGCCTTACAAAAAATCCCCATCACTTGGCCTTTCACGGTCTGGGGGCTAGACATGGTCGGACCCCTTAAAGGGGGAAGCCACAAAAAGAAATACTTACTAGTCATGGTGGATAAATTCACTAAATGGATAGAGGCCAAACCAGTAAAAACGGCTGAAGCAGGGCCAGTGATTGACTTTATATCCGGCGTGGTACACCGTTATGGCGTCCCGCACAGCATCATCACTGATAACGGCTCTAATTTCACAGCCGATGAGGCATTAAGCTTGATTATGCATCCGTATACCACCCTCAAACAAACGGACAGGTCGAACGGGCTAACGGCCTCATAATGAGCGGCATTAAACCCCGACTGGTGTGCTCCCTACGGGAGTCAGATAAGCACTAGGTTGAGGAACTCGATTCCTTGCTCTGGGGGCTGCGAACTACGCCTAATCGCACGACCGGATACACACCTTTTTTATGGTGTATGGCGCAGAAGCTGTCTTGCCCTGCGACATTATTCATGACTCGCCTCGAGTGCGCATGTATGAAGAGAGAGAAGCCAAGCTTGATCGCTAGGACGATTTGGACGGCCTGGAAGAGGAGCGCGATATTGCATGAGCCCGTTTCACATTTTATCAACAACAGGCCAGGAGATACCAAAGCAGAGAAGTGCGGTCCAAGACTTATAATGTCGGCGAACTTGTTCTGCGCCTCCCTTAGAAGAAGAAGGATAAGCTCAAACCCAAATGGGAGGGCCCCTTCATCATAGACGAAGTTCTCACAGGAGGAGCCTATCGCCTTCGTAGTGCATCGGACAATCACCTTCAGCCGAATCCTTGGAACGCTGCTCGGCTCTGAAGATTCTACGCATAGTTCGGCCACATCCTTTTCTTTGTCCTTTTTCCTTCTCTTTCTCTTTTCTTCCTTTTTTTTATATATCCTTCCCAGTGTATGTCCGGATATGCCGAACTATTAGGGGTACACATCTTTAAATGTATATACCCCACTATGACTGGGGGCTTCTTTGACGAAGCTTATTAAAAGCTTAGAGCTTACATTAAATATGTCGTTTGTTATATACACTTTTTGCCATTATATGCACCTCTATGACTTAAGTTTTTGCCAAGCTGGGTTGCCTCGCTCCTGTGTTTATACCCTACGTTCCCGATTGTTCGGCTAGGGTGAAAAGGGAGCACCTCTGCGATTGTTACTACCGGGTAATCCGGATTTGTACCTCAGACGGGTGAAGCCGAAAGCTAGCGTTCTTAAGAGAATAATTGGTCGCCAAGCAACGACAGTTTGTTTCATTCCTGTAATTTTTTGGAAAAAACAATGCGGGACCGGCTCCTCGTAATTCGGATCAAAGCATAGGCACGCACAATTAAAGCATGCCAACCCAAGGAAAGGAACCCTTAACGGAACTATTCTCCTTGGAAGGTGTTTCTTACATATGTAATATAACATACCTCCCCGAACTAATTTTTTGTCTGTTCGAGCAATACGACTGGATTGCCTGGTTTCCAGACATAACGAATGTTTCTTACATTCCAAAATAGTATCCGGAAACACTCCACCTTCTTGGTTTGGAGGTTAAAGCCGAAGGCCTGCGATGACAATTTTTCGACATGTTCAGCCGGAGATAAGGTTGATCATATAGTACATTGATACATTGAATCAAATGCCTACTCCTTATCTATACCGTCTATAAGACTGTCTAAACTGCAGTCTTCTTGCGAATATTTTGCAGCTATCATTACTTGGTCATACACCAAGTTCACCGGAATTTCTTTCCCGTCTGGCCCCTGTGGTCCCACTCGGGCCATGTGATTCGGATCTAACTTGGTAAAGCGTGTTTTCACCATCGCCCAGGCTTCTTGTGCGCCTTCACGACATGCGGACGCCTTCCATAGCTCAAAGCGGCACCGGGCACCTTTGAGCAGGCTCGCCAAACCCTCCATACTTTTTGGAGGGGTATCAGATGGCCATAAAGCCTTGGCCATACTCCTCATGGCTTTTCGGGCCCGCTCATGCACCACAGACAGCTCCTTAAGCACGTCGCCTCGAAATCCGGATACTTCTTCTTCAGGCCGACCAGTTAATAGACCTACAGCAACAGAGTTATGACAATCTGGATTATGGAAAAATATGAATCTCTCTGATGGTTTTGAAGGTCATACCGAATATGCTGCCTTTCAATTTCTCATTCTCTTTTCGTGCGGCCGATAACTGAGCCTTTAAGATCTTTATCTCTTCGGCTTGCTTATCCTTTTCCTCCTCAAGCTTGCTCTTATGATCAGTGGTCATTATGGCCTTTTCCATCTCCGCAAGCTCTGTGGTGGTGGCATTCAGCTTTGTCTGATTCGTCTTCAGCTCCTGGGATAGCATGTTGTTCTTCTCCCTGAGTACCTGCAAGTTATAACGATCCTTAAATCGGTTGGCTTAACCGCTTTAAGTCTCGGGGGCTACTGTCATATATCTATTTGCATGAATTATTACCTGCATATCCTTTGAAAACAGTTGAGTAATTCCAGCAAGTCCGCCCCGGGCAGCTCGGATATAAGCATCCACGGAGCTTAGTGCAGTAAACTCCTGTTCAGAGAAAATGGGAGCGCGCATGGCCTCTTTCAGTCGACAGTGATTCATTACGCTCTCCACCTCATAATTCATGATGGATAGGTCATCCGAATCTTCATGAGGGGGCGGATCCGGCACTGTACCAATCCTTGTCCTGGTTGAAGGGTCCGACGTGGGATTGGCTGACATTCGGCTAGCAGGGCGTTTTCCCACTATCTGTCGCGTGCTCCTACTGAAACAAAGGAAGAAGGGAAATTTAATAAATCCGAACTCATGCTTAGGCACATATCAACGGACATACCTCTTTGAGGACAGAGGGGGCTCTACAGCACTCCCGGATTCCTTTCGTTTTGAACAATTACCCTGCATAGAGGCCACTCTCGAGGGAGTGCGGCCTGCCGAGCGCCGATCCTATGAAGTACAGTTTCAGTATAGTGGATAGGGTGCAATTAGGGATCTCTTTTTGAGAAAGCTCTTTGAATACTTACAATGGAGAAGGGGTAAAGGTGCGGGTAGTCGGCCATAATAGCCACTTCCGAGCCGTCAAGGCTCGCCTGATAAAATACTCCATCATCAAATTCTATACATATCCGGATCTTCATAGAAGCCAGGGTCTTCGTTGCGATTATGTTCCTCTAGCTGTGGGGCGGGACAGTGAACATCCTCGATCATCTTCCTCCATGACTGTTTCAAAACAACAAAGAAAAAATTGATTAGCATGCCTCGATAGCAGTAAAGCATCACTCATGATCAAAATCTTACCCATTCAATGGGGTTGTACATGGAATAAGATTCTCGGCAGTTTAAGAGGAGGAAGTCTTCTTTTTCCCGCTTATACAGATCGGCCAGGATCATGGCCAGTTCGGCCGGGGTGTCCAGACCCTTGCGTCTGTAACGAGAAGCGTCATCTTCTCCATTGTAACACAATAAAGGAGTTATTCTAGACTGAAGGGGCTGAATGTGTCATTTTCTTGCAATAGCCATGACTTCAATTATCGAGAGCTGGGTATGAGCTAGTAATCTGACCTTACTGACAAATCTCTTTACTTCTGCACTGTCTTCCTCCTTGGGACTCCGGGGGCACTAGTTGAGGCGTTTCTTCAAAGGGGCATTAGAGAATTCGGGGAGGCCATGCCGAACTGGGTCCAGAAGCGGGATGTCATTAATATAAAACCACTCCGAAAACCATTCTTGGGAAACCTCTTTGGGAGTTCCAATTGGGTAGCCTGATCCGGCTATGCGCCACACTTCGGCGCCGCCCACTTCAAATATGGAGCCCCCTCGATGGCGAGGGACGAGGCAAAAGAACTTTCTCCATAGTTCAAAATGAGCCTCGCAACCCAAAAATAGTTCGCAGAGCGCGACGAAGCCTGAGATGTGTAGAATCGAACCTGGGGTGAGGTTATGCAGTTGGATCCCATAAAACTCCAGGAGACCCCTGAGAAAGGGATGGATTGGAAATCCTAAACCCTGAAAGAGAAACGAAATGAAGCAAACCCTCTCCTACTTATTGGGGTTGGGGAAATTTTCTGCTAGTACATCGTTGCCAATCGAAGCCAATCCCGCTCGCGCAGAGACTAGATTTGCGAGGGGAAGATATCCCTGCGTCTGGAGACGGCTCAACTGAAGAGGAGATACTGAGCAGCTCTGCCAATCACCCTCTTGGGGGCCATGAGGGCACGAAAAAGAGCCAGGGGCGCTAGCCATGTTTTGAAGTTTTGTGGTTGGTCTTAACGATTCTCTACGCGATGTGGATTGCATTCAGGGGATCTCGCCTCCTTATATAGGCGCTGTCCTTGTATGGTTAGGGGTGTATTTGTAAAAAATTATTGTGGACTGTTCGCATTTGCTCGGAGCGTGGAAATCGAGGCGACGACGGGGAAGGAGTCATAAAGGCAAAATATGAAGGTCAAAGCCAGACTGTCATCCATCCGAAGTATGATGAAGAACCTGCCTTGCTAAACCGAAGACACAAAGCCGGATACTACATCGTCATTGAAGGCAAGTTCGCGGGCTACTGAGGGAGTCCTGGACTAGGGGGTCCTCGGGTGTCCGGGCTATTTGAATGGGCCGGACTGATGGGCCGTGAAGATACAAGCAAAAGACTTTTCCCCCGTGTCCGGGTAGGACTCCTGTATGCGTGGACGGCAAGATTGGTTTCCGGATGTACTATTTCCTTCCTTTGCCAACCGACTCTGTACAACCCTAGGTCCCTCCGGTGTGTCTATAAACCGGAGGGTTTAGTCCGTAGAGGCCATCAGAATTCTCATAGGCTAGACAACTAGGGTTTAGCCATTACGATCTCAAGGTAGATCAACTCTTGTAACCCCTATACTCATCAAATACAATCAAGCAGGACGTACGGTTTTACCTCCATTAAGAGGGCCCGAACCTGGGTAAACACCGTGTCCCTCTTGTCCCTTGTTACCCTCAATCCTCAGACGCAAAGTTCGGGACCCCCTACCAGAGATCGGCCGGTTTTGACACCGACACTGGGGGAGAGCCACCATGGAGATGTCGCCCGCAGCGCCGGCTTCGAGGTAGCCGTGCCATGGGGGTGCGGGATGGAGCACCATTGGCATCGGGAGGTTGAGTTAAGGAGACGGTGCGATGCGATGAGGTACAACCTCTTTGGTGGCACCGAGTAGGCCTCGGATTCGTCCATGGAGTCGGTGAGGATGCTGCGGTTCCGGTGGAGCAGGTTAAGGCGGCGCTGTGGGGATGGAGCAGCCGCGATAGACGAGGCGATCATCGGAGCAGCTCCTTGGAGGTGGAGGACGGGGCGGCTGAACCGGCGGGACGATGAGATGGACGACGGATCCTTATCCGGGGAGGTGGATGAGGGACGTCGAGCTGTTGCGGTGGACGACATCGTCGGGGAAGAGGCTTCGGCTGGGCAGCGGTGAGGTGGAGACGGAGGAGGGTGGGGTTTCACGGCTGGAGCAGAGAGGTTATGGCGGCCTGGGATTTCGAATGGCGAAAAGGAGGCGATGGGAGGGGGGAACCATGACTTAGGGACGCGCTTGTCCAAAATGTAGGGTGTGTTACAAAAGTACCCCCACCGATTTGAACTAGCGGCCCTTTCGGCTCAGGGTTAGAAGGGGGATTTTGCGTGTTGGGATTTGGCAGCTGGAGGGAGTTTTCGCGAGCGTTGTAATTTTGGGATAGCAAGGCGCGGGTTGTGAAGGCGCGAGTTTTGGGAGCACGATATCTGAATTTTCGGGATATAACAAGGCGCGGGTTGAATTTTAGGGACAAGCCTAACGTGTAATATTGTACTTGTACATACCAAATCAATTCGCACTTCCCTCAACGAAAAAAAGAAAAAAAGAAAACTATTCACACCACACAAAGAGAGGGTCTTGTCCTGTTTTACTATACAAATGCTATTCAAAGCTATGAATCCATGTTATGTCCAATTAAATTTTTTCGCTGGCTGTATAATGCAAGTAACCTACTCATACCTACATTTTAGTGCATTCTAAATGTCTATACTACCGCTGCAATTCGAACTAAATTTGAATTCGTTTCTCTATTTGAATAAGAATCTACAATCATGATTGTTGCCAACTTCAACCATCATTCATGTATTACCTTAACAACACACCACATGATTACTATAGAGATAGATATGAACTATGTGTACTATATGAACTCGAATTCAATTTTTTGAATACACTTGATGTTGATTCCAAATAATAGTACATTTGATGTACTAACTAGATATTCATAATCTAAACCATGTTCCATACGTACACCGTGTTTATCACACAAAGTATAGTGCCCCGCCCCCTACATTATGACAAGTATTTAGCCCTGAGCTGCAAAAGTCACACATTATCCCAAATTATAATCAATGTTCTATATATATTATATAGTACTAGCAAGATGCCCATGCGTTGCACGGAACATCAAGATGATCGAGGGGAGGCCTTATTTGCAAATGTGGAGAGGGGTGTGGGTATCTTTTTTCAAAATTGCCATAGTTTCCTTCCTATCCGTCAGATATAAATCGGACGGCCTATATTGGAGGATGGCAGGCACACCATCATCAACAACTATGTATTTTATAAGAGTAGAGATAAAATATATTATATGTAGTATAACATGTTCATAACCACACCATGTGTATCACCGTTATATATATTCACGCATGCGTCGGTTTAAAACACTATGATAAATTCTTCAAATATTCGAATTCACTTTTTATAATGAATTATGATCTCTATTCGTCTTTTACACCCACAAAATCCTCTTATCTTTGTAGCTAGCGCTAACTTTCTCTCGTGCATGCACACGCCCACATCCCTCTCACCCTCCCTCAGCATGCTCTAGCTCCATTGCGCAAATTCATCTTTTCACTTTAGGTCGTTCACCCATGGTGTGTGTAGGCCGCCCAGCTCCTTCTTTACGGCACACATCGATCGATATGCCTCTCTAGCTAGGTGCGCCTACCACAAACACAAGCTTTCCCTCTTCTCTTCTCACCGTCCATGCCTCACTCCCGCCCCTCTTTTCATTGATCTCGTACTCGCACACTCCTTCCCCCTCGATATAGTATGCCTCTCACACCACCTCTTAGCTGCATCCCTCTCTATCTATCCTTCTCTTCGGGCCTTATTTGCTTCTAACACATACATGCATGTATACCGATCGATCTCCCTACATATACCTAGGTCGACTTTAACTATTTTTCCCCACCCATCGATCGATGTACCTCACAAGTTATGTCTCTCCTTTCTCCGACAAAGGACAATTGATCTTCCTATGTAGTTACGTCTGCTTACCACAGCCATATCGTCCCCCCTCGTCATTCGTGCATGCCTCCTAACCCGTCTCTCACACGCACGTGCACAGACAGGCAGGCATCCCCTCTCTTATTGATATTGCAGGCGTGCCCTCCGTTTGTCTAGCAAGCCTCTCCCACCATTTGTTGGAAGCAACTCCACCACCAACCCCTCCGACACTCTAGATCTGTCTCTCTCCCAACCTTATTCCTCTCCTACACATATGCATGGATGCCGATCGATCTCCCTCAATACATAAGGTAGGTCTCTCTCCTCCTCCACACATATACCAGCCATTGTACCTCTATAGTTAATTAGGTCTCTCCCCCCACCCCCCCACACACCGATAGTCGAGTGCTGTAGGTAGGTATCCATGCCACAGAAACAAACTGCACCTGTCCCCTCTCACGTTCCAGTAGGCCAGCCACCCTATATCTTTGACGTGGGCATGCACAAATTCGATGGCACTCTTTATCGATCGCACGTACACACACACACATCATCCCTCTCTTCGATTCTATGGATACCTCACGCCGATGATACCTCCACTCTCTTCTCGTGGATCGCCCCCTCTATATATATGATATATCCAGGCCTCTATTTCACACACATTGCATATGTTACATTTTTTGATTGAAATATCATCGACACATATTCCCTGTCTATCTCTCACGCCCCCCCCCCAAAAAACACTCACGAACCCACACACTATATCTCTCTATGTTTGTATCTCTCTCACACAACCCCACGTAGGTGGTGTACGTACACGAAGAGAATAGGTGCACATAATCACGCTTCGTGCCCAGCCACACCCGCGCGGGTACACGGTGGAGCTCATTTCTGTACGAAATGGCAGCCCACGTGCTAATTTGAGCGCGTGTAGCGGTTGTTTACCTACGGAGGTCGTGTACCACGCGTGCACGAAACAAAGTTCGACTTGATGCGTTGGCGCGTTATTTTTAAATAAAGTTATATCGCTCAATGGCACGTACACAGAATATAAAACGATTTTTATGGAGAAAAAGGTAGCCCGCTCCACTATATACAATGGAGCCTGCCTGCGGGGGTTTGTCTCTCTTCAGAGTATCTCACACAAGGCGGCGGTGGCCTCTCTCTCTCACCGTTGGTCACTGATCCGGCCGCATCCCATCCGCCGGTGGAAAGGGAGGATGTGCATTGTTTCTCCGTTCGACGACGCCGAGACAGCACATCCCGATCTGCGGTACCCGCCGTTCTCTCTGACCAAGCTCCGGCGCGGTAGGGCCTACGCCACTTGCTCGCTGCCGCAGTATGGGCTGATCTCGCCTGCCGCCGCTCTCCTAGTTACATCCCGACGACTCCCAGGTATCCCCTCCGGCCTTGCTCCACTGCCCGTCTTCCCACGTCGCTGCATGTGGAAAATCTTGCATGTGGATCTTCCATAGTTCTTTGCCCAAAATATAGCTCATCCGGCGTACTTTCCATATTGCAATCTCGCCCTCACACCATTTTAGGCAAACACAACTGTGTTGTTATCTTCCCTTAGGACAAGGAATATGCTTCTTTTTTGTCATCGTATGTGTCATCAATTGTTATTGGCCAGTAATTGTTTCCTTTCTACCTCTTTTTTGCAAACAGGGCTATCCATTTCACCTCGTTGCTATTGTGACCTTTTGGTGAACTGCACAAATCACTTTTTTCTTAAGAGTGTTTTGTGCAGTTGTACTAAAATTTCACACGGGCAACGTCTCTACATTTCAGTGCGACTGCACAAGGGGAGATTGGTTTTGCTCTATCCTCCTCATCCAACTCCGAGCCTAATCTTCTCCAACTATTTGCTTAATCTTCTCCAACTAGTTAGTCTTAACAGAGACTGCAAAGGTGAACGGCTTCTATTTGTGTGTTTATTGTTTCATCAACAGTCCTCTATTATTGTAATCACACTTAATATCTTTGGAATAGGGACGCTCACCTCTATTTTAGTGGAACTGCACAAAATGATCAGAATGTTGCATGCTCCAGATAGCTACTTTTTTTCCCAACATGCCTTGTTGATTTAGACCGAGCTGGGGGGAAGTTGCTGCCGATGAAAGAATGGATCAATTTTAATTTAACACCTTCTCACAACTTTGTCTTCAGTTGTGATGTAAATATTAGCTCTGATCTGCTAATCATTGAGATGCATTAGCAAGGAAGTTAGTTTTTTATTTTTTCCGAAAGAGCATGGATGGCAAGACACACGAAACAAAAGCTGAAAGCTCAGAGCATTGTGCAATTTCATGTCACTGGAAAATTATTTGTATAGTACGTCAATTATGTAAACAAATGCTGGAAGCTTGATAGCATTGCCAGAAGCCTCTTCAGCATCTGGGTCCATGTGCCATGCACAAAATTATACTCCCTACATTCCTAAATATTTGTCTTTTTAGAAATTTCAAATGGACATATTTTAGAGTGTAGATTCACTCATTTTGCTTCGTATGTAGTCACTTGTTGAAATCTCTAGAAAGACAAATACTCCGTAGTATTTAAGAACGGAGGGAGTAGTGCACAACCACATGGGAGACTCAGCCCGGTCATTGCGCCGCACTAATAGTGAGTAATGAGCAGTCAAATCATAAGCCCCACCTTTCCCACTGTAAGTTGCTCGGAAGAAGCAACCATCAATACGCTCTTCTTTGAATCCACTCATACTACTCCCTCCGTCACTATTTATAAAGCGCGCTTCAACAATCTCTGGGACCAAGGCGACTAGCGATCAGCCTGAAAAATAGCATTGGTAGTTATAGCACGGCGTCTATTACTAGAGGAAATAATGCGTACACACATGCATGCAGTGCTTCCACCCGGGTACACACATGCATGCACTTACTCCACTCCACGTACACACCTAGTACATCGAGAGAAAATTGTGGACTTGATTGTGGTTACCACGCCCTAATTAATTGAGCATTAAACCAAACACGTCTGAAGTCTCTTTGGTGGTGGAAATGCATGGAGAGAAATGCATGAGAATGAAGTGCGCCCTGTAAACTGTGATAGAGGGAGGAGTAGTATGATGGTGCAAAACCAAGTACGCGTATGGCCAGTCGATCAACGAGTTTTCTTCTCGGCATATCACTGACATGTGGGACCGGAGTGTGAGCAAACCGATCTCAATTGACGGTAAAATGGCCAACCCGTCGTTCCTTGAGAGAGACGAGGAGCGAGAACACACAGACGGGCTCGCATGGAGGCCAAGATATATTCGAGCATGGTTGATCGATATCATCATTACATGTTCGATGTTTTTTAATACTACTATTGGGCTGCCGTTTTCCGCACTTCTCCCGAATAAATGTGTACTTTATCAGAGATTAAAATAAAATAAGAGTACAGACGCTCCACCATGCGGTTCTAGTATTAGTACTACTCATACTACTAAACCTTGCGCTTGGCTCTTCGCCTCTTCGTGAAGTCGAACAATGATGGTACTATAGTGTATGCCTCTGGCAATCTGACACCGAATGAACTGCTGCATGTCCACCGCCTGGGCGAGAGTAGGTTGCATTAGTCAAAAGCTTATCCTCATCCTGCGAGCCACCAGGCTTGAGGTAGATGGAGTGGGCATAAGCAAGCTTCACCTTGTCCTGCAAGCTTCTCCTCGTTCTGCGAGTTGACGGGACACACCAAAAAGTAGTGCTAGTCCATACTCCCTCCTTTCCGGTTAATATGGCTTAATCTTTTTTGCTGGTAAATGAGAGAGCTTTATTCATATATAAGCATTCTTAGGACAATTAGCCAAGAGACTGGTCACTAGGAAGCGAGGTACCCCGCAAAAAAAGAAGAAGGAAGCGAGGTGTTTCATCAAGCCAGCTCTAGGCCACATTCAAAGTGCAGCAAGCACGGTTCGCACAAAGATGCGCCGCAAGGTTTGCTGACCTGTTTACATGCTGAATAACAAAAAAATAGAAAATATTACCGAGCGCTCCTATTTGTAACATGATATGAGCCAGAATTAAGCGAGAATTGTGGCGAGTGTTCCATGCAATCAACTTCCATTATCACATGTGAGAACCCTCGAAGAGAACCAAATGTGTTGAAGATTGCTTTATCATATTTTAAAATAAAATAAGAGTGCAGACGCTCCTCCATCCGGTTCCTAGTAGTAGTACATAACTCTATAGTAGTAGTACTAGTACTAGTAAACTTTGCGCTTGGCTGTTCGCCTCTTCGGGAAGTCAAACAATAATGGTACTAGTACAGTGTATGCTTCTGGCAATCTGACACCGAATTAACTGTTGCACGTCCACCGCCTGAGAGAGGGAGAGCTTGCATTAGTCAAAAGTTTCTCCTTGTCCTGCGAGCCACCGCGCGCAAGCTTCTCCCGTCCTTCAAGCTTCTCCTCGTTCGGCAAGTTAACGGGACACAACAAAGTAATACTAGTCCATACTGCCTCCTTTCCGGTTAATATGGCTTAATTTCAAACGAGATAAATACACTGTCTGTCACTGTATATTTGTAAAAATACGGTCAGTGGACTTCATAGTACGCTCATTGTGCTCAATATATACATTTTCCGGTGTTTATACGGTCACTAGCTCACCCTGGCTGAGTATGCGTGTGCATGCACGTGTAGGTTGAGCACTTGAGCATGACTGTGTGTGTTCCGTCGTGTGCTCGGACATTCATGCATTAGGGTGTCGCGCGTGTTTTTGCTTCCATATGTACATGTGACTGTTGCATGCATGCACGAGGTTGTAGTCCCTCACATTCACATGTTCATAAGTCAATGCTTTGTCAAAATGTTGCATGCAAGGTTTAATCATTCGTTGTTCATGCATGCATTCTCGATATTAATACGTTGGTAAAGACAATTTCTTGAGGAAAACGAGCCCATGAATTGAGTACAAAGGGACCAATAAGCCAGGACGGAGGGAGTACTAGTAGTGAATCGGAAGGAGGGAGTAGGTACTAGTAGTACTACGTAACAACGTGCAGTAACAAAATTCCTCTATGCGCATCCTGTCTACGTGCCATGCAAGAAAATCGAGATAAGTACAAGTGAGACTCAGGAACGGTCATCCACGTAGGGGGAGTATGTGTAGGGGCCACTAAGGAGCAGTCAAATCACACAATAAGGTAGTCGGAAGAAGCAACCATCATTTCACTCTTCAATGACACGTACGCAATATAAAATGGTTGATATGGAGAGAAAAAGAAAACCAGTATATATACACTAGCAGGAGCCTAAGCTACAAGCCTGCTTGCTTGGGTTGCTCTCTTCACAAGCATAGAATGACGGTGGCCACACCGCTGGTCACATATCTGGCATGATCCCGCCGCTGGGGGAAGGGGACGATGTTCTGCGTAGACGCGGTCAACATCAGCGAGGGAGAAAATCCACTGTCGGTGCATCCCAATCGGGGGTCCCCGCGGTATGGGCTGATGCCGCCTCCCAACCGCCCTTCTAGCTATAGCCCAATGTCCCAAGTACAACTTCCTTTTGGAGCTGGCTTGCTCCACTGCCGCAGCTCCCCACGTAGCTCCATCTCCATGTGGATCTTTCTCTACTTCTACCGGTTTCTATTTATGATGAGTTTATGTCTCATGAACTAGTGCCAGTACTATTATTCTAATCACACTTCTTCAATATCTTTGCCAACAGGGATGCTTAGCTTGATTTTAGTGGAACTACACAAAAACATCGTACGATCCGAGGGTGCCAACCATCTTTCCTTCGACAGGTTCGACCTAGCCAGGAAATTAAATCCTGTTTAGGGTTTAGGGTTTAAGTCGTACTGACCCCATCAGTAGTTTTTCTTTTGTACACACTCTCACAACTTTTGTCTTTAGTTGTGAAGTAAATATTGGCTATGATCTGTGAATCATTGAGATGCATCAGCATGCGTGTTAGTTTTCCTTTGTATTTGATGGAATGTTGTAACGGGGCAACCTTGGAGTAGGAATGAAAATGGAGTGGAAAGTTTCCGTTTGTCCGGAGAAAAAATGGAAACGGAGAGAAACCAATGTTTCGTTTTGTTGGATCGCGCCATCGAGCAAAACCAACGTTTAAATCACGTCTGTCGCGTTTGTGTCTCACCCTCCTCCACGGCTCCACCCCACACGGTCGCTCGGCATGCCACTCACCGCAAACTGAGTATACGATAACTTTCCCGCCTGCTTGTCGATGGATCGCGCCATGGAGTACTAGCACTACTAGAAGAGATTGACGAGGAGGGGAGGACAGCTAGCTGTAGCACGGACTCCCAACAAACTTTTTACATGCATGTTGTGGCCGGCTATTGCGACCTTTGAACGCGGAGCAGTCGCGTGCACCGGGAAGCGGCGCGGGCGACGCTCTCTTGGCCGGCGCGCCGCTTCAATGCCGGCGCCAGTGAGAGGTCGTGTCCGCTCTGGCCGGGCATGAATGTGGCACTGACCGTTTTGGGTGGGAAGCACGCGCGGGTGATGAAGAGGGTTCGGGTTGGTCAGGAGCGGGCATGGCAGCGGTCCGGACGCCCACAAACAAGAGATGTTGTATGTTAATATTGCTGCATATATAATTAACAACGTAAATAATGTGCCAGTTGGACAAATATGATTGGAGATGGAGATGGAGATGGAATTTTACATAAAGACGGATATGCATGTCTATGGCTATGTGTGTGTGCGCGACGACTCTCGCGACTTGGAAGCGGGGGCGTGTTTTTGATCAAGTTTTCTTTCTTCGTACGTTAAAAAAATATTGTTCTCCAGTTTTCGTTTCTTTTTTCCTGGAACACGCGTATTCTATTTAAAACCACTGCTATGGAGAGATTTTTTTACTCCATTGTATATATAGCATCTTGTTTGATAGGGTTTCTCGCGTCTCGCTCTCTCACCCTCTCCATATCAAAACAAGATGACAGTGTCCACTCTATCTCTCTCCTCACCGGTGGTCACAGATCCGGCTAAATCCCGTCCGCTGCGGGAGGTGAGGAGGTGCAGCGTTGATGTTGTCACTGTCGGCGACGGAGGAAGCCGATGCACACCGTCCTCTCGGAGCCGCCGTTGGCGCAGACGAAGGTCCTCCACGCCCTTGTTCGCTGCCGTCGTGCGGGCAGATCCCGCCCGCCCGCCTAAGCAACATCTCGCCCACCTGAGGTATAACTTCTTTTGGATTTCATGCTTTATTGTACTGGTCCAGCTCCCCAGGTCGCTGCATGCGGGTTTTCTTCTATGCCACTACTCCCCAGCTCCCCATGTACAGTAGCTAGGGTTCGTCGGCTGGTCCAACATCACCTATTTTTTTTACTATTATAGAGGAAATGCCACTCGAAAAGTTGTCCTGGTTTATGCCTTGGTGGAGGTATACATGTTGTTTCGACAAAAAGTACATGGTGGTTGTGCGGTCATTGTCCATATGCTCCTATTGCTGCTGCTAATCTAATACTATCATTGGTTAAATGAAGAAATGCTTTTTTTCTCGGGTATCCTGGTTTAGTTCCCATCAAGATAATCATGATGCTTTTGTTTGTTGGTGTACTTTTCATAAATTCTTATTGACAATTGAGATGTCGCTGTTAATCTTGTACCACTGCTAAAACAAAGTAACAACACTATATCCCTTTTTTATATTTTTGCAAACAGCGATGCGTATCTCCATACCCGGGCATGTCTTCCTCAATTTTAGTGGAACTGCACAAAATTGGATGGCCATTGTTGTTCCACCTCACTGTCCTCTGCCACGTGGTTCTTCCTTCCTCGAGCTTGATTACCGAGAAGAAATAGACCACAGTGAGGATTTGTCGAACTTCATTGGTGCCTCACCCAAACTTGATACCAAATGGATGATGCATCACCACGATGACCTATCGATGCTCATGGTTGCACCGGCTGGTGAAGCTGATCAATTTTCAACGAAAAACAAGCTGTCTTCCATCAGTGCTCTTTGCTTGTTACCCACAAAGATGATATCCTTCATCAGTTCACCTTGGTTGTGTTGGAGACGCAGTCGTCTTTCACTTTGGTGCAATTTTATCACACAATTGGCTATGAACCAAATGTTTCCTCGAAGAAGGATCGACGTTGGTACTAAGAGCATAAGTTTTGTATTGATTTCTAAGCCTTCTCACAACTTTGTCTTCAGCTCCCCTGTAATTTTATTTGTCCAGCTATTAACTAAATATGTGGTCAGACTTTGATTAAAAAAATGGTGTGGACTAAAAACCCGGATGGACGTAGTAGCCCTCCATTTTTATTTACTCTACATATTAGATTTGACTGAACTCAAGCTTTGTAAAGTTTGACCAAGTTTAGGCCGAACACAACAAACCATAATTATTGAGAGAGGGCAAACTGTACATACTCTCAAACCTTTTCGATAATTGAAATTAAAATTCTTTATTTGTACACACTCACACATTTCCGATAATTTGGCGCATGTGTGGTTGTTCACTTAACGGAGGGTAGTGTACTGCACGTGAAGGACAGGAAGTGCGAACAGGACGCGTGGATCGTTAGTTGATCGTAAGTAGTTTTCTTCACTGGTACGTTAAATAAAGAGTTTCGTTTCGCACTTACACAATTCAAAACGATTGTTATGGAGAGAAAAAGAAAACAACTCCACTATATAGCTGGAGCCTCAGCACTTGTTCGCTAGGGTTTGCACTCTCCAGACTCTCGCCACACTACATATATATATATATATATATATATATATATATATATATATATATATATATATATATATACACGCTAGAGGCTCAGCGTTCCTTTGCTAGGGTTTGCTATATTCACAGTCTCTCACCCTCTTCATCAGATCTAAACAAGACTGCGTTGGCCTCTGTCTCTCTCGCCCCCCTCACAGCTGGTGAAGGAGCCGTCCGGATCCCGTCGCACCGGGAAGGGGAGGAGGTGCAGCGTTCACTCTATCGCCTTCGGCGAGGGAGGCAATCCACTGCCGGCCGCGCTGTTCTCTTTCACCCAGCGCCTGTGCGGGAGGGCCACCGACCCCTTCTTCCTCGCTACCGTACATAGTGTGGGCAGGTCCGGCCTCCCGCCGCACGCCTAGCCACATCCCGATGACCCTAAGGTATAACTTTCTTTGAAACCGTCATTGCTCTACCTGCATGCGGATCTTTTTCGATTCTGTAGTCAAATCTAGGTATTGGTTCAAAGAGGAAAGAAGGGTGCGGTGGGGTGGAGCATGAATCTAGGACGTGTTTCAATGAGGAAAGGAGTGAGGGATAGTAGTATAGACTGGCTATCCAGCCGCTTTGTTGGTCGAAAAGGGAAAAAGGGGGTAACCCAGTACACAGATCTGTAAGGAACCGATCTCTTTGTTGAAAAAGGAAAGAAACTGGGGGGTCGGGTAGTTTGTGCAGGACTAGATTTGCTGCCCTCACATAGGAAAAAGGTTCAAAGAGAACAAATATGGGACCAACGCCGATATGCTGCTTGGCAACATACTCTACATCACCCATTTATACGTGTGGATGCACATGGTGCTGGCATGTCCCATGTCCCATGTCCCATACAACTATTTTAATGTTGTTAATCTAAGAATGCCGCTGGAAAATTGAAGCAATGCCACTGTTAAAAGTAAATTACATTTTTAACGAATGTTGTTTTAAGAGAATGTCTCTGTTAATATGAATCAATGCAACCGTTTTAGAAATGCTACTGTCCTACTTTGTTTTCCATCAAGATAAGTTAGATGCTTCTTTTTGTCGCCGTATGTTTCATCCTCCTTTATTGGCCAGTAATTGTTTCCTTTTTTGCCTATGTTAAAATAGGGATATCTATTCAACTTGTTGCTATAGCAAACTTAAATGTCACACCGGTGACTTTGCTTGATTTCAGTGCAACTGCACAAAACGAGATTGGATTTCCTATTCGTGTTGGCAGATTCGTACGTGATCTTGTGTGTGTCATGAAAGGTTGGTACCTGCCTTCATCCACATGATCGTGCAGTGTGCTTTGAGATGCTGTGCTACTTGTATTGGTACTGTTTTAAATAAATGTTGAATTGAAGCTATTGAATTGTTGTCTTTTCCCATTAAGTAGTGAACAAAAATGGGACCAACCCAGACATGATGCTTGTTGCTTTGTTACAACAAACTACCCCCTTTATAAGTAGATGGAAGCACATGGTGTTGTTGCCCCCACTCTCCCCTGGAACTGTTTATACTTTTTGTTAATCTAATGTCGCTGGTAAAATTAAGCAAAGCCACTCTCAGAATTAACTACTGAATCTTAGTTCAAAACTGCAACACTTGTTAGGGATCGGCGGGAGTACCATTTCTGTTAGGGATCAGCCGGAGTACATGTTTAAGAAATGTATTGTGGAGATAATGTCTCTGTTATTATATATCAGTTACAGTGTTTTACAAATGGTACTATCCTCCTTTGTAATTCTTTCTACATGTTTAACCAAGGTATTGGTAAGATAATGTCTCTGTTAATATGAATCAGTCGCATTGTTTTAGGAATGGTACTTTTCTGCTTTGTCATTCTTTATACATGTTGAAACAAGGCATTGTTCCACTAATGTCTGAGTTAATATGAATGAATCACACTGATTGAGAATTGCTACTCTCCTGCTTTGTTTCCCATTAAGATAAGGTAGATCAGTAGAGGTTTTTCTTCTGGGAGTATAAGTCATCAACCGTTATTTCCCAGTAATTGTTTCCCTTATACCTATTGTCGCATAGGAAAAAGGTTCAAAGAGAACAAATATGAGACCAACACAGATATGCTGCTTGGCAACATACTCTACATCACCCATTTATACATGTGGAGGCACATGGTGCTGGCATGTCCCATGTTCCATACAACTATTTTGCTATTGTAAATCTAAGAATGCCGCTGGAAAATTGAAGCAATGCCACTGTTAAAAGTAAATTACATTTTTAACGAATGTTATTTTAAGAGAATTTCTCTATTAATATGAATCAATGCAACCGTTTTAGAAATGCTACTGTTCTATACTTTGTTTTCCATCAAGATAAGGTAGATGCTTCTTTTTGTGGCCCCATGTTTCATCCTCCTTTATTAGCCAGTAATTGATTCCTTTTTTGCCTCTGTTAAAATAGGGATATCTATTCAACTTGTTGCTATTGCGACATTTTGCTTCGATACACGAAACACTTTTGTTTTAAGAGTGTTTTGTGCAGTTCAACTTGAATGTCACACCGACGACTTTGCTTAATTTTGGTGGAACTGCACAAAAGGAGATCGGATTTCCATAGATGTGTTGAGATTTCTTTCAAGTCCTCCTCGCAAGTTGTTTCAAATCTTTGTCAAGAAAGGTCAGTACCAACTTTCATCCACACGATGCTGGAGTGTGCTTTGAGATGTTGTGCTACTTGTATTGGTACTGTTTTGGATAAATGTTGAATTGAAGCTATTGAACTGCTGTCTTTTACCATTAAATGAGCAAAAATTGTTCCAACCCAGACATGATGCTTGTTTCTTTGTTACAACAAAACTCTGCATCACCCCCTTTATAAGTAGATGGAAGCACATGGTGTTGTTGCGCCCACTCTCCCCTGAAACTGTTTATGCTTTTTGTTAATCTAATGCCGCTGGTAAAATTAAGCAATGCCACTCTCAGAATTAACAACTGAATCTTAGTTCAAAACTGCAACACTTGTTAGGGATCGGCGGGAGTACCATTTCTGTTAGGGATCGGCCGGAGTACATGTTTAAGAAATGTATTGTTGAGATAATGTCTCTATTATTATATATCAGTTACAGTGTTTTACAAATGGTACTATCCTGCTTTGTAGTTCTTTCTACATGTTTAACCAAGGTATTGTTAAGATAATGTCTCTATTAATATGAATCAGTCGCATTGTTTTAGGAATGGTACTTTTTTTCTTTGTCGTTCTTTATACATGTTGAAACAAGGCATTGTTAAGATAATGTCTCAGTTAATATGAATGAATCACACTGATTGAGAATTGCTACTCTTCTGCTTTGTTTCCCATTAAGATAAGGTAGATCAGTAGATGTTTTTCTTCTGAGAGTATAAGTCATCAACCGTTATTTCTCAGTAATTGTTTCCCTTATACCTATTGTTGCATATAGGGATATCAAAATTTCTGCTCGGTTTTATTTCGACTTTGATTTTAGGTTAACTGCACAAAAGGAGCCAATGTGTCTAAGGCAAACTGCTGCATTAGTGGGTCCAGTTGGTCTTACCACTTTGCAGAAAGAAGCAGTCAATGTCTAAGGCAAACTGCTGCATTAGTGGGTCCAGTTGGTCTTACCACTTTGCAGAAAGGAGCCAATGTGTCTAAGGCAAACTGCTACATTATAGAAGGAATGATCGAGAAGCTTTACAGAGTTTTAGTAGACGCTGGTGACATGACTAGTCTGCAGAGAGCATAGGCAACTCAACAACACGTGGAGTGCAAAATTCACTCCACAAGGAAAGGTATGACCAAGTCAGTTGCCGATGCATCTGTAACAAACGAGGTCAGTATCGGCCTTCATCCACATGATTGTGCTTTGTTATGTTGTACTACTTATATTGTTGTACTATTTTGAATAAATGTTTTTTCAAGCTATTGTATTGCTATCTTTTCCTGTTAAGATAATGAAGATGATTATAGTTGTAAGCGTATGTTTAATCAACTAGTACCACTATTATATTCATCATGCTTTTTCTGTATTTATGCAGACAGGGATGCTCAGCTTGATTTTAGTGGAACTGCACAAAATGTTCAGATGGTTCGTGTCCTCCATAATACTTCATCATGCACAATACATCGAATGGTTCTCTAATCATTCGTCGTCACCTTGAGCCACCGGACTATCTGTTTGAATGGAGCTACCAACGTGTTTAACGCTTTGCAACATATAAATACGAAATCCACCATGCTACTTAAGACATTGTTTGATTTCAGTGGAATCTGCACAAAAAGATACACTGGTTAATCCGGCTCCATGTGCCATTTCAATGTGCAAACTGATGACAAAGCATGCCCGTCTGAATGGAGCTACCAACGTCTTCAAGGCAGAATACTACCTTTAAGAAGGGTAATAAGAAAGACAAAAAGAGAGATGGCTGCTTTACTTGTGGTTCGGAGGAACACTAGGCAAACAAGTGCCCAAACAAGTACAAGAAGCCAAGATAGGACTCCAAGCCTGTCGATTTCACTCTAAGCAACAATGATGGGGCATCTGGGTATGGTAATCTATTTACCGTACTTTCAGTTTGTTAGTCCACCGATTAGTGGGTTGACACTGGGGCCAATATTCATGTGTGTACTGATGTGTCTTTGTTTTCTTGCAGCATATAAATACGAAATCCACAGGGATGCTCAACTTGATTTTAGTGGAATTGCACAAAATGTTCAGATGGTTCGTGTCCTCCATAATACTTCATCATGCACAATACATCAAATGGTTCTCTAATCATTCGTCGTCACCTTGAGCCACCGGACTATCAGATGACAAACTGATGACAAACCCTGCCCGTTCCACAATCATAGGCATTACATATTTTGAATGGGAAAAGCTTGTCAAAGTTTAATCATTGATGTTAGCAAGAAGACATTAGTTTAATATATTGGAATTGGAAAACCTTGTCAAATTTTGCTCATTGATGTTAGCCAGAAGAGATGCATTTGATATTTTTGAGTGGGACGCCCTTTGCTGTGAGCAACATCGATCGTTTTTTCCTATTCCTGTCTTCAGGTCAGAAGTAAATATTTACTCTGCTAAGATGCATAGTCACATGAATGTTGACTTATGTAAGGTATTTTAAGAGTTTGTTCTGAATGTTGTCTATGTAATGCCAGGCCTTGTGAGTTTGATTACAAAGTTGAGCTTGGAATGCTGTGGCATGCGGCATCACGAGTTGTTCACCGTGCCTCCTGAGAATAATGCTTCATATTGTTTTGCATGTTGATCTAATGCCTGTGATTTGCATGTTAAGAAGATCATCCTCTTCTGTTGTTTCTGTGCTTAAGAAGTTCATTGTCTTATGTTTCATTCATAGGCTATACAACAACTCGGTTAGGTTAGAGGTGAAACCATATGATCTTCCGACCAACTCATCATCTTAGGCCGTGATTGGATCATCATTTTCCAACCAAAACCGCTTGTAAAACTGATGCTTGTAAATAAAAGCAGATGGTCTTGGGCGAAGCGCTTGGTTGGTCGATTTCGACTAGTAAAATATACACTGGTCTCTCAAATTACACGCGTAACTCGCCGGTTTTCGTTACAGACCTCGGGCCCTCGGTTTCATTACGCCTGTATTTTACACGTTGTTACCGATGACGAGTAAATTACACTTGTATCATAATACAGGTGTGAAACTGTCGGTGTACTAAGTATTGGGACTTTAGTACCCCATACTTGTGCACGGGCAGTCGTAGCCAAGCCTGCGGCAAGGCTTGCCGGGGGAGTAATTGGAGATTAGTGCAAGATTGTCGAGGGGACACTCAGACCAAGAATCAAAGGATCAGGAGTTAATAAGATCTGAAGACCGAAGACCAGGCCCCCGGCAAGATCTTGCCTGGGTGGCTCACAAAACCCGGCAAGATTTGCACCCCGGCAAGATTCTATCACTATTCCACCGCTTCAGCACAGCAACAGGCCTGACATTCTGGGTCCTTCTCTGGATGCGTGGTGACGCACCAGTGGAGGAGAGCTTAAGCGGTGCTGATGGGATGGCCCTTTTTTCCATCCCCAAGAAAGTGAGAACACCTAAACGGACACCTCACGGTGCATTAAATGCATTCGTCCTAATCCGTCAGTGGTTAGGTATGATGACCCTGTAGCTACTTTACACCTCAATGTATGTACATTTTGCCACTGTGGTGACCCCTTTGAGCATTTAAAAGGAGGCCCAAGGCAACTGCTACAGGGGAGGAGGATCTTCTGGCCCATTCTGCATGCGTAGCTGCTCTTTGAACGTACTGTTCATTGCAAGCGCTCCAGGAACTTGGGCTCAAGAACACTCATAATAAAACAAGGCAGGAGTAGGGTTTTATGCTGATTATCGGCCCGAACCTAGGTAAAATCGCCCCGCGTCGGTCATTGGTTCTGCTCTTTGTGCATATCTCTCTCCCTGCCGAACCGTAAAGGGGTCCTTTAGGATCCCATAGGTGTCGTACGCCGACATCTTTGGCGCGCCAGGTAGGGGGATCAAGGTTGTGCGAACCTGATCCAGTGATCGGCGCCTCAGTTTCTTCATCATCTTCATCATCATGCCACCCAAGAAGAAGAGCGCCGCAACGGTGCAACCATCCACGTCCATTTTGCCTGTGCCCTCGCGTACGGGTGATGGCGTGCATGCAGAAGGAAGAGGTTTAGAGCCTCCACGACGTTTCGGTGATCCAAGCCAAGCGAGCGGCGTCGTTCGCAGCGGCAGCGACAATCCGCACGCCGCTGGATCCGGAGATGGAGCTGTGTTGCCTACGGGCGGCGCAACAAACTCCAGAGATCGAAGGACGCCTTCTAGGGCTCCCGCGTCGGCGCAAGCATCGCGACCTTCCCAGGTCGTGTACGATGAGCAACATCATGGTGCTGGTGGTTCAGGGCATCCCCATGAAAAGACTTCTGTGCATCGATCCCAAGGTGCGCAGGCCCAGCATGCACGCCAAACTGCTGGCGGAACTGGCGCGCGATTGCGTGATCGTGACGGTGCTCCTTCTAACATTGTTAGGAGTCAGAGCACCTCACGTACCTCGCACCTGTCGCCGCCGCCTACGCCAGCGGAAGCTTTGGCACGTGCGCAGCTGCTCCTCGATTTCCCTCCTGCTCCGGAGAAGATGGAGGAGTGGCGAGCTACTATCCAGAGCCTCATTGGCTTCACCAACAAAGATGGGCCGCAGGAGGCAGGGCCCTCGCAACGGCGGTCCATCGATCCGGCGCGAGCCGATGTGGAGAAAGCCGGAGGTGGGGCAACTACGGTGCACTCCCCTCCACGACACCAGCGGCGGTCAACAACCCGACGGACTGATGGCCGTGATGATGATTCCACGGCATCGTCCGATCTACGGATGCGCCACGACTAGCATCAAGTTCTCCAGGAACGAAGCAAAGAGGACGCTCGAACCACCATCGAGCGGCGACGGGAAGCGCGCTATCAATCTGATAAGCACGCAGGGCCCGCTGTCAACGAGCCTGCGCCAGGGGACGCAAGCGACTTGCCTTATGAGGTAGGTACTCCAGCGTTTACCCGTGAGCTGCGGCAAGTCCAGTGGCCCAATTCCCGAACCTTTAAGCCAGAGGTCCCGGAGAAATATGATGGCAAGACTCATCCCTCGGAGTTCCTGAGCATCTACACCATTGCGGTGCAGGCTTCCGGGGGCCGAGACGACAAGATACTTGCCAACTACTTCCCGTTGGTGCTCAAACCCAATGTCAGGTCGTGGTTGATGCATCTGCCTGAGAATTCTATTTCTTCTTGGTCAGATATGTGCCATCAGTTTGTTGGTGCCTTTGTTGGAGGCCACCAAGCTCCTGGACAAGAGAGTGATTTACATATCATCCCTCAGAAGGAGGGCGAATCCCTGCACAAGTTTATCCAGAGATTTAGCTGGGTGCAGTACAATATCCCTGACGTTCACCCTACCGCTGTCGTTAGCGCGTTTCATCAGAACATGCGTAACCGCAAAATGCGGGAAGAGCTGGCGATGAATAAAGTCAGGAGTATTGCCGAGCTTTACGCTTTGGCCGATAAGTGCGCTCGGGCTGAAGAAGGGAGGAAACTCCCTGGCGAGGCTGTTGGCGCAGGGGGCGAATCAGAAGATGAAGACGCTGCAACCCCGTCAAGGAAAGGCCGGCAGCGAAACTAGAATTGCAGAGGCAAGGCCGTGCTTGCTGTCGAGAAATCCGGCAACCCCGGCGCCGCCAAGAAGGCCAAGGTTGACGACCCTGGCAAGGAACTTGCCGGGTGCGCCTCTTGCCAGGCCTTGGCGGCTGCCGATAAGTCGGAAATCTCCGGCAAGTAGTATTGCAAGATCCATCGCACCAAGGGCCACGATCTCCAAAACTGCCGCCAAGTTGAGCAGCTTGTCGAGAAGCAGAGAGCTGAATATGAAAAGCGGGACAAGGAGAAGGCCCAAGATGGTGCTGAGGGGTCCGACAAGAAGTACGGTGGCTGAGGGGGTCACCGCGGCAAGGCCAAGCAACAGAAGGAGAGGCCCGCTCGAGGCCGTGACAAAGAAGAAGGTGACGATGACGATGGAGAAGATGATGAGTCTAGTGAGCAAGAATTTCAGAAAGCTACAGACGCCATGTGTGTCGACGGAGGCGCCTCGCTGCATTCTTCCCACCATCGACTTAAACAGTGGGTGCGAGAAGTTAATGCAACAGAGCCATCGTTCGATGCATGTAAGCCCCTGAAGTGGTCCAACACGCCTATCAATTTCGACACCGAGGATCACCCTGATCGCACAACTGCGGTCGGGTGCTTGCCATTGTTGGTCTCACCGGATGGGACCGGACTGAACTTAATCTCACCGGATGTGCTCAAGAGGCTCCAAATTCCCGATGAAGATCTCAAGGAAACGGGCATGTTTCAAGTGGTCAATCCAGCAAGGACCCAGCCGAAAGGCTAGATTACGCTACCGGTGACATTTGGTAGCGAGCTCAACTACAGGACAGAGAAGCTGGTATTTGATGTCGCCAAGATTCCTATGTCATACAATGGGATCCTTGGCCGCCCCGCGCTGGCTAAGTTTATGGCGGCATCACACTATGCGTATAATGTGTTGAAGATGCCCGGGCCGTTGAGTGTCATCACTATCCATTCCGACAAGAAGGATGCGCTCATCTGTGCCGACCAACTCTACCGGGAAGCAGTTGCAGCACCTGCCATCAAGGCATCTGCTCCTGCCGATGGAACTCTCGGGGGGAAGAAGAAGACCGGCAAGAATCTTGGCGCGAACTCCGGCAAACGCACCTCCTCAGAGTGCTGCGCTTCCGTTGAGGATGCACCAGAGAATTCCACCGGCAAGAACAAGAAATCCAAGGCTGCTCCGCCAGAGACTAAGAAGGTGCCCGTCAGGGAGGACGGAACAGGAGGAACTTTCACCATAAGTTCCACCCTAGATGACAAATAGGAAAGCGCGCTCGTTGCCTTCCTGCGGGCGAATGCCGACGTGTTTGCATGGCAACCGTCTGACATCCCCGGTGTTCCCAGGGAGGTAATTGAGCACCACCTAGCTGTCTGTCCTCACGCACGGCCCGTCAAGCAGAGGGTTAGGAAGCAAGCCTTGGAGCGGCAAGAGTTCATTGCCGAAGAAATCAGGAAGCTGGAAGCGGCAGGATTGGTCAGAGGAGTGCTTCACCCAACCTGGTTGGCCAATCCGGTTGTAGTGCGCAAGGCGAATGGAAAATGGAGGCTGTGTATTGATTATACAGATGTCAATAAAGCCTGTCCTAAAGATCCTTTTCCCTTGCCGCGCATCGATCAGATTGTGGACTCCACTGCTGGTTGTGACCTACTGTCGTTCCTCGATGCCTATTCAGGGTATCATCAGATCTTCATGGCAAAAGAAGATGAAGAAAAGACCGCATTTATCAACCCATGTGGTACGTATTGTTTTATACGAATGCCTTTCGGGTTGAAAAGTGCTGGTTCTACATTTGCGAGAGCGGTCCAAATTGGTTTTGAGCCTTAGCTCCATAGAAATATGGAGGCATACATGGATGACATAGTGGTCAAAACCAAGGACAAGGCGACGCTCATACAAGATTTAGAAGAAACATTTGCAAATCTGCGCAGGATCAACTTAAAGCTCAATCCTAAGAAGTGCGTGTTTGGTGTTCCTTCTGGCAAGCTTCTCGGATTCTTTGTATCTCAACGGGGAATCGAAGCGAACCCCGACAAGATCAAAGCTATTGAGCAGATTGAAGCGCCAAGACGCGTCAAGGATGTACATCGTCTTGCCGGCTGTGTTGCTGCCCTAAGTAGGTTTATTTCCAAATCTGCTGAGCACGCCCTGCCCTTTTTCAAAATTTTGAAGAAGGCAGGTCCAATGAAATGGACTCCGGAAGCGGAGGCTGCGCTGCAAGATTTGAAGAAATACCTCTCCTCTCCGCCGATACTAGTCGCGCCTAAACCACAAGAGCCGTTGCTGCTGTATCTGGCAGCGACAAATCAAGTGGTTAGTGCAGCGTTAGTGGCATAGAGAGAAGCTGATGAGGAGGCAACACTAGTGGCAGGACCGCCAAGCGACGCGGTAGGATCTTCCCCGGCAAGGGTTGATCCCGGCAAGATAGGATCTGCGCAGTCAGAAGAACCAGTGCAGAAGAAAAAGGTGGTGCAGCGTCCAGTTTATTTTGTTAGCTCTCTTTTGCAAGGAGCTAGGACAAGATATTCTAGCGTGCAGAAGTTGCTCTTCAGCCTCCTTATGGCCTCGAGGAAGCTGCGCCATTATTTTCAAGCACATGAAATCACCGTCGTCACTCGCTTTCCGTTGCAACGGATTCTGCGAAATCCAGAAGCAACCGGCAGGATTGTGGAGTGGGCGTTGGAGTTGTCGAGCTTTGGTCTCAAGTTTGAAAGCACTTCAACAATTCAGAGCAGGGCCTTGGCAGAGTTCATTGCGGAATGGACCCCAACGCCAGACGAAGAGGTTCGGGAAACAACTCTCCCCGGCAAGGAAATTGATCAAGAATGGGTTATGTACTTTGACGGGGCTTTTTCGCTGCAAGGCACCGGTGCTGGCGTGCTACTTGTCGCACCCACCGGAGAGCACCTCAAGTATGTAATCCAGATGCATTTTCCCCGGGAGAGTTCGACAAACAACACTGCAGAGTACGAGGGCTTGCTTGCCGGTCTCAGGATCGTGGCAGACCTTGGTATCAAGAAGCTCGTCATCAGAGGCGATTCGCAGCTTGTTGTCAGGCAAGTTAACAAGAATTATCAGAGTCCATTGATGCAAGCTTACGTGGATGAAGTGAGAAAAATGGAAGAGCACTTTGACGGTCTGGAAATGAAGCACATTCCTCGTGCCGAAAACAGTATTGCTGACGACCTGTCAAAGCGCGCTGCCCTCAAGTTGCCTGTGGAACCAGGAACTTTTGTGCTCCATTTGACTCAACCATCTGTGGCGCTGTTGATGCGGCAAGAAAAGAGAAGAAAGTTGAATTCTGGACAGTACTTTCCGGCAGAGCTCCCTGGAGCCGCCGGCAAGGAACTTGCCGGGATCAACGACAAGCCTGCCAGGGAACGACTGGCTCCGGCGGAACCTCATGCTTTCGCTGTCGAGACAAATGTTCCCCTGGCGGAGGAGATGCCTTTAGTCCTAGCTGTCGAGCCCCAGGCTCCAGCATGGGTGCAGCACATTGTCCATTTCCTTCAGACAGGAGAACTCCCTGAAGAACAGGAAGAGGCGGAAAAAGTAGCCCGTCGGTCTGTTATGTACAAGTTCGTCGATGACATCCTGTAGGAAAAAGACCAAATGTTGTGAAATTGAATTGTATTCCTCGGGAGGATGGACTAGAGCTGTTGGCAGAGATACATGGAGGCGTATGTGGCTCTCACATAGGATTAAGAGCACTTGTCGAAAAAGCATTCCGGCAAGGTTTCTTTTGGCCCACCGCTCTCCAGGATGCAACTGCACTAGTAACCAAGTGTGAAGCATGCCAGTTTCATTCGAAGAAATCACATTAGCCAGCTCAAGCTCTTCAGACGATCCCTCTCTCCTGGCCGTTTTCAGTCTGGGGGCTCGACATACTGGGCCCCTTCCCCCGTGCTACGGGGGGCTTTGAGTACTTGTACGTTGCAATCGACAAGTTCACAAAGTGGCCGGAGGTGGAAGCAGTGAGGAAGGTGACAGCACAATCAGCCGTCAAGTTCTTTAAAGGGATAGTTTGCCATTTCGGTGTGCCCAACAGGATCATCACCGACAACGGCACGCAATTCACAAGTCGCACCTTCATGCAGTACGTCCAAGACCTTGGCGGCAAAATTTGTTTTGCCTCTGTTGCTCACCCGAGAAGCAACAGCCAAGCGGAGAGGGCTAATGCTGAAGTGCTACGCGGTCTCAGGACCAGAACTTTTGACAGGATGAGAAAGTGCGGAAGACGCTGGATTGATGAGTTGCCGGCAGTTCTTTGGTCAATCAGAACGACACCAAATCGAGCCGTCGGCCAGACACCCTTCACTCTGGTCTACGAAGCGGAAGCAGTTCTCCCCACGGAACTCATATACGGATCACCTCGAGTGCTCGCTTATGATGAGCTTGAGCAAGAGCAACTGTGGCAAGATGACGCTGTGCTCCTTGAGGAGAATCGTCTTCAGGCTGCTGTGCGAGCTGCACGCTACCAGCAAGCTTTGCGCCGCTACCATAGCCGCAAAGTTCATGCCCAAATCCTTGAGGAAGGCGACCTTGTTCTTCGACGGATTCAGTCCGCCAAGAATTCAAACAAGTTGACGCCGAAGTGGGAAGGCCCTTATCGGGTAGTATGAGTCACCAGGCCTCGCGCTGTCCGCCTGGAAACCGAAGATGGCGTACCAGTGAGCAACTCCTGGAATATCGAACTTCTTCGCAAGTTCTACCCATAAGGCGTGGTTGCCGGGGGCCCCCAGCAACCACCTTTTTTGTACAAGTCTTGCCGGCAAGGCATATAATCCTTTGTACGAAGCCAGGCGCAGACCCTGAGCCCAGATGTATAAGTTTAAGTGTTGTGCATTTCCTTATCAATTTCCATGTTCATATATATATGCATGTTTGTCTAAGATGTTGTATGGCACTTGTTCCCGGTAAGTTCTAACGAACCGCCAAGGTTCCATATCTTTATTTTCTCTTCTTTCTTTTTCTCAAAAGACAGAAGGATTCCTCGCGTGCACGTTTGCCCGGGGGGAACGAAGATATGAGTACCAGTTGCCGACGTTCAGAATTGGCACCTTACTGAAGGAAGAACAGCGACAGAAAGCTAAGTTCTAAAACTTAGAGCAAGTCTCTTTTATTGCAAAGTTATTTTCCTTAGACGATTTCGACTTTTGTATGGAAAACCTGCACGCGAAGGAACGCATGTCGTAATCGGTTGCGCCCTTATTTTGTTTCGAGTCTGCTCAACAATTTAAGTGGCTGCACTGAGAACGCTGTGGAGTCTTGCCAGCCGCTGCACCTCCAGCAGGCTGCTGAAGTCCCGCACCCAGCCCTCGTGGCAGGTTGCGCGCCAGCGAGTTTTCAGTAAGCGTAGTGTCAACTCCATACATAAAGGAATCAGACAAGGGAAATAGCATGCATGTACCCAAACATAAGCAAGTTATATTACATTAATAAGTTGCCGCAGTTCTAACTTAAGACTTAATTGTCTTTGGCATGGAATGGCGACGGCAAGAAGAGGTGGAGCAGCTAGTCTCTGCGCTGGCCTTCGACCCTTTTGATTGAATCCACCTTCTCAAGGATAGGCGTGACAAGCTCCGCAAGTGCTTTGAGATTTGCATCCTTTGGCAGGCGGCCGAGCACGTTGGTGAGGTCGATACCAGGATTATTATGCACCACCTTGATGAGTACCTTGCGGAGGATGGCCCGGCAAAGCTGGCGAGATTCGTTGGCCAGTTGGGTCGCCCGGCTAGACTGAAGCAGCTTCAGAGCATCAATGATGCTTTCGAAGAACATGGTCAACCTGGCGCTCGAGGATATTCTTTCTTCGGAGGAATGCATGAAGTTTGACAGGCCCATGGTTGACAGTTGTGCCGTGAGCTTCTCCGCAGCATCGACGAGGCGTTCAGTCCAGATTTCCACCCCCTTTTCGTAGTCAACTTGCGCGGCGGCGGCGCTCTTGAGCAGGTTCTTCTCGTCTTGGAGATCCTTGCTCAGGGCCTTCTCGCGAGCCCTGCTGTCCTCAAGTGACTTCTCCAGCGTGGTCAATTTCAGCCTCAGATCGGCAATAGCATCATTAGCTGAAGAGAACTGCTTGGTCTTGTCGGACATGGCAACTTGCATCTCCGCCAGGGTGTGGAGGGTTTTTTCCCTGTCACCTTTGAGCGTCGAGAGCTCCTTGCTGTGTTCTTCAAGATCCACTTCCAGTTTCTTCACTTTGTCGCTCAGCTCATTCTTGGCGGCCTCTGTAGCCTTGGCAGCATCGACGGCCTCCTTGAGCTTGCCGGCGTGATCTACAGTTAGAGCTTCGAGCGCCTCCTTGTGCTTCTGCTCCAGCTCCTGGGTCCGCCGCGCAACAAGCTTCTCGATTTCTTCATCTTTGCTGCGAAGCTTGGCGGCGAGCGCCTGCTCACGTGCGGCAAGGTCTTCCTTGTGAGCATCAAGTGCAATGCGACGCTTCGTCAGGAGGGCATCTTCAGCAGCAATTCTTTGCGTAGCTTCCTCCTGAGCCTTCTCCATGTCAGATTGCTTCAAGAGGAGCTCCATCCAGCTTTGGCTCACTTGTTCCCGATTGTCAGTCAGCTCTTGATAGGCCTCGGCATACCAGATTTGCGTTTGCTCAACGCGCTTTTGGAAATCTGTTTCAGCCACTTCAACAACTGCAGCTCTGGAATCTACCTTCTCTTTTTGGGCACTGTGGAGTGCTTGGAGCTTGCGGAAGTTATCGCCCATGGCCTGAAGGAGTTGATCTTCCTCAGATTTGCTGCTGCTCACACTTGGTTCATTGATGATCTCGAGCCCAGCAGCAGTGATGATTTCTTCATCAAAAGTTTGCCCTTCGATCGGTGCCCCAATGCTTGCCGTCCCCGGCAAGTTGACAAACAGGTTCTCGCCAACTTTGAGATATTTGCTTGATGAGGGGACTTTGGATGTTGACGGTTGATCATCAGCAACCGCCTCAACAGTAGCTGGGGGCTCCGTGGCCGGCGTAGCGCCTGGCGCTCCTGTGGCAGGAATGTCGTCAGTACGGTCACCAGCCTCCTTGCCGTCCTCTTCAGCAGATTCCTTGGCTGGTTCCTCCTGTGCAGTCTTGGCGGCCTCATCGGCAAAGGCACCGCCGGCCTCGACGGTGGCATCCATGGCGGCCTCGCTGGCAGCGATTTTGTCGGCTTCGGCGGCAACATTCCTGGCGGTCTCCTCGATGACAGCGTCGATGTCCATGTGTTCCATCACAGTAAATTCTAAAGGACAGAGGAGAGAAATAGAATGAGATCAAGATTGAAGTTCAAGAACACAAAAGAAAGAGAGATAAAGGAAAGAATAGCAAGCGCTCTGAGGCAATTGGTTACCTGCATCGAGCTATTGAGAGGTGGCCTCGCCCCTCCCGACAACCTCGGTTGCCGGGGGTAGGATGCCAGTACCCATGGTTGTCGGCTCCTCCTCAACCAAGATAAGCTCGTCGGTGTGATCTCTTGCCGGGGACGCGCTTGTGGGCGGCGTGGTTGATGAAGGTGGCACGACAGGGGTATCTCCCGATAACCCCCCTTGTTGGCAAGGATAGAAACCTCAGCATTTGCCAACGGAAAAAGAGTAATGAACTCACGCTGGGGGCTGTGCTGGGGGCTGCATCGAGAGCTAAGCTCCAGGCTGATGGTAATAGTTTCTGGCGCGCTTGTGAAGCCTGCCGGGGGCTCGTCACCTGTGGAAGTCTTTGCCCTCTTCGCCATTCTTTCCGCCAAGGTTTCTGCATCACTGCAAAGACAAAACAAGCAAGTCAATAAGATTGATCCAGAATTTGAAAGATAAAGGCAATGACAGGAAACTTACCCTTCCTCTTCTCACTCTGGACTGAAGCCGGAGATGTCGAAATCGACCTCCGTTGCAGTGTCTATGTGGGGAGGCGGAGGAGGGGTCCTGGGTCGCTTGGCTGTAGTAGGCGCAGGGGGTTGGCGTGATTCCGCCACTTCAACCTCCGGTCCGGTCGTGTGAGACGCCCCTGCCGCCTCAGCAGTTGCCGCTGGTGCGGGTCTCGCGTGCCGCGCAGGTTGCTGTCGAACTCCTTGCCGTGGCGCAGCCTTGCCGGCCGCCTTCTTGCCGGGAGCCTCGCTGCTCGAAGAAGGTTGGCTTGCCGGGATGCCAGATGCAGCCTTTCGAAGAACACGCTTTGTCTTCTTTGGGGCTGGGAGCTCTTCTTGCGGTTCTTCTTCAGCCCCGTCTTCGTCGGACGAGCTCTCAGCGGCTGTGCCGCTTTGTTCCCCAGCAGCCTTGTCCTCCCCGGCAGGATTTTCTTCCACCACTACCTCTGCGTCACTGGTTTCCCATTATGTGAAGCCGATGCTACCAGCCTCCGCGGCAAGATTCGCCTCCTCCGCCCTAGTGGTGATGTACGCCACTTCTTCGTCGGTGGTGCCTCGGATGAGGTCTGTTTCTTCCTGGACGGCTCTCTCCGTCAAGTTATCAAAGAACTTTTGCGCTTCCTCCTCGGTTGGCTCGGCCCAAGTCGCGTCAAGACCGTGGGCGTTGAACATTGGCATGAAGGCGATGATCGACCCCAGGGCAGAGTTATTGCACAGAGGGACAATTCTTGCCGGCAACTGATGCTTGTTATCGCGCTGGAATAACCTTTGACGGAGAGCACCAAGCTGCATAGCAGTCAAATTGTTGTTCAATCCAGGGCGCAGTCTCATGATGTCTGCCGCGTTCCGGTACTCCCAAGCTAGTCTTCCCCTACTCTGTAGAGGGGCGATGCGGCGGCAGAGGAAATCGAAGCCGATCATCTCCATTGTAAGCCCGGCAGCTTTCAGGCGAAGGATCCTGGTGGTGGCGATTGTGAGCCTCTCGTCCTCCGCGGCGAGATCGCTCCAGTCACTGCCGCGGACCACTTTTTGCTGTCGAGGCGAACAGAACGGATGGGAATCTGCTTCCTTGATCCAGCACCACTCAGACCACCATTCATCCCACTTCTCCCGGTAAACTCCCTCTAGATATATCTCCTTATTCCAGGCCCGTGGAATCCAGGTGATAGAACCGGAAAGGGCCTCCCCCTTTTGGATACGGGGAATAAAGTAATGGCAGAAGAGGGCAGTATTGGGAACGACTCCGGCAAAATTTTTGCAAAGATGAGCGAAGACGGACATGCACATTATGGCGTTCGGCGTGAAATCAAGAAGGTGGAAGCCGTATGTGTACATGATATCATTGAAAAAATCGGAGAAAGGAGGGCAGAGTCCACAATAGAAATAAGCAACGAAGAAGTGGTATCTGTCAGGACCGCTCTTGGAACAAGAACCTGGAATCACGCGAGTGGCGGGGTGAGCTTGCGTCTCCCTCGCCCACATACACTGGTACCGGCTCTTTAGAGATTTCGCGTCAAGCGACGGGGCGAAGACGACGTACTTCTTCCGCATCTTCACCAACTCGCTCTCCGGGACATCGGCTTTCGTCTCCTTGCCCTTGCCTTTGGTGGTCTTGGGCGGCATGGCGACTGCAGGGGCGGAAGCCGAGGATGGAGTGGGTGTGGAGGCGACGAGCGGATGGGAGAAAGCTTTGCTTTGAGCTCGAGAGAAGGAAGGCAATGGCGGATTTCAGATTGGGAAGAAGAAGAAAGAGGGGGTAAATAGGCAGCGCCTCTGCAGTTTCCTTTTTATGGGGAAGGAGCGAGGCCGCCTCTTTTACTGCCCAATGTGAATACGCCTCTACAAGCGCGCTGTGGCCACGGCTGTCCAGCGCACGCGCCCCACGTCGCGCATTCAATGCGCGTAGTGGGGGGCTGCAGTAAGCGAAATCATCACAAGCAGTTAATCCCCTGCCACGCGTGCCCGTGCACTGTTTGGGCCTAGCCCAACAACGCCTCGCATTTGTGTATGGCCTAGGCCCGGGGGCTTCTATCGGTGTACTAAGTATTGGGACTTTAGTACCCCATACTTGTGCACGGGCAGTCGTAGCCAAGCCCGTGGCAAGGCTTGCCGGGGGAGTAATTTGAGATTAGTGCAAGATTGTCGAGGGGACACTCAGACCGAGAATCAAAGGATCAGGAGTTAATAAGATCTGAAGACCGAAGACCAGGCCCCTGGCAAGATCTTGCCGGGGTGGCTCACAAAACCCGGCAAGATTTGGGCCCGGCAAGATTTGCACCCCGGCAAGATTCTATCACTATTCCACCGCTTCAGCACAGCAACAGGCCTGACATTCTGGGTCCTTCTCTGGATGCGTGGTGACGCGCCAGTGGAGGAGAGCTTAAGCGGTGCTGATGGGATGGCCCCTTTTTTCCATCCCCAAGAAAGTGAGGACACCTAAATGGACACCTCACGGTGCATTAAATGCATTCGTCCTAATCCATCAGTGGTTAGGTATGATGACCCTGTAGCTACTTTACACCTCAATGTATGTACATTTTTCCACTGTGGTGACCCCTTTGAGCGTATAAAAGGAGGCCCAAGGCAACTGCTACAGGGGAGGAGGATCTTCTGGCCCATTCTGCATGCGTAGCTGCTCTTTGAACATACTGTTCATTGCAAGCGCTCCTGGAACTTGGGCTCAAGAACACTCATAATAAAACAAGGCAGGAGTAGGGTTTTACACTGATTAGCGGCCCGAACCTGGGTAAAATCGCCCCGCGTCGGTCGTTGGTTCTGCTCTTTGTGCATATCTCTCTCCCTGCCGAACCGTAAAGGGGTCCTTTAGGATCCCATAGGTGTCGTACGCCGACAGAAACAATCCAGAGCTCCCAAGCGCGGCCTTACCGTTTCAAGCCGTCTCAGCCTCTCGAAGGTGCTCATAGGTGTCCGATGATCCTGGCTTCCTAAATGAGCAGCGGGCGCTGTATCAGACCATCCGTAGGGCCCGCGAGGCCCTCTCCGTCATCCTTCGAGTTGTTGCGCTCACCGTGGCGCCGAGCATTGTCAACATGGTCAACGAACATGAGGAATCAGGAGATGACTTTATTTGGATAGGATGACAGTAGGGACCCACTAGGGCCATAGCCGTACGTACGCAAGTTCCTTCTTATTATATACAACTATAATTTTTTTTGCTTCCTCCTGGTTTCCTGACATCACGGTCCCACACCATCATCAACCTATATAGTTAATAAATGAGAGAATTGCACAAGGAGCGGCCGACAGTTGGGACCCAGAAGCTCGAGCAGTATTTGTTTTTTTAGGTGTAAGCGGAGTTTTTCTTGAGCGATGTTTTTATTGTTGTTCAGTGGAGCAGGGTATCAACTGGGCGGGCTGTGGCCCGTCTAGCCCAGGCTATTATTTTATGTCGACAAAATATCCAGCCCAGATATTATTTTTTCAAGGTGAAAATGGCTAGCCCAGCTATACTTTTTTTGTGGAATACCCATGTAAATTTTTCCTACGAGGGATGCATTAGGCCTAACAAGAAAATGGGCTTTAAGAAATAATAAATGGGATGTTATTATAAAAACTGGGTTGTAAATATACAAAAACGCACCAAACAGGTAATTAGTTTCAAAAATATTATTGTTTGAATTTGGAAATTTTAATTTCATTACTTATTGCGCGCGCAGTATTTCTTTAGATTTTTACCTAATACAAATTCATTTTGAAATTATATTTAATCTGACTCAAAATTTTGGGATAAAACTTTTTCGGATCCCATCAAAATGTGGGATTTTTGGTTGAATTCTGTTTTGAGAGGTTGGTTGAATTATTAATCATTGTCCTGGCTAGAAAATGGGCTGTAATTTTAACAGACTATAAATGGGTTGTAGTAAATTCCATTAGAATTCAAAAATGGGTTGTACACTATTACAAATCGCAAACGGGCTATATGTTCTCTGCCACAGATGTGATGCTCACTTGTGGGCCTACTATTTTTTTGAGAATTATAGTTAGTGACGCGTACGGAAGGCTTGTGGGCCTACTAAGGTGTACGGAAGGCTTTGTAAACTTATAGTCAAGACACAATTCTAGGAGCAGTGGCCGTTGGATGTCCATCCAACGGCTGTAGTGCTTCTTCAATCTCGGATATTCTTGCTTCAGCTGCCCAAACCACCGCCGCCGGTACCGCCTGCTACCGCCTCCGGTGGCCGGCTGTGCTGCCGCGCAGGCTTCACTGGCCCACTCTACTCCCAAACGCTGTCCAGGCCATTCCTCTACTCACCAACACCTCCTGTTCTTCACCGGCAATGGCAGCCTCACACCGCAGCCGAACCAGTGAACCCTCGTACTCCCCTCCGCACGGGCATCCACTGCTGTGTCTTCGCCGGCTCTGGTTCGTTCCCTTCGTAATACTCGTCATCGTTCACTGCGTTGGTTCTCTCGGCGCGGCATGGTCAACTTTGTCAACAAACGACAGCCATCGGATGAGGCATGTACGTGGATTGGCTGATAGTAGGGACCCACATGGCCCATGGCCGCACGCAGGAAGTGCCCCCGTATTATGTGAAAACAAATAATTTCTCCCCCTGACAGGTTTGACCCACCAGCTACATCTTCGCACGCAAGGAAGTGCTTCCTTTATTACACGGAAATAAAAAGTTTCCTCTCCCTGACAGCTGGGACCCACCAGCTTTATTATGATCCTTTTCGTGAAAATATAGATTGTACCAAAGATGCTAAATTGTTTTCTTTTTATTCTAACTCAAAAAAGAAGAAATAAAAAACCAGAAAACATCTTCGCACGCAAGGAAGTGCCACCTTATTACGCGAAAAAAAATTGATTCCCCATGCTAGCTGGGACCCACCAGATTTGGAGGCTGACTTGTGGGCCTACTAAGTTAACGCGTACCCAGGGCTTTGTCAACTTAGTCAATAAATGATTCTAGCTGCACTGACCGTTCGATGTTAATCCAACGGCTAAGCTGCGTCTTCAACCTCTGGTCTTGTTGCTCCAACCGCCCAAACCTGCGCCCGCCGTACCGCCTGCTCCAGCCTCCTGTGGCCGGCTGTGCTGCCGCGCAGGCCTCACCGCCCAACCATACTACTACTGGCCAGGCCTTCCCTCTACTCACCCACACCCCCTGTTAATCTCCGGAGATGGCAGCCTCAAACCGCAGCCGAAGCAGTCAACCCTCGTACTCCCCTCCGCGTGGGCATCCACTGCTACGTATTCCCTGGCTCCGGGTCGTTCCCTTCCTAGGTCGCGCCGTCGTCCACCACCTTGGTGCTCTCGGGCGGTACGGCATCGTCAAAGCGGTCAATGAATGACAGCCATCAGAAGAGGACTGTAAGTGGAGAGGCTGATAGCTGGGTCCATGGCCGCACGCAAGGAAGTGCCTCCTTATTACGCGCAAAATAATGATTCCTCCACCTGACACCTCAGACCTACCGGAAGGGCCTCTGTATTTCGTGAAAAAATGTTCCCCCCTGACAGCTCGGACCCATCGGCTTTATCTTCGCATGGAAGGAACTACCTTCTTACCCCCTGACAGCTGGGACCCACCAGGTTGAAGCGAAGGTAGCGTTATCTGTCCGGCCATGAACGTGTACGTACATAGCGGTCGATCGGTGTCTCTGCAGCAACGTACCGTGGCCGAGTAAGGAGCGGCACGTGTTGAAGTAGAGGCGCCAACGTAGCTTGTCACGTAGTCCCGTCTACATCGTGTACACGTACGTACGGACACGCTGCAAGATAGTAAATACGGCTACGTACATACATACGGGCAGGGTCTCTAACGCATACAGTGACTAATCCTGTTCATCGGAAGCCAACCGGCTGGGTCGGAACGGAGAAACTGCGTCGTGTTCATGGGGAGGCATCGAAATACGTCGTGTTCATCGAGAACCAACCGGCTTGGACGGGACAGCCGAAACGAGGTCTGGCGTACCGCAGAACGGAGGAAACGGGCCTTCTGTTCGACCGCGTACGGTTGAAACGGGGTCCTGTTCATCGGGAGGGTTTGGCGTACCGCAAAACAGAGGAAACGTACTTGTATTCGACTGCGTACGGTTGAAATGGGGTCTTGTTGATCGGGAGGGGTGTGGCGTACCACAAAACGGAGGAAACGAACTAGTGTTGGAGCGCCTACGGTCGAACTGGGGTCCTATTGATCGGGAGGGGTGTGGTGTACCATAAAATGGGACTCCACGAGCTACTGTTCATCCACCGTCGACTTGCTCCAGCCTCCACCTGCTACTGTTCATCCACCGTCGACTTCCTCCAACCTCCACCAGCTACTGTTCATCCACGCGGGTCCTGTTCATCCAGCCTCCCCGGCTACTATTCATCCTGCCCTCCACGGGGTCCTGTTCATCCAGCCTCCACCGGCTACTGTTTAACCAGCCCTCAACGGGGTCCTATTCAACCAGCCCCTCCACGGGGTCCTGTTCAACCAGCCCTCCACGTACGGGGTCCCTCCACCGGCTACTGTTCATCCACCCCCAGGCCTCCTCAATCGGGGTCCTGTTCATCCAGCAGCAACGGCCTCTACTACCACGGGATCCTGTTCATCCAACCCCCACCAGGAACTGTTCATCCAACCCCCATCGGGAACTATTCATCAAGAGACAGCTTCGATCGGCTTCAGTTAGCAGTAGGAGCGAAGGAATCACTTGGGTTCAGTTAATAGCAAGGGATCGATCGGGGTTCAGTAATGTAGCTAGTGCAATCGCTCGGGTTCAGTTAGAGCCCAACTCCTCGCTCGGGTTCAGTTAGAGCTCAACGCCTCGCACACACGCGCATATGTGTACGAGAGAAATGCGCAAACCTTCATGCATCGCTCGTCCCCGACCACCCACCGTAACCGGGAACTCCCCGATATTTTCCTCGCCCTCGCTTCTACCATGGTTTTCTCCGTCATGGACGGCCTAAAGAATGTCATGCAGCTGCATCTCCGGCCCGCCCAGGACAAAAAGCCCATTTTCTATCATGATTTTTTGTCATAGAAGTAGGAGCCCACCACATCTATGATGATACCGGGTTTTGTCACAATTATCGTCATAGAAGTGTCATAAGCCTGACAGAAAAAAATTCATTCGGCCCAAAATGTCACGGATGTGTCTTTTTGTAGTGCTAGGATTGACCTGGGAGCACTACTTGGCTGCCCCAGCCCCGCCGGAGGAGATCATCGACGGTGTCTTGTGCCACACGAGGGCCGACATGGTGATCAGAACATTTTGGGTAATTTCTCATTTACACAATTAAAAATCTTCGAATAAGCTTAGTTATTGTACTAATCAATGTTGTCTCGTTTGATTGCAGACCTTCTACAGGTGTGAGGAGGGATACGAGGAGGCCTGTCAACGGGTTATCGATGCCGAGTGCAGGCGCCTACTACAAAACTTACGCCATGAGGCTCGGGTGTAGGCTGTTCGAGACTACTTCACCTCGCGTGGTGTTCGGAAGCCCAAGAAGAAGTGCCGCGGAAAGTATCTGTAGAAGGAGGAGTACATGAAGGTAATTGCCTATATTCTTAAGGCCTTGTTCTTAGTTTCGTTGATTTGATTCGTAGGCGTAGCGCTCAAGTTTCTCTTTACTGACTTAGGTGTCCCCAAGATGGTGTGCTGATAAGATGGATTGTTGGGAGGCGTTGGTGGATGAGTGGTGCTCAGACGCATGGCGGGCCATCCACAAAGGTGCCAAGGACAAGCGTGCCCAAATAAGAGGTGTGGCACACCATCAAGGCAGCGCCAACTTATTTCAATACGGGTGGAACTGGGTATGTGGTTTGCTTCATGATTCATGCAATTCATTCTGTCAGGCTAGCTTGAGCCCTTTAATTACTAATACTATGTTCCTCTCTTTTAATTAGGCGGGATACAATATGGCACCGATGCCAGAGGTGTTCGACCTCTATGCCATGGCCCATACTGCCCCGTTCAAGAAGGCCAAGGCATTCTCTGCGTCTGACCTCGATCATCCAGAGAACTTCACCAACATCTCCTCCCACAAGAAGCTCGTGAAGTACAGAGATCAGGGGAAGACGAGGAAAGGGGAGGACTTTAACCCAAGCGGACCGTTTGATCCAGAGCTGGTGATGATATCTGCTGGCGGGAGGTCCCATGGATCGATAGCCATTGGAGATGGACTTATCCGTTGCCCTCGCACTCTCCCGCAGATCAAGGCATGCCAAACGAGCTCAGATCCTGAGATAACACCTCATCCACGGCCAATCGAGCTCGCCTTCCAGGTTAGTTATACAGACTCACATTTCTCTCAAGCATTACATTGTGTGTGCAGCCATCAATGATTACAATGCTAACAAGGAGTGGTGTTGCAGGCTGTTCTTCAGACTGAGAGAGATAGAACCCAGGCGCTTCTGGCGGAGAGGGAGCTGGAGTTGGAGGAGAAGACGGCAAGGTTGATGGAGGAGGAGAGGGCACAGAATGACATGCAGAACCGGGCCATGTACGAGCTCCTCATGGTAAGTTTCTTCTGCATATTAGCCAAATCATGCACATAATGTTCGTTTCATTACTAACTAGTATGACTGACCCGTGAAAACCAAATGTGTAGTCTGTGTGCCAGAAGGCCGGTCAGACCCCTCCGCTGATACCAGAGATTGCTCCGGGGACCACGGTGCGTTTAATTTGAATGGTCATTAGTTACTAGTATTAACATTTGAGTGTCATCATGCTAACGAGACATTGCAAATGATCTTTGGTGCAGCGTGCCTCCAGACAAGCATCACACGATCCTTCTCCAGGTGATGGTACCGGCATGAGCCACAGCGGTCCTTCACCTCCGTGATGATGGTAAGTTTTCTCTAGTGTTTTGCTTACGAAATGCATAAAGACCTAGACTTAGCTTTATTTCCTCCAAAATGCTTACCATAATGACCTATACTTAGCCTATCTTCCTCCAAAATGACATAATTAGCTTACTTAGCTCCAAAATGATCTATGCTTAGCTTTGTTTCCTCCAAAATGACCTAAATTAGCTCTAATATGCTAAGTTATCTCTAATATGCTTAGTTACCTAGGTTTGCTCAATAATGACATACACTTAGCTTACTTATGTAAAAAAATGGCATAATTACCTTACTTAGGTTTGAAATGGCATAACAATCTTGGTAACCTCGTATATGTCATATAGTTAGCTTATTTTCCTCGAAAATGACATAATAAGCCTAATTAGCTCCAAAATGGTCAATTTTACCTAAGTTAGCCCCAAAATGACCTAAGTTAGCTCTAAGTTAGCTCTAAAATGCTAAATTAGCTCTAATATGCTTAGTTACCTGGGTTAGCTCAATAAAGACCTATACTTAGCTTACTTATGTCAAAAATGGCATAATATGCTTAGTTAACTCAAAAATGGCATAATTAGCTAAGTTAGCTCCGAAATGACCCATTTTACCTAGGTTAGCTCCAATATGATCCATTTTACCTAGGTTAAATCCAACATGACCAAGTTTACCTAGGTTAGCTCCAATATGATCCATTTTACCTAGGTAGCTCCAAAATGACCAAGTTTCCCTAGGTTAGCTCCAATATGATCCATTTTAGCTAGGTTAGCTCCAAAATGATCCATTTTACCTATGTTAGCTCAAAAATGGCATAATTACTTATGTTAGCACAAAAATGACCTATACTTACCTTTTTCCTCCAAATTGACATAATAAGCTTAGTTAGCTCAAAAATGGCATAATTACCTATGTAAGCTCTAAAATGACACAAATAAGGAATAAGAAGAATAAAAACAAGGAAGAGGAGAAAAATAAGAAGAATGAGAAGGAAAAGGGTAAAAACCTTCTTCTTCTTCTTCTTCTAGACTTTTTCTTCTTCTTCTTCATCTAGTCTTCTTCTTCTTCTTCTAGTCTTCTTCTTCTTCTTCTTCTAGCCTTCTTCTTCTTCTACTTCTTCTTCTAGTCTTCTTCTCCAAAATGACCTAAGTTAGCTCTAAGTTAGCTCTAATATGCTTAGTTGCCTAGGTTAGCTCAATAAAGACCTATACTAAGCTGCTTTATATCAAAAATGGCATAATATGCATAGTTCACTAAAAATGGCATAATTAGCTAGGTTAGCTCCTTTTGACCTAAGAGTATGCTTACTTCTTCTTCTTCTTCATTTTCTTTTTCTTCTTCTTCTTCTTCTTCTTCATTTTCTTCTTCTTCTTCTTCTTCTTCTTCTTCTTCTTCTTCTCTTCTTCTTCTTCTTCTTCTTCATTTTCTTCTTCTTCTTCTTCTTCTTCTTCTTCTTCTTCTTCTTCTTCTTCTTCTTTCTTCTTCCTTCTTCTTCTTCTTCTTCTTCTTCTTCTTCTTCTAGTCTTCTTCTAACTTTATTGTTTCCAATTTTGCAGATTTCATTTAGTTCACGGAAGCTTGCATGGATGGAGTGCTTGTTTCCCCTTTCTGCTTTTCATTTTTATCGATGAATAATGTGGAACTTATTATATGGATGCATGGAATAATGTGTTGGATGAACATTGTGATACTACTGTAATATGTATGGATGGAACTGATACGTCTCCAACGTTCCATGCTGTTATATTATCAATCTTGGATGTTTTATAATCATTTTATATCATTTTTTGGTACTAACCTACTGACATAGTGCCAAGTGCCAGTTGCTATTTTCTGCATGTTTTTTACATCGCAGGAAATAAATACCAAACGGAGTCCAAACGCAGTGAAACTTTTTGGAGATTTTTTCTGGACCAGAAGACATCCAGTGGGCTGAAGAAGCACCTAGGGGGTGCTCCGAGGGGAGCACAACCCACCAGGGCGCGCTTGGCGGCCCACGCGCGCCCAGGTGGGTTGTGCCCACCTCGGGTGCCCCATGAACCGCCTCTTTGCTCTATAAAAACCCCAATATTCCAGAAACCCTAGGGGAGTCGACGAAAATCAATTCCAGCCGCCGCAGAGTCCAGAACAACCAGATCCAATCTAGACACCATCACGGAGGGGTTCACCACTTCCATTGGTCCCTCTCCGATGATGCATGAGTAGTTCTTTGTAGACCTTCGGGTTTGAAGTTAGTAGCTAGATGGCTTCCTCTCTCTCGTTTGATTCTCAATACAATGGTCTCTTGGAGATCCATATGATGTAACTCTTTTTGTGGTGTGTTTGTTGGGATCGGATGAACTTTGAGTTTATGATCAGATCTATCTTTTTATATCCATGAAAGTTATTTGAGTTTCTTTGATCTCTTATATGCATGATAGCTTACAGCCCCGTATTTCTTCTCCGATATTTGGGTTTTGTTTGGCCAACTTGATCTATTTATCTTGCAATGGGAAGAGGTGCTTTGTAGTGGGTTCGATCTTACGGTGCTTGATCCCAGTGACAGAAGGGGAACCGACACGTATGTATCGTTGCTACTAAGGATAAAACGATGGTGTCTATTTCTATATAAATAGATCTTGTCTACATCATGTCATCATTCTTATTGCATTACTCCGTTTCTCCATTAACTTAATACACTAGATGCATGCTGGATAGCGGTCGATGTGTGGAGTAATAGTAGTAAATGCAGGCAGGAGTCGGTCTACTAATCTTGGACGTGATGCCTATATAATGATCATTGCCTGGATATCATCATGATTATTTGAAGTTCTATCAATTGCCCAACAGTAATTTGTTTACCCACCGTTTGCTATTTTTCTCGAGAGAAGCCACTAGTGAAACCTACGGCCCCCGGGTCTCTTTCTCATATTATTTGCCTTTGCGATCTATTTTCCTTTGCTTTTATTTTCAGATCTATTAAAACAAAAATACAAAAATACCTTGCTGCAATTTATTCTTATTTATTTTATTTGGCATTCGATCTATCAATCTACTACAATTTATTCACGTCCGTTAGCCTATCTTGGGCGCCGTACCCGAAAGGGATTGACAACCCCTTTTACACGTCGGGTTGCGAGTATTTGTTATTTGTGTGCAGGTGCTGTTTACATTGTGTTGCTTGGTTCTCCTACTGGTTCGATAACCTTGGTTTCATCACTGAGGGAAATACCTACCGTCGCTGTGCTGCATCATCCCTTCCTCTTTGGGGAAATACCGACGTAGCTTCAAGCCGCATCAGGAACTGTGTTGCTTATGTATGTATGTTGTCATGGATGGAACTATGTGTTGGATACATCATATGTCTGCTGTGCCTATGAAATATATATATATATATATATATATATATATATTTATATCATATATTTTGCTGTGAAATTGCTTGGATATAAGAAAAAACAGGAAAAAAAGAGGCAATGCAGCCTCTTTGCCGTCTGCCACCGACGGCAAAGGGTTCTTTCCCGTCTGCCACCGATGACAAAGATGCCACGTGGCAGCAACCTGTTCAACTTGGGAACTAACCATTTGGTTACTTTGTTGTCCACCAGCGGACGAAAAGGGGAGGGAATATTTGCCGTCCGCTAGCGGACGGTAAAGGCTGCCGTTAGACACATAACGTGGCTAGCGCCTATTAGCTGTCGTCCATTTTCTTTGGGCATCCGCCACTGACGGCAAAGGTTCTTTGCCGTCCGCTTTGACGAAGCAGTCGGCAAAGAACCCCTTTACCGTAGCCCTCTTTGCCGGACATGTTTGCCGTCCGCGGCGAACAGCAAAGCACTTTACTGTCCGCTTTTGGTGCCTTTGCCATCCGCCATGGCAGACGGCAAATAAGCTGATTCCTATAGTGGCATATGACTAGAAACCCTACAAATGGGCCAGGATGCAGGTCCATAGTGCAAGCAGGCCCAACAGGGCGTCAGATAAGCATGTACTGCCTGCATTACAGAGGAGCTTGAGAGGGTGGCGGCAGCAGCGCTTATAAACCAATGCAGGCGCCTCTCAACTAGCGAGGTGGGACTAAACATTTGGCTGCGGCAGCACCAGCCCTTAGTCCCTATTGGTGGCTCCAACCGGGACTAAAGGCCACCTTTCATCCCGGTTGGTGGCTCCAACCAGGACTAAAGGCCCCATTTTGTCCCGGTTCGAGCCAACAACCGTGACTAAAGGTCTATGCTTTAGTCCCGGTTGGTGGCTCCAACTGGGATGAAATGGGGCCTTTAGTCCCAGTTGGAGGTATATAAGCAGGACTTTGCAAAATTTGCAAAAACCATCTGCAGTTTCTCCTTGTCCTCTCCTCCGACGATGCCGCCAGGCTGCCCCAACGCCGTCGCCGCGCCCTACCGCACCGTCGCCGTCACCGTCGCCGCCCCTGAGCCCGCGCACTATCGTTCCTCCCCAAGCCCTCGTCGTGCCCCTGCCCCGGCGTCACCGTCGCCGCCCCCGAGCCTGCGCGTTGTCGCTCTTCCCCGTGCCCTCGTCGCGCCCCTGCCCCGGCGTCACCATCGTTGTTGCCGCCCTCGAGCCCGCGTGCTCTCCCTCCTCCGCGAGCCCTCGCGCGACCCCACATTGAGCCGCCGCCGCCCCGGCCCGCTTTCCATTTTTTTATTAATTATGTTTATGTATATATGTATGTATATGTAGATGTATATGTATGTATGATATGATGATTATGATAGATGATAGATGTATGTATGTATGTATGTATATATTTTTTTGGGGGCATGTATATGTTTATTAATTATGTTTATGTATGTATATGTAGATGCTTAGTGTATATATAATGTAGATGTATATGTATGTATGGATGGATGGATGTATATAGAAAATATTGGTAAAACTTTAGAAATTCGTAGAAAATTAACCGTAACTCCGATGAAAATAATTTATATATGAAAATCGACCAGAAAAATATGACGAGTCTAAATAAGTCCTCCATTCGTCTGTCACAAGCAGCTAGCATAGCGAACCTGGAACCATCCCCCTCCGGTTCATCTGTCCGAAAATGCAGACTTCGGGAAAACATTCTCGGATGTTATCCCCCTTCACCTATATCATGTAGTGCCACGTTAGAACACCCCTAACTCTCTCAGGAATTCAACATATCCCCGATAACTTTGACATGAGGGGGGGGGGGGTCCGCAAGTATCCTCAACGACCATGAGAGAGGCAGTCCGCAAAGTATCCTCTCTCGAAAGATAGGACAACTCATCAGACATGAGGGGGGAGGAGTCCTCGATGATCATCTGAAACTGACTGTTATAAAACTTGTGAACTTTGCATGATGTTTGCCACTAATCCATTGCTCATATATATGCATATGATTCCTTGTTGTGATTAAGTCTATGTTTGCCACTAATCCATCTCTCATGGTTGTATATTGCCATGTTGTAATGTTTGCAGAAACTATGGACAGAGATTTAGAAAAAGAAGAGTTGTTGGGGGCTATAATCCGCAATGGAGGTGGTATCACCTTGTCGTTTCACAACACCGATGGTGAGGAAAGAGAGGATGATGGCTTCGGTGATCCAATGGAGGAGGAAGGAGATCATGACGGCTCCGGTGATCGAATGGCGGATGAAGGAGATCATGATGGCTCCGGTGATCCAACGGAGAAGGGAGACTTAACTGTTGCAAAGTCCGACGAGGTATATGTATATTAAGGGTTTTTTACATCTGTGCCCCTGGTTCCTAAGCTGTACTCATTCATCTCCACACTCTTAACTTTTGCTCACTTTTCCTCACTCCTTGGCTGAAACTCTCACAAATGGGTAAACTGGACGTTGCCGTCGGGTCAATGGCTTGACCGTTAACTCTGACTAGTGGGGCCGCGTAGGTGTGCATGCAACTGACCGCGGTCATGGGGAAGCACGTGTCCATGGAACATGCCAAAAACGTCCCATCGTATAAGAGGGGGAACCACCTACGGGCGCATCGCCCCTACCATTTCCCCCAAATCCTTGCCTTGCCGCATCGTCTTCCTCTCCCCCACCGCGTCATCTCGCTCTCCTCCACCGCAACGTCTCGCTCTCCCCCACCACATCTTATTCCTCACCTTCATTGCCTCCCTCATACCGATGGCGGACGCTCGTGGCGACGCCGGCGCAGCGGCTGGAGATCTGCAGGGCGCGGCGATCGTGGCAGATGCAGGACATTGGCGGCATCCACGGTGGTGCGGGGAAACTTGGAACAGCTGTCGCAGCTGTGGATGTGGAGAAGGAGGTGGCGGGCTCCGCCTCGGCGCTGCTGGAGCTGAAGGTGACAGCGTTGAGCGGCGCAGTCCATCCAGATGCGCAGCCTGGCGAGGAGAAGGTGGTACAGGAGGTACTTCCATTTGCCTGTACCCTAGTTGCAATATTTAGATTGTAGAGTTAGTTTCATTGGTTGGATTGTGATTCGTAGGGTAGTACAGATGGTTAGAGTAGTTGGTTTGAGGGATGGGTTTTCTGTATGGGGGGATGGGGGTTAATTGTATGGGTTTTTTTTGGATTACATTCATTGCAAAAATGCTCTACAGATCTTAATGAGAGATAGGGGTCTCCGTGCTTAAATGCTACATGTGATTATTACATTTGTTTTTGAATGCTACACAGATTGGGGTTTTGAATGCTACAGACATGTATGCTTAGATTTATTTTTGAATGCTACACAGATTGGTGTTTTGAATGTCATATGCCCAAATGGAATGCATTAATTTTGATGTACCTATCAATTGATTAAGAACTTACACTACTACAGGATGCTGCTAACGCGACACTACGATCAGAGACCCTTTGACGAAACTGTGTGTGATGCATTAATCGCAAACGGTGATGTAAAAAAACCGTCAAAAAAGGTGCAAAACATTTGCAATGACGGATGCATCAAACACGGTTCCGATTTTAGTTGCGTGTGCGATGCAGGGCATAGGGTTCAGTTCAATGAACTGTTTGCGATGAGGAAGAAGAGCAGAAACGGGCAGCCAGATGAAGGCGTGTGTAATATACGGCATACAGTTCACTCGGATTAACTATTTGTGGTGAGGAGGAACAACAGAAACGGGCAGCTAGATAAAGGTGTGTGCGATTAAGGGCATACGCTTCAGAAGGATTAACTGTTTGCGATTAGGCAACAGAACAGAAACAGACAGCCAGATCAAAGTGTCTGTGATTGATGGCATACACTTCACACGGATGAACTGTTTGTGATTAGCCACAACAAACAAAAACAATTAGATAGATCAACGTGTGTTTGCTAGACGGACACACATTCTAATTAAAAGAAGCGTGCGCGATGGTAATAACAATCGCGCACGGTTGTTGGAACAAGAGGTGTGCTGACATTGCCTATTGCGGTGCACCCTATGGTGCAAACGCCACGTACGTGGCAGAGAAAGCGTGCCACGTTACGCCGTCCGGGAATAGTTCCGCACTTAGAAATTATAGAACCGTTAATGAATTTTGAGCCTGCGTCCTGTCACATTCCAAATTACTACCATGCTATATTTAATTGCAAACCTGTTCACACTGATCAAAACCTAAACGGTTTCCCACTTAGGAGCGTATTAGTACTCGGTTATAAATACTACTACTCCAAGATGACTGCACATTCCTCCTCAACTCCTCATCCACAAAAACAAACAAGTCATTCATCATCGTTCCCTTTTGTCTGCCATGGCCAGCGTGAGTTCTGGGTTGAGGGATTACCACCAGGGAGAGGCGAGCATGGAAGCGGAAGCACAAGAGATGTCTTGCCTCGCCGCGAAAGCAGCTGACATTTCCCGCCGCGCGGCCGTAGCAGCACAGAGGTCCTGCTGCGCCGCCGAAGCAGCACGGAGGTCCCGCCGCGCCGTCGATGCAGCAGACTGGTCCGACCGCACCGCGGAAGCAGCAGAGATGTCCCACCGCACCGCGAATGCAGTAGAGATGTCCTCCCGCGCCGCGGTGGCCTGGGAAAATGTCTCGCGGGCAGGGCGAGGTTGTAAGACGACATGAAAGCCTCGTTTGAACAGGCTGCCGGCGTTATCCGGCAACTAAGGGAGAGCAATGCGAAGCTCCGGGCCGAGCATGACCTGCTGAGGGTGAAGATCGTCAGAAGTACGGAGCAGCAGGAGGAGACCACTGCCTTGTTGAAGAGGACCGGCGTCATCGTCGAGAAACTTATGGACAAGAATGCCATGCTGCGCATCAAGCGCAAAAGGCTGGTGGAGGAATCTATGGATGCTCTCAAGCAGCATCTTGAGGACATGAAAGAGCTCATCGCCGCTCGTCACGGAGACTAGTTCCCGCGGCCTGCAGCAACTCATCAAGAAAGTAGAGATCAGCGAGCTAGATCATTGTCTTCCTTCTTCTTTTGCCCTTGTGTATTTCGGGCGTTGCCGCATGTGGCTTTTTAAATTATGTTCCTAAATATGTAAGACAATTATTATCCACTGTCATCGTCCTTATATTCATCAGTCTTGCTATAAGTCTGTCAGATTCGGGGTTCTGCAGACCATTGAGAGGTTCAAACTCTGGGGTGCGTGCGAAGAACTCTCCCTCCCTAGTCTGCCTGCTCAACGATTCCACAGCCTAGCTCGACACAACAGTTTATCCTAGTTCGGGGCACCTTGCGGTGTAATACCCTACTCCAGCTTTGTGGTGGATTGCCTCGGACGGCTGAGGATGAACTAGTACAGAGGTGGAATGACCTCAGGAGGTGAGGTGTTCTTGAGCTCGATGAGCTGGTGAGGTGGTGAGGGTGGAATGGATCCGATCCCCTTCTATGGTGGTGGCTAAGTCCTATTTATAGTGGCCTTGGTCCTCTTCCCAAATGTAGGCGGGAAGGGATCCCACAACGGCCAAATTCGAAGGGAGACAACTAGTACAAGTTATCCTGACAAAAGTAGTCTTCGCCTGCAAAAGCCTCTGGCGGTGACGCTGCAGTGGGCTCCGCGATGACCTCTGTCCTACCGTCCAAGCGGTCCTGGTCTTGTTGCACCGAGATGGAAACCTTTGCTTGATTCCTTGGGACTCCGCGCCTGCGCTTGCCTCCTTTGCACCAAAGGGGAAACTGGTACACTGCGCCCGCTGGCGCCCGCCTTGTCTTGGTCGTCATGGCTCATTTCAGGTGAACCTCGCGAGGTGCGGCTTGCATTGATATCTCCGCTCCTCGGGAGCCAGCCTGGGGAGCCAGCAAATGAATAGCCGCGTCCGGCACCTAGTCTAGTCTTCTCACCAGCGCGGAGCTAAGTGCTGCCACTAGGACGTGGGAGGGAGCCCCCAAGGCTGGAGGGCGGCACTCTGGAGACTCCGGGGTGTGTACAGCCCCACTCATTATTACGTGAGAGTGTCACGAGCGGAGACCTTCACAGGCACTGGGCCTTGCTTCATGGGTAGAACTTCCGGAGGTGCTGGATGTTCTAGGCGTTCTGGATGGGGATCCCGTCCTGCGTCTCCAAGAGCACGACGCCAGGCCTGGAGATGCGGGCAATCCTAAACGGGCCCTCCCACATGGGAGAGAGCTTATGCAGCCCCTCCCTGGAGAGCACCCGCCTCAGGACAAGATCGCCCACTTCGAGCGTCCTGGAGCGGACGCTGCGATAGTGGTACCACCGCATCGCCTGCTGGTACCTTGCCGCCCGGAGCGAGGCTTGACGGTGGCGTTCCTCCCCCAGCATGAGGTCCATCCCCCGCGAGGCGTCCTGGCGTGCCTCGTCAAACGCCAGGATCCGCCCGAAGCGATGCTTAACTTCGTGTGGGAGAACTGCTTTGGCTCCGTAGATGAGGAAGAATGGAGTCTCGCCCGTCGGCTTGGTGGTGGTGGTGCGGATGGACCACAGCACGGAATTGAGCTCATCGATCCAGCCCCTGCCGTAGGCCTCGAGCTTTTTCTTGAAGGTTCTTGTTTTGAGGCCTCTCAGGACCTCCGCGTTGGCTCGCTTAGCTTGGCCGTTGCTCCTGGGGTGCACCACTGAAGCGTAGCATATCTGCGTTCCAAGGTTAGCACAATATGTTTTGAAGAGATTGCTAGTGAACTGCGAGCCGTTGTCGGTGATGATATGATTAGGGACCCCGAAGCGGCTCACGAGGCCCTTGATGAACTTGACTGCCGAACCGGCTGGGATGGTGCAGACAGCTTCCACTTCCGCCCACTTGGTGAACTTCTCGATGGCAACGTAGAGGTAGCGGTAGCCCCCAAGCGCCCGTGGGAATGGTCCCAAGATGTCCAGCCCCCAGACCACGAACGGCCACATGAGCGGAATGGTTTGGAGGCCCTGAGCAGGCTGGTGGGTTTGCTTGGCATGGAACTGGCAGGCTTCGCAGGACTTGACCAACTCTGCGGCGTCATTGAGTGCCGTTGGCCAGTAGAACCCACTGCGGAATGCCTTCCCCACGAGGGTGCGTGATGAAGGGTGGTGCCCGCAGTCCCCGCCATGTATATCCATCAGCAGGTCGCGCCCCTGCTCCCTGGAAATGCATCGTAGAGAGATGTTGTTTGGACGCCTCTGATAAAGCTCACAATCCCGAATGCAGTATGTTGTAGCTTGGTGTGCCACCTGCTCTGCGTCTTCCTCCTTCTCCGGCAGGGTTACCTGGAGCAGATATGCCCTGAACTCTTCAGTCCAGCATCCCTCCTGAGGCTCGAGCGTGAGGAGCAGACGCGCCCCTGAGGTCAGGCCACAGGCTGGGGCTCCCGAGGTTGGTGCTGGGGGGAGCTCCTCCTGAGGCGGCATTGCCTCTATAGCGGGTGGGGCTGCCGAAGTCTTGAAGAGCTGCTCCTCGAAGACGCCGGGCTCCAGAGGTAGGCGCCAGGACGCCCTCTTGGCGATGTCGTCGACTTCCTTGTTTGTGCCGCGCGGCACGTGCTGCAGTTCCAAGCCCAGGAATTGTTTCTCAATTTTGCGTACCTCCGCAAGATATGCCTCCATGTGCTCGTCCTTCGGCTTGTATACTTTGTTGGAGAAGTTGACGAGGAGCTGGGAGGCAACCTTGATGGTAAGGCGCTTCACTCCCAAGGCTCCCGCAGCCTTGAGACCGGCGATTAAGCCTTCGTACACTGCGATGTTATTGGAGACCTTCTCGCCCTGCTAGAAGCAGAGCTGCACAGCGTAGTAGAGCTTGTCCTGGGTGGGCGAGATGAGCACGGCTCCAGCCCCCACGCCCTGACGCGCGAAGGCGCCGTCAAAGTACATGACCCATCCGTCTGGCGCCTCGCTTCCTGGTGAGATTGGGCGGTCCTCGCCTACTTCAGGGCTGGGAACGTCAGCCCATTCTGCCACGAAGTCGGCGAGCGCGGCACCCTTGATGACTCTGGTGGTGCTGAACTCCAACTGGAATGCCTGTAACTCGATGTTCCATTCTACGACTCTCCCCGCGGCATTGGGGCTCTGGAGGACCCTCTCCAGTGGGTAAGCTGAGACGACCTTGATGGGGTGACCTTGGAAGTAGTGGCGCAGCTTGTGGGAGGCGACAAGGAGCGCGAGCAGGAGCTTCTGCGGCATGGGATAGCGCGCCCGTGCATCACGCAATACCGTGCTGACGAAGTACACCGGGTGCTTGATGAGGGCCGGAGTGCTGGTGATGTCTTGTTCCTCCCGAGGCTGGGGGTCCTCGGGAGCTTGGCTGTTTGCAAGGGCAGCCAGGCCCCCAGGAGCGCCGTCCTGAGGGGCCTGGTCATCTGCTGGTGCCGCCGGGGCCTCAGGAGCACCGTCCCGAAGCTGCGTTGTCCCGTCCTGGCATGTGGCGCTGCCTGGCGAGTCCCCGGCCTGGTGCTCTTCCCGGACTGCCACCTGTGCTGCGCTGGCAGAGTGTGGCGTGGCGGCCAGGTAAAGCACCAAGGGCTTGAGAGGTCGCGGCGCCACCATCACTGGTGGGCTGGTGAGGTGTCTCTTGAGGTCTTGAAACACTGCGTCAGCCTCTGGAGTCCATTCGAACGGCCCCTTCTTCTTCATTAGCTTGAAGAACGGGAGGGCGCGCTCCCCAAGCTTGGAGATGAAGCGCCCTAGCGAGGTCACGCAGCCCACCAACTTTTGCATTTCCTTGAGAGTCTGCGGCGGGCTCATCCTTTCTATCGCCTTGACCTTCTCAGGGTTCGCCTTGATTCCCCTGTGCGACACCAAAAAGCCCAACAGCTTGCCGGAGGGGACACCAAACACACATTTCTCCGGGTTGAGCCGCAGGTCCACCTTGCGCAGACTGGTGAACGTTTCTTCCAGGTCCTCGATGAGGGTCCTTGCCTCCCGAGACTTCACCACTATGTCGTCGACGTATGCCTCGGCGTTCCTCCCAAGCTGCTGGCCCAGAGCATTGTGCATCAGCCGCTGGAAGGTCGCTCCGGCGTTACGCAGCCCGAAGGGCATGCAGGTATAGCAATACACCCCGCACGGGGTCAAGAAGGTCGTCTTCTCAACATCTTGCACCGCCATCTTGATTTGGTGATATCCTGAGAATGCGTCCAGGAAGCACAACAGGTCGCACTCGGTGGTAGAGTCGATGATCTGGTCGATGCGCGGGAGCGGGAAGGGATCTTGAGGGCAAGCCTTGTTGAGGTTGGTGAAGTCGACGCACATGCGTTCCTTCCCGCCTTTCTTGGGGACAATGACCGGGTTAGCCAGCCATTCTGGGTACTGCACCTCCCGAATGACACCAGCATCTTGCAGCTTGTGGGTCTCTTGGACGATGAACGCCTGCTTCTCCGTGGACTGCCGCCGCGCCCTCTGCTTCACCGGGCGCACGTTGGGGCACACCCTTAGGTGATGCTCGATTACCTCCCTCGGGACTCTGACCAGATCTTTGGGCTCCCATGCAAACACCTCCTTGTTTACGCGCAAGAAGCCGACCAATGCCTTTTCTTGGTCTGGGGCGAGGTTGGCTCCTATGGTGAAGGTGGCTCCTGACGCCCCATCCTCGTCAACCGGCACCTGCTTCGTCTCGGCCCGATCTTGTGAGAACAGCTGCTTCTTCTTCGTCGGTGCAGCCCCCGGGGCCTCAGGGGCTCCTCCACCTACTGGGCGCGCTGCTGCCGTAGCCCTGAAGGTGAGCTTGAGGGCCGTCAGGGCCTCCTTGGTGTCCCCGGCCATGGTGAGGACGCCGCTGCTCCCCGGCATCTTCATGAGGTTGTAGGCTGGATGAGTCGCTGCCATAAACTTGGCCAAGGCTGGGTACCCGAGGATGGCATTGTACGGGAGGCTGATGCGGGCGATGTCGAAGTCGATAAGCTCGGTGCGGTAGTTGTCGCGGGTGCCGAAGGTGACAGGGAGGCGGATCTGCCCCAGGGGGCTGGTGGAACCATCGACAACCCCGGAGAAGGGCTTGGTGGGGCGGAGCCGGCCATGTGGTACGTGGAGCAAGCCGAAAGCCTCCATAGAGAGCACGCTGAGGCCAGCCCCGCCGTCGGTGAGGGTCTTGGTAACCGCCACATTGCAGATGGTGGGGGTGCAGAGCATCGGGAACGCGCCTGCGCCCGCGGTGGTTGCTGGGTGGTCTCTCGAGTCGAAGGTGAGGTCGGCCTTGGGCGCCGCCCATCCCGGAGGAGCTCCCTGCTGCACGTGCGCGGCACCTACTTGGCGGAAGAACTGCTTGACGTGACGGTCCGAGGGCGACGCCTGCGAACCGCCGAGGAGGGCTGCGACGGCGAGGGGCACCGGCGCCGCGAAGCGCGCGATGAAGAGACCGCGCAGCTCCTCCCAGGAGGCCACAGAAGATTTCGGCTGGTTGAGCATCCAGGCGCGCGGTACGCCAGCGAGGGCCATGGGAAACCAGTTGGCCATGACCTTGTCGTCGCCACCGGCCACCCAAACGGCCTCCTCATACGCCTGGAGAAATGTCGCTGGGTCTGCCGCACCATCGTAGCGAGGCGACATCTCTGGCTTGAACTTGGGTGGCCACTGTACATGTCGTAAGGCGGGGGTGAAGGCCCGGAGGCCCATGGCGCCTCCATGCATGCCCGTCGATCCGGCCAGTGGAGCGGCGCCCGCCATGAGAGCTGAATGGAGGAGCGAATCGGACGAAGAGGCGAAGCTTCGACGCGCCCCTACCTGGCGCGCCAAATGTCGGATTCGGGGTTCCACAGACCTTTGAGAGGTTTGAACTCTGGGGTGCATGCGAAGAACTCTCCCTCCCCAGTCTGCCTGCTCAATGATTCCACAGCCTAGCTCGACGAACCCAAGGGACAAGAGACACAGCAGTTTATCCTGGTTCGGGCCACCTTGCGGAGTAATACCCTACTCCAGCTTTGTGGTGGATTTCCTCGGAGGGCAGAGGATGAACTAGTACAGAGGTGGAACGACCTCAGGAGGTGAGGTGTTCTTGAGCTCGATGAGCTGGTGAGGTGGTGAGGGTGGAATGGATCCGATCCCCCTCTATGGTGGTGGCTAAGTCCTATTTATAGTGGCCTTGGTCCTCTTCCCAAATGTAGGCGGGAAGGGATCCCACAACGGCCAAATTCGAAGGGAGACAACTAGTACAAGTTATCCTGACAAAAGTAGTCTTCGCCTAGAAAAGCCTCTGGCGATGACGCTGCAGTGGGCTCCGCGATGACCTCCGTCCTGCCGTCCTGGCGGTCCTGGTCTTGTTGCACCGATATGGAAACCTTTGCTTGAATCCTCGGGACTCCGCGCCTGCGCTTGCCTCCTTTGCACCAACGGGGAAACTGGTACACTGCGCCCGCTGGCACCCGCCTGGTCTTGGTCGTCATGGCTCACGTCAGGTGAACCTCGCGAGGTGCAGCTTGCATTGATATCTCCGCTCCTCGGTAGCCAGCTTGGGGAGGCCGACCCTCGCGGGGGTCTTGGTGTCGTCCGCCTCACGAGGCTTGGCCCCTCGTGAGGGTCTTGAGTTGTTGTTGCTGAAGCTGGGCCATACCAGGCTATCGATGGAGCCACGCCATGGGCCACAGGCAGGCAAGTCTGGGCACCCCCACTCCCAGGACGCCGACAAAGTCACAGTCGATGCTATTTAGGTCTATCGGATCTTACATCAAGATCCGTGCAAAACTTTCTTTTCAAATTTTCTTTTTTCTCTCTTAAATCTCAGTCCAGTGAGACATAGCCACGCTGTAAAACAGGGGCTCAGGCGCCATTAATGGAGACGTTGGGAGGGAGGTGCACGGCGGATAGAGGTCAAATGGCTCTCCTCCCGATGAGCACGCACAGGGGTCTGATCGCACGCCTCCCGTACTCAAATAGCTACCCCGCACGGCACCTCCTAGCCAATAAAAAAGGGGACGCGTGGCGGCACGTAGTTGGTAAGTAGAACGCCGACGGTTTCAATAATGCTTGTGTTTCTGATTTGTAACGTGACAGCACTTGTTCCAAAATGACTTTGTCGATTGTTAATGTGTGCACCTTTGCAAATTGGAAAAAAAAATTACCACAACATGTTGGTGCCATGTCATGGCACCATGCCAAGTTTCATGATTTTCAGGCAAGTTTTGGATTTACGGGAATTTTAAAACCAAGTTTCTCGATGTTTCCGGCCGAGCCAAGACGCCCAGATGTTTGAATTCCATCCCCACCTCTTCCATTGGACCTAGAAGTTCGCCCAAGTACACATACATGATTTTCCAACTAACTTTTGCGCACTGGAGCATGCGCTTGCACTTCAAATTTGAATTATGTGCATTAAATGCCTGGAAAATGATTTAATGTATAAAAAGGCCAAACGAACCCGGAATAATTCCAAAATTTAGCACGAAACTCCTATTTGCTCTAAGCTGCCTGTGTAAAAAAATCAAGGCGAGAGAAGGCAGTGTATGTCGTTTCGCACACGGAGGTGACACGTTCCCTCTCGGAACCATGAGCCTTCTTGAGAGAAGCTCCAGTTTGCAAGAAGCTTATACCAAAGCTTGTCCCAATTCGGCCAAAAAAATTACCACAGCATGTTGGTGCCATGTAATGACACCATGCCAAGTTTCATGATTTTCAGGCGTGTTTTGGATTTACAGGAATTAAAAAACCAAGTTTCTCAATATTTCCCGTCGAGGCACGACGCCCAGATGTTTGAATTCCATTCCCATTTCTTGCATGGGACCTACAAATTCACCCAAGGACACACATGTGATTTTTCAACCAACTTTGGTGCACTGGAGCATGTGCTTGTAGCTCAAATTTGAATTATGCACATTAAATGCCCAGAAATTCAATTAATGTATAAAAAAGGCCAAACGAACCTGGAGTAATTCCAAAATTTAGCACGATACTTATATTTGGTCTAATCTACCTGTGTAAAAAAACTAAGGCGGGAGAAGGCAGTGTATGTCGTTTCGCACACGGAGGTGACACGCTCCGTCTTGGAACCACGAGCCTTCTTGAGGGAAGCTCCGGTTTGCAAGAAGCTTATACCAAAGCTTGCCCAATTCGGCCAAAAAATTTACCACAGCATGTTGGTGCCATGTCATGACACCATGCCAAGTTTCATGATTTTCAGGCGTGTTTTGGATTTACAGGAATTAAAAAACCAAGTTTCTCAATCTTTCCGGTCGAGCCACGACGCCCATATGTTTAAATTTCATTCCCATTTCTTGCATGGGACCTAGAAATTCACCCAAGGACACACATGTGATTTTTCAACCAACTTTGGTGCACTGGAGCTTGTGCTTGTAGTTCAAATTTGAATTATACACATTAAACACCCAAAAATTCAATTAATATATAAAAAAGGCCAAACGAACCCGGAATAATTCCAAAATTTAGCACGATACTTCTATTTGGGTTTAATCTGCCTGTGTAAAAAAATTAAGGCGGGAGAAGGCAGTGTACGTATGTCGTTTCGCACACGGAGATGACACGTTCCCTCTCGGAACCACGGGACTTCTTGAGAGAAGCTCTGGTTTGCAAGAAGCTTGCACCAAAGCTTGTCCCAATTCGGCCAAAAAAATTACCACAACATGTTGGTGCCATGTCATGACACCATGCCAAGCTTCATGATTTTCTGGCGTGTTTTGGATTTACATGAATTAAAAAAACCAAGTTTCTCAATCTTTCCGGCCGAGCCATGATGCCCAGATGTTTGAATTTCATTCCCATTTCTTGCATGGGACCTAGAAATTCACCCAAGGACACACATGTGATTTTTCAACCAACTTTGGTGCACTAGAGCATGTGCTTGTAGTTCAAATTTGAATTATGCACATTAAATGACCAGAAATTCAATTAATGTATAAGAAAGTCCAAACGAACCCGGAATAATTCCAAATTTTAACACGGCACTCATATAGTTCTATGTTGCCTCTGTAAAAAAAATCAAGGAGGGGAGGCAGCGTATATCGTTTCGCACACAAAGGTGACACGTCCCCCCCTCGGGAACCACGAGTCTTCTCGAGAGAAGCTCCGGTTTGCAAGAAACTTATACCAAAAACGTGTCCAAATGTGGCCAATTTTTTTACCATAGCATGTTTGTGCCATGAAATGACACCATGCCAAGTTTCATGATTTTCATGCGAGTTTTGAATTTCCTGGAATTTAAAAACCAAGTTTCTCAATGTTCCCGGCCAAGCGACGACGCCCAGATGTTTGAATTTCATTCCCATTTCTTGCATGGGACCTATAAATTCACCCAAAGACACACATGTGATATTTCAACAGACTTTGGTGCACTGGAGCATGAGCTTGTAGTTCAAATTTGAATTATGCACATTAAATGCCTAGAAACTCAATTAATGCATAAAAATGCCAAACGAACCCGGAATAATTCCAAATTTAAACACGACACTCATGTAGTTGCATGTTCACTGTACATAAATGTTCTAGCAATTCAAACACCATCCTTTCCCTCCGTAACACCATTTTGTCTTTCAAAACATAATGAAAAAATCAGGTATACCACAAACAGTTTACTAGAAAGAATCATGTGGGATGCGATATAAAATATCTTGGCGCACTGTCTTGTCTGGCTTACGCAGGAAGCTTCATCGTCTACAATCCACCGCCCCCGCTTGAACCACACTTATGCGCCAGTTTCTCGCGGCACCGAGTGACATTTTTCTGCCACCGCGGAAAAATCTATCTCACCGCCCCCTCCCTCCCACCAAAAGCCACATTTCCACTGTTCCTCCTTGCTTTCCAAATTCAAACCTTCACTGCTGCTTACTGGCAGCTCAGCCTCCTCGCCGGTGACCCTTCTTCTTGCAGTGCCGCCTCCTCGCCGGCTACCATCTTCTTGTAGCGCCGCCTCCTCACCGGCGACCCTTCTTCTTGCAGCGCCGCCTCCTCGCCGCCGACCCTTCTTCTTGTTGCACGGCCTCGTCGATATGGTCAGGTAATCCACACCCCACCCACACCATCCTCCTCCTTCCCCGTCCCACATGCCCCGACCGATGATGACACCTTTTGCCGAAATCACTGTCCCTCTCCTCCAATTAAGCGCCGCCCACAGCCATTTTGCACGCAGTATAACATGGAGCTCAGTAGCATCTGGCAGCGGAGAAGCAAATCGCGGCCGCACGCACGCACGAGGTCACTATGGCTGCCATGCGTGCCGACCGCCAGATCTTGGAGGAGCACCTCGACTTCGAGGCCACCGTCGACACCAACACGCGGTTGTCTACTTTAAAATACAGTTCGTGCTATTTTCTCGAGGCCACCGCCAGTGCCTTCTAGTGATTTGTCCTCTGTAATGTTAATATGCAATCTAATGTTCAGTTACAGTTTGGTCCTCTGAAATGTAATGTTCAGTTAATAGTTTGGTCCTCTGAAATGTAATGTTCAGTTAACAGTTTGGTCCAACAATTGCTACATTTTGTTGTACTGTTCTCAAGCATTCTTTGTTTCTATTCTGCAATGTCGTGCTCAGTTAACTGTTTTGGTTCATTTGCCTGCTGTCCATTTAACTGTTTGGTTCAATTCTGCAATTTGATTTTCATTTGACGTGGGTACAATTTTGTATTGTTATGCATGTGAAATAAATCGAATTTGGCTGTACTCAATACATATTCTACTGATAGTATGGCAACTCTCAGTTAACCTGATCAAGATCTTCCTTATGTGTGTTGCAGGGAAACAATGGGAGACACTGCGGTTTACCATCAAGGTTTGCTCATGCATGGTCCTTTCGCTAATAGCACATTATTATGCAGTTGCAGGAATCATTCTAATATTTAGGTTTCTTACAATTTGGTCTTGCACATGTAGGTCCTGCTGTCAGAAGCTTAGACCCACTGTTCGACCCATTTTGCATATGGGGAAATGAGATATCCATGAATACCAGTCAAGTCAAGAAACTCAGAAAGATTGTTAGGATGAAGAAACTTGCGACGAATAACAGCAAGATCTTTGTTTGCACAATGAAGAAGACATCAGTCAACTATAGGATGGTACTAACTCTTTTACCTTGTTTTTACCCCTTGCGCCATTTCAAAATTTATAACAGCGATTTATGCATATCTTTGTTTTCAATTCTTTTCAAAGCAGTTCACCGATGATTACCTCTCAAACCACCTGCATGGTCAAGAGGCGAGGAAGGTATTCATTCAACACCCACGGTATAATATTGAAGTCTTCCTGAAGAGGACGAAGGTTGGGCGGGCAATTATCCATAGCCACTGGCTTAAAGTTGCAAGAACATTCAACATCACTGAAGGCTCAATATTTTCCTTCTGCTTCTGCAGTTTCCGAGATGAGATTCATCTGTCTATTTACCGTGTATGATGCTACTTTCCAAAGGTTTTCGATGTTGCATGTTAAACTTGGTGCTGTTGTGTAATGGCGTAACTGAGTGCCGAAGCTATCTGATGTAATTCGATTATGAAATCCTGGCTGCCGTTATACGGATATGAAATATCTGGTGTATTTTATAAGAAATATCAATTTGATTAGCACATGGATTATCAATAATAGGCTAATTACCCTACTTATTGGGGTTTTCTATTGCAGACGGTTACTCAGACAGCATCGTGGGCGATGAACTCAAACAACCCACACGGTTTCTAGAAAGTAGGCGTGTTCGATCAACTAACAATCACACACGGCTTCCGGCAGTGAATTGTTTGCGTTAGGCCACCTTGCATAAACGTTTCCACATAAAAAACTGTGTGTGATATACATACGAACGGAAATGTTTTTCTGGGATTCGCCGTGGGGGATGTACATACAAACGGAAATAATTGGGTTTCGATGCCTCGCCAGATCGCACACGAGCTCATTTTGCCCCAGCCTGTGTGCCAGGAGGGCCTATCCCTGACAGTTTCTGGGTCGTGTGGGAAGGACCCCCCTATCGCCCACACTCACTTGGCGACGGTTCCAAACACCGTCGCGGAAAGGGGTTAAAAACCGTTTGTATAGCAGGTCTCTGCACCAGTGTCACTTGATTCATCAGTATATAAATTTGCTCACAATATGTAGTTATATTAGCTTTGTTGTTCAATGTGTGTGCATGACAATGGAAAATGCAAATAGGATCATAGTTTGGATAATATGATCAATGTGTCATGTGTGCATATATAAATTATCAGTTGGCTTCTGTATTTACTATAATGGATCTAATTGTATATTCAGGAGGATGATTCTATGGGGAATAAGAGGAAGTTGGGCCTTACTGGGTTTGACCCGTACGATCCAGAGTATAGTGACGACGAAGAATATGAGGTAAGCCTACTTGAAATTTAGATTGTTCATTTAGTTCCTTTGACATGGTGTATATGAATCTATAATGTATTAATGTAATTCATTCATGTGTGCAGTATGAGTCTGGAGAAGATGTGTACAATGGCAATGTCGCGTCCTTCACAGCGAAGAGGAGGAGAAGATCTGTTGGGGAACGTAGCATGCAATTTCAAAAAAATTCTACGCTCACGCAAGATCTATCTAGTAGATGCATAGTAACGAGAGGGGAGAGTGTATCCACGTACCCTCGTAGACTGAAAGCGGAAGCGTTAGGTTAACGCGGTTGATGTAGTCGAACGTCTTCACGATCCAACCGATCCAAGTACCGAACGTACGGCACCTCCGTGTTCAGCACACGTTTAGCTCGATGACGTCCCTCGAACTCTTGATCCAGCAGAGGGTCGAGGGAGAGTTCCGTCAGCACGACGGCATGGCGACGGTGTTGGTGAAGTTACCGGCGTAGGGCTTCACCTAAGCACTACGATGATATGACCGAGGTGTTAAACTATGGAGGGGGGCACCACACATGTCTCAGAGATTGTCTGTTGTGCTTTGGAGTGCCCCCTGCCCACGTATATAAAGGAGGGAGGAGGAGGCCGCCGGCCTAGGGGGCGCGCCATAGGGGGAGTCCAACTAGGAGTCCCAACCTAGTTGGACTCCCCTTCCTTTTCCAAGAGGGGGAGAGAGGGAAGGAGGAGGAGAGGGAGAAGGAAAGAGGGGGGCGCCGCACCCTCCCTAGTCCAATTCGGACCTGCCATGGAGGGGCACGCGGCCACCCCTTGCGGCCCTTCTCTCCTTTCTACTAAAGCCCATGAAGGCCCAATACTTCCCCGGGGGGTTCCGGTAACCTCCCGGTACTCCGAAAAATATCCGAATCACTTCAGAACCATTCCGGTGTCTGAATATAACCTTCCAATATATCAATCCTTACCTTTCGACCATTTCGAGACTCCTCGTCATGTCCGTGATCTCATCTGGGACTCCTAACAATCTTCGGTCACCAAAACACACAACTCATAATACAAATCGTCATCGAACGTTAAGCGTGCGGACCCTACGGGTTTGAGAACTATGTAGACATGACCGAGACACATCTCCGGTCAATAACCAATAGTGAAACCTGGATGCTCATATTGGCTCCTACATATTCTACGAAGATCTTTATCGGTCAAACCACATAACAACATACGTTATTCCCTTTGTCATCAGTATGTTACTTGCCCGAGATTCGATCGTCGGTATCATCATACCTAGTTCAATCTCATTACCGGCAAGTCTCTTTACTCATTCCGTAATGCATCATCTCGCAACTAACTCATTAGTCACATTGCTTGCAAGGCTTCATATGATGTGCATTACCGAGAGGGCCCAGGGATACCTCTCCGATACTCGGAGTGACAAATCCTAATCTCGATATATGCCAACCCAACAAACACCTTTGGAGACACCTATAGAGCATCTTTATAATCACGCAGTTATGTTGTGATGTTTGATAGCACACAAGGTGTTCCTCCGGTATTCGAGAGTTGCATAATCTCATAGTCAAATGAATATGTATAAGTCATGAAGAAAGCGATAGCAATAAACTTAATGATCATTATGCTATGCTAACAGATGGGTCTCATCCATCACATCATTCTCCTAATGATGTGATCCCGTTTATCAAATGACAACACATGTCTATGGTTAGGAAACTTAACCATCTTTGATTAACGAGCTAGTCAAGTAGAGGCATACTAGGGACACTTTGTTTTGTCTATGTATTCACACATGTATCAAGTTTCCGGTTAATACAATTCTAGCATGAATAATAAACATTTATCATGATATAAGGAAATATAAATAACAACTTTATTATTGCCTCTAGGGCATATTTCCTTCAGTCTCCCACTTGCACTAGAGTCAATAATCTAGTTCACATCGCCATGTGATTTAACACCAATAGTTCACATCACCATGTGATTAACACCCATAATTCACATCGCCATGTGACCAACACCCAAAGGGTTTACTAGAGTCAATAATCTAGTTCACATTGCCATGTGATTAACACCCAAAGAGTACTAAGGTGTGATCATGTTTTGCTTGTGAGAGAAGTTTAGTCAACGGGTCTGCCACATTCAGATCAGTATGTATTTTGCAAATTTCTTTGTCTACAATGCTCTGCACGGAGCTACTCTAGCTAATTGCTCCCACTTTCAATATGTATCCAGATTGAGACTCAGAGTGATCTGGATCAGTGTCAAAGCTTGCATCAACGTAACCCTTTACGACGAACTCTTTGTCACCTCCATAACCGAGAAATATATCCTTATTCCACTAAGGATAATTTTGACTGTTGTCCAGTGATCCACTCCTGGATCACTATTGTTCCCTCTTGCCAAACTCATGGTGAGGTACACAATAGGTCTTGTACACAGCACAGCATACTTTATGGAACCTATGACTGAGGCATAGGGAATGACTTTCATTCTCTTTCTATGTTCTGCCGTGGTCGGGTTTTGAGTCTTACTCAACTTCACACCTTGCAACACAGGCAAGAACTCCTTCTTTGACTGTTCCATTTTGAACTACTTCAAAATCTTGTCAAGGTATGTACTCATTGAAAAATCTTATCAAGCATCTTGATCTATCTCTATAGATCTTGATGCTCAATATGTAAGCAGCTTCACCGAGGTCTTTCTTTGAAAAAACTCCTTTCAAATACTCCTTTATGCTTTTCAGAAAATTCTACATCATTTCCGATCAACAATATGTCATTCACATATACTTATCAGAAAGTTTGTAGTGCTCCCACTCACTTTCTTGTAAATACAGGCTTCACCGCAAGTCTGTATAAAACTATATGCTTTGATCAACTCATTAAAGCATATATTCCAACTCCGAGATGCTTGCACCAGTCCATAGATGGATCGCTGGAGCTTGCACACATTATTAGCACCTTTAGGATCGACAAAACCTTCTGGTTGCATCATATACAACTCTTCTTTGAGAAATCCATTAAGGAATGCAGTTTTGACATCCATTTGCCAGATTTCATAATCATAAAATGCGGCAATTGCTAACATGATTCGGACAGACTTAAGCATCGCTACAGGTGAGAAAGTCTCATCGTAGTCAACTCCTTGAACTTGTCGAAAACCTTTCGCAACAAGTCGAGCTTTGTAGACAGTAACATTACCATCAGCGTCAGTCTTCCTCTTGAAAATCCATTTCTTGCTGATCATCGGGCAAGTCAACCAAAGTCCATACTTTGTTCTCATACATGGATCCCATCTCAGATTTCATGGCCTCAAGCCATTTCACGGAATCTGGGCTCATCATCGCTTCCTCATAGTTCGTAGGTTCATCATGGTCTAGTAACATGACTTCCAGAACAGGATTACTGTACCACTCTGGTGTGAAACGTACTCTGGTTGACCTACGAGGTTCGGTAGTAACTTCATCTGAAGTTTCATGATCATCTGAACTGATTTCTGTGATGAATTACTTTCCAATTCAAGAGAAGGTACAACTACCTCATCAAGTTCTACTTTCCTCCCACTCACTTCTTTCGAGAGAAACTCCTTCTCTAGAAAGGATCCATTCTTAGCAACAAATATCTTGCCTTCGGATCTGTGATAGAAGGTGTACCAAACAGTTTCTTTTGGGTATCCTATGAAGACGCATTTCTCCGATTTGGGTTCGAGCTTATCAGGCTGAAGCTTTTTCACATAAGCATCGCAACCCCAAACTTTAAGAAATGACAGCTTAGGTTTCTTGCCAAACCACAGTTCATATGGTGTCGTCTCAACGGATTTAGATGGTGCCCTATTTAACGTGAATGCAGTTGTCTCTAATGCATAACCCCAAAATGATAGTGGTAAATCAGTAAGAGACATCATAGATCGCACCATATCTAATAAACTACGGTTACGACATTCGGACACACCATTACGCTGTGGTGTTCCAGGAAGCGTGAGTTGCGAAACTATTCCACATTGTTTTAAATGAAGGCCAAACTCGTAACTGAAATATTCGCCTCCGCGATTAGATCGTAGAAACTTATTTTTCTTGTTACGATGATTCTCCACTTCACTCTGAAATTCTTTGAACTTTTCAAATGATTCAGACTTGTGTTTCATTAAGTAGATATACCCATATCTGCTCAAATCATCTGTGAAGGTCAGAAAATAACGATACCCGCCGCGAGCCTCAACACTCATCGGACCGCATACATCAGTATGTATTATTTCCAATAAGTCTGTAGCTCGCTCCATTGTTCCGGAGAACGGAGTTTTAGTCATCTTGCCCATGAGGCATGGTTCGCAAGCATCAAATGATTCATAATCAAGTGATTCCAAAAGTCCATCTGCATGGAGTTTCTTCATGCGCTTTACACCAATATGACCTAAACGGCAGTGCCACAAATATGTTGTACTATCATTATCAACTTTGCATCTTTTGGCATCAATATTATGAATATGTGTATCACCACGATCGAGATTCAATAAACCATTTGAAGGAAATATGCCCTAGAGGCAATAATAAAGTTGTTATTTATATTTCCTTATATCTTGATAAATGTTTATTATTCATGCTAGAATTGTATTAACCGGAAACTTAGTACATGTGTGAATACATAGACAAATAGAGTGTCACTAGTATGCCTCTACTTGACTAGCTCGTTAATCAAAGATGGTTAAGTATCCTAGCCATAGACATGAGTTGTCATTTGATGAACGGGATCACATCATTAGAGAATGATGTGATTGACAAGACCCATCCGTTAGCTTAACACGATGATCGTTTAGTTTGTTGCTATTGCTTTCTTCATGACTTATACATGTTCCTATGACTATGAGATTATGCAACTCCCGAATATCGGAGGAACACTTTTTGTGCTATCAAACATCACAATGTAACTGGGTGATTATAAACATGCTCTACAGGTGTCTCCGATGGTGTTTGTTGAGTTGGTATAGATCGAGATTAGGATTTGTCACTCCGATTGTCGGAGAGGTAACTCTGGGCCCTCTCGGTAATGCACATCACTATAAGACTTGCAAGAAATGTGACTAATGAGTTAGTTGCGGGATGTTGCATTACGGAACGAGTAAAGAGACTTGCCGGTAACGAGATTGAACTAGGTATGATGATACCGACGATCGAATCTCGGGCAAGTAACATACCGATGACAAAAGGAACAACGTATGTTGTTATGCGGTTTGACCGATAAAGATCTTCGTAGAATATGTGGGAGCCAATATGAGCATCCAGGTTCCGCTATTGGTTATTGACCGGAGATGAGTCTCGGTCATGTCTACATAGTTCTCGAACCCGTAGGGTCCGCACGCTTAACGTTCGATGATGATCGGTATTATGAGTTTATGTGTTTTGATGTACCGAAGGTAGTTCGGAGTCCCGTATGTGATCACAGACATGACGAGGAGTCTCAAAATGGTTGAGACATAAAGATCGATATATTGGAAGGCTATGTTTGGACACCGGAATGGTTCCGGATGAGTTCGGGCATTTTTCGGAGTACCGGGAGGTTACCGGAACCCCCCGGGGAGTCAATGGGCCTTATTGGGCCTTAGTGGAAGAGAGGAGGAGGCGGCCAGGTGGAGGGCGCCCCCCCCCCCAAGCCCAATCCGAATTGGGGTGGGGGGTCGGCCCCCCCTTTCCTTCTCCCTCTCTCGCTCTTCCTTCTTCTCCTACTCCAACTAGGGAAGGGGGGGAAACCTACTCCTACTGGGAGTAGGACTCCCCCCCTTGGGCGCGCCATAGAGAGGGCCGGCCCTCCCCTCCTCCACTCCTTTATATACGGGGGAGGGGGGCACCCCATAGACACACAAGTTGACAGTTGTCTTAGCCGTGTGCGGTGCCCCCCTCCACAGATTACCACCTCGGTCATATCGTTGTAGTGCTTAGGCGAAGCCCTGCGTCTGTAACTTCATCATCACCGTCATCACGCCGTCGTGCTGACGAAACTCTCCCTCGGCCTCAGCTGGATCAAGAGTACGAGGGACGTCACCGAGCTAAACGTGTGCAGATCGCAGAGGTGCCGTGCGTTTGGTACTTGATCGGTTGGATTGCGAAGACGTTCGACTACATCAACCGCGTTACTAAACGCTTCCGCTTTCGGTCTACGAGGGTACGTGGACACACTCTCCCCGCTCATTGCTATGCTTCTCCTAGATAGATCTTGCGTGATCGTAGGAATTTTTTTGAAATACTACGTTCCCCAACAGTGGCATCCGAGCAAGGTCTATGCGTAGATGTTATATGCACGAGTAGAACACAAAGAGTTGTGGGCGATAATAGTCATACTACTTACCAGCATGTCATACTTTGATTCGGCGGTATTGTTGGATGAAGCGGCTCAGACCGACATTATGCGTACGCTTACACGAGACTGGTTCTACCGACGTGCTTCGCACACAGGTGGCTAGTGGGTGTCAGTTTCTCAAACTTTAGTTGAATCAAGTGTGACTACGCCCGGTCCTTGTTGAAGGTTAAAACAGCACACTTGACGAAAAATCGTTGTGGTTTTGATGCGTAGGTAAGAATGGTTCTTACTCAGCCTATAGCAGCCACGTAAAACTTGCAACAACAAAGTAGAGGACGTCTAACTTGTTTTTGCAGGGCATGTTGTGATGTGATATGGTCAAGACATGATGCTATATTTTATTGTATGAGATGATTGTTGGGGAACGTAGTAATTTCAAAAATTTCCTACGCACACACAGGATCATGGTGATGCATAGCAACGAGAGGGGAGAGTGTGTCCATGTACCCTCGTAGACCGAAAGCGAAAGCGTTAGCACAACACGGTTGATGTAGTCGTACGTCTTCACGATCCGACCGATCCAAGTACCGAACACACGGCACCTCCGAGTTCAGCACACGTTCAACTCGATGACGTCCCGCGAGCTCCGATCCAGCAAAGGTTCACAGGAGAGTTTCGTCAGCACGACGGCGTGGTGACGGTGATGATGATGCTACCGATGCAGGGCTTCGCCTAAGCACCGCTACGATATGATCGAGGTGGATTATGGTGGAGGGGGCCACCGCACACGGCTAAGAGATCAATGATCAATTGTTGGGTCTCTGGGGTGCCCCCGTATATAAAGGAGCTAGGGGGGAGGCGGCCGGCCAGGAGGAGGGCATGCCAAGGGGGGGAGTCCTACTCCCACCGGGAGTAGGACTCCCTCTTTTCCTAGTTGGAGTAGGAGGGGGAAAGGAAGGGAGAGAGGAAGAGAAGGAAAGGGGGGCGCCGCCCCCCCCCCTCCTTGTCCAATTCGGACTAGAGGGGGAGGGGGGCGCGGCTGCCCATGGCCGCCCCTCCTCTTCTCCCACTAAGGCCCATGAGGCCCAATTAACTCCCCGGGGGGTTCCGGTAATCCCCCGGTACTCCGGTATATGTCCGAAACCTTCCGAAACTTTTCCGTTGTCCGAACATAGTCGTCCAATATATCGATCTTTACGTCTCGACCATTTCGAGACTCCTCGTCATGTCCGTGATCATATCCGGGACTCCGAACTACCTTCGGTACATCAAAACACAAAAACTCATAATACCGATCGTCACCGAACTTTAAGCGTGCGGACCCTACGGGTTCGAGAACTATGTAGACATGACCGAGACACGTCTTCGGTCAATAACCAATAGCGGAACCTGGATGCTCATATTGGCTCCCACATATTCTACGAAGATCTTTATCGGTCAAACCGCATAACAACATACGTTGTTCCCTTTGTCATCGGTATGTTACTTGCCCGAGATTCGATCGTCGGTATCTCAATACCTAGTTCAATCTCGTTACCGGCAAGTCTCTTTACTCGTTCCGTAATACATCATCCCACAACTAACTCATTAGTTACAATGCTTGCAAGGCTTATAGTGATGTGCATTACCGAGTGGGCCCAGAGATACCTCTCCGACAATCGGAGTGACAAATCCTAATCTCGAAATACGCCAACTTAACAAGTACCTTCGGCGACACCTGTAGAGCACCTTTATAATCACCCAGTTACGTTGTGACATTTGGTAGCACACAAAGTGTTCCTCCGGTAAACGGGAGTTTCATAATCTCATAGTCATAGGAACATGTATAAGTCATGAAGAAAGCAATAGCAACATACTAAACGATCAAGTGCTAAGCTAACGGAATGGGTCAAGTCAATCACATCATTCTCCTAATGATGTGATCCCATTAATCAAATGACAACTCATGTCTATGGTTAGGAAACATAACCATCTTTGATTAACGAGCTAGTCTAGTAGAGGCTTACTAGTGACACTCTGTTTGTCTATGTATTCACACATGTATCATGTTTCCGGTTAATACAATTCTAGCATGAATAATAAACATTTATCATGATATAAGGAAATAAATAATAACTTTATTGTTGCCTCTAGGGCATATTTCCTTCAGTCTCCCACTTGCACTAGAGTCAATAATCTAGATTACACAGTAATGATTCTAACACCCATGGAGCCTTGGTGATGATCATGTTTTGCTCGTGGAAGAGGCTTAGTCAACGGGTCTGCAACATTCAGATCCGTATGTATCTTGCAAATCTCTATGTCTCCCACCTGGACTAGATCCCGGATGGAGTTGAAGCGTCTCTTGATGTGCTTGGTTCTCTTGTGAAATCTGGATTCCTTTGCCAAGGCAATTGCACCAGTATTGTCACAAAAGATTTTCATTGGACCCGATGCACTAGGTATGACACCTAGATCGGATATGAACTCCTTCATTTGCTGCTTCCGAAGCAGCAATGTACTCCGCTTCACATATAGATCCCGCCACGACGCTCTGTTTAGAACTGCTCCAACTGACAGCTCCACCGTTCAATATAAACACGTATCCGGTTCGCGATTTAGAATCGTCCGGATCAGTGTCAAAGCTTGCATCAACGTAACCATTTACGATGAGCTCTTTGTCACCTCCATAAACGAGAAACATATCCTTGGTCCTTTTCAGGTATTTCAGGATGTTCTTGACCGCTGTCCAGTGATCCACTCCTAGATTACTTTGGTACCTCCCTGCTAAACTAATAGCAAGGCACACATCAGGTCTGGTACACAGCATTGCATACATGATAGAGCCCATGGCTGAAGCATAGGGAACATCTTTCATTTTCTCTCTATCTTCTGCAGTGATCGGGCATTGAGTCTTACTCAACTTCATACCTTGTAACACAGGCAAGAACCCTCTCTTTGCCTGATCCATTTTGAACTTCTTCAAAACTTTGTCAAGGTATGTGCTTTGTGAAAGTCCAATTAAGCGTCTTGATCAATCTCTATAGATCTTGATGCCCAATATGTAATCAGCTTCACCGAGGTCCTTCATTGAAAAACTCTTATTCAAGTATCCTTTTATGCTATCCAGAAATTCTATATCATTTCCAATCAACAATATGTCATCCACATATAAGATTAGAAATGCTACAGAGCTCCCACTCACTTTCTTGTAAATACAGGCTTCTCCAAAAGTCTGTATAAAACCATATGCTTTGATCACACTATCAAAACGTTTATTCCAACTCCGAGAGGCTTGCACCAGTCCATAAATGGATCGCTGGAGCTTTCACACTTTGTTAGCACCCTTTGGATCGATAAAACCTTCAGGTTGCATCATATACAACTCTTCTTCCAGAAATCCATTCAGGAATGCAGTCTTTACATCCATTTGCCAAATTTCATAATCATAAAATGCGGCAATAGCTAACATGATTTGGATGGACATAAGCATCGCTACGGGTGAGAAGGTCTCATCGTAGTCAACTCCTTGAACTTGTCGAAAACCTTTCGCAACAAGTCGAGCTTTGTAAACAGTAACATTACCATCAGCGTCTGTCTTCTTCTTGAAGATCCATTTATTCTCGATGGCTTGCCAATCATCGGGCAAGTCAACCAAAGTCCACACTTTGTTCTCATACATGGATCCCATCTCAGATTTCATGGCCTCAAGCCAGTTTGCGGAATCTGGGCTCATCATCGCTTCCTCATAGTTCGTAGGTTCGTCATGGTCTAGTAACATGACCTCCAGAACAGGATTACCGTACCAATCTAGTGCGGATCTTACTCTGGTTGACCTACGAGGTTCGGTAGTAACTTGATCTGAAGTTTCATGATCATCATCATTAGCTTCCTCACTAATTGGTGTAGAAGTCACAGGAACCGGTTTCTGTGATGAACTACTTTCCAATAAGGGAGCAGGTATAGTTACCTCATCAAGTTCTACTTTCCTCCCACTCACTTCTTTCGAGAGAAACCCCTTCTCTAGAAAGGATCCATTCTTAGCAACGAAAGTCTTGCCTTCGGATCTGTTATAGAAGGTGTACCCAACTGTCTCTTTTGGGTATCCTATGAAGACACGTTTCTCTGACTTGGGTTCGAGCTTATCAGGTTGAAGCTTTTTCACATAAGCATCGCAGCCCCAAACTTTAAGAAACGACAACTTTGGTTTCTTGCCAAACCACAGTTCATAAGGAGTCATCTCAACGGATTTAGATGGTGCCCTATTTAACGTGAATGTAGCCGTCTCTAAAGCATAACCCCAAAACGATAGCGGTAAATCAGTAAGAGACATCATAGATCGCACCATATCTAGTAAAGTACGATTACGACGTTCGGACACACCATTACGCTGTGGTGTTCCGGGTGGCGTGAGTTGCGAAACTATTCCGCTTTGTTTCAAATGTACACCAAACTCGTAACTCAAATATTCTCCTCCACGATCAGATCGTAGAAACTTTATTTTCTTGTTACGATGATTGTCCACTTCACTCTGAAATTCTTTGAACTTTTCAAATGTTTCAGACTTATGTTTCATTAAGTAGATATACCCATATCTGCTCAAATCATCTGTGAAGGTGAGAAAATAACGATACCCGCCGCGAGCCTCAACATTCATTGGACCACATACATCAGTATGTATGATTTCCAACAAATCTGTTGCTCGCTCCATAGTTCCGGAGAACGGCGTTTTAGTCATCTTGCCCATGAGGCATGGTTCGCAAGTACCAAGTGATTCCAAAAGTCCATCGGAATGGAGTTTCTTCATGCGCTTTACATCAATATGACCTAAATGGCAGTGCCACAAATAAGTTGCACTAGCATTATCAACTCTGCATCTTTTGGCTTCAACATTATGAATATGTGTATCACTACTATCGAGATTTAATACAAATAGACCACTCTTCAAGGGTGCATGACCATAAAAGATATTACTAATATAAATAGAACAACCATTATTCTCAGATTTAAATGAATAACCGTCTCGCATCAAACAAGATCCAGATATAATGTTCATGCTCAACGCTGGCACCAAATAACAATTATTCAGGTCTAAAACTAATCCCGAAGGTAGATGTAGAGGTAGCGTGCTGACGGCGATCACATCGACTTTGGAACCATTTCCCAAGCGCATCGTCACCTCGTCCTTAGCCAGTCTTCGCTTAATCCGTAGTCCCTGTTTCGAGTTGCAAATATTAGCAACAGAACCAGTATCAAATACCCAGGTGCTACTGCGAGCTCTGGTAAGGTACACATCAATAACATGTATATCACATATACCTTTGTTCACCTTTCCATCCTTCTTATCCGCCAAATACTTGGGGCAGTTCCGCTTCCAGTGACCAGTCTGCTTGCAGTAGAAGCACTCAGTCTCAGGCTTAGGTCCAGACTTGGGTTTTTTCTCCTGAACAGCAACTTATTTGCCGTTCTTCTTGAAGTTCCCCTTCTTCTTCCCTTTGCCCTTTTTCTTGAAACTGGTGGTCTTGTTGACCATCAACACTTGATGCTCCTTCTTGATTTCTACCTCCGCAGCCTTTCGCATTGCGAAGAGCTCGGGAATCGTCTTATCCATCCCTTGCATGTTATAGTTCATCACGAAGCTCTTGTAGCTTGGTGGCAGTGACTGAAGAATTCTGTCAATAACACTATCATCCATAAGATTAACTCCCAGTTGAATCAAGTGATTGTTATACCCAGACATTCTGAGTACATGCTCACTGACAGAACTATTCTCCTCCATCTTGCAGCTGTAGAACTTATTGGAGACTTCATATCTCTCAATCCGGGCATTTGCTTGAAATAATAACTTCAACTCCTGGAACATCTCATATGCTCCATGACGTTCAAAACGTCGTTGAAGTCCCGGTTCTAAGCCATAAAGCATGGCACACTGAACTATCGAGTAGTCATTAGCTTTGCTTTGCCAGACGTTCATAACATCTGGTTCAGCTCCTGCAACAGGTTTGGCACCTAGCGGTGCTTCCAGGACGTAATTCTTCTGTGCAGCAATGAGGATAATCCTAAAGTTACGGACCCAGTCCGTGTAATTGCTACCATCATCTTTCAACTTTGCTTTCTCAAGGAACGCATTAAAATTCAACGGAACAACAACACGGGCCATCTATCTACAACAACATAGACAAGCAAAATACTATCAGGTACTAAGTTCATGATAAATTTAAGTTCAATTAATCATATTACTCAAGAACTCCCACTTAGATAGACATCTCTCTAATCATCTAAGTGATCACGTGATCCAAATCAACTAAACCATAACCGATCATCATGTGAAATGGAGTAGTTTTCAATGGTGAACATCACTATGTTGATCATATCTACTATATGATTCACGCTCGACCTTTCGGTCTCAGTGTTCCGAGGCCATATCTGCATATGCTAGGCTCGTCAAGTTTAACCCGAGTATTCTGCGTGTGCAAAACTGGCTTGCACCCGTTGTAGATGAACGTTGAGCTTATCACACCAGATCATCACGTGGTGTCTCGGCACGACGAACTTTGGCAACGGTGCATACTCAGGGAGAACACTTTTACCTTGAAATTTAGTGAGAGATCATCTTATAATGCTACCGTCAAACAAAGCAAAATAAGATGCATAAAGGATAAACATCACATGCAATCAATATAAGTGATATGATATGGCCATCATCATCTTGTGCTTGTGATCTCCATCTCCGAAGCACCGTCATGATCACCATCGTCACTGGCGCGACACCTTGATCTCCATCGTAGCATCGTTGTCATCTCGCCAACTGTTGCTTCTATGACTATCGCTACCGCTTAGTGATAAAGTAAAGCAATTACAGGGCAATTGCATTGCGTACATTAAAGCGACAACCATATGGCTCCTGCCAGTTGCCAATAACTCAGTTACAAAACATGATCATCTCATACAATAAAATATAGCATCATGTCTTGACCATATCACATCACAACATGACCTGCAAAAACAAGTTAGACGTCCACTACTTTGTTGTTGCAAGTTTTACGTGGCTGCTACGGGCTGAGCAAGAACCGTTCTTACCTACGCATCAAAACCACAACGATAGTTCGTCAAGTTAGTGTTGTTTTAACCTTCACAAGGACCGGCCGTAGCCACACTCGGTTCAACTAAAGTTGGAGAAACTGACACCCGCTAGTCACCTATGTGCAAAGCACGGTGGTAAAACCAGTCTCGCGTAAGTGTACGCGTAATGTCGATCCGGGCCGCTTCATCCAACAATACCGCCGAACCAAAGTGTGACATGCTGGTAAGCAGTATGACTTGTATCGCCCACAACTCACTTGTGTTCTACTCGTGCATATAACATCTACGCATAAAACCTGGCTCTGATACCACTGTTGGGGAACGTAGTAATTTCAAAAATTTCCTACGCACACACAGGATCATGGTGATGCATAGCAACGAGAGGGGAGAGTGTGTCCATGTACCCTCGTAGACCGAAAGCAGAAGCATTAGCACAACGCGGTTGATGTAGTCGTACGTCTTCACGATCCGACCGATCCAAGTACCGAACGCACGGCACCTCCGAGTTCAGCACACGTTCAACTCGATGACGTCTCGCGAGCTCTGATCCAGCAAAGCTTCATAGGAGAGTTTCATCAGCACGACGGCGTGGTGACGGTGATGATGATGCTACCGACGCAGGGCTTCGCCTAAGCACCGCTACGATATGATCGAGGTGGATTATGGTGGATGGGGGCACCGCGCACGGCTAAGAGATCAATGATCAATTGTTGTGTCTCTGGGGTGCCCCCGTATAAAGGAGCTAGGGGGGAGGCGGCCGGCCAGGAGGAGGGCGAGTCCTACTCCCACCGGGAGTAGGACTCCCTCTTTTCCTAGTTGGAGTAGGAGGGAGAAAGGAAGGGAGAGAGGAAGAGAAGGAAAGGGGGCGCCGCCCCCCCCCCCCTCCTTGTCCAATTCGGACTAGAGGGGGAGGAGGCGCGCGGCTGCCCATGGCCGCCCCTCCTCTTCTCCCACTAAGACCCATGAGGCCCAATTAACTCCCCGGGGGGTTCCGGTAACCCCCCGGTACTCCAGTATATGTCCGAAACCTTCCGGAACTTTTCCGTTGTCCGAACATAGTCGTCCAATATATCGATCTTTACGTCTCGACCATTTCGAGACTCCTCGTCATGTCCGTGATCATATCCGGGACTCCGAACTACCTTCGGTACATCAAAACACAAAAACTCATAATACCGATCGTCACTGAACTTTAAGCGTGAGGACCCTACGGGTTCGAGAACTATGTAGACATGACCGAGACACATCTCCGGTCAATAACCAATAGCGGAACCTGGATGCTCATATTGGCTCCCACATATTCTACGAAGATCTTTATCGGTCAAACCGCATAACAACATACGTTGTTCCTTTCTCATCGGTATGTTACTTGCCCGAGATTCGATCGTCGGTATCTCAATACCTAGTTCAATCTCGTTACCGGCAAGTCTCTTTACTCGTTCCGTAATACATCATCCTGCAACTAACTCATTAGTTACAATGCTTGCAAGGCTTATAGTGATGAGCATTACCGAGTGGGCCCAGAGATACCTCTCCGACAATCGGAGTGACAAATCCTAATCTCGAAATACGCCAACTCAACAAGTACCTTCGGAGACACCTGTAGAGCACCTTTATAATCACCCAGTTATGTTGTGACGTTTGGTAGCACACAAAGTGTTCCTCCGGTAAACGGGAGTTGCATAATCTCATAGTCATAGGAACATGTATAAGTCATGAAGAAAGCAATAGCAACATACTAAACGATCAAGTGCTAAGCTAACGGAATGGGTCAAGTCAATCACATCATTCTCCTAATGATGTGATCCCATTAATCAAATGAGAACTCATGTCTATGGTTAGGAAACATAACCATCTTTGATTAACGAGCTAGTCTAGTAGAGGCTTACTAGTGACACTCTGTTTGTCTATGTATTCACACATGTATCATGTTTCCGGTTAATACAATTCTAGCATGAATAATAAACATTTATCATGATATAAGGAAGTAAATAATAACTTTATTATTGCCTCTAGGGCATATTTCCTTCAATGATCATGTTTTGTAATAGAGTTATCGGCAACTAGCAGGAGCCATATGGTTGTCGCTTTATTGTATGCAATGCAATCGCCATGTAATTGTTTTTACTTTATCACTAAGAGGTAGCGATAGTCGTAGAAGCAATAGTTGGCGAAACAACAACGATGCTACGATGGAGATCAAGGTGTCGCGCCGGTGACGATGGTGATCATGACGGTGCTTTGGAGATGGAGATCAAAGGCACAAGATGATGATGGCCATATCATATCACTTATATTGATTGCATGTGATGTTTATCCTTTATGCATCTTATCTTGCTTAGTTTGGCGGTAGCTCTATAAGATGATCTCTCACTAAATTTCAAGGTACAAGTGTTCTCACTAAGTATGCACCGTTGCGAAAGTTCTTCGTGCTGAGACACCACGTGATGATCGGGTGTGATAGGCTCTACGTTCAAATACAACGGGTGCAAGACAGTTTTGCACATGCAGAATACTCGGGTTAAACTTGACGAGCCTAGCATATGCAGATATGGCCTCGGAACACTGAGACTGAAAGGTCGAACGTGAATCATATAGTAGATATGATCAACATAGAGATGTTCACCATTGAAAACTACTCCATCTCACGTGATGATCGGACATGGTTTAGTTGATATGGATCACGTGATCATTTAGATGACTAGAGGGATGTCTATCTAAGTGGGAGTTCTTAAGTAATATGATTAATTGAACTTTAATTTATCATGAACTTAGTCCTGGTAGTATTTGCAAATTATGTTGTAGATCAATAGCTCGCGTATAGCTCGCCTGTTTTATTTTGATATGTTCCTGGAGAAAACTAAGTCGAAAGATTATAGTAGCAATGATGCGGATTGGTTCCATGATCTCAGGATTATCCTCATTGCTGCACAGAAGAATTATGTCCTTGATGCACCGCTAGGTGACAGACCTATTGCAGGAGCAGATGCAAACATTATGAACGTTTAGCAATCTCGATGTGATGACTACTTGATAGTTTAGTGCGCCATGATTTACGGCTTATTACCGGGACTTCAAAAATGTTTTGAACGCCACGGAGCATCTGAGATGTTCCAAGAGCTGAAATCGGTATTTCAGACTCATGCCCGTGTCGAGAGGTATGAGACCTCTGACAAATACTTTGCCTACAAGATGGAGGAGAATAGCTCAACCAGTGAGCATATGCTCAGAATGTCTGGGTACTACAATCGCTTGAATCAAGTGGGAGTTAATCTTCCAGATAAAATAGTGATTGACAGAATTCTCTACTCACTATCACCAAGTTACTAGAACTTCGTGATGAACTATAATATGCAAGGGATGAATAAGACAATTCCCGAGCTCTTCGCGATGCTAAAGGCTGCGGAGGTAGAGATCAAAAAGGAGCATCAAGTGTTGATGGTTAATAAGACCACTAGTTTCAAGAAAAAGGGCAAAGGGAAGAAGGGGAACTTCAAGAAGAATAGCAAGCAAGTTGCTACTCCCGGGAAGAAGCCCAAGTCTGGATCTAAGCCTAAAACTGAGTGCTTCTACTGCAAAGGGACTGGTCACTGGAAGCGGAACTGCCCCAACTATTTGGCAGATAAGAAGGATGGCAAAGTGAACAAAGGTATATTTGATATACATGTTATTGATGTGTATTTTACTAGTGTTCATAGTAGCCCCAGGGTATTTGATACTGGCTCAGTTGCTAACATTAGTAACTCGAAACAGGAGTTGCAAAATGAACAGAGACTAGTTAATGACGAGGTGACGATGTGTGTTGGAAGTGATTCCAAGGTTGATAAGATCACCATCGCACACTCCCTCTACCTTCGGGATTAGTGTTGGACCTAAATAAATGTGATTTGGTATTTGCGTTGAGCATGAATATGATTGGATCATGTTTATTGCGATACGGTTATTCATTTAAGTCAGAGAATAATTGTTGTTCTGTTTAAATGAATAAAACCTTCCATGGTCATACACTCAATATAAATGGTTTATTGAATCTCGATCGTAGTGATACACATATTCATAATATTGATGCCAAAAGATGCAAAGTTGATAATGATAATGCAACATATTTTGTGGCACTGCCGTTTAGGTCATATTGGTGTAAAGCGCATGAAGAAACTCCATTCGGATGGACTTTTGGAATCACTTGATTATGAATCATTTGATGCTTGCGAACCATGCCTCATGGGCAAGATGACTAAAACTCCGTTCTCCGGAACAATGGAGCGAGCAACAGATTTATTGGAAATAATACATACTGATGTATGCGGTCCGATGAATATTGAGGCTCGCGGCGGGTATCGTTATTTTCTGACCTTCACAGATGATTTGAGCAGATATGGGTATATCTACTTGATGAAACATAAGTTTGAAACATTTGAAAAGTTCAAAAGAAATTCAGAGTGAAGTGGAAAATCATCGTAACAAGAAAATAAAATTTCCACGATCTGATCGTGGAGGTGAATATTTGAGTTATGAGTTTGGTCTTCATTTGAAACAATGTGGAATAGTTTCACAACTCACGCCACCTAGAACACCACAGCGTAATGGTGTGTTCGAACATCATAACCGTACTTTATTAGATATGGTGCGATCTATGATGTCTCTTACCGATTTACCACTATCGTTTTGGGGTTATGCATTAGAGACAGCTGCATTCATGTTAAATAGGGCACCACCTAAATCCGTTGAGATGACACCATATGAACTGTGGTTTGGCAAGAAACCTAAGCTGTCGTTTCTTAAAGTTTGGGGCTGTGATGCTTATGTGAAAAAGCTTCAACCAAATAAGCTCGAACCCAAATCGGAGAAATACGTCTTCATAGGATACCCAAAGGAGACTGTTGGGTACACCTTCTATCACAGATCCGAAGGCAAGATATTCGTTGCTAAGAATGGATCCTTTCTAGAGAAGGAGTTTCTCTCGAAAAAAGTGAGTGGGAGGAAAGTAGAACTTGATGAGGTAATTGTACCTTCTCCCGAATTGGAAAGTAGTTCACCACAGAAATCAGTTCCAGTGATGCCTACACCAATTAGTGAGGAAGTTAATGATGATGATCATGAAACTTCGGATCAAGTTGCTACCGAACCTCGTAGGTAAACCAGAGTACGTTCCGCACCAGAGTGGTACGGTAATCCTGATCTGGAAATCATGTTACTAGACCATGACGAACCTACAAACTATGAGGAAGCGATGATGAGCCCAGATTCCGCGAAATGGCTTGAGGCCATGAAATCTGAGATGGGATCCATGTATGCGAACAAAGTGTTGACTTTGGTTGACTTGCCCGATGATCGGCAAGCCATTGAGAATAAATGGATCTTCAAGAGGAAGACAGACGCTGATAGTAGTGTTACTATCTACAAAGCTCGACTTGTCACAAAAAGGTTTTCGACAAAGTTCAAGGTGTTGACTACGATGAGATTTTCTCACTCGTAGCGATGCTTAAGTCTGTCCGAATCATGTTAGCATTTGCCACATTTTATGAAATCTGGCAAATGGATGTCAAAAACTACATTCCTTAATGGAATTTTTAAAGAAGAAGTTGTATATGATGCAACCAGAAGGTTTTGTCAATCCTAAAGGTGCTAACAAAATATGCAAGCTCCAGCGATCCATCTATGGACTGGTGCAAGCATCTCGGAGTTGGAATATACGCTTTGATGAAGTGATCAAAGCATATGGTTTTATACAGACTTACGGTGAAGCCTGTATTTACAAGAAAGTGAGTGGGAGCTCTGTAGCATTTCTGATATTATATGTGGATGACATATTGTTGATTGGAAATGATATAGAATTTCTGGATAGCATAAAAGGATACTTGAATAAGAATTTTTCAATAAAAAAAAGACCTCGGTGAAGCTGCTTAAGTATTGAGCATCAAGATCTATAGGGATAGATCGAGACGCTTAATAGGACTTTCACAAAGCACATACCTTGCCAAGATTTTGAAGAAGTTCAAAATGGATCAGTCAAAGAAGGAGTTCTTGCCTATGTTACAAGGTGTAAAATTGAGTAAGACTCAAAAAACCCGACCACGGCAGAAGATAGAAAGAGAATGAAAGTCATTCCCTATGCCTCAGTCATAGGTTCTATAAAGTATGCCATGCTATGTACCAGACCAGTTGTGTGCCTTGCTATGAGTTTAGCAAGGAGGTACGATAGTGATCCAGGAATGGATCACTGGATAGCGGTCAAAGTTATCCTTAGTTACCTAAGAGGACTAAGGAAATGTTTCTTGGTAATGGAGGTGATAAAGAGTTCGTCATAAAGGGTTACGTCGATGCAAGCTTTGACACTAATCCAGATGACTCTAAGTCTCAATCCGGATACATATTGAAAGTGGGAGCAATTAGCGAGAGTAGCTCCGTGCAGAGCATTGTAGACATAGAAATTTTCAAGATACATACGGATCTGAATGTGGCAGACCCGTTGACTAAACCTCTCTCACAAGCAAAACATGATCACACCTTAGTACTCTTTGGGTGTTAATCACATGGTGATGTGAACTAGATTACTGACTCTACTAAACCCTTTGGGTGTTGGTCACATGGCGATGTGAACTATGGGTGTTAATCACATGGTGATGTGAACTATTCAAATTAATCACATGGCGATGTGAACTAGATTATTGACTCTAGTGCAAGTGGGAGACTGAAGGAAATATGCCCTAGAGGCAATAATAAAGTTGTTATTTATATTTCCTTATATCATGATAAATGTTTATTATTCATGCTAGAATTGTATTAACCGGAAACTTAGTACATGTGTGAATACATAGACAAACAGAGTGTCACTAGTATGCCTCTAATTGACTAGCTCGTCAATCAAAGATGGTTAAGTTTCCTAGCCATAGACATGAGTTGTCATTTGATGAATGGGATCACATCATTAGAGAATGATGTGATTGACAAGACCCATCCGTTAGCTTAGCACGATGATCGTTTAGTTTGTTGCTATTGCTTTCTTCATGACTTATACATGTTCCTATGACTATGAGATTATGCAATTCCCGAATACCGGAGGAACACTTTGTGTGCTATCAAACGTCACAACATAACTGGGTGATTATAAAGATGCTCTACAGGTGTCTCCGATGGTGTTTGTTGAGTTGGCATAGATCGAGATTAGGATTTGTCACTCCGATTGTCGAAGAGGTATCTCTGGGCCCTCTCGGTAATGCACATCACTATAAGCCTTGCAAGCAATATGACTAATGAGTTAGTTGTGGGATGTTGCATTATGGAATGAATAAAGAGACTTGCCGGTAACGAGATTGAACTAGGTATGATGATACCGATGATTGAATCTCGGGCAAGTAACATACCGATGACAAAAGGAATAACGTATGTTGTTATGCGGTTTGACCGATAAAGATCTTCGTAGAATATGCGGGAGCCAATATGAGCATCCAGGTTCCGCTATTGGTTATTGACCGGAGATGAGTCTCGGTCATGTCTACATAGTTCTCGAACCCGTAGGGTCCGCACGCTTAATGTTTGATGACGATCGGTATTATGAGTTTATGTGTTTTGATGTACCGAAGGTAGTTCGGAGTCCCGGATGTGATAACGGACTTGACGAAGAGTCTCGAAATGGTCGAGACATAAAGATCGATATATTGGAAGGCTATGTTTGGACACTGGAATGGTTCCGGATGAGTTCGGGCATTTTCCGGAGTACCGGGAGGTTATCGGAACCCCCCAGGGAGTCAATGGGCCTTATTGGGCCTTAGTGGAAGAGCGGAGGAGGCGGTCAGGTGGAGGGCGCGCCACCCCCAAGCCCAATCCGAATTGGGGTGGGGGGTCGGCCCCCGCTTTCCTTCTCCCTCTCTCCCTCTTCCTTCTTCTCCTACTCCAACTAGGGAAGGGGGGAAACCTACTCCTACTGGGAGTAGGACTCCCCCCTTGGGCGCGCCATAGAGAGGGCCGGCCCTCCCCTCCTCCACTCCTTTATATACGGGGGAGGGGGCACCCCATAGACACACAAGTTGATAGTTGTCTTAGCCGTGTGTGGTGCCCCCCTCCACAGATTTCCACCTTGGTCATATCGTTGTAGTGCTTAGGCGAAGCCCTCCGTCGGTAACTTCATCATCACCGTCATCACGCCGTCGTGCTAACGAAACTCTCCCTCGGCCTCAGCTGGATCAAGAGTACGAGGGACATCACTGAGCTGAACTTGTGCAGATCGCGGAGGTGCCGTGCGTTCGGTACTTGATCGGTTGGATCGCGAAGACGTTCGACTACATCAACCGCGTTACTAAACGCTTCCGCTTTCGGTCTACGAGGGTACATGGACACACTCTCCCCGCTCATTGCTATGCTTCTCCTAGATAGATCTTGCGTGATCGTAGGAAATTTTTTGAAATACTACGGTCCACAACACCATTCACATTGGGTGTACGACCAAAGAAGGTTTTATTCTTGTAAATAGAACAACAATTATTCTTTGACTTAAATGAATAACCGTATTGCAATAAACATGATCTAATCATATTTATGCTCAACGCAAACACCAAATAACATTTATTTTAGGTTCAACACTAATCCTGAAGGTAAAGGGAGTGTGCGATGGTGATCTTATCAACCTTGGAATCACTTCCAACACACATCGTCACCTCGCCCTTGACTAGTATCTTTTCATTTTGCAACTCCTATTTCGAGTTACAATCCTTAGCAACTGAACCGGTATCAAATACCCAGGGGCTACTATGAACACTAGTAAAGTACACATCAATAACATGTATATCAAATATACCTTTGTTCACTTTGCCATCCTTCTTATCCGCCAAATGTTTGGGGCAGTTCCACTTCCAATGACCATTTCCTTTGCAGTAGAATCACTCAGTTTCTGGTTTGGGTCTAGCTTTGGCCTTCTTCACGGGTGTGGCAACTTGCTTGCCATTCTTCTTGAAGTTCCCTTTCTTTCCCTTGCCCTTTTTCTTGAAACTAGTGGTCTTGTTAAACATCAACACTTGATGTTATTTCTTGATTTCTACCTTCGCCAATTTCAGCATCGCGAAGAGCTTGGGAATCATTTTCTTCATCCCTTGCATATTATAGTTCATCACGAAGTTCAAGTAACTTGGCGATAGTGACTAGAGACTCTGTCAATCACTATCTTATCTGGAAGATTAACACCCACTTGATTCAAGCGATTGTAGTACTCAGACATTCTGAGCACATGCTCACTGGTTGAGCTATTCTCCTCCATCTTGTAGGCAAAGTACTTGTTAGAGGTTTCATACCTCTCGACATGGGCATGAGTCTGAAATACCAATTTCAACTCTTGGAACGTCTTATATGTTCCATGGCATTCAAAACATTTTTGAAGTCCCGGTTCTAAGCCGTAAAGCATGGTGCACTAAACTATCAAGTAGTCATCATACCGAGCTTGTGAAACGTTCATAACATCTGTGTCTGCTCCTGCAATAGGTCTGTCACCTAGCGGTGCATCAAGGACATAATTCTTCTGTGCAGCAACGAGGATAATCCTCAGATCACGGACCCAGTCCGAATCATTGCTACTATCATCTTTCAACTTAGTTTTCTCTAGGAACATATCAAAAAAAAATAGGGGAGCTATACGCGAGCTATTGATCTATAACATAGATATGCATATACTATCAGGACTAAGTTCATGATAAATTAAAGTTCAATTAATCATATTACTTAAGAACTCCCACTTAGATGGACATCCCTCGAGTCATCTAAATGATCACGTGATCCATATCAACTAAACCATGTCCGATCATCACGTGAGATGGAGTAGTTTTCAATGGTAAACATCTCTATATTGATCATATCTACTATATGATTCATGTTCGACCTTTCGGTCTCAGTGTTTCGAGGCCATATCTGCATATGCTAGGCTCGTCAAGTTTAACCCAAGTATTCCGCACATGCAAAACTGTCTTGCACCCCTTGTATGTGAACGTAGAGCTTATCACACCCGATCATCACGTGGTGTCTCGGCACGACGAACTGTCACAACGGTGCATACTCAGGGAGAACACTTATACCTTGAAATTTTTAGTGAGGGATCATCTTATAATGCTACCGCCGTACTAAGCAAAATAAGATGCATAATAGATAAACATCACATGCAATCAAAATATGTGACATGATATGGCCATCATCATCTTGTGCCTTTGATCTCCATCTCCAAAGCACCATCATGATCTCCATCGTCACCGGCTTGACACCTTGATCTCCATCGTAGCGTCGTTGTCACCTCGCCAACTATTGCTTCTACAACTATCATTAACGCATAGTGATAAAGTAAAGCAATTACATGGCGATTGCATTTCATACAATAAAGCGACAACCATAAGGCTCCTGCGAGTTGCCGATAACTTTTACAAAACATGATCATCTCATACAATAACGTGTATCACATCATGTCTTGACCATATCACATCACAACATGCCCTGCAAAAACAAGTTAGACGTCCTCTACTTTGTTGTTGCAATTTTTACATGGCTGCTATGGGCTTCTAGTAAGAACCGTTCTTACCTACGCATCAAAACCACAATGATTTTTCGTCAAGTGTGCTGTTTTAACCTTTAACAAGGACCGACTGTAGTCAAACTCGATTCAACTAAAGTTGGAGAAACAGACACCCGCCAGCCACCTGTGTGCAAAGCACGTCGGTAGAACCAGTCTCATGAACGCGGTCATGTAATGTCGGTCCGGGCCGCGTCATCCAACAATACCACCAAATCAAAGTAAGACATTGGTGGTAAGCAGTATGACTATTATCGCCCACAACTCTTTGTGTTCTACTCGTGCATATCATCTACGCATAGACCTGGCTCGGATGCCACTGTTGGGGAACGTAGCATGCAATTTCAAAAAAATTCTACGCTCACGCAAGATCTATCTAGGAGATGCATAGCAACGAGAGGGGAGAGTGTGTCCACGTACCCTCGTAGACCGAAAGCGGAAGCGTTAGGTTAACATGGTTGATGTAGTCGAACTTCTTCACGATCCAACCGATCCAAGTACCGAACGTACGGCACCTCCGTGTTCAGCACTCATTCAGCTCGATGACGTCCCTCCAACTCTTGATCCAGCTGAGGGTCGAGGGAGAGTTCCGTTAGCACGACGGCGTGGCGACGGTGTTGGTGAAGTTACCGGCGTAGGACTTCACCTAAGCACTACGACGATATGACCGAGGTGTTAAACTGTGGAGGGGGCACCGCACACGGCTAAGAGATTGTCTTTTGTGCTTTGGGGTGCCCCCCTGCCCACGTATATAAAGGAGGGAGGAGGAGGCCGCCGGCCTAGGGGGGCGCGCCATAGGGGAGTCCAACTAGGATTCCCAATCCTAGTTGGACTCCCCTTCCTTTTCCAAGAGGGGGAGAGAGGGAAGGAGGAGGAGAGGGAGAAGGAAAGAGGGGGGCGCCGCCCCCTCCCTTGTCCAATTCGGACCTGCCATGGGGGGGGCGCGTGGCCACCCCTTGTGGCCCTTCTCTCCTTTCCACTAAAGCCCATGAAGGCCCAATACTTCCCCGGGGGGTTCCGGTAACTTCCCGGTACTCCGAAAAATACCCGAATCACTTCGGAACCATTCCGGTGTCCGAATATAACCTTCCAATATATCAATCTTTACCTCTCGACCATTTCGAGACTCCTCGTCATGTCCTTGATCTCATCCGGGACGCGAACAATCTTCGGTAACCAAAACACATAACTCATAATACAAATCGTCATCGAATGTTAAGCGTGCGGACCCTACGGGTTCGAGAACTATGTAGACATGACCGAGAGACATCTCCGGTCAATAACCAATAGCGGAACCTGGATGCTCATATTGGCTCCTACATATTCTATGAAGATCTTTATCGGTCAAACCGCATAACAACATACGTTATTCCCTTTGTCATCAGTATGTTACTTGCCCGAGATTCGCATCATACCTAGTTCAATCTCGTTATCGGCAAGTTTCTTTACTCGTTCCGTAATGCATCATCCCGCAACTAACTCATTAGTCACATTGCTTGCAAGGCTTCATATGATGTGCATCACCGAGAGGGCCTAGAGATACCTCTCCGATACTCGGAGTGACAAATCCTAATCTCGATCTATGCCAACCCAACAAACACCTTTGGAGACACCTATAGAGCATCTTTATAATCACCCAGTTATGTTGTGATGTTTGATAGCACACAAGGTGTTCCTCCGTTATTCGGGAGTTGCATAATCTCATAGTCAAAGGAATATGTATAAGTCATGAAGAAAGCAATAGCAATAAACTTAACGATCATTATGCTATGCTAACGGATGGGTCTCGTCCATCACATCATTCTCCTAATGATGTGATCCCGTTTATCAAATGACAACACATGTCTATGGTTAGGAAACTTAACCATCTTTGATTAACGAGCTAGTCAAGTAGAGGCATACTAGGGACATGTATCAAGTTTCCGGTTAATACAATTCTAGCATGAATAATAAACATTTATCATGATATAAGGAAATATAAATAACAACTTTATTATTGCCTCTAAGGCATATTTCCTTCAAGATCAAGGCCAAGGGAGTTGCTTCCTTCTACAACCACAAGATCAAGAAGTGGCACTGCCCCTACTGCACCACCAAACCAAAGCCAAAGGATGGCCGCTTCGATCACCATGTGTCTCATGCAGAGGATGTAGCGATTCACGGGGAGGTCTACAAGATCAGGGGGCAGCATGCTGCCCTCGCGAAGGCCCTGACTCCTCTTCCGGTGTGATGTGATGATGTTTTATCTTTGGGAACCCTTTATATATCCCTATCTTTTACTTTTGGTAAACTGAATGTGGCTGTTTGGTAAACTTTGTGTGGTGGTATCTAAACTTTTTGTGTGATCTATGGTAGTAATGTATTATGCTATCTATATTTGTCTGTCCTTAAATTTGCCTGTGGTGTATGGTATGTTCTGTTTAGATGTTGTGAGCTATGAGTTTAGGTGCTGCAATGATCATGCATGCTGCTTCAGTGTTGCTTCGCTGATCAGACATGCTGCAAAGAATAAGCAAAAAGAGCAAATAGTCCATCATTTGATCAAATATTCCAATAACAGAGCAAAAAACAACATTTGAATGAAGATAGTCCATCATTTGATCAAGTATTCCAATAACAGATCAAATATTCCAATAACAGATCAAATATTCCAATTTGAATTTGAGGCAAAATTTGAATTTGAACCAACACTTGAAGTCCATTGCCCTGTGGTGTGATGTTGCAAAGTTTGCTGAACTATTATAAACATTATGTGATCAATCCGATCTCTTTTGCATGGTAAAACTTATAGTCATGAGAAATGTGCTCCAAATGAGCTCGATTTGTAATCAAGTTTTTTTGGACCTACTGCAAATGAGCCAAATATTTTTTATTAACACCTATTCAATCTATATAGTGTAGATTCGAAGTCTCACTATTTATTGAATTAATCTTCATATATTTACTTTTTTTTTGAAAAAATTATGCTTTAATAGAAAACCATTAAAAACATGTTTAAAATATGAAAATGGAAAACTAAGTTCAGATCCTTCTTATTCACTTTGAAATCAAGCTTTGGTGATTTTTTTGATTTTTTTTTCAAAAACCTAAGGGAACCCTACCTCCTCTCCTTGAACTCTCTGCAACGTTGTACGTGATAGCTCATATGTGTGAAGGTTTTTTCATGAAAATGTCCATAGACCAAGTTTATGATTTTTGGTTGGTAACATGTCACATAAGACAGCATTGTGCGCATGTTTTATATTTTTTTGATTTTTTTAAATTAATGGTGCTCATTTGACCTCGATCGTGCCACCTAGGTTTTTTTTTGAAAATTTTCGTATACCAAGTTTAGTATTTTTCCTCATTAGTGTGTCTTATAAAACGACGAACGACGAAGGTTTCATATTTTTTCTATTTTTTTAAATTACTTATGCTCAGTCAAAGCCTAGATAACCCCGTTGACCAGCTCAAAACCCCTCTAAACCCCGCGGGGTTTCGCCTAACCCTAGCTCCGAACATCAGCCGTCCGGTCATACACTAGCGCCAAGTGACAACCCTCAGATGTGGTCTTCTAGAAGGGCTAGCTGCGTGCAGGCTCCGCGCCATTGGATCAGATGGACGGCTCCGCATTGTTGGATTGTGGGGGGATCCGCAAGATATTCTCCCATTGGTTGTGCTCGCCCAACATTGACTCCGCAAAAAAATGTAGTTATTTGGCCCAAAATGAAACCAAGCTCTGGTTGGGCCATCGCATTGGCTCTGTTTTTTTTTTTTGCTTGACCCTTGTTTCGATTGCACCTACAGAGATTGAGTTCCCGATGCCGCGGTGGGTGTGAAAATGAGCTAGTTCACATTTGACCCCATTACTGCCACGGAGAAATAACACGTCGCACTACGGCTATTTAAGCCACCCATCATCTTCTTCTTCCTCTCACATCCCTCATCTATCTCCCATCCTCTGCCATCTGCCCTTCTTGTTCTTCGACATCTTCTTTGACCCCTTCTCCTTCTTCTTCACATCCCTCAGCCATGCAGTACACCGGACCAACCTACCGCTTCCCACCGACCGTGCCGGAGAGGCTCTACCCTGCCGGCGTGTACGTTGAGCGTACACTACGTGTGTGGGCAATATCAAGGTGGAGGACCGCAAGGGGCTTCACCGAGTTCTTCCTCGCGGCCGACTACCGCCACCTCCCACGGGGATCTCCAACGATATTCCGTGTCGAGGAGGTCATCCAAAACGGGGTGGTGGTTGCTATCCTTGCCCACTTCACCAACCCCTTCGACGCCTTCTACCTCCTCGGTCGCGTGTTTTGGTGTGGCTGCGAGTTCATCGCTTTCACCACCCACAACATCTTCCCCACCGCGTCGCGCATACACACTCTGTCGTACCCCATCGACAACACCCCGGAGGAGCAGTGAAGGGCGCCCGGAGGAGCGAGGTGGAGGAGGAGCAAGGTGGAGAAGGCAGCGACTAGGGTTTAGAACCCTCTGTCTTTTTTTTCTTTTTTTGAATCTATGTTATGTTATTAAGTTGTAATTGAACTATATGATCGTGCTCTGGGCTTGTTGGCCATATCTATGTATTAAGTTTTCTATCTATCCTATTATTAAGTTCTTGCTAGTTTGTACTTTTTTTTTGAATTATTGATTGTTTTTTGAGAGAGCTCGCTTTGTTCGTAAGCACCTAGTGCATGCATAGCTACACAAGCCACCACCACGTCGAGGAAGCCACAAAGAATTAAGATATGTAGGCACCTAGTGCATGCAGCCAAAAATAATAAAAAAATTGTTCAATTTATTTGTCGTAGCAAAACGGGTGTAGATGCGAGTGGATCGAAAAGGATCAAACGATGTTCTAAATCAAGGAGACACGCATCGGCGCATGCAGGTAGCGACCGTCGCTGCGTCCGTGGCGGCTGGCATGCACGAAAGCGGCTCAGTCAGCACGCATCGGTGCATGCAAGCAGGCTAGCTGCGTGCATGCATAGCAGGCTAGCTGGATATGTCGTGCATGCGTTGTAGGCTTCTGTCGTGGCGGTGCGCGCAGGTGTTTCATGCAACGGCCCAACAGTCCAACGAGACCACGGCCCAACGGTCGAACATCGCCACTGTCCAAGGCCGCCCCACTTGTCAGGTCCAACGGGCGACACAGTCCAGCGCGGACCCACTCGTCAGAGTTAACGGTCAATGTCGGGGTATTCTCGCGAGAGATGCCAGGGGGTGGCTTATCATGGATGGGCCAAGAGGACATCTTCGGGCCCTGGAAGAGGGAATGGGCGAGAGCTCGATCGCACACGAGACTTACCCAGGTTCGGGGCTCTCCGAGCAGATAACACCACTAGTCCTGCTCTGCGGGGTCTCCGCATGATGACTATGATCAGATGGTGGCTACAAGCTTGCTCCTTGTGCTGTATTGCTAGAGGAGGAAGAAGGGCAAGGCTAGCTCTCTTGCTTCTCCTGGCTATGGTATGTGTGGGTGGCGTGTGTGTTGAACCCCTTGCATGGGTGAGCCTAGGGGGGTTATATACACTACTGCAGGATGCTGCTAACGCGACACTACGATCAGAGACCCTTCAACGAAACTGTGTGCGATGCAATAATCACAAACGATGGTGTAAAAAAACCGTCAAAAAAGGTGCAAAACGTTTGCGATGATGGATGCATCAAACACGGTTCAGATTTTAGTTGCGTGTGCGATGCAGGGCATACGGTCCACTCCAATTAACTGTTTGCGATGAGGAGGAACAAAAGAAACGGGCACCCAGATGAAGGTGTGTGCGATATACAGCATACGGTTCACTCAGATGAACTGTTTGTGATTAGGCAACACAAAAGAAACGGTCATCCAGATCAAGGTGTGTGCGATATACAGCATGCGGTTCACTCGGATGAACTGTTTGTGTTGAGACAAGAGAATAGAAATGGTTCAATATAACAAGATGTGTGTGATACGCGGCAAACAGGTCTGTAATCAGAAATGTGTGCGAAGACCAATAATAACACAGACGATTGCTGCTAATAAGACGTGTGTTGTGCGATGGGATTGCATACAGAACAACAACATATATATATACACACTCTTATAAGGACATGGTTGCATAACCAAATTAAACATCCACTTACATAGGTGGCTACTACAACCATGGCATTTGCACACACCAAAGTAAACTATTACATGCATAATTGCATAGGTGGCTACTACACACATGACATTTCCACACACCAAAGTAAACTATATATTACATGCATGATTAACTAGGATAAATGATCATCTGATCATCATCTACTTCTTGTGACGCTTGCTCTGGTTGTGGCTCGATCCGACCTTGTCGATCTCCATAACAAGGCACTTCCTCATGTCAATGATCCGCCTGTGCATCTCGTAGCATGTGTACACGCTCTTGGCCGTGAACCTGAGGTGAGGTTCATCCAGTTGCCGCATCCAGGCCCCGTGCCAGGATACGGGATGTGTTCTGTTGGCATCCTGCTTCATCTCTTCGTATTATGGGTCGAAGATGGCCGAGGCGAGTTCAACCAGGGAATCCTTCTTCGTGCTGCCCCAGACCCTGTAGTCCTCACGGATTTCAACAAGGTTCTGGCAGGCCAAGCCCGTAACCCTGAGCGCTTTTACATCGTCGGTGGTTTCCACCATGGCGAACTTGTAGTCGGTGCTGTTGACAAACCTGGTGAAACGGTCGCAAGGCTCTGTGGCCATGCAGTAGTGGTAGATGAGGACATGATGGCGCACGCACAACTAGGCGACGGCAACCTTCTGATCTATGTTGGGACGACCGGCGGTGTACTGGAGGTCGATGCCGACCACCTTGTACTTGTCTCGAGCAAGCAACTACTCAACGGTGTTGATGTAGTCGTCCACCATGGCCGGGTCGATGGTGTACACCACCGAGAGATCCGTCTCCCTCGCGTGGGTCTCCACTTTATGCTCGCCGAACTCCATTGGAGCGCCGCTAGACACACCGTCTCTATGTGTCGTCGTGGGTGTGCTTGTTGTGTTGTGGGGCGCCATCGAAAGGTTGAAGAGACTAAGGTTATAATGGCCGCGAGAATTAAAGGGGAAGCCGGACAGCTTGGAATATCGGCAGGCCCTGATGGTAGTTCTAATTTCTCTCGTGTAACTCCATCGTGCCGCACGTAACTGCATCGTGTGGCAACGCGCGCGGCGCAACCGCATGCATATGGGGCCCCCGATGTGATCGTGCGCACGCCCAACCACTGGCAGAGCGCACGCGGAGGGACGCGAACAGAGCGCTCCGCAGTCGCCTCAATGGCGAGCAACCCTATATATGCATATATATAGCAGTTGAACACGCAAGGAAAAGCTGTCCACAAGCCGAGCGCGCCGAGGGACACGAGCAGAGCACGACGACGGACGTGAGAAGAGCGCGCCGACGGACGTGAGTAGATTGCGCCGCGGCGCCTGACAGTGAGCAGAGCTTGCCTAGGGACACGAGCAGAGGCCAGCACAGTGATACGTGGCAAATAAGATGAACTGTGCGAGCGATGTCGGAGACATCAAGCACGAGTCAGATGATACGTCCATTTTGAATCATGTTTTCTTACTGTTATTTATGATGTTTTTATCCATAATAATTCTTTTTGGAGTAATTATAATGCCTTTTCTCTGATAATATGCCAGGTATACACAAAGAGGGAGAATTCCGGCAGCTGGAAATCTGGACCTGGAAAAGCTACGTCAGGCTATCTATCCTGCACAACTCCAAACAAGCTGAAACTTCACGGAGAATTTCTATGGAATATATGAAGAATATTGGAGCAAATAAGTACCAGAGGGGGCCCACCAGGTGGGCACAAGAGGAAGCTATGCAAAGAATTGCTGCCGAAGAAGCCCTTCTGACGTAGCGCCGCATTGCGCTGGATGCTCACAAGGAGGATCTTGCCGCGCATGAGCAGGCGCTCGCCGCCAAGCTTCACAGCAAAGATGAAGAAATTGAAAAGCTTGCCGCGCGGCGGACCCAGGAGCTGGAGCAGAAGCACAAAGAGGCGCTCGAAGCTCTAACTGCAGATCACGCCAGCAAGCTCAAGGAGGCCGTCAATGCTGTCGAGGCTACAGAGGCCGCCAAGAATGAGCTGAGCGACAAGGTGAAGAGACTGGAAGTGGAACTTGAAAAACTCGGCAAGGAGCTCTCGGCGCTCAAGGGTGACAGGGAAAAGACCCTCCACACCTTGGCGGAGATGCAAGTCGCCATGTCTGACAAGACCAAGCAGCTCTCTTCAACCAATGACGCTATTGCCGATCTGAGGCTGAAACTGAGCACCCTGGAGAAGTCACTTGAGGACAGCAGAGCCCGTGAAAAGGCCCTGAGCAAGGATCTTCAGGACGAGAAGAACTTGCTCAAGAGCGCCGCTGCCACCCAAGTTAACTATGAAAAGGGGGTGACAATCTAGACAGAACGCCTCATCGATGCCGCGGAGAAGCTCACGGCACAACTGGCATCCATGGGCCTATCAAACTTTAGGTATTCTTCCGAGGACAGAATCTCTTCGAGTGCCAGGTTGACCATGTTCTTCGAGAGCATCATTGAGGCCTTGAAGCTGCTTCAGTCCACCCGAGCAACCCAGCTGGCCAATGAAACTCGCAAACTTTGCCGGGCCGTCCTCCGCAAAGTGCTCATCAAAGTGGCGTATAATAACCCCGGCACCGATCTCACCAACGTGCTTGGCCACTTGCCGAAGAACGCAGATGTCAAGGCGCTTGAGGAACTTGTCGCGCCCATTCTTGAGAAGGTGGATTTGATTAAAAGGGTCGAAGGCCAGCGCAGAGACTAGCCGTTCCACCTCTTCTTGCCGTCGCCATTCCATGAGAAAGACAATTAAGTCTTAAGTTAGAACTGCGGCAGCTTATTAATGTAACATAACTCGCTTGTGTTTGAGTACACGCATGCTGTTTCCCTCGTCTGATTCTTTTATGTATGGATTTCTCCCTACGCTCACTGAAAAACTTGCTGGTGTGCAACCTGCCGCGAGCGCTGGGTGCGGGACTTCAGCAACCTGCTGGAGGTGCAGCAACTGGCAAGACCCCTTGGCATTCTCAGTGCAACCACTTAAATCATTGAGCGGACTCGAAACAAAATAAGGGCGCAACTGATTACGACGAGGGTTCCTTCGCGTGCAGGTTTTCCATACAAAAGTCAAAATCGTCTAAGGAAAACAACCTAATAATAAGAGAAACTTGCTCTAGGTTATAGAACTTAGCTTTCTCTTGTTGCTCTTCCTCCGGTAAGATGCTGATCCTGAACATCGCCGACTGATACTCATAACTTCTTTCCCCCCCCCGGCAAACGTGCACGCGAGGAATCCTTCTATCTTTTGAGAAAAAGAAAGAAGAGAAAATAAAGGTATGAAACCTTGGCGGTTCATTAGAACTTAGCGGGAGCAAGTGTCATACAACATCTGCGACAAACATGCATATATATATATATAAACATGGAAATCGATAAGGAAATGCACAACACTTAAACTTATTTATCTGTGCTCAGGGTCTGTGCCTGGCTTTGTACATAGGATTACATGCCATGCCGGCAAGACTTGTACAAAAGGATGGTCGCCGGGGGCCCCCGGCAACCGCGCCTCATGGGTAGAATTTACGAAGATGCTCAATATTCCAGGAATTGCTCACTGGAATGCCATCTTCGGTCTCCAGGCGGACAGCGCCAGGCCTGGTGACTCGTACTACCCGATAAGGGCCTTCCCACTTTGGCGTCAACTTGTTTGAATTCTTGGCGGACTGAATCCGTCGAAGAACAAGGTCGCTAGACTCATCATCCTCTCCATCGTCATCATCACCTTCCTCTTTGTCGCGGCCTCGAGCGGGCCTTTCTCTTTGTTGTTTGGCCTTGCCGCGGCGACCCCCTCGGCCCCCGCGCTTCTTGCCGGATCCCTCAGCACTGTCTTGGGCCTTCTCCTTGTCTCGCTTTTTATATTCATCTCTTTGCTTCTCGACAAGTTGCTCAACTTGCCGGCAGTTCTGGAGATCGTGGCCCTTGGTGCGATGGATCTTGCAATACTGCTTGCCAGAATTTTCCGACCTGTCAGCAGCCGCCAAGGCTTGGCAGGAGACGCACCCGGCAAGTTCCTTGCCGGGATTGTCAACCCTGGCCTTCTTGGCGGCACCGGGGTTGCCGGATTCCTCGACAGCAAGCACGGCCTTGCACTTGTGCTTCTTGTTCCGCCGCCGATTTTTCCTTGGCGGGGTTGCGACATCTTCCTCCGATTCGCCCCCTGCGCCAACAGCTTTGCCGGGGAGTTTCCTCCCTTCTTCAGCTCGAGCGCACTTGTCAGCCAAGGCGTAGAGCTCAGCAATACTCCTGACCTTGTTCATCGCCAACTCTTCCCGCATTTTGCGGTTACGCATGTTCTGATGAACCGCGCTCACAACGGCGGTAGGGTGAACGTCAGGAATATTGTACTGCACCCGGCTAAATCTCTGCATGAATTTGCACAGGGTCTCGCCCTCCCTCTGAGGGATGATGTGGAAATCGCTCTCTTGGCCAGGAGCTTGATGGCCTCCAACAAAAGCGCCAACAAACTGATGGCACAGATCTGACCAGGAAGAAATAGAATTCTCTGGCAGATGCATCAACCACGACCTGACGTTGGGCTTAAGCACCAACGGGAAGTAGTTGGCAAGTATCTTGTCGTCTCGGCCCCCGGCAGCCTGCACCGCAACGGTGTAGATGCTCAGGAACTCTGAGGGATGAGTCTTGCCGTCATATTTCTCTAGGATCTCTGGCTTAAAGTTTCGGGAATTGGGCCACTGGACTTGCCGCAGCTCACGGGTAAACGCTGGCGTACCTACCTCGTAAGGCAAGTCGCCTGCATTCCCTGGCGCAGGCTCGTCGACAGCGGGCCCTGTGCGCTTATCAGATTGATAGCGCGCTTCCCGTCACCGCTCGATGGTGGTCCGAGCGTCCTCCTTGCTTCGTTCCTGGAGAACTTGACGCTGATCACGGCGCATCCGTGGATCGGACGATGCCGTGGAATCGTCATCACGGCCATCAGTCCGCCGGGTCGTCGACTGCCGCTGGTGTCGCGGAGGGGAGTGCACTGTGGTTGCACCACCTCCGGTCTTCTCCACATCGGCTCGCGCCGGATCGATGGACCGCGGTCGCGAGGGCCCAGCCTCTTGTGGCCCATCTTTGTTGGCGAAGCCGATGAGGCTCTGGATGGTAGCTCGCCACTCCTCCATCTTCTCGGGAGCAGGAGGAAAATCAAGGAGCAGCTGTGCACGTGCCAAGGCTTCCGCCGGCGTAGGCGGTGGCGACTGGTGCGATGCGCGTGAGGTGCTCTGACTCCTAACAACGTTAGAAGGAGCACCATCACGATCACGCTACCGCGCGCCACTCCCGCCAGCAGTTTGGCGTGCATGCTGAGCCTGCGCATCTTGGGATTGATGCGTAGAGGCCCTCTCGTGGGGACGTCCTGAACCACCAGCGCCATGGCGTCGCTCATCGCGTACGACCTGAGAAGGCCATGTTGCTTGCGCCGGCGCTGGAGCTCCAGAAGGCGTCCTCCGGTCTCTGGAGCTCGTTGCGCCACCCGTAGGCAACACAGCTCCGTCCCTGGATCCAGCGGCGTGCAGATTGTCGCCGCCGCTGCGTACGACTCCGCTTGCCTGGCTTGGATCACCGCCACCTGTACGAGAGGGCACAGGCAAAACGGGCGTGGATGGTTGCGCCATTGCGGCGCTCTTCTTCTTGGGTGGCATGATGATGAAGATGACGAAGAAACTAAGGCACTGATCACTAGATCAGGTTTGCACAACCTCGATCCCCCTACCTGGCGCGCCAAAGATGTCGGCATACGACACCTATGGGGTCTCGAGCGACCCCTTTACGGTTCGGCAGGGAGAGAGGTATGCACAAAGAGCAGAACTAATGACCGACGTGGGGCGATTTTTACCCAGGTTCGGGCCGCTGATCAGCGTAAAACCTTACTCCTGCCTTGATTTATTGTTGATGTTCTTGAGCCCAGGCTCCAGGAGCGCTCATGATGAACAGTGCGTTCAAAGAGCAGCTACACATGCAGAATGGGCCGGAAAAATCCTCCCCTATAGCAGTCGCCTTGGGCCTCCTTTTATATGCTCCAAGGGGCAACCATAGTGGCGAAATGTACATACATTGAGGTGTAAAGTAGCTACAGGATTATCATACCTAACCACTGACGGATTAGAACGAATGCATTTAATGCACCGTGAGGTGTCCGTTTAGGTGTCTCACTTTCTTGGGGATGGAAAAAGGGGCCATCCCATCAGCACCGCTTAAGCTTTCCTCCACTAGCGCGTCGCCACGAACCCACAGAGGGATCCAGGATGTCAGACCTATTACTGTGCTGAAGCGGTTGAATAGCTATAGGATCCTGCCGGGGCACAAATCCTGTCGGGGCTGGATCTTGCCGGGGCCGAATCTTGGCGGGTATTGTGGGTCACCCCGGCAAGATCTTGCCGGGGGCCCAGACTTTAGTCTTCGAATCTTATTAGCCCGACCTTTGATCCTCAATCTGAATGATTCCTTGACAACCTTGCATTAATCTTCAATTATTTTCCCGGCAAGCCTTGCCGCAGGCTTGGCTACAACTGCCCGTGCACAAGTATGGGGTACTAACGTCCCAGTACTTAGTACACCGACAGGAGCCCCCGGGCCTAGGCCATACATGAATGTGAGGCGTTGTTGGGCTAGGCCCAAACAGTGCACGGGCACACGTGGCTGGGGATTAACTGCCTTGTGATGATTTGCTTACTGTATCCCCCACTACGCGCATTAAAGGCGGGACGTGGGGCGCGTGCGCTGAACGGTCGCGGCCGCAGCGCGCTTGTAGAGGCGTGTTCACATTGGGCAGTAAAAAGGCGGCCTCGCTCCTTCCCCGTAAAAAGGAAACTGCAGAGGCGCGGCCTATTTACCCTTCCTCTCTTCTTCTCAATCTGAAATCCGCCATCGCCTTCCTTCTCTCGAACTTAGAGTGAAGCTTTCCTCCCCATCTGCTCGCAGCTTCCCATACCCGCTCCATCCTCTCGCACCCCCCCCCTCGCAGTCGCCATGCCGCCCAAGACCAGCAAAGGCAAAGGCAAGGAGACGAAGGCCGACGTTCCGGAGAGTGAGCTGGTGAAGATGCGAAAGAAATTCGTTGTCTTCGCCCCATCACTTGACGCAAGAGCTCTGAAGCGCCGGTACCAGTGCATGTGGGCGAGGGAGACGCAAGCTCACCCCGCCACTCGCGTGATCCCAGGTGCCTGCTCTGAAGGCGGTCCTGATAGATACCGATTCTTTGTTGCTTACTTTTATTGCGGACTTTGCCCTCCTTTTTCGGATTTCTTCAATGATATCATGTACACCTATGGCCTTCGCCTCCTCGATTTCACGCCGAATGCCATAATGTGCATGTCAGTTTGTGCTTACCTTTGCGAAAATTTTGTCGGAGTTCTTCCCAGTACCGCTCTTTTCTGCCATTATTTCTTTCCCCGCCTCCAAAAGGGGGAGGCCCTTTCTAGTTCTGTCGCCTGGATCCCGAGAGCTTGGAACAAAGAGATATATCTAGAGGGAGTTTACCGGGAAAAGTGGGATGAATGGTGGTCTGAGTGGTGCTGGATCAAAGAAGCAGATCCTCATCCGTTCTGTTCGCCACGACGGCAGAAGGTGGTCCGCGGCAGCGATTGGAGCGACCTTGCCGCGGAGGACGAGAGGCTCACAATCGCCACCACCAGAATACTTCGCCTGAAAGCTGCCGGGCTCACAATGGAGATGATCGCTTTTGATTTCCTCCGGCGCTGAATTGCCCCCCTTCAGAGCAGGGGAAGGCCAGCTTGGGAGTACCGGAACACAGCAGATATCATGAGGCTGCGCCCGGGCCTGAATAATAACTTGACTGCTATGCAGCTTGGCGCTCTCCGTCAAAGATTGCTCCAGCGTGACGACAAGCATCAACTTCCGGCATGGATTGTCCCCTTGTGCAACAATTCTGCTCTGGGGTCAATCATTGCCTTCATGCCAGTATTCAATGCCCACGGTCTTGACGCGAGCTGGGCTGAGCCAACCGAAGAGGAGGCGCAAAAATTCTTTGATAACTTGATGGAGAAAGCCATCCGGGTAGAAGATGATCTCATTCGAGCCACCACCAACGAGGAGGTGGCATATATCGCCACCAGGGCAGAAGAGGCAAATCTTGTGGCACAAGCTGGCAGCATCGGTTTCACAGAGTGGGAATCCAACGACGTGGAGGTTGTGGTGGAAGAAAAACTTGCCGGAGATGGTAAGGCTGCCGGGGAACAGAGCAGCACAGCTGCTGAGAACTCGTTCGGCGAGGAAACGACCGAAGAAGAGCCGCAGGAAGAACTCCCAGCCCTGAAGAAGACGAAACGCGTCCTTCGAAAGGCCGCGTCCGGCATCCCGGCAAGCCAGCCCTCTTCGAGCGGCGATGCTCACGGTAAGAAGGCGACCTGCAAGGCCGCGACGCGGCAAGGAGTTCGCCAGCAACCTCCGCGGCGCGCGAGGCCTGCACCGGCGGCAAGCGCTGAGGTGGCAGGAGCGTCCCGCACCGCCGCACCGGAAGCTGAAGTGGCGGAATCACGCCAACGTCCTGGCCTTGCTATAGCCAAACGGCCTAGGACCCCTCCTTCGCCTCCCCACACAGACATCGCCACGGAGGTCGACTTCGACATCTCTGGGTTCAGTCCGGAGCAGGAAGAGGAAGAGTAAGTATCCTGTTATTGCCTTCATCTTCCAAACTCTGGATCGATCTTAATGACTCACTTGTTTCATCTTTGCATTGATGCAGAAACTTTGGCGGAGAGGATGGCGAAGAGGGCCAAGACTTCTACAGGCGACGAGCCCCCGACAGGCTTTACAAGCGCGCCGGATACTATCACCATTAGCCCGGAGCTTAGCCCTCGACGCAGCCCTCAGCACAGCCCCCAGCGTGAGTTCATTACTCTTTTCTGTTGCTGAATGCTAAGGTTCCCGTTCTTGCCGCCGATGCCTTTTGGGTTTGCAGGAGAAGGACGGCAACAAGAGGTGTTGTGGGGCGACACCCTCGTTGTGCCGCCCACAAGCGCGTCCCCGCAAGGGATTTCACTGACGAGCCCATCCTGGAGAAAGGGGAACCGTCAACCAAGGGCACTGGCACCTTATCCCCGGCAACTAAGGTTGCCGGGAGGGACGAGGCCACCTCCCAACGGCTCGATGCAGGTAATCGATTGCCTTAGAGCGCTTGCTATTCCTTCCTTTATCTCTTTTTCTTTTGTCTTCTTGAACTTCTATCTTGATCCCATTCTATTCCCCTTCTTTGTCCTTTAGAATTCCCTGGGATGGAACACTTGGACATTGATGCCGTTATCGAGGAGGCCGCCAGGGATGCTGCCGCTGAAGCCGACAAGATCGCTGTCGGCGAGGCCGCCAAGAATGCACAGGAGGAGCCCGCCAAGGGAACTGCTGATGAGAGCGGCAAGGAGGCTGGTGGCTGTACTAACGGCATTCCTGCCGCAAGAGCGCCAGACGCTACACCAGCCACCGAGCCCCCAGCAACCAAGGAGGCGGTTGCCGATGATCAACCGTCAACATCTCAGGTCCCCCCATCAAGCAAATACCTGAAGGTTGGCGAAAACCTGTTCGTCAATTTGCCGGGGTCGGCAAGCATCGGGGCACCAACCGAAGGAGAAGCTTTTGATGAAGAGATCATCACTGCTGTTGGGCTCGAGATCGTCAACAAACCAAGCGCCAGTAGCAGCAGATCTGAGGAAGACCAACTCCTTCAAGCCATGGGTGATAACTTCCACAAGCTCCAAGCTCTCCACCGCGCCAAGAAAGAGAAAGTAGATGCCAAGGGCGCAGTGGTTGAAGCGGCTGAAGAAGATTTCCAAAAGCACGTCAAACAAACGCAAATCTGGTACGCCAAGGCCTATCAAGAGCTGACTGCCCATCGGGAGCAAGTGAGTCAAAGCTGGACGGAGCTCCTCTTGAAGCAATCTGATATGGAGAAGGCTCAAGAGGAAGCTACGCAAAGAATTGCTGCCGAAGAAGCCCTTCTGACGGAGCGCCGCATTGTGCTGGATGCTCATGAGGAGGATCTTGCCGCGCATGAGCAGGCGCTCGCTGCCAAGCTTCACAGCAAAGATGAAGAAATTGAAAAGCTTGCCGCGTGGTGGACCCAAGAGCTGGAGCAGAAGCACAAAGAGGCGCTCGAAGCTCTAACTGCAGATCACGCCGGCAAGCTCAAGGAGGCCGTCAATGCTGCCGAGGCTGTAGAGGCCGCCAAGAATGAGCTGAGCGACAAGGTGAAGAGACTGGAAGTGGAACTTGAAAAACTCGGCTAGGAGCTCTCGACGCTCAAGGGTGACAGGGAAAAGACCCTCCACACCTTGGCGGAAATGCAAGTCGCCATGTCTGACAAGACCAAGCAGCTCTCTTCAACCAATGACGCCATTGCCGATCTGAGGCTGAAACTGAGCACCCTGGAGAAGTCACTTGAGGACAGCAAAGCCCGTGAAAAGGCCCTGAGCAAGGATCTTCAGGACGAGAAGAACTTGCTCAAGAGCGCCGTTGCCGCCCAAGTTGACTATGAAAAGGGGGTGACAATCTGGACAGAACGCCTCATCGATGCCGCGGAGAAGCTCACGGCACAACTGGCATCCATGGGCCTATCAAACTTTAGGTATTCTTCCGAGGACAGAATCTCTTCGAGTGCCAAGTTGACCATGTTCTTCGAGAGCATCATTGAGGCCTTGAAGCTGCTTCAGTCCACCCGAGCAACCCAGCTGGCCAATGAAACTCGCAAACTTTGTCGGGCCGTCCTCCGCAAAGTGCTCATCAAAGTGGCGTATAATAACCCCGGCATCGATCTCACCAACGTGCTTGGCCACTTGCCGAAGAACGCAGATGTCAAGGCGCTTGAGGAACTTGTCGCGCCCATTCTTGAGAAGGTGGATTTGATTAAAAGGGTCGAAGGCCAGCGCAGAGACTAGCCGTTCCACCTCTTCTTGCCGTCGCCATTCCATGAGAAAGACAATTAAGTCTTAAGTTAGAACTGCGGGAGCTTATTAATGTAACATAACTCGCTTGTGTTTGAGTACACGCATGCTATTTCCCTCGTCTGATTCTTTTATGTATGGATTTCTCCCTACGCTCACTGAAAAACTTGCCGGTGCGCAACCTGCCGCGAGCGCTGGGTGCGGGACTTCAGCAACCTGCTGGAGGTGCAGCAACCGGCAAGACCCCTTGGCATTCTCAGTGCAGCCACTTAAATCATTGAGCGGACTCGAAACAAAATAAGGGCGCAACTGATTACGACGAGGGTTCCTTCGCGTGCAGGTTTTCCATACAAAAGTTGAAATCATCTAAGGAAAACAACCTAATAATAAGAGAAACTTGCTCTAGGTTTTAGAACTTAGCTTTCTGTTGTTGCTCTTCCTCCGGTAAGATGCTGATCCTGAACATCGCCAACTGATACTCATACCTTCTTTCCCCCCCGGCAAACGTGCACGCGAGGAATCCTTCTGTCTTTTGAGAAAAAGAAAGAAGAGAAAATAAAGGTATGAAACCTTGGCGGTTCATTAGAACTTACCGGGAGCAAGTGTCATACAACATCTGCGACAAACATGCATATATATATATATATAAACATGGAAATCGATAAGGAAATGCACAACACTTAAACTTATTTATCTGTGCTCAGGGTCTGCGCCTGGCTTTGTACATAGGATTACATGCCATGCCGGCAAGACTTGTACAAAAGGATGGTCGCCGGGGGCCCCCGGCAACCGCGCCTCATGGGTAGAATTTACGAAGATGCTCAATATTCCAGGAATTGCTCACTGGAACGCCATCTTCGGTCTCCAGGCGGACAGCGCCAGGCCTGGTGACTCGTACTACCCGATAAGGGCCTTCCCACTTTGGCGTCAACTTGTTTGAATTCTTGGCGGACTGAATCCGTCGAAGAACAAGGTCGCCTTCCTCAAGGCTTCGGGCGTGAACTTTGCGGCTATGGTAGCGGCGCAAAGCTTGCTGGTAGCGTGCAGCTTGCACAGCAGCCTGAAGACGATCTTCCTCAAGGAGCACAGCGTCGTCTTGCCGCAGTTGCTCTTGCTCAAGCTCGTCATAAGCGAGCACTCGAGGTGATCCGTATATGAGTTCCGTGGGGAGAACTGGTTCCGCTCCGTAGACCGGAGCGAAGGGTGTCTGGCCGGTGGCTCGATTTGGTGTCGTTCTGATTGACCAAAGAACCGCCGGCAACTCATCAAGCCAGCGCCTTCCGCACTTTTTCAGCCTGTCAAAAGTTCTGGTCCTGAGACCGCGCAGCACTTCAGCATTAGCCCTTTCCGCTTGGCCGTTGCTTCTCGGGTGAGCAACAGAGGCAAAACAAATTTTGCAGCCAAGGTCTTGGACGTACTGCATGAAGGTGCGACTTGTGAATTACGTGCCGTTGTCGGTGATGATCCTGTTGGGCACACCGAAATGGCAAACTATCCCTTTGAAGAACTTGACGGCTGATTGTGCTGTCACCTTCCTCACCACTTCCACCTCCGGCCACTTTGTGAACTAGTCGATTGCAACGTACAAGTACTCAAAGCCCCTGGTAGCACGGGGAAAAGGGCCCAGTATGTCGAGCCCCCAGACCGAAAAGGGCCAGGAGAGAGGGATTGTCTGAAGGGCTTGTGCTGGCTGATGTGATTTCTTCGAATGAAACTGGCACGCTTCACACTTGGTTACTAGTGCAGTTGCATCCTGGAGAGCAGTGGGCCAAAAGAAACCTTGCCGGAATGCTTTCCTGGCAAGTGCTCTTGATCCTATGTGAGAGCCACATATGCCTCCATGTATCTCTGCCAACAGCTCTAGTCCATCCTCCTGAGGAATACACTTCAATTTCACACTGTTTGGTCTTTTTCTGTATAGGATGTCGTCGACGAACTTGTACATAGCAGACCGACGGGCTACTCTCTCCGCTTCTTCCTGTTCTTCAGGGAGTTCCCCTGTCTGAAGGAAATGGACAATGTGTTGTGCCCATGCCGAAGCCTGGGGCTTGACAGCTAGGACTAAAGGCATTTCCTCCGCCAAGGGAACATTCGTCTCGACAGCGAGAGCGCAAGGTTTTGCTGGAGCCTGTTGTTCCCCGGCAGGCTTGTCGTTGAACCCGGCAAGTTCCTTGTCGGCGGCTTCTGGGAGCTCTGCCGGAAAGTATTTACCAGAATTCAACTTTCTTCTCTTTTCTTGCCGCATTGATGGCGCCACAGATGGTTGAGTTAAACGGAGCACAAAAGTCCCTGGTTCCACAGGCAACTTGAGGGCAGCGCGCTTTGACAGGTCGTCAGCAATGCTGTTGTCGGCACGAGGGATGTGCTTCATTCGAAGACCGTCAAAGCGCTCTTCCATTTTCCTCACCTCATCTACATAAGCTTGCATCAATGGACTCTGATAATCCTTGTTAATCTACGTGACAACAAGCTGCGAATCGCCTTTGATGACGAGCTTCTTGATACCAAGGTCTGCTGCGATCCTGAGACCGGCAAGCAAGCCCTCGTATTCCGCAGTGTTGTTTGTTGAACTCTCCCAGGGAAAATGCATCTGGATTACATACTTGAGGTGCTCTCCGGTGGGCGCGACAGGCAGCACACCAGCACCGGCGCCTTGCAGCGAAAAAGCCCCATCAAAGTACATAACCCACTCTTGATCAACTTCCTTGCCGGGGAGAGTTGTTTCTTGAACCTCTTCATCTGGCGTTGGGGTCCATTCCGCAATGAACTCCGCCAAGGCCCTGCTCTGAATTGTTGAAGTGCTTTCGAACTTGAGGCCAAAGCTCGACAATTCCAATGCCCACTCCACATTCCTACCGGTTGCTTCTGGATTTCGCAAGATCCGTTGCAACGGAAAGCGAGTGACGACAGTAATTTCATGTGCTTGAAAATAGTGGCGCAGCTTCCTCGAGGCCATAAGGAGGCCGAAGAGCAGCTTCTGCACGGCAGAATATCTTGACCTAGCCCCTTGTAAAAGAGAGCTGACAAAATTAACTGGGCGTTGCACCACCTTTTTCCTCTGCACCAGCTCTTCTGACTGCGCAGATCCTGTCTTGCCGGGATCGATCCTTGCCGGGGAGGATCCCGCCGCGTCGCTTGGCAGTCCCGCCACTGGTATTGCTTCCTCGTCAGCTTCTCTCTGCGCCACTAATGCAGCACTAACCACTTGATTTGTTGCCGCTAAATATAGCAGCAGCGGTTCTTGTGGCTTAGGCGCAACTAGTGTTGGCGGAGAGGAAAGGTACTTCTTCAAATCTTGCATCGCGGCCTCCGCTTCCGGAGTCCATTTCATTGGACCTGCCTTCTTCAAAATTTTGAAAAAGGGCAGGGCGCGCTCAGCAGATTTGGAAATAAACCTGCTTAGGGCAGCAACACAGCCGGCAAGACGACGCACATCTTTGACACGTCTTGGCGCTTCAATCTACTCAATAGCTTTGATCTTGTCGGGGTTTGCTTCAATCCCTCATTGAGATACAAAGAATCCGAGAAGTTTGCCGGAAGGAACACCAAACACACACTTCTCAGGATTGAGATTCAAATTGATCTTGCGCAGATTTGCAAAGGTTTCTTCTAGATCTTGTATGAGCGTCGACTTGTCCTTGGTTTTAACCACTATGTCATCCATGTAGGCCTCCATATTTCTATGGAGCTGAGGCTCAAAACCAATTTGGACCGCTCTTGCAAATGTGGAACCAGCACTTTTCAACCCGAAGGGCATTCGTATAAAACAATATGTGCCACATGGGGTGATAAATGCGGTCTTTTCTTCGTCTTCTTTCGCCATAAAAATCTGGTGATACCCTGAATAGGCATCAAGAAACGACAGTAGATCACAACCAGCAGTGGAGTCCATAATCTGGTCGATGCGCGGCAAAGGAAAGGGATCTTTTGGGCAGGCCCTATTGATATCTGTATAATCAATACATAGCCTCCATTTCCCATTCGCCTTGCGCACTACAACCGGATTGGCCAACCAAGTTGGGTGTAGCACTCCTCTGACCAGTCCTGCCGCTTCCAACTTTCTGACTTCTTCAGCAATGAATTCTTGCCGCTCCAAGGCTTGCTTCCTGACCCTCTGCTTGACGGGCTGCGCGTGAGGACAGACAACAAGGTGGTGCTCAATTACCTTCCTGGGAACACCGGGGATGTCAGACGGTTGCCATGCAAACACGCCGACATTCGCCCGCAAGAAGGCAATGAGCGCGCTTTCCTATTTGTCATCTAGGGTGGAACTTATGGTGAAAGTTCGTCCCGTTTCGTCCTCCTTGACGGGCACCTTCTTGGTTTCTGGCGGAGCAGCCTTAGATTTCTTGTTCTTGCCGGTGGAACTCTCTGGTGCGTCCTCAACGGAAGCGCAGCACTCTGGAGAGGTGTGCTTTCCGGAGTTCACGCCAAGGTTCTTGCCGGTCTTCTTCTTCCCCCCCGGGAGTTCCAGCGGCAGGAGCAGATGCCTTGATGACAGGTACTGCAACTGCTTCCCGGTAGAGTTGGTCGGCACAGATGAGCGCATCCTTCTTGTCGGAGTGGACAGTGATGACACCCAACGGCCCGGGCATCTTCAACACATTATATGCGTAGTGTGATGCCGCCATAAACTTTGCCAGCGCGGGGCGGCCGAGGATTCCATTATATGACATAGGAATCTTGGCGACATCAAACATCACCTTCTCTGTTCTGTAGTTGAGCTCGCTACCAAATGTTACCAGCAGCGTGATCTTGCCCTTCGGCTGAGTCCTTCCTGGATTTACTCCTTGAAACATGCCAGTTTCCTCGAGATCTTCGTCGCGAATCTGGAGCCTTTTGAGCACATCCGGCGAGATCAGGTTCAGCCCGGCCCCACCGTCAACTAGCATTTTCGTCACCTTGAGGTTGCGGATTGTTGGTGATACCAACAATGGCAAGCACCCGACCGCGGTTGTGCGATCAGGGTGGTCCTCGGCGTCGAGAATGATAAGCGTGCTGGACCACTTCAGGGGCCTACATGCATCGAGCGATGGCTCTGTTGCATTAACTTCTCGCACCCACTGTTTAAGTCGACGGTGGGAAGAATGCAACGAAGCGCCCCCGTCGATACACATAGCCTCTGTGGCTTTCTGAAATTCTTGTTCACTAGACTCATCATCCTCTCCATCGTCATCATCACCTTCCTCTTTGTCGCGGCCTCGAGCGGGCCTTTCTCTTTGTTGTTTGGCCTTGCCGCGGCGACCCCCTTGGCCCCCGCGCTTCTTGCCGGATCCCTCAGCACTGTCTTGGGCCTTCTCCTTGTCTCGCTTTTCATATTCAGCTCTTTGCTTCTCGACAAGTTGCTCAACTTGCCGGCAGTTCTGGAGATCGTGGCCCTTGGTGCGATGGATCTTGCAATACTGCTTGTCGGAATTTTTTGACCTGTCAGCAGCCGCCAAGGCTTGGCATGAGACGCACCTGGCAAGTTCCTTGCTGGGATTGTCAACCCTGGCCTTCTTGGCGGCACCGGGGTTGCTGGATTCCTCGACAACAAGCACGGCCTTGCCCTTGCGCTTCTTGTTCCGCCGCCGATTTTTCCTTGGCGGGGTTGCGACATCTTCCTCCGATTCACCCCCTGCGCCAACAGCTTCGCCGGGGAGTTTCCTCCCTTCTTCAGCTCGAGCGCACTTGTCAGCCAAGGCGTAGAGCTCGGCAATACTCCTGACCTTGTTCATCGCCAGCTCTTCCCGCATTTTGCGGTTACGCACGTTCTGATGAAACGCGCTCACAACGGCGGCAGGGTGAACGTCAGGAATATTGTACTGCACCCGGCTAAATCTCTGCATGAATTTGCACAGGGTCTCGCCCTCCCTCTGAGGGATGATGTGCAAATCGCTCTCTTGGCCAGGAGCTTGATGGCCTCCAACAAAAGCGCCAACAAACTGATGGCACAAATCTGACCAGGAAGAAATAGAATTCTCTGGCAGATGCATCAACCATGACCTGACGTTGGGCTTAAGCACCAACGGGAAGTAGTTGGCAAGTATCTTGTTGTCTCGGCCCCCGGCAGCCTACACCGCAACGGTGTAGATGCTCAGGAACTCTGAGGGATGAGTCTTGCCGTCATATTTCTCCGGGATCTCTGGCTTGAAGTTTCGGGAATTAGGCCACTGGACTTGCCGCAGCTCACGGGTAAACGCTGGCGTACCTACCTCGTAAGGCAAGTCGCCTGCATTCCCTGGCGCAGGCTCATTGACAGTGGGCCCTGCGCGCTTATCAGATTGATAGCGCGCTTCCCGTCACCGCTCGATGGTGGTCCGAGCGTCCTCCTTGCTTCGTTCCTGGAGAACTTGACGCTGATCGCGGCGCATCCGTGGATCGGACGATGCCGTGGAATCGTCATCATGGCCATCAGTCCGCCGGGTCATCGACTGCCGCTGGTGTCGCGGAGGGGAGTGCACTGTGGTTGCACCACCTCCGGTCTTCTCCACATCGGCTCGCGCCGGATCGATGGACCGCGGTCGCGAGGGCCCGGCCTCTTGCGGCCCATCTTTGTTGGTGAAGCCGATGAGACTCTGGATGGTAGCTCGCCACTCCTCCATCTTCTCGGGAGCAGGAGGAAAATCAAGGATCAGCTGTGCACGTGCCAAGGCTTCCGCCGGCATAGGCGGCGGTGACTGGTGCGATGTGCGTGAGGTGCTCTGACTCCTAACAACATTAGAAGGAGCACCATCACGATCACGCGACCGTGCGCCACTCCCGCCAGCAGTTTGGCGTGCATGCTGAGCCTGCGCACCTTGGGATTGATGCGCAGAGGCCCTCTCGTGTGGACGTCCTGGACCACCAGTGCCATGGCGTCGCTCATCGCGTACGACCTGAGAAGGCCGCGTCGCTTGCGCCGGCGCTGGAGCTCCAGAAGGCGTCCTCCGGTCTCTGGAGCTCGTTGCGCCGCCCGTAGGCAACACAGCTCCGTCCCTGGATCCAGCGGCGTGTGGATTGTCGCCGCCGCCACGTACGACTCCGCTTGCCTGGCTTGGATCGCCGGAACGTCGTGGAGGCTCTAAGCCTCCTCCTTTCGCATCCACGCCGCCACCTGTACGAGAGGGCACAGGCAAAACGGACGTGGATGGTTGCGTCGTTGCGGCGCTCTTCTTCTTGGGTGGCATGATGATGAAAATGACGAAGAAACTAAGGCGCTGATCACTAGATCAGGTTTGCACAACCTCGATCCCCCTACCTGGCGCGCCAAAGATGTCGGCGTACGACACCTATGGGATCTCGAGCGACCCCTTTACGGTTCGGCAGGGAGAGAGGTATGCACAAAGAGCAGAACTAATGACCGACGTGGGGCGATTTTTACCCAGGTTCGGGCCGCTGATCAGCGTAAAACCCTACTCCTGCCTTGATTTATTGTTGATGTTCTTGAGCCCAGGCTCCAGGAGCGCTCACGATGAATAGTGCGTTCAAAGAGTAGCTACACATGCAGAATGGGCCGGAAAAATCCTCCCCTGTAGCAGTCGCCTTGGGGCTCCTTTTATATGCTCCAAGGGGCAACCACAGTGGTGAAATGTACATACATTGAGGTGTAAAGTAGCTACAGGATTATCATACCTAACCACTGACGGATTAGGACGAATGCATTTAATGTACCGTGAGGTGTCCGTTTAGGTGTCTCACTTTCTTGGGGATGGAAAAAGGGGCCATCCCATCAGCACCGCTTAAGCTTTCCTCCACTGGCGCGTCGCCACGAACCCACAGAGGGATCCAGGATGTCAGACCTGTTACTGTGCTGAAGCGGTTGAATAGCTATAGGATCCTGCCGGGGCGCAAATCCTGCCGGGGCTGGATCTTGCCGAGGCCGAATCTTGGCGGGTATTGTGGGTCACCCCGGCAAGATCTTGCCGGGGGCCCAGACTTTAGTCTCTGAATCTTATTAGCCTGACCTTTGATCGTCAATCTGAATGATTCCTTGACAACCTTGCATTAATCTTCAATTATTTTCCCGGCAAGCCTTGCCGCGGGCTTGGCTACAACTGCCCGTGCACAAGTATGGGGAACTAACGTCCCAGTACTTAGTACACCGACACCTTTTGTGAATCATTTGCTACTCATGTTGATCTCCCTAAAGAGAAGTGGTTTAAATATCACCCACCTATTAAAGAAGAAATCAAAGAACCGGTACCAGTTAAAGAAGAAACTATACTTTACAATATTGATCCAGTTGTTCCTACTGCTTATATTGAGAAACCACCTTTCCCTGTTAGGATAAAGGAACATGCTAAAGTTTCAACTGTGGTCAACAAAAGCTATATTAGAACACCTAAACCTGATGAACAAATGTTCATTGTGTCCCTAAGAAAGGAGGTATTACTGTTGTTCCTAATGGTAAGAATGAACTTATTCCACAAAGAATTGTTACTGGTTATAGAATGATAATTGATTTTAGAAAATTAAACAAAGCAACTAGAAAAGATCATTACCCTCTGCCTTTTATTGATCAAATGCTTGAAAGATTATCTAAGCACACACATTTTTGCTTCCTTGATGGATACTCTGGTTTTTCACAAATACCTGTTTCTCAACCTGATCAAGAAAAGACCACTTTTACTTGTCCCTTTGGAACCTATGCTTATAGACGTATGCCTTTTGATTTATGTAATGCACCTGCTACCTTTCAAAGATGTATGACTGCTATATTCTCTAATTTTTGTGAAAAGATTGTTGAGGTTTTCATGGACGACTTCTCTGGTTATGGGAAGTCTTTTGATGATTGTTTAAGCAATCTTGATCGAGTTTTGCAGAGATGTGAACAAACAAATCTTGTCTTGAATTGGGAGAAGTGTCACTTTATGGTTAATGAAGGCATTGTCTTGGGTCATAAAATTTCTGAAAGAGGTATTGAAGTGGACAAAGCTAAGGTTGATGCAATTGAGAAAATGTCATGTCCTAAAGATATAAAAGGTATTCGTAGTTTCTTAGGTCATGCTGGTTTCTATAGGAGATTTATCAAAGACTTTTCTAAAATTTCTAGGCCTCTTACGAATCTTTTGCAAAAGGATATTCCTTTTGTTTTTTATGATGATTGTTTAGAAGCCTTTGAAACACTCAAGAAAGCCTTAATTTCTGCACCTATTGTTCAAACACCTGATTGGAACTTGCCTTTTGAAATTATGTGTGATGCTAGTGATTATGTTGTTGGTGCTGTTCTAGGACAAAGAGTTGATAAGAAACTGAATGTTATTCATTATGCTAGTAAAACTCTAGACAGTGCTCAACGAAATTATGCTACTACTGAAAAAGAATTCTTAGTAGTGGTATTTGCTTGTGATAAATTTAGACCTTATATTGTTGATTCCAAAGTAACTGTTCACACAGACCATGCCGCTATTAAATATCTTATGGAAAAAAGAAAGATGCTAAACCTAGACTTATTCGATGGGTTCTCTTGTTACAAGAAATTGATTTACATATCATTGATAGAAAAGGAGCTGAGAACCCCGTAGCTGATAATTTATCTAGGCTTGAAAATGTGCCTGATGACCCACTGCCTATAGATGATAGTTTTCCTGATGAGCAGTTAGTTGCAATAATTGTTGCTCACAATACTCCTTGGTATGCTGATTATGCTAATTACATTGTTGCTAAATATTTACCACCTAGCTTTACATACCAACAAAAGAAAAAAATCTTCTATGATTTAAGACATTACTTTTGGGATGACCCACATCTTTACAAAGAAGGAGTAGATGGTATTATTAGATGTTGTGTACCTGAGCATGAATGGGGACAAATCCTACGGAAATGTCACTCCGAAGCTTATGGAGGGCATCATGCTGGAGATAGAACTGCTCACAAGGTATTGCAATCTGGATTTTATTGGCCTACTCTCTTCAAGGATGCCCGTAAGTTCGTCTTATCTTGTGATGAATGTCAAAGAATAGGTAATATTGGTAAGCATCAAGAAATGCCTATGAATTATTCACTTGCTGTTGAACCATTTGATGTTTGGGGATTTGATTACATGGGACCTTTTCCTTCCTCTAGTGGGTATACACATATTTTGGTTGATGTTGATTATGTTTCTAAATGGGTAGAAGCTATTCCAACCAGTAGTGTTGATCACAACTCCTCTATTAAAATGCTTAAGGAAGTTATTTTCCCAAGGTTTGGAGTCCCTAGATATTTAATGACTGATGGTGGTTCACACTTTATTCATGGTGCTTTCTGTAAAATGCTTGCCAAGTATGATGTTAACCATAGAATTGCATCACCTTATCATCCTCAGTCTAGTGGTCAAGTTGAACTTAGCAATAGAGAAATAAAATTAATTTTGCAAAAGACTATCAATAGGTCCAGGAAGAATTGGTCTAAGAAATTAGATCATGCACTTTGGGCTTATAGAACAGCATATAAAAATCCTATGGGTATGTCTCCTTATAAAATGGTTTATGGAAAAGCTTGTCATTTGCCTCTTGAGTTAGAACATAAAGCATATTGGGCCATCAAAGAGCTCAATTATGATTTCAAACTTGCTAGTGAAAAGAGGTTATTTGATATTAGCTCTTTAGATGAATGGAGAACCCAAGATTATGAAAATGCAAAATTATTCAAAGAAAAAGTTAAAAGATGGCATGACAAAAGAATCCAAAAGCGTGAGTTTAAAGTCGGAGAATATGTTCTTTTGTACAACTCTCGTTTCAGATTCTTTGCAGGAAAACTCCTCTCAAAATGGGAAGGCCCCTACGTTATCGAAGAGGTTTATCGGTCTGGAGCTATCAAAATAAATAATGCCGAAGGTACTGACCCGAAGGTTATCAATGGGCAACGAATAAAACATTATATCTCAGGTAAGCCCATTAATGTTGAAAGTAATATTATCCAAACTTTGACACCGGTAGAACACATAAAAGAGTCCTTCCGGAACACTCCAGAATCATGAAAATAAGGAGGTAAGTGATACGGTAAGTAAACGGACTCCGAAAAATCCGCAAAAATAATTTTTGTCAATTTTGGAATATTTAGAAAAATAGGAAAATAAGAAACTTCCAGGAAGCGTACCCTGGTGGGCAAGCCTGGTGCGCCCAGGTGGGTTGTGCCCACCTGGGACTCCTTTCGGACTCTGTTTTTCTATAGTTTGCTTGTCCCCCAAGATAAAAAATCTATATATACTTACCGAACCTATTAACCACCGTATCACAGAGAAATCCTTTGTTTCCTTTTCCTTGCTGTTTTCGGTCAGATCTATCAAGCCAGGCATCACGTTTTCCTCCTCCAACAACAACATGGAAGAAGATGCTTGGTTGATGAAGATCGAGCTGAAGAGGGAGGAGCCTACAGACGCCGTCAAGGGAGACAAGGGCAAGGAGTCTACCGTAGATCCACCCTCAATGGCAGAACAAGCACTACTGGCCGAGGAGGAAGAAGAAGATATCCTCAAGCCTTACCTTGCTCATCTTACCCCTACTGAGATTGAAGCCTTTCGCATCATTGAAACAGTTCGCATACAAAATAAGTATCTTACTCGCAAAAATATTCTGCATCAAGAGCATATCGTCCATCTCCGGAGCATCATCCGTCGATTGGAGAATCTCTTGATCCTTAAGGACAGGATCTCTTCATCACCATCATCTTCTTCACCACCAAAAAAGAACTGAGTATCGGGTATGGGCACTCCCCTTGGCTTCCGCCAAGTTTGGGGGAGGTGCCCCGGTATCGTATCATCCCACTATCTTTTTGCCTTTACTTATTTTAGTTCGATCTTTTGCTTTAGATGAATAAAAGTTTAGTTCGATCCTTTCTTCTTTGAGAGTTTGCTTAGTGATCTATCCTTGTAATCATGTGCAAGATATATAATAAAGTTTAGTTTGAGTTTTTGCTTTCTTCACTTTCATGTTGCAAATAAAGGAAAAGAAATAAGGAAGAAAAAGAGAAAGGAAATAAATAAAAGAAAGGAAATAAATCAAAAAGATCATATACTAATCTTATGGTAGGTGATGACACCACATAAGGAAAAGTATAAGTAGAAAAATTTATTAGAGATTGACAAACATAGCATTAGTCAATGATGCAACTCATGAAAGAATTAATAAGGGAAGAGAAGATTCACATATAAATATACTATCCTAGAAATCTTTTGTGATTGTGAGCCCTCATCAAAATATTATATGCCAAAATTGTTGACGTTGGACAAGGAAGACAACTTAATGGTTTATGTTTGTTTATATTCACATAGAAGTCATATTGTCATGGATCCTTTAACATGTGGTGCTTGCCCCCTATCTTTGCTAGCCAAAAATTCCGCACTAAGTAGAGATACTACTTGTGCATCCAAAAACCCTTAAACCCAAATCCTATTTTCAAGAGTCCACCATACCTACCTAGGGATTGAGCAAGATCCCTCAAGTAAGTTGTCATCGGTGCAAAAAGGCAATAAAAATTGCTTCTAAAAGTGTGAGATCATTTAGTGTAAGAGAAAATTGAGCGTTGCACGAACTTGTGATGGTGAAGAATAAAAGCGACAGACTGCATAATAAAGGTCGCTATCACAAGGGGCAATGTAACGTGACGTTCTTTTGCACTAAGGGGTTGAGCATACAAACAAATAAGCGCATGGCAACCTCTGCTTCCCTCTGCGAAGGGCCTATCTTTTACTTTTATGTATTTACTTTTATGCAAAGAGTCAAAGTTTTCCATCTATTCCTTTTTACTTTTCTCCTTTGGCAAGCATCATGTGGTGAGGAAAGATCTAGGCACATATGTCCAGTTGAATATAGATAGCATGAATTATTATTGTTGACATCACCCTTGAGGTGAATACGTTGGGAGGCGAAACTATAAGCCCCTATCTTTGTATGTGTCCGGTTGAAACGTTTTGCTCCTGTGTACGCGGTGGGTGTTAGCAATCATAGAAGACTATATGATGGTTGAGTATGTGGACTTGCCTGAAGGCTCCAATACGTGACCCTTCCTGAAAAGATGATGAATTGTAGTTGCAAAGTTGACTGAGAACATAGTTTGTTGGTTTTTAATAGAGTTTTTGCTTTATACTTCAATTGTGTGATGAATTGTTACTTATTCATGAGAAGTATATGATAGAAGTATATGATAAAAGTTCTATGATAAAAGTCTTATGTTTAATTTTGTTGCTGTTATAATAATCTACATGATGCTTCTATGTCCATATTTTGTTTTTATCGACACCTCTCTCTCTAAGCATGTGGACATGTTTTTCGATTTCCGTTTTCGCTTGAGGACAAGCGAGGTCTAAGCTTGGGGGAGTTGATACGTCCATTTTGCATCATGTTTTCTTACTGTTATTTATGATGTTTTTATCCATAATAATGCTTTTTGGAGTAATTCTAATGCCTTTTCTCCCATAATATGCAAGGTATACACAAAGAGGGAGAATTCCGGCAACTGGAAATCTGGACCTGGAAAAGCTACGTCAGGCTACCTATTCTGCACTACTCCAAACAAGCTGAAACTTCATGGAGAATTTTTATGGAATATATGAAGAATATTGGAGCAAATAAGTACCAGAGGGGGCCCACCAGGTGGGCACAACCCACCTGGGTGCGCCAGGGAGCCCAGGCGCGCCCTGGTGGGTTGTGCTCACCCAGGCCCACCTCCGGTGCCCATCTTCTGGTATATAGGTCATTTTGACCTAGAAAAATAAGGAGAAGACTTTCGGGACAGAGCATCGCCGTCTCGAGGCGGAACTTGGGCAGGAGCACTTTTGCCCTCCGGCGGAGCGATTCCGTCGGGGGAACTTCTCTCCCGGAGGGGGAAATCATCGTCATCATCATCACCAACAACTCTCCCATCTTGGGGAGGGCAATCTCCATCAACATCTTCAACAGCACCATCTCATCTCAAACCCTAGTTCATCTCTTGTGTTCAAGCTTGTTACCGGAACTATAGATTGGTGCTTGTGGGTAACTAGTAGTGTTGATTACATCTTGTAGTTGATTACTATATGGTTTATTTGGTGGAAGATTATATGTTCAGATCCAATATGCTATTTAATACCCCTCTGATCTTGAGCATGATTATCATTTGTGAGTAGTTACTTTTGTTCTTGAGGTCACGGGAGAAATCATGTTGCAAGTAATCATGTGAACTTGATATGTGTTCGATATTTTGATAGTATGTATGTTGTGATTCCCTTAGTGGTGTCATGTGAATGTCGACTACATGACACTTCACCATATTTGGGCCTAAGGGAATGCATTGTGGAATAGCAATTAGATGATGGGTTGCGAGAGTGACAGAAGCTTAAACCCCAGTTTATGCGCTATTTCGTAAGGGACCGATTGGATCCAAAAGTTTAATGCTATGGTTAGAATTTATTCTTAATACTTTTCTCGTAGTTGCGGATGCTTGCGGGAGGGTTAATCATAAGTAGGAGGTTTGTTCAAGTAAGAACAGCACCTAAGCACCGGTCCACCCACATATCAAATTATCAAAGTACCGAACACGAATTAAACCAACATGATGAAAGTGACTAGATGAAAATCCCGTGTACCCTCAAGAACACTTTGCTTATCATAAGAGACCGTTTTGGCCTGTCCTTTGCCTCAAAAGGATTGGGCTACCTTTCTGCACTTTTGTTACTATTATCGTTACTCGCTCATTACAAATTACCTTGCTATCAAACTACTCTGCTACTTACAATTTCAGCACTTGCAGACATTACCTTACTGAAAAATACTTGTCATTTCCTTCTACTCCTCATTGGGTTCGACACTCTTACTTATCAAAAAGAGCTACAATTGATCCCCTATACTTGTGGGTCATCATCAGATTAGAGTTGCGTGTGTGATACGTGGCATACAGTTGATCCATCCGAGCTGTTTGTGATGGAATAAGCCGTGTGTGTTGCGGGCAAACGCTTGCTTGTATATAACCTTAAATTTAACCAAAAAAATGTTAATGCATGTTACAAAAATTGTATAACTGGAAACTATGTTCAAATACGAATCCAACGATATAATCTTTGGCGACATGCATTCGTATTTTATTAGTTAAATCCTACTAATAAACCAGGACGGGGGTATAGTAGGTAATTAAGTTGCAAACTTTTTTTGTATTAACCGTATGTGTACGTGTCCTTTCGTCCTCCTCTCGCACGTCTTGTCACCCCGCTGCCGCAAACGGCTTACAGCACAAGCTTGCGCAGCGCGCGGGGGCGTTCTTTCGGCCAAACGGTGGCTTGAAGTGGCGCCAATGAATCATCGGTGAGCCCGTTCCCGCGCAACCTCGCAGGTTCCTGTGCAAGCTTCCCGCCCGACTCGGTGAAATCCCCCAAAATCCCAATGCTTACCAGCCTGCTATATAAACACTCATGGCCGGCGAGTCCTGCGTCGCATTTTCCCCTCCCTCCCTGTAGCTTATCCCGTCTGCTTCTCCCACAATCGCCAGTGGCACCGGTCCATCGTCGTCGCTCAGCCACTCCGCCGTCATCAGAGGACAGCTCAAGCTGGGAGGCTACACCGCGGCGATGGCTCAGTCCCCGGCGTAGTGTAGTGCGCGTGGCGTCCCTGTTGGGTGTGCGCGAAACACCCACCACACGCTCCACCGCCGCTGCCCGTCGGCAGCTGTTGCCGGCCGCCGTTGCCGCCACACCACCGTCGAAAGCCAAGGCATCGCCCGCTCCGCTGCCGCGGCCCAAAGGCGGGAGGTGGCCGTCGTGGCCGCCACCCCACTACCGGCCATCGTGGCCATCACCCGCTCCGCCACCGCGGCCCGAAGGCGGGAGGTGGTGGTCGTAGCCGCCAGCCCATCGTCGGCCACCGTCGACCGCCGGCCCACCGTCGACCACCGGGATCATCACCCGCTCCGCCACCGCTGCCCGAAGGAGGAAGGCGGAGGAGGAGGCCCGCACGTGCGTCAGCGACCTTGCGTGCTACATCGAGTTCCTGCGGGGGGAGGAGGAGCGCCTCGTCGAGCACGCAAAGAGCCTTACCGCAGCTATGGCTGCAGCACACGCCGACGCAGAGGTGAGGAATCAGGAGATCTACGAGCAGTCCGGCCGCTTTGAGAGGGGTCGTATGGAGCGGCAGAGGGCGTTCGAGCTGGTGACCATCGTTGAACATGCAGCAGCGGCAGGCACCATATTGTAGTTGTCCAGCTCGTCGGTAGGCTCCTCCTCCTCCTCTGCCTCTTACTGAGCCTGCTCGGCAGAGGAGAGGCTGCCGGAAGTAGTACAAAGCCCCTCCGTAGTAGTAGTATTTAGGGGCTATTTTGTTCAGTTCATCTGACTATAGATGTGGTGGAACTGTACAACGTACTTAAAATTAGCTAGTATATATAGTTGAACTAGCTATTTCAGTACATGGTTGGCAACAATTGGGGAAAAGTTTGGTCGGTTCGGCTGTCGAGTTGAACTGCTTGTATAACTTAAGAACAACTGCTTAATCTATGAATGAAATCTATGCTTAATTACTGAATTTTAGTCTAAAAAATTAGATAGTGCTAGTGATTTTTAGCTGCATATTTTGACAAATTGCAGTGTTACAAGGATTGACAAATGGCAATGTTACTAGATCAACAAATGTCAATCTTTCCAAATTGACAAATGGCAACATACCCAATATGACAGATGCAAATCTTACCAAATTGTTTGTACGTGGTTGCACACGGGCCATCCAAAACAACCGTTTGTGTTGAAGGGATGCCCAAATCCTGCGCTGCAAATTTTGAAGGAAATATGCCCTAGAGGCAATAATAAAGTTATTATTTATATTTCCTTATATCATGATAAATGTTTATTATTCATGCTAGAATTGTATTAACCGGAAACTTGATACATGTGTGAATACATAGACAAAACACCGAGTCCCTAGTAAGCCTCTACTAGACTAGCTCGTTAATCAAAGATGGTTAAGTTTCCTAACCATAGACATGTGTTGTCATTTGATGAATGGGATCACATCATTAGGAGAATGATGTGATGGACAAGACCCATCCGATTAGCTTAGCATAATGATCGTTAAGTTTATTGCTATAGCTTTCTTCATGACTTATACATGTTCCTCTGACTATGAGATTATGCAATTCCCGAATACCGGAGGAACACCTTGTGTACTATCAAACATCACAACGTAACTGGGTGATTATAAAGATGCTCTACAGGTGTCTCCGAAGGTGTTTGTTGGGTTGGCATAGATCGAGATTAGGATTTGTCACTCCGAGTATCGGAGAGGTATCTCTGGGCCCTCTCGGTAATGCACATCATATGAAGCCTTGCAAGTAATGTGACTAATGAGTTAGTTACGGGATGATGCACTACGGAACGAGTAAAGAGACTTGTCGTTAATGAGATTGAACTAGGTATGAGGATACCGACGATCGAATCTCGGGCAAGTAACATACCGATGACAAAGGGAACAACGTATGTTGTTATGCGGTTTGACCGATAAAGATCTTCGTAGAATATGTAGGAGCCAATATGAGCATCCAGGTTCCACTATTGGTTATTGATCGGAGATATGTCTTGGTCATGTCTACATAGTTCTCGAACCCGTAGGGTCCGCACGCTTAACGTTCGATGACGATTTGTATTATGAGTTATGTGATTTGATGACCGAAGATAGTTCGGAGTCCCGGATGAGATCACGGACATGACGAGGAGTCTCAAAATGGTCGAGAGGTAAAGATCGATATATTGGAAGGCTATATTCGGACATCAGAAAGGTTCCGAGTGATTCGGGTATTTTTCGAAGTACCGGAGAGTTACGGGAATTCGCCGGGGGAAGTAGTGGGCCTTAATGGGCCATACGGGAAAGGAGAGAAGGGCCTCAAGGGGTGGCCGCGTGCCCCCCCATGGGCTGGTCCGAATTGGACTAGGAGGGGGCGGCGCCCCCCTCCTTCCTTCTCCCCTCTTCCTCCTTCCCTCCTTCTCCTACTAGGAATAGGAAAGAGGAGGGGAATCCTACTTGGACTGGGGAGTCCTAGTAGGATTCCCCACACCTGGCACACCCCCCTTGGGCCGGACACCTCTTCCCTCCCCTCCTTTATATACGTGGCCATGGGGCACCCCAATAACACACAAGTTGATTTCTTAGCCGTGTGCGGTGCCCTCCTCCATAGTTTTCCACCTCGGTCATATTGTCGTAGTGCTTAGGCGAAGCCCTGCGTCGGTAACTTCATCATCACTGTCACCACACCGTCATTATGACGAAACTCTCCCTCGGCCTCAGCTGGATCTAGAGTTCGAGGGACGTCACCGAGCTGAACGTGTGCAGATCGCGGAGGTGCCGTGCGTTCGGTACTTGATCGGTTGGATTGCGAAGACGTTCGACTACATCAACCGCGTTACTAAATGCTTCCGCTTTTGGTCTACGAGGGTACGTGGACACACTCTCCCCGCTCATTGATATGCTTCTCCTAGATAGATCTTGCGTGATCGTAGGAAAAAAATTTAAATACAACGTTCCCCAACAGTGGTATCAGAGCCAGGTCTATGCGTAGATGTTATTTGCACGAGTAGAACACAAAGGAGTTGTGGGCGTGGGTGTATACATATTGCTTGTCGTTACTAGTTGTTACTTGGTTCAGTGGTATTGTGAGATGAAGCAGCCCGGACCGACGTTACGCGTACGCTTACGCGAGACTGGTTTCACCGCTACGAGCACTCGTTGCTTAAAGGTGACTGGTGGGTGTCTGTCTCTCTCACTTGAGTTGAACCGGTTTCAATGAAGAGGGTTCTTTTAGAAGATCAAAAATCAATCCTTACACCACGTTGTGGTTTTGCGTAGGTAAGAACGGTTCTTCCTAAGCCCGTAGCAGCCACGTAAAACTTGCAACAACAAAGTAGAGGACGTCTAACTTCTTTTTGCAGGGCTTGCTATGATGTGATATGGTCAAGACATGATGTGATATAATTTGTTGTATCAGATGATCATGTTTTGTAACAGAGTTATCGGCAACTGGCAGGAGCCATATGGTTGTCGCTTTATTGTATGCAATGCAATCGCCATGTAATTATTTTACTTTATCACTAAGCGGTAGCGATAGTCGTAGAAGCAATAAGTGGCGAGACGACAACGATGCTACGATGGAGATCAAGGTGTTGCGCCGGTGACCATGGAGATCATGACGATGCTTCGGTGATGGAGATCATGAGCACAAGATGATGATGGCCATATCATGTCACATATTTTGATTGCATGTTATGTTTATCCTTTATGCATATTATTTTGCTTAGTACGGCGGTAGCATTATAAGATGATCCCTCACTAAAATTTCAAGGTATAAGTGTTCTCCCTGAGTATGCACCATTGCGAAAGTTCTTCGTGCTGAGACACCACGTGATGATCAGGTGTGATAGGCTCTACGTTCAAATACAACGGGTGCAAGACAGTTTTGCACATGCGGAATACTCGGGTTAAACTTGACGAGCCTAGCATATGCAGATATGGCCTCGGAACACTGGAGACCGAAAGGTCGAGCGTGAATCATATAGTAGATATGATCAACATAGAGATGTTCACCATTGAAAACTACTCCATCTCACGTGATGATCGGACATGGTTTAGTTGATTTGGATCACATGATCATTTAGATGACTCGAGGGATGTCTATCTAAGTGGGAGTTCTTAAGTAATATGATTAATTGAACTTTAATTTATCATGAACTTAGTCCTGGTAGTATTTGCAAATTATGTTGTAGATCAATAGCTCGCATATAGCTCCGCTGTTTTATTTTTGATATGTTCCTGGAGAAAACTAAGTTGAAAGATGATAGTAGTAATGATGCGGACTGGTTCCGTGATCTGAGGATTATCCTCATTGCTGCACAAAAGAATTATGTCTTTGATGCACCGCTAGGTGACAGACCTATTGCAGGAGCAGATGCAAACATTATGAACGTTTAACAAGCTCGATATGATGACTACTTGATAGTTTAGTGCGCCATGATTTATGTCTTAGAACCGGAACTTCAAAAATGTTTTGAACACCACGGAGCATATGAGATGTTCCAAGAGCTGAAATCGGTATTTCAGACTCATGCCCGTGTCGAGAGGTATGAGACCTCTGACAAATACTTTGCGTACAAGATGGAGGAGAATAGCTCAACCAGGGAGCATATGCTCAGAATGTCTGGGTACTACAATCGCTTGAATCAAGTGGGAGTTAATCTTCCAGATAAAATAATGATTGACAGAGTTCTCTAGTCACTATCACCAAGTTACTAGAACTTCGTGATGAACTATAATATGCAAGGGATGAATAAGACAATTCCCGAGCTCTTCGCAATGCTAAAGGCTGCGGAGGTAGAGATGAAAAAGGAGCATTAAGTGTTGATGGTTAACAAGACCACTAGTTTCAAGAAAAAGGGCAAAGGGAAGAAGGGGAACTTCAAGAAGAATAGCAAGCAAGTTGCTACTCCCAGGAAGAAGCCCAAGTCTGGACCTAAGCCTGAAACTAAGTGCTTCTACTGCAAAGGGACTGGTCACTGGAAGCGGAACTGCCCCAAGTATTTGGCGAATAAGAAGGATGGCAAAGTGAACAAAGGTATATTTGATATACATGTTATTGATGTGTATTTTACTAGTGTTCATAGTATCCCCTGGGTATTTGATACTGGTTCAGTTGCTAACATTAGTAACTCGAAACAGGAGTTGCAAAATGAACAGAGACTAGTTAATGACGAGGTGACGATGTGTGTTGGAAGTGATTCCAAGGTTGATAAGATCACCATCGCACACACCCTCTACCTTCGGGATTAGTGTTGGACCTAAATAAATGTTATTTGGTATTTGCGTTGAGCATGAATATGATTGGATCATGCTTATTGCGATACGGTTATTCATTTAAGTCAGAGAATAATTGATGTTCTGTTTAAATGAATAAAACCTTCTATGGTCATACACTCAAAATGGTTTATTGAATCTCGATCGTATTGATACACATATTCATAATATTGATGCCAAAATATGCAAAGTTGATAATGATAATGCAACATATTTTGTAGCACTGCCGTTTAGGTCATATTGGTGTAAAGCGCATGAAGAAACTCCATTCGGATGGACTTTTGGAATCACTTGATTATGAATCATTTGATGCTTGCGAACCATGCCTCATGGGCAAGATGACTAAGACTCTGTTCTCCGGAACAATGGAGCGAGCTAATGACTTATTGGAAATAATACATACCGATGTATGCGGTCCGATGAGTGTTGAGGCTCATGACGGGTATCGTTATTTTCTGACCTTCACAGATGATTTGAGCAGATATGGGTATATCTACTTGATGAAACATAAGTCTGAAACATTTGAAAAGTTCAAAAGAAATTCAGAGTGAAGTGGAAAATCATCGTAACAAGAAAATAAAATTTCTACGATCTGATCGTGGAGGTGAATATTTGAGTTATGAGTTTGGTCTTCATTTGAAACAATGTGGAATAGTTTCACAACTCACACCACCTGGAACACCACAGCGTAATGGTGTGTCCGAACATCGTAACCGTACTTTATTAGATATGGTGCAATCTATGATATCTCTTACCGATTTACCACTATCGTTTTGGGGTTATGCATTAGAGATAGCTGCATTCACGTTAAATAGGGCACCGTCTAAATCCGTTGAGACGACACCATATGAACTGTGGTTTAGCAAGAAACCTAAGCTGTCGTTTCTTAAAGTTTGAGGCTGCGATGCTTATGTGAAAAAGCTTCAACCTGATAAGCTCGAACCCAAATCAGAGAAATACGTCTTCATAGGATACCCAAAGGAGACTGTTGGGTACACCTTCTATCACAGATCTGAAGGCAAGATATTCGTTGCTAAGAATGGATCCTTTCCAGAGAAGGAGTTTCTCTCGAAAGAAGTGAGTGGAAGGAAAGTAGAACTTGATGAGGTAATTGTACCTTCTCTAAAAAAATTGGAGAATAGCTCATCACAGAAAATAGTTCCCGTGATGCCTACACCAATTAGTGAGGAAGCTAATGATGATGATCATGAAACTTCAGATCAAGTTACTACCAAACCTCGTAGGTCAACCAGATTACGTTCCGCACCAGAGTGGTACGGTAATCCTGTTCTGGAAGTCATGTTACTAGACCATGACGAACCTAAGAACTATGAGGAAGCGATGATGAGCCCAGATTCCGCGAAATGGCTTGAGGCCATGAAATCTGAGATAGGATCCATGTATGAGAACAAAGTATGAACTTTGGTTGACTTGCCCGATGATCGGCAAGCCATAGAAAATAAATGGATCTTCAAGAAGAAGACTGACGCTGACGGTAATGTTACTGTCTACAAAGCTCGACTTGTCGTAAAAGGTTTTCGACAAGTTCAAGGTGTTGACTACGATAAGATTTTCTCACTCGTAGCGGTGCTTAAGTCTATCCTAATCATGTTAGCAATTACCGCATGTTATGAAATCTGGCAAATGGATGTCAAAACTGCACTCCTTAATGGATTTATTAAACAAGAGTTGTATATGATGCAACTAGAAGGTTTTGTCGATCCTAAAGGTGCTAACAAAGTGTACAAGCTCCAGCGATCCATCTATGGACTGGTGTAAGCATCTCGGAGTTGGAATATACGCTTTGATAAGGTGATCAAAGCATATGGTTTTATACAGACTAACGGTGAAGCCTGTATTTACAAGAAAGTGAGTGGGAGCTCTGTAGCATTTCTGATATTATATGTGGATGACATATTGCTGATTGCAAATGATATAGAATTTTTGGATAGCATAAAAGGATACTTGAATAAGAATTTTTCAATAAAAAGACCTCAGTGAAGCTGCTTAAGTATTGAGCATCAAGATCTATAGGGATAGATCGAAACGCTTAATAGGACTTTCACAAAGCACATACCTTGACAAGATTTTGAAGAAGTTCAAAATGGATCAGTCAAAGAAAGGGTTCTTGCCTGTGTTGCAAGGTGTGAACTTGAGTAAGACTCAAAGCATGACCACGGCAGAAGATAGAGAGAGAATGAAAGTCATTCCCTATGCCTCAGTCATAGGTTCTATAAAGTATGCCATGCTGTGTACCAAACCTATTGTGTACCTTGCCATAAGTCTGGCAGGGAGGTACCAATAGTGATCTAGGAGTAGATCACTAGACAGCGGTCAAAATTATCCTTAGTTACCTAAGAGGACTAAGGAAATGTTTCTCTGTTATGGAGGTGACAAAGAGTTCGTCGTAAAGGGTTACGTCGATGCAAGCTTTGACACTGATCGGGATGACTCTGAGTCTCAATCTGGATACATATTGAAAGTGGGAGCAATTAGCTAAAGTAGCTCCGTGCAGAGCATTGTAGACATAGAAATTTGCAAAATACATACGGATCTAAATATGGCAGACCCGTTGACTAAACCTCTCTCACAAGCAAAACATGATCACACCTTAGTACTCTTTGGGTGCTAATCACATAGCGATGTGAACTAGATTATTGACTCTAGTAAACCCTTTGGGTGTTGGTCACATGGCGATGTGAACTATGGGTGTTAATCACATAAAGATGTGAACTATTGGTGTTAAATCACATGGCGATGTGAACTAGATTATTGACTCTAGTGCAAGTGGGAGACTGAAGGAAATATTCCCTAGAGGCAATAATAAAGTTGTTATTTATATTTCCTTATATCATGATAAATGTTTATTATTCATGCTAGAATTGTATTAACCGGAAACTTGATACATGTGCGAATACATAGACAAAACACAGAGTCCCTAGTAAGCCTCTACTAGACTAGCTCGTTAATCAAAGATGGTTAAGTTTCCTAACCATAGACATGTGTTCTCATTTGATGAACGGGATCACATCATTAGGAGAATGATGTGATGGACAAGACCCATCCAATTAGCTTAGCATAATGATCGTTAAGTTTATTGCTATAGCTTTCTTCATGACTTATACATGTTCCTCTGACTATGAGATTATGCAACTCCCGAATACCGGAGAAACACCTTGTGTACTATCAAACGTCACAACATAACTGGGTGATTATAAAGATGCTCTACAGGTGTCTCCGAAGGTGTTTGTTGGGTTGGCATAGATCGAGATTAGGATTTGTCACTCCGAGTATCGGAGAGGTATCTTTGGGCCCTCTCGGTAATGCACATCATATGAAGCCTTGCAAGCAATGTGACTAATGAGTTAGTTACGGGATGATGCACTATGGAACGAGTAAAGATACTTGCCGGTAACGAGATTGAACTAGGTATGAGGATACCGACGATCGAATCTCGGGCAAGTAACATACCGATGACAAAGGGAACAACGTATTTTGTTATGCTGTTTGACCGATAAAGATCTTCGTAGAATATGTAGGAGCCAATATGAGCATCCAGGTTCTGCTATTGGTTATTGATCGTAGATATGTCTCGGTCATGTCTACATAGTTCTCGAACCCATAGGGTCCGCACGCTTAACGTTCGATGATGATTTGTATTATGAGTTATGTGATTTGATGACCGAAGATAGTTCGGAGTCCCGGATGAGATCACGGACATGACAAGGAGTCTCGAAATGGTCGAGAGGTAAAGATTGATATATTGGAAGGCTATATTCGGACATCGGAAAGGTTCCGAGTTATTTGGGTATTTTTCAAAGTACCGGAGAGTTACGGGAATTCGCCGGGGGAAGTAGTGGGCCTTAATGGGCCATACGGGAAAGGAGAGAAGGGCCTCAAGGGGTGGCCGCGTGCCCCCCATGGGCTGGTCGGAATTGGACTAGGAGGGGGCGGCGCCCCCCTCCTTCCTTCTCCCCTCTTCCTCCTTCCCTCCTTCTCCTACTAGGAATAGGAAAGAGGAGGGGAATCCTACTTGGACTGGGGAGTCTTAGTAGGATTCCCCACACCTGGCGCACCCCCCTTGGGCCGGCCACCTCTTCCCTCCCCTCTTTTATATACGTGGCCAGGGGGCACCCCAATAACACACAAGTTGATTTCTTAGCCGTGTGCGGTGCCCCCCTCCATAGTTTTCCACCTCGGTCATATTGTCGTAGTGCTTAGGCGAAGCCCTACGTCGGTAACTTCATCATCACCGTCACCGCACCATCATGCTGACGAAACTCTCCCTCGGCCTCAGCTGGATCTAGAGTTCGAGGGACGTCACCGAGCTGAACATGTGCAGATCGCGGAGGTGTCGTGCGTTCGGTACTTGATTGGTTGGATCGCGAAGACATTCGACTACATCAACCGCATTACTAAACGCTTCCGCTTTTGGTCTACGAGGGTACATGGACACACTCTCCCCGCTCGTTTCTATGCTTCTCCTAGATAGATCTTGCGTGATCATAGGAAATTTTTTGAAATACTACGTTCCCCAACAAATTTTCCCTCGACTTAAGTGGGAAGACCATAGCTCTCACTTTGCATACAGGTGTTCTATCTAAAATGTTTGCGATCAAGGGCTGCAGAAATCCTGCTCGGCACATTTTCTCTTGGCTTCCTGGGGAAGCTGTCGGTTTGCATACGGGTGTTCTAACTAAAACGTTTGCGATCAAGAGCTGCACAAATCCTGCTCGGCACATTTTCCCTTGGCTTCCTGGGGAAGCTGTTGGTTTGCATACGGGTGTTCTAACTAAAACTTTTGCGATGAGTGTTTTATATTTAAAAACCATATTAAACTGCGGCTTGAGCGCCATTAATGGAGAGGATGCGAGCAAGGCGGGCGGCCATGGAAGTCAAAGGGCTCGCTTCCCGGTGAGCCTGCGCGTCGTACAGCTCGCATGTTTCCCGGTGAGCCTCCGCATTGGAGTACAGCTCGCACGCCTCCTGTTTAATCAAGCACTCAAGCACTTGTCCGCACGGCACCTCCTAGCCATTAAAAGAGTGAGGCGTGGCGTCACGTGAATGGTTAACAGAACGCATACGATTTAAATTATACAAAATGTTTGAGATTTTACAGTGGCAGCTATTTGTTTCAAAATGCCTTTGTTGGTTGTTATTCGAGTGCGCCTTCTTTCAAAACGGACACAAAAAATACCACAGCATGTCGGGTGCCATTCCATGATAGCATGCCAAGTTTCATGAATTTCAGACGAGTTTTGGATTTACTAGAATTTAAAAACAAAGTATATCAATGTTTTACCGGCAATCAACAGTGCCCTGGTGTTTGAAATTCATTCCCATTTCTTGCATGGGACCTAAGCATGCACCCAAGGACACAGATTTGATTTTTCAACCAACTTATATGCACTGGAGCATATGCATGTAGTTCAAATTTGAATTATGCACATAAAATGCCTAGAAAACCCAGTTAATGTATAAAAATGTCCAAACGAACCCCGAAAAATTCCACAATTTAACACAACACTCCTGTTGTTCTATGTTGACACTACAAAAATTTTGAAAGCAATAACAGGCAATGGATATCGTTTCATCCCCAAAGGTGGCACGTTCCCTACCAAAACCATCACGCTTGTTATGAGAAGCTCTGGTTTGTGAGAAGCTTATACCCAAACCTGCCCCAAATGGGACAAAAAATTTACCACGGCATGTTGATGCCGCTCCATGATAGCATGCCAAGTTTCATGAATTTCAGACGAGCTTTGGATTTACTAGAATTTAAAAACCAGGTATCTCAATGTTTGCGGCCGAGTGACGGTGGCAGGGTTTTTGACATTCATTATCATTTCTTGCATGGGACCTAAGCATGCAACCAAGGACACAGATTTGATTTTTCAACCAATTTATATGCAGTGGAGCATGTGCATGTAGTTCAAATTTGAATTATGCACATAAAATGCCTAGAAAACCCAGTTAATGTATAAAAATGTCCAAACGAACCCCGAAAAATTCCAAAATTTAACACAACACTCCTGTTATTCTATGTTGACACTAGAAAATTTTTGAAAGCAATAAGAGGCAACGGATATCGTTTCGTCCCCAAAGGTGGCACGTTCCCTACCGAAACCATCACGCTTGTTGTGAGAAGCTCTGGTTTGTGAGAAGCTTATACCCAAACCTTCCCCAAATGGGACAAAAAATTTACCACGGCATGTTGATGCCGCTCCATGATAGCATGCCAAGTTTCATGAATTTCAGACGAGTTTTGGATTTACTAGAATTTAAAAACCAGGTATCTCAATGTTTGCGGCCGAGTGACGGTGGCAGGGTGTTTGACATTCATTCCCATTTCTTGCATGGGACCTAAGCATGCAACCAAGCACACAAATTTGATTTTTAAACCAATTTATATGCACTGGAGCATGTGCATGTAGTTCAAATTTGAATTATGCACATAAAATGCCTAGAAAACCCAGTTAATGTACAAAAATGTCCAAACGAACCCCGAAAAATTCCAAAATTTAACACAACACTCCTGTTGTTCTATGTTGACACTGTAACCAGGTGTGCTGTAGTCTCCTTTGTGTACCCAAATTGTGCAATGACGTGGATGACCACTGTAACCAGGGAAATTCGAACCAAAATTTTTGACGTTCAAACTCATCACACATGGGTTAAGCTATCTGAATCGTTTGTGATGTTCACATATCATACACAGTTCTGAATAAGGGACCGTGTCTGATGACACTTTGCGCGCCAGTTTTTTCGCTGAACCGATTCCAAAGTTTTGGCTTCCGCGGAAATATCTACCTCCCCACCCCTCCCCCTTACCAAAAGCCACATTTCCCCTATTTCCACCTTCCTTTCCAAGCTGAAACCTTCACTCCTTGCTTGCAGCGCCGCCTCCTAGCCGGTGACCCTCCTTCATGCTGCTCGGCATCGTCTATCCAGGCAGGTAATCCACACCCGACCCCCATCCTCCTCCTCCTTCCACATCCCACATGCCCCGACCGCCGGCACGACACCTTCCACCCAAATCACCGACCCCTTCACCAAATAAGTGCCACCCTAAGCCATGGTGCACGCAGTATAGCCAGGATCTCAAGGAGCGTTTGGCAGCAGAGCAGCAAATCACGGCCACACGCGCGGATGAGGTCGCGATGGCTGCCATTTGTGCTGACCCCCAGATCTTGGAGGAGCACCTCACCGTCGAGGCCATCGTCGACGCCTCGTGCACCGACGCCATGATGCGGTTGGCTGCTTTAAACGACAGTTCGTGGCGTTTTCTCAAGGCCACCCTCGGTGTCTTCGACGAAGACTACGAGGTGTTTTCTCAGCGTGCACGTGCTTACCTCATCTTGGGAGCCAGCAGGTTGGTGCCCGGAGCGGCTCAGACAACTCGCCACTACGACGAGGGCACCCACGATGCGGAGGCCTCGCCCTCTTCCATGTCCAAGCACTACAAAAAAAAGACACATCCGTGACATTTTGGGCCGAACGAAATTTTTTTCTGTCATGCTTATGACACTTCTATGACGATAATTGTGACAAAACCCGGTATCATCATAGATGTGGTGGGCTCCTACTTCTATGACAAAAAATCATGATAGAAAATGGGCTTTTCATCCTGGGCGGGCCGAAGACGCAGCTGCATGACATTCTTTGGGCCATCCATGATGGAAAAAACCATGGTAGAAGCAAGGGCGAGGAAAATATCGGGGAGTTCCCGGTTACGGTGGGTGGTCGGGGGACGAGCAATGTGCGTTTCTCTCGTACACGTACGCGTGTGGGTGCGAGGCGTTGGGCTCTAACTGAACCCGAGCGAGGCGTTCTCCTACTGAACCCGAGCGATTGCACTGCAGGCTACCCGTTACTGAACCCGAGCGATCGATCGATCTGGCTGTTAACTGAACCCGATCAAGCGATTCCTTCGCTACTGCTGCTAACTGAAGCCGATCGAACCCTGTTGCCTCCTTCCCTTGATGAACAGTGAGCGTTGTTGGGGGGGTTTGGATGAACAGTTCCCGGTGGGGGGTTGGATGAACAGGACCCCGTGGTAGTAGAGGTCATTGCCGCTGGATGAACAGGACCCCGATCGATCGAGCCGGTTGGGGGTGGATGAACAGGACCCCGTGGAGGGCTGGATGAACAGGACGACCCCGTGGAGGGCTGGTTGAACAGTAGCCGGTGGAGGGCTGGATGAACAGTAGCCCGTGGAGAGGGCTGATTGAACAGTAGCCGGTGGAGGAGCGGTGGAGGCTGGATGAACAAGAGCCCGTGGATGAACAGTGGCTAGTCGAGGCAGGAGGGGAGATGTCGTGGATGAACAGTCGCAGGTGGAGGCTGGAGGAGGTCGATGGTGGATGAACAGTAGCCCGTGGAGGCAGTAGATGGTGGAGATGAACAGTATCCCATGGAGTCCCGTTTTGCGGTACACCACACCCCTCCCGATGAACAGGACCCCCCATTTCGACCGTAGCGCTCCAACACAAGTCTGTTTCCTCCATTTTGCGGTACGCCACACCTATCCCGATCAACAGGACCCCGTTTCGACCGTAGAAGGTCCAAGAGAAGTCCGTTTCCTCCGTTTTGCGGTACGCCAGACCCCTCTCGATGAACAGGATCCTGTTTCGACCTTGGCCGGTCGAACACAAGGCCATTTCCTCCGTTCTGCGGTACGCCAGGCCTCGTTTCGATCTGCTGTTCCATCCAAGCCGGTTGGCTCCCGATGAACACGACGACGCAGTTTCTCCGTTCTGACCCAGCCATGTACACGAGCCCTCGCCGTACGTATGCGCGAGTAGGCTTTCGAGACCCCGCCCATATCTACGTGCGTGGCCGTATTTTTTGGCGTGTGGCTATACGTACGTGTACACGGTTTAGACGGGACAGCCTGAACTTCTACATGGGGGGCTCTACTATGACATGTGCCGCTACTTACTCGGCCATGGTTCATCATTGCAGAGCGACCGATTAACTAGTATGTACGTACATGTTCGCGACAAGACAGACAACGGTACGTACACTTCAAGTGGGTGGGTCCCAGCTGTCAGGAAGGATAAGGACGCACTTCATTGCGTGCGAAGATATAGCTGCTGGGTCCCAGCTGTCAGCAAGGAATCTTTTTTTTTTTGCCCGTAATAAGGACGCACTTCCTTGCGTGCGAAGATGTAGCTGGTGGGTCCCAGCAGTCAGGGGGAGAAAACATTATTTTTCAGGGTAAAAAGGATGCAGTTGCATGCATGCTTCCATGGGCGTGGTGCGTGCCCACTGTCAGCCTCTCACGTACAGTCATCTTCCGATGGCTCTCGTTTGTTGACCACGTTGACCACACCCTGCCGAGCGCACCAAGGCCGATGGACGACGGCGAGGCCCTAGACTGGAACGACCTGGAGATGGGGAAGACGCGGCAGTGGAGTCGCAGATGGAGAGGAGTGGGAAACTTGACTGGTTCGGGTGCGCGGCAGCACTGCCGCCCACGGGAGACAGGAGCAAGAACAGAGGTTAAAGAAGGAGCACGGCTGTTGGATTAACATCCAACGGTCCAGCTGCTAGAATCATTGGTTGATTAAGTTGACAAAGCCCTGCGTACACGTCCGCTTAGTAGGCCCACAAGTCAGCCACCAAATCTGCCGGGTCCCAGTTGTCATCGGGAGGAATAGTTTTTTTCGCATAACAAGGAGGCACTTCCTTCCGTGCGAAGATACAGCCGGTGGGTCCCAACTGTCAGGGGGAGGAAACATTTTTTTTAGCTTAATAAGGAGGAACTTTCCTTGCGTGCGACCATGGACCTCGTGGGTCCCAGCCGTCAGGCTCTCCACGTACAGTCCTCTTCCGATGACTCTCGTTTGTTGACCACGCCGCGCCGAGCACAGTGAGGCGGTGGACAACGGCGAGGCCCCAGACTGGAACGACCCGGAGATGAGGAAGACGCGGCAGTGGAGTCGCAGACGGAGAGGAGTGGGAAACTTGACTGGTTCGGGTGCGGGGTGGGCCTACACTCGGCAGAGAATAACAGGAGGTGCGGAGTGGAGGGATGGCCTGGCCGTCGGCGGGGTAGCGTTTCGCTGCGAGGCATGCGAAACAACGCCGTTGGACGCCAGAGGCTGGAGCAGGCGGTCCCGGCAGCGCTGGGGAAAGAAGACGAGAGATTGAAGAAGAATGCCGGCCGTTGGATGTAAATCCAACGCCTTGCTTAGGCTTCGACCTTTGTATTTTTATTTTTTGCGAAAGTGCTTAGGCTTCGACCTACTGGCCCACATGTCAGCCAGTCCATTTGGTTTTTTTTAGTCCATTTGGTGGGCTAGGTGAAACAATGATGTAGCATCTATGCAGCCCGTTTATATATTATGGTAGAATTTAAAGCCCATTTGCATTTTTCTCGAAATCCGCGGACTTGCTGGGCTGGGTGAAAATATCATGTTGGGCTGGATGGAGAAATGTTATAAAAACATAAACACATGATTGCACGTCTATTACTGCATTGGTCAGTAAAATCTTTGCAAGCTTATGTACGCAATCACTAGGAGTTAACTTGCCAAGTTATATATAAAAAATTATTATTATTATTTTGTAAGAACTTCAATTTATGAAATAAAATATCATTTTAATTTGATGAGTTAATAGGACGTGGAGTATTATTATTTTTAGGCTAGACGTGGGACAGTTGAGTTGGTTCTAGGGAAAAGTACTGGGAGAAAACTCAGTTTACATCGAAAAAGAAAGTGGGAGAAAATTCAGATATAGGATTAATGAAAACGAAAAATAAAGGAAGTGGGAAGGTCTATAAAATGGTTGGACGAACGACAGGTTTAACGGAACCTTATGTTGTTTCTATTATATATATATGTAATAAAATAAGATATAAATATATATATGTATATACTATTATAGAAGGGAAAACATAGGTTCAGTTTTGCATTCTTATAGAAAAATAGAACTGAGTTGTGCGTCATCTTGAAAAAACAAACATAACTTGGGCTGCTGATGTTATAGACAAGCTAGGTTGGGAGGCCCAGAGGCCGCTTGATACCTGCTGGATCCAAAAAACGTTGAAACATGTCGTGGGCTGCCCATGTTAAACAACAAAACCTAGGCCATGGACCTGGTGGGCCCGGGACTGTCAGCCTCTCGACGAACAGTGGTCTCCTGATTCCTCTTGTTTTGCTGACCATGTTGGGAACGACAGACAGCGGCACCGCGGTGAGAGCACCAAGGCGGAGAACGACGTCGAGACCTCGGACCGAACGAACCGAAGCGGGGGAAGACGCAGGCGGAGGGGAGTACAAGGGTTGACTTGTTCGGGTGCAGGGTGGGCCGGTGGAGCTGCCGCCGCCAGACAATGTGTGGGAGTAGAGGGATGGCCTGGCCAACACCATAGGCTATGATGGCCAGCCGCTGTATAGGAAGAGGACGAAAGATTGAACAAAATAAAGAAATACAAATGGATAGGTGGTTGGTCCCATATGTCTGTGTACGAGACCTGCTGGGTCCACCTGAGAAGGGGAATATGTTGGGAGGAAGGAGATTCAAAGCACGGCAGCCGAGTGAACTAGTTACATACATAAGCAAATAGCCACTAAAAAAAGCAAACAGGTTAATGGGTTCTTAGAAGAAATATTTCGGACAAAACAGATAATTACGACACATAGGCTAATGCATGAAACACTCAGATGATAAAGGTGCTTAAACAGATAAAGTACAACATCTCGACCTTCCTGGCACGCTTGATCATGACGCTGCGGCTGTTCGTGTACTCGTCGGTTACGGGAAGCAGACACGCCCTCATGTCCAAGATCCGCTTGTACATGTCGTAGCATGTGTATGCGTCCTTGGCCATGTAGGTTATGTAGGCTAGATTCAGAGGTACCTCCCACGTGTTCAGGTCCTTGGTATCATTGTCTTCTTTCATGTTGGCGTAGCAGGGGTCGATGATGGTCTCGGCAAGGTCAACCACGGAGTCCTTCTCCTGCCCGTTGCCGATGATCTTGTATTGCTTCTGGATGTCGACAAGCTTGTTGCACCAGATGGCCGAATCATCGCGTTCTTCCTTCTCTCCACCATAGCGAAGGTGCAGTCGGCGCTGCCGATGAAATGGGTGAATGCTCCAAAACCTCTGATGGCCCTACAATAGTGGTAGACGAGAACCTCGTCCCGCACGCATACCTGGGCGACGGCGATCCACTGGTCCCTGTCAGGAGACGAATGGATGGGCACAAGGTCTAGTCCTGCAACCTTGTGCTTTCCTATCCTGTAGGTACTGCTTGAACTCGGCGAGGCAGAGCTTCACTGAGTCCAGATCATTGGTGTACATCACATTCAACTTGGTGCAGCCATGGGACTTAACGGCGAACTCAAAGGTGAACTCCTTGCTGAAGTCCATATCCAGCAGGCTCACCCCTCGGATCGCCATTGGAGTCTCTTCAAGTGAACAAGTGGATAGGCGGCGGCGGCAGTTCATTTTTCAGCTCTTGGGGAACTGGATTCAACAGTAAACTGAGTGTGTACCGGTGACAACAGTTACTACCCCTCCCTCGCCCGCTGCACGCCCGGGAGAACATGCACCCTCGGCGCATTCAAACGCCTCCATTAAGAAACCTATTCCGGCCACACGTCGGTTCACGAGCGGGTCTGTATTGGTACTGTAATAACAAGTGTTAGTGGTCACTTTACTTAAATTTAATTAGCTTTAATAGAAATTTATTCTTAAAACAAGCAATGCATTGGCTTGTTCTATCAGTGCCATAGGATCAACATGCACAACAATTAGAATTATTATTCTCAGGACGCACACGATCAGCACATTTGTCACACTTTCACACAGATAATACTACCAAGTTTGAACTGTTTGTTATGGTTGCTGTCTTCTGCATCATCATGCCGTGTTTCCCAGCTTGCAAGATTCAGAACCAACAAATAAGATTCAAATAATAAGTAAAACAAAGATGCCTACACATCTCATTGATTCCCAGCTTGCAAGATTCAGAACCAACAAATAAGATTCAAATAATAAGTACAACAAAGATGCCTACACATCTCATTGATTCCCAGCTTGCAAGATTCAGAACCAACCCATTAGAGCCTTTTGATAAATTGAATATCGGGATTAAATCCTTCTTGGCTAGCCATGTCATACAACCCAAGAACTCGGCGAATGCTCTTGACCATCACAACATCTGTAGTTGAGTATTCCTGTTTGCACAGCACAGATAATAAAGAGCATGATTACTATAATAGTGGCACTAGTGGAAGTCAACCTGCAGCTCCACTCGATGATTCAATTCATGCTACTTTTTCTGCAGTTCACCTAAAATGAAGCAAAGATTGCATCATTCAGCTAGCAAGAAGTACTTGCTCTCATGAGCTGGCAGGTTCTTCTTTAGTAGTTGCACAAAAATTGAGCAACATTAAGGTTGGTTGTCTTGCTCATGTAAGGTGCAACTATAATTTGCTTATCCTTCTGTGCAGTTCCACTAAAATAAAGTGCCATTGTGGTGACAGTGACGGCTCATCTTGCAAAGGCTAATATAATGTTGCACGAGATTACCAGCAGAATTTGATGGAGATTTTGGAAACTCCAATCACCATTTTGTGCAGTTCCACCAAAATTGAGAGATGTTGCCCACATGACATTTTAGTTGAACTGCATAAGACACTCATTCCAAAAAAAATTGTTTTGTGCAGTTCACCAAAAGGTCACAATAGCAACAAGGTGAAATGGATATCCCTATCTGCACAAAAAGATAGAAAGTAAACAGTTGCTGGTCAATAAGAATATACGAAACATACACGAAATGAAAAGAAGCATCTTAATTATGTTCATGGCAATCACGCAAGGACAGTAGAAATTTTAAAACGTCAGCAATGCTTCATGTTACCGGAAGCATTACGATCAACAATGACATTCGTCAAATATGGGATTACTTTAATGGTGGCATTGCTTGTTTACCAGATACAGTAAATCAACAGCAGCTAAAGAGTTGGTTTAAGGGAATGGGACCATGGGGACACCAGGTCACTCAGCAGCGTAAAGAAGCAACTTACTTATCATACTGGGGTAAACAGCAGGAGTACCATTTGTAACACAGTTTAATTGCATCATATCACTGGAGGCATTAGATTAACAATAACACTGGTTAGACATGTCCTTAAGGTAACAGTGTGATCGCTTCATTTTACATGCGCCCTTACATTAACAACAGCAAAAGTTGGTATAAGGACATGCGACAGTGGACGCATCAGCACAATGTACCTACAAGGAGGCATAAAGTGGTGATGCCGAGTTTGTTCATGCTCTGTGAGGGCAGCAAATCTTATCCTGGAGACCTTTTACTATGTGAGGGCAGCAAATCTAATCCTGGAGACCTTTTACTATGTGAGGGCAGCAAATCTAATCCTGGAGACCTTTTACTATCTGAGGGCAGCAAATCTAATCCTAGAGACCTTTTACTATGTGAGGGCAGCAAATCTAATCCTGGACATACTCTGTTGACTTGTCCACCAGCCGCCACTTTCTATCCTTTTTTCAACCCATAATAGATCTATTCCTTATCCAGTTTGTACTGTGTTTTCCCATTATTTCCCTTTTCAACCAAGCGACCGGTTGGGTATCCGATCTCTACTACTTTCCCCCTGTTATTTCCTCTTTGAATTAAGTCCTAGATTCATGCTACGACTTTCCCCCCTTTCTTCGTTGTTTGAACCAAGTCCTAGATTCGAATGCATGAAGTAGCTTTACCTCTAATAATACTAAAAATTTAGGTGGATTTGGAAGAGCTGATGGAAGTAGAAAAAGATGCATATGCAGACACGTGGGGAGCTGGGGCAGTAGAGCAAGGCCGCTTTCGAAAAACTTATACCTGAGGGTCATCGGGATGTCGGCGGCGGCAGGTCGGATCTGCGCACAATACGGCAGGGAGGAAGAAGGGTTGGAGGACCTCCCGAGCCGGCACTGTGTCGGAGAGAATGGCACGGGCAGACAATCGGGCCCCGCCGGCAGCTGTGGGTTTCCTCCCTCGCCGGCGATGACCGCGTGAACGCTGCACCTTAGTCCTCTACACACACCGGCCGAAGGGATCCGGCCGGATCTGTGACCAGCGGTGAGCAGAGAGAAAATGTCGCTACCGCTGTCTTGTTTAGATCTGGAGAGGATGAGAGAATGAAGAGAGCAACCCTAGTAAAGCAAGCGCTCAGGCCCCTGCGTACATATATAGTGGAGTGATTATCTTTTTCTCTCCACAACAAGCGTATCAATTTGTGTACGTGGCATTAAAGAAAAGAAACTCTCTATTTAAGGTGACTAACTATACGACTCCTACTTACTAGTAGTAGTATTGTTCACTTGTGCTCCCCGGCCCTCCATTCATTGAACAACCCCACGGGTGAATAAACATACAGTACTAGTATTTATATAGAACGAACAAGCTCGAACTATTTTCGTGTAGTTAAAAGTTGAGGGCGGGGCTTTTCCCGGGCAGTACACGTGGCAGTTTTCGCGTAGGCGGTTTGACAGAGAGGCGAGGTGGGTGAGGGAGTAGCGGATTCAACTTACTTACTGCTGGAAAGGTCGGGCTGTGCGATTTGACGACGCGTTACTGCTGGAAAGACTTGTGATATGACTACTCACTATAGTCATGAATTACTGGTGCTACAACCGGGATGATGCCCCCCTTCCATTCCGCACTCTAATCTGGTGCATGACACGTCGACCCGGATGCTGGCTCTCCCACATGTCGGCGAAGTACGTAGTATGAAGGAGCAAAGAATCATGTGGTATATATAGTGTATATACTAGTACTACTACTCACGTCGGAGGAGTGCGAACCACGGCAGCCCAGTGAACCAGCAGTAGAAAACAATGTGGTGATATGGCCATAAAAAACAATGTGCTACAGTCCAGACTGTAGCATGTACAGTACTACTCCTCTTTGTTTGGATCCCTGAGTTAGAGCTAGTTTGGGTTGAAATAGCCTCAAAGTATCCAAATAGGAGGGGTTAGTTTGAGCTAGTTTGCTCTAACCCAGCTAAAAAAACTAGCCCGGTGGAGAGGTTCTAATTGGGTTAGTTCTCCTCGGGCCCACTAAAAGAGAACTAAAAAAATCTCCCTTGCCCGCACCAGATCGCTCCCTCCGCCCCCCCCCCCCCCCTCGCACGACTCCTCTCTGTTCCCCATCGGGTCGCCCGCCCAAGCGCCGCTCCGCCGCTCGCCCACTCTCTCCTCCGGCCGCCCTCTCCCTCCGGCCTCCGCCGCCCTCCTCCGGCCGCCCTCTCCCTCCGGCCTCCGAAGCTCGCCCCGCTCCCCCTTCACCGGTCGTTTTTCTCTCTCTGTCATGCGCGCCGGCGGCGCATCTACCAGGGAGGTCGTGAGAGGGGTGAGTTTGTTCGTTCCTTCTCTGTCTCACAGCCATATCATTGATCTTGCTCGCTCTAGCGCTAATTCTGATTTGGAAAAGTAGATCCTGATTAAACTTGGTATAGATTTGTGGTGCACGCATGGAATTGTTTGATGCTTCTTGAGGAGGTAATAAATCTTTCTAGAGGCCCAAAGATTCAGTTCACCTTTCTAGGTATTTCAGTTTCAGGCTTGCATTATTTCTAGAGGCCCAAAGATTCAGTTCACCTTTCTAGGTATTTCAGTTTCAGGCTTGCATTATTTCTAGAGGCCCAAAGATTCGGTTCACAGTCGTCGACAAGCGGCCATGCTACCCATGCCGGTGTCGACTTCAACTCGCAAGTGCCGGCGTCAGAGGGGTTCCCGGGGCTTGGGCTCTACAGAGCCTTCCTCCAGAGCGACGATGACGAGCTCCTCCCTGGGTGCGTGAGGGGCTCCGGGCTCCCTCCCTATCGTGAATGACTTCCGTGATGAGTTAGCTCATGCTTTGTTTCATGGAGTGTATTTTTTTTTGTGAAGCTTGATTGACAACTTGTATGTTTAAGTGGGATATCTCATTTGTATGGACAAAGTAAAATTTATCATGTTTTGCATGCTTGATTTGTAAAGATGGTTAGTTTATGTCAATTTTGAGCGGGAGGAGGCCACACAAGAGCCGGCCACTCCAAATCCGGCAGGAAATAGGGTCCAAAGTAGTCAAATGATTGAGAAAGAGCATTTATTGTCAATCTAACCCTGCCATCCATACACCTCTTTGGTTAGAGTTAGTTCAGGGTTAGAATCTAACTCTAACCTCTAACTGAGTTAGAGTTCTCCTCGTCTCCGTTCATTGCCATCATACTTTCCCCATTCCTGTGTTTTCAGTATCCTGCGAATCAAAGAGGCCCTTAGACTGGTTTAGGTCCGGTCGTTTTTTATAAACGTGTTATGTCCAAAATTTAATGTACGTGCTCCGGTTTCTACAAAAATAATCCGGTTTCATGTAGTAATTCATTTATTTATTTATTCTTCTGCGGGGGGTTTGCATGTAATTCGTGAGGTCTGAAATGTAAAGTACCCCGGCATATGCTCCGAGTCATGCATGCACTACGACCCAGATGCTCTATGTCCCACATGTCGGCGAAAGGGAGCACGTGGAAATAGCCTAGGAGTACATATAGGAGGATAAATGCGTGAAAAAATATGTACTGTGAAGCGTAGCTGCGGTTCGAAAAGGAGACCTAAAGTGATGACAGGTATAGGTCGCACGCACCCAACTAGTGGTACTAGACATACGACTACTTTTTCCCTAAAAAAAAAAGAGGTACGAGTGCTCAGTACTCCTATTCTATCAACACGAGTCCCATCTGACAACAGCGTCCATGATACAGCTAGCTCTTCTCCCTCGTTTCTCTCTTCTAATTCTAAACTCAGCCGACGCGCGGTGGGCGGGGTGGGGATTTGCCGATGGTCGGTTTGCTCAACTGCGGCCCCACCTCACAGTGAAAACGTTACGACTAGAATAAAAATGCCATATACTCCCTCCGTTCCTAAATATAAGTCTTTCTAGATATTTCAAATGGAATACAACATACGGATGTATGTAGACATATTTTAGAGTGTAGATTCACTCATTTTGCTCTGTATGTAGTCACTTGCTGGAATCTCTAGAAAGACTTATATTTGGGAATGGAGGGAGTACGATACTAATAAAACATTAAGGCCACAAGGCGATGCAGTGCTGGTTACAGGAGGCAAGAAGAAAGATGCATCCATCGACGATGTCCACCTCCTCAACTTAGGGCGCCGGCCCACCGAACGGCGGCTAAGTAGCAGCGGCTTTCGTGGCCAGGTCGACGTGCTTCTGAACAATGGCGTCCAAAGATTCCAGCTGTTGGAAGAAGGCCAACGTCTTTCTGTCCTCGCTGGCCTTGTAGTGGCCTATGTAGATGATTTCCTCGTAGACGTGGATGTGCAGGTCGACGGTTTCTTGCATGGCGAGCGCGGCCTCGAGGTGCACATTCTTCGTCGCGACCTCTGGCACCTGCAGGGCCACCAGGGCTTGAAAGAGTTCGTCACCATGGAGGCCGATGAGGGTGGCGGGCAATGAGGAGCCTGGGCGCGCGGGCTGGAGCAGTACGGCAAGATTGTCCACGTGCTTCTTGACGACGGTGAACTTGCGGATGGAGTGGACCATCATGTCGTCCATGCGAGAGGCGAAGCCGGCGTCGGTGAGGGCTACGACGCCGGCGGTCGCCAGCACCGTCTGGAAACGTTGCACGGTGCAGGGCCGCAGGCCGGTGTCTTGGATGATTTGGCACAGCCGACTGCCGCTCGCATCCATCGCCTCCATAGGTGCTTGTGGCTTCTGGTCACTTGGTCTTGGATTGGAGTGAGCAGTGTTGCGCAGAGACTAGGAGTAGATGGATTGGAGTGGTGGGGCACCTTTATATGAGAGTCCAAACTCTGTTGCATTCACATCGTGCTGGCTCTATTATGCTTCTCCAATTAATTCCCTCTGCATGCTAATTGAGGATGCATCATTGACCGTTCAACATCTCGGGAACCGCTACCCTCTCCCTCCTTGGCATTCAAGCCGTATCAATATAAATGCGGGTCAAGAAGAAACTAATTACTACATTGTGCACCGCGACCGTGTGGGGGTGCGACGCGAACGGCACAGGCATGTTGTACTTGTTCCACTTTCTTGTTTTGAACTCGTGACTTGTAGTAACGCTCAGTTTTGAATATACTTTATAAGTTTGGTTGTTGCGCCAATATATACAGCACTCCCTCCATGTAGGTTGGGTCGCTGAAGTCAAAATTAGACACAAAACACGATGGTGACGGACCAGTCTACCTCCGTCCTGGTTTATTGGTTCCCATCGTAATCCGTGCCAAATTTTGACCATAAATTTGACTAACAAAAGGTTCATGCATGTCACCAAAATTATATCATTGAAAACTATGTTCAAATACAAATCAAATGATATATTTGTTGACATGCACTAACATTTTGTCAGTTAAATCTTTGGTCAAAATTTAGCACAAATTACAAAAGGGACTAATAAACCAGGACCTAGGTAGTAGACCAGGTCGAAGACAGTGATACTACAAATAATTAATGCCAAATAAGAGCAAGGGATCACACATGTCATTTACGACCGGAATAAAAATGCCATACACTAATAAAACATTAAGGCCACAAGGCGATGCAGTGCTGGTTACAGGAGGCAAGAAGAAAGATGCTTCCATCGACGACATCCACCTCCTCGACTCAGGGCGCCGGCCCACCGAACGGCGGCTAAGTAGCAGCGGTTTTCGTGGCTAGGTCGACATGCTTCTGAACAATGGCGTCCAAAGATTCCAGCCGCTGGAAGAAGGCCAACGTCTTTCTGTCCTCGCTGGCCTTGTAGTGGCCTATGTAGATGATTTCCTCGTAGACGTGGATGTGCAGATCGACGGTTTCTTGCATGGCGAGGCCCTGCGCGGCAAGCGCGGCCTCGAGGTGCACATTCTTCGTCGCGACCTCCGGCAGCTGCAGGACCACCAGTGCTTCAAAGAGTTCATCACCTTGGAGGCCGATGAGGGTAGCAGGCAACGAGGAGCCTGGGCACGCGGGCTGGAGCAGTACGGCAAGGTCGTCCGCGCGCTTCTTGACGGCAATGAACCTGTGGATGGAGTCGACCATCATCTGGCGCATGCGAGAGGCAAAGCCGGCGTCGACAAGGGCTATGACGCTGGCGGTCGCCAGCACCATCTAGAAACGCTCCGCGGTGCGGGGCCGCAGGTCGGCGTCTTGGACGACCTGGCACAGCCGACTGTCGCACGCGTCCATTGACGCCATGGGTGCTTGTGGCTTCTGGTCACTTGGTCTTGGTCTTGGATTGGAGTGGGCAGTGTTGCGCAGAGACTAGGAGTAGATGGATTGGAATGGTGTGGCGCCTTTATATGACAGTCCAAACTGCGTTGCATTCACATGCTCCATTCTGCTTCTCCAATTACTTACTCCTACCTCTGCATGCTACTTGAATGCGAAGGCATCATTGACCGTTCAACGTTTCGGGAACCGCTACCCTCTGCGTCATTGGCATTCAAGCCGTATCAACGTAAATGCGTGTCAGGAGACGTTCCCGTCGACGACGAGGTGCCTATGGTGACTTCGTAAATTTCAAGATGATATGCCGGCTCAGTCTTTCGGAGGTGCTCATAGGGGTAGGGTGTGCATGTGTGTGTTCATAGGGGTGAGTATGCGCGTGTATATGAGCACTTGCGTCTGTACTGTGTTAAAAAAGCATAAATGTGTGTCAAAAAGAGACTAGTCAGTACTAGTATACTCAATATTGTACACCGCGACCAAGGAGGAGAGGAAAACGAGAGAAGTACGTATTTATTTATGGTGTAGATTCACTCATTTTGCTCCATATGTACTCATTTAGGGTGTAGTCTAGTCACTTGTTGAAATCTCTAGAAAGGCAAATACTCCTTTCCAGTTTACAGGGCTATACTAGCAAGTACTACAATAGTGGGCTCACATAGCAATTTTGTCTCATGCAAGAGCCTGGCTATATGCGTGCTCCAAGGCTCCGCACCACGCCCCACCCCTACACAAAGACTGCCACGCGAGCGTTCGCAACTGCCATGTTCGGGTTGTGCTTGGCTCTTCACCTCTTCGAGAAGACGAACAATGATGTTACTACTACTTCTACAGTATCGAATCCACTGCTGCATGTCCGTCCATCGCGTGCGGGAGGGATAGCTTGTTGTAGTATAAGCAAAAGCATGTCCTCGTCTGCGAGCCACCGCGCGCATGGGAGAGGGAGAAGGCGTGTAGTAGTAAAATCAAGCTTCTCCTTGTTGTACGAGTTGACGCGACACATCATAGCACTGGCCCCACATGCTTGCCTCTAAACTTGGCTAAAAGACCCGCAGTGTACAATATATTTGCTGCAACCTCTAACATTTACCCCACCACAAATTAAAATATATATTCCTGTCTTGACCAAATGAGCGTGCAAACTACAATCACCAGGATGACAGGTAGGGCCAGAAGATTATTTTAATCAAAAAATAATGCTTCAAGACGGCCTCATAGCATGGAGCCGACCCCAACGATTTTAAGCTTAGAGGCACGGTACACGCTATCCTAGACTACCCTACACATGAAACTGCCACACAAGCGTCCAGGCTACGCTTGGCTCTTCGCCTCTTTGGGAAGTCGAACAATGATGGAGTACTACTGCAGTGGAGTACTACAGTATGCTTCTGGCCATCTGACACCGAATGAACTGCTGCATGTCCACCGCGTGCGGGAGGGAGAGCATGTAGCGAAAGCTTCTCCTAGTCCTGCCAGCCACCACGCTCATGGGCGAGGGAGGGACGCAGCTTCACTGACTTACTGCTACTGCCTTTGCGTGTATGACAGGTGGGCCCAACATGTGGGTGGCCCACCTGTCATACAGCCAAAGGCAGGTGCAGTTAAGGCACCGGAGCTCAGTCCGCGAGGGAGAGGGCGTTGTAATCAAACTTCTCGTTGTTGTACGAGTTGACGCGACACATCAAAGCACTGCACTCGATATATTTCAATAATTTGCGTTTACCGATGCATTAATTACAACGCATGCATGCATGCCGTGACTTTCCTTTTGATACTTGCATGTGTTGATTTAATGCACCTTGAAGTAGTATGAATATGTGACGGTTAATCTTTGTAATGCCCCGGCCCTAAAGCGAGAGATGGTTGTGCACGAGGAGGGCGAGATCATGCCGACGGAACAGGACCCGACGATGGAGCTCTCTATGGTCTCGATGGACCTCACCTTGCTCCACTGCCCCTTGTGCCTCCGCCCCTTGAAGCCTCCAGTGTATGAGGTTCAAATACACCTCGTCCGTTCGGCTGATCGAGCAAGGTGCAGGTTTCTTGATTGATGTGTTGTTCGATTGATTTGTGCAGTGCAAGGGAGGGCACCTGGCCTGCGCGGACTACCGCGTCGAGCGCCCCGGGAACCAGCGGCAGTGCCAGAAGTGCGAGCGCAGCGGTGGCTTCGACGTGTGGAACATGGCGGTGGATGCCGTCCTCTCCTCGGTGAGGGTGGAGTGCCCGCACGAAGGCTGTGGGCTCTACGTCACTTACCACAAGCTCGCCGATCACCAGAGCGTGTGTCCGCTCGCGCCCTACAAATGCCCCGTGACCGTCTGCGGCTACGAAGGCCCGCTGCCGGTGCTCTCCCACCACATCAGCACCATGCATCCCATGCCTGTGCACAGGATCCAGTACGGCAAGGTGCTCCAGCTGCAAGTGCCACTGTCGGAGCCACGGCTCTTACTGTTCGCGAAGGAGGACGACCGCGCGTTTTTCTTGGTCGGCGGCGTGCTCGACATCAGCGCGCCTATCGCCATGTCGGTCATCTGCATCAGAGCGGGGGCGTCCCCACTGCCGCACTACGTGGCCAAGCTGTGGGCGAATGGCCCGCCGGGGGAGCCCAAAGGCAGGACCGACGCCGTCAAGGTGGAAATGGAGGTGACAAGCAGCAAGGATCCCGGTGACGTCGCCGTGCAGGAGCTGACCTTCTTCACAGTTCCGCCCAAGCTGCTAGCCGGGGCTGGGTTGTCGAGGACGGTGTCCCTCCACATTCAGATTGACAAGCTCACCTCCTAAATGATTCTACAGTGCCTTCTGTTTATCTTAGTAATATGCTAATATAGGGGTTAGCTCGGTCTACTTTAGCTTAAGAGATGGTGGGTTTTGGTGGCGATGCAGCAATTACTTTGACATCAGATCAGCAGTTAAAGTAATTTCCAACAGTCGAACGGATATTTTGTGTCTGTTGGATATAAAGATCCTTTGGGTAAGAAGTATAATAGCTTATATGCTTGTTTGTTTAGGAAGTGTTGCATACTTGTGCGAGTTGACGCGACACATCAAAGTAGTACTACTACTAGTAGTACTCCCTCCGATCCTAATTTCTCTACGCATAAGTCAAGGCACAGATACCAAGGAGGGCCTGGTTGTGTCTATACTTGGACAACTCACCCGACTACGCACCAGGCAGACGAAGCTCGTGTCGTGTTGGTGCCGTGTGCGGCCCGCACATTAACCAAAACCTCGCGCCTCCAGCTTAGCCTCCGCGTTTTAAACTTCTCAATCTCAAGGCGAAGGAGCAACGTGAAACCTAGGATAGAGCCAATCGGATGGTTGAGAACACTACAATTCGTAGCTACAGATGCGTGTGTGAGAGAGGACGAGTGCGTGCGTGCACCTCTTCTCTTCCTGTATAACGTACTAAACTCAGAGTACAAGTGTATGTGGGTAGCATCAACCTAGGGAGCTAGAGATGGTGCGTGCGAGAAGTCCTGAGAGATAGGTGTAATGCGTCTGAAAAAAAGACTAGTCTATAGCTCGCCACGAGGCTATTCCTGTCGAACGCCCCAATAACCGTAAGATATGTATCTGACGGTGCCAGTTATTGCACGTACACAGCAGTAGAAAAAGAAGTACCATGGCATATGCTACACCACGGCCGAGAACACGTGCCCACGTTACGCCATCCGGGAATAGCGCCACACTTCGAAACTAGAATCGTCAATAAATTTTGAGCTTGCGTCTCGTCACATTCCAAATTACTACTACCACGCTATATTTAATTGCAAACCTGTTCACACCGATCACAACCTAAACGGTTTCCCACTTAGGAGCGTATTAGTACTCGGTTATAAATACTACTATGCCAAGATGACTGCACATTCCTCCTCAACTCCTCATCCACAAAAACAAACAAGTCATTTAGCATCCTTCCCTTGCATCTGCCATGGCCAGCGTGAGTTCTGGGTCGAGAGATTACCACCAGGGAGAGGCGAGCATGGAAGCGGAAGCATGAGAGATGTCCCGCCTCACCGCGAAAGCAGCCGACATGTCCCGCCGCACGGAAGTAGCAGCACAGAGGTCCCGCCGCGCCGCCGAAGTAGCACGGAGGTCCCACCGCACCGTCGATGTAGCAGACTAGTCCGGTCGCGCCGCGGAAGCAGCAGAGATGTCCCATTGCGCCACGAATGCAGCAGAGATGTCCCGCCGCGCTGCGGTGGCCTAGGAAAATGTCTCGCGGGCAGGCGACGACTCTTACAGGCGCATGCATGTGATCGTCCATAGCCAGATGGATCAGATCTCCGGCTGGGCGAGGTTGCAGGACGACATGAAAGCCTCATTTGAACAGGCTACCGGCGTCATCCGACAACTAAGGGAGGGTAATGAGAGGCTCCGGGCCGAGCGCGACCTGCTGAGGGCGAAGATCGTCCGAAGTGCAGAGCAGCAGGAGGAGACCAGTGCCTTGTTGAAGAGGACCGGCGTCATCGTCAAGAAACTTATGGACGAGAATGACATGCTCCGCATCGAGCGCCAAAGGCTGGTGTAGGAATCTGTGGATGCTCTCAAATAGTGTCTTGAGGACACGACAGAGCTCATCGCCGCTCGCCACGGAGACTAGTTCCCGCGGCCTGCAGCAACGCATCAAGAAAGTAGAGATCAGCGAGCCAGATCGTTGTCTTCCTTCTTCTTTTGCCCTTGTGTATTTCGGGCGTAGCCGCATGTGGCTTTTTTAATTATCTTCCAAATTATGTAAGACAATTATTATCCACCGTCGTCGTCCTTATATATTCATCAGTCTTGCTATAAGTCGCAGTAGATGCTATATAGGTCCGTCGGATCTTACATCAAGATCTGTGCAAAAATTTCTTTTCAGATTTTCTTTTTTCTCTCTTACATCTCAGTCGAGTGAGACATAGCCACGCCATTAAACAGAGGCTCGGGCGCCATTAATGGAGACCTTGGGAGAGAGGTGGGCGGCAGATGGAGGTCAAAGGGCTCTCCTCCCGATAAGCACGCGCAGGGGTCCGATTGCACGCCTCCCGTACTCAAATAGCTACCCTGCACGGCGCCTCCTAGCTAATAAAAAAAGGGGACACATGGCGGCACGTAAATGGTAAGTAGAACGCCCACAGTTTCAATAATACTTGTGTTTCCGATTGTAACGTGACAGCACTTGTTCCAAAATGACTTTGTTGATTGTTAATGTGTGTGCCTTCGCAAATCGGACAGCAAAATTACCACAGCATGTTGGTGCCATGTCATGACACCAAGCCAAGTTTCATGATTTTCATGCGTGTTTTGGATTTACAGGAATTAAAAAAACCAAGTTTCTCAATGTTTCCGGCTGAGCCACGACGCCCAGATGTTTGAATTTCATTCCCATTTCTTGCATGGGATCTAGAAATTTACCCGAGGAAACACATGTGATTTTTCAACCAACTTTGGTGCACTGGAGCATGTGCTTGTATTTCAAATTTGAATTATGCACACAAAGGTGACACATTCCCTCTCTGAACCACGAGCCTTCTTGAGAGAAGCTCCGGTTTGCAAGAAGCTTATACCAAAATGTGTTCCTATTCGGCCAATTTTTTGACCACAGCATGGTAGTACCATGACATGACACCATGCCAAGTTTCATGATTTTCAGGCGTGTTTTGGATTTACAAGAATTTTAAAACCAAGTTTCTCAATGTTCTCGGCCGAGCCACAATGCCCAGATGTTTGAATTTCATTCCCATTTCTTGCATGGGACCTAGAAATTCACCCGAGGACACACATGTGATTTTTCAACCAACTTTGGTGCACGGGAGCATGTGCTTGTAGTTCAAATTTGAATTATGCACATTAAATGACCATAAACTCAATTAATGTATAAAAAAGGCCAAATGAACCCGGAATAATTCCAAAATTTAACAGGGCACTCATGTAGTTATATGTTGCCTCTGTAAAGAAACTCAAGGGGGCAGCGTATATCGTTTCGCACTCAAAGGTGACACGTTCCCTCTCAGAACCACGAGCCTTCTTGAGAGAAGCTCCGGTTTGCAAGAAGCTTATACCAAAACTTGTTCCAATTCGGCCCAATTTTTTACCATAGCATGTTAGTGCCATGACATGACACCATGCCAAGTTTCATGATTTCCAGGCGAGTTTTGGATTTACAGGAATTTAAAAACCAAGTTTCTTGATGTTCTCGGCCGAGTCATGATGCCCAGATGTTTGAATTGCATTCCCATTTCTTGCATGGGACCTAGAAATTCACCCAAGGACACACATGTGATTTTTCAACCAACTTTGGTGCACCGGAGCATGTGCTTGCAGTTCAAATTTGAATTATGCACATTAAATGTCCAGAAACTCAATTAATGTATAAAAAAGGCCAAACAAACCCGGAATAATTCCAAAATTTAACAGGGCAATCATATAGTTCTATGTTGCCTCTGTAAAGAAAATCAGGGGGGAGGCAGCGTATATCGTTTCGCACACAAAGGTGACACGTTCCCTCTCGGAACCACGAGGCTTGTTGAGAGAATCTCCGGTTTTGCAAGAAGCTTATACCAAAACTTGTCCCAATACAGCCAAAAATTATACATATGAAAACAGGGTTTAGATTATCCCGAACATCTCGCTACCTAGACCAATGTACTCTGATTTGAATTCAACATAAAATGGATACAAATATTTGAATTGGAGATCGTATGGTACATGTAGTTCATAGTGAAATATGATTACTGCTATATGCATGTTTTTTGTTATCAAGATAATATTTAAATGATGGTAAACTTGACAACAATCTTATTCAAATAAGGAAAATTGATTCAAATTTAGTCCATATGGTAGACGACAATATATATGTTCATAGGGTGGAGTAAAATGTTCATATATGATGGAAGATCAAAATGTAGGACTACATCCATTATAAACCGCAAGGTCACCTAACGATATATTCGAATTCAACATAACGTGGATTCAAAAATTGAAATTCGAGATCCTGGCATTTGTAATCATATAAAAAGGGACATGACTCTTTCGTTTGGTGGGAATTGATTTGTTTTTTGTTGTTGTTGTTGAGGGAAGTGCGTATCAATTTGGTACTGTACAGGGTAATCTTGTTCTCCCAGTTTTTTTTACATTTTTCTTGTAGTTTTTTCAATGGCATTTATAGCAATATAGTAAAAGGGGACATGACTCTCTTGTGTCTTGTATGAATTGTTTTTTTTTGTACACGTTAAGTTTGTTCTGCCGAACATGGAATCCGCGCCTTGTTATCCCAAAATTTTCAAGCTCGAGTATCTTTTGTCTCATCTGCTTTGAAACTCCCGCCTCTTCAACCCGCGCCGCGCCTTGTTATCCCGAAATTTCGGCGTGCGTGAAAACTCCCTCCTCATCCGAAATCGGTCCCGTAGCCCAGACACGCGAAATCCCCCTTCTACCCCTCAGCCGGAAATGCCGGCTCGACGTCGCGTGGTCAAAACCGATGGGGGTACGCTGGTAACTTACCCTACATTTCGGACAAGCGCGTCCCTAAGCCATGGCTCCCCCCTACCTTCCCCTTCGTCCCCCCCCCCATTCGTACACCGAGGCCGCCAAAACCCGCGAAACCCCACGCTCCTCCGTCGGCCTCCCGACTGCCGCCCAGCCGGAGACTCTTCCCCGACAACATCGTCCACCGCAACAGCTCGCCGTCCCTCATCCACCGCACCGGATGAGGATCCGTTGTCGATCTTGTCGTCCCACCGGATCAGCCGCCCCATCCTCCACCTCCAAGGAGCTGCCCCGATGTTCGCCTCATCTATCGCGCCACCTCCATCCCCACAGCGTCGTCTTGACCTACCCCACCGGAACCGTAGCACCCTCACCAATTCCTCTGATGAAGCCGAGGCCAACTCGGCACCACCAAGGAGGTTCTGCACTCACCGCTGCATTTTATCTTTTATTCGATCTCACGGGGCTGCCGGTGCCCGATACCGAGCAGCCATGGCGAGTCTCCATCGACGGCGCCGTCGCCGGCCACTTCATCCACGGCGTCTCTTCCCCATGCCGTTGCTTCCTAGGCGGCGACTTCCACACCGGCACTAGCTGCAGCTGCTCAGGCTATCGCTCGCGCTGCTGCTGCTGCTCTGGCTCTCGCTCGCGCTGCGGCTCTGTTCTTGTTGTCGATCGCGCTGCTGCACTGCTCTTGCTTTCGTTCGTGCTACTGCTCTGCTCTGCTATTGATGTCAGTCACACTGCTGCTCCGCTCTTGCTCTTGTTCGTACTGCTGCTCTGCTCTTGCTCTCGCTCGCACTGCTGCTGCTGCTGCACGACCTCCGGCAGCTACAGGAGTTGCTGCTTTAGCACTCGCTCGCGGTGCTGCTGCACGACTTGCTCTCTGCTAGTGCGTTCCCTACTCGAGCGTCTGCTGATTTAGATCACTTCTTCTCTGCTACTAGTGCTCGAACACCCTAAACATCTATTGCAATGCTCTGCTACTAGTTCAATCAGTTTCGACAGTAAAATTCAATTTCGACTGTAAAGTTCAGTTTCTTCAGTTAAGTTCAGAGTGAACAGTATTTACAGCATCTGTCGGAGCGGCTGTGGCGCGGCTGATGCATTTTACATCTAGCACTTTTTGGTGATGTATTTTACATCATCTATTGCAGATGATATTAGAGTCCCACTTCAGATTAACGTTGTTTGTCTTGTCCTGCTTCAGCCTCGCCGCCGTACACCTCACCGGAGCTGCTCCAACGATGGAACCGTCCATGACAGCGGAGCAGTACCCTCGGCACCGTTTCCAGAGGCCTCAGATCTTCTTCCCCGCCTCCGACAGTCACACCAGCATCACCATCCTCCACGTCCAACCCAATGATGCTGAGGTCGACAAGGCTATGCCAAAGAGGTTGTACACTCGTCGCATCACTTTGTTACTCTGCATTCATGTCGATCCCTCAGGGAACCTTTGCTATGGAACTACTATGGTACTAATATTCGTGCATTTGGTTAGAAGGAGTAGAGCAAAGCAAAACTAGAGGATTTTTTTTCCTTTGGTGTCTCTTTCAAAGAAAAAATGTAGGAATTTTAATATCCACTTGGACGTCCTTTTCAAATTAATATGCATGAAGAACAGGACTAATTGCATTATTGGCATAATAAGATTCTTATTTTTTTCATTTTCACGTGGTTTGACTTTAATTTGACCATGTTTCTCCATTCCTGTGTTCTTCCAATTCATGTGAACCAAACACCCAGGTTGACAGAAATCCTATGTTTCCAAATGCTCTGTTTTGCACGTGCATTTCTATCCTATTCCTGTGTTTTTCCTATCCCTGTGTTTATAGAATCCTCCAATTCTAAGGAGCCCTTACAGATTTACTTCATTTTCAGATAGGCGTCAAAGAAAACTATGTATGTTATGTCCAGCTCCTGCCGTGCCGTCATCCACCCCACCTGCGGTGCACCATCGACAGAAACGTTCACTGCAGCAGAGATTCCCCCTGCAGACTTTCTTTCGCTACCTCAGATCAACTTCCCCGTTGCCGGCAGCCACGCCAACTGCATTACCATCATCGACTGAGCAGATGAACCTGAGGACTACATAGTTCCGGAAGAGAGGTCGCACTCTTTCATGTTTGCTTAAGTTATACATCGGGTATTATTACCTGCTACTTTATCGTTCAAACTTGAGTTTTAAAATGCCCATGGGGCACATATCGAGGCAGCAATGAATAGTATCTGTCTACTATCTGGTTCATATGGGGTCTTCTATGTGGTTCATGTTGGGTGGGCAACAAACAGTAGATGATCCATTGTCTATCTTTTTAAACTGAAGCTATAATCTACCTGCTATCATTAGTTTTGGATCTATCCACTCGTTTGCTACCATCAGTCTTGATTTCTGCATGCACCCCTTAGGCCTTACAAAATCTAACTATTTTTTTTATTATGCATGTCAGTTATTGTACACAATCGTACTGAACATGTAGAGAAAAAGAGAAGACCGTTGCGTGGGAATATAATGTCATGCAGACGCCGCTCCATGGTGGGCGAAGTGCCCCCCCCCTCCCGCCATTCCAGATTGTATTCCAGAGGAAAATAACTATTTAGATGGGGATTCAGAGGGAGCCGACCACTCCTATTTACCACCTGAGGTGTTTGCTCTAACCTGGCATGCTGATGTTGGTCATATCATGCATATGGCGCCTCGCATTGCTTACATTATACATCTTATATGTCATCAGCTTAGTTTAGATTTGCTTTGTGTGAATGCCACCTGTTTGGTTTCTATATCATACTCCCACCGTTCCTAAATATTTGTCTTTTTAGAGACTTCAACAAGTGACTACATACGGAGCAAAATGAGTGAATCTACACTCTAAAATATGTCTATATACATCCGTATGTGGTAGTCCATTTGAAATCTCTAAAAAGACAAATATTTAGGAACGGAGGGAGTATATGGGAATTATGCAATGCCATCTTCTTTAGCCAGGCATCATATACGTGAATCATGCAATGCCATCCTGTTTAGCCAGTCATCGTATATGTGAATTGTATCGTGCCATATTTTTTTTATAATGTATTCCATTTGTCAACAATGTTTATACATTCATCTACTCTTCCTGTGCATCAGCCATTTGAGTCAGTCATGGGAAAATCTGGAGTGAAAACAAGGTCTTCTGAGCAGTCAGTGCTACCTGTCGACGCAGATTTCTTGCTGGTTACAGATAGCTCCTCAGAGGAGGATTCAGAGATAGATGGCCAGCCGTATTCCCCCCCCCCCCCCCCCCCCCCCCCCCCGAGGTGCATGCTCTAACTTGGCAGGGTTAATTGCTCATATCATGCATATGGTGCTTGCATTGCCATGCCATCTGCTTAGATTAGACATGCTTTGTGTGAATGATCCTGTTTGCTTTCTATATCAGATATGTGAATTATGCAATGCCATGTTTTTCAACCAGTTATCATATATGTGAATTATGCACCGCCATGTAGCCAGGCATCATATATGTGAATTATCTCATGCCATCTTTTTTTTCATTACGTATTCCATTTGTCGACAATCTGTGTATATTGAACTACTCTTCATGTGTATCAGCCATTTGAGCCGATTATGGAAAAATCAGGAGTGAAAACAACTTCTTCAGAGCAGGCAATGGTACATGTTGAAGCATATATCTCGATGGTTACAGGGAGCTCCTCAGAGGAGAATTCAGAGACAGATGACCAGTCCTATATCCCACCTGAGGTGTATGCTCTAAGTTGCAATGTTTATATTTCTCATATCATGCATATGGTGTCTTGCATTGCTTAGTTTAGACATCATATGCACAATATTGAATTCCATCTACTTAGTTTAGAGATCATACATGCGAGTGCCAGCTGCATAGTATATGAATCAATTATGTCAATTATATCATGCCATCCTGTATACTTAGACAACATGTATGTGAATTATTTCATCCCAACCTATTTTAGAAAGACATCATATAGTTTTGTCATGTCATCATGTTTAGATACTCATCATATGTTGAATTATGCCATTATATCCTGTTAAGTACTTATCCATCATATATCTGAAACTATTTCATGCTATCCTATTTAGCTAGGCATCATATATGTGAAATTGTGTCATGCTGTCCTGTTTGGTTAGACAACATATATGTGAATTACCACATCTGTCTATCATACAATGTCTATACGTTCAATTTCTTTTCTTGTTTATCAGCCATTTGAATTGGAGGGGGTGATGGCAGTATCTAAGGGAGCAAAACCCCGTTCTTCACAAAAGACAGTGCTACCCGTCGATGCAGATAGAATCATGGTTGTACTGGCCCACAAACTAGCCCCACCACATATAATCGAGACTCTTCCAGATTGCACACTTACACCGTTGGGCAGAGAACCAGCTACAACCCATCTAACCCCAACCCCAGCGGATAGTAACCCACTTCTAGTTGACAAAGCACCATGTCCACCACAGAGTACCCCCACACGAGCAGTTTGTAAAGCAACTGCAGTGCCCAAAGCACGAAGACCACCACAGCGAACCCAAACTCCACGTTTAAAGTAGAAGAGCAACTGTTCTCAGGTCAGATTCCGTAGCTATGGTCCATATTCCTTTGCTGTTGCATCACTGTATTTACTCATACCAACTATTTTTGAATTTGAAGGATCCAATTGAAACTCCAATGGCGCAACAGGTATGTTTTAAACCTATTTCTTTAACTAGATTGCTGTTCTAACTTCTTGCTCTATGTTGATTTCAGTTTCAGTTGTATAAATAGTTATGTTCTCATGTGATGCACATTACAAGTGTTGCCAACGCTGTGTAGTTTCTCACACTTATATTCTGTCTATGTTGCTGTGTCTTAAAAATATATGAGTTGAACTATGTCTCTATCTTGATTTGGCAACATAAACTAGAATGATATGGACAATACAGTGACCATAGTACATAGATATATGTTTGTTTCATGCTGTTATCCTGTCCACCTTACTACTGAACCGGTTTACCAAAATGAGTTTCGTATACTACATGCTAAACCTGTGATGTGTCTGCTTGTTTCTCTTGTAGTATGCGAATAGAATATTGGAGAAGAGCACCCCACTATGCAATGGTAGAGAAAGTAATGCAGATAAGGTTCAAGATAGTGAGACAACCCTGTTGGTCTCCAAGAAAGGTGATAAAAACGATCTTGTAGACAGTGAGAAAACCCCACAGTCCTGCATTGATGTAGTGTTCGAGTTACTAGCCAGTACCGCTGGCACAAGCTCTTCAAACTCGCTGCCTGAATCACTTCAGCTTCTTCAGTCTCAGCTACAAGCTAAAAGGCATCAGTCAGCTGTGCTGCGGCAAGAAGCCGAAGGACTGAGGAAGTCCCTGCAGAATTCAGATGCATACTTTCTTGTGCAACAGCAAGCGCTGGAGGATTTAAGCACCAAACAAGAGAAAGTTAATAAGCTTGCTAAGCATCTTGCCAGCATTATGGGTACCCAGGATATTGTTTCTTGAGCTCTTCTGAAGTGGTTTCAGTTCTAGACTTGTTTTGCTGCGGCGTTTATTTGCACTGGTCGCCAACTTTGACAACCAGTGTATGTGATATGCTGCTTTGTTCCCTATATTTGCACTGGTGGTGAACTTTGATGCCCAGTGGATGTAATATGTGTAATAGTCGTGATAGCCTAGCGTAAGTTGCTTGCTTATTTATTTCCTTGTTGTCTTGTTTATTTGTTTGCTTGTAGTCACTACAGTTCTTTTTCCGCGGTTTGCTAGTGGCCACAATAACCTTTTTTTTAAACTAGGCCACAATAACCATGGGCTACATATTTATTGTAGTGACCCTGGGCCTCCTACGGGCCGTAGAAACAATGGGCCTTCTACGGGGAGTAGCATCAATGGGCCTTCTACGGGCCGTATGATCGATTGGCCAAACATGGGCCAATAACGGACCGCATTATGGGCCTTAAATGGGCTAGAGTTGGAATCGTCCGTTCATGGGCCGACCATAATGGGTCGTCGTTAATTGGCCGTATTTGATGACGCTATGAAAACGGCCCAACGGATTAACGGGCCACAAACGGGCCGACTATAACCACGGGCTGAATTTGGCCCACAATCAGAAAAGGCCAGTAACAGGCCGTAAGTAACCGAATGCTGGAAATGAGCCCAAGAATAAATGGGCCCTGAGAAGGCCGAAAGATAACATGGGCTTGAAACGGCCCAATGGAATAATGGGCCGTTAATGGGTATAAAGCGATATACTGTTCATTACGGGCCGTTAATGGGCCGAAAGACATCATGGGCCAGACATGGGCTGGAATCATATTGGACGACCCAGATGACACTACTGGGCCTAATTCGGATAGGCCATAACGGGCCCTGGGTTAGCGGGCTGTAAATGGGCTATGTGCGAACAGGCGTTAACAGGCTTTCCGTGGGCCAGCCCGCTATCTTTTGACCAAGTCAAACGGGCCGGCCTTTTCACAGGAATGGGCCTCTGTTGGGCCGTGCCACGTGTCGATGTATCATTGGCGCATTCTGTCCAATGAGTGGATGACATCTGTCCCAATGGTGAACCGACACGTGTTTCCTTCAGCCAATGATAATTTTACACATGGAAAATCCCCATTGGTCCAAGCTGTTAACGGGTTATCGGATCCAAACCGGAACCCGATAGCTTAACGACGACCCGTTATGGTGGATGCCACGTGTCGGTCACCCTTGACGAAAGCACTTCTATGACACGCGATTTATCGTCATGGAAGTGGACACTTCCGTGATGATAATTTTGGTAATGTCATGGAACACTTCTACGACAGCACAGGTATGACTATCTTGATTCTGTCATAAAATCTCATGGATGTACATGCATGACAGAAAACGTGACCTACTGTGACAAGCACGTATCATCACGGAAGTGTATTTTTTTTGTAGTGAAGGAGCCAATCGTCATCGATATCTCCGACAATGAGGAGTAGCTTGTCTTATTAGCTCACTATAAGGACCCATGTTCAGTTTGCTAGCTACTGCCTTTCCATAACAAATTCTAGTGAATTGTGCTATCTACTTTTACCATGTAATCTGTTGCTCTAGTGTATATGTTCTATATGTCGTGCAATGTGGTGCTCACTTATTAACTGTTGGTTAATTAGTTGTCGTGTTCAGTTAACTGTTTGGTTCAATTTTGCAAATGTGATGTTCAATTCTTCAGGGTGCAATTTTGTATTGTCTTCCATGTGAGAAATAAATTGAATTTTTCTTTACAAAATACATGAGAAACAACTACAATTACTATATTTCCAAGTTGTCAATGTGGTGCTCAGTTAACGTTTAGTTCATTTGTTGTGGTGTTTAGTTAACTGCTTGGTTCAATTCTGCAATGCAATGTTCAATTGTTGTGGGTGCATTCTGTTATTGTATACCATGTGAGAAACAAATCGAATTTGGCTGTACTAAATACATGAGAAACAAATACAATTTCTATATTTCCGAGTTGTTAAGCATGCTTGGTTTGGTTAACTGTCTAATCTTCTATTATGAGTATGTTATATTATGCAATGTGGTGCTTAGTTAATGTTTGGTTCATTTGTTGTGGTGTTTAGTTAACTGCTTGGTTCAATTCTGCAATGCGATGTCCAATTGTCGTGGGTAGAATTTTGTATTTGTTGTGCATGTGAGGAATAAATCGAATTTGGATGCACTTAATACATGATAAACATATACAAGTGCTATATTTCCTAGTTCTTAATCATGCTTGGTTTGGATAAATGGGTTTTCCATGTGGCTTGAATTAATCTGATGAATCTGCAATGTGCTTATTTTTCATCAACATATTTTACTGATAGCATGCGAACCCTTACTTAACCTGATGACTAACTACCTTATATGTGTTGCAGGGAAACTATGGGAAGCACTGAGGTTTACAATCGAGGTTAGCACGTGCATGGTCCGTTGTCTAATAGCACATTATTGTGCAATTGCAGGAACCATTCTAATATTTAGGTTTTTAACAATTTGGTCTTGCACATGTAGGTCCTGCTGTCAGAGGTTTTGACCCACTGTTCGACCCTTTTTGCATATGGGGAAATGAGTTGTCCATGAATATCAGTCAAGTCAAGAAACTCAGAAAGATTGTTAGGATAAAGAAATTAGCGACAAAAAACAACAAGATCTTTGTCTGCATAATGAATAAGACATTAGTTCACTACAGGATGGTACTAACTATTATACCTTGCCTTTTTTATTCCTTTGCCCCATTTCCAATATAGAGAAGATATTTATGCACATCCTTGTTTTCAGGCCTTTCCAAAGCAGTTCACTGATGATTACCTCTCAAACCACCTGTATGGTCAGGAGGCGAGGAAGGTATTCATACAACACCCACGGTTCAATATTGAAGTGTTCCTGAAGAGGACGAAGGATGGATGGTCAATCATCCACAGGCACTGTCCTAAAGTTGCAAAGACCTTCAACATCAATGAAGGCTCAATATTCGCCTTCTGCTTCAGTAGTTTTCCAGATGAGATACATCTTTCTATGTACCGTCTATGATGCTAATTTCAAAAGGTTATAGATGTTGCATGTGAAACTTGGTGCTGGTGCAGTTGTGTAATGGGGTAGCTGAGTGCTGAAGCTATATGATGTTGTACTCTAATGTATTTCAATTATGAAAATGAAATATATTGTGTGCTTAATATGAAATGTCAATTAGATTAATAAATGGATTATTAATAATAGGATAATTAGCCTGCTAATTGGGTTTTACTATTGCAAACGGTTATTGAGAAAACACCGTGGGCGATGACCTCAGGCAACGCACACAGTTTCTAGGAATAAACCGTGTTGGATTAATGAACAATCACACACGACATCCTCTTGAAAACTGTTTGTGATGGATAGCCTTTGCCACACCGTTTCTTCTACGCACCGTGTGTGATGCATTCAATAACGCAAATGATAAAATTGTTAATACCGTGTGCAATGAAAACACTATCACAAATGATTTAACGGGGAAAATTGTGTGTGATGTACCTGCGAACATAAACATTTTCCTTGGAGCGACTGTGTGGGATGTATATACGAACGGAAACGTTTAGCGGGGACTGACTGTGTGGGATGTACTTATGACCAGAAATGATTTCGCTTGTATAATTGTATTTTTTAGCACTACTGTATGTATAACGGTTTCTGGGTCATGTGGGAAGGACCCCCCTATCGCCCACACTCACTAGGCGACGGTTCCAAATGTCGTCGCGGAAAGGGGTTAAAAACCGTTTGTATAGCACCTCGCTGTACTAGTGATAGGTCTACCCCCCAGGGGTACAATGGTAATACGGCCGGGTGTAGGACCCGGACGTCAGTGTCTAAGGTCGCCGGGTTCTCCGCCGGCTGCTGGGGCCCGCCGCTTGGTGGGTCCCGCCGGCTGCCGAGAATCCAGCCGATAGGTAGGGCCCGCCGCCTACGGGCCATGCTGATTGCCTTTTGCTGTAGCCTCGCCCTTGATGATGGAGGCCTTGTCGGGAGTCGTATGGCTATAGTCCCGCCGCCTGGTCTGCGCTCACTGTAGCCATGCTCCGTCTTGTCGGTGTAATGGCGCGTGGACTCCGAGAGGAGGGAAGGGCCGGCTGCTGGAGGCCGGCCCGCCCCTCAGGCCGCCTTCTTGGGGAGCGCCATCTTCTGGTTGCTCACGGACAGGTAGGGCCTGCCGCCTGCAGGCCGTACCAACCGCCCGTCGTGGGAGCATGGCCCTTGATGACGAGGCCCATGTCATGAACCGTATGGCTATAGTGCCGCGCCGGGCGGGTAAGTGACCGCTTGGTCAGCTCGCACTGTAGCCACGCTCTTCCGTGATCCGGGGGAGGGGGAGGCCCTGTAGCCACGCCCCGTCTCGTCATAATGAATGGGTGCGGACTCCGAGGGCATGAGGGGCCACCTGCTAGGAGCCGGCCCCTTGAAGCCGCCTTCTGAGAGTCCGCCATCTTCTGGGAGCCGGCCGCTTGGGCCAGCCGGCCCAAGGAGCCGGCCACATGTCCGGAAGGTGCGAGGGGCTTTGCTAGCCCCGATGTCTTGAAATGCTAAGGGGCGTGGATGAGGCTACCCGTGGTCAATCCCTCCGGCAGTCAAACCAATGACCCGACGGCAACGTCCAGTTTTCCCATTTGTGAGTGTTTCAGCCAAGGGAGTGGGGGAAAGTGAGCAAAAGTTAAGAGCGTGGGGATGAATGAGTACAGCTAAGGAACTAGGGGCACAGATGTACAAAAACCCATATATTAATTAAGCCTCTGCTGACTAGATGCATTAATTGTTTTGTATGTACATATATTGATGCTTCTTTCTTCTTTTAGCCCTCCGGATCGAGCCAAACTTCGGTAAGGAGACGAGGCCCGTAGAAAAGGTTGGGCCAGGATGAAAGGTTCATGATCGAAGAAGTCGCTCGAGATGGCCAACCGATTGCTCCCAAGCGGACCAAGGACACATTTATACATCAGTGCGGAGTTATTGTTAGGGACAGTGTCCCGATCAGCATCCAAGAATGGAATAAGAAGAAGAACCCTGAAGTTTCTTATGTCCAAGATAGACAAAAAGATGATCTTTCGAACTCGATGATGACCAATTTCAACCTACCGCCAGAGGAGGTTCCGAATAAGCCAGTTATTCTCCCAAAGGTCAAGGCGTTTGCTCTTAAGAAGATGGCAGAACTATTCAAGAATTGGAAGAAAGTTTTGAAGAAAATGTTTGCCGACAAAGACAAGACTCCAGAATTCACCGGTTAATATGAGAAGATAAGAGATCACTGGCCCGCATTTGTGGCCTACAAGAAAATAGAGAAGGCTAAGCAAAGGTCACTGATAACCAAGCAAAATGTTGCAAAGAAGCAGTATCACCATGTTACGGGGTCACGTGGCTACAGCAAAGCCCGGCCTACGTGGGACAAAGCTGAGCAAGACCTACTTGCTAAAGGGGTCCAACCAACGACATTGCACTGGCCAGATCGGTCAAGGACTTGGTTCTTCGGGGTTGGGGGGACTTTGGACCCAGAATCACGGAAGTGTGTTTGGACGAAAGCTCAACTTGCAATACCCGTCAAGAAGCTTGAGGAAGCAATCAAGGCAGCGCAGGAAGGGAGGTTCGATCCCGACAGAGAGAAGGACGAGCTGACAGAGGCCCTCGGGAATCCTGAACACCCTGGACGAACACGAGGCACATCAGGCTCCATTCCGTGGGTGCATGGGTTTCCCGACAGCGGTGGTTCTAGAAGCCGAGAGAAAAAGAAGAAAGAGGAAGCAAGCAAAATGCAAAAGATCAATGCAAGATTAGCGAAACTAGAGGAACTTGAGAGCCAGCGAGCTACCGGCCAACCATCTCAGTGGCACGAAGATCCTTCATTCGACCTTGCCCCCGAAGCTACCCCACCATCTGATACGTCCGTTTTGCATCATGTTTTCCTACTGTTGTTTACATTGTTTTTATGCATAATAATGCTTTTTGGCGTAATTCTAATGCCTTTTCTCTCATAATATGCAAGGTTCACACAAGGAGGGAGAATACCGGCAGCTGGAATTCTGGACCTGAAAAAGCTACGTCAGGCCACCTATTCTGCACAACTCCAAATGAGCTGAAACTTCACGAAGATATTTTATGGAATATATAAGAATTATTGGAGCAAATAACTACCAGAGGGGGCCCACCAGGTGGGCACAACCCACCTGGGCGCGCCAGGGAGCCTAGGCGCGCCCTGGTGGGTTGTGCCCTCCTCGGCCCATCTCCGGTGCCCCTCTTCTAGTATATAAGTCATTTTGACCTAAAAAAATAAGGAGAGGACTTTCGGGATGAAGCGCCGCCGTCTCGAGGTGGAACTTGGGCAGGAGCACTTTTTCCCTCTAGCGAAGCGATTCCGCCGGGGGAACTTCCCTCCCGGAGGGGGAAATCATCGTCATCATCATCACCAACAACTCTCCCATCTTGTGGAGGGCAATCTCCATCACCATCTCCTCTCAAACCCTAATTCATCTCTTGTGTTCAATCTTTGTACCGGAACCTTAGATTGGTGCTTGTGGGTGACTAGTAGTATTGATTACATCTTGTAGTTGATTACTATATGGTTTATTTGGTGGAAGATTATATGTTCAGATCCATTATGGTATTTAATACCCCTCTGATCTTGAGCATGATTATCATTTGTGAGTAGTTACTTTTGTTCTTGATGTCACGGGAGAAATTTTGTTGCAAGTAATCATGTGAACTTGATATGTGTTCGATATTTTGAAGGTATGTATGTTGTGATTCCCTTAGTGGTGTCATGTGAACATCGACTACATGGCACTTCATGTTATTAGGGCCTAAGGGAATGCATTGTGGAGTAGTTATTAGATGATGGGTTGCGAGAGTGACAGAAGCTTAAACCCTAGTTTATGCGCTACTTCGTAAGGGCTGATTTGGATCCAAAAGTTTAATGCTATGGTTAGATTTTATCTTAATACTTTTCTCGTAGTTGTGGATGCTTGTGAGGGGGTTAATCATAAGTAGGAGGTTTGTTCAAGTAAGAACAGCACCTAAGCACCGATCCACCCACATATCAAATTATCAAAGTATTGAACACAAATCAAACCAACACGGTGAAAGTGACTAGATGAAATTCCCGTGTACCCTCAAGAACGCTTTGCTTATCATAAGAGATTGTTTTGGCCTGTCCTTTGCCTCAAAAGGATTGGGCTACCTTGCTGCACTTTTGTTACCGTTATCGTTACTTGCTCGTTACAAATTATCTTGCTATCAAACTACTCGTTACTTATAATTTCAGTGCTTGCAGAGAATACCTAGCTGAAGACTACTTGTCATTTCCTTCTGCTCCTTGTTGGGTTCGACACTCTTACTTATCGAAAGGACTACAATTGATCCCCTATACTTGTGGGTCATCAAGGCTCTTTTCTGGCGCCGTTGCCGGGGAGAAAGCGCTCTTGGTAAATGGAAATCGGTAAGAAAAAATTATTACTACGTTCTGAAATTTATTGTCACTTGTTACTATGGAGAACAATCCTTTGAGGGGTTTGTTCGGGGTATCTTCACCTCGACCGGAACCACAATTAGTTACCCCTTAACCTACTGCACCTACTGAAAATATTGGTTATGAAATTCCTTCGGGTATGATAGAACAACTACTAGCTAATCCTTATGCAGGAGATGGAACTGAACATCCTGATATACACTTGATATATGTGGATGAAATTTGTGGACTATTTAAGCTTGCAGGTTTACCCGGAGATGAAGCTAAGAAGAAGGTTTTCCCTTTATCTTTGAAGGGAAAAGCATTGGCATGGTATAGGCTATGCGATGATATTGGATCTTGGAATTGGAATCGATTGAAATTGGAATTTCACCAAAAAAATTATCCTATGCATCTAGTTCATCGTGATCAGAATTATATATATAATTTTTGGCCTCGTGAAGGAGAAAGTATCGCTCTTGCTTGGGGGAGGCTAAAGTCAATGTTATATTCATGCCCCAATCATGAGCTCTCAAGAGAAATTATTATTCAGAATTTTTATGCTCGGCTTTAACGTGATGATCAATCCATGCTCGATACTTCTTGTACTGGTTCTTTTATGAAGAAGACTATTGAATTCAGGTGGGATCTTTTACAAAGAATTAAATGCAACTCTGAAGATTGGGAACTCGACGAAGGTAAAGAGTCAGGTACTAGGCTTAAGTTTGACTGTGTTAAATCTTTTATGAATACCGATGCTTTTCAAAAGTTTACCACTAAATATGGACTTGACTCTGAGATAGTAGCCTCCTTCTGTGAATCATTTGCTACTCATGTTGACCTCCCTAAGGAGAAGTGGTTTAAATATCACCCACCTATTAAAGAAGAAATTAAAGAACCGGTAATAGCTAAAGATGAAACTATTATTTATAATGTTGATCCAGTTGTTCCTACTGCTTATATTGAAAAACCACCTTTCCCTGTAAGGAACATGCTAAGGTTTCAACTGTGGTCAATAAAAGTTATATATGAGCACCTAAACCTGCTGAACAAATTAAAGTAGAACCTAGCGTTGCTATGGTTAAAGATCTCTTGGTAGAAGATATAGATGGGCATGTTATTTACTTTTGTGATGAAGTTGCTAGAATTGCCAAACCAGATGAAAAGGATAAACATAGACCTGTTGTTGGCATGCCTGCACTACAAAAAAAATACACTTCTGTGATGATACGTGTTTGTCATAGTAGGTCACGTTTTCTGTCATGCATGTACATCTATGACGATTTTATGACAGAATCAAGATAGTCATACATGTGCTATCATAGAAGTGTTCCATGACATTACCAAAATTATCATCACGGAAGTGTCCACTTCCATGACGATAAATGGTGCGTCATGGAAGTGCTTTCGTCAAGGGTAACCAACACGTGGCATCCACTATAACGGGTCGCCGTTAAGCTATCGGGTCTGGTTTTGGATCCGATAACCCGTTAACAGCCCGGACCAATGGGGATTTTCCACGTGTAAAATTCTCAATGGCCAGAGGAACCACATGTCGGCTCACCGTTGGGACAGATGTCATCCACTCATTGGATCGGAGGCGCCTATGATACGTCGACACGTGGCACGGCCCAACAGAGGCCCATTCCGGTGAAAAGGCCGGACCATTTGACTTGGTCAAAAGGTAGCGGGCCGGCCCACAGAAAGCTCGTTAACGCCCTGTTCGCATATAGCCCATTTACAGCCGGCTAACTCACGACCCGTTACGGCCATCCGAATTAGGCCCAGTAGCGTCATCTGGGCCGTCCAATATGATTCCAGCCCGTTGTAACTTCTGGCCCATGACATCTTTTGGCCCATACGAGGCCCTTTGTAACTCTTGGCCCATTAACGGCCCATGGTGAAACTGGCCTATAATGAACAGTGTATCGCTTTATACCCATTAACGGCCCATTATTCCATTGGGTCGTTTCCAGCCCGTGTTATCTTTCGGCCTTCTCAGGGCCCATTTATTCTTGGGCTCATTTCCAGCATTCGGTTACTTACGGCCCATTACTGGCCTGTTCTGCTTGTGGGCCAAATTCAGCCCGTGGTTACAGTCGGCCCGTTTGTGGCCCGTTAATCCGTTTTTTGTTTTCATAACGTCATCAAATATGACTGATTAACGATGGCCCGTTATGGTCAGCCCATGAACGGACGATTCCAACTCTAGCCCGTTTACGGCCCATAATGCGGTCCGTTATTGGCCCATGTTTGGCCAATCGATCATACGGCCCGTAGAAGGCCCATTAATGCTACGGCCCATAGAAGGCTCATTGTTTCCACGGCCAGTAGAAGGCCCATTGTTTCTACGGCCCGTAGAAGGCCCATTGTTTCTACGGCCCGTAGGAGGCCCATGGTCACTACAGTAAATATGTAGCCCATGGTTATTATGGCCTAGTTTTAAAAAATAGGTTATTGCAGCCACTAGCAAACCGCGGAAAAAGAACTGCACTGACTACAAGCAAACAAATAAACAAGACAACAAGGAAATAAATAAGCAAGCAACTTATGCTAGGCTATCACGACTATTACACATATTACATCCACTGGGCATCAAAGTTCGCCACCAGTGCAAATATAGGGAACAAAGCAGCATATCACATACACTGGTTGTCAAAGTTAGCGACCAGTGCAAATAAACGCCGCAGCAAAACAAGTCCAGAACTGAAACCACTTCAGAAGAGCTCCAATATCCTGGGTACCCAGCATGATGGCAAGATGCTTAGCAAGCTTATTAACTTTCTCTTGTTTGGCGCTTAAATCCTCCAGCGCTTGCTGTTGCACCAGAAAGTATGCGTATGAATTCTGCAGGGACTTCCTCAGTCCTTCGGCTTCGTGTCGCAGCACATTTGATCGATGTCTTTCAACTTGAAGTTGAGACTCAAGAAGACGAACTGATCCAGGCAGCGAGTTCGAAGAGCTTGTGCCAACAGTAGTGGCCAGTAACTCGAACACTACATCAAGATAGGACTTTTGGGTTATCTCACTATCGTCAAGATAGTTTTATTAGCTTTCTTGGAGACCAACAGGGATGTCTCACTATCTTGAACCTTATCTGCATTACTTCCTTTACCATTGCATAATGGGGTACTCTTCTCCAATATTTTGCCGCATTCTAAAAGAGAAACAAGCAGACACATCACAGGTTTACCATGTTGTATATGAAACTCATTTTGGTAAATCGGTTCAGTAGTAAAGTGGACATGATAACAGCATGAAACAAACATATATCTATGTACCATGGTCACTGTATGGTCTATATCATTCTAGTTTTTGTTGCCAAATCAAGATAGAGACACAGTTCAAGTAATATATGTTTAAAACAAAGCAAAATAGACAGAATATAAGTGTGGGAAACTACAGAGCAATAACAACACTTGTAATGTGCATGACATGAGAACATAACTGTTTATTCAATTGAAACTGAAATCAACATAGAGCAAGTTACAACAGCAAACCAGTTAAAGAAACAGGTTTAAAACATACTTGTTGTGCCATTAGAGTTTCAATTTCATCCTTCAAATTTGAAAATAGTTGGTATGAGTAAATACAGTGATGCAAGAGCAAAGGAGTATGAACCATAGCTACAGAATCTGACCTGAGAACAATTTTTCTTCTGCTTTAAGCATTGAGTTGGGGTTCGGAGTGGTGGTCCTCGTGCTTTGGGCACTGCAGTTCCCTTACTAACTGCTCGTGTTTGGCTGCTCTGTGGTGGAGACAGTGATGTGTCAACTGGAACTGGGTTACTATCTGCTGGGGTTGGGGTTAGAAGGGGTGTAGCTAGTTCTCTGTCCAACTGGGTAGGGGTACAATCTGCGAGATTCTGGGTTATGTGTGGTAGGGCTGGTTCTTGGGCAAGTACAACCGTGGTTCTATCAGCATCGACTGGTAGCACTATCTTTTCTGAAGGTTGTGTTGTTACTCCCTTAGATACTGCCATCACCCTCTCCAATTCAAATGGCTGATAAACAAGAAAAGTAATTGAATGTACAGACATCGTATGATAGACAGGTGCAATGGATAGTGGGGAATAAAAGAGGGCATGAAATAATTCACATTTATGTTGTCTAACCAAATAGGATAGCATGACACAATTTCACATATATGATGGCTAACTAAACAGGATAGCATGACACAATTTCACATATATGATGGCTAACTAAAAAGGATGGAAAGACAGAGTTCAAAATATGATGACTATGTAAACAGGATGACATGATATAACTATATAATGTGTTTATTAAATAGGTTGGCATGCCATAATTCACATACATGCCGCATATGGAAACATGATAGCATGATATAATTCATGGATAGAATGACATAATTCAAAATATGATGACTGTAAACACTAAACTGTATGAGATGATATAACTATATGATGTCTTTATTAAATGGGTTGGCATGCCATAATTCAGATAGATGCTGTCTATGTAAACATGATGGCATGATATAATTCAAATATATGATTTATGTACTAAGCAAGTAAGCAGATGGAAATCGCATATATGATATAAAAACTAAGCAATGCAAGACAACATATGCATGACATGAGTAGTATAACCCTGCCAAGTTTGAGCATAGACCTCAGGGGGAAATAGGACTGGTCATCTGTCTCTGAATCCTCCTCTGAGGAGCTATCTGTAACCAGCAAGATGTCTACTTCAGCAGGTAGCATTGTCTGCTCTGAATACCTTGTTTTCACTCCAGATACTTCCATCACCGCTTCAAATGGCTGATGCACAGGAAGAGTAGTTGAATATACAAACATTGTCAACAAATGGAATACGTAATACAAAAAAAAGATAGCATGATATAATTCACATATATGATGATTGGCTAAACAGCATGGCATTGCATAATTCACATATATAATGCCTTGCAACAAGATAGCATTGCATAATTCACATATATAATGTCTTGCAACAAGATGGCATTGCATAATTCACATATATGGTAATTAGACACTAAACAGGTGGCATTCACACAAAGCATGTCTAAACTAAGCAAATGGAATAGCTATGCAAGACACCATACGCACGATATGAGCAACATAACCCTACCAAGTTAGAGCATACACCTCGGGGGGAAATAGGACTGGTCATTTGTCTATGAATCCTCCTCTAAGGAGCTATCCGTAACCAGCGAGATATGCGCTTCGTCAGATAGCATAATCTGCTCTGAAGACCTTGTTTTCACTCCAGAATTTTCCATCACCGTGTCAAATGGCTGATGCACACGAAGAGTAGTTGAATGTACTAACACTGTTGACAAATGTAATACATAATAAAAAAAAGGATGGTATGATATAATTCACATATAAGATGACTGGCTAAGCAGGATGGCATTGCAAAATTCACATATATGATGCCTGGCTAAACAAGATGGCGTTGCATAATTCACATATACGATAAAGAAACTAAACAGATGGCATTCACACAAAGCATGTTTAAACTAAGTGATGTCTACTACGCAACCTTCTTCTTGTAGACTCGTGTTGGGCCTCCAAGCGCAGAGTTTTGTAGGACAGTAGCAAATTTCCCTCAAGTGGATGACCTAAGGTTTATCAATCCGTGGGAGGCGTAGGATGAAGATGGTCTCTCTCAAACAACCTGCAACCAAATAACAAAGAGTCTCATGTGTCCCCAACACACCCAATACAATGGTAAATTATATAGGTGCACTAGTTCGGCGAAGGGATGGTGATACAAGTGCAATATGGATGGTAGATATAGGTTTTTGTAATCTGAAAATATAAAAACAGCAACGTAGCAAGTAATAAAAGGGAGCAAAAACGGTATTGCAATGCTTAGAAACAAGGCCTAGGGTTCATACTTTCACTAGTGCAAGTTCTCTCAACAATGATAACATAATTAGATCATATAACAATCCCTCAACGTGCAACAAAGAGTCACTCCAAAGTCACTAATAGCAGAGAATAAATGAAGAGATTATTGTAGGGTACGAAACCACCTCAAAGTTATTCTTTCTGATCGACCTATTGGGCTATTCCTATAAGTGTCACAAACAGCCCTAGAGTTCGTACTAAAATAACACCTTAAGACACACATCAACCAAAACCCTAATGTCACCTAGATACTCCAATGTCACCACAAGTATCCACGGGTTTGATTATACGATATGCATCACACAATCTCAGATTCATCTATTCAAACCAACACAAAGAACTTCAAAGAGTGCCCCAAAGTTTCTCTCGGAGAGTCAAGACGAAAATGTGTGCCAACCCCTATGCATAAGTTCACAAGGTCACAGAACCCGCAAGTTGATCACCAAAACATACATCAAGTAGATCACGTGAATATCCCATTGTCACCACAGATAAGCACATGCAAGACATACATCAAGTGTTCTCAAATCCTTAAAGACTCAATCTGATAAGATAACTTCAAAGGGAAAACTCAATCCATTACAAGAAGGTAGAGGGGGAGAAACATCATAAGATCCAACTATAATAGCAAAGCTCGCGGTACATCAAGATAGTGCCAAATCAAGAACACGAGAGAGAGAGAGAGATCAAACACATAGCTACTGGTACATACCCTCAGCCCCGAGGGTGAACTACTCCCTCCTCGTCATGGAGAGTGCCGGGATGATGAAGATGGCCACCGGTGATGGTTTCCCCCTCCGGCGGGACGCCGAAACGGGCTCCTGGTTGGTTTTTCATGGTTACAGAGGCTTGTGGCGGCGGAACTCCCGATCTAGGTTCTGTTCTGTGGTTTTTGGGATTTATAAGAGGTGTTGACGTTGAGAACAAGTCAGGGGGCCCACGAGGCGACGACAAGGACGGGGGGCGCGCCCTCCACCCTTGTGGTGGCCTCGGGACTCCTCTCCGATAACTTTTCGCTCCAGTATTTTTATATTTTCCAAAAATATACTCTGTAAATTTTTAGGTCAATTGGACTCCGTTTGATATTCCTTTTCTACGAAACTCAAAAACATGGGAAAAACATAAACTGGCACTGGGCTCTAGGTTAATAGGTTAGTCCCAAAAATCATATAAAATAGCATATAAATACATATAAAACATCCAAGATGGATAATATAATAGCATGGAACAATCAAAAATTATAGATACGTTGGAGACGTATCACTAAGCAGATGACATATTTGATGTATAAAATAAGCAATGCAAGGCACCATATGCATGATATAACCAACATCAGCATGCCAAGTTAGAGCGAAGACCTGAGGGGGTAAATAGGAGTGGACTTCTCCTTCTGAATCCCCCTCAGAACAGTTATCTTCCTCTTGATTACAATCTGAAATGGGTGGAGGGGGGCTGCCTTTGCGCCCACCATTGAGCGACGTCTGCATGAAATTTTATTGCCACACAAGGCTCGTCTCTTTTGCTCTACATGTTCAGTTCCAGTATGTACAATAACTGACATGCATAGGAATAAAACATAGTGAGATTATGTAAGGAGTGCATGCAGAAATCCAGAGTGATGGTAGCAACCTGTGGATAGACCCAAAACCAATGATAGTAGGCAGATAATGGCTTCAGTAAAAAAATACAGATAATGGCTTCTTTACTATTTGTTTCCCACACAACATGAAACTCATAGTAGACACCAGAGATTAACCAGATAGAAGACATATACTATTGATTGCGGCCCCAATATGTACCCCACAACCATTTAAATACTCAAGTTTGAGCATTAGTTTGGAGCTGACTCAGAGTCTAATCGGTGAACAGGACGATAAAATAGCATGTAATATTAAGCGATGCATAACATAAGCAGACACGAAAGAGTGCGACCTCTCTTGTGGACCCGTGTAGTCCTCGAGGTCATCTGCTCAGTTGATGATGGTAATGCAGTTGTCGTGGCTACCAGCGGCGGGGAAGAAGATCTGAGGCGGCGAAAGACAGTCTGGAGGGTGGATCCCTGCTGTGGTGGACCCTTCTGTCGTTGGAGTAGCTAAGCTGGGGTGGACAACGGCGCAGCAGGAGCGGGACAAACCACACAAGGTTTTCTTTGACAACTATCTGCAAGAGAAGTAATTATGTAAGGGCTCGTTTGAATTGGAGGATTCTAACAACGTAGGGATAGGAAATACATAGTAATAGGATAGGAATGCATGTGCAAAGAATTTAAAATCACAGGATTTCTGTCAATCTGGGTGTTTGGTTCACAGGAATTGGAAGGTCATAGGAATGCAAAGAAGCATGGTCAAATTAAGTCAAACCACAAGAAAATGTACAGTTATAATGCTATTATGCTACTATCACTTAGTCTTGTTCTTCATGAATAGGAATTTGAAAAGGAGGGCCAAGTGGATATTAAAATTCCTACGGTTTTTCTTTGAAAGGGACACTAAAGGAACAAATCCTACAGTTTTTCTTTGCTCCATTCCTTTGAACCAAATGCATTAATAGTAGTACCATAGGAAACTTTCAAATTCCTATGTTTTTCCTTCACTTTTCCTTTCAACCACTGGCAATTCTAGTAGGCAGGCTTGAACAGGGAAAAGCCTAAACTCAAAAAATGTTTTTGTGCTACTTCTACTACTTTGGACCTAGGACACTGCCATACTAGCTCAACTCCCAGGCCCATCTACAAATGCACAGCTCAAATGCGCAGAAATAAATAATGATGGCATTCAAGAGAGTCCATCACGGATAGCTAAGTTGCCCGGTACCTCACTGCTTGTCATATAGTAGGAGAAACTAATCGTATTTCACGTTACTACGTGTGCTCAGTGGACAATATATATAACATGTACAGTAAAAAAGTGATGCAACAAGTGTACAACCTCTTTGGCGAAGCCATGTCGATCTCAGCATGATTGCGTTGGTCGGTGAGGATGCTCTGGCTGATGTGGCTGTCGGAGGAGGGGAAGAAGATCTTAGGCGTCTGGAGATGGAGCCGAGGGTACTGCTCCGTTGTGATGGAGGGTTTCATCGTTGGAGCAGCTCCGGTGAGTTATACGATGGCGAGGCTGAAGTAGGACAAGAGAGACAACATTAACCTGAGTGGAATTCTAATAGCATCTCCAATAGATGATGTAAAATACATAACCACAAAGTGCTAGATGTAAAATACATCAGCGCTCATCTCTGAACTTAACTGTCGAAACTGAATTTAACTGTCGAAACTGAATTTTACTGTCAAAACTGAATTTTGCTGTCAAAACTGAATTTTACTATCGACACTGAACGCACTAGTAGCAGAAAAGCAGTAGCAGCAGCAGCGCCTGGAGCAGCATCGTGTGCGAGAGCCCGGGCAGCTGGTCGTGTAGCAGCATCTCGGGTAGCAGCTGTAGGGGCTCGAGCGAGAGCAGGATCTGCTGCTCGTGCAGCAGCAGCGCGAGCAAGAGTAGAGCAGCAGCACAAGCAAGAGCAAGAGCGAGAGCAGCAGTGCGAGCAAGAGCAAGAGCAAGAGCAGACTAGGCAGGGGACCGAGAGCAAGAGCAGAGCAGCAGCACGAGCGAGAGCCAAAGCAGCAGCAGCTCCTACTGATGTGGACGTCACCGACGAGGGAGCGACACCGTGGAGGAAATGGCCGGCGACGCCGCCGTGGATGGAGCCGTGCCATGTCGGCTCGGGACCGAGCGTCGGCAGCACCGTGAGATCAAATCAAGAAGAAAATGCAGCGATTAGTGTAGAACCTCTTTGGTGGCGCTGATTAGGCCTCAACTTCATCAGAGGAATCGGTGATGATGCTGTTCTTCTGGTGGTACAGGTGAAGACGGCGGTGTGGGAATGGAGGTGGCGCGAAAGACGAGGGGAACGTCGGGGCAGCTCCTTGGAGGTGGAGGATGGGGTGGCTGAACCGGCGGAACGACGAGATCGATGACGGATCCTCATCCGGTGCGGTGGATGAGGGACGTCGAGGTGTTGCTGTGGACGACATCGTCGGCGAAGAGGCTCCGGCTGGGTGGGCGGACGGAGGAGAGGGTGGGGCTTCGCGGGTTTTCGCGGCCTCGGTGTACGAATGGGGGGTGGAGGGGATGGGAGGGGGGAACCATGGCTTAGGGACGCGCTTGTCTGAAATGTGGGGTAAGTTATGAAATTAGCCCCACCGATTTGAACTAGGTGGTTCTTTCGGTTCAGGAGTATCACGGGAATTTTGCGTGTCAGGATTTCATAGGAGGTGGGAGTTTTCGCACGCATTGTAATTTTGGGATAGCAAGGCGCGGGTTGAGATGGAGGGAATTTTAGGAGCACAATGAGACAAAGATATATCTTGAAATTTCGGGATAACAAGGCGCGGGTTGAAATTTCCGGACAAGCCTAACGTGTATTGTACCAAATCAATTCGCACTTCCCTCGACGAAAAAACAAAAAGAAATCAATTCGCACCACACAAGAGAGTCTAGTCCCGTGTACTGTACCAAATCAATTTGCACTACAAATTCCATTCAAAACTTTGAATCCATGTTATGTTTAATTAAAATATTTTGCTACGTGTATAATGCATGCAACCTGCTACTCAAATGAACGTTTTATTGCATTCCAAACGTATATACTACCGCTTCAATATGAACTAAATTTGAATTCAGTTCTCTATTTAAATAAGATCTACAATCATGATTGTTGTCAAGTTAAACCATTTGAATTCGTTTCTCTATTTTAATAAGATCTACAATCATCATTATTGTCAAGTTAAACCATCATTTGTATATTATCTTCACAGCACACCACATGATTACTGTCGAGTTAGGTATGAACTATGTGTACTATATGAACTTGAACTTGATTTTTTGAATCCACTTTATGTTGATTTCAAATCACAGTACATTTCAAGCTCTAGCTAGATCTTCATAATCTAAACCATGTCTCATAAGTATAATGTGTTTATCACATAATGTATGGTGCCCCGCCCCCTACGCCTACAAGTATTTAGATGTGAGTTGCAAACGCCACACATTATCACAAATTCAAATAAAATGTGAGATTGTTCGATATATAGTATGATTTAGATTGTTCGATATTTAGTTGTGAGCTGCAAACGCCACATATTATCACAAATTCAAATAAAATGTGAGATTGTTCGATATATAGTATGGTTTAGATTATTCGATATTTAGCTGTGAGTTGCAAACGCCACGCATTATCACATTATGGTATAACATGTCCAAAACCACACCACGTGTATCACCGCTATATTCATGCATGCATAGGTTTATAACACTACGGTCTCCTATTCAAATATATGAATCCACTTTCATATCGAATTATGATCTTTGTTAGTCTCTTACACCGAGACAATCCTCTAACCTTTGTAGCTAGCACTAACTTTATCTCGTGCATGCACACGCCCTCCTCGCCCTCCCCCTCCCTCAGCATTCTATCCATCACGCACATTCATTTTTTTTCTTTAGGTCATTCTCCCATGGTCTCCACAACTCCTTTCCGACACACACCGATCGATAAACCTCTCCAGCGATGTCTGCCTACCACATACACACGCACTTTCCATCTCCTCCTTTCTGTGTCCATGTCTCGTGTCTCTCATACGGTCCCACACACGTGTAAACTCTCGGCCCTCTTTTCATCGATCTCACAATCGCACACTCCTCCCCCTATCTAGCTAGTAGGCCTCTCGCACCACCTCCTAGCTCCATTCTCTCTCTCTCTATCCGCCTCTCTGGGGCTTATTTGCCTTAACAAATGGATGTACACCGATCGATCTCCCGCTATGCATATAGCTAGCTAGGTCGTTTATAACTCATTTTCCCCACGCACCGATCGATCTACCTCATTAGTTATGTCTCTCCCTTCCTCCGACACACAACAATTGATCTACCGATCTAGTTAGGTCTGCTTACCAAACACATGGTCCCCCTTCATCATCCATGCATGCCTCCCGACACATCTATCACGCACACGCACACACAGAAACACATCCCCACTCTGCTTGATATATTGCAGTTGTACCCTCAGTTTGTCTAGTAGGCCTCTCCCACCATCTTCGAGAAGCAACTCCACCACCCCTCCAGCACTCTACCCCTCCCTCTCTCTCTCTCTCTCTCTCTCTCTCTCTCTCTCTATCCCAACCTATTTCCCATCCTTCACTTATGTATGGATGTCGACCGATCTCCCTCAAGACATAGCTGGGTCTCTCCTTCTCAACACATATACGAGTCGATCTACCTCTCTAGTTAGGTCTCTGCCTCCCCCCTCCCCCCCCCACACACACACACCGATACATCGAGCGCTCTAGTCATGTCTCCCTGCCACACACACAAACTTGCCATGTGCACTCTGACGTTCCGGTAGGTCAGTCGCCCTATATCTTTGACTTGCACACACACAATTTCGATGGCTCTCTTCATCGATCTCGCACCCACACACTTGATCCTCTCTTCGACTCTATCGATATCTATGACCCCTCCCTCTCTTCTCGTGGATCGCCCCCTCTATATATGATATAGATAGGCCTCTATTTCACACACATTGCATGTGTCAAATTTTTGTTTGAGATATCATCGACACATATTCCCACAAATACATTCACGAAATCACCCCCCCCCCCTACAAAAAAACACTCACGAACGCACACGCCATCTCTCTAGGTTTGTATCTCTCTCACACACACCCACGTAGGTGGGGGACATGCACAAAGAGAAGAGGTGCATGCACAGCGCACGTACTCCCGTCTCTTTCCCAACCACACCCGCGTGGGTACACGGTGGAGCTCATTTCTGTACGAAAAGGCAGCCCACATGGTAATTTGACATATGTACTGGTTGTCCACTTGATGGAGGACCGTGTACCATGGGTGAACAAACAAATTGCGACTTGACGCATTATTTAAAAAAAGAGGCAAACCATGTGGGGCCTACCTTAGAGGCAAGGCTCTATACACTGGAGATGCTCTGTACGTAGTACTTTTGATGTGTCCCGTCAACTCGCAGAACGAGGAGAAGCTTGCTTAGTACACCCTCTCCCCCACCCACGGGCGCGGTGGCTCGCAGAGTCACATGACGAGGAGAAGCTTGCTTACTAAGCCTACGCCCACTCCCTCGCCCACGCGCGCTGTGGCTCGTAGGACGAGGAGAAAATTTTACTACTCCCTCCGTTACTCCTCGTCCCTACCTTGGTTAGAGAGATTATCATATTGTTTGAAATATATGTCTTTTAGCAGATTTCAATATGAACTACTAGTACATACTCCAAACACTGATGTATATAGATGTATTTTAGAGTGTAGATTCACTCATTTTGCTCCGTATATAGTCCATATTGAAACGGACGTAGTAGTACGCAATCTCCCTCGTCCCTCGCCCCTCGACCCTCGCCCACGTGGTGGACGTGCAGCAATTCATTCGGTCTCAGATAGCCAGAACCATATACTGTAGTACCATTATTGCTCGACTTCCCGAAGAGGCGAAGAGCCAAGCGCAAGGTTAATATTTTTGAGATGCCAAGCGCAAGGTTTATAGGAGAATGAGTAGTAGTAGTACTAGTAGTACTTACCAGTGGTACGTACTGTATGAGGAAGAAGGCAACAAGATGTATGTTTTGCATGACAGTCTCTTCTTAATTACAGGACGTGCTAGACCTAGTGGACCTCATTGTTGCAATGGGAGTACTATCACAGATGGCACGATTCAGAGTGGTGGGCAGCGGAATAATTCAGAGCTGCTTAGTCTTAAACCCCATGAAGAAGTCCCATCTAAAGGAATAGCCATCCTTTACACGTGCTCCTATGTAAAATGAGTAAATGAGACAAAAAGAGAAAGAGACAAAGTAAAAAAATCACCAGCCTTAGAGCCAGCCCTATTGTATCAGTGAATGATATTTCTACGTCGTGATTGACATGGCTATATTATTAACCATGCTGCGGAGGTAGAAGCGGATTTTTATTTATTTGCGGAGGTAGCAGTGGATGGATATTCAACGAGGAGTGAAATGATGGTTTCTTCCTCGGTCAAACATAGAGAAAGGTGGGCCTCGTGATTTGACGGCTTATTAGTCATTATTACTGCCTATACTCTTTTCCCATATAATAACCGCGTGGTAGAGTAGTGGGCTATACTTTTAATAACCATGCTTGAAGAGAAGAGGTGCACGCACCCACGCACGTAATACTAGTAGCACTCTTTGCGTCTTTTGCGTCTTCCCCAACCACACACGTGACACGGTGGAGCTCATTTTTGTACGATGATGCAGCCCACGTAATAATTTGACGCGTCTAGTAGTAGTTACTCACTTATAAATAATGGAGGGTCGGGAACCACACATGAACGGTGCCGCATCATTTATAAATAAAGTTTTTTTTCTTCATTGGCACGTACGCAATATAAATAGGTTCATATGGAGAGAAAAAGAAACCGCTCCACTATATACATAGCCAAGACGAGCCTACACGGTTGCTTGCTGGGGTTGCTCTCTTCACACTCTCTCGCACAAAACGACTGTGGCCACATCTCTAACATCCGGGCGGATCATGTCCGCCGGGGGAAGGGGTGGATGCTTTGTGTAGATGCGGTCGCCGTCGCCGACGGCGAAAACCCACTGTCGACACGTCCCGATCAGGGGTCCCCACCGTTCTCTCTCACAAAGCCGGTGCGGTTGCCTTCATCCCTTGCTCACTACCGTGACGTGGGCAGTTGCCGCCTCCCGCCGCTCTCCTCTAGGTTGAGCTACATCCTGACATCCCTCAGGTACAACTTCATTTACAGCCGGCTTGCACCACTGCCCCAGCTGCCCACATCGCTCCATGTGGATATTTCTCTACTTCTTTGCCCCGCATGTACCTCTACTGGCTTCTACTATATTTGTGATGAGTTTATGTCTCATCAACTAGTCCCAGTAGTCTTATTCTAATCACGCTTCTTCAATTTCTTTGCCACAGGGATGCTCATCTCGATTTTAGTGAAACTGCACAAAATGATTCGATGGTCAAAGAGTTGCAAATTTCATTTCTTCGGAAGGTTCAACGTCGCCAGCAAATTAAAGCCTGGTTAGGGTTTAGGGTTCAAGGGCTAGGGACTACATGGATCATTTTTTTCTTTAGTTGTCTCTGTTCCAAAATAAGTGTCAACTTTAGTAGTAGTACAACTTTGTACTAAAGTTTGCATAAAGTTGAGACACTTATTTTGGAATGGAGGGAGTACATATTGGCTATAATATGTCGATCATTGAGATGCAATAGCATGCATGTTAGTCTCCTTTGTATTTGATGAAATGTTGCAATGAGGCAACCTTGGACGCAAGATACATGAAACAGAAGCTCGAAGCTTCATAGCATTGTACAAATATATCTCACTAAGAAATTACAGTACGTACTACTATGTACTAAAGAGTTATGTGTCGCACGGTGTCCAGAAAATATGGTGATAGTGTGAGGTGGGCCATGTAATCACTGAGCTTGCGTGTTTTCACTGCTTTCGCACTCCTCCGTTGTAAGAATGGAGAAAATTGTAATCTACCTCCTTTCGCCGAACCGTGGGACATCCAGCATCCGGTGCACGTGTCATGCACCAAAGTAAAGTGTACAGTGCAACTGAGACTCAGCACGGTCGTACCACCTCAGTAATAATGACCAATGAGCCATCAAATCACATAGACCCGGCAGTAAGTTGGACGGACGAAGCAACCATCACTCTTGAATCCGCTTCTCCCTTCAACGCAGGCGCCAGTGAGAGGTCGTGTCCGCTCTGCCCGGGCATGAATGCGGCACCGATTCTCTGGAGCGGCGCTGACCGTTTTGGCCGGGAAGCGCGTGCGGGCGATGGAGGGGCTTTGGGTGGGCCAGGCTGGTTAGGAGCGGGCGTGGTAGCTGTCCCGACCGGACGCCCGGAAACGAGAGGATGCACCGACTCTCACGGCTAAATCGTACACTACACACCATCTCTCTGTAGGAGTAGGTCAATGTGTCGCTCTCTCTAACACACACACACGCTGTTAAAACACACACACACACGCACACACAGGTTCATAGAATAGGAATATCGTGGGAGTGGGAAGCCATGGGAAGTGAGATAAATGGAGTACGTACAAGAAGAGAAGAGGTGACGAATATTCCATCAAACCTGGACTGAGGTAGTACTCCCTCCGTCTAGGTGTTAAGTCATCTTACGAAAATCAGATATTCCCAAAATGTTTAGGTGTCGTCCATTAACTTCGCATCTCAATCCCCTCCTAGCCTCGTTGCTAGCGAGCGTTACTTACTCTGCCTTGTTATCTCCTCCAGAAACCCAATGCATGGAGCGCAACTACGCGTTGATTAGTCAAGAAATCAAAGTCGGCTTGCATGCGAGTTAATATGTGGCCCTGCATGGTAGCTAAAATGACATCTCTTAATTGTTGTGATTAATTGTTGCGTTTAGAGAGAGAAATCAGGGCTTTGATTGGAGGAAGGACCGGTCAAGTTTCTCCTTCTCCTCCAATCTGCTTGCACCTTGGTCCCGCTGCACCTTCTAACGTGACTTATACACCTAGACGGAGGGAGTAGTACGAGATACGGTGGCACACTGGCTTAGGTCGAATACAAGTGCCCAAAATTATTAGAAGAGAGCAAAGTGTACATACTAAATAATTAAAATTGAATTTCTCATATTTTTTTTAAACGGAGGCAAAATATTTGCCTCATCCACTAAATAAGAGGTGAATAGAGTTTCACAGTATGCAAGTGACCCTACAAATAAACGGCATGGCAATTACTCTCAATACGCCCTAGTTTCTTAGCACCCGCTGTAACCCTTAGTACATACGGTGGCACACTGACTTAGGCTGAATACAAGTGCCAAAAATATTTAAAATTGGAGAATGGTACAGCCCTCCTTTCTGATATTTTGACCGTGTGTGGTTTAGTTGTTGCTTCGGAGGGTCGTGTACCACATGTAAACGATAGTAAGTGCGACCGGGAGGTGTGGAGCGTTAATTTCGAGTTGACTCCTTCGAGCGTTAAATTTTCTTCACGTGTTAGCTTTTCCCTAGTATTTTTCTTCACTAGTAGTACGTTAAATAAAGAGTTTCGTTTCGTGCACAATTTAAAATGATTTTTATGGAGAGAAAAAGAAAATCACTCCAACTATATACGTTGCAGCCTCAGCGCTTGTTTTCTAGAGTTTGCTCTCTTCACACTCTCTCTCCACTATATATATACACGCTGGAGCCTCAGTGCTTGTAGTTGCTCTCTACACACTCTCTCACCCTATCCAGATCTAAACAACTAAAACAAGATTGTGTTGGCCTCTCCTCCCTCTCTCTCCCCTCACTACTGGTCAAAGAGCCGGTAGGATCCCGTCCGTCGGGGAAGGCAAGGAGGCTTAACGCTGTCGCCGTCGGCGAGGGAGGGAATCCACTGTCGGCGCCGCTATTCTCTTTCACCCAGTGGCGATGCGGGAGGGCCTCTGACCCCCCTTCTTCCTTGCTGTCGTACATAGTGTGGGCAGATCGGCCTCCGGCCGCCCACCGAGCCACACCCCGAGAACCTTAAGGCATAATTTTCTTAATCCACAGGCATTGCTCTAGCTGCATGTGGAATTTTTTCGCTTCTGCACTCAAATCTAGGTGTTGGATCAAACAGGAAAGTAGTGGGAAAAGTAGTATAGCATGAATCTAGGACATGGTTCAAAGAGGAAAGGAAGGGGGAAAAGTAGTACAGACTGGCTATCCAACACCTATGTTGGTCGAAAAGGGAAAACAATGACAAACGCAGTACACACATCTGTAAGGAACTAATCTTTCTGTGGGTGGGGGACAAGGCTGCATAGTTTGAGCAGGACTAGATTTGCTGCCTTCACATAGGGAAAGGTGTCTAAAGATAACAAAAATGGGACCAACACAAATATTCTCCTTGGTTGTTTGTTGCAACAGACTGTGCATCACCCCTTTATACATCGGTAGATGCACATGGTGCTTGTGCGTCCACTGTCCCATACAACTCTTTAGCTGTTGTTAATCTAATAATGCCGCTGGAAAATTGAAGCAATGCCACAGTTAAAAGCAAATTACATGTTTAACAAATTTTATTGTTAATATAGTCTCTCTGTTAATATGAATCAATGCCACTGTTTGAGAAATGCTACCATCTTGCTTTCTTTCCCATTTAGATAAGTTAGATGCTTCCTTTTGTGGGCTTCTGTGTCATCCACCGCTATTGACCAGAAGTTGTTTCCTTTGCACCTCTGTGTAAACAGGGTTATCTACTTCACCTCGTTGCTATTGCGACCTTTTGTTGCAATGCACAAAACACTTCTGTTTTAAGAGTGTTTTGTGCAGTTCAACCAAAATGTCACACCGACAATGTTGCTTGATTGCTTGATCTTAGTGGAACTGCACAAGAGGAGATCTGACTTCCTATCCGTGTTGGCAAATTTGTTTCGGATCTCCTTCTTGTGAGTTGTATGAATTCCGCGTCATGAGAGGTCAGTACTAGCCTTCTTTCACATGATTGTGCAGTGTGCTTTCATATGTTGTGCTGTAAGTGCACCGTAATATCCCATTGAGGTAAGATAATGATATTTCACAACTGTTGGCATGTATTTTGCTACTGTCATCAGAAAATTAATGTTGTTGTTTAGTGCTATACTTGTGCTCCCTAATTTATATGCCAAATCTTACATTGAAGGCGAAGCTTGTCTGTTATTGAACCAAGTGATGAAGGGGAAGAACAAGCGGAAGAAAAACAAAAATCAACTCCCGGTGCTGTAATGAAGCATTGGAACTGTGATGACACAAGTAATGATATAGTTTTGCATCTTAATTTATTGCTATGGCTGGAATGAGCAATTGTTTTGCCACTGATTTGATGCCACTCTTAATGTCATATATGTGCTGTTTTAAATATTTCCTTCCCTTTTTTTCGAGCAAACAGGGATGCTAGCATTTAGTTGTTCTCTTGTCTTTGCACAACAGGATCATCCTCTTCATAACAGAAGGAAGCAGTTGAAGGATGGTTACATTACTACCCAAAAGAACAAACTAACTTCAGCTTAGAAGGACTCACGGATCTCCATCTTTGTTGCTGCGATGGCCAATACAATGCTGTTTTAGGATTCTTTCCGATAAGTTCCATTTTTTTAAATGTGTAATGTGTGCTCTGCATGGATCATGTAGGTTGCCTGTTTAAACTGTCAATTCATAGTACAGCTTGCTTTATACTAATCACTTTTTTGTATTTATGCAAACAGGGATGCTCAGCTTTCGTCCCCTCCATTATACTTCATCATGCACAATACATCGAATGTTCTCGAATCATTCATTTCCACCTCCAGCCACAAAATTAGCTACAAGAAAGGAGGTGCGGATATGTTCAAGGTGTTGCAACATATAAAGGCGAAATCATACAAGCTACGCGCGAAGTTGGTTGATTTTAGTGGAACTGCACAAAAAGAATAGCTGGTTTATTTAGCACGAGGTGACATGTCAATGTCCGATTTGATGGCAAACCCCGCCCATTCCACAATCGTAGGCATTTGATATTTTGGAATGGGAAAACCTTGTCAAAGTTTGCTTATTGATGTACGCAAAGACACGCATTTGATATTTTGGAATGGGACAACCTTGTAAAATTTTGCTACTGATGTTAGCAAGAAGACATGAGGTTGATAGTTAAGAATGGGACGCCCTTAGCTGTCAGCAGCATCTCGATCGATTTTTCTTTATTCTTTAGTTGTGAAGTTAATATTGGCTCTGACATGTGAATCACTGAGATGCATAATCATCAATTGTTTTGAATGCTCTCTATGAATTGCCAGGCATGTGAGTATGATTGCAATGTACAGGCACGCAAAAAAGCTGCTCAAACTTTTTGTACGTGTGAAACTGCTGCAAACGAGGTGATCACCGTGCGTCCTGGGAATAATGCTAGTACATATTGTTTTGCATGTTCATCCAATGCCAGTGATACAAGAATTCGAACTAATCGAACTAAATTCATTCATACACGGCCGGATTTCATATGAACATGCCGAATTTCATTACATTTCATACATTCTTCAACTAAAAAGGGGTGCAATGGAGGTATAATTAATTAACCTAATCTATGATCTCCGGCGCCCATTTCCCGTGTCTGACTGAGCCGAACAGAACCTTATTCTCCAGCACACATCTCTGACTCCACGTCGCCGCCAAGAAGCTAACCGGCCATCAATGCTCAACCCGCCAAGCTTGGCTTCAACCGGAGGGTAGCAGCGGTGGCCTTACTTGGACCCGAGCGGCGGCGACCTACCGTGTTCTACTCTTCCTCGTTTTCTGTGTGGTGCAACCTCGTTGGCAGCGGGGCGGGGCCTCGACGGAGCCGGCCATGTCCTCTGTCTCATTGCCGGCGGGGTGGCACCTGGGCGGAGCAGGGGAAATCCTCCCCCTCGTTGCCGGCAGGGCGGGGCTTGGCGGAGCTGGCGATGTCCTCTTCCTCATTGTTGGCGGGGCGGGGCCTCGGCGGAGCAGGGCCTCGCCGAAGCCGGCAAAGTCCTCTGCCTTGGTGCCAGCGGGGCGGGGCCTCAACGAAGCCGGCAATGTCCTCTACCTCATTGTTGGCGGGGTGGGGCCTCGGCGGAGCTGGGCCTCGCCGAAGCCGGCGAAGTCCTCCGCATCGGTGCCGGCGGAGCGGGGCCTCGGTGGAGCCGGCATTGTCCTCCGCCTCGTCGTCGGTCTCGCCAAACAGTGCCTCGCCCACTTCATCGCCCTCTTTGTAGGCGGCTGCAACCTCCGCCACCCACATGCGATACCGCCAGCGCGTGAGGCGGCTTTCGCGGGTGGAGCGGTACGACTCGAGCAGCGCCTCCTGCTCCGCCCGCTCCACGGCGATCTGCTCCTCCGCGTGCAGGTGCTCCTGGAGGACATGGTGGTTGTAGGCGGCATCGGCTTGTGCCTCCCGGAACTGCTCCTCACGCTTCTGCCTCACCATGTCCATATATTGGGCACGGTCCTCACCGATGGTCATGGTACAATGCACCGGTGAGGATGGCACGGAGGAGGGGGTTGGCGCCGGATCGTCGACTTCCACGTTCTCCATTGGGACGTCGTCGTCCTCCGGCTGCCTGCCGGCCAGCCAGTCGGCAGCAATGGCTGCCATCTCCTTCTGGTCCATCGTACGCCCATCCCGAAGAGCGCTGGAGCGCGAGGAAGCCATGGTGGGAGTGGTGTGGACAGGAGAAAGGGAACGGAGGCGGATGACTGCGGCTATGGCCGGCGCAGCAGTTTATATAGCAATGGTGGGCGGCAGAGGGACGGATGGGTGGCGCCAGAGTAGCCACCTCGGCAACCGCGTATCATTAATGTGGGCGGCAGACGGATAGATGGATGGCACTTGTGTCGTTTGAACGCGGAGCAATTGCCTGCACCGGGAAGCGGCACGGGCGGCGCTGACAGTTTCGGGCGGAAAGCACGCGCGGGCGAGGGAGGGGTCTGAGTGGGCCAGGGCGGTCAGACTCATGCTTGGCAGCGGTCCGGTCCAGCAGCCGAACATGCTGGCTTGCCAGCGAGCTCGCCGAGCTCAGCGACGACAATCAGACGATGGACGTGGCTTCCGACCAGGAGCCGGCACCACCGCTGTGTTCACCATAGAGCAGGTGCGGCCGCACTTCGACGCCCTAATGCTGGAAGAGCTACCAGCGCAGGAGGACCTGTGCTACAACCTCCGTCTCCTCAACGAGTACCGGCTCACGGAAGGACGAATCACCGGCAAACAAGGGAACGACAATGTGTCGGTGCAACAAACCCTGGGTCCGTTTCCTAGACTGTGCATAGGCCTAAAGACAAGTTTGCAGCATCCAAGACCAGACCAAGCGCCAAAGATTAGTCCTTTGAAGGGCCAAGGTGCAGATCAAGAAGATCAAGTCAAGACGGAGAAGCAAGATGTCACTAAGGGAAAAACCTCCCTTGCCGGGCGGGCGAGCCTGGCGGGGTTGGGGTTACCCCGGAAGCAAGCCTCCAGATCATCCCGGCAGGCCTGCCGGGGCTTGCGGAGGCATACTACTCCACCGCACCACCTCACAGCAACGCACATCATCGATCAGTGCGGTGTCAAGCCCCTAAGTGACTAAGTGGCTGCTTCCTGCCACATGGCAGCCATTTCCTACAAAAAACACCTCCATATGACACCCGTCCTGAGACGTGTCAAGCAAGCATGCGCGAAGCTGGCAAAACAGCCCGGCAAGGCTTGCCGAGCACGCTGTGATGTGACACTGAGCGGCGCATTTAATGCGCTCTGTCCGCTTGCAGAGTTAGGTATGATAGCACTATTTGCTATCTAATCAGTATGTAAAGACTAATTTGCCACTGTGGTGACCCCTTCATCCATAAAAGGAGGCCCATGGCAACCGTAGAAAGGATTCGGGCCCTCACACATTCATATGCGCGTAGCCACTCTCGCCCCGAGGCAACCCTGCTGGGCAAGAGCGTCGCGTTCTCCACCATTATCCACCATCAATCCACCAAAGCAGGAGTAGGGTTTTACGCCTCGCGGCGGCCCGAACCTGGGTAAAACTGCCCGCATGATCTCTGTCGTGTTGTGTTACGCTTCTCCGCTCTTTGTGCAACGTGCCCATCCTCCCGCCGAACCAGAAGGGGCTCGTGGCCCCATAGGTGGCTGTGGTTTCCCACGACACAATGTCATTGCGGACATGTGGCCCTATGATCCTGGCTTCCTGAATGAGCAGCGGGTGCTGTATCAGACCATCCGTAGGGCTCGCGAGGCCCTCTCCGTCTTCCTTCGAGTTGTTGCACTCGCCGTGGCGCCACCGTCTCACGTTCTCAACATGGTCAACGAACATGAGGAATCAGGAGATGACTTTAATTGGAGAGGATGACAGTGGATTCCACCAGGGCCATAGCCGCACGTACGCAAGTGCCTCATTAGTATATACAACTATAATTTTTTTTTCTTCCTCGTGGTTTCCTGACATCACGGTCTCACACCATTGTCAACCTATATAGTCAATAAACAAGAGAATTGCACAAGGAGCGGCCGATAGCTGGGACCCAGCAGCTCGGGCAGTATTTGTGTTTTTGAGGTGTGAGCAGAGTTTTTCTTGAGCGATGTTTTTGTTATTGTTTAGAGGAGCAGGTATCAACTGGGCAGGCTGTGGCCCGTCTGGCTCAGGCTATTATTTTATGTCGACCAAATATCTAGCCCAGATATTAATTTTTCAATGTGAAAATGGCTAGCCTAGCTTTTTTTTTTGCGGAGTACCCAACTCAGGTCAACTTGTTATTCTCCGGGCCGCATTAGACTTGCCAAGAAAATAGGCTTTAAGAAATAATAAATGGGTTGTAAATTAAAAAATAGGTTGTAAATATAAAAAACGCACCGAACAGGTACATTTTTTAATTTCATTACTTGTTGCGCGCGCAAAATTTCGTTGGATTTTTACCTAATACAAATTTATTTTGAAATTATATTTAATCTGACTCTAAATTTCGGGTTAAAAAATATTTCGGATCCCATCAAAATGTTGAAAATTTTGTTGAATTTTTTTAAGCGGTTGGCTGAAATTATTAACCGTTGTCCTGGCTAGAAAATGGGCTGTAATTTTAACAAACAGTAAATGGGCTGAGTAAATTCCATTAGAATTAAAAAATGGGTTGTACATTATAACAAATCACAAATGGGCTATATGTTCTCTGCCAGAGATGTGATGGTCACTTGTGGGCCTACTAAGTTGACGCGTACGCAAGGCTTTGTCAACTTATAGTCAACACACGATTCTAGTAGCAGTGGCCGTTGGATGTCCATCTAACGGCTGTGGTGCTTCTTCAATATCGGATATTCATGCTTCAGCCGCCCAAACCACCGCCGGCGGTACCGCCTGCTACCGCCTCCTTTGGCCGGCTGTGCTGCCGCACAGGCCTCACCGGCCCACCCTACTCCCATCGCCGTCCAGGCCATTCCTCTACTCACCAACACCTTATGTTATTCTCCGGCGACGATAGCCTCACACCATAGCCGAACCAGTGAACCCTCGTACTCCCCTCCGCATGGGCATCCACTGCTGTGTCTTCACCGGCTCCGGGTCGTTCCCTACCTAGGCCTCGCCATCGTCCACCGCATTGGTTCTCTTGGCGCGGCGTGGTCAACTTTGTCAAGAAACGACAGCCATTGGAAGAGGCATGAACGTGGAGTGGCTGACAGTAGGGATCCGCATGGCCCATGGCCGCACGCGAGCAAGTCCCTCCTTATTATGCGAAAACAAATGATTTCTCCCCCTGACAAGTTTGAGCCACCAGCTACATCTTCGCACGCAAGGAAGTGTTTCCTTTATTACGCGGAAAAAAAGTTACCTCTCCCTGACAGCTCGGACCCACCAGCTTTATTATGATCCATTTCGCGAAAATATAGATTGTACCAAAGATGCTAAATTGTTTTCTTTTTATTCTAACTCGAAAAAGAAGAAATTAAAAAAACCCAAAAAACAACTTCGCACGCAAGGAAGTGCCACCTTGTTACAAGCAAAAAAAGATTCCCCCTGCCAGCTGGGACCCACCAGATTTGGAGGCTGACTTGTGGGCCAACTAAGTTGACGCGTATGGGCTTTGTCAACTTAGTCAAAACGATTCTAGCTGCACTGACTGTTGGATGTTAAATCAACAGCCGTGCTGCATCTTCAACCTCTGGTCTTCTTGCTCCAGCCGCCCAAACCAGGCCCGCCGTACCGCCTGCTCCAGCCTCCCGTGGCCGGCTGTGCTGCCGCGCAGGCCTCATGGACCGACCATACTACAACTGGCCAGGCCTTCCCTCAACTCGCCCACACCCCCTGTTATTCTCCGGCGACGGCGGCCTTACGCCGTAGCCGAACCAGTGAACCCTCGTACTCCCCTCCGGTGGGCATCCACCCGCCTCGTCTTCTCTGGCTCCTCATCATTCCCTTCCTAGGCCTCGCCGTCATCCACCGCCTTGAAGCTCTCGGCGACTCGTGGTCAACAAGGTCAACGAACGACAGCCATCAGAAGTGGACTTTAGGCTGTGAGGATGACAGCTGGACCCACCAGCTACATCTTCGAAACCAAGGAAGTGCCTCACTACTGCAGGATGCTGCTAATGTGACACTACGATCAGAGACCCTTCGACAAAACTGTGTGCGATGCAATAATCGCAAACGGTGGTGTAAAAAAACCGTCAAAAAAGGTGCAAAACATTTGCAATGGCTGATGCATCAAACATGGTTCAGATTTTAGTTGCGTGTGCGATGCAGGGCATACGGTTCAGTTCAATTAACTGTTTGCGATGAGGGGGAACAAAAGAAACGGGCAGCCAGATGAAGGTGTGTGCGATATACAGCATACGGTTCACTCAGATGAACTGTTTGTGATTAGGAAACACAAAAGAAACGGTCAGCCAGATCAAAGTGTGTGCGATATACGGCATGCGGTTCACTCGGATGAACTGTTTGCTTTGAGCCAAGAGAACAGAAACGGTTCAATATAACAAGATGTGTGTGATACATGACAAACAGGTCTGTAATCGGAAACATGTGGGAAGACCTATAATAACACAGACGATTCCTGTTAACAAGCCGTGTGTGTTGTGAGCAAACGATTGCTCGTATACAATTGTGAGTGATTAATGAAAACATCACCGACGGGTTCCATTGTTTAGTCCGTGTGCGATGTGATTTTCTTTGTCCGCACAACATCTACGCTCTGTCTATAGAGCATCAGCATATATACTTAAAAAGACAGCATTGCATAACCAAATTAAGCATACAGTTACACAAGTGACTACACACATAACATTTCCACACACCAAAGTAAGCAATTACATGCATACTAAACTAGGAGAAACGAGGATCTAATCATCTACTTATTGTTGCAACGATGCTTGCCATTGCTCTGCTTCCGGCTGGATCCCTGGCCGTTTTGGGGAAGGAGGCACTTCCTCATGTCAACGATCCGCCTGTACATGTCGTAGCTCGTGTACGCCTCCTTGGCTGCGTACACGATGTGAGCTTTGTCGAGTATCTCCATCCAGGCCGAGTGCCAGGCACGCTTGTCCTTGTTGCAGGAATCCTTCATGTCTCTGTAGTAGGGGTCGATGATGGCCTCGGCGAGGTGAACCAGTGAGTCCTTCTCATGCTCCTTGCTCCCCCAGATCTTGTATTGGCCCTGGATGTCGACAAGATTCTGGCAGGCGATGCCCGAATTCTCGAGCGCCTTTACATCGTTTGTGATGTCCACGACAAACCTGGCAAAACGCTCGCAAGGCCTTGTGGCCAGGCAGTAGTGGTAGACGAGGACGTGGTGGCGCACGCACATCTGGGCGATGGCGACCTTGGGACGAGATCCGGCACGAGGGCGGGTGTACTCGAGGTCGAACCCGACCATCTTGTACTTCTCCTCGGCAAGCAACAGCTCCATGATGTGGATGGAGTGCTCCACCCAGACCGGGTCATTGGTGTACACCACCGAGAGGTCCGTGAACCTTCTGTGGGTGTCCACCACAGCATGCATGGTGAACTGCTGCTCGTCGTCGGCAGCCACTCGGAGCGCCATTGGAGCCGCACAGGATACCCTCTAAGAATTTCTCATGGTGGGTGTGCTTCTTGCAATGGTGGGGCGCTATCGAAAGGCTGAAGAGACACAAGGGTTCAATGGCCCCTGTAATAAATGGGGCCCGGCCGGCCTGTAATCGTCATGTCTTGTCATGGCGTTCATAGCGGAGGATTCCAGTGCACGCTTGACAACACCGCACCGCATGCATAGCATAAGTGGCATCATCAATAACATGCGACATATCAGAATCAATAGCAGGCGTAGGTGTCGCAAGTTTACTCAAAACAGAAGAAGAATCAAGTGCAGAGCTAGATGGCAGTTCCTTACCTCCCCTCGTAGTTGAGGGAAAAATCTTAGTTCTTTGATCTTTCAAATTCCTCATAGTAATCAACAGATATAAATCCCAAGTGACTCAAAGAATAGAGCTATGCTCCCCGGTAACAGTGCCAAAAAAAGGTCATGATAACCCACAAGTATAGGGGATCGCAACAGTTTTCGAGGGTAGAGTATTCAACCCAAATTTATTGATTCGACACAAGGGGAGCCAAAGAATATTCTCAAGTATTAGCAGCTGAGTTGTCAATTCAACCACACCTGAAAGACTTAATATCTGCAGCAAAATATTTAGTAGCAAAGTAGTATGGAAGTAACGGTAACGGTGGCAAAAGTAACAGTAGTAGTTTTGTAGCAATCGTAACAGTGGCAACGGAAAAGTAACTTAGCAAAGATCAATATGAGACGAGCTCATAGGAAATGGATCAATGATGGACAATTATGTCGGATGGCATTCATCATGTAGCAGTCATAACCTAGGGTGACACAGAACTAGCTCCAATTCATCAATATAATGTAGGCATGTATTCCGAATATAGTCATACGTGCTTATGGAAAAGAACTTGCATGACATCTTTTGTCCTACCCTCCCATGGCAGCGGGGTCCTATTGGAAACTAAGGGATATTAAGGCCTCCTTTTAATAGAGTACCGGACCAAAGCATTAGCACTTAGTGAATACATGAACTCCTCAAACTACGGTCATCACCGGGAAGTGTCCCGACTATTGTCACTCCGGGGTTGCTGGATCATAACACGTAGTAGGTGGCTATAACTTGCAAGATAGGATCAAGAACACAAATATATTCATGAAAACATAATAGGTTCAGATCTGAAATCATGGCACTCGGGCCCTAGTGACAAGCATTAAGCATAGCAAAGTCATAGCAACATCAATCTTAGAACATAGTGGATACTAGGGATCAAACCCTAACAAAACTAACTCGATTACATGGTAAATCTCATCCAACCCATCACCGTCCAGCAAGCCTATGATGGGATTACTCACGCACGGCGGTGAGCATCATGAAATTGGTGATGGAGGATTGTTGATGATGACGATGGCGATGATTTCCCCTCTTCGAAGCACAAAACGGACTCCAGATCTGTCCTCCCGAGGAAGAACAGGGCTTGGCGGCGGCTCTGTATCGTAAAACACGATGAATCCTTCTCCCTGGGTTTTTTTCTCCCCGAACGTGAATATATGGAGTTGGAGTTGAGGTCGATGGAGGTCCAGGGGGCCCACAAGGATGGAAGGCGCGCCCCCAACCCTTGTGGCCAGGGTGTGGGCCCCCTTCGGTTGATTCTTTCGCCAATATTTTTTATTAATTCCAAAACTGATCTCCGTGAATTTTCAGGTCATTCCGAGAACTTTTATTTCTGCACAAAATAACACCATGGAAATTCTGCTGAAAGCAACGTCAGTCAGGGTTAGTTCCATTCAAATCATGCAAGTTAGAGTCCAAAACAAGGGCAAAAGAGTTTGGAAAAGTAGATACGATGGAGACGTATCAAGATGTCGATGGAGATTGACCCCCTCGCGATGAGAGGATCGTTGGTGATGACGATGGCTTTGCTTTCCCCCTCTGGGAGGGAAGTTTCCCCGGCAGAACAGCTCCACCAGAGCCCTAGATTGGTTCTGCCCAGGCTCCGCCTCGAGATGGCGGCGCTTCGTCCCGAAAGCTTCCTCTTTATTTTTTCCAGGTCAAAACACATCATATAGCAGAAGATGGGCATCGGGGGCCTGCCAGGGAGCCCACAAGGCAGGGGGCACGCCCAGGGGGGTAGGGCGCGCCCCCCACCCTTGTGGATGGATGGTGGCCCCCCTCTGGTGCTTTCTTCGCCCAATATTTTTTATATATCCAAAATAATTCTCCGTGAAGTTTCAGGACTTTTGGAGTTGTGCAGAATAGGTCTCTAATATTTGCTCCTTTTCCAGTCCAGAATTCGAGCTGCCGGCATTCTCCCTCTTCATGTAAACCTTGTAAAATAAGAGAGAAAAGGCATAATTATTGTGCCATAATGTTTAATAACAGCCCATAATGCAATAAATATCAATATAAAAGCATGATGCAAAATGGACGTATCAAGTAGTAATTTGATCTGAAGTTTCATGATTATCATCATTAGCTTCCTCTCTAGTTGGTGTAGGCATCACGGGAACGATTTTCTCTAATGTGCTACTTTCCAATTCGAGAGAAGGTACAATTACCTCATCAAGTTCTACTTTCCTCCCACTCACTTCTTTCAAGAGAAACTCCTTCTATAGAAAGGACCCATTCTTGGCAACAAAGATCTTGCCTTTGGATCTGTGGTAGAAGGTGTGCCCAATAGTTTCCTTAGGGTATCCTATGAAGATACACTTCTCCAATTTGGGTTCGAGCTTATTAGGCTGAAGCCTTTTGGCATAAGCGTCGCATCCCCAAACTTTAAGAAACGACAGCTTAGGTTTCTTGCCAAACCATAGTTCATATGGTGTTGTCTCAACGGATTTAGACGGTGCCCTATTTAACGTGAATGTGGCTGTCTCTAATGCATAACCCCAAAATGATAAAGGCAAATCGGTAAGAGACATCATAGAACACACCATATCTAATAAAGTACGGTTACGACGTTCGGACACACCATTACGCGTTGGTGTTCCAGGTGGCGTGAGTTGTGAAACAATTCCACATTGTCTTAAATGAAGGCCAAACTCGTAACTCAAATATTCACCTCCGTGATCAGATCGTAGAAACTTTATTTTCTTGTTGCGATGATTCTCCACTTCACTCTGAAATTCCTTGAACTTTTCAAATGTTTCAGACTTGTGTTTCATCAAGTAGGTATATCCATACGTACTTAAATCATCTGTGAAGGTCAGAAAATAACGATACCCGCCGCGTGCTTCAACACTCATCGGACCACATACATCGGTATGTATTATTTCCAATAAGTTATTAGCTCGCTCCATTGTTCCGGAGAACGGAGTTTTAGTCATCTTACCCATGAGGCATGGTTCGCAAGTATCAAATGATTCATAATCAAGTGATTCCAAAAGTCCATCCGCATGGAGTTTCTTCATGCGCTTTACACCAATATGACCTAAACGGTAGTGCCACAAGTATGTTGCACTATCATTATCAACTTTGCATATTTTGGCATCAATATTATGAATATGTGTATCACTACGATCGAGATTCAATAAACCATTCACATTGGGTGTATGACCATAGAAGGTTTTATTCATGTAAACAAAACAACAATTATTCTCTGACTTAGATGAATAACCGTATTGCAATAAACATGATATAATCATGTTCATGCTCAACGCAAACACCAAATAACATTTATTTAGGCTCAACACTAATCCCAAAGGTAGAGGGAGTGTGCGATGGTGATCATATCAATCTTGGAAACACTTCCAACACACACCGTCACCTCGCCCTTAACTAGTCTTCGTGTATACTGCAACTCCTGTTTCGAGTTACTAATCTTAGCAACTGAACCGGTATCAAATACCCAGGGGCTACACGAGCACTAGTAAGGTACACATCAATAACATGTATATCAAATATACCTTTGTTTACTTTGCCATCCTTCTTATCTGCCAAGTATTTGAGGCAGTTCCGCTTCTAGTGACCATTTCCTTTGCAGTAGAAGCACTCAGTTTCAGGCTTGGGTCTAGCTTTGGGCTTCTTCACGGGAGCGGCAACTTGCTTGCTGTTCTTCTTGAAGTTCCCTTTCTTTCCCTTGCCCTTTTTCTTAAAACTGGTGGTCTTGTTAACCATCAACACTTGATGCTCTTTCTTGATTTCTACCTCCGCCGATTTCAGCATCGCGAAGAGCTTGGGAATCGTTTTCGTCATCCCTTGCATATTATAGTTCATCACGAAGATCTAGTAGCTTGGTGATAGTGTCTGGAGTACTCTGTCAATCACTATTTTATCTGGAAGATTAACTCCCACTTGATTCAAGCGATTGTAGTATCCAGACATTCTGAGCACATGCTCACTGGCTGAGCTATTCTCCATCATCTTGTAGGCAAAGTACTTGTCAGAGGTCTCATACCTCTCAACACGGGCATGAGCCTGAAATACCAATTTCAGCTCTTGGAACATCTCATATGCTCTATGGCGTTCAAAACGTCTTTGAAGTCCCGGTTCTAAGCCGTAAAGCATGGCACACTGAACTATTGAGTAATCATTAGATCGAGCCTGCCAGACGTTCATAACATCTGCTTTAGCTCCTGCAGCAGGTCTGTCACCTAGCGGTGCATCAAGGACATAATTCTTCTGTGCAACAATGAGGATAATCCTCAGATCATGGACCCAGTTCGCTTTATTGCTACCATCATCTTTCAACTTAGTTTTCTCTAGGAACGTATCAAAAACAGGGGAGCTACATCGCGAGCTATTGATCTACAACATAATTTGTAAAGACATTTTGACTATGTTCATGATAAATTTTAGTTCAAATAATTAAATTACTAATGAACTCCCACTTAAATCAACATCCCTAAAGTTGTCTAAGTGATACATGATCCAAATCAACTAACCCATGTCCGATCACCACGTGAGATGGGGTAGTCATCAATGGTGAACATCTTCATGTTGATCATATCTACTATGACTCATGTTCGACCTTTCGGTCTCTAGTGTTCCGAGACCATGTCTGTACATGCTAGGCTCGTCAAGTTTAACCCAAGTATTCCACGTGTGTAAATCTGGCTTACACCCGTTGTATGTGAACGTAGAGTCTATCACACACGATCATCACGAGGTCCTTCGAAACGATGAACTTTAGCAACGGTGCATACTCAGGGAGAACACTTTTATCTTGAAATTAAGTGAAGGGATCATCTTATAATGCTACCATCGTTCTAAGCAAAATAAGATGCATAAAGGATAAACATCACATGCAATCAAAATATGTGACATGATATGGCCATCATCATCTTGTGCTTTTGATCTCCATCTCCAAAGCATCGGCATGATCTCCATCGTCACCGGCACGACACCTTGATCTCCATCATTGCGTCGGGGTCATCTCGCCAACTATTGCTTCTACAACTATTGCTAACGCATAGCGATAAAGTAAAGCAATTACATGGTGCTTAGTGATTGACACGCAGGTCATACAATAATTAAAGACAACCCTAAGGCTCCTGCCGGTTGTCGTACTCATCGACATGCAAGTCGTGAACTTATTACAAAACATGATCATCTCATACATCAACATATATCACATCATATCTTGACCATATCACATCACAACATGCCCTGCAAAAACAAGTTAGACGTCCTCTGCTTTGTTGTTGCAAGTTTTACGTGGCTGCTACGGGCAACTAGCAAGAACCGTTCTTACCTACGCAAAACCACAACGGTGATTATCAAGTTTGTTGTTTTAACCTTTGAAAGATCGAGGATGTCGCCTAGAGGGGGGGTGAATAGGCGCTTTAAAATAATTACGGTTTAGGCTTGAACAAATGCGGAATAAACCTAGCGGTTAATTTGTCAAGCACAAAACCTACAACAACTAGGCTCACCTATGTGCACCAACAACTTATGCTAAGCAAGATAAACAACTAAGTGATAGCAAGATATATGACAAGAAACAACATGGCTATCACAAAGTAAAGTGCATAAGTAAAGGGCTCGGGTAAGAGATAACCGAGGCACGCGGAGATGACGATGTATCCCGAAGTTCACACCCTTGCGGATGCTAATATCCGTTTGGAGCGGTGTGGAGGCACAATGCTCCCCAAGAAGCCACTAGGGCCACCGTAATCTCCTCACGCCCTCGCACAATGCAAGATGCCGTGATTCCACTAAGGGACCCTTGAGGGCGGTCACCGAACCCGTACAAATGGCAACCCTTGGGGCGGTCACCGAACCCGTACACTTTGGCAACCCTTGGGGGCGGTCACCGAAACCCGTCAAATTGCTCGGGGTAATCTCCACAACCTAATTGGAGACCCCGACGCTTGCCCGGAGCTTTACACCACAATGATTGAGCTCCGAACACCACCAACCGTCTAGGACGCCCAAGCACCCAAGAGGAACAAGCTCAAGGGTACCAAGCACCCAAGAGTAATAAGCTTCTCAACTTGTAACTTCCATGTATCACCGTGGAGAACTCAAACCGATGCACCAAATGCAATGGCAAGGGCACACGGAGTGCCCAAGTCCTTCTCTCCCAAATCCCACCGAAGCAACTAATGCTAGGGAGGAAAAATGAGAGGAAGAACATGAAGGAGAACACCAAGAACTCCAATATCTAGATCCAAGGGGTTCCCCTCACATAGAGGAGAAAGTGATTGGTGGAAATGTGGATCTAGATCTCCTCTCTCTTTTCCCCCCAAAACTAGCAAGAATCCATGGAGGGATTGAGAGAAAGCAAGCTCAAGAGAGGTCAACAATGGAGGAGAGAGAAGTGCTCAAGAACTTGCAAAAAAGGATTAAACTCAAGGGGGAAGAAGACCCCCTTTTATAGGAGGGGGAAAATCCAAACGTTACCCACTTACTCAGCCCGCGACACGCGGTACTACCGCACACGTCTGCGGTACTACCGCAAGGAGTTGTGGTACTACCGTTAGACGGTGCGGTACTACCGCTCGGGCGGCAGTGACCAGACGAGGCCCTGTTGTGTTAAAACAACGAGCGGTAGAACCGCCGGAGCGGTACTACCGCGCGCCCTTGCGGTACTACCACAAGGCAGGGTTCGACTAGGCTGGGAAGGCACGGACTAATAAAATTACATCCGTGGCTACTTCCGCTGATTCTCGGTCAGTGCAAAAATCCGGCACGGTACTACCGCATGCTCAGAGCGGTACTACCGCGTAGGGCGCGGATGTAAAAAATTACTTCCGCTCCTACTTCCGCGCATGCCAGTGTTCTGGGCTAGAGGCCACGGTACTACTGCACCTGAGGAGCGGTACTACCGCATAGCGCGGTACTACCGCTTCCCTGGCCGGTACTACCATGGGCCACTGCGGTACTACTGCTCTGTTGAGCAGTACTTCCGCACGCCACAGAACAATAGCACTTGGAGGCCTTCATTTTGCAGCAAAAGACAACAGAAGGATACAATAAAACCAGAACTGCCATAACTTCTGCAAATGAGCTCTGAATTGAGCAAACTCAAGCTTGTTGGATAGAAGACAACGAGTAGCATCAAAACAGCGACTGGATATAGTAAGAAAAGGCGGGGGAGGTATGCCTAGCTTATAGAGGAGTGAAACCTCCAACAGAGAAGAACCGGCATAACCTCCAACATCGAAAACATCATAGAAGATGCAAGAGAACTCCGTTTTCGATGAACTCGAGCTTGTCATCAAGATGACCATAAGCTCCAAATCTCACAAGGAGAAGAACCAAACAGGAACCAAAAGAGATGATGCAAGGATGCAATGGTTTGAGCTCTCTACGAATGATACGATCAAGCTACTCATCGAGAGCCCCCTTGATAGTACGGCAATCGATCCTATAACCCGGTCTCCCAACTACCATCATGAGACCGGTAAAAGAGAAAACCTATCAAGGGCAAACCTTTGCCTTGCACAAAGTCCACTTGAGCTAGATGATGACGATCTTGACTTCCTCAAGTTGGACCACCTTTCTTGATTGCGTTGGCTCGGTGAAGACTAGTTGATTGCTCCCCCATACTCCACTATGGGTGAGCCACTCTTTGGCTCATCTTCACAAGTCCATTGCCACCACAATGGACGGCAAGCTTCAAGCATATGATCTCTTCCTGATGATCTACTTGAACTTGCACACCGCAACCTAACCCCATAAAGAACTCTCACAAAGACCATGGGTTAGTACACAAAGCGTAATTGACAATGCTTACCATACCATGGGATCGCTTGGTCCCCCTCGGTACATCTTCTACGCTTTGTGTGTTGATCAACTTGATTCACTCTTTGACTTAGTCTTGATCAACCTCTCACATGACCAATCTTTAGGTAATTCCTTGAATAGCATCTTGGTCATCACAAACTCTCCTTGAAACCAACAAATGGACTCCAAGAAAAGCCTATGGACAAATCCTTCAAATATAACTCAAGGCAACCATTAGTCCATAGAGATTGTCATCAATTACCAAAACCAAACATGGGGGCACCGCATGTTCTTTCAACCTTCTTCAAGGACCGGCTGTAGTCAAATTCGATTCAACTAAAGTAGGAGAAACAGACACCCGCCAGTCACCTTTATGCAAAACAAGTTGCATGTCAGTCGGTGGAACCGGTCTCATGTGCATGGACACGTAAGGTTGGTCCGGGCCGCTTCATCCAACAATACCGCCGAATCAAAATAAGACGTTGGTGGTAAGCAGTATGAACCTCACCGCCCACAACTCCTTTGTGGTCAACGCCCTAGTAGTCGTCGCGCTGTGCAACTCCACAACTGTGTGTGAGCTACTTTCCGACGAGAGTGTGCAACCCCGCAGTTAGTGTGTGAGCAACTATGCCAATTAGAGTGTGCAACTCCGCAGTCGCGCGACAGGAACTACTCCGTCATGCGTGTGCAACTCCCATGGCCTGTGCTTGAGCAACTATGACGACAAAGACCATGTAAGCGGTCATGTGTGTGCGACTGTGGTGACGAGATGGTGCAAATCCCGCAGCCGTGCTTGAGCTACTATGCCGACGAGAGTGTGCAACTCCTTAACAGTGCGTGAGAAACTATCCGACGAGAGTGTGCAACTCCGCGGTCCGTGCATGAGTAACTATATCGACCAGGGTGTGCAACTCCACAGTCGCGTGTGAGAAACTACTACCCCGTGCATGTGCAACTACCAGCCCGTGCATGATTAACTATGCCGACGAGAGCATGCACCTCCATGGTTGTGCGTGTGCGACTATGCTGTCGCGCTTGTGCAACTCGCATGGCCGTGCGTGAGCTACTATGCCAATGAGAGTGTGCAACTCTGCAACCGTTTGTGATAAACTATCGGACGAGAGTGTGCAACTCCGCGATCCATGCGTGAGGAAAAAAGACGACCAAGGTGTGCAACTCCGCAGTCGCGCGTGCAACTATTCCCCCGTGTGTGTGCAATTACCGCAGCCCGTGCATGACTAATTATCCGACGAGAGCGTGCAAATCCATGGTCGTGAGTGTGTGACTATGTCACCATGCGTGTGCAACTCTCGTGGCCATGCGTGAGCTACTATGCCAATGAGAGTGTGCAGCTCTGCAACCGTGCGTGAGAAACTATCGGGCGAGAGTGTGCAACTCCGCAGTCCATGTGCGAGTGTTGACCAGGATGTGCAATTCCGCAATCGCACGTGAGCAACTACTCCGCCGCGCTTGTGCAACTCCCGCGGACAACGAAAGTGGGCACCTATACCGACGAGAGTATGCATCTCCGCAGTCGTGCGTTGCGGCTATGCAGACGCGACTGTGCAACTCCGTTGTCACGCGTGTGCGACTATATCGACGAGTGTGCAACTCTGCGTCCTTGCGTGAGCTACTAAGCCATGTGAGTGTGCAACTTTGTGGTCAAGTATGTGCAACTCCCGTAGTCATGTATGACATACTATGTCGACGAGTGTGCACCACCGTGGTCGTGCGTGTGACTATGCCAACCAGAGTGTGCAACTCTGTAGCCGTGTGTGTGTGACCATGCGGACAAAAGTGTGCAACTCTGCAGTCATGCTTGTGCGACTATGCCGCCGAGAGTGTGCAACTAAACGGCCGTGCGTGAGCTACTACGCCGGCGAGAGTGTGCAGCTCTGTGGTCCTGTGTGCGCGACCATGCTGACGAGAGTGTGCAACTCCGTGGCCGTGTGTGAGCTATTACGCCGACGAGTGTGCGGCTCTGTGGTCCTGCGTGTGCGACTATACCGTTGCGTGTGTGCAACTCCCGATGTTGGGTGTGAGCTACTATGCCGACTAGAGTGTGCACCTTCGTGACCGCGTGTGTGCGACTGTGCTGACGAGAGTGTGCAGCTCGGTGGCCATGCCTATGCGATTATGCAGACGAGAGTGGGCAACTCAACGGTCGCGCGTGTTCGACTATGCTGACAAAAGTGTGCAACTCCGCGGTCGTGCATGAGTCGCCGACGAGAATATGCAACCCTGTGGTCCTGTGTGTGCGACTATGTCGCTCCACGTGTACAACTCCTGTTGTCGTGTTGAGCTATTGTACTGACTAGAGTATGCACCTCCTCTATCGCGCGTGTGCGACTATGCTGAAAAGAGTTTGTATTACGGACGAAAAAAATTCTACTACAATTACTAATAAACATTCAATGGGAGTGTGGCACGTCATCTAGCCATTTAATATTACGGTGTGTGCAATTTTTCAATGATTGTATCCAACTGAAAACGATTATGTTTGCAACTATAGCTAAAATTTGACTGCATTTCCTGAAACAGAAAAGTGTTCATCTGTATCATGAATTGGGTAATGGATTCGACTGCATTTCTTAAAAAAAATAGTTAGAATTAGAAAAGGCACTAGATCATGGAAAAAGGCTGCCCTGCATAAAAATTCCTATCATTTATGTAAGAACATTTCGTTGATTTAGTACAAGAACATTTCGTTGGTTAGTACAAGAACACTTCCTTGATTTCATATCTGCCTTGTAATCGAAGCAACAAAACCAAGATTACGCAAGAGTAGGCACGACCGTCTTGGTCCAAAACAGATTTCATTCCAGCCGAAAGAAACTCGAAGGTTAAACCGTCAGAGCCGAGAGACAACATGAAGTGATTGTTCCTCCGATGGTGATGCCGGGCCTCGTACGTATCAGTGGACAAGCCCAGCGACGGTCAGCCAACAAGACCGCCGGAGCGCCGCTCGTTCGCGCGTTCTCCTCCGCCCATAAATACCAGACACTTCATCTTATCTGAATCCACACAGCTCGCAGCAGCGTCTACAAACACAAAATAGCAATCAAATCTCCATCAGTCTTTGATCAATCGAGAAGATGGCCTCCTCCTCTCAAATGCAGAACGCCAGCTAGATCCTCCACTCCCAAATAGTGCGCGTGCTGCTCTCGACGGCACCACCGCACAAATTCGCCAGAGCAAATCCATGGCGCCCTCTTCGTGTTCCTCTCCGCCCGAGCCGCGTGCTACCCTCCTCGGGCTCTTTGCCGCGCTCTTCCTCGGTTTTGGCGTGTGGCTGGGCAACGCCTAGCCAGACCGAGCAGGAGGGCGAATGGGGCACTGGGAGAGGAAGTGGGGGAGATAACATACGGGCCAGAAAACAACAATTGCCACCCAGCGTGGTGGTCTCCGCGTCACATCGCCCTCTTTACATCGGACGGCGCTAGGAAGGACCAAATAGTGCGTAGGCACTTTCTAGTCAAGAAACGAGCGAGCAAGTGAATGAACGACTGAGTGTTGCTACCATCAACATTGGGCCGTGAACAGCGATACAAAGCAGCAACCCAACACCCACAAGGGCAATTTTAAGAGTAGCATAACAAAATTGGTCAAAGTGGCTATAAGCCAACCATAATGGTTATCTCTAGTTTTCAAAATAAAAGATATCTTGCATTGCTTGTGCAAACGATAGTTGTTTTAGAAACAGCTGAACTTGGATATCTTGTCTTTCAGCAACTCATCAATATTTCCACAGTTGGCATCATCACATGCATAATACAGTAATACTAATAACTAAAAGTCCATGTCAAAGAAAATCAAGGTGACAACAATCTCTGGTACCCACGAGTTATGACGCAAGACATGTCCAGATGAGTGTCTGCAGCCTCAACTTCTGAAGATCCGTTCTAATACTTAATATGAACTTATGGAGAACCATTAGAACGCCATAATTAATCTACAAAGTATCACGTTAAAATACTTGCTAGGCAAGTGGAACTGGAGAACGAGACAGGGTAGCAGCAGATAGAGTATAGCACTACTGGAGTTGCCTTCCAAAAAAACGGAGAGGAGGATCATCATCAAATAGGGGATGGTACCAATATGGCTTAGGCACCGGCCACCTGTCGTACAGATTCTTTTCAGTGCAAATTCATGTGAACTAAATAGTAAATGAATTTGCAGTGGGAAACAGCACGAATACCTGTTTTTCTTAACTGTTGCCTCACCCATTATGTCAGTAGCATGGTCCGTTCCTCTTTGTCATAGAAGAAAATAATAACATAAGCACATTGAATGAATAGATAGTAGACAATAAGAACTGAAACATTGTAGAAAAGAAAAAACAAAACAGAGACAAGGAACGAGATGTACCTTTGTGATGGGAGATCAACCCCGCTTAAAACTTCTACAATGATTCTCCTTGGCAGGTAAGGAGTTACATCAGTTTCACCATAGAAGTTCATGCCAGCAAAACGCCCATCAAAAAAACTAACAAGGGGGCCTCCAATCCCAACCTAGTACAAGAAATAGAATGGAGAAGTTGTAATGCCTTGGATAGACTACGATAACTAAGTAATAGGTTCCAACTAAGGGTTGCGGTGGATAGAATTGGGGGGGGGGGGGGGGGGCGGCACCAGTGTACTTTCTTGATTTTACAAGTAGACAGCTTAAGGTCTTCACAATTAAGTTTGTCATCGGCACGCTTCTTGACCATTTTACCGATTGTCCCCATCAATAATCCATCCCCAGCCTCTCGCCCTATAGCTACTACTCTACGTGGCCTCTCCACTGTGCAGAAAATATTCTCCGGACGAATACCATACAGAGGCTTCTGAAGACTGATGACAGCAATGTTATAATCTGAATGGTACAGTTCCAATGTCCCAGCAGCACTCTGATTCGGTGGGAGAAGTACTTTAATCTGCAACGGTAGGTAAAGTCAGCTCAATTAGCCATCATCACACTCAGGAGGACAAGAAAAGCAATTAGGAGCAGCAACCTTCAGTTTCTCATCAATCTTGTCTTCACCAACCCGACTTCTAACCAAACTGGCCGAAGTCAGGATAACAGGCATACCAGTTTTATGCCACTTTATAAGTAGGCCTGTACATGAAAAATATCTCACATCTCCTACACACAAATAACTTTGGCCATTTGTCAGTGGAAACAAATAATAAAACGAATAAATAATCAACACATGACTGTAAAATCACCGTCGTATGAAGAGAGTGAGACAACACTCCGGCCAATATTTGTTACAACTTTTGTTGTAAGTTTAGACCAGACCTGCTCCCCAGAGCTACGATGATCGAGATTGCAATCATAGTCCTTGTAACCATATAATTGACCAAAATCCTCTTCAAATGTATTAAACAATCTCCCATCGGCTGGTTATAGAAAAACAAGAACAGAAGTTGTGTCACTGCAATAGCTAGAAAAAGGTTACAGAAGATAGAAGTCGGTGCTATAGAAAGCAACAACTTACTTTCGAGCACAAGTGGCGGTGGCTGAGGATATCCACATGATTTTAAATAGCTAACATCTGCCATAAATCCTGATGCAATAAAATGATCAATATGAGTACTGAAGATGATATGTATGATAATATCAACATGACATTCTTCGCGAACAAATAGCATTTTTGGAGCGATAATTCACACCTGATGGGACTATGCTGTATACACCAACAGGCAAGGTATATTCACGGAAGTTGGTAGAGTTTGGGCTGCAATAGAACAATGTTCGTTGTCACGATGAGTAAATAGATACACAGAAGTGCTAGTCCAACAGCAAAACAGCAAAAACCAACGTGAGCCAGATCATAGAGAAGGAAACGAGGTAAGAAAGAAGACATGGAAATCAGGCTTATCGAATATGAAACAGATGCATAGGTCAAAAATACGAGCCACATTGTCCATATTTTAGTCTGAACAAAATGACTCTCTTCCTCATTTGAACCCTTTGGGCCATCCCGCAATTAACAAGAGCTTGACAGCTGTTTTCCTAATGAGTTTAGTTTGCTGCGGTTTTTCCATCGGTTTGACCAGGCTAGCAGATCGGTCCACCACTTTGACTCGCTCCCACGAGCCTCAACCCCTCTAGAAGTCCACCATCGTGTGCCCCTTTCTCTACCCGACCTCCACCCCTTGCTGCCCCTTCTAGCGCCGTCTCTCCTCCCTTTCTTCCTCTCACTAGCAGGGGCAGCTAGCTTTGGGGAGATCGCAGCGAGCATGAACTGCAGCTTTTGTGCGTAGGGCAATCCTCCATCCACCATTGGCCCCCTCCTGTCTCTAATCCTCTCCGACAAAACAGACCAGACTAAGAGATCACATGTCAGGTCCTTCTTCCGGAAGCAGAAGGCCCACTCTGGCACGGCGGCCACCAAGCACACTGGCCGAGTTTCCAAGAAGGTGGTGCACCACAAAGAAGCAAGCTGCGGCACATCTTCTCCAGCCAACACCACGTATGCCTAATCCCAATTCAAATGGTTCATATGTCGTTGTCATCCGATCCTTGTGGATAGGTTAATCAACGATCTGATTTTCTTTATTTACTGTTTCTGCTGCAGATCATGTCAACCTCCCCAAAACCTAGGCAGTAGTGTATGTAGAATCAACAGGAAGCTGATTTTCATACTTACCACTTTGTTATTGAGATCTAATTCGTCATGGGGGTTTTCACCTACATTTTTTGGAGTATTAAGGGTTGACAAGTGATTCCATTATTCAGTTGGTAGGTTTTAGTTGACAACTTGGATAAAGAACGGAATAATGTCAATTTGTGAGGATAGGCTTATCCACGAATATTTATTTAAGAACAATATTCCCCTGATGTTTCTATCCTTCGGGTTGCATTTTATCATAGCTAGATGGAAAGAGGAGATGGGCATGTTCTGATTGCTCTTATGGGTGTTGGGAAAATACAAAATAGTGAACGTTTTGCTAAGTGTGAGGTCCATTTCTTACGATAGTTGCATGTAATATATTATCTTATTCAATTCTTCATATGATATTTAAATAAGTGGATTTGTTCAATTCATTGTGAATTGTAACATTTACTCGCTTACTGACCGTCCTATTTCAAGAGATACATGCTAATAGGCACTTCTTTATTACCAAAGAATAATCTTACTCAATTCTTTATATGATATTTAGATAAGTGGATTTGTTCTACTTATTGTGCATTACAAAATATACTCGCTTACTGACCATCCATTTTCAAACTTTGAGATACATACTAATAGGCACTTCTTGAAAAGAAATACTCATCCTTTGTAGCGCACATAGAAGGACTTGTACATCATTTTTCCAAGATAAAGGACTTGCACATCCATGCAAGCACCGCCATCTCCATGCACCGTAAATCACGAGCAGATATACGCAGGACAGACCTCGACACCTTCCAAGCCCAACCCACGTCACCGCCACAAACCATCAACTGTAACCGGATATAAATAGACCAACAACCAATAGAGACATGTACACCCAGCCAACCACGTATATAATATCCCTACAAGCCAGGCAATAGACCATACACATGCCACCAAGGAGAACACACCAATATGCAAAGCAAAGACAGGGGCAATAACGATTGTAGCTACACGATAACTAATTATGGACTAATGCTAGGGACAATGACGATTGTAGCTACACGATAACTAACAATGGGCTAATGCTAGGGCACGGCATGCCGGCACGCTACCATCCCGCTAGTTAGCAACATGAGATGATGCAAGTACCCACCAGCTAGAGGTAGAACGACCCAATTTGTTATTATTGCAGAGATTACTGTGTGAGAACTCTTAAGGCTTCAATGCTTGTATCAAAAGATGGCTCCCCTTAAAAGAGAGGAACTAGAAGAGGTGTGTTTTGAACAGAACAAATATAGATACGTAAATTGGGGATGATATAGCTCACAATCATAAGTACTAGAAGCAAAGGAAACATACGTGAACTTCTCCAAATATTCCAAGTGTTCATAAAGCGCTGCAACTGGTAGGAAGTAGGTAGTCGCATTATCGATATCAACCTTAATGCTCAATCCAACAACATCCCCAGCTAGATTAATAACTGGCCCTCCAATTCCAGCCTAGAACCAATAATAATGAAGTGGTAAGGATCGCAAATGAAAAATTACAATACAAAATATTACTTTGGTGCCCAAAGTTAGAATGGCAAAATTAAAGGGGTAGAGATTACAATGCAATAAATTTGTTCCACATTTTCCCATAAAGGACAGACCCAGTGCATAGAAGCTCCCACACAAGGTGGGGTCTGGGGATGGATTATAGGAACCTAGTCTTACCCCTGCAAAGTGCAATGCAGAGAGGCTGGTTTGAACCCAGGACCTCTTGGCACAAGTGGGGAGGACTTCACCACTGCGCCAGGCCTGCCCTCAAAATGTTTTTTTTTCATCATGCCAAAAAATTACAAAATACTCCCGCCTTTCACAAATATAAGATGTTTTGGATATCTCAAATATGGACTACATACGGACTGAAATGCGTGAACAAACACACTAAAACGTGTTTATATACATCTGTCCAGAAAAAAGTTAGAACATATATATGTGAACGGAGGGAGCAATCAACAGCTTACCTCTGTGATAGGACAAGGGAAAGGGATCAGAGCATCTTTAGCTTGCTCCTGTGAGACATCAATAAGCTTGAAAGGAGTGGTGGCCATCAAAGTGCCCGAGCAGAAGGCTCGCCCAACAGCTACTAGAGTATGCTGCCAATCTATATGAGAATGCAGATTTACAGGACATACTTTTGCTGAGCGGAAGGACGTGACAATCGCAATCTCACTATCATATAGTCCCAAGAACCCATCGAAACTTGCTTTGTTGGAAAGGCGCACATTAGTCTATAGTGAAAAAAGTAAAGCATCAGCCCACAGAACGATCACATTTTTACCTTGAAAAACAAAGCCAAAACTGAGAACATGGTGATTAGCAGTACCAACCCTAAAATTATCAGCTCTGTTTCTGTTTTCTTCAAATTCTGTAACCAAACGTTTTGAAGTCACAAATCTTGATACTACTGGACATGTCATTCCCTTACACTGTAAAGCTACGCCCGAGCATGCAAATAACATCGTATCTCCTGTATAAAATCGTCATTTACATCATGATAACTAGTGATGATTAAATACAAATTCAAAAATTCAGAAGTGGAAAGAAGCGTAATTACCATCATATAAAGCAAGTGAGACAACCTTGGAAGTCAATGAATCATCACAAAATGGATCACCAAATGGCTTCTCTACAAAACTCCGGTTCGAAACAGGTGGATCAGGGCATCCAAATCGTTCCACATAATCTTTATTGCACTTGTCCATGTTCTTGTTAACTAATTAAAAAACATAGTAATTAAACCACAACCGTGAGTTCAAAAAAAAAGTATAGTAAAGCAATATATGCAAGAGAAGGAAGAACCAACAAACATGAAATCACTGACTCACGTTGCACCATTCGTTCTATATTGCGTCTTTGGCGAGGAGTAACAGTTGAAAGCACATAGTCCATCTTCGTCTTCTCTGTCGGCCTGAAGCAAAGAATAATTGGCCAGAAATGCTAAGTAGAGAATCATATTCCTGGTAGATATTAGAGGTCCAAAAGCGAAATTTAAAAAGGCCAATTAAAATTAAAAATAAGGCCTATGCATGGAAAAGAAAGTTGTAGAGAATCATTAATATATTTTTTTGTCCCTTCTAAGAATTTCATCTTTGCTAAAAGGTACATATGAGAACTCATAAGTACTAAAATACTCCCTCCTTTCACCAATATAAGATGTTCTGGAAATTTCAATATGAACTACATGCGGACTGAAATAAGTGAATATACATACTAAAACGCGTCTATATACATCTGATTCAGAAAAAAGTTAGAACATCTTATAATTCAGAAAGGAGGGAGTAACTTTTTAATAAAACACCTCATCCTTCTAACTTTCCTTGATATAAAAACATGGAATATCTTAGCATGCAATGGTCCCTAAAATATTATTTCCTAGTGCAATTGCAGCCAATGCATTGAGTAAGGGCTTGTTTGAGGAAATCTCCAAAGAGAGTGAGGTTAGAGCTATTGGGTCAACTGATTTCTAAAAGCAAATTCTCATTTTTGTCTGTATTATAAATTTTCAATTATTACTAATACTAATTACCAGTATCAAAGACAAAATTAAGGGCCTTTCCCCATCGTCAGTTGGAAACCAAAACAGAAGTACTATCTGCCTGTTATCTCAAAATTGATGTGCTTGTGGAATTACTGGCAGCCAGTTCCTAGCAGTACTGGTTATCATGGAGAGGTAGTGGGAAATAGGCAAAGAGAAGTAGGTGAGATCTCAAAAGAAGAGGAAGAAGAAAATCTTTCGAGACACAGAGATCAATCAAATACTCGACTCGAGCTGATCCATGCGAAGCTACCACTTAATATTAGCAAATTAAAATAGATGCTTACAGCTGAAATAATGGTTCCCCGTCAGGAGTAACAGTTGAAAGCAATGAGCCACGACTGGCTTCTTGGTCCCTCTTCCTCTTCTTTCGCTCTATAATGTGTGTTCCGCGAGGAGTAGCACTTGAAACCAACGAGCCACCACTGGGTTCTTGGTCCCTCTTCCTCTTCTCCCGCTCTATAATGCGTATTTCGCGAGGAGTAGCACTTGAAACCAATGGCCTGGCTTCATGGCCCCTCTTCCTCTTCTCTTTCTGCATCTCTGCAGTCCTGAACCAAAAAATAAATGGATATAAATGCTTAGTAGAGTGTCATATTCCTAGTATGATATTGGAGGCCCTAAGCAAAATTTAAAAGTAGGCGCTATGCATGGAAAAAGGAAGACTTCTAGAAACAAGTTTTTTTTTCATTACATCGTTAATACAATTTTTTGCCCGTTTTAAGAATTACATAGATCTTTGCTAAAAGGAACATACAAGAACTCATAAGCAACACCACCAACAACAACAAAAGTAACAAAGACTTGTAATCACAATAGGGTAGGCTAGAGTTGAAACCCGTCAGATATTTGAAGTTTTTATATCAAGGATGAGACATTTTATCAAAAAGCTAGATTGGTACTTATGAGTCTTCAAATATATTGGCATGCGATGTTCTCCAAAATATAATTTTCTAGTGCTATTGCAGCCAATGCATCCAGTCCATGAGAACACAGATTGGATTTCAACAAGTTCTACTTGTGATGCCATAGTCACTACTCACAGGAATAGCCAACTTGCATGGTTGCATAAGGGACACAATCTAATCGGTTCAGATTACTAATACTAACTAGTACTCCCTCCGTTCCAAGATACTTGTCGTGGTTTTAGTTCAAAACTTGCATGGTTGCACAAGGGGCACAATCTCATCACTTCAGATTACTAATACTAACTACTACTATCGAGCATCAAATTGGGAATCAATAAATCGCACTATGGATAAATAGAAGAGGTCGAATTACTTCTCAAAATCTCGACGGGGGCAGCCACTACTGCTGATGGAGGGATGGTAGGAAACGAAAGGGTCAACGAGAAGTAGATGTGATCTCAAAAGAAGAGGAAGAAGATATATAATCTTTCGAGTCACAGAGATCAATCAAATACTCTACCACTAAACAGTGGAAATAGAGGAGATAATGCTCACAGCCGCTGGTTCCTCGCGCCGATGCACAACCGCGACGGGATGCGCCGGGGTGGATCTGTGAAGGGGTTCCGGCGAGACGATGGATTTGGGGATTTAGGGTTGGGGGGGATCACGGACTTTGCTGTGGCCTCCCTTTCCTTTTCTTTTTCCCTTTTTATGAACCAAACCTTCGGAGTGCTCTGCTTAGGCTAGCTGGCGCTCGAAGGGTGCGCGGTAGTGGGCCGGCCCAGCAGCTCGCGTCCAGATGCTAAAAAACAAAAAGCAATAAGAACATGCAATACCTGGGATTCGAACCCACAAGCCATAATAAACAACGGATTGGCGCTACCACCAACTCAAAAAAAAAAAAAACTACGACAACTTTGTCTCAAAAAAAAAAACCAACTACGACAACTTTGTTCTCCTCTATCCCAAAACCGTTTTGACCCTGCTTCAGTCCAAGTACAAATTATTTGAAAAAAAGGAAACATAAGTTAGAACAAGAATTCACAAATTTTTAAAAAGTTCATCGATTTTGAATAAAATATCATGGATTTTCAAAGAAAATGTTCACAAAAATCAAAAGAAGTTTAGCAATTTTGAAAAAAGTTCACCAGATTTTGACAAAAAACAAGGATTTGAAAAAAGTTCATCAATTTTGATAAAAAAAGGTTCATGAATTTGAAAAAAGTTCAATGAATTTTGAAAAAAGTTCACGGATTTGAAAAAGAATCATCGATTTTGATAAAAAAGTTCACCAGATTTTGAAAAACAGTTCACTGGTTTGAAAAATGTTTAGCGCTTTTGATAAAAAATCACAAATTTGAAAATAGTTCATCGATTTCTAAAATGTTCACAGATTTTTAAAAAGTTCACAAATTCGAAAAAAGTTCATCGATATTGTAAAAAAGTTCACCAGATTCAGAAAAAAAATCATCGATTCTGACAAAAAAATTCACGCATTTCAAAAAATAAAGAAAGAGGAAAAGGAAAAAAAGAAAAAAAAAGGGGGAAGAAGAAAATAATAAAAAGAATGAAATAAATCACGTGAGGTAGGTGGACTAGTTGGCTATCGGCGCTAACACTGAACAAGAGGTCGCGGGGTTGAACCTCGCACGCAAAAGTTTTTTTACAGTTTAAAAACAGAAAAACAGAATGGTAAACGGGCACCATCTATTATCTTTTGGAGAGTGGTGTCTCCTAGATTGGTTAGGTGTCACTTGGGAGCCTTCAAGAGATTGTGGAGTTGAACCAAGGAGTTTGTAAGGGCAAGGAGACCGCCTACTTCATGAAGATCTATCCCGAGTGGGGCTAGTCCTTCGTAGACATAAGCCATGATAGAATAGACAAGGTTGCCTCTTTGTGAACCCTTCGTGGGTGGAGCACTCTGTGGACTCACGCAACCGTTACCCTTCATGGGTTGAAGTCTCCATCAACATGGACATACGATAGCACCACCTATCGGAACCACGCCAAAAATCTTCATGTCTTCATTGCATTTGATCTTCCATCTCTACCCTTTGCTTTTCGCACAATTGCATGCTTTACTATTTCGCTGCACTTTCTCTAGATATGCATGTGTACGAAGTCTTTGTGATATCTTAACTAGTGCCAAAATCTGCCTAATTTCCAAGAGAACTAAAAACTGCACCTTTAGTTGGTTAAGAGTCTATTCACCACCCCCCCCCCCTCTAGAACTATCTTCTCCGATTCTACAACTGGTATTAGAGCTTTGTTCTCCATTGCTTTGGTTTTATCACCATTGGAGGAAGATGGATGTGTCTACTTTGGGGAGTCTTAGACGTAAAGTGCCCATTCTTGATGGAGAGTACTCTTGGGAAGATGAAATGCTTGCTATTGATGACCCACAAGTATAGGGGATCAATTGTAGCTCTTTTCGATAAGTAAGAGTGTCGAACCCAACGAGGAGCAGAAGGAAATGACAAGTGGTTTTCAGCAAGGTAGTGTCTGCAAGTGCTGAAATTGTAAGTAACAAAGTAGTTTGATAGCAAGATAATTTGTAACGAGCAAATAATGATAGTAGTAACAAAAGTGCAGCAAGGTAGCCCAATCCTTCTGAGGCAAAGGACAGGCCAAAACGGTTTCTTATAGTAAGCAAAGCGTTCTTGAGGGTACACGTGAATTTCATCTAGTCACTTTCATCATGTTGATTCGATTCGTGTTCGCTACTTTGATAATTTGATATGTGGGTGGATCGATGCTTAGGTGCTGTTCTTACTTGAACAAACCTCCTACTTATGATTAACCCCCTCGCAAGCATCCACAACTACGAGAAAAGTATTAAGAATAAATTCTAACCATAGCATTAAACTTTTGGATCCAATCAGTCCCTTACGGAATAGCGCATAAACTAGGGTTTAAGCTTCTGTCACTCTCGCAACCCATCATCTAATAACTACTCCACAATGCATTCCCTTAGGCCCAAATATGGTGAAGTGTCATGTAGTCGACGTTCACATGACACCACTAAGGGAATCACAACATACATACTATCAAAAAATCGAACACATATCAAGTTCATATGATTAATTGCAACATGATTTCTCCCGTGACCTCAAGAACAAAAGTAACTACTCACAAATGATAATCATGCTCAAGATCAGAGGGGTATTAAATAGTATATTGGATCCGAACATATAATCTTCCACCAAATAAACCATATAGCAATCAACTACAAGATGTAATCAACACTACTAGTCATCCACAAGCACCAATCTATAGTTCCGGTAACAAGATTGAACACAAGAGATGAACTAGGGTTTGAGATGAGATGGTGCTGTTGAAGATGTTGATGGAGATTGCCCTCCCCAAGATGGGAGAGTTGTTGGTGATGATGATGATGATGATTTCCCCCTCCGGGAGGGAAGTTCCCCCGGCGGAATCGCTCCGCCAGAGGGCAAAAGTGCTCCTGCCCAAGTTCCGCCTCGAGACGGCGGCGCTCCGTCCCGAAAGTCCTCTCCTTATTTTTTCTAGGTCAAAATGACCTATATACCAGAAGATGGGCACCGGAGGTGGGCCTGGTGTTGGGGAACGTAGCATGCAATTTCAAAAAAAAAAATCTACGCTCACGCAAGATCTATCTAGGAGATGCATAGCAACGAGAGGGGAGAGTGTGTCCACGTACCCTCGTAGACCGAAAGCGGAAGCGTTTAGTAACGTGGTTGATGTAGTCGAACGTCTTCGCGATCCAACCGATCCAAGCACCGAACGTACGGCACCTCCGCGTTCAGCACACGTTCAGCTCGATGACGTCCCACGAACTCTTGATCTAGTTGAGGTCGAGGGAGAGTTCCATCAGCACAACGGCGTGGTGACGGTGATGATGAAGTTACCGACGCAGGGCTTCGCCTAAGCACTACGACGATATGACCGAGGTGTGTAACTGTGGAGGGGGGCACCGCACACGGCTAAAAGATTGTCTGTTGTGCCTTGGGGTGCCCCCCTGCCCACGTATATAAAGGAGGGGGAAGGAGGAGGCCGGCCAAGGGGGAGGCGCGCCAAGGGTGGGGAGTCCTACTAGGACTCCAAACCTAGTAGGATTCCCCCCCCCCCTTTCCTTCCAACGGAGAGGAGGAAAGGGGAAAGGAGGGAGAGGGAGAAGGAAAGAGGGGGGTCGGCCCCCTCCCCTAGTCCAATTCGGATTGGGGCAAGGGGGGCGCGCCCCACCTCCTCTGGCCTGCCTCATGTCCTCCACTATGGCCCTTTAGGCCCAATAACTTCCCGAGGGGTTCCGGTAACCTCCCGGTACTCCGAAAAATCCCCGATCTTCTTCGGAACCATTCTGGTGTCCGTATATAACCTTCCAATATATGAATCTTTACCTCTCGACCATTTCGAGACTCCTCGTCATGTCCATGATCTTATCCGGGACTCCGAACAAACTTCGGTCATCAAATCACATAACTCATAATACAAATCATCATCGAACGTTAAGCGTGCGGACCCTACGGGTTCGAGAACTATGTAGACATGACCGAGACACATCTCCGGTCAATAACCAATAGCGAAACCTGGATGCTCATATTGGCTACTACATATTCTACGAAGATCTTTATCGGTCAAACCGCATAACAACATACGTTATTCCCTTTGTCATCGGTATGTTACTTGCCCGAGATTCGATCGTCGGTATCATCATACCTAGTTCAATCTCGTTACCGGCAAGGTTTTTACTCGTTCTATAGTGCATCATCCCGTAACTAACTCATTAGTCAAATTGCTTGCAAGGCTTCATATGATGTGCATTACCGAGAGGGCCCAGAGATACCTCTCCGATACTCGAAGTGACAAATCCTAATCTCGATCTATGCCAACCCAACAAACACCTTCGGAGACACCTGTAGAGCATCTTTATGATCACCCAGTTACGTTGTGACGTTTGATAGCACACAAGGTGTTCCTCCGGTATTCGGGAGTTGCATAATCTCATAGTCAGAGGAATGTGTATAAGTCATGAAGAAAGCTTTAGCAATAAAACTTAACGATCATTATGCTAAGCTAACGGATGGGTCTTGTCCATCACATCATTCTCCTAATGATGTGATCCCGTTCATCAAATGACAATACATGTCTATGGTTAGGAAACTTAACCATCTTTGATTAACGAGCTAGTTAAGTAGAGGCATACTAGGGACACTTTGTTTTGTCTATGTATTCACACATGTATCAAGTTTCCGGTTAATACAATTCTAGCATGAATAATAAACATTTATCATGATATAAGGAAATATAAATAACAACTTTATTATTGCCTCTAGGGCATATTTCCTTCAGTCTCCCACTTGCACTAGAGTCAATAATCTAGATTACATTGTAATGATTCTAACACCCATGGAGCCTTGGTGCTGATCATGTTTTGCTCGTGGAAGAGGCTTAGTCAACGGGTCTGCAACATTCAGATCCGTATGTATTTTGCAAATCTCTATGTCTCCCTCCTTGACTTGATCGCGGATGGAGTTGAAGCGTCTCTTGATGTGTTTGGTTCTTTTGTGAAATCTGGATTCCTTCGCTAAGGCAATTGCTCCAGTATTGTCACAAAAGATTTTCATTGGACCCGATGCACTAGGTATTACACCTAGATCGGATATGAACTCCTTCATCCAGACTCCTTCATATGCTGCATCCGAAGCAGCTATGTACTCCGCTTCACACGTAGATCCCGCCACGACGCTTTGCTTGGAACTGCACCAACTGACAGCTCCACCATTCAATATAAATATGTATCCGGTTTGTGACTTAGAGTCATCCGGATCAGTGTCAAAGCTAGCATCGACGTAACCATTTACGATGAGCTCTTTGTCACCTCCATAAACGAGAAACATATCCTTAGTCCTTTTCAGGTATTTTAGGATGTTCTTGACCGTTGTCCAGTGATCCACTCCTGGATTACTTTGGTACCTCCCTGCTAAACTTATAGCAAGGCACACATCAGGTCTGGTACACAGCATTGCATACATGATAGAACCTATGGCTGAGGCATAGGGAATGACTTTCATTTTCTCTCTATCTTCTGCAGTGGTTGGGCATTGAGTCTTACTCAACTTCACACCTTGTAATACAGGCAAGAACCCTTTCTTTGACTGATCCATTTTTGAACTTCTCCAAAACTTTATCAACGTATGTGCTTTGTGAAAGTCCAATTAAGCGTCTTGATCTATCTCTATAGATCTTGATGCCCAATATATAAGCAGCTTCACCGAGGTCTTTCATTGAAAAATTCTTATTCAAGTATCCTTTTATGCTATCCAGAAATTCTATATCATTTCCAATCAATAATATGTCATCCACATATAATATTAGAAATGCTACAGAGCTCCCACTCACTTTCTTGTAAATACAAGCCTCTCCAAAAGTCTGTATAAAACCATATGCTTTGATCACACTATCAAAGCGTATATTCCAACTCCGAGATGCTTGCACCAGTCCATAAATGGATTGCTGGAGCTTGCACACTTTGTTAGCACCTTTAGGATCGACAAAACCTTTTGGTTGCATCATATACAACTCTTCTTTGAGAAATCCATTAAGGAATGCAGTTTTGACATCCATTTGCCAGATTTCATAATCATAAAACGCGACAATTGCTAACATGATTCGGACAGACTTAAGCATCGCTACGGGTGAGAAGGTCTCATCGTAGTCAACTCCTTGAACTTGTCAAAAACCTTTCGCAACAAGTCAAGCTTTGTAGACAGTAACATTACCATCAGCATCAGTCTTCTTCTTGAAGATCCATTTATTCTCTATGGCTTGCCGATCATCGGGCAAGTCAACCAAAGTCCATACTTTGTTCTCATACATGGATCCCATCTCAGATTTCATGGCCTCAAGCCATTTCGCGAAATCTGGGCTCATCATCGCTTCCTCATAATTCGTAGGTTCGTCATGGTCTAGTAACATGACTTCCAGAACAGGATTGCCGTACCACTCTGGTGCGGAACGTACTTTGGTTGACCTACGAGGTTCTGTAGTAACTTGATCTGAAGTTTCATGATCATCATCATTAGCTTCCTCACTAATTGGTGTAGGCATCACTGGAACTGATTTCTGTGATGAACTACTTTCCAATTCAAGAGAAGGTACCACTACCTCATCAAATTCTACTTTCCTCCCACTCACTTCTTTCGAGAGAAACTCCTTATCTAGAAAGGATCCATTCTTAGCAACAAATATCTTGCCTTCGAATCTGTGATAGAAGGTGTACCCAACAGTTTCTTTTGGGTATCCTATGAAGACGCACTTCTCCGATTTGGGTTCGAGCTTATCAGGCTGAAGCTTTTTCACATAAGCATCGCAACCCCAAATTTTAAGAAACGACAGCTTAGGTTTCTTGCCAAACCACAGTTCATACGGTGTCGTCTCAACGGATTTAGATGGTGCCCTATTTAACGTGAATGCAGCTGTCTCTAATGCATAACCCCAAAACGATAGTGGTAAATCGGTAAGAGACATCATAGATCGCACCATATCTAATAAAGTACGGTTACGACGTTCGGACACACCATTACGTTGTGGTGTTCCAGGTGGCGTGAGTTGCGAAACTATTCCGCATTGTTTTAAATGAAGACCAAACTCGTAACTCAAATATTCGCCTCCGCAATCAGATCGTAGAAACTTTATTTTCTTGTTACGATGATTTTCCACTTCACTCTAAAATTCTTTGAACTTTTCAAATGTTTCAGACTTATTTTTCATTAAGTAGATATACCCATATCTGCTCAAATCATCTGTGAAGGTCAGAAAATAACGATACCCGCCGCGAGCCTCAACACTCATCGGACCGCATACATCGGTATGTATTATTTCCAATAAGTCCGTAGCTCGCTCCATTGTTCCGGAGAACGGAGTCTTAGTCATCTTGCCCATGAGGCATGGTTCGCAAGCATCAAATGATTCATAATCAAGTGATTCTAAAAGTCCATCAGCATGGAGTTTCTTCATGCGCTTTACACCAATATGACCTAAACGGCAGTGCCACAAATATGTTGCACTATCATTATCAACTTTGCATCTTTTGGCATCAATATTATGAATATGTGTATCACCACGATCGAGATTCAACAAAAATAGACCACTCTTCAAGGGTGCATGACCATAAAAGATATTACTCATATAAATAGAACAACCATTATTCTCTGATTTAAATGAATAACCGTCTCGCATCAAACAAGATCCAGATATAATGTTCATGCTCAACGTTGGCACCAAATAACAATTATTCAGGTCTAAAACTAATCCCGAAGGTAGATGTAGAGGTAGCGTGCCGACGGCGATCACATCGACCTTGGAACCATTCCCGATGCGCATCATCACCTCGTCCTTAGCCAATCTTTGTTTGATCCGTAGCCCCTGTTTCGAGTTACAAATATGAGCAACCGAACCGGTATCAAATACCCAGGCACTACTACGAGCATTAGTAAGGTACACATCAATAACATGTATATCAAATATACCTTTGTTCACTTTGCCATCCTTCTTATCCACCAAATACTTGGGGCAGTTCCGCTTCCAGTGACCAGTCCCTTTGCAGTAGAAGCACTCAGTTTCAGGCTTGGGTCCAGACTTGGGATTCTTCCCGGGAGCAGCAACTTGCTTGCTGTTCTTCTTGAAGTTCCCCTTCTTTCCCTTGCCCTTTTTCTTGAAACTAGTGGTCTTGTTAACCATCAACACTTGATGTTCTTTCTTGATTTCTACCTCCGCAGCTTTGAGCATAGCGAAGAGCTCGGGAATTGTCTTATTCATCCCTTGCATATTATAGTTCATCACGAAGCCTTTGTAGCTTGGTGGCAGTGATTGAAGAACTTTGTCAATAACACAATCATCTGGAAGATTAACTCCTAGCTGAGTCAAGTGGTTATTGTACCCAGACATTCTGAGTATGTGTTCACTGACAGAACTGTTCTCCTCCATCTTGCAGCTATAGAACTTGTTGGAGACTTTATATCTCTCAACTCGGGCATTTTCTTGAAATATTAACTTCAACTCCTGAAACATCTCATATGCTCCATGACGTTCAAAACGTCTTTGAAGTCCCGATTCTAAGCCGTAAAGCATGGCACACTGAACTATCGAGGCCTTTCACCCAGCGGTGCATCAAGGACATAATTCTTCTGTGCAGCAATGAGGATAATCCTCAAGTTACGGACCCAGTCCGTGTAGTTGCTACCATCATCTTTCAACTTAGCTTTCTCTAGGAACGCATTAAAATTCAAGGGAACGGTAGCACGGGCCATTGATCTACAACATAGATATGCAAAAACTACCAGGACTAAGTTCATGATAAATTAAGTTCAATTAATCATATTACTTAAGAACTCCCACTTAGATAGACATCCCTCTAGTCATCTAAATGGTCACATGATCCATATCAACTAAACCATGTCCGATCATCACGTGAGATGGAGTAGTTTTCAATGGTGAACATCTCTATGTTGATCATATCTACTATATGATTCACGCTCGACCTTTCGGTCTCCAGTGTTCCGAGGCCATATCTGCATATGCTAGGCTCGTCAAGTTTAACCCGAGTATTCCGCACGTGCAAAACTGTCTTGCACCCGTTGTATGTGAACGTAGAGCTTATCACACCCGATCATCACGTGGTGTCTCGGCACGATGAACTGTCGCAACGGTGCATACTCAGGGAGAACACTTATACCTTGATTTTTTTTGTGAGGGATCATCTTATAATGCTACCGCCGTACTAAGCAAAATAAGATGCAAAATAGATAAACATCACATGCAATCAAGATATGTGGCATGATATGGCCATCATCATCTTGTGCTCATGATCTCCATCACCGAAGCACCGTCATGATCTCCACCGTCACCGGCTTGACACCTTGATCTCCATCGTAGCGTCATTGTCGCCTCGCCAACTATTGCTTCTACGACTATCGCTACCGCATAGTGATAAAGTAAAGCAATTACATGGTGATTGCATTTCATACAATAGAGCGACAACCATAAGGCTCCTGCCAGTTGCCGATAACGATTACAAAACATGATCATCTCATACAACAATTTATATCTCATCACGTCTTGACCATATCACATCACAACATGCCCTGCAAAAACAAGTTAGACGTCCTCTACTTTGTTGTTGCAAGTTTTACGTGGCTGCTACGGGCTTCTAGTAAGAACCGTTCTTACCTACGCATCAAAACCACAACGATTTTTCGTCAAGTGTGCTGTTTTAACCTTCAATAAGGACCGGCCGTAGTCAAACTCGATTCAACTAAAGTTGGAGAAACAGACACCCGCCAGCCACCTGTGTGCAAAGCACGTCGGTAGAACCAGTCTCATGAACGCGGTCATGTAATGTCGGTCCGGGCCGCTTCATCCAACAATACCGCCGAATCAATGTAAGACATTGCTGGTAAGCAGTATGACTATTATCGCCCACAACTCTTTGTGTTCTACTCGTGCATATCATCTACGCATAGACCTGGCTCTGATACCACTGTTGGGGAACGTAGCATGCAATTTCAAAAAAATTCTACGCTCACGCAAGATCTATCTAGGAGATGCATAGCAATGAGAGGGGAGAGTGTGTCCACGTACCCTCGTAGACCGAAAGCGAAAGCTTTTAGTAACGCGGTTGATGTAGTCGAACGTCTTCGCGATCCAACCGATCCAAGCACCGAACGTACGGCACCTCTTCATTCAGCACACGTTCAGCTCGATGACGTCCCACGAACTCTTGATCCAGTTGAGGTCAAGAGAGAGTTCCGTCAGCACGACGGCGTGGTGACGGTGATGATGAAGTTACCGACGCAGGGCTTCGCCTAAGCACTACGATGATATGACCGAGGTGTGTAACTGTGGAGGGGGGCACCGCACACGGCTAAAAGATTGTCTGTTGTGCCTTGGGGTGCCCCCTGCCCACATATATAAAGGAGGGGGGAGGAGGAGGCCGGCCAAGGGGGAGGTGCGCCAAGGGAGGGAGTCCTACTAGGACTCCAAACCTAGTAGGATTCGCCCCCCCCCCCCCTTCCATCCAACGGAGAGGGGGAAAGGGGAAAGGAGGGAGAGGGAGAAGGAAAGAGGGGGCCGGCCCCCTCCCCTAGTCCAATTCGGATTGGGGCAAGGGGGGCGCGCACCACCTCCTATGGCCTGCCTCCTCTCCTCCACTATGGCCCATTAGGCCCAATAACTTTCCCGGGGGGTTCCGGTAACCTCCCAGTACTCCAAAAAATCCCCGATCTTCTTCGGAACCATTCCAGTGTCCGTATATAACCTTCCAATATATGAATCTTTACCTCTCGACCATTTCGAGACTCCTCGTCATGTCCGTGATCTTATCCGGGACTCCGAACAAACTTCGGTCATCAAATCACATAACTCATAATACAAATCGTCATCGAACGTTAAGTGTGCGGACCCTACGGGTTCGAGAACTATGTAGACATGACCGAGACACATCTCCGGTCAATAACCAATAGCGGAACTTGGATGCTCATATTGGCTCCTACATATTCTACGAAGATCTTTATCGGTCAAACCGCATAACAACATACGTTATTCCCTTTGTCATCGGTATGTTACTTGCCCGAGATTCGATCGTCGGTCTCATCATACCTAGTTCAATCTCGTTACCGGCAAGTCTCTTTACTCGTTCTGTAGTGCATCATCCCATAACTAACTCATTAGTCACATTGCTTGCAAGGCTTCATATGATGTGCATTACCGAGAGGGCCCAGAGATACCTCTCTGATACTCGGAGTGACAAATCCTAATCTCGATCTATGCCAACCCAACAAACACCTTCGAAGACACGTGTAGAGCATATTTATGATCACCCAGTTACGTTGTGACGTTTGATAGCACACAAGGTGTTCCTCCGGTATTCGGGAGTTGCATAATCTCATAGTCAGAGGAATGTGTATAAGTCATGAAGAAAGCTTTAGCAATAAAACTTAACGATCATTATGCTAAGCTAACAGATGGGTCTTGTCCATCACATCATTCTCCTAATGATGTGATCCCGTTCATCAAATGACAATACATGTCTATGGTTAGGAAACTTAACCATCTTTGATTAATGAGCTAGTTAAGTAGAGGCATACTAGGGACACTTTGTTTTGTCTATGTATTCACACATGTATCAAGTTTCCGGTTAATACAATTCTAGCATGAATAATAAACATTTATCATGATATAAGGAAATATAAATAACAACTTTATTATTGCCTCTAGGGCATATTTCCTTCACCTGGGTGAGCACAACCCACCAGGGCGCGCCTGGGGGCCCAGGCGCGCCCTGGTGTCTTGTGCTCACCAGGGTGGCCCCCTCTGGTACTTATTTGCTCCAATATTCTTTATTTATTCCATAAAAATTCTCCGTAAAGTTTCAGCTTGTTTGGAGTTGTGCAGAATAGGTAGCCTGACGTAGCTTTTCCAGGTCCATATTTCCAGCTGCCAGAATGCTCCCTCTTTGTGTGTACCTTGCATATTATGAGAGAAAAGGCATTAGAATTACTCCAAAAAGCATTATTATGCATAAATAATAGTAGGAAAACATGATGTAAAATGGACGTATCAACTCCCCCAAGCTTAGACCTCGCTTGTCCTCAAGCGAAAGCCGAAATCGAAAAACATGTCCACATGCTTAGAGAGAGAGGTGTCGATAAAAACAAAATACGGACATAGAAGCATCATGTAGATTATTATAACAGCAACAAATTTAAACATAAAGCTTTTATCATAGAACTTTTTGAAGGAAAGATGCCCTAGAGGCAATAATAAAGTTATTATTTTATTTCCTTATGTCATGATAAATGTTTATTATTCATGCTAGAATTGTATTAACCGGAAACTTGATACATGTGTGAATACATAGACAAAACAAAGTGTCCCTAGTATGCCTCTACTTAACTAGCTCATTAATCAAAGATGGTTAAGTTTCCTAACCATAGACATGTATTGTCATTTGATGAACGGGATCACATCATTAGGAGAATGATGTGATGGACAAGACCCATCTGTTAGCTTAGCATAATGATCGTTAAGTTTTATTGCTAAAGCTTTCTTCATGACTTATACACATTCCTCTGACTATGAGATTATGCAACTCCCGAATACCGGAGGAACACCTTGTGTGCTATCAAACGTCACAACGTAACTGGGTGATCATAAATATGCTCTACACGTGTCTTCGAAGGTGTTTGTTGGGTTGGCATAGATCGAGATTAGGATTTGTCACTCCGAGTATCAGAGAGGTATCTCTGGGCCCTCTCGGTAATGCACATCATATGAAGCCTTGCAAGCAATGTGACTAATGAGTTAGTTATGGGATGATGCACTACAGAACGAGTAAAGAGACTTGCCGGTAACGAGATTGAACTAGGTATGATGAGACCGACGATCGAATCTCGGGCAAGTAACATACCGATGACAAAGGGAATAACGTATGTTGTTATGCGGTTTGACCGATAAAGATCTTCGTAGAATATGTAGGAGCCAATATGAGCATCCAAGTTCCGCTATTGGTTATTGACCGGAGACGTGTCTCGGTCATGTCTACATAGTTCTCGAACCCGTAGGGTCCGCACGCTTAAAGTTCTGTGACGATTTGTATTATGAGTTTTTGTGTTTTGATGAACCGAAGTTGTTCGGAGTCCCGTATGAGATCGGGGACATGATGAGGAGTCTCGAAATGGTCGAGAGGTAAAGATCGATATATTGGAAGGCTATATTCGGACATCGGAAAGGTTCCGAGTGATTCGGATATTTTTCGGAGTACCGGAGAGTTACGGGAATTCGTATTGGGCCTTAATGGGCCATACGGGAAAGGAGAGAAAGGCCTCAAGGGTGGCTGCGCCCCTTCCCCATGGACTGGTCCGAATTGGACTAGGGAAAGGGGGCGCCCCCTTCCTTCCTTCTCCTTCTCCCTTCCCCTTTTCCTATTCCATGTGGGAGGTGGAATCCTACTAGGACTAGGGAGTCCTAGTAGGACTCCACACCTTGGGCGCGCCCTGTGAGGGCCGGCCTCCTCCTCCCTCCATCCTTTATATACATGGCCAGGGGGCACCCCATAGACACAACAATTGATCATTGATCTCTTAGCCGTGTGCGGTGCCCCCCTCCACCATAATCTACCTCGATCATATCGTAGCGGTGCTTAGGCGAAGCCCTGCGTCGGTAGCATCATCATCACCTTCACCACGCCGTCGTGCTGACGAAACTCTCCTGTGAAGCTTTGCTGGATCGGAGCTCGCGGGACATCATCGAGTTGAACGTGTGCTGAACTCGGAGGTGCTGTGCGTTCGGTACTTGGATCGGTCGGATCGTGAAGACGTACGACTACATCAACCGCGTTGTGCTAACGCTTCCGCTTTTGGTCTACGAGGGTACGTGGACACACTCTCCCCTCTCGTTGCTATGCATCACCATGATCCTGTGCGTGCGTAGGAATTTTTTTGAAATTACTACGTTCCCCAACAGTGGCATCCGAGCCTGGTTTTATGCGTAGATGTTATATGCACGAGTAGAACACAAGTGAGTTGTGGGCGATACAAGTCATACTGCTTACCAGCATGTCACACTTTGGTTCGGCGGTATTGTTGGATGAAGCGGCCCGGACCGACATTACGCGTACGCTTACGCGAGACTGGTTTTACCGCCGTGCTTTGCACACAGGTGACTAGCGGGTGTCAGTTTCTCCAACTTTAGATGAACCGAGTGTGGCTATGCCCGGTCCTTGTGAAGGTTGAAACAACACTAACTTGACGAACTATCGTTGTGGTTTTGATGCGTAGGTAAGAACGGTTCTTGCTCAGCCCGTAGCAGCCACGTAAAACTTGCAACAACAAAGTAGAGGACGTCTAACTTGTTTTTGCAGGGTATGTTGTGATGTGATATGGTCAAGACATGATGCTATATTTTATTGTATGAGATGATCATGTTTTGTAACTGAGTTATCGGCAACTGGCAGGAGCCATATGGTTGTCGCTTTATTGTATGCAATGCAATCGCCCTGTAATTGCTTTACTTTATCACTAAGTGGTAGCGATAGTCGTAGAAGCAATAGTTGGCGAGACGACAACGATGCTACGATGGAGATCAAGGTGTCGCGCCAGTAACGATGGTGATCATGACGGTGCTTCGGAGATGGAGATCACAAGCACAAGATGATGATGGCCATATCATATCACTTATATTGATTGCATGTGATGTTTATCCTTTATGCATCTTATTTTGCTTTGTTTGACGGTAGCATTATAAGATGATCTCTCACTAAATTTCAAGGTAAAAGTGTTCTCCCTGAGTATGCACCATTGCCAAAGTTCGTCGTGCCGAGACACCACGTGATGATCGGGTGTGATAAGCTCAACGTTCATCTACAACGGGTGCAAGCCAGTTTTGCACACGCAGAATACTCGGGTTAAACTTGACGATCCTAGCATATGCAGATATGGCCTCGGAACACTGAGACCGAAAGGTCGAGCGTGAATCATATAGTAGATATGATCAACATAGTGGTGATCGGTTATGGTTTAGTTGATTTGGACCACGTGATCACTTAGATGATTAGAGGGATGTCTTCTAAGTGGGAGTTCTTAAGTAATATGATTAATTGAACTTTAATTTATCATGAACTTAGTCCTGGTAGTATTTGCAAATTATCTTGTAGATCAATAGCTCGCGTATAGCTCCCCTGTTTTATTCCTAGAGAAAACTAAGTTGAAAGATGATGGTAGCAATGATGCGGACTGGTTCCGTGATCTGAGGTTTGTCCTCATTGCTGCACAGAAGAATTATGTCCTTGATGCACCGCTAGGTGACAGAACTATTGCAGGAGCAGATGCAGACGTTATGAACGTTTGACAAGCTCGGTATGATGACTACTTGATAGTTTAGTGCACCATGCTTTACGGCTTAGAACCGGGACTTCAAAAACGTTTTGAACGACATGGAGCATATGAGATGTTCCAAGAGATGAAATCGGTATTTCAGACTCATGCCCGTGTCGAGAGGTATGAGACCTCTGACAAATACTTTGCCTACAAGATGGAGGAGAATAGCTCAACCAGTGAGCATGTGCTCAGAATGTCTGAGTACTACAGTTGCTTGAATCAAGTGGGAGTTAATCTTCCGGATAAGATAGTAATTGACAGAATTCTCTAGTCACTATCACCAAGTTACTGGAACTTCGTGATGAACTATAATATGCAAGGGATGACAAAAATGATTCCCGAGCTCTTCGTGATGCTGAAATCAACGAAGGTAGAAATCAAGAAAGAGCATCAAGTGTTGATGGTTAACAAGACCACTAGTTTCAAGAAAAGGGCAAAGGGAAGAAGGGGAACTTCAAGAAGAATAGCAAGCAAGTTGCTACTCCCGGGAAGAAGCCCAAGTCTGGAGCTAAGCCTGAAACTGAGTGCTTCTACTGCAAAGGGACTGGTCACTGGAAGCGGAACTGCCCCAAGTATTTGGCGGATAAGAAGGATGGCAAAGTGAACAAAGGTATATTTGATATACATGTTATTGATGTGTATTTTACTAGTGTTCATAGTAGCCCCTGGGTATTTGATACTGGTTTAGTTGCTAACATTAGTAACTCGAAACAGGAGTTGCAAAATGAACAGAGACTAGTTAATGACGAGGTGACGATATGTGTTGGAAGTGATTCCAAGGTTGATAAGATCACCATCGCACACTCCCTCTACCTTCGGGATTAGTGTTGGACCTAAATAAATGTTATTTGGTATTTGCGTTGAGCATGAATATGATTGGATCATGTTTATTGCGATACGGTTATTCATTTAAGTCAGAGAATAATTGTTGTTCTGTTTAAATGAATAAAACCTTCTATGGTCATACACTCAATATAAATGGTTTATTGAATCTCGATCGTAGTGATACACACATTCATAATATTGATGCCAAAAGATGCAAAGTTGATAATGATAATGCAACATATTTTATGGCACTGCCGTTTAGGTCATATTGGTGTAAAGCGCATGAAGAAACTCCATTCGGATGGACTTTTGGAATCACTTGATTATGAATCATTTGATGCTTGCGAACCATGCCTCATGGGCAAGATGACTAAAACTCCGTTCTCCGGAACAATGGAGCGAGCTACGGACTTATTGGAAATAATACATACCGATGTATGCGGTCCGATGAGTATTGAGGCTCGCGGCGGGTATCGTTATTTTCTGACCTTCACAGATGATTTGAGCAGATATGGGTATATCTACTTAATGAAACACAAGTCTGAAACGTTTGAAAAGTCCAAAGAATTTCAGAGCGAAGTAGAAAATCATCGTAACAAGAAAATAAAGTTTCTACGATCTGATCGCGGAGGCAAATATTTGAGTTACGAGTTTGGTCTTCATTTAAAAATGTGGAGTAGTTTCGCAACTCACGCCACCTGGAACACCACAGCGTAATGGTGTGTCCGAATGTCGTAACCGTACTTTATTAGATATGGTGCGATCTATGATGTCTCTTACCGATTTACCACTATCGTTTTGGGGTTATGCATTAGAGACAGCTGCATTCACGTTTAATAGGGCACCATCTAAATCCGTTGAGACGACACCGTATGAACTTTGGTTTGGCAAGAAACCTAAGCGTCATTTCTTAAAGTTTGGGGCTGCGATGCTTATGTGAAAAAGCTTTAGCCTGATAAGCTCGAACCCAAATCAGAGTAGTGCGTCTTCATAGGATACCCAAAAGAAACTGTTGGGTACACCTTCTATCACAGATCCGAAGGCAAGATATTTGTTGCTAAGAATGGATCCTTTCTAGAGAAGGAGTTTCTCTCGAAAGAAGTGAGTGGGAGGAAAGTAGAACTTCATGAGGTAGTGGTACCTTCTCTTGAATTGGAAAGTAGTTCATCACAGAAATCAGTTCCAGTGATGCCTACACCAATTAGTGAGGAAGTTAATGATGATGATCATGAAACTTCGGATCAAGTTGCTACCGAACCTCGTAGGTTAACCGGAGTACGTTCCACACCATAGTGGTACGGTAATCCTGTTCTGGAAGTCATGTTACTAGACCATGACGAACCTACGAACTATGAGGAAGCGATGATGAGCCCAGATTCCGCGAAATGGCTTGAGGCCATGAAATCTGAGATGGGATCCATGTATGAGAACAAAGTATGGACTTTGGTTGACTTGCCCGATGATCGACAAGTCATTGAGAATAAATGGATCTTCAAGAGGAAGACAGACGCTGATAGTATTGTTTCTATCCACAAAGCTCGAATTGTCGCAAAAGGTTTTCGACAAGTTCAAGGTGTTAACTACGATGAGATTTTCTCACTCGTATCGATGCTTAAGTCTGTCCGAATCATGTTAGCAATTGCCGCATTTTATGAAATCTAGCAAATGGATGTCAAAACTACATTTCTTTAATGGATTTATTAAAGAAGAGTTGTATATGATGCAACCAGAAGGTTTTGTCAATCCTAAAGGTGCTAACAAAGTGTGCAAGCTCCAGCGATCCATCTATGGACTGGTGCAAGCATCTCGGAGTTGGAATATACGCTTTGATAAGGTGATCAAAGCATATGGTTTTATACAGACTTATGGTGAAGCCTGTATTTACAAGAAAGTGAGTGGGAGCTCTGTAGCATTTCTGATATTATATTTGGATGACATATTGCTGATTGGAAATGATATAGAATTTCTGGATAGCATAGAAGGATACTTGAATAAGAATTTTTCAATAAAAGACCTCGGTGAAGCTGCTTAAGTATTGAGCATCAAGATCTATAGGGATAGATCGAGACGCTTAATAAGACTTTCACAAAGCACATACCTTGACAAAGTTTTGAAGGAGTTCAAAAAGTATCAGTCAAAGAAAGAGTTCTTGCCTGTATTCAAGGTATAAAGTTGAGTAAGACTCAAAGCAAGACCACGGCAGAAGATAGAGAGAGATTGAAAGTCATTCCCTATGCCTCAGCCATAGGTTCTATAAAGTATGCCATGCTATGTACCAGACCAGTTGTGTGCCTTGCTATGAGTTTAGCAAGGAGGTACGATAGTGATCTAGGGATAGATCACTGGATAGCGGTCAAAGTTATCCTTAGTTACCTAAGAGGACTGAGGAAATATTTCTCGGTTATGGAGGTGATAAAAGAGTTCATCGTAAAAGGTTACGTCGATGCAAGCTTTTACACCGATCCAGATGACTCAGAGTCTCAATCTGGATACATATTGAAAGTGGGAGCAATTAGCTAGAGTAGCTCCGTGCAGAGCATTGTAAACATAGAAATTTGCAAAATACATACGGATCTGAATGTGGCAGACCCGTTGACTAAACTTCTCTCACAAGCAAAACTTGATCACACCTTAGTACTCTTTGGGTGTTAATCACATGGCGATGTGAACTAGATTATTGACTCTAGTAAACCCTTTGAGTGTTGGTCACATAGCGATGTGAACTATTGGTGTTAATCACATGGTGATGTGAACTATTGGTGTTAAATCACATGGCGATGTGAACTAGATTATTGACTCTAGTGCAAGTGGGAGACTGAAGGAAATATGCCCTAGAGGCAATAATAAAGTTATTATTTTATTTCCTTATGTCATGATAAATGTTTATTATTCATGCTAGAATTGTATTAACCGGAAACTTGATACATGTGTGAATACATAGACAAAATAGAGTGTCACTAGTATGCCTCTACTTGACTAGCTCGTTAATCAAAGATGGTTATGTTTCCTAACCATAGACATGAGTTGTCATTTGATTAACGGGATCACATCATTAGGAGAATGATGTGATTGACTTGACCCATTCCGTTAGCTTAGCACTTGATCGTTTAGTATGTTGCTATTGCTTTCTTCATGACTTATACATGTTCCTATGACTATAAGATTATGCAACTCCCGTTTACCGGAGGAACACTTTGTGTGCTACCAAACGTCACAATGTAATTGGGTGATTATAAAGGTGCTCTACAGGTGTCTCCGAAGGTACTTGTTGAGTTGGCGTATTTCGAGATTAGGATTTGTCACTCCGATTGTCGGAGAGGTATCTCTGGGCCCACTCGGTAATGCACATCACTATAAGCCTTGCAAGCATTGTAACTAATGAGTTAGTTGCGGGATGATGTATTACGGAACGAGTAAAGAGACTTGCCGGTAACGAGATTGAACTAGGTATTGAGATACCGACGATCGAATCTCGGGCAAGTAACATACCGATGACAAAGGGAACAACGTATGTTGTTATGCGGTTTGACCGATAAAGATCTTCGTAGAATATGTGGGAGCCAATATGAGCATCCAGGTTCCGCTATTGGTTATTGACCGGAGACGTGTCTCGGTCATGTCTACATAGTTCTCGAACCCGTAGGGTCCGCACGCTTAAAGTTCTGTGACGATTTGTATTATGAGTTTTTGTGTTTTGATGAACCGAAGTTGTTTGGAGTCCCGGATGAGATCGGGGACATGACGAAGAGTCTCGAAATGGTCGAGAGGTAAAGATCGATATATTGGAAGGCTATATTCGGACATCGGAAAGGTTCCGAGTGATTCGGGTATTTTTCGGAGTACCGGAGAGTTACGGGAATTCGTATTGGGCCTTAATGGGCCATACGGGAAAGGAGAGAAAGGCCTCAAGGGTGGCTGCGCCCCTTCCCCATGGACTGGTCCGAATTGGACTAGGGAAAGGGGGCGCCCCCTTCCTTCCTTCTCCTTCTCCCTTCCCCTTTTCCTATTCCATGTGGGAGGTGGAATCCTACTAGGACTAGGGAGTCCTAGTAGGACTCCACACCTTGGGCGCGCCCTGTGAGGGCCGGCCTCCTCCTCCCTCCATCCTTTATATACATGGCCAGGGGGCACCCCATAGACACAACAATTGATCATTGATCTCTTAGCCGTGTGCGGTGCCCCCCTCCACCATAATCTACCTCGATCATATCGTAGCGGTGCTTAGGCGAAGCCCTGCGTCGGTAGCATCATCATCACCTTCACCACGCCGTCGTGCTGACGAAACTCTCCTGTGAAGCTTTGCTGGATCAGAGCTCGCGGGACGTCATCGAGTTGAACGTGTGCTGAACTCGGAGGTGCCGTGCATTCGGTACTTGGATCGGTCGGATCGTGAAGACGTACGACTACATCAACCGCGTTGTGCTAACGCTTCCACTTTCGGTCTACGAGGGTACGTGGACACACTCTCCCCTCTCGTTGCTATGCATCACCATGATCCTGTGTGTGCGTAGGAATTTTTTTGAAATTACTATGTTCCCCAACACTTTTATTATAGACTTCTCATGAATAAGTGACAATTCATCACACAATTGAAGTATAAAGCATAAACTCTATTAGAAACCAACAAACTATGTTCTCAGCCAACTTTGCAACTACAATTCATCATCTTTTCAGGAAGGGTCACGTATCGGAGCCTTTAGGCAAGTCCACATACTCAACCATCATATAGTCTTCTATGATTGCTAACACTCACCGTATACACATGAGCAAAACGTTTCAACCGGATACATAGAAAGATAGGGGCTTATAGTTTCGCCTCCCAACTTATTCACCTCAAGGGTGATGTCAACAATAATAACTCATGCTACCCATATTCAACTGGACATATGTGCCTAGATCTTTCCTCACCACATGATGCTTGCCAAAGGAGAAAATAAAAAGGAATAGGGAGAAAAACTTTGACTCTTTGCATAAAAGTAAATACATAAAAGTAAAAGATAGGCCCTTCGCAGAGGGAAGCAAAGGTTGCCATGCGCTTATTTATTTGTATGCTCAACCCCTTAGTGCAAAAGAACGTCACGTTGTATTGCCCCTTGTGATGGCAACCTTTATTATGCAGTCGTTCGCTTTTATTCTTCACCATCACAAGTTCGTACAACGCTCAAATTTCCCTTACACTAAATGATCTCACACTTTTAGAAGCAATTTTTATTGCCTTATTGCACCGATGACAACTTACTTGAGGGATCTTGCTCAATCCCTAGGTAGGTATGGTGGACTCTTGAAAATAAGATTTGGGTTTAAGGGTTTTTGGATGCACAAGTAGTATCTCTACTTAGTGCGGAATTTTTGGCTAGCAAAGATAGGGGGCAAGCACCACATGTTAAAGGATCTATGACAATATAACTTCTATGTGAATATGAACAAACACGAATCATTACATTGTCTTCCTTGTCCAACGTCAACAATTTTGGCATATAATATTTTGATCGGGGCTCACAATCACAAAAGATTTCTAGGATAGTGTATTTATATGTGAATCTTCTCGTCCCTTATTAATTTTTTCATGAATTGCATCATTGACCAATGCTATGTTTGTCAATCTCTAATAAAATTTCCTACTTATACTTTTCCTCATGTGGTGTCATCACCTACCATAAGATTAGTAGATGATCTTTTTCATTTATTTCCTTTCTTTATATGTATTTCCTTTCTTTTTATTGCAACATGAAAGTAAAGAAAGCAAAAACTCAAACTAAACTTTATTATATATCTCGCACACGATTACAAGGATAGATCACTAAGCAAACTCTTGAAAAGAAAGGATCGAACTAAACTTTTATTCATCTAAAGCAAAAGATAACTATGAATCGAACTAAGATAAGTAAAGGCAAAAGATAGTAGGGATGATACGATACCGGGGCACCTCCCCCAAGCTTGGCGGAAGCCAAGGGGAGTGCCCATACCCGATACTTAGTTTTCTTTTGGTGATGAAGAAGATGGTGGTGGTGGTGTAGTAGTGGTATTGTCCTTCTTCCTTAGCTTACGCTTGAGGATGAAATTTTCCTCCTTCAATTCACCGACCTCCTGTTCAAGCTCCAGTACCTTCTTGCATAGATCTTGCTTATTTTCTTGCAAAAGGCGGAAGGGTATGAACTGAACCTTAGGCCTTCTTGCATAGATCTTGCTTATTTTCCGTTTCGATGTGTCTTTCGGCCTGTTAAAGGCCCGCATCACAGTTGGGCCGTTTATGGTCCGACCTGACTTTGGGTCCATTACCGGCCCATGTTCTCCATGGCACTATTCCAGTCCGACTTGACTATCGACATGTTAAAGGCCCATGATGTACATATGACCGCTTTCGGCCCGATAAGATTTCGGCCTGTTAACAGCGACATGGAAATGGGCCAAGAATTAACTGATACTTATTTGGGCCTGCCAGTGGCCTGTGGGCTCGTTCCCATTCGGGCCTACGAGCTTTCGGCCTGTTAATAGCCTGGTAAGAGCCCATGTTTGCATGGGCCCACATTCGAGCCCAAAATACTTTTCTTGCCACGTGATGGCCCATGATTGTAACGGGTCTCGTAGACTGAACTTCCGAGTCAGGCCCATGTAGTTTAGGATCCACTTATTTATGAGTTGACCAGCCCAATTACGACCTGCTTTGACTACCCATTTTCATTCTGTTCGGATGACATCCAGGTAATGTTTTGGCCTGTTGGCCCCCATTTCAACTATAGCATATAAATAACAAAGAATTATCCTACTCTACAACCCCCTAAAAAAACTACACTATACAATAGAGATTAAGGCACATAAACGAAGAATAACCATACACTATACAATAAAGAAATTACGGCAGATTAGATCCACTTGGCATCGTAGTTCGCCACCAATGACAATAAAGCATAAAAAACAGCAAATTGCATACACTAGGCACATATAGCTCATACATCATGGGCGCGCATCAACACAAACTTACCATTTGAACTATAATCTCTTCAGAAAATAGGATTGGCCGGATTCAGAGAGCACATATTTCAGTCTGCAAAATCTCCACTTTCTTTGTGGTTTCCTCAGTCTTTTGTTTCATTTTTTGATTTTTGCATCTGATATATGCACTTGCAATCTCAACATGCTGATTGAATCTCGAGACTCACATGCACACTGTCTTGCCACCTCTAGTTGACACTCTAGAATATCAGGACATTTCAATTCCAATCCATAATCATTTGGTAACGGTCATGTCGCATTGCTCTGAGAGCTTTGTGCTGATGTTACAAGAGTGAAGTGAGCAAGACAGACTATCTTGTACATGGCAAAACAGAACATCAGATATATCTTGCATATAAGTAAGCAAGCAGTTAACCATTGTGTAGCTCGTATTAACTAGCTGGAACATTGTGTGCCATGTTTCAAATGAGTGTTAGGGAGCATAATGAACATCATAGGGATCCATACAAACCTACTAAATCAAGCAAAACTATGCAATCATTAGCCTCGTATAAACTAGAATGTGAGCCTCATACAATAATAGTTGGTTAACGCACTTCAAAGCTTCAGGCATGCTATACAAGCTAGGACAGGAAAAATAGCAATTAAAATGATGATTATTTTGTCTCTTTGTAATTCCATTGTAACTTATATTGTCTTAGTTTGATAGATTAGTGGAGTCGATATCAATTTGCTTTTCCTGTACTTCTGAATAAGTCATGAGATTTGTTGTTTCCTTTGATAAACCACTGTGGGTTTTTCAGAAACTTTTTGCTCCAAAAAGATACTATTCCATTGATCGTGTTTTCCGGAAGCTGTGGGCCGGACTCATCTTGCTGAATTCCACCAGATAGAAGGTAGCCACTTGCCAATGTGGTGTTTAATTGATTTGATATTTGGTACATTCTTGTATTTTACAGTGCTTTTGATTGTGATTTAAACACCACCAACAGGATGGAGGGCATAATATTTGACAACTTCAATAAATAATGTGTGATAGTGACTTGTTCTGCAATTTGGTGACTTGTCTTGAACTTGATTAATGCTATATCCCAGGAGCAGATATTCTTAAATTGACCATGTTGCAGTAATACAACCATGCTCTTTAAGTAGGAACATAAGAATAAGCGTCTATTAGGCTCTTATATCTCACGATTGATCTCTATGTGAATTGTATTCTTTTTTGTTGCTGACTGACAAATGGGTTCTTACCCTGAGGCATCCACTTATCACCCATCTGTAGTGTTTTTATCCATCCAACTGTTCTTTATTTTCTTACTTGTCATCTAGGAGTACATATCTGCTATGCCCAGTACTCTTTATACATAAAGATTTAAGAATGCCATCTCTCGTTTTCTGTCTCTTAGGCATGTCAAATCTGCGTTTCAAACCTGCCTACAATCCATGCACTGAACCAAACATGGAAATTTTCAGGTCAGAACAAATTCGATTGATATTATTTTCAAGATTATTGTGATCCCATGAGTCATTATTATGTTTATTTTTTAAGTTATCATGAAGGTTTGAAGAAATGGGTGGAAATAGGCAACTCAGGCATGTTCAGACATGGAATGCTACTTCCCATGGGACTGCCACGGGATCTTTCGCTTGAAAGGTAAAGCTCGCATAGCTTACATATGGATGATTCCCTTGTTTTATCTGTTTGGGCCTTATTACCAAATTCTTTTTTCTTCGGAATCCTTGTCCACTGGTCTTGAATACAAGTGTTAGGGAAGAACAAAACGAGATCAAGTCCTGATTGTACTGTATGTTGCAAGAAAGAAATCTTGCTTTATCTACCGAATTGCAAGAAATCTGTGCTGACCATATTTTGCTGCTCAATGCAGGCCAACAATGATTCTCTACGGGATCCACAACATCAGGGATCTCTTCTTCTTCTTCTTCTTCTTCTTCTTCTTCTTTTTTGAGAAACTAACATAAGGGACCTCTTTGGGCCAAAGGTATTGTGCTATTAACTTTGTTCCTGCTACTGCAAGCCTGTGCTAATATATTTTTCCAGGTTGACTTGAATCTCATATAAAGAGCAGCCCGATTTGCCTCTGTAGTGAGCCAATAAAACTTTAGGTAACATGTCATGTTTGAGTTGATCAATCGCTGGTTGCAAAGGATGTTTCTTTGTGCTGTACCTTTGAAAACCAGTACTTGTGCATTGACCAGTGCAAAAATACATATGTAGCTCTGAATTGCAATGTTCATGTTCGATGTTACTGCCTCTCTTCCTATGCATAAGCCACCCTTTGTTTTTTATCTTGTGGACCCGCACACACGAATCCCCTACGCAAATACATTTCCCCTATGCGATTGGAAAATTTTCCACTTATTTCCCGACTGTGCTTATAGCACATCATAGTGAACAAACAACTGACAACAATGACAGGAGTTTTCCTAGATTGACATTCGTCCATACAAGGTACAAGTGGGAGCGGGCTGTCCACAGGCACCATTGTACACATGCCAGAACCTGGAAATTCTTGTTCCAGCATTAGAATCTACTAACAGTGATCCATTAAAGCAGATGAAAAACAATCAGTTCCCTTGAAGTCATCTTTGGCGTAGGGCACATGCAACCTTATCTCAGCTCAAAATCCTACTACAAGCCAACATGCATATTGGCTTCCTCATTGTCAACTTTAAGAATGGGCAACAAATTTAAAAGATTTGTTGCGTGTTTGTGTGAGTGCAGCCAATAACAATTAGTTTTCATGAATCTACTACTACTATTAAACAATCGAGTTGTGGTAGAAACATTACATCTCAGCCATACATCTGCCATCTCTCAATGGACCGGATTGCCTCAATGTTGTATCACATCATTTACCAAAATCAATTACCAATAACATTTACCAAAATCAATTACCAATAATTACCGTGATCCACGCCATCATAATTACACAAAACTTACCAACCTGGGCCTATTTTAATCATAATCAATTAGCAATAATTATCATGATCTAATAATTACCGCGATCTCGCTTCAACTGGAGACCTCCACCTCGATTGTTTAATAGTAGTAGTAGATAGATTGCAATTAGCACTGCGCAATTAGCGACGCCGCTCTCCCTCACGCACGCACGCTCCCCACCTCCACCGAACGGTTAGATGGAAAGAAGGAACGCGGCCTACTCCCTGTACTGCTCGCTCCCGGCCACCATCCACGCACGCGCCACCGCCAGCGCTCTGGTCCTCGCCGCCGTGCGGTTCCGGACCAGCACGGCCTTGCCGCCCCTCTGTCTTCGCCGCCGTCCGGAATAGCATAGCCCTGCCTCCCCGACCGTCCTCGCCGCCCGCAGCAACAGCACGGCCGCCTTGCCGCCGTCCACCAATCCCGCACGGCACCTGCCCGCCCCGACCATCCTCGCCGCCGCCCGCAGCACCAGCAGAGGGCCCTGGCGTTCCCCCGTCCTCGTCGCCGTCTGCCAATCCCGCACGGCCTGCCACCCCGACCATCCTCGCCGCCATGCGCGCCAACACCAGGGCCCTGCCGCATGAGAACGCGATTGTCCAGGGAATCGGCAGAATCCGCCGCCGTCGTTCTCCACGCGCCGGTATGTTTTGTGTGCGCCATAATAGTCACCACTATTCGTTCCACTGCTCCAACTAACACCGCAGCTGCAACACCACTCGGAAACTAGAATGATCGACCAATTGTATTGTCCAATTGTGTTGTCTTACCAACACACTATGAATTGTGAGAATGTACAGGGATGGCACAAATTTTTCGATTGTTTTTCTTGCCTTATTATTTACAGCTACATCCCTGCCTAACAACTGTTCTAAAAACTGAGTTTTTTCGTCTAAAATTTCAGAGATCTCTCACAATTTTAAACACACCATGGTACAAAATTCTTCTAGAAACTAAAAATGGATGCGTAATCTATATTCTATGGTCATTGCACTTTGCTGAACGACGAGAAGTATGTTCCTTACAACTCATGAATCTCTCACCTTTATATATGCACTATCGATGCTTGTACAATAGTCTGCCTAATGGATAGTTCTTACACCCGTTCCCATAATTTATTGGTTTAATTTCAATGTTCCATTTGCACTTGTATTTAGGGAGGAAGAAAACCATGAAGGTTTATAAGATGGAGAAAGCATGTGAAAGTTCTGCTAATGTTAAGCCTAATATCGAAGAGTTCGAAATGATTTGTGAATCTTCATGCAGGTTGATGGAGCACTAAACAAGTTATGCCAGTTGGGAGTATGTAAGACGGGATTTCCATTGAGATATTATCTCATCCAGATTGGTGGACAATGCCTTTTTTAACCGGTACAGATTTTAGAGATTTCTCATACATTTGGATGCTTTGAGCAGCTTTGAACTGTAAAATCAATATGTGGTTGTTTTTATGGTGCCGCGTTGGACGGTCAACAGACCACCCAGGCGTGGACTACCACTTACCAACAGTTGGGCAGTCGACAGACTATCGATTTGTTGTAACAGAGCTCTTTTCAGTTCACTTGCACACATTTTCTTCTATTTTGCGATGCCATGTGAGTCTACATTAGACATGTCATTTAATTGTTTGTTCCAAATTACTAAATTTTCGCAGGTTCAGCAGCTACCACAACTTGGTTCACTATTGAAAGGGCTCTTGGCAATTTTTCTCCTTTGCTAATTGGACTAATAAAATAAATTATTTTGCAACCATATTTCTTATTTTATTTCTGCAGTGATGTTTATGTATAGTTATTAATGGATGGTAGGATCAAGTAGGCTGATGTCAAATGCTATATAGATCAGGACAGAGTTGATGCTAATTTCATATCTATATGTTTTTTTATCCTGTAGCAAAACTATTGCTGATGCTTCGAGTACCCCTCTGGTTGTAGAGCAAGGGATCACTTCCCTGTTATATTTTCAATGATACTTTTGAATTGTTATCTTTTCCTTTTTGGGTTGCCCACTTGCCCTCAAGAATCACCGCTAATTTTCAGTCTACATAATGCCTAAGGTAGAAGTATGCATTGCAGAATTTTGGGCACCAACATGAATCATGGTTTAGGCAAGCATATCTTTATCGTGGTGTTGTACAGATGGTGAAGCTCTTCAATATGGTTGTTCATAGATACTTCGATTGTAGCTACAAGAAGTTGGCTGACAATTCTCAGTTCGAAAATCCCTCGAGGTACTACTGAAATGTTCTTCAGCTAATACTTTGCCATGTGTCATTTTTTTTACGAACTGATCTCTTCTACATCTAGGATGTCCTATATTTATCCTTTCCAAAATTGCATCAAGGTGGAAGTGCGGTGCGCATAATAGGTATTCATTTCAGTTCCTGTACAACAGATTTTTTTTTGGCAGAAAGCTTACCTGTGCGATTTTTGTTCGACATGTTTATCATCAAATCTGGTGAAATCATGTTTTGTAGAGTTCTAATTGCTTTCCTGTTTTTCAGGAAACATGATTGTTCTTTTTCCCCATCCAATATGAATGCGGTGATTTGTTGCTTGATATCAATTACAATGTAGCAGCATTTGGCATTTTGCAATGGTTTGGAACTTTGGATCCCTGCAAGGGCTGGTCGTCATGCTTGGATAAAGGTATGTTTGTGATGCCTAGCGCTGTCAATTTATTGTTTTTTTTTTGTCTAATTGGACGCTGTGAGATGATAATTGCATTGGCATTATCTCTTCATGGACGAAGTGATGGATGTTTACCGAGAGTGCTCGGTCACTTGGTGGGCACTTCTTTTCCTTGAAACCGCCAAGAGAGGCTTGGGAGCACCAGCCGCAGGCCTCAGAGTGGCTAGGCCTCTGATCCAAAAAGACCTGATGCTTCTCATGGCTACTCGCACATGTTTAAATATCTTATACGGACAATAATTGGGTGTTTGTTTAGTGAGTACCAAATTTAGTTTTGAAATTTAACAATATGCCCTTTTTTCCTAATTTGTTCATAATAATAAAGTTAGTCACTTAATTTGCTTCATGACAATACAAAGGCCATGCAACGGAATGGTCAAAGTCAATTTCTTTTGCTACATGTTTTCTAAAAGGGAAGCATCGATTGTATGTTATAGAAGTTTGCATGTTTGCGGAGATAGTTAACAAATTTTGAGATAAAATGGGATGCTTATAATTTGTATATTGCATCATGTTTTGCAATAACGAAGACGTGCGTTGCACGTGCATGCTAACTAGTAGCCTGAAATGAATCAGCTGGTTTGATGACATGATCTTAAAAGACTCCACAACTCAATAATAAGGTATTACGAATCCCAATCACAAGATAGTTTGAAATAAATCTAATCCACAAGTACATGTAACTCGAGCTACCTCCAACTAATTGTGCTGCCTAAGGCTAACTTATGCAAGATCTCCCAACTAATGTTGATGCTTACTGCCATCTTCCAAGCAACGCTGATGCTTTCTCATCCTACTGCCATGCTTTATGTTCCACATGCTGCAGAAGAAACACGTGCCAGTAACATATTGACATTAGAAAACAAAAATGAAGCAATGATAAAATCACTCATCAAATCGAACTTCAAGCATACATCATGCTCCTGGGGGGTTCAGCTCGATGATCCCACCTCGACAATAGATAGGCCTACATGCATAAGAAATGACAAAACAATAAGAAAGGATAATTTGTACCTATACATAACACAAATGTCAGAGAACTCAAAACAATGCACTCAAGATGGGACACATAGTGCTTACCTCATCTCTTCAAGCACTGTGTCGCGTAAGAAAGGCACACTCCATGCATGCAGGCGAGCTTGTGTATTAAACACTAGGTAGGAAGTGCGGCTTGCCGCACCCGGCAGCACCGCTGCCGGGTATAGTCATATCCAATCCGGTAATACAATCATTGAAGCATTGCAAATATAGAAATAGCACAATATAATTGTGTTCATCTATCAAATACATCAAGTTTATATCAGCTCAGTGCATAGAAATTGGTGCAAAGGTCCAAAGCATGAAGATTCATTACATGCCATTGATGCATTTTATATACATGTGCAGCAACAGCGCGATACCAAAAGTATTGAAGTTCAGTACAGCACTAAAAGGACAACATAGTGGCAGTTCTGGATAATTTATTTACACTGTTTCTACACAACATAGCACTAAACTATAGAGTATACTATTAGATAGATATCTCAATAGAGACGCCTGACATCCGATTTACTTGCGTGTTGCAATAACTGCTCAAGGATATATCATGTTAGCCTTGGCGCACGGTGCCTGGCTCAACATATTACCCAGGCATATAAACTCAATACCTATTAATGCGAGAGTAGTTGCTGAAAATGGATCAGTTCAATACATTAAACTTTACATCAGAAGCATGGCATGTGCCCAATACATAGCATCTATCCAAGCAATGCCAAAGGCATATTGTAGTTGCTGAAAGAATACTAACCTTACTCGTTAATCTATGATGTACTACTGCCTCTTGTAGTGTGTGTTTGTGTGAGGGCTTCAATACCTCCCTACAGATGAAAGATATATGAAGACTTATTACTTTAAGAGCAAAGAAGCCATTGCTTGAGAATCCTCATCTCCATAAACTGGACATCAAGCAGTGCAACAATACATATTTGGTATTATTAATAAGCCCACAACAATAAACATGAATCACAATTATCATGAGGTAATAAAGACATAATAAGCCACAAATCCACGCCTAAGAGGCAGATCCTAAAAGTATAAGAATTGGTAAAAGAAAATTAACTACCATGGAATCGGCAGCAAAAGAAGCAATGGTGATTCAAACCGGAAGAGCACCACTGTAACCGCACCCCAGGATAGCACAGGAAAATAGACATAGACACGCCCATGCCCGCTGCAAGCAGAGTAGAACGCATATACTCAGAACAAAAACTACCATCTTAGAAAGTGCGGCTTGCCGCACCCCCCTGCCACAGCCATATCCAACCCGGTAGGTCAACCCCTACCACAGCTATATCCAACCCGGTAGGTCACGATTCATATGATAGGGAGGAGTGCACAGGTTTAAAACATTATACCAAAACCAAATCAGAATCACAACACACAGCCTATTTACAGTGCAGTGACAGTTATATCCAACTTGGTAGGAGACCATTCATATTTGGTTAAAGGTGTTTACACCAAAAGCAAAGCACGATGGCAGCATCACCCGGTCCACTACTGGATACACAATATATATTCCACAGATTGAAGGAAATATAGAGATCAATGATTCCAGCATTCAGATTTCTCAAAGAAAGAAATTGAAGGTACTAAGCACTCATAAAGTAATGGTTTGGTTCAATTACATCACTTCGAGCATGTCATAGACACAAGATTAGCTGTGGTAGCTAGCTACACAAATCTATAGCCCCCTAATCATGTGTACACAAGTCCTCCCTACCCCCCTCTCTACTTCCTATTCTTCCTGTTAGCTCTCACCGGGGCAGCACGCACCACAGTCAGCACCACGAAGGGGTCAAACATACATAATCCATGAAGTACTCCGTAAGAGAGTAAGAAATGAAACACTTCTAAATTGGAGGGGATTCAAGATGGCCACGAAGGGGTCAAACATACCTAATCCATGAAGTACTCAGTAAGAGAGAAAGAAATGAAACACTTCTAAATTGGAGGGGATTCAAAATGGATCAGCAAAGGCTAATTAAACAAGAGGTGATTGTTACCAATCATATGTCCCCTGCATTGAGGTGAATGCCTTCTCTAGCAGTCGCTGTGGTGTAAACCTCGGGCAATGCTCATAGTACTCGGAACCCCTACAATATCAGCCACATTTTTTTCAGCATAAGAATGGAGGTGCATGTACAATAACTTGCAGGATAGATGAGTACACAGGAAAATGTAAGGAAATTCATAGACATATAAACCAATCGACCAGAACCTTGACTTCCAATCAATCAGGGCATATTGTTATGCTTGCGAACGGAGACAGAGCGCCGTTAGAATCACATAAATATCTCACCTCAGGAGACCATCAGTGCCTTACACAACAGCATGCAGACTACAACACCATGTTGTAGTGGAAGGAGAAACCAGAGCAAGGCCCATTTCAAAAGCTACTAAATCCACCACCCGAATCCATTATATTTATCCAGTGAGTTGCCTCCCATAAAACTCACAATTATGGTCACAATCTATATAAAAATATAAGCCATCAGTAGAAGTAGTTGACAGTAAACTATAAACATTAATCAGCAGGATAAAACTATGGCCAAAATAAGCCTAAAAAACCAACAGCCCGAGACACCGTAGATTTCTATTCACGCTTTGAGTCATGAATATCCAAAAAGATGTAGAGACCTACACACCTAAAACACTGCAGATTCAAAAGCACATCTTACATTTAATTTCTTAATCCAGTCCAAGATACGTGAGCAGTTGCGTGTGTGTGTGTGTGTGTGAGAGAGAGAGAGAGAGAGAGAGAAACCTGTAGGCCGAGAAGGTGTCTTCCAACATCGACGCATCCAGAGGGAGAACTGCGCAAATCCACATGATTGTTTGCTTTGTGTGATGGTAGAGCCTTAAATCTGCAAACATAAAACAAGAAAGTGTGAGAGTATTAGCACCGAGAACGGGTCAGCCTATATAATGAAAATTACAAAACCAAATGCTAACACAAAGTTAATTAGTGCACAAAAGAGACAAAAACTATGCATAAAATTCATCACCATGCTCAACATAACCTTCTTAAGCTTGATGGACAAATCCAAATTCATGTAGTTGTATTTTGCAAGACCCATGTTGTTAGTTCAAATACAAGATAAAGTGGCAGGCCTCACAAATAAATTCTATATGAAGAGCAAGAGGCAGTGGAAACCACCGCGTAGAAAGCATCTAATCTATATATCCAGAAAAAAGCGAGTAAAATGTAGTCAGCCACACATAATTATTTTGGCATGGGAATTGGTAACACCAATAACCATGGGACCTTATTTCTATTAAAGTATAGAACGCTAGATCTCAGTAGCAACAATGCAATATATACTTCAATATCAGAGACCTAATTTGCTAATTTTGAACCAACGCAAACTCTTCTAGCTCTCAACACCATAGTTTCAGTGTTGTTCTTTATTCCTTGGAACATGTACATTACTATATATGATTTTAGCAACACAAACAATTAGAGAAATGCAACAATGGTACACACATGATAAAGTAAAAGCCTGACGGGAAGCAGACGCACTGGCGTTGTGGCTCTGACCTGTTACATTGTGAGCTACAGCGGAACAAAGGTGCTCCTGAGTGAACTGAGAGAGATCCGGCTTCCGGGTATATACAACAGATATGGTCGATCGCAAGTCGACACCTCTTTGCAATCCTGTCATTTGATATTTTTTTCCGATTAGGTACAATATGAGTCCACACATATAAAAAATGGATTACTCTCTAGTATCTGACGGTGTGTAGAACATTAGAAGTGCATGAACATTACTGGCATTATAAAAAGGAATCCAGGTACATGCATTAAGCATACAGAGACCTATTTGTTGGAAGTGACACTACTCCTAGTTGAGAAACAGGAGCATACAGAGCTGAGCTACAATAAAAAATAACAAAGACTATCCTGTGGTGGTCAGGAGGACCAAGGAACTAACTAATGGACCAAGTGAACATATTTTAGCTGAACTTAACTATAGACAGCTAGTTACCTCTATCGACAACCGACCATAATGCGTACTGAATGCACATTGTCTAGTGCGGTAGAACTATAGGGGAATTAATGAGCAAGCTACTCCCAAGTAAGAAGTGATACATACAAAAACATTATAGCTATGAACACCGTAATTAAAAAGTCAAGCTACTCCCAAGTAAAAGCAATGCTGGTGAAATAACAAAAGGTGTTAGCTTTGCTACCAGATATGAAACCATCAAAAGAAGCTTGCCGCACGGCCGCACCCCTGCCGGGTGCGGTCATATCCAACCCGGTAATAAAGTAATTGTAGCACGATTAAGAAGGCAGTTAATAGCAACTATAAGCATCACAGCGAGTCTGGTGTTGCATATATATACATACACCCAATAACATACATATACTAAGCATACATAGCTGGGACAAATTTGATACACAGGAATGTTACAGTATGCAATAAACAACAAAAGGATTTTCTTGATACTGCAAATATATGGATACGAGTTATCATGCTCGTTTCCATGATAAAGGATTATTATGGAAAAATGAACAAAGACGAACATCAACTCCCGCAAACACACAAAAAATTACAGAAGGAAAGATTGGAATCAGCCATGGTACGACCTCGAAATGAAAATCATGCAATTTAGCATTTACAAACATATAGAAACAAAAGTTGAGTAGTATCCCAAAATGATGTCAAATAACCCAAATTATGTGACCTTGCCCACCTAAACTACAGCAGACTGGACAAAACATGCTAATCGTCCTTGCGTTTCATGAGAGCCTGGTCATTAGCACATCCACATGCAAGCTTGTTAGACATACTGATCTGATAATGTAGATATGATTATGAGAAGCTGTAAACATTATTCTAGTTTACTGCCCAGGTGCCATGTGAGCATTGAAAATGAAAGTACTGATCTGATAATGCTAACAAATCAAAATATTAATTGCTGCAAGTTTTAAGAAAACAAATCCAAATCAAGGTATAAATCCTATGTTGAAACAACTGGTGAATATGTTCCAATTGATATGGGCTTGTAGTGAGCTCTCTGACGGAAGCACCATATATTTCCAGCCTTCCATCAAACATAATAACTATTATAGAATTAAAGAACAATGCCAAGAAATCAATGAAAAGCTAGGTCTCGCTTACTACTGTTGTTCAACTCTTGGTTTTATACGGTAGTATACTACTTTTGAATAAAAACAAAACAAAATGCTACTATTGTGTCCATCGCCAAAAACGCAACTATTTTAAAACAAACATGAGAACAAAAACTAAGAGGTTGTAGATATCTGCTTGCTGAACCCCACCTAATCTGATATTGAACAAAAACACCCCACATGCTTGCAGGGAATTACATTGTATCAGAAGACAAGATGGGAGAAGATAAGAATGCTTGCAAATTCAACAGGCGGTGAGGGGCTGAGGGCAGCAATAGACCCAGTTACTGCACTGCATAAACACTGCATCCCAAAAGGCCTATGAAATTGTTTATTCTTTTACAGAGTCAAAGAAAAACATATATTCTCACGGTAAATAAATTTGCAACATGTTTTTAAATACAAACCAGATAATCTTATTTCACAAATTTGATATTTATATGACTCCTTTAAATAAATTCAGGTGAAAATAACTGCACATGATTGCAAGGAAAACCCGATCTGCTTAAACAAAGTGAAGATATAAGTTCCAAAAATTGGTGTGTATCTTACTGACTAATCAGATCATCTATGTGTCCAATTTACAAAGAACATAGTTATCGAGTGAGGGGCCTGCCGTAATTCACACAATATATATATATATATATGAGCCATCAGTAACAGTAGTTGACAGCAAACTATAAGCACCAAATCCTAGAACTGTTCTTGTCCAGTGCGACCAAAAGCATGTTTATCAATGTAAAAACATAAACACATTTGTAGTTCAGGGTACAGATGTTTGGGAGTTCTGGTTTTAAAAGAAGTTCGCAATTCAATGCAACTTAAATTGTACGATCCATCGCAAAACCAGAAGAATATCAAGAATTCATCTAAAAAGATCTTAGCACAAGCAGTGAGCTTTCACTGAGATTATTTTAGTCTGGCAATGCAAGGCTCCGGCATGAACATGCATGTCAACACACCTCCTGCTTCAATAGTTCTATGATATGAACAAAAAGACGGGAAACCAACTATTCCATAAAATTAAAGCTCACGGGCATCCTGAATAAATCTGGAGTCTATATAGCATACTAAAGCAAGATAATTAGGAGAACAAACACAGAGCACATTCATTATCAAACACATTGTAGGTGGCATAAATAATTAGTACAGAACACTTAAAATATCACTTGTTGGGCAATAAAAACAGTACAAAAGCAAAAGGCCCTTATATTTGTCCCTACATCATAAAATAAAACAATGCATGCATCCTTTATTACTTTGCCACGGGTGAAAGTAAAACATACAGAAAATACCAAGTATTTAGGCATGATGTTATTTAAAATAAATCATAGGGAACTAAGCTTGGTCATATGATAAACCAAATTTATCTTACACAACCATTAAATCAAAAGTTGTACAAAACAATTAATTTATTCTCAGGTTTCTACAGAGCTAAGCTTGGTCAAGCCGTCAATCACAGTCAAAACATGTATATAAGAATGTAACATGATTTATGCAAACTAAGGAAACAGAATCAACATACCACAAATCCATCTTATTAGAAAGTGACATCATCTGCGCTATATTGCCCATCGTGCCTACCTCTTCCGCTAATAAGAAACTGCCTGCGTGGTAGTAGTCAGGTGAGGAAGAGTCGGTTACAGCAGGCACATAGTTGCTATCCTTCTTCCACTTTTCCTCTTCATCTTGCCCCCTCTTTATCTTCCCCTCTTGAATGAAAAATCATAGAACATAAGCACATCTCAAACCTCTTGAATTAACTTTAGCATCTCTTCTAAAACCGCCATTACAATCACTGGATTTATTTTCCTTGAAACAATTTGCTTCTGCACCAATCTGCACATTAAGATTATAGTGAATTAGCAATTAGGACAGATGAGAGAAAGATCAATTAATCTCTTAATCCGTGCATAAGCTGTGAATACTGAACTATGATCATTTTTTTCTTTAAAATATAACAAAGCAAGAGACTAAGGACATAAATATAGAATATACCTGATAAGTGTAGCACAGTCTATCTGATGCAACGTTAAGCTGCTCTACTATGTCGTTGATCCAGGAACTATCATGAGTACCAAATAAAGACATCCTCAATGCAAGCCGTGCTACAACTCTTTAACCTAAAAAAGTTGGCAACCTTTGAGAAAGCAGGGTATTTTTGTTCAGAAAATAAAGCGATAAATAACCATGCCATTACTTTGCATATAGTGATGAAGTTATCGAGCGATTTATACATTTTCTGGCTATCTACATTGACAAAACCATCATGCAGCCAGTAATTTATGCTGCTGTCACAGCATGCTACACCGCTTTGAGCGATTCCATTCCCATGATGTGGAAATATCCGGTACTCCCCTCCAACATAAATGTCAAAAGAATTGCCGAGTATTGTGCGTTCATGGAACTGCATCCCTACCTACCCACGCCCCAAGGGCTATCCCACCATGGCTCCTCATCTTTTGCACCCTAAGTTCATGTGGAATCAAGTAACTTGGTGTTGAACTAAACATCTAAATCATCTCTTCAAAGAACAGATACAGAATAATCTACGTACCGGAAATGGGGAAATAAAACGTCTATTACCTTTGGATTTTTCTCTCTCCCAGACCTGTGCGACATGTGAGGCAGCAGGCGGCAGAACGAACAGAATGGAACCGATGAGGACGAAGAAGGAGAGGACGCCCTTTCTGGATGGCGCCATTGCGAGAACGATGGTCCGCTGCTCCTCCCATCGATGGCGACGGCGTGCTCTGCTCCTTCCAGTGTGGCCTTCATCCGACTCTTTCTAGCGCTGACACAATCTTGTTCCTTTCAATCTTGCAGATGAACGTGTAGACCCCCGGTCCTGCTGCGACGTGGCAAACGGAATAAGGAAAGATGGCAAGGAGGGGACGAATGCGAGTGAGAGCCACCCGACACGATGGGGCGACGCGAGTACGGGGAGCTCAGGATCCAGATCCAATCGAGGTTCTCGGCAGAGAGTAAAGGAGTGGAGAGGAGCGTTACCAACTGCGACTCACCGTCGGCGAACAGAGCTGAGAGCCGGAGAGGGCCACTCTCGGGCCTCGATGCGAAGGTCACCAGCTGGCGGCGCGAGACGTGGCCCGCGCTGCTCCGGCCTCCTCCTCCGGCCTCTGCACGCCAGGTTGATGGCGACGACGTTGGGGACGAGGATGCCTGGACTTGATGCGCCAACCGGTGGCGATGGCGCGCTCCGCCTGCCTCCTCCCGTCACCCCGCCTGGCCTCATCCCGTCTCCCCGCCTGGCCTCCTCCCGTCAACGGCGCGACGACGCGCTCCTCCGGGAAGAGCAGCCCCATCTTCCTCTCCCCCGACACCGTAACAGGCGAGCTCGAGGGGGAGCGCCGGCGCGGGGGGCAGATCCTCGGTGGCGACCGCGCCGCGGCAGAGAGGGGAACGCGATTGGGAAAGAAGCGGCTAGGGTTCTCGCCAATGGGTCGCCTTCTCTCCTTTACACGCCGACCAGCCATCCACGGAGCGACACGCAGGGGCGAGTACGTGGAATGACGAAATTGCCCTCGACAACCACTCAATTTTACAGGCGGTGGCACAACCCCCGCGCTCATTTGAACCTGCACCGGCCGACCAGCGCTCCAGAGTCACTGACAACAGAGGACCACCCACCGCGCGGCCCACCAGTCAGCGAGATAAATAAAATAGCCCGAAGTAAGAAAGAAACAAAACTATTCATTGATTGTCACATCAGAGTTGATCCAACGGTCCAGATCGTTTCATCACAAGATCCGACGTTTGGGATTTGTTTGGACGGACAATCCGACGGCTTAGATTCCAGACGCCCTTAGAAGACTCCATATGAGACTCCAATGTAACAATGGGATTATGCCAATGAGATGGCCTCTGTGGTTGAACAAAGGCGAACCAAACTGCGCGTACTCATCAGTAGAGCTATCATTAAATGAAATGCCCAATGTACTGTCGTTCGCTATGGTACTGTCACTGTTCATTAACAAATAATATAAAATATTAGTAAAGAAGAAGTCCAGACAAAATGTCAAGTGATGCTAGATAGGAAAACTTACACCATCGACCCCTGGGAATATATTGCTGATGTAACCTTCCTTTCTCGTGGGAAATAGAAGACATCTACGTTAGTTTCACGCGGAATGTCCTCCATCTCAAAAGTAATTGGTCGTACGTATCCGTGAATAATTGCCGCTTCTGTTTCATGTGGGGTAAGATCAAATTTGATGAAACCAACAATCACTCTCACGTTCGGAGAATTAACTTGAACTGTGATCTCTTGTCCATACAGTTCTTGAGTTGAAGTTGGAAATCAAACCAGAGATGATAACAACACCATTATTCCAGTCAAAACATATTCTAACAATACCCCTACGGACATCTTGAATGATATTATCACGAGCTTCCCGGAAAGCCTAAACAGCGACATATTAAAAAAAATGCTATCAATACATAATTAACTTGTACAGTACAGAAGAAAAAGACAGAAGAAGCTAATTCCAAATTTAGTAACACTAGGTCGAGGCATTTTGGCTAACCTGGCCCGAGACCGCGTCCATGTTAGATGCGCGAGAGATCTCCAGGCGCCGAACTCTGGTGGTCGCCGCCGGGTCAAGGTTAGAATGTTCGAAGAACGCGAGAGAGATCTCAGGCGCCGAACTCTTGTGGTCGCCGCCGGGTCAAGGGTAGAAGAGGCGAGAAAGGAGATCCGGTTTTTAGGGGCGTAGCTCGGCAAGGGGATTCGGTAGATATTCACTGTGGGAGGATAAGGTCGTCATTTCTAGCCGTCAGATTGTCCTGCGTCCTGTCGTGACCGTCCGTATTTTTACCTTGGTCGCAAAACCCTAATAGCCCACCCGCGTGCGTTCTTCTCCGCCTCTTTTACGCCGCCACAACTGGTCCCCGATCCCTGCTTCGTCGCGGGACGTCTATATTGAACAACGTCGCTCCTTTTGGCTTGCACGGCTAAATTGGAACGGGATTCATGAAAGGGATCATCCTAAATGTTTGAATGGTCTAGACTTTTTTTTTCAGGGGGTCTAGACATTATTGTCATTCAAACTTTGTGCATCAAATTCATCTGAATGTCTTTAAAAAAAATCATATGAATGTATTTAAAAAACATCTGAATGTGTGCGGACGTCCAAAATCACACAAATCGGAAAAAGTCGTGGGAGGTTTGCAGGCGTCTGACCTACGCCACGTAGGCCTTCGATAACCCGGCCCATCCAAAAATCTCATCCAGAGTTTCGTTTTCCTCATTTTGTACCCTTCTCCTTTATATGTATCCGCATAGTCGGAGACCACTGCCGTCGATGTACCACCCAGGCTCAGGCCTTCCCGGACCTCCGCCGCTACATCCAAACACTCACCCTTCCTTGCCTACGTCGTCGTTCCATCCTTGGACTGATCGCCGCCCATGTATATGTCGTCCATGGCAGACACCACGTTTGACATTATTGGCCAAATGCCATAGCCAAATTTGTTGACTTTTTTCTTACTTTGAAGCAGACATGATGGATCCGGACACGGATTACTTCTACACCAAGTTCAGGGATTCGTCCTCGTCGGATGAGGACGGGTATGAGGATGAAACATCAATGATGAAGGCGGTTCTTGCAGACATGGAGCATGTGGAGGGGCATGTTCTCAATTACAATGGATCAATCAAGGGACACCGAGATCTGGGTCTCCCGGATCGGACGATGACGACACCTTTGGTGTCGTTCTTCCTCCTAGGGGCGTCGTTTTGTAGTAGGGGCTGGCTGAAGGGGCCTCGAGGTGGAGCGGTGCAGCATCTACCGCATCGACGGCGGCGGGTCTCGAGAGCATGATACAACGGGGTCTCGACGATGGTCACGTGCTAATGGGGGCACGCAAGATGGTGGCGATGTCTGGCTTCATGGTGGCATCGACGACAGTAAGGCTTGGCAAGGTCAATGCGTTGATTCCTCCTAAAGATGGGACAATCAAAGATGGCGACGGTGGATTCTAGAGCATGCACATGTGGTGCGCACTGAGGGTCCGTTGGGCCGGTTGGTGCTTTTGGCTCGTCGTTGGTGAAGCCACCGGATTAGATGGTGTGTGTTGGTATGAGGTGATGGCACATCATCACGCTAGTAGGTATTGTTAAGTTTGGTAAAGCGTCTCAACTCCTATACACAAGAGCCCACGAGGTTTATATTGATTATGTCGAGAGATGAGTCTTGTAGGATCTAGATGATGCAGTTGAGAAGTTCCAACCATACACATTTAGAGGGGAAGGATAGAGAGATAGCAAGATAAAGGAAAAACATCTAACTACTCTAATCATATACGTAAGAGGCAGGGATATCTCACGTGTACAATACTTCCAACACTCTCCCTTAATCACAACGGTACTGAGTTGAGATTACATCTAAATTCTTCAAAACCTCTTGTGGGTAATGTTTTTGTAAAACCATCTACAAGCTGATCCTTTGAAGGAATAAATCTGACCTCTAGCTATTTGTTTGCAACTCTTTCTCTGAGAAAGTGAAAATCTATCTCAATATGTTTAGTCCTGACATGAAAAATAGGGTTAGCAGAAAAGATAAGTTGCACCAAGGTTATCACACCATAGACATGGAGGGTGTACTTGTGGAATTCTAAGTTCCTTGAACATACACTAAACCCAAATAACTTCAATTGTAGCATTTGCTAGTGCTTTATACTCTGCCTCTATACTTGACTTGGAAACTATTGACTATTTCTTTGCACACCAAGAAATTAAATTTGGTCCACATAATATAGCAAACCCTAGTGGACCTTCTATCATCCAAGCAACCGGCCCAATCCGCATCAGAGAATGCACTTATAAGAGTAGATGATGATTTGCTGAATGTGAGACCAACAGTTAGTGTGTTCTTCACATACCTCAAAATTACCTTGGCTGCTGTCTAATGAGCTATAGTGGGTGCATGGAGGAACTGACAGACCTTGTTAACTGCAAAGGAAATTCCAGGTCGAGTAAGAGTCAAGTACTGAAGACCACCAACTATGCTTATGTAACTGATGATGTCCTCCTAGTCTAGGAGTTCTCCTTCTGTCAAAGATAGGGGCTCTGAACTGGATAGTGGTGTTGGCGCAGGTTTGCAGTTTTGCATGACAATCCTATTCATTTAGCTTGAGATAGATGAAGGCCATCACTATTTTTCTTAACTTTAGTACCCAAGAAGAAATGCAAGTCTCCCAAATCCTTGAGTGCAAACTCAGAACCTAAATTCTTGAGCAACTTTGTCACTTCCTTATCAGATGAACTAGTAAAGATAATATCATGAACATATATAAGGTCAAACATGGATATTTGTGGTTTGGTAAAGATGAACAGTGATGTGTCAGATTTTGATTGAACAAACCCAAATGCTTGAAGCTTCATACTTAGTATTGAGTACCATGCTCGAGAGGCCTGCTTTAAGCCATACAATGCTTTATCAAGTTTACACACATGGAACGATTTATTTTTATATTCAAACCCAGGAGGTTGTTTCATGTACACATCCTCTTCCATAACACCATGAAGAAACGTGTTCTACACATCTAGCTGTCTAAGATTCCATCCCCTGGATACAACAATTGATAGTACAAGGCGAATTGTTGCAGCTTTAACAACATGAATAAAAATGTCCTCATAGTATAATCCATCCCTTTGCTTGAAACCCTTTGCCACAAGTCCTGCCTTGTACCAATCTGTAGTGCCATCTGACTTTCTTTTAATTCCGTACACCCACTTGTGGTCAATCAAATCTTCTCCTTGTTGGGGAGGAAAAAGATGCAATGTTTTGTTTTTCTTGCAAAGCCACATATTGATCATTCATGGATGTATTCTACCTATCATGTGCATCCATTAGGTTCTTGGGTTCACTTGTAATGCAAGACATACCATATTTGGAGATTTTTTTATAATTAATTATGTGTGTAAATCCCCTTTGTAGCCTAGTGCGAGGTCAAGGAGTGACTGGTGCCTGCAAGCCAAACAGGGTAGTGTAGCACTTTCGCAGAAGTATCCCAATGAGTAATCGTCCCAACGAACAGCGGAGGAGAGTATTTATAGGTAGCGTTTCTGTCACACACAAGGTGTCACAATTCTTGTGTGAAGTAATTGCTGGAGCTTCTGCAAATATTGTTACTGTCCTGAGTCATGGATAAACCAGTTTGACAAATATGAAGGATATGCGGTAACAACTATAAGAACTAACAAAAGTAAATAACATGAACTGGACTAAGATTGTGTTGCCTGCAATGGAGAGATTAGGTGCGGAGAGATTTCAGCTCATGGTAAGAATATATAAAGTGTGCCAGTGAGATGGTAATACCACTTACCTTGTATTGTACTCATAGCATTTGATGTAAATGTTCTGTAGGCGGTTCTCCCTAAAGTTATGAAATTCCTGCACGCGGGATTATATTTCATTCTATGGTCCTGATTCTTCGTTGCCACAAGTGGTCGTTTCCACAATTAAGGTCCTTGGACCGGAATCAAGCATTACGTTCAATGGATCGCCGTTATCTCATATTGTCTTCGGTCCTCATAGATACCTCCACCTGTCACGTCAGAGGTCACATATTCCTAAACAATATGTGCTACCTCTGTAGGTCTTGAGATCATGTTGTCTGGGCCCTTAAATTAGACAACACGCATAGAGTTCATCAGAGCATAACAACATACTAGGTAGATCATACTACTACGAATGCAAATGACGACATATAGAATAGGCACAATTTAATCTTACCACATACCTACATCTCCCACACCTATGGGAATTACTCACACATCATAAGAGGGGAATCAATCACAATAGAGATAAAACCCATGAGAACCATATCGATAATACCGGGAAGATCCACAATAAGATGAAATGGATGATTCAAATAGTCTTGATCTCCAGATGAGATTGAGTAAAGTTACAATTGTTCTCCCAATTGGAATTCCTCTTACAATAATGAAAGTGGTGCTGATCGTGATGGAGATGAAAGGACCAAAACTAAGATAATCTTCGAAGGTTCTCCAGGTCCTCTCTTCTCCTGTTCTGGATGGTGTGGCGGCAGCTAGGGTTCTCCTCCCGGGCTCTTCATGAAAGTTGCTTGTATGAATGTGGTGGAGCAGATGGCAGTCCATACGACTGCCCATACGGGTGCTTGCGGTCGTATGGAACGTCGTCTTTTGCTCTGGTGCGCCTGTTGACTTGGGCTTCTTCGGGAAAGTTGCTCCATTTGGCTTGATTTGTAGCAACCCTCCTTGGTTTCCTTCCATATTTGATATTTCTTGCCAAACATTGGGAAAATGGATTTTCTTCTCTTTTGAGGGATTGGCGTTAGAAATATCCGAAGAGTAATAAGAATTCCAGTGAAACCAAGCAAAAATCACTAGTAAAACATCACAAATTCTTGAGCCATCAGTGACCGCGGCAGGTTCGAGCGCAGAACATCCAGGAGGTGGAGCAACTAATCCGCCCGCAGACGCTGCATCAGGCATTGTCGCTCCCTGTCGGTGTCAAAACCGGCGGACCTCGGGGTAGGGGGTCCCGAGCTGTGGATCTCGGACAGATGGTAACATGAACAATGGAGAAAGTATTTACCCAGGTTCGGGCCCTCTTGATGGAGGTAAAACCCTATGTCCTGCTCTTGTTTATATTGATGGAGATGTATCGAGTACAAGCTTGATCTACCTCGAGAACATAAGTTGTGTTCTAACCCTAGGGCTAGGTGAATGTAATTGTGTTGAAGTCTCCTCTCCGGGCTAAACCCCTTGGCTTATATATACCCAGGTAGGGCATCTAGGGTTACATGGTCGGCATCAAGGGATATGGCATGAAGGCGGTAGGAGAAGTCTTGGAGGATACATCAAGTCTTCGGCAGATGTAGTCTTGATCATGTTCCCTGCGTGTAGCTTCCGGAGTCCACCTCGAGGGGAATGAAGGCCCACTGGCCTAGCCCGAGGACCACGGGCCGACTAGATTAGTACCCACTAGTCCAGGACATCGTCAGTAGCCCCCGAACTGGTCTTCTATGCCGAGGACAACCTCCTTGATGTAAGCAACCTCGGATCCGAAGTCCTTGGCTTGACAGACGAGATCTACTTTCGAGATTCCTTCCCTTTAAGGGATACAATGGACTACCTCCCAAAGAAATAGCACCCGTCAACCACGGCTTAGCCGAAATCGCATATCGCCCGAGGACGTGGGATTTCTTAGCCTCTAAGGCCGGCCGCATAGGCGTGAATAGTGTTTTCTAGCCTGACAACTTTATTGAAGCGGCACTACCCACGTCTGGTCAAGCAGTTACTGCTCACCTGAATCATGGCCCGAGGCAATCTTTTTACTGGCGCGTCCCATTGAAGTGGAGATCGTGCTCGTTTTCTTAGGGATATCATTAAGATTTTGTTTCCCCCATATGCATAACGACATGTTTTGCGGGGAGTGGCGATTTCACCGGCACTGCAGAGGGACTCTTGGCCTTTCACCAGCCTATAAGAGTAAAAAGTTAGCAACGGAAATAAAGACGCTCTCATTTCCCCCGCCTGATGCCTTCTCAAGCTCCAGCGCTTAGATCCAATCTCACCCTCCTCCACCGCCGCACATCTAGCTCCCGTTCCCAGCAATGGCCAACGCCACCCTCAAGGGGCACTAGGCCGGTTCCTCTGTGATAGAGGGCACCATCCTAGAGCTGCGCAGCGTGGGGTATATCCCCACGGAGGTCGCCATCCGTGTGCCAGATGCCAACCAGCAGGTGCCCACTCCCAACCCAGGGGAGAGGGTAGTTTTTGTTCCCCACCTCGTCAGAGGTCTGGGGTTCCCACTACACCCCTTCGTGCGCGGGATCATGTTTTACTACAGGCTGGATTTTCATCATCTGGCCCCCAAACTCCATCCTCCACCTAGCCTCCTTCATCACAGTTTGTGAGGCCTTCCTCCTCATTGAGCCACACTTCAGCCTATGGCTGAAGATCTTTGGTGTCAAGCCGAAGTCGAGTAGCTCCGAGCTCGCGGAGCGCGGAGGTGCCATGATCAACAAGAACCAGAAGGTCGACTGGTTCAAAGGTACCTTCATAGATACCATCAAGGAGTGGCAGCGCGAATGGTTCTACATCACCTAGTCGCTCGCAGCTGGCCAGGCCGAGGTCCCGACGTTCTCGGTCGGGCCTCCGAAGAAGCTCATCTCCTGGAAGAAGAAGGGCATCGCTTGGGGGAACCCTTAGGAGGCGGAGGTGTGATTGCTTGTATCTGCGTTGGTTATTTCCCCGAAGAGGAGAGGATGATGCAGCACAACAACGGTAAGTATTTCCCTCAGTTATGAAACCAAGGTATCAATCCAGTAGGAGGATCCACCAAACTATGTAAGCAGTACCTTCACACAAATAACAAAAACTTGCAACCCAACGCGTAAGAGGGGTTGTCAATCCCTCCTCGGTATTGAGATAGATTAAATTGTATGAGATTGGTTGAATAGATCTAACAAAAACACAAAATAAAACAAATAAAGAAAAAGTGCAGCAAGGTATTTTTGGATTAATAAATCTGAAGCAATATGATATAAAATAGATCCCGGGGCCGTAGATTTCACTAGAGGCTTCTCTCAAGAAAATAGCATACGGTGGGTAAACAAATTACTGTTGGGAAATTGATAGAAAAGCAAATAATTATGACGATATCCAACGCAATGATCATGTATATAGGCATCACGTCCAAGATTAGTACACCGGCTCCTGCCTGCATCTACTACTATTACTCCACACATCGACCGCTATCCAACATGCATCTAGTGTATTAAGTTCATGAAGAAACGGAGTAATGCAATAAGAACGATGACATGATGTAGACAAGATCTATTCATGTAGGAATAGACCCCATCTTTTTATCCTTAATGGCAATGATACATGCGTGTCACTTCTCCTTCTGTCACTGAGATTGAGCATCGCAAGATCGAACCCATCACAAAGCACCTCTTCTCATGGCAAGAAAAATCAATCTAGTTGGCCAAACCAAACCAAAGTTTCAGAGAAAATATACGAGGCTACAACAATCATGCATATAAGAGTTCAACAAAGACTCAAATAATATTCATAGATAAATCTGATTATAAACTCACAATTCATCGGATCCCAACAAACACACCACAAAAAAAAGAGTTACATCAAATAGATCTCCAAGAACATCGAGGGGAACATTGTATTGAATATCAAAAAGAGAGAATAACCCATCTAGCTACTTCCTACGGACCCGTAGGTCTGTGGTAAACTACTCACGCATCATCGGAGGGGCAAGGGTGATGATGAAGAACCCCTCCGTGATTGTTGACCCCTCCGGCAAAGTGCCGGAAAAGGCCTCTAGATTGGATATCATGGTTCTGGAACTTGCAGCGGTGGAAACTCTGATCTCCCGATTCCCCTAGGGTTTTTGGGATTTTTGGGTATTTATAGAGCTGATAGGCGGTGGAGAGGCGACCCATGGGCCCCAATACCCACCAGGGCGCGCCAAGGGCCTCTGGCGCACCCTTGTGCCTTGTGGGCCCAACATGCCTCCCCTCATGCACTTCCTTGGCTCCTAAGGTGTCTTTTGTCCAAAAAAAATCTCCAAAAAGTTTTGTGGCATTTGGACTTCGTTTGGTATTGATATTCTGTGAAGTAAAAGACAAGCAAAAAACAACAACTGGCACTGGGCACTATGTCAATAGGTTAGTCCCAAAAAATGATATAAAGTTGCTATAAAATGAATATAAAACATCCAAGATTGATAATATAACAGCATGGAACAATAAAAAATTATAGATACGTTGGAGACGTATCAGCATCCCCAAGCTTAATACCTGCTCGTCCTCGAGTAGGTAAATGATAAAAATAGAATTTTCTGATGTGGAATGCTGCCTAACATGTTCATCTCATAATCTTTTCTTTTGTAGCATGGACATTTGGACTTTTAGATGATTCAAAGCAATAGTCAATATTTGACATGAAGACATCAATACTCAAGCATATCAACAGGCAACCATGTCTTTCAAAATATCAACACTAAAGAAAGCTATCCCTAGCCCATCATGCTCAATCATTGATCCATTCATGAAACACACTCGAATATTAACTATACCCAATGCTCAAATATGATAATAGTGCTCCCTAGTTGGTGCTTTATAAGAGAAGATGGAGACTCAATAAAAATAAAAATTGCGTAAAGTAAATAGATAGGCCCTTCGCAGAGGGAAGCAGAGATTTGTAGAGGTGCCAGAGCTCAAAGCTTAAATTGATAGATAAAATTATTTTGAGAGGCATACTTTTCCCGTCAATGAAGACGACCGAGAATTCCCAATACTTTACATGCTAGATAAATCATAGGCGGTTCCCAAACAGAAAATAAAGTTTCTTCATTTTCCACCATTCTTTCACAATCCATGGCTAGCCGTATCCACGGGTGCCTTCCATACCAACACTTTCCAAGGAATTTATTATTGAATAACATAATTTTTTTTTCATTTTGGGACTGGGCATCAACACAGAGCCTCCTTCATCGAGCCATCACTTCTGAGGGGGCATATCTTTGAGGGACAACACGCTAGACATGGTCGGCCGCGTTGAGTCATCGTGCACGCGGTGACTGCGTTGCTGGCATGCCAAACAGCGTGCTCTGAAAATGGCCCCTCCCCCTCATCCATTTCCTCTGCCTCCCCTGCTATCTAACCATGTCCAGTGGCTCCCTCTCGACGTTCCCTTCCTCCCAGACCCTGTTCCCTCTCTTCAGTCACCTCCTATGTTGGGGATATAGCTCCGAGGTGTGACCCGCCCAGGAGGGGTCGGGTTACACCATTGGCGGTTTAATATGAAGAAGATCCAAGGAGGCCCAAGGAGAAGTGTGAAGACGGCGGCTCATGGAGGCGGGCCTGGTGAAAGCCCAAGACCTGGGCCTATGAACCGCCGTATGATGACTTGCCTTGTAAGGCATGACTAATTAGAAACTGAGCTGGTCACGTTGTGTGAGCCGGCCGGGACTCTGTAAGCTTCTGGGTCTCGACCTGTGTATATAAAGGTGAGACCCGGCAGTGGGTTAACTCAAGAAACAATCAATCGAGAACTAGGTCAAGCGTATTCGCTCCCTTGTAATCGAAACTCAAGCAATACTACTAGAAGCAGGAGTAGGCTTTTACCTCATTGAGAGGGGCCAAACCTGGGTAAATCCTTTGTGTCTTTTGTTCCCGTTCAACCCCATTAGCTAACTACGTTGCGATGGCTACTAGAAGCAGGAGTAGGCTTTTACCTCATTGAGAGGGGCCAAACCTGGTAAATCCTTTGTCTTTTGTTCCCGTTCAACCCCGTCAGCTAACTACGTTGTGATGGCTCCACACCTAAGTCCTTTTTCTAGGACATCTGTCGTGACAAATCCACGACAGTTGGCGCCCACCGTGGGGCCTTCACACGGTGGTTTCAAGTTCTTGAAGGGCAGCTTCTCAGGGATCAAGGGATACGCCGTGGGCCGGATGACCAAGAGCCGCTGCGGCAAGATCTACATCGATGACGCTGGCTGGGGTCCCGAGGCCGATTCAATCGAGTACGGGTACCGGGTCCCCTTCGGTGGAATTCACATCTTCATCGGCAAGATTGGCGAGTCGGAGCCTGAGCCGGACGTCTGCACCGACACCATTGAGACGGCTCGGCGCGCGCGACCCGCCAAGGTCCAACCCGCCCGAAAGCGCGCTTTCGTTGGCTTTGTTCATGGGGCAGATCTTGAGGAAGGTTCTGTGTCTGGTGGAGAGACAGCCATCTATTCAGGTGATGAGTCTTCAACTGGCGAAACTGAGTCAATCTATCAACTACAATACGACGGGCTTGGGGGCTACTCCGATGGTGACAGTATTCCGGACCCCTATGAGCCGCCGAGCAGGGCTGCTATCTTCATGGCCGGTACGCAACAGATGGTGAATTCATCGACTGCCACGGCTATGACCTCCGGCTCAACGGCTACTGCGACGGCCGGGGCGAGTGGCTCTGCGCGCCCGCCGGCTCAAGTCTTATCCGAGCTCTTGGATGCTTTGGCGACTCTGTTAGTCGCAGAGGTAACTCCTACGACTCAAGCACAGCATAATGTGGAGGTTGCGAAACTGCGGGATGAGGTAGCCCAAGCTAGAGAGGAGCTTAATGCGGAGAATGTCAGGATGGCAACGGAGCGAGCTGCGTTGGAGGCCGAGTCACAATAGATTCAAGCAGAAGCTTTTCAGTTAAACTTGGATCAGAATGCATCAAATGCTGTTCTTCGAAGGAGGTACCAGAGCCGCCTATCTCCGCAGTTTGAGGGGCGAAACCTTTTTATTACACCTGGAGCAGGGCCGAGTAACCCGCCCGGTGTGACCCGGGCTGCTGAGGCGCCCGCAACCGGGGTGGTGGCTCAGCCTCGCGTAACAGACCCGCCTCGTTTGAATTTGACCCCGCCTCAGCGAGTGCCGACACCTCCGGGTCATTACTCTAACCCACTGGGTAACATGATTGCCGCGGCTTCGCGGCTGACGGCTCTTCCAGTTGAAGGCGAGTCCCCAGCTGCGATAGAGACCCGGAACACCGTGGAACTTCTTCAGATGGTTGTGGCTCAACAGGCGGCTTACTCATACAGCCGTGAGCAAATTCATTCAACTCCGTGCCAGAGTCGAAGATACAGCCGGCGCATTGAGTCGCTGGCGGTTTCCAGTAGCGAGCGGCGTCGTAACCCACCCCATGGGCATGACCCGCCCCGTGATGATAACAATGTTCAAGCCATCAGGGATCAGGCGAGAGCACGTCAAGAGGCAGAACTGGCGGCTCAATTAGCAGCTCATCAGTAGCTTCAGCGCAACCCTTCGGTGTCTATGGAGGCCGGGATGACTTCCAGGATGGTGGGTGTGCCGTGCCTAGTACCGTCTCTACGCAATGAGCGCCTGCCCAAAGATTTTAAGGGTCCTCGCAAGGTGCCTAATTACACAGCTGATCTTCCACCTGAAGCTTGGATTGAGAGCTACGAGCTGGCTATGGAGATGCTAGATGTTAACAATGATGTATGTGCCAAGTACTTCACCATGATGCTGGATGGACCGGCTCGAACTTGGTTGAAGGGGTTACCTGCCAACTCTATCAATTCATGGGCTGAGTTGAAGGCACACTTTATTCAGAATTTTAAAGACACGTGTAAGCAGCCTCTGTCGATTATCGACCTAGACGCTTGTGTCCAGCGCGAGGATGAGTCGGCCAACCACTGGGTGCGCCGGGTTTCAGCTATTATCCACTCATCGGATAGCATCACAGCCGGCTCTACTGTTTTGATTTTAGAAAAGAATTGCCACTTCACGCCCCTTAAGCAGAAGCTGGGGCGGCTTAAACGTCACTGCAATGACATGGGAGAGCTCATGGCGGCTCTCATCAAATACACCGACTCAGACATCACTAAGGACCCCAGGTCTGATGAGGAGAAGTCCAGCAAGGGGAAGAAGAACGGCAATGGGAAAGGACAGCAGCAAAATATGACAGGACATAATCAGGGCAATAACGATAAGCGCAAGCAAACTGATGGCGGGTCAGATTTTGTGGCCAATACCAATACACAGAATAACAATCAGCGTCGTAAGGGAAAGCCGCCTCAGTTTAGAGGACCGAAGCTTAACCTTGAGGCAATGTTAAACGAACCTTGCCCGAAGCACAGTTTTCCAAATAGGCCTTCGAGTCATTTGTGGAAGGATTGTTTTATCATGAAGGAGTATAAGAGCTCCGACTTTCATCAGGATCATAATAACAATAATGGCCCACACGGCGGGTTAGGATCCGGTTCACACGGGCCCGACTTTGGGGGCGGCGGCTCAAGTTCTGGATATCAAGGACAAAGTAACCAGGGCGGTTATAATCAGCAGCCCAGCCAGGGTAACCAGCAGCAACAGTCAGGATACCAGACCAATCCCAAACAGCTTAGCGGTGGCCAGTACCATGTGTTCACCACAAGTCTTTGCAAGCGATATCAGAAGGTTCACAAGCGCGCGATCAGTACAGTTGAGCCGGCGGTGCCTCGATACTTGCGGTGGTCAGAGCAGCCAATTGTATGGAGCCGTGAGGATCACCCGCCCCGGGTTGACAATCCGGGTCAGCTGGCGTTGGTGGTAGCCCCTCAGGTTGGGGGTTATAAGTTCACTAAGGTGCTTATGGACGGAGGCAGCAGCATCAATATCCTTTACTATGATACTTTTTCGCCGTATGAATTTGACTGACAAAGATCTTAAGCCGTCCTCTACAATCTTTCATGGTGTGGTACCTGGTAAGTCGGCCTACCCAGTTGGTAAGATCGCCTTAGAAGTGGCTTTTGGTGATGACTATGATTACAGGGCAGAGACATTGTGGTTTGAAGTGGTTAAAATCACGAGCCCCTATCACGCTTTGTTTGGACGGCCGGCTTACGCCAAGTTTATGGCACGACCTTGTTATGTGTATCTGCAGCTCAAGATGCCGGTTCGTAAGGGTACCATTACGGTCCATGGTGACAGGAAAATAGCCTTGGAATGTGAAGAAGGTGATGCTACCTATGCTGAATCCGCGTGTGCCACGGAGGAGTTGAAGTTTTATAAAGATAATGTTGACCCGGCGGATATGACCCCTTTAAAGAAACCAACCACAGAGCAAGGCCCTTTGCTGAAGTTTAAGTCGGCGGATGATACTAAACAGGTTGACTTTGTCCCTGGCGACTCATCCCAGCAGTTCACCATTAGTGCTAATATGGATCCAAAATTGGAAAGCGCGCTCATCGAGTTCATCTGTGAGAACCGGGACATGTTTGAATGGAAGCCTTCAGATATGCCAGGTGTACCGAGAGAACTCGCTGAGCACCACTACAAAAAAAAACACATCCATGACATTTTGGGCCGAACGATTTTTTTTCTGTCATGCTTATGACACTTCTATGACGATAATTGTGACAAAACCTGGTATCATCATAGATGTGGTGGGCTCCTACTTCTATGACAAAAAATCATGACAGAAAATGGGCTTTTCATCCTAGGCGGGCCAGAGACGCAGCTGCATGACATTCTTTGGGCCGTCCATGACGAAAAAAACCGTGGTAGAAGCGAGGGCGAGGAAAATATCGGGGAGTTCCCGGTTACGGTGGGTGGTCGGGGCCGAGCGATGCACGGAGGTTTGTGCGTTTCTCTCGTACACGTACGCGCATGTGTGCGAGGCGTTGCGCTCTAACTGAACCCGAGCGAGGCGTTGGGCTCTAACTGAACCCGAGCGATTGCACTAGCTACGTTACTGAACCCCGATCGATTCCTTGCTATTAACTGAACCCGAGTGATTCCTTCGCTACTGCTGCTATTTGAAGCCGATCGAACCCTGCTGCCTCCTTCCCTTGATGAACAGTGAGCATTGTTCGGGGGGGGTTTGGATGAACAGTTCCTGATGGGGGGTTGGATGAATAGGACCCCGTGGTAGTAGAGGCCGTTGCCGCTGGATGAATAGGACCCCGATCGAGCCGGTTGGGGGTGGATGAACAGGACCCCGTGGAGGGCTGGATGAACAGGATCCCGTGGAGGGCTGGTTGAACAGTAGCTGGTGGAGGGCTGGATGAACAGTAGCCCGTGGAGGGGTGGTTGAACAGGACCCCGTGGAGAGGGCTGGTTGTATAGTAGCCGGTGGAGGAGCGGTGGAGGCTGGATGAACAGGAGCCCGTGGATGAACAGTCGCAGGTGGAGGCTGGAGGAGGTCGACGGTGGATGAACAGTAGTCCGTGGAGGCAGTCGACGATGGAGATGAACAGTATCTCGTGGAGTCTCGTTTTGTGGTACGCCACACCCCTCCCGATGAACAGGGACCCCGTTTCGACCGTAGCGCTCCAACACAAGTCCGTTTCCTCCGTTTTGCGGTACGCCACACCCCTCCCGATCAACAGGACCCCGTTTCGACCGTAGGAGGTCCAAGAGAAGTCTGTTTCCTCCGTTTTGCGGTACGCCAGACCCCTCCCGATGAACAGGATCCTGTTTCGACCGTGGCCGGTCGAACACAAGGCCGTTTCCTCCGTTCTGCGGTACGCCAGGCCTCGTTTCGATCGGCTGTTCTGTCCAAGCCGGTTGGCTCCCGATGAACACGACGACGCAGTTTCTCCGTTCCGACCCAGCCATGTACACGAGCCTTGGCCGTACGTATGCGCGAGTAGGCGTCCGAGACCCCGCCCGTATGTACGTACGTGGCCGTATTTACTTTCTTGCACCCTGGTTGTACGTACGTGTACATGCTACGTCTGCGCCTCTACTACGACACGTGCCCTTCCTTACTCGGCCACGGTTTATCGCTGCAGCCTGCAGACAGACCGATCGACCAGTATGTACGTACACGTTCGCGACCAGAATGACAACGCTACATACGCTTCGACCAGGTGGGTCCCGACTGTCAGGCACTTCCTTGCGTGCGAAGATGTAGCTGGTGGGTCCCAGCAGTCAGGGGGCGAATCATTTTTTTTGCCCATAATATGGACGCACTTCCTTGCGTGCGAAGATGTAGCTGGTGGGTCCCAGCAGTCAGGGGGGAAACATTTTTTTTGCGAAATACGGTGGCCCGTCCGGTGGGTCCCTGCTATCAGGTGGAGGAATCATTATTTTTCGTGTAATAAGGAGGCACTTCCTTGCGGCGGCCGTGGACCCAGCTGTCAGCCTCTCCACGTACAGTACTCTTCCGATGGAAGTTGTTCGTTGACCACATTGACCACGCCGCGCCGAGAGCACCAAGGCGGTGGACGACGGCGAGGCCTAGGAAGGGGACGACGCGGATCCGGGGAAGACGCGGAAGTGGACGCCCATGCGGAGAGGAGTACGAGGGTTCACTGGTTCGGCTTTGGTGTGAGGCTGCCGTCGCCGCAGAATAACAGGGGGTGTGGGTGAGTAGAGGGATGGCCTAGCCAGCGGTGGGAGTAGTAGGGGGCGGTGAGGCCTCCGCGGCAGCACAACCGGCCATGGGAGGCAGGAGCAGGCGGCACGGCCGGCGCTGGTTTGGGCGGCTGGAGCAAGAAGACCAGAGGTTGAAGAAGCACTACGGCCGTTGGATGGACATCATACGGTCACTGGAGCTAGAATCGTTCATATTGACTAAGTTGACAAAGCCCTCCGTCCGTGTCAACTTAGTAGGCCCACAAGTCAGCCTCCCACTATGGTGGGTCCCAGCTAGCAGGGGGAGTATTCATTTTTTTTTTGTAATAAGGAGGCACTTCCTTGCGTGCGAAGATATAGCTAGTGGGTCTGACCTGTCAGCGGGGGGAACGTTTTTTTTCACGAAATACAGAGGCCCTTCCGGTGGGTCCCAGCTGTCAGGTGGAGGAATCATTATTTTGCGCGTAATAAGGAGGCATTTCCTTGGGTGCGGCCGTGGACCTAGCTGTCAGCCTCTCCACGTACAGTCCACTTCCGATGGATGTCATTCGTTGACCATGTTGACCACGCTGCGTCGAGCGCATCCAAGGTGGTGGACGACGGCGAGGCCTCGGACAGCAACGAGCCGGAGATGGGAAGACGCGAGAGTGGAGTCGCAGACGAAGAGGTGTACGAGGGTTAACTGGTTGTCACATCCCTAGTTCTGGCTAGGCCAGTTTCATGTGTGCATCATGTTTAATTTCAAATGAAGTTGAAATGGGGATGACAGAAACCCCCAGCACCACTTAAACCAACTAGGGTTTACTAAAATCCTTTTCAATGAACCTGAAATGCCCTTCTAAAATGTTCATCATCTTTGCCTTGGTCTAGAACCTCTGACAAAAATGGTGCACAATTTTCTAGGACATCATTGGGTCACTGAATTAAATCTTATGTTATTTGAATTTGGACATTTAAATGCTATTAAATATTTTAAATGTCCAAATAATCCCAAACTGAAATGTTCCATGTTGGATATACTCTATACAGTGGGCATGGGCAGTTTGGTGAATTTTGGAAATGCTCTGGCATTTTTAATAAAGCCAAACACAACTACAGAAAATAGAAAAAAACAGAAATAAGAGAGAGAGAGAGTTACCTGGCCTTACCTGGCTGGCCCAGGTCCTGTGCAGCCCAGCTGGCGGCCCAGCCCACCTGGCCACCTCCTTCTGTCGTCTTCCTCCTTGCCAGGAGGACGGGCGCGTGCCCGACGCGCGCGCACCGCCGTGCGGCCACCTCCTCCCTCCCTGCCTGCCTGGCTCCTCCCCGACGCGGCTGACGACGCCACGTACATCGCCCCGACCCCCTGGATATCTCTCACTCTCCCTGGACCTCTTCCCCTCCTCTGCTCTCTCTCCCACGCAGCCCGAGCGGAGCTCGTCGCCACCGCTCGCCGTTGCCGCACCCAGAGCCTCCCCCTCGGCCGCTCGACGTGCTCCAGAGCTCCGCCACGACCTCTTCTTCGTCCCCTTCCAGCTACACGTCGCCGGGCGCCCTGCCTCGCCGTCACCACCGTCTTCTTCCTACTCGGGTCGCCGAGATCGCCATCGCCCGTTCGTCGTCGCCAGCGCTTCCCTGAGCCACCCAGCTGCACCAGAAGAACCGCCGTGAGCACCTGCGCCTTTCCCCTCTCTCCCCGCAGTCTAACTCGCCCTCTAGCGCTAGCGCTGCCGCGCCCGAGAGCTCGCTGCCGCTGTCCATGGCGCCGTCGCGGCCACAGCTACTGCCACCCGCGTCCGAGCTCATCAGCGCGTTCGTTGCAGCCCCAGGAGCCGAACGCACCCACCTGCAGCCCCTGTCGTGCCCCGTAGCGTCAAACCCGCATGCCACCGAACTCCGGCCGCCGCCGCGAGCTCTGTTCCGGCGAGCTCAGGCCACCCCGCGTCCTCCCGTCACCTCCCCTGGATGCGGGCAAGCAAGGGCTATGCCCTGGTGCCCTCAGCGCGCTAAGCCGACGCTTCTAGCGCAAATCCGGCGCGCCCCGCCGTGTTCTGTGGTCGCCGCCGGCTGAACTTCGGCGTGCTGACGTGGCAACATCATTAGTGGCTAATGACCCACTAACTAACCCCCTGGGTCACTGACGTGTGGGCCCAGGGCCTTAACTAATCTGGTTTAGAATTAGATTAGTACTAATTAACTTATATTAGTTAGTTAGACACTGACATGTGGGCCCCAGCGTCAGGTTTGACCTGGGCGGCCCCGTTGACCCTGCTGACGTCACAGTGACGTAGTGCTGACGCAGTTAATCATTTTCTGGTTTTTTATAATTCAGGAAATTCCAGAAAATGCCCAAAACTTCAAAAATTCATAGAAATTAATCTGTAACTCCAAATGAAATAATTTATATATGAAAAATGATCAGAAAAATCCAAAGAATCTGAATATGGCATTTTGATGCATGTTTGAACAAGTTAACCTCACTGAATAGGACAATTCATGATTATGGAATAAATAGTAATTAGTTTTGGAGTTGGAATTTGCTATAGGTTTGAATTCCACTTCAATGAATATGACTAACTGTTGCACTAGGTCAATTCAGTACCTTAATATGACATATCATTCATATGAATGTGCATTGCATTGATTGTGGTTCCTCTTGTGTTTGCCGGTGGTTGCTCCCTCTCAGTAGACGTGGTTCCGACGACGTGTTCAATGACACCGATGAAGAACTATATTATCTTCAGAAGTGCCAGGCAAGCAAAACCCCCCTTGTTCATTCCGATACAAACCCACTCTCTCACTTCTGCTCTCTTTTACTGCATTAGGACAACAACGATTCAACTGTTACATGCTGCGGTAGTTAAACCCCTTTTCCTCTGCATGACCTGTCATTGCCACAGTAAATAGATGAAACCCACTAGCATGAGTAGGAGTTGTTTGAGCCCTGATGTGCCTACTCATTCATGCTTGTTTGTCATGCCTGCTATTGCTTAGAGTTGTGTCAGGTCTGATTCATCGGGGATGAATTGGAAAGTTGTGAACATGTCCTACTGCTGAGAGCTAAGTGTGTGAACATGATTTGGTAATGGTAGCGGTGAGAGGCCATGTAGGAGTACATGGTGGGTTGTCTCATTGAAACCGTCCTCAGGAACTAAGTTCTGTGTTTGTGATCCATGAACAGCTACTACCACACATTGGGATCCTTAATTGACTCTCTCGACTTATTAGCCACCCTTGTTCTCTGTCCAGGAGTTGCAACTAGTTTCTGGTGTTTGTAGGATATGTGTTGGGGGCCGTGCGTAGCGCTGACCCTAGGGGTGGGCTATGTTGCGGTAGATACACCGTGGCACGGTGTATCGGGCGCCCGTTTGGTGTCTCGAGAACCCTGCACACATCGTTTGGGGCTGTGAGCGAAACTCCGGCCGGATCTCCTCGCGGATCGAACCCGAATAGGCGATAAACCTGGACTAGAGACTTGTGTGGTTAGTTAGGTCGTGGTCTACACCCACGTCGGCTTTCGCTTGAAGTCTGCCGAGCACATGTCGTGTGCAGACGCTAAGTGGTGGAAACATGTGTGAAGAAGTACACCCCTGCAGGGTTATAAATGATCTATTCGAATAGCCGTGTCCGCGGTAAAGGACTTCTGGGTTGCCTGTACAGTTCATAGACAAGTGAAAGTGGATACTCTAAAACTCGCAAGATAAGCGTGAGTGCTATGGATGGCCTTCTCGTAGGGAGACGGGAGCAGATCCATAGTGGTGTATTGATATGGTGAATATGTGGACTCGTGTGCGCCACCTCAAAAGAGTTACCAGCATTCGTAGTTCAGGATAGCCACTGAGTCAAAGCTGGCTTGCTGCAGTTAAACCCCACCATCCCTTTGTTGATAATGATGCATATGTAGTTAGTTCTGATGTAAGTCTTGCTGGGTACATTTGTACTCACGTTTGCCTATTTTATGTTTTGCAGAGAGACTCCAGTCTCGCTAGTAGTTCAACGTGGACTTCGACGTTTAGCTTGTTACCTCAGCTACGATCTTGTGCCCTCGACAGGATCTGGTAGATAGTCGGGCTTCTCAACCTTTTTCATTTATAGATGTCTGTACTCAGACATGATAGGCTTCCGCATGTGCTTTGACTTGTATGCTCTGAATGTTGGGTCATGAGACCCATGTTTGTAATGCTTGGCTCCTCGGAGCCTAATGAATAAATACTCTGAATCGTAGAGTCTTGTTGTGATGCCATGTTGTATTTGCCCATATCCAGCATATTGTGTGTATGATTGAAATGCTTGGTATGTGTGGGATCCGACAACCTAGTTGTTTATCCTTGGTAGCCTCTCTTATGGGGAAATGTAGTCTTGTGCTTCCATGAGCCATAGTAGTCCGCTACAGCCCGGTTCACCGGAGTCCTGCTAGCCCAGCACTACTGCTCTGGAATACTTAGACTGGCCGGCATGTGTCCTACCTCGATCCTGTGTCTGTCCCTTCGGGGAAACGTCACGCGGTGTCTTTCGGAGTCCTGTTAGCCTGCTATAGCCCGGATTCCCGGAGTCCTGCTAGCCAGTTGCTACAGCCCGAATTCACTCGCTGATGACCGACACGTTCGTTGCTGGGTCATGTATGCCTGTCCCCGTAAGTTAGTGCCACTTTGGGCTCACGACTAGTCATGTCGGCCCGGGTTCTCTGTCATATGGATGCTAGCGACACTATCATATACGTGAGCCAAAAGGCGCAAACGGTCCCGGGCCATGGTAAGGCGACACCCGTGGGAATACCGTGTGTGAGGCCGCAAAGTGATATGAGGTGTTACCGGCTAGATCGATGTGACTTGGAATCGGGGTCCTGACAGCTTTGGTATCAGAGCCTGACTGCCTGTAGGATTACCAAGCCAAACTGGTCGAAGTTGAGTCTAGAAATGCTTTAGTTATATAAGGGAATTAATTGTGGAAGGGAACGTAAGGCTCTTTTTACTCCTTTACCTTATGCCTTTCTGATCTGAGTCAACCTCTTCTTTTCTACGGGGATTAAGAACTAGGCTTTCTCATCTATCTATCAGAATCACGTGTTACTAATCCGTAGACTCATAGGATTGTTGGATTTGAGGCTCATTTCAGTTCCTACTACTTCCGTGTGTTGCTAGGTGATCTCAGAACCTTGATATTGTGATGTTAAGTGGTTATGCCACCCTTTTGCAGGATGTCTCAAATCTTTTTGAGCATTTACAGCCGTTATGCTGTCCGAGTCATCCCAGGTTTCCAAACAATCTGATGCATTTGCAAAATCCTTTTCCTCTGTTTCCACGTCCCTTTGGGCCAGATTAAGCACACTAACGGTCTGTTGAGGTACTCCATTGCCTTGACATATGTGTTGGAGCTAGTATTATGACCCTAGGCATCCTAGAGAACCACCAAGTAATCTAGTAATGCTTTATATTCCTAGTGTGATGATTCTGGCCGTCATTCCCGAAAGCATCCCGTGATGCCACTTAGTTAGTAGGCATTCTATTTCTGGGTTCTTGAACCCGAGACTCACCCTACTTACCTCATGTTGATAGTGTTGCTAGTTCCTTTAGGATATTAGTAACCTTGCGACAGTTCTCGAGGTCCGTGGTATTTTCCTCTTCCAAATACCATGAACTACTTATGGCAGAAGTTCTGTTGAACCAAAAGATCACAACCAGAGTGCTCTTGATGAGTTCTCCATTCCATATTGTGACTCTGCCAGTTCTACCTTTCTGCATGGGTTATCTGGAAGAAACCTGTTGAACTTGGTTCGACATACTAATCTATGCATCCACAACTCAAAAAAAAAGTTATATGTTCCTTTGAGTTGTCCCTCTTTAGTTGTATTCTGACCCTCTGTCTATAAATTGATAGTCAGGACTAGTTGTGCATTCGTGTTATCGATGCTTATTATTCTTGTGGTCCGTCAAGCCATTCTATTCCGGAATGACTAGGAGAAACAAACTCCAGTACCTCATCCATATCCCGGATTGGGTCAAAATAGTTGTGCCCCGCAGATCAAAATGCCAATCCAGCTTTTGTTCTGTTCTACCTTGGAGTGTTACTATCTTTATGTCAAGAATTTCATGAGAATTGCACTACTTCTTATGGATTCTTGTCGCAGTGATACTTCTTGCCATCATTTTTCATTCCTCGGTTTTCGTGTTATTGTAACCAGAATGCCGACAAGTGAATCATGATGTGTGAAAGTAATACTCCTAGCAACTGCGTTGCCTGGTAGATAAAGGACAATATTCTCATCCTTGGTGTGTTGGTTATTGAATCACCATCCTAGGACTGATCGTGCTACCTAGTCCATTTTTGTTGGTGCACTCTTCGATCGATGAGTTAGGATTGTGTCAATCCATCACTCTCTTGATCACATCGTCTTGCCCTGAAAAGCAAGATTGTTCTCGAGCTTAGTTACATATCGGTGGTTCGTGACTTTCCGAATATCTTCTCGGAAGTGCTACCAGGTTGTCACCTGACCGCTATGTTGAGTTCTTGATCAAGTTGGTTTCTTGTAAACCACCCTTTCTCCAAGAATCTGTGTCGGATACCCTGAGCTAGTTGGTTAAGCTAAACAACAACTTGGAGAGTTGGAAGATGAGAGCTTGTCTGACTCAGTTCATTCCTAAGGGATATCCTCGTGTGTGTGTGTTGAAGAAAGATGATACTTTCATTGATTGATCCTTGTGATCAATTGTTGGACCTATTATCTTATCCAAACTTTGATTTGAGTATGGGCTATCATCAAATCAAATCAGAACCAACGATGTTCGTAATGTTGTCTTATCCGTGGTTGTTTCCTCGGGCATACACCATTATATCTTTTGGTCTGACCCATGCTATCATCTTGTTCACATATTCATGTAACCCCATCTTATGGGAATCTTGATAATTTGTTGTTGAGCCCATCGACAACATCCTTATCTTGTCCATGATTCATGTTGAACATTTAAGTTAGTATTGGAAACTTTGGTAAGCATTTCTTCATGCTAGCTCATGGAGCATATGTTTGGATGAAAGAAGTGACTTCCTCTAATTCATGTGCATTCGATGCAAGTTGCCGCAGTGAATTCGAGAAAGTTTGTTTTGCCTCCTCTGGAATCATCCCAAGTTAGTCATGCACGTGCAAAGTGCTTTATGGTTTGATAGGTTGGCCGCCTCCACTCCATATGTGTTCCTAGCACACAAAGCCACTGATTGATTTGTTCAAAGAAAAGAAGTTCTTAAGTGCTAATCCTTAAGGACCCAAAGGTACATGCGCAGAACTTCGCTCTCCGTAATGATGGTTCCCAACCAGAACTCGGTAGTGTTTGTTGTAAGACTACTACGTGGTTATGTTTGTCCTGGACAACGTGCTCACATGTATGTAGCAGAACCAGCTCATGTTTTGGAGCTTGCTATCATAGTTCACTCCCTGAGAATCTCACAACGTCATCTCGTCGGTTTGTGTTGCAAATTTTCTTTCCAGAATTGACGTCTGAAATATCCCGTTACCAACCAGATCTGAATCTCAGGCAGATATGATGGTTGGAACATTCCCAGCATTTGCATTTTGTTCCCAGCTTGCACCGCCATTGTACCATCCTACTATGGACTACCCTTCTCAGCAATTACTGATCAGGATCATCTTCAAGGTAGTTCTACCACGGATTCCACCCATTTCCGATGATAAGCAAAATCATCCCTTGTGTTGTCTTCAACAAGGTAATCCACATCATCCATACTAATCCAAGTATGCCATTCTACCGAACTCCTCCAAACGATCGCTCGAGATTTGCCTTAGGCTGGTTTAGAGAATTTTATTGATCTCTGTATCAAAAGTAATTCTTTTTGCCACTTAAGGAAATAACTCTATGAGTCATCTCCTCTAAGGTGTCTCGTTATGGTATCATGGCAACTCAAATCCTCGCTACGTTGACAACCGTTCACCACCTTGTTAAGCGTGAAATTATTGTCTACCTAGTGGACCTTCGTCATCTGCTTCACTCCATCCCTTTGGATGTGTGCTTCGTGTCTCAGCTCGAGAGATGTTGCTATGTCTCATTCCGGGAGTTGGTCCTGAGTTGTTCGATCTTCGAGAAGATCGATCCTTCTAGAGTTTTCCCTTTCCTCTCGTTGTCATGTTAGTTGGAGTTCTCAGAGCAAGACATCGAGACAAAGATGGTGATCGAATCAACGTTCTTATGAGATGCAACCTGGATTGTGAAGATTGTGTTAGTTTGCGTTCCCCTTCATCTTACCCTACGCTTGAATCTCGGGACGAGATTCTTTTGAGTGGGGGTGAGTTGTCACATCCCTAGTTCTGGCTAGGCCAGTTTCATGTGTGCATCATGTTTAATTTCAAATGAAGTTGAAATGGGGATGACAGAAACCCCCAGCACCACTTAAACCAACTAGGGTTTACTAAAATCCTTTTCAATGAACCTGAAATGCCCTTCTAAAATGTTCATCATCTTTGCCTTGGTCTAGAACCTCTGACAAAAATGGTGCACAATTTTCTAGGACATCATTGGGTCACTGAATTAAATCTTATGTTATTTGCATTTGGACATTTAAATGCTATTAAATATTTTAAATGTCCAAATAATCCCAAACTGAAATGTTCCATGTTGGATATACTCTATACAGTGGGCATGAGCAGTTTGGTGAATTTTGGAAATGCTCTGGCATTTTTAATAAAGCCAAACACAACTACAGAAAATAGAAAAAAAACAGAAATAAGAGAGAGAGAGAGTTACCTGGCCTTACCTGGCTGGCCCAGGTCCTGCGCAGCCCAGCTGGCGGCCCAGCCCACCTGGCCACCTCCTCCTGTCGTCTTCCTCCTTGCCAGGAGGACGGGCGCGTGCCCGACGCGCGCGCACCGCCGTGCGGCCACCTCCTCCCTCCCTGCCTGCCTGGCTCCTCCCCGACGCGGCTGACGACGCCACGTACATCGCCCCGACCCCCTGGATCTCTCTCACTCTCCCTGGACCTCTTCCCCCTCCTCTGCTCTCTCTCCCGCGCAGCCCAAGCGGAGCTCGTCGCCACCACTCACCATTGCCGCACCCAGAGCCTCCCCCTCGGCCGCTCGACGTGCTCCAGAGCTCCGCCACGACCTCTTCTTCGTCCCCTTCCAGCTACACGTCGCCGGGCGCCCTGCCTCGCCGTCACCACCATCTTCTTCCTTCTCGGGTCGCCGAGATCGCCATCGCCCGTTCGTCGTCGCCAGCGCTTCCCTGAGCCACCCAGCTGCACCAGAAGAACCGCCGTGAGCACCTGCGCCTTTCCCCTCTCTCCCCGCAGTCTAACTCGCCCTCTAGCGCTAGCGCTGCCGTGCCCGAGAGCTCACTGCCGCCGTCCATGGCGCCGCCGCGGCCACAGCTGCTGCCACCCGCGTCCGAGCTCATCAGCGTGTTTGTTGCAGCCCCAGGAGCCGAACGCACCCGCCTGCAGCCCCTGCCGTGCCCCGTAGCGTCAAACCCGCACGCCACCGAACTCCGGCCGCCGCCGCGAGCTCTGCTCCGGCGAGCTCAGGCCACCCTGCGTCCTCCCGTCACCTCCCCTGGATGCGGGCAAGCAAGGGCTATGCCCTGGTGCCCTCAGCGCGCTAAGCCGACGCTTCTAGCGCAAATCCGGCGCGCCCCGCTGTGTTCTGTGGTCGCCGCCGGCTGAACTCCGGCGTGCTGACGTGGCAACATCATTAGTGGCTAATGACCCACTAACTAACCCCCCTGGGTCACTGACGTGTGGGCCCAGGGCCTTAACTAATCTGGTTTAGAATTAGATTAGTACTAATTAACTTAGATTAGTTAGTTAGACACTGATATGTGGGCCCCAGCATCAGGTTTGACCTGGGCGGCCCCGTTGACCCTGCTGACGTCACAGTGACGTAGTGCTGACGCAGTTAATCATTTTCTGGTTTTTTATAATTCAGGAAATTCCAGAAAATGCCCAAAACTTCAAAAATTCATAGAAATTAATCTGTAACTCCAAATGAAATAATTTATATATGAAAAATGATCAGAAAAATCCAAAGAATCTGAATATGGCATTTTGATGCATGTTTGAACAAGTTAACCTCACTGAATAGGACAATTCATGATTATGGAATAAATAGTAATTAGTTTTGGAGTTGGAATTTGCTATAGGTTTGAATTCCACTTCAATGAATATGACTAACTGTTGCACTAGGTCAATTCAGTACCTTAATATGACATATCATTCATATGAATGTGCATTGCATTGATTGTGGTTCCTCTTGTGTTTGCCGGTGGTTGCTCCCTCTCAGTAGACGTGGTTCCGACGACGTGTTCAATGACACCGATGAAGAACTATATTATCTTCAGAAGTGCCAGGCAAGCAAAACCCCCCTTGTTCATTCCGATACAAACCCACTCTCTCGCTTCTGCTCTCTTTTATTGCATTAGGACAACAACGATTCAACTGTTACATGCTGCGGTAGTTAAACCCCTTTTCCTCTGCATGACCTGTCATTGCCACAGTAAATAGATGAAACCCACTAGCATGAGTAGGAGTTGTTTGAGCCCTGATGTGCCTACTCATTCATGCTTGTTTGTCATGCCTGCTATTGCTTAGAGTTGTGTCAGGTGTGATTCATCGAGGATGAATTGGAAAGTTGTGAACATGTCCTACTACTGAGAGCTAAGTGTGTGAACACGATTTGGTAATGGTAGCGGTGAGAGGCCATGCAGGAGTACATGGTGGGTTGTCTCATTGAAACCGTCCTCAGGAACTGAGTTCTGTGTTTGTGATCCATGAACAGCTACTACCACACATTGGGATCCTTAATTGACTCTCTCGACTTATTAGCCGCCCTTGTTCTCTGTCCAGGAGTTGCAACTAGTTTCTGGTGTTTGTAGGATATGTGTTGGGGGCCGTGCGTAGCGCTGACCCTAGGGGTGGGCTATGTTGCAGTAGATACACCATGGCACGGTGTACCGGGCGCCCGTTTGGTGTCTCGAGAACCCTGCACACATCGTTTGGGGCTGTGAGTGAAACTCCGGCCGGATCTCCTCGCGGATGGATCCCGAATAGGTGATAAACCTGGACTAGAGACTTGTGTGGTTAGTTAGGTCGTGGTCTACACCCACGTCGGCTTTCGCTTGAAGTCTGCCGAGCACATGTCGTGTGCAGACGCTAAGTGGTGGAAACATGTGTGAAGAAGTACACCCCTGCAGGGTTATAAATGATCTATTCGAATAGCCGTGTCCATGGTAAAGGACTTCTGGGTTGCCTGTACAGTTCATAGACAAGTGAAAGTGGATCTCTAAAACTCGCAAGATAAGCGTGAGTGCTATGGATGGCCTTCTCGTAGGGAGACGGGAGCGGATCCATAGTGGTGTATTGATATGGTGAATATGTGGACTCGTGTGCGCCACCTCAAAAGAGTTACCAGCATTCGTAGTTCAGGATAGCCACTGAGTCAAAGCTGGCTTGCTGCAGTTAAACCCCACCATCCCTTTGTTGATAATGATGCATATGTAGTTAGTTCTGATGTAAGTCTTGCTGGGTACATTTGTACTCACGTTTGCCTATTTTATGTTTTGCAGAGAGACTCCAGTCTCGCTAGTAGTTCCACGTGGACTTCGACGTTTAGCTTGTTACCTCAGCTACGATCTTGTGCCCTCGACAGGATCTGGTAGATAGTCGGGCTTCTCAACCTTTTTCATTTGTAGATGTCTGTACTCAGACATGATAGGCTTCCGCATGCGCTTTGACTTGTATGCTCTGAATGTTGGGTCATGAGACCCATGTTTGTAATACTTGGCTCCTCGGAGCCTAATGAATAAATACTCTGAATCGTAGAGTCTTGTTGTGATGCCATGTTGTATTTGCCCATATCCAGCATATTGTGTGTATGATTGAAATGCTTGGTATGTGTGGGATCCGACAACCTAGTTGTTTATCCTTGGTAGCCTCTCTTATGGGGAAATGTAGTCTTGTGCTTCCATGAGCCATAGTAGTCCGCTACAGCCCGGTTCACCGGAGTCCTGCTAGCCCAGCACTACTGCTCCGGAATACTTAGACTGGCCGGCATGTGTCCTTCCTCGATCCTATGTCTGTCCCTTCGGGGAAACGTCACGCGGTGTCTTTCGGAGTCCTGTTAGCCTGCTACAGCCTGGATTCCCGGAGTCCTGCTAGCCCAGTTGCTACAGCCCGAATTCACTCGCTGATGACCGACACGTTCGTTGCTGGGTCATGTATGCCTGTCCCCGTAAGTTAGTGCCACTTTGGGCTCACGACTAGTCATGTCGGCCCGGGTTCTCTGTCATATGGATGCTAGCGACACTATCATATACGTGAGCCAAAAGGCGCAAACGGTCCCGGGCCATGGTAAGGCGACACCCGTGGGAATACTGTGCGTGAGGCCGCAAAGTGATATGAGGTGTTACCGGCTAGATCGATGTGACTTGGAATCGGGGTCCTGACACTGGTTCTGGTGCGGTCTGGTTCGGCAGTCGGTGGAGAAGAACAGGAGGTGTGGAGGGGTGGAGGGATGGCCTGGCCGGCGGTGGGGTAGCGCTTCACAGCGAAGCGTGCAAAGCAGAGCTGCTAGCAGCAGGAGGCGGGAGCAGGTGGCCCCGGCGGTGCTGGAGGAAGAAGACGAGAGATTGAAGATGGATGCCGGTCGTTGGATGTAAATCCAACGGCTAACGATGTCAGAATCATTTGTTGACTAAATTGACAACGACTTGCGTTGGTTTCGACCTATTGGCCCACATTTTAGCCTCAAAAAATGTGGCACATATTCAACCCATTTTTTCAGAATTTACAGTCAATTTGATCTCTTTTTTTTAGAATTACAGTTCATTTGCTGGGCTGGGTGAACAAATAATGTAGCGTCCATGCGGCCCATTTATTTTTTTCTAAAAAATTACAGGCCATTTGCACTTTCTTGAAATACACGATTTTGCTGGGCTGATTCTAATTATAATGTTGGGTTGGGTGTAGCAATGTTATCAAAAAATAAACAGGGGCTGAGCATTTTATTATAAATATATTTAAATAATAAGTGATTTATTATTACGTTGTTCCTTAAATCTTACCAAGCTTTTGTACACAATCACCAGGATTTTCATTGCAAAAAAAAAAATTCAGGATTTTATTGTTAAGAAATTATTTTTATAAGTTAATAAGATGTGGGATATTGTTTTCTTACATATGTAAGTATCTGTTAAATATATGATGATAATAACAATAATATATAATAACCTATAAAATAATTTAAATATATATAATATAGTTAGAAGGGAAACATAAGTTGGACCAGGCGTTCCTATTCTTATATAGAAAAATAGAACAGACCTCTGCGTTTTCTTCAAAAAAATACATAAGTTGGGCTGTCGATGTTTCAGGAAAAATAAAACCTCGGATGGGAGGTCCATAGCCCGGTCGATACATGACGGCCCTCAAGAAAATACAAACCGGCATGTCGTGGGCTGCGCATGTTAAAAAAGAAAGCCTAGACGGGGCAGCCCACAACCCAGCTGATACTTGCTGCCCCAGTGATAATAAATGATACCTGCCAGCTCTCCGGCTTCGTTGTAAATTTATCTCCTTTAGTAACTACATTGAAGCACCTAAAAAAAATGTAACTATGTTGACAAACCCGTGGGCCCCAACGTCAGTATAGCATTAGGAGGAAGTATTTTTTTCAATGAGGCACTTGCTTGCGTACGGCCATAGACCTGATGGGTCCCGACTGTCCGCCTCTCCACGTACAGTCCTCTCCAGATTCCTCTTGTTTGTTCAGCATGTTCACAATGGCAGACAGCGGCGCCGCGGCGAGCGCACAAAGGCGCAGGACGAGATCGGACCACCTGAGGCAGTGCCTTATTTGTACCGAAACTACTGAACTAGCCCAGTGGCCAAGTGACACTACCCGACCACTATTCCGCCCGGGTTCGATTCCACCTGATGCAGGGAAAATATCTCCAAATTTTTTGCCTCTGCCATTATTGACATGTGGGTCCCCATTGTCATCTACGCACACCACGTCCAACACTTGCCAAAACTTCGTCCCTCATTTTCTCTGTTTTTCGCACACTCGACATTGTGTGGGCATTTTGAAAATAGCATATCTTTTTGACTGTGCATCATATGAAGATGTGCTATGCATGAATGTTGATCAGCATGATGTTAACTGGCTGGTAGTTCCATTTTCGACCATGAATAAAACTTCCAACATGATGTTATCCCTGTTTGAAAAGGCCGTGTTAATATAAATGCTCTGCCTCTGAAAGTTGCAGTTTCTTATCTGAAACTGAACTTGCAGTTTCTTATCTGAAACTAAAACTTGCAGTTTCTTATCTGAGAATCACATTGTCTGCACTTTTATACTCCTGTGAAACTACATTTTTTTAAGTGCTAAAAATAGATCTCTAGAATTCATAAAATAATTCATATGCTCAATACTACAAATCTGAAATTCAAAAGACATTCATATCTGAAAGTACTCTCAAAATACACAACATAAAACACAATTCACAACCTACAAATACTGACAACCCTAAGCTCCTCCTGACAATTCACAACCTGCCCGACTATTGGGCTGGGGGGGCAGTCCCCTTCTATTCCTCGGCGCCAGACAACCGCCCCGTGAGACGATGTGAACGGCGAGGGAGAGGATGGCGGGGAAGCATCATTGGGCCAACTGCTTTTCTCCTCTTGCAGTTGGGTTCGGCCGACAAAGACTCCACCAGCTCGCTCTAGCACGGCACCCTCACAAACGGCACCCTGTAGATGCTCGATCCTTCAATCTCTGGTGGATGCTCCATCTGGGATCGATACTCCCACCACCGCTGCCTCACGATCGGATTCGGTGAATCTGTTTGCTCGATGGCCCAGAGGAGCAGCTCTATGTACTCCGGCGCGACTCCCTTTGGGAGTATCGCCGCCTTTTCGCTCTGTTGCAGATATTTGGCCATGGATGTCACCGTCGCTGCTAGTTGGTCCTTGTTGTCAAACCAAGACTGTATCTCCAACATCCTAGCTAGCTTCACAGGGTCGCCGTCTGCGATCCTCACGTATCGGTTGTACTCCTCCATCGATCTACTTCTCCACAGCACCTTCACTCACCGGTGGTGGTTTTTGAATGGAAGAGGAGAGGAGCGGCGCTGGTTTTGGATTAGAACGGGAGAGGAGCGGCGCTAGTTTTGGATTAGAATGGGAGAGGAGCGGCGCTGGATTTAGATTGGAACAGGAGAGGAGCGGCAGTGGTTTAAGAGGAGAGGAGCGGCTGTGGTTTAAGAGGAAAGGAGCGGCGCTGGTCTTGGAAGTATTTTTTTTGTTTTGCGTATTTTGGGTCAAAGTTTGACCACGTACTGTATTTGACAAGCAAAATGTGAATGCATGTCACCAAAAATTGTATCGTTTGGTTCGTATCTGAATGTACTTTCAAATTATATTATTTTTGCAATGCATAACATATATTTTATTTGTGAAAATCATGGTCAATTATGACCCAGAATAAAAGGGAGACTAGTTAATGTGGGGTCGCTTTCTTAATTGAAGGGTAAATTGATTTTGATTTTGATCCAGTCACAGCGCGCCGGCCCTCTCGTCCAATCCTAAATCGCTGCCGCACGCTCCTCTCCCTCTTCTCCATTGCAGAACCACCTCCTCTCCTCTCCATCATCTCCATTCCAAAACCATCGTCTCGCCTCTCCCTCTTCTCTATTGCAAAACCACCCCTCTCCTCTCCATCTTCTCCATTGCAAAACCACCGTCTCGCCTCTCCCTCTTCTCTATTGCAAGACTACCATCTCTCCTCCCATCTTCCTAAGCTAGCACCGGACCTCTCAGGAGGACATCTATGGAGAGGATGCAGTAGCGAATCGGGCAGATCGCCGGCGGTGACCAGGCAAAGTTAGCCAGGTTGAAGGAGATCCTTACTTGGTTTGACAATGAGTGGGAGATTTCGAGGACGGTGAGGGCCATGTGGCAATGTATGCGAAAGAGCGAGACGGCGGCGATGAGGGCGGCGATGTACTCCTCGGCGACAGTCACGCTGCAGTCTTTCGAGTTCATCAAGTATCTCCTCTGGGCGATGGAGCAGACAGATTCTCCCAAGGCAAAAGTCAGGCGGAGGTGGTGGGCATACAGGTCGAAGGTCGAGCATCCAGAGGATAACGAATCTATCGAGTACGGTGTGCCGTTCGTGAGGGTGCAGAGCCAGCCGGAGCCACAGGAGTATTCGTTCTCCCACCGCAAGAGGAGGCCGGATGGCGCGACGTCGCTTCCCCGCCATTCTCCATGGTTCCCTCGACGCTCGCCTCATTTCAACGGCGGCGGTAGGGTTTAAGGTAAGCTTCGCACTAACCTAATCTTCCATTTGCTCATGCTTACAATCAGTGTGACAGCTAATGAAAATCATGCTTGCAATCAGTCTCCGAGTACTACGCCAATCACCCTAAAATAGCTCTGGACCTTTGGGTCAAAGTTGTGACACTGTGTACAAATAAAGAAAAATAGATTGGTGCTTCTTTCAGAAAAGATTACTCCCTAGAAAACTGCCAATATAAGCTACTAGTATTTGGTTAGGATTTGCTGCCGAGAAAGATCCGTCCACAGAGAGTGCCACACATCCCACTGGTGGTGGTGGATGCCAATGCGTGCATGGAGCATGGTTGGTGTCGGTAATTTTTACTTGGCACGCCTCGCACTCTGCATATATGCCGGTTCCATCCGTACATTTGTGCAGTTCCACCAAAATGCAGCTGAATAACCCTGTTTGCACAGATAATGAAAAAGCATGATTACATTATAGTGGCACTAGTTGATAAAACATACACTAATAAATAGAAGAAAATATTGCGATAGTATCATAGTATGCCATGCTGCGAGGGCGAGATGGGCCTTACGACGCCTCATACGGTAGGCCTCATACTGGAAATCGACCCAAGTCTCCCCGATACACCTTCTACCAGTGATGAACATCAGTGTATAGCGGTAGTACAAGGAGGGGCCTTGAGACATTCCAATCTCTATTTTTGTGCATATCAACTAAAATTAAGCACCCCAGTTTGCAGAAATGCTTAAACATTAACAATGGGACTAGTTGATGAAACATATACTAACAAAGAGAAGCACTTTCTTTATCTACATTGGAAATGAAATGATAGAGAGGACACTCGCTCTATTTTAACTGTATTATTACTTCATTTTATCAGTGGCACTAGGGTCAAGCAGGTGGCAAACGAGCTGTACCATGCGTCGCAAGGATGGAGGCCGGGGGTGCTTAGACTGTGATGCTGAAGCTGGCTCTTTCAGTCCCTATCTTCCCCCCTGATGTTTCTGTGGTAGCATTTGGGTTGTAATCCAAACTTGGTCGAGCTGGTGCTGCGTCCCCCTACCTGCCTAGCTTATGTGGCAAACTTGTCTCCTGCTAGTACTCAGTCCGTTCTAGTAGTAGTTGCATAACTGCCCGTTTACACTGAGATGTTGTCGGATAATGGTTCTCTATGGTTGGGTTTCTTTAATGAAATCGGAGGAAACCCCCTCTTTCGATATATAAAAAAATCAGTGGCACTAGCGGTGCCAAAACATTGCCTCAAATTAATAGTGCCACTAGATTAAGGTGCAAAATAATAACATTACTGCTTTATCATGGCAGTGCCAAAACAGTAGCACAAGAGCAGACTCAACATGTAGGATCTTTGGCAAACGGTCAGACCAAAAAGGAACATACCTCGTGATGGGAACCATATCTGTAGTCAACGCCATCGTAGAAGGGATGACACCAGTCACCAACATGGATGATTCAATTCATGGGACCTTTTGGTGCAGTTCACCTAAAATGAAGCAATGTCCCATGAGCTAGCAGCTTCTTCTTCATTTTTTTTAAGAAAAGGGCTCCAGCACAGGTTCCATTTCCATCAGAAAACAAAACCCACAGAGCTTCTTCTTCATTAGTTGCAATAAAATTGAGCAACATCAAGGTTGGTTGTGAAGCTCCTGGAATGTTCAACTATAATTTGGATATCATTTGTGCAGTTCAACTAAGATCAAGCATGAAATTTATATGTCTGTTTGCACAAAAAAGGTGGAAAGGAGGGTGACTAACAAGTGATGAAACATACATCAAATGAAAAGAAGCAAGTTCCTTATCTGAATGGCAATCCTACAAGGACAGTAGCAATTTCTAAAGCAGCAGCATTGCTAGATATTAGTGTGGGCATTAGGATTAACTATGACAACCGTTAAATATGACATTACTTTAATGGTGCCATTGCTTCATTTTACCAGCAACATTACATTAACAGCTACTACAGAGTTGGTATTTGGGCACGGGAGAGTAGGCGGACCAGGACAGTTGCATTTCTAACGAAAAGAAGCAACTTATCTTAATGGGAAATTTAGCAGGACATGAAAAAAAGTGCCATTGATTCATATTACTAGAGGCATTACATTGAAAACAACATTGGTTTAACGTGTCCTTACTTTTAACAGTGCGACTGCTACATTTTACCAGTGGCATTACATAAGAGTGGCTTGGGGCAACAAACATCAGAACATGATATCTGGGTTGGTCCCATTTTTGTTCGGTATAGCCACCTTATACTGTGTGAGGCTAGCAAATCTAGTGCTGGACTTACTCTGTTGACTTGTCCCCCAGTCCCCACTTTCTTTCCTTTTTCAACCAATAGATCGGGTTTATATTGAGTTTGTACTGCGTTTCCCTTTATTTCCCTATTAGACCAAGAGACCAGTTGGATAGCCAGTCTCTGCTACTTTTCGCCCCCATTATTTCCTCTTTCGACCAAGTCCTAGATTCAGGTAACAAATCTTCCCCCACCCCCACCCCCTTTCTTCCTTGTTTGAACCAAGTAGTACTAGATTCGAGTGCATGAACTAGTTTTACCTCTTAACAGTAAAAATTTAGGTGGCTTTCGAACAGCCGATCGATCCTATCTACGAGGGGGCCTGAGAAATAGTAAAAGATACAAATGCAGCGACGTCAGGAGCTCGGGAAGTAGAGCAAGGCCGGTTTCGAAGGAAGTTATACCTGAGGGTCGCCGGGATGTCGCTAGGTGGGCGGCGGGAGGCCGGATCTACCCACACTACGACAGCGAGGAAGAAGAGGTCGGAGGCCCTCCCTAGCCAGCGGTGCTTGGGAGAGAACGGCAAGGCACGCTGATCGAGACGCGTCGGCAGTGGGTCAGAGCCGTTGCCGAGGACGACCGCGTGAACGTTGCACCTTCTCACCTTCCCCGGCGGAGAGGATCCGGCTGGATCTGTGACCAGTAGTGAGCAGAGAGAGAGAGAGTGTGGCCACCGCTGTTGTGTTTAGATTTGGAGAGGACGAGACAGTGTGAAGAGAGCAACACTAGCAAGCAAGCGCGGAGGCTCCTGCCTATATAGTGGAGTAGTTTTCTTTTGTCTACCGGAGCCGGCTTGACCTCGTCAATGACTGTCGAGAAGTCTTCATGCACGTGCCCCAGAGGCGCAGTTGTTGTCATTTTGATCTGAATCACCGGATTATAACATATAACACGAAAAAATGCCACATGACAAGAAACCATAACCTCACTGCCCCAAGGAGACAACATGAATCCCGACGGACAAACTAGACGAGGATCAAAGCTCAAATTAAAGATAAACTCGTAGAAAAGGGGTCCATCGATAGATGTCCTAATTAACATAGCCGGCTTGACCTAGATGGCAGCCGAGTAGTCTTCGTGCATGTGCCCCCAATGACCAGCGCCTTGGAGGAACTCAGCTGTCGCTGTTTAACCCTCGCAGTGATCCGAAGCACATGACACCTAATATTGCGAGATGACAAGAAACCTTTTTTTAGATTTCTCATCAGAACTACAGCCCTGTACAACACAGCCTGCACCATATGTAGATGATAGCCAATCCAGCCGTGTCTACTGGAGTCTGGTCACATGCATGGATGAACTGATATTTCGTGTCATGCAGGGATCGTCCAGGCACCAACGTCTGTACAACACTTCTCTAGTACTGTCGCTCGTCGCTCTCTTCTATTAACTCACCTGACTTGCGGGGCCGGGGAGTGTGCCTATGGTCAGTTCTCAATTGCGGTCCCACATGTGTGTGCAAACGCAATATGACGCGCGTTCCATTCGGAGAGCGGCGTGCCAGACCGACCGACCGTCTGGGGTGCGACGTGAACACGACGGGCGTGCTGTATACTCCGTACATGTGTACCGCCATTTTCTTGAGGCTTTGCTCCATGGCGCAATCCATGGATACAAAATTAGTATACTGTACTATTTACTAGTAAGTTGCACGTGCTTTGCACGCTAACCTGTAAAGCACGCGCTTGACTGATGGATTATCCACGTAGCACATTGGAGAGTTTTATATGTTCGCATTTGGAAGCTCACCTCCAATGCTTGCTTCTCCACTGTCTCGGCTTCCAATGCCCATTTTCTTGGTTTGCCTTCGTCTTTGATCAAGCTCACAGTTTGGAAAGCTTGGGCACCTTCGAAGTGCAATTTTTTTGCTTGGCAAATGATAAATTGTAAAAAAGAGGATAGCCTAATCTTAGCTTTTGCCATCTTTGCAAATGTCACATGGAGACCTTGGGACACATCCTATTCCAATGCAAATATACACAAAGAATTTGGTGCATGATTAAAGATTGGCTTGGAAAAAAGGATCTCGACCCCCGAAATTGGCATCATTCAACTCCACCCACCTTTGGTGGACCAAAGCGGTCGACTCAAATGAGCAACCAAACGATGCCATGGCTTATCTTCTTAAGTGCGTGTCATGGGAGATTTTGAATGAGGAATGCTCAAGTTTTTCGCAATTTTGCATCTTTGCCTACGTCTGTATTTGGCAATATCAAGAGAGAGGCTAGGTTGTGGTATATCACCGGGGTGAAACACTTAGGGGCAATCATTCCTGGAGAGTAGTTTTTTTTGCGAATTTCCTGGAGAGTAATCTGTTTGCTCCTTTTTGAATATGACCTTGTACATGCTCTTTACTCCTTGCTCATTTAACGAAAAGGCAAAGCTTTAGCCTTGCTTAATAAAACCTTTACCATCTAAAATACTTCATCAGTTCCTAAATATAAGTCTTTTTAGAGATTTCAATGTGGACTACATACGGAGAAAAATGAGTGATTGTACACTCTAAAATATGTCTATATACATCCGTATGTAGTTTTTATTTGAATCTCTAAAAAGACTTATATTTAGGAGCGAAGGAAGTATGAGATGGTGAGCATATTAGAATAATGTGAAGCATCTATTTAGTTTCTTCTATGTTTATGGATTGGTAGAAATCTCTCTCTTTGCTTAGAAAAATGTGACTTGTACACGCTAGCTAGATTAATTGCCCGCATACCCTTTTTCTACGGCGGGTGAATCGTAGTACTCCTTTTTTTGACATCAAAATCGTAGTACTCCTAGTGATGTGACAAGACAGGTACCGGCTCGGTCAAGCTAAAAAAATCCATCCATTGGGACCGGCCAGACCGCAGATGGGTAAGTTTCTGGAACAGCCTTCTAGCTTCTATATTTTTTAAGGGAAATATCATATAGCTTCTAGGTGGTTCCCGCGGCTGGGTCAGTGTGGACCTGCGACTCACGGCAGGAGAGGCGAACCCGGCGAATGCTAGCCATTGGATACGTAGCACTGACGATTGATGAACGGTAGATGTCAACGTAATGTGGGAAATCAACGGCTCCAAGCACCTCAAAAGCGTTTTGGCGGGAAGCTGGGAGGGAAGTGGTAAATCCAAATTCAAAACTGCTACACTATAGTAGTAGAGAAAAGTCGAGGGCGGGGCTTTTCCCGCGCAGTAGGCGGGGCAGTTCCGCCTAGTCGGTTCGACAGAGACGCGAGAAGATGAGGGAGTAGGCTGCTGCAAATGTAGGGCTGTGTGATTTGACAGCAAGTTACTGCTGGACAGGTGGGGCCTCGTGATTTGACTTGCCATTATCATTTTAACTGCGGCGCTACGACCGGCGTGAGTCTCCCGATTCCTGACCACCTCCATGGTATACAGGTGCCTCTCCCAATGCTCCACCATGTAGAGGCTGGCTCTTGCATGAGAGCCCACTCCTCCACTTTTTTCCTTGCCTCTTTCCTCCACATATGCAAAAATGCCATGTAAGCGGGCTTATAGCCCACTATTGTACTTGCTCGTACAGGTGCTAAGCCTGCCACATAGGCATAAAGTCTGATGTGGCAAGTTAATTAAGAAGAGAGAGACTAGTTTGGTGACCCCAGAAAGAAACGGTGCTAAGCGCGTGTACCTAGGTGAAAAGACAATTTTGAGTCTATAGCTAATTAAATGAAGCAAACTTAGCAACAAAAAACTAAGCACCTATGCATTGGGGACTTGAGTTGCTAAGCCATTTAATGCCCTTAGCACCTCATCTAAGCACCATTTCATTGGAAGAGGTCACTCCTTGGCAAATGTAATAAATACTACAAAGAAAGAGATAGAGAGAAGTAAAAAAAATACTCTTATAGCCAACCTTATAGCTAACCTTGTTGTATGAGTGACTAAGTGATGACTATGTATGACATGCCAACATCAGATAGCCTAACACACCGTGTTAAATCTCCAAGGGCGCGACCGCGTGAGCGAGGCGACGGTCGTGGTTGGCGCGACCATGATACGGGCTGCTGGCAGCCCTTGGATCTGAGATCGAACGGTCGCATGCTAAGTTGCTGAAAATTTGCAGAATAACCCTCCAGGATAGGATATTCACCCATAGGTCTAGAATCACGCCATGCAACCGTTCGATCTCAGATCCAAGGGCTCTGGGAAGCCCGTATCATGGGAGAATGGAAAGCTTCGTATCACTTGTAATTTTCCCGACGCTTGACATGACATCGAAAGCCATTTAATTGGGCGTCGAGTAGACATGACATCTAATTGGGCCCCCATAGTACTGTGCATGAATCCATTTATCCACCAGGCAAGCCACTACGCTGCCGTTCGCACGCCCCACTCAGCATTTTTACAATAGAAAAACCGCTAGTAGTTCGCTCCTACTCGTCCCCGGACGTCCTTTAACATTACGGCAGTTCACTCCTAGTCGTCCTGTCCTTTCACATTACAGCAGTTCCACTAATCCTAACCCTCCTCCCAAATCCATGGCGTCCCAAATCTCCATGATCGGCGGTGAGTACAAGGTTAGAACCATCACCGGCGACGAGTTCGACGTCATCTACACCCGTTCTTCCGCGACGGTGAAAGGATGCCTTGCTCGCTTCAGACGCATGTTCGAAAACTCAAATGATGAGTGGGTCGCTGGGCTAGATGTTGAGTACACCACAGCCCTGGGCAAAGAGAAGAATCTAAAGGAGGAAGAGAAGATGAAGCCCGCCGTGATCCAGGTTTGTGTGCATCACTTGTGCTTGGTCTACCACATATGCCATGCCGACGTTGAGTGCGAGGAATTTAAGAAGTTCCTCGCGGGCGACCTAGTCAAATTCGTTATTGTAGACTTTACGACCGACACAAGAGTCCTGGGTCGGATAGGCCTCATTGTAGGCAAGCCCTTCGACCTCCAGAAGAATGAGCTGGTGCCCTCCCGTGATCAGCCTTCAATGCTGACCCTGGCAGGAGCCATGGTTCATCCTTCGTACGGCAAACTGAAGAAACCTCCGCCCAAGTTTCATCGTCATGCATGGCAGTGGAATGTACTAGATATAGACCACATCCAGTACGCTGCAATGGATGCCTACCTTTGTTTCAATATCTACAAGGGTTGGATGAAGAGCAAGAGCCAAGTGTGCGGTTCAAGCAAAGAAGTATCGTCCAAGAGGAAGAGGGACAAGGACGAAGTCGAGCACGTGGACGAGGAGTCCGAGTAAGGTGGCAGTGTCATTGCTCATGGTGGTTCTAATGCAGTGTCTACCGGATTAGTTGCTTAGTTTAATTTCAGGGGTGCTTAGTTTTATTTGAGGGGTGTGTTGTGCTGAGCCCCCAGCAGAACTATGTTATGTTCCTTCTCGTTACTTTAACTCTTCAGTACGTACATACTAGTATTTCATACAGTTCATCTTTTAGTTGGTAGTACTACCACTCGTTTCTTCACATTATATACGTACAATATATATGGCCAACATCATATAGCCAGCAGTTTAGTTGTCAAAGAATTTCAGGGTGCTTAGTTTTATTTGAGGGGTGTGTTGTGCTGGACACCATTATTGTGACTCAAATCTCTTTTGCCATGTTATAATGACATAAATACCTATGGACCAACATGCCAGCTCTCCCTCTATCTCACTACAGTACAATAAAGTGTGGGGCCTACTTGATCCCAACAGCGTTCTTATTTTTCTGTAAAATTATTCGCTTGGTTACTCTTGACAAGCGGGGCCACACTTATCATTGTGAGATAGAGAGAGTCGGCTTATTTTTGTCATATAACATGGTCAACGGGTTTGACGTGAAAATAACAATGTCTGATGGCATTTTTGAGCAAATATCTAACAGAACGATGGCATTTTTGAGATATCTAATTGCATTTTTGAGCAAGCATCTCACGGATCGATGGCATTTTTGAGTAGTTGTAACTTCTAATGGCAAAACTGAGTAGTGATACACAACTAGTGCATAAATAATAAGAACCCAAGAATTAAATAGGTATGCTAATTTCTTTAATAGAATTTAGCACCCCATTTAAGCACGTACTAGCTTTTTTAATAGTACTATATGCATAATTTGGCGACGAGCGCTCTCTATATGTACCACCTTTTTTCTTTAATTCCATCTTGTTAGTTTTGCTCCATGGCGCAATCCATCGATACTACTACTGTACAAAAGTATACATTTTTTAAAAGGCTAGAGGGCGGGGCAGTCTCGCTTGGTCGGTTTCACGAGAGGCGAGGGCCTTTGTTCTGATTTGGCGGATCATTACTGCTGGAAGGCGGGGCCTTGTGATTTGACTGCTCGTATAAATGTTGCCGACGACCTGAGGAGGAGCAAAGAACCGTGTGGTATACTCAAGTTTTTCACTGGAGTACTAGTACGACGGAGGAGCAGGAAACACGGCAGCCCAGTGCCATATGGCGATAAAAAATGATCTAATTTGCTAGTCATCGATCCCACGGCGCCGCTCATCGTTAGCATTGTTCTATTCATTCCTCGCAGGGAACGTGACACGTGCGGCGAAACACCCGAAGCAAAAGAAGAAGGAAGATTATCACCCCAAAAAAAGAAGGAAGACGCACACACAAGTCTGGGGCGCTGCTCTCTACTACCTGAATTGTTGCTGGCCGCGGAGTCATAACTGCTTCTTCATCACCTCCACACCCTCCATCTCCTTGCGCATCTCCTCCGCCATCTTCATCATTCTGTCCATGACGCGGGATTTCTCGACGCGAGCCTTCATCATCTGTTCCACGGCCGCATTACGTACCTTGACAGTAGCCGGGTGCTCAATGCGGAGCTTCGCCAACTCCTCCTTCTGTTCCATGACGAGGGCCTGCAGCATCTTCATCGAGGAACTACTATTCTCATGCAGTTTCTTCCAGCCGGCGTTCTCCTCCTTCAGCAGGTCGAGCTCGTGGCAGAGCTTCGCCTTATCCTCCTGAAGTTGCAGGATTTCGCTGGTCGCCTTCTTATCTGAGGCAATGCTCTTCTTCAGCAGCATCACCAAGCCAGCGGTCAACTCCCCCTGCTCATTGAGCTCAGCGGGCATGTCGTCAAGGCTCTCCTTCAGCAGCTCCACCAAGCCGTCCATGAACTCCTCCTGCTTATTGAGCTGATCGGGCATGTCGTCGAGGGATAAGGACTCCAGCACCGCCAGCTTGGCATGTTCGCCTCCGCGGCTAGGGCGCTCCTGGGAGCCCTCGCCTGCCCGTGAGAGATCTTTCGAGGTCTCTGCGAGGCGGCGAGCCCTCTTTTTTTTTCCACGGCCTTGGTTGCCGCTCCCTTGTTATGAGTAGTTCTCGACCTAGAGCTCTGCACACCGGCCATGGCAAGGACGGACGAACAAGAAAGACTTATGAGGAGGAAGAGGTAGAGTGATTTTCGGCTAAGTACTAGTTCCCCTTTTTATAACCTAGTACTAGCACTAGTACTAGTAAAACCTGCATAGTGGGAAGTGGGAAGACGTTCAGGTTTGATACGTACTAGGGTGTCAGCAGGTTTGCACTTAATTATACTGTGCACTTTGGAATGTGATGGGAACAAGCTAAAGATTAATTGATGGTTTTGGTTTCGAGGCCCGAAACGGCTCCCGATGAGTTTACTGGAACACAAATTTCAAGTACTCCGTACTACTGGTCAAATACGGCCGCACAAGTCAGTGATGTATAATTGGTCATACATGTCAGACCAAGCCGATGCGTGTCACGGGTCCGACCGACCGTCTATTGGTGCGACCGACCCTAAGTATTACACGATGGAGACTTCTGGTTGTGGCTTCGGGTGATTATCACGACCAAGCATTCAAAAACTAGTGATAAATCAATTACCATCTTTTTCCAAATGACCAAGTATTTTCACAGGAATACAATACATATAGATGGAGTGATTGTCACAGTTGCAAACCGCCATTGCGCCGCAAGTTCACTGCAGCAGCAACCGAGTAGGTCACTGCATCACCGGCGGGGAAGGAGGGCAGCTCACCTCGCCTATGATGCATGCCCAGCGGCGCCGCCGCAGCTTGTCCCGCGATTTGGCTTCTCCTACCGCCCATTTGAATAGTTGCACCAGCTGCTCATGCCATTCCGCAGGCATGCGCGTTCTTTCCACCGCAGTTGACTTCGTGAATATGATATCTGCCATTAGCCCTAGCTCAAAATCAACGCGACGCTGCCAGATGCTGACACCCCTCAGCATCTCTCCCCTGAGATCGACTTGCGCCTCCGCCTTGTGCTGCGCCAGGCGCAGCTCTTTGGAACTTCTCTCCAATCGATGCGACGCTTCCTTGATCCGATTTGCCCTTGCTGCCCACCACCTGAAACGCAGCCCTGGCATGTCCTCCGGCGCCACCGATCTGTGATTCCAGAGCAATGGATCCCCTCTAAAACACATGTGGGTTTCGCTCAAAGGCGACAGTGCTGCGGGCCGCAGCGAGAGGGCAGCCCGCGGGATCCTGGGATCTAAGGGATTATCCATGGCGGGATCCTCCATTGCGGGATCCGATGGGCGAGGCGGGGAGGCGAGCCTAGGTGCTGGGAGAGCCCTACGAGGCTAAGATAAAGATAGTAGTACTACTCCACTCCGTCCATATTTAAATACAAAGGCCACCAACAGTAGCCCTGGCAAAAATTGATCATGCTGCCTGCGTCCTGGTTTATTGGCCCCTTTTTTTTGTGCCACTTTTTATGACATGCATAAATATTATGTTACTTAAAAATATGGTCAAAAATTGGCACAAAATACGAAGGAGACCAATGGAAGTAGCAACCCATGATTTAACTACTCGCATGCATGCAGTGGAGTAGTAATGTCTTTCTTCCTCCCTCACGTCCACTCAATTTGCATGCGCTGTATTAATTGACCATCAATGAAGTGAAGGACTTTACACGCGTCAAATTATCACATGGGGTGGATCTTCGTACAAAAATGCGTCCCCCCCGTGTACCCGCATGTGCGTGCGAGGGAATGAGTGCGTGCGTGGCGTGCGTGCACATCTTCGCTTCGTGCATGTACTGCCAGTGTGCCTCAGAGAGGACGAATACATTGTTCTGGAACCAGCAGCACGTCACTGTGATCAATCCACACAAGGAGGTCGCGACAACGCCTCCACATGTGCCACGTGGCTTCATGAACTGAAAGAGAGACACTGTGTAGCGTGCCATTGGAATTCTAATTTACATGTTTTGCACATACTTGAAGTACTAGTAAGGTACACGTGCATTGCACGCATCAGATTTGGCAACCAAATTTTGAATAAATACCACACTATAGCATGTAAGCTTTGAGTCATATATGCATGATGTAGATGTTCATTTAATTCTTATAGTTCATCTCATTCAAAATCAATTAGTTTTTATAAAAAAGCTAGGGCCTCTTTGATTCGTAGGATTTCCGAAACGCGGGAATAGGAAAAACATGGGATTAGAGTGGAATGTCGTCTTGAATCCTACAGGATTGTATGAGTGTTTGATTGTGCATAGAAAAAATGTAGGATTCTTTCAAAGAGGTTTGAGTGGATGGAATGTTTCCTATGAAATCTAGTGCAAATGAATCCTATGAAAAAATTCCTATGCTTTACAATCCTACGAATCAAACAACCAAGATAGGAAAAATTCCTAAGGATTAGAATCCTCCAAAATTCCTTTGAGAATCCTTTGAATCAAAGAAGCCCTTAATCTATTTTATGATTCATGGAATTGTGTGTTGTAAAGCATAAAGTAAAAACAAATAATGGCAATTCAACTAGAAAAAAGTTTGGGCAGTTATGATACGGAAGATTCTAGAACAAAGGAGAAGCACTTGTGTTTTGAGGTTTGTGCATTATGCTTAAGTTCAACCATGGAGTCTGCTAGATTGTACATGTGGTAAAATCCGGTGGGGGGCTAGAAGATGGTGCGAGGGGCCAAGTGGAGGGAGACTATGAAGGAGTGCACAAGTGCGAGATCGATATTTAAAGAGAGGGGGCGTGAACGTGCGCTGTTGCGCGCAGTGGCGGAGCCATGAAAAATAAATGAGCTAGGGGGCCAAGCATTGCTAATCCTTTACGAGGAGGGCCAATTCATCAACTTAAACCATTTACCAGCAATTGTCTAATGATCACATTCATATTAGCCTCAATATATAGTGATGTTAGGGGGGGGGGGGGCAGGGCCCTTGCTGCCCCTGTCTTCGCCACTGTGCGCGCGTCTGAGAGATGAAGCGGAAGGCATGGATGATGAGAGGGGGACGTTGGATATATAATTAATGTGGGTGTATTAGCTATGTAATCCTATATAGAGAGGTATAGATTGATCGATGTGTACGTGGGAAAGAGGGTGAGACCTCACTAGATATATAGATTGATCGGTTTGTGTGGAAAACTGGGAAAGACCTAGCTATATATACACACACATAGAGGAACATCGATCGTTGTGCATGCACGTGAGAGATAAATAATGCCCGATATGATGAAGAGGGGGAGGTGTGTGTGTGTGCATGCATGGGAGACCGACCTGAAGAAAAAGATTGCATGTGTGCGATGGATAATGCCGAGTGGTAGTGTGTGTGCATGCATGCACGAGAGAAAGTTAGTGGTACAATTATAAAGAGAAGACGACTGTGTGCGTGTAAAAGACTAGATGAGGTCATAATCAATGTAAAGTTGAATTCAAATATTTGAATAAGAGATCATGATGTTTGAAACCCATGCATGCATGAATATAACTGAGATATGCGCGGTGTGGTTTGGAAACGAGCATGTTGTACTGTATACACATTGAACAAGGTCAGACTGATTTGAATTTGAGATACCGATGGCAGACATCGTTTGGCCACATTGCATCCGTGCATGGACACACTATTCTAATTGGAGATGATGGGTGGCTTTCGCATCACATATCTATATCTATACCCCTATATATTATATTTTATATTTTTTATATAGTGTGCGGATAACTTTAACTTTGAAAGATGGTTGTTGGATGAAGCCAATTTGATGGTGCAGAGATGGCAAATTCGAGCACTACTGGCCGTTGGATATCATCTAGATTCCACCAGATTTTGCCACATGTACAATCTAGAAGACTCCATGGTTGAACTTAAGCATAATGCACAAACCTCAAAACACAAGCACTTCTTCTTTGTTCTAGAATCTTCCGTATTAGAATTGCCCAAATGTTTTTCTACATGATTTGCCATTATTTGTTTTTACTTTATGCTTTACAACGCACAATTCCATGAATCTTAAAATAGATTAGCTTTCTTATAAAAACTAGATGATTTTGAATGAAATGAACTATAAGAATTAAACGAACATCTACATCATGCATATATGACTCAAAGCTTACATGCTATAATATGGTATTTATTCATAATTTGGTTGCCAAATCTCATGCGTGCAATGCATGTGTACCTTACTAGTCTAAATGGTGTTTGTGTGTGTGTTGTGCGTGTTAAACACATTGTACGTAGTATCATACACGGTTTAGATTCCGAACATCTAGCTAGAGCATACATGTACTATAATTTGAATTCAACATAAAATGGATACATATATTTGAATTTGAGATCGTATGTACATGTAGTTCGTATTTATATAGGAATTTACTTCTCCTATATTCATGTCATGTGTTGTGAAGATAATATTTAGATGGTTGTATAACTAACCCGAGTACAATCCCATTCAAACAGGGAAAATGTACTCAAATTTAGTCCATATGCTAGACAACACACATTGTTTTTTTATTGTTGAGGGAAGTGCAAATTGTTTTGGTACTGTACATGTTATGTTTGTTGTCCCAATTTTTTTATTTTTTTGTTGTTGTATTTGAATGCATTTCTAATAATATAGTAAAATGGGACATGGCTCTCTCTAGTGATGAGGTGCGAATTGTCTTTTTTTGGGTACACGTTAAGCTTGTTCTCCCGAAATTTCAAGCCGCGCCTTGTTATGCCGAAATTTCAAGCTAGCATCTCTGTCTATCGTGCTGCGAAACTCCCGCCTCTTCAACCCGCGCCTTGTTACCCCAGAATATTTAAGATATATCTTTGTCTCGTTGTGCTCCGAAAACTCCCTCCATCTCAATCCGCGCCTTGCTATCCCAAAATTACAACGCGCATGAAAACTCCCACCTCATGCGAAATCCCGACACGCGAAATGCCCGTGATACCCCTGAACCGAAAGAACCGCCTAGCTCAAATAGGTGGGGGTACTTTCGTAACTTACCCCACATTTCGGACAAGCACGTCCCTAAGCCATGGTTCCCCACTCCCATCCCATCAGCCCACCCATTCGTACACCGAGGCCGCGAAAACCCGCGAAGCCCCACACCCTCCTCTGTCCGCCACCCAGCCGGAGCCTCTTCCCCGACGATGTCATCCACAGCAACACCTCGACGTCCCTCATCCACCATACCGGATGAGGATCCATCTTCGATCTCGTCGTCCCGTCGGTTCAGCCACCCCGTCCTCCACCTCCAAGGAGCTGCCCCGACGCTCCCCTCATCTTTCACGCCACCTCCATTCCCACACCGCCGTCTTCACCTACACCACCGGAAGAGCAGCATCATCACCGTTTCCTCGGATGAAGCTGGGGCCTAAGCGGCGCCACCAAAGAGGTTGTACACTAATCGCCGCATTTTCTTCTTGATTCGATCTCACGGTGCTGCCGGCGCTCGGTCCTGAGCCGACATGGCGCGGCTCCATCCACAGCGGCGTCACCGGCCCACTTCCTCCATGGCGTCGCTCCCTCGGCGGCGACGTCCACATCAGTAGGAGCTGCTGCTGCTTTAGCTCTCGCTCGCGCTGCTGCTCTGCTCTTGCTCTCGGTCCCCTGCCTGGTCAGCTCTTGCTCTTGCTCTTGCTCGCGCTGCTGCTCTCGCTCTTGCTCTTGCTTGCGGTGCTGCTTTGATTTAGCTACACTTCAGTCGACTGAATCGACTTTTGGGTCAGTCGATTTTCAGGGGGTGGGGGGGGTGGGGCCGCCGAGTTAAGGAAGAACCAGCCGCAGCGGTATGGGGGCTCGCCGGAGAGGTACCCCACTATCTATCTTAGGGTTCAGGGTGGGGGCGGTGGTCGCCGGCGGTGGTGGGGCGGTGGCGTGGGGATCGCAGGAGAAAAAGCTCGGCACGGGGGGGCCTAGAGGGATGGCCGGGGCGGTGGCGGACCGGCGGTGGGGAGTGGTTTCGGGGCAGGCGGGGCGGCGCACCGCTGGCCGCGGGCGGCAGGGGGCGGCGGTTTGGCCGGTGGTGGCTGGCGGCTTAGGGGGGTGGAGGTTGAAGATGAACTGCAGGCCCTTGAATTCGTATCCAACGGCTGGAAAATCGACTGACCAGAGATGAAAAAGTCAGTCGACTGACGTGTATCCTACTAGTGCGTTCAGTTTCGACAGTAAAATTCAGTTTCGATAGCAAAATTCAGTTTCGACAGTTAAGTTCAGTTTTGACAGTTAAATTCAGTTTCGACAGTTAAGTTCAGAGATGAGCGGCTGATGTATTTTACATCTAGCACTTTGTGGTTATGTATTTTACGTCATCTATTGGAGATGCTATTAGAATTCCACTCAGGTTAACGTTGTCTCTCTTATCCTGCTTCAGCCTCGACGTCGTACAACTCACCGGAGCTGCTCCAACGACGAAACCCTCCATCACAGCGAAGCAGTACCCCGGGCTCCATCTCCAGACGCCTAAGATCTTCTTCCCCTCCTTCGATAGCCATGTCAGCCGGAGCATCCTCACCGACCAACCCAATCACGCTGAGATCGACATGGCTTTGCCAAAGAGGTTGTACACTTGTTGCATCTCTTTTTTACTCTACATGTTATATATATTATCCACTGAGCACACATAGTAACATGAAATACGATTAGTTTCTCCTATATGACAAGCAGTGAGGTACCAGGCAACTTAGCTATCCGTGATGGACTCTCTTGAACGCCATCATTATTTATCTCTGCGCGTTTTAGCTGTGCATTTGTCGATGGGCCTGGGAGTTGAGCTAGTAGGGCAGTGGCCTGGGTCCAAAGTAGTAGAAGTAGCACAAAAACATTTTTTGAGTGTAGGCTTTTCCTTGCTCAAGCCTGCCTACTAGAATCGCCAGTGCTTGAAAGGAAAAGTGAAGGAAAAACATAGGAATTGGAAAGTTTCCTATGGTACTACTATTCATGCATTTGGTTCAAAGGAATGGAGCAAAGGAAAACTGTAGGATTTGTTCCTTTAGTGTCTCCTTGAAAGAAAAACCGTAGGAATTTTAATATCCACTTGTCCTCCTTTTCAAATTCCTATTCATGAAGTACAAGACTAAGAGATAGTAGCATAATAGCATTATAACCGTACATTTTCTTGTGGTTTGACTTAATGTCACCATGCTTCTTTGCATCCTGTGATCTTCCAATTCTTGTGAACCAAACACCCAGATTGGTAGAAATCCTATGTTTTTAAATTCTCTGTTTTGCACGTGCATTCCTATCCTATTCCTGTGTATTTCCTATCCCTGCATTGTTAGAATCCTCAAATTCAAACAAGCCCTTACACAATTACTTCTGTTACAGATATGTGTCAAAGAAAACCTTGTGTGGTTTGTCCCGCTCCTGCTGCGCTGTGTTCCACCCCAGCTCAGCTGCTCCAACGACAGAAGGGTTCACCACAGCAGGGCTCCGCTCTCCAAACTGTCTTTCGCTGCCTCAGATCTTCTTCCCCGCCGCCGGCAGCCACGACAACTGCATTACCATCATCAACTGAGCAGATGACCTTGAGGACTACACGGGTCAGCAAGAGAGGTCGCACTCTTTCGTGTCTGCTTATGTTATGCATCGCTTAATATGATGACATGCTACTTTATCATCGTGTTCACCTATTAGACTCTGAGTCAGGTCCAAACTAATGCTGAAACTTGAGTTTTTAAATGGTTGTGGGGTACATATTGGGGCAGCAATCAGTACTATCTGTCTACTATCTGGTTAATCTCGGGTGTCTACTATGAGTTTCATGTTGGGTGCAAACAAACATTAATGGAGCCATTATCTGTATTTTTTAACTAAAGCTATTATCTGCCTGCTATCATTGGTTTTGGGTCTATCCACAGTTTGCTACCATCACTCTGGATTTGTGCATGCACTCCTTACATAATCTCACTATGTTTTATTCCTGTGCATGTCAGTTATTGTACACAATGGAACTGAACATGTAGAGCAAAAGAGACGAGCCTTGTGTGGCAATAAAATTTCATGCAGACGTCGCTCCATGGTGGGCGCAAAGGCAGCCCCCCCTCCACCCATTTCGGATTGTAATCAAGAGGAAGATAACTGTTCCGAGGGGGATTCAAAAGGAGAAGACCACTCCTATTTACCCCCTGAGGTCTTCGCTCTAACTTGGCATGTTGATGTTGGTAATATCATCCATATGGTGCCTTGTATTGCTTACTTTATACATCAAATATGTCATCTGCTTAGTTTAGACATGCTTTGTGTGAATGCCATCTGTTTAGTTTCTTTATCGTATATGTGAATCATGCAATGCCATCTTGTTTAGCCTGGCATCATATATGTGAATTTTGCAATGCCACCCTGGTTAGCCAGTCATCTTATATGTGAATTATATCATGCCATCATTTTTTATTACGTATTAAATTTGTCAACAATTTTAGTACATTCAATTACTCTTCCTGTCACTGTTCAAGATATCTTCCGATATTATGATAAATCGGCCGATTTATCGCTTACCTGTGTCTAACCGATAAGATAAATTGGCTGATAAATTAGCCGATATGCTGATAAATCGGCTGATATGCCGATAAACTGGCCGATTTACCCCTTATCATGGGTCGACCGGTAAGCTCCCGATAAGCGATATCCCCAACATTGCTTCATGTGCATCAGCCATTCGGCACGGTCATGGAAAAATCTGGAGTGGAAACAAGGTCTTCAGAGCAGACAATGCTATCTGACGAAGTGCATGTCTTGCTGGTTATGGATAGCTCCTCAGAGGAGGATTCAGAGACAGATGACCAGTCCTATTTCCCCCCCGAGGTGCATGCTCTAACTTGGTAGGGTTATGTTGCTCATATCGTGCGTATGGTGTCTTGCATTGCTATGTCATTTGCTTAGTTTAGACATGCTTTGTGTGAATGCCACCTGTTTAGTGTCTAATTACCATATATGTGAATTATGCAATGCCATCTTGTTGCAAGACATTATATATGTGAATTATGCAATGCTATGTTGTTGCAAGGCATTATATATGTGAATTATGCAATGCCATGCTGTTTAGCCAAGCGTCATATATGTGAATTATATCATGCCGTCCTTTTTTTTGTATTTCTCATTGCATTTGTCGACAATGTTTGTATATTCAACTGCTCTTCCTGTGCATCAGCCATTTGAATTGGTGATGGAGAAATCTGGAGTGAAAACAAGGTCTTCAGAGCAGACAATGCTACCTGCTGAAGTAGATATCTTGCTGGTTACAGATAGCTCTTCAGAGGAGGATTCAGAGGCAGATGACCAGTCCTATTATCCCCCTGAGGTGTATGCTCAAACTTGGCAGGGTTATATTACTCATATCATGCATATGTTGTATTGCAATGCTTAGTTTTTACATCATATACACAATATTGAATGCCATCTCCTTAGTTGACACATCATATATGCGATTGCCCTCTGCTCACTTGCTTAGTATATAAATTATTTGAATTATATCATGCCATGATGTTTACATAGACAGCATGTATCTGAATTATGGCATGCCAACCCATTTTCTAAAGACATAATATAGTTATATCATATCATCCTGTTTACATACTCATCATATTTTGAATTATGTCATTCTATCCATGAATTATATCATGCCATCATGTTTCCATCAATGGCATGTTTGTGATTTATGGCATGCCAACCACTTTAATAGACACATCGTATAGTTATATCATGTCATCCTATTTACATAGTCATCATATTTTGAAGTATGTCATTCTATCCTGTTTAGTTAGCCATCATACATGTGAAATTGTGTCATGCTATCCTGTTTAATTAGCCATCATATATGTGAAATTATGTCCTGCTATTCTGTTTGGTTAGACAACATAAATGTGAATTATTTCATGCCCTGTTTTCTTCCCTACTATCCATTGCACTTGTCTATCTTACAATGTCTGTACATTCAATTACTTTTCTTGTTTATCAGCCATTTCAATTGGAGGGGGTGATGGCAGTATCTGTGGGAGTAAAAACACGGTCTTCAGAAAAGATCGTGCTACCTGTTGATGCAGATAGAACCACGGTTGTACTTGCCCAATAACCAGCCCCACCACACATAACCCAGACTCACGCAGATTGTACCCCTACCCAGTTGGATAGAGAACCAGCTACACCCCTTCTAACCCCAACCCCAGCAGATAGTAACCCAGTTCCAGTTGACACAGCACTGTCTCCACCACAGAGCACCCAAACACGAGCAGTTAGTAAGACAACTGCAGTGCCCAAAGCACGAGGACCACCACTCCGAACCCCAAGTCAACGCTTAAAGCAGAAGAAGAATTGTTCTCAGGTCAGGTTCCGTAGCTATGGTTCATACTACTTTGCTCTTGCATCACTGTATTTACTCATACCAACTAATTTCAAATTTGAAGGATGCAATTGAAACTCCAATGGCGCAACAGGTATTTTTTAAACCTGTTTCTTTAACGTGTTTGCTGTTGTAACTTGCTCTATGTTGATTTTAGTTTCAATTGAATAAACAGTTATGTTCTCATGCCATGCACATTACAAGTGTTGTTATTGCTGTGTAGTTTCCCACTCTTATATTCTGCCTATGCTACTTTGTCTTAAATAGATATGATTCGAACTGTCTCTATCTTGATTTGGCAACAAAAACTAGAATGATATAGACCATACAGTGACCATACTACATAGATATATGTTTGTTTCATGCTGTTATCCTGTCCACCTTACTACTGAACTGGTTTACCAAAATGAGTTTCATATACAACATGGTAAACCTGTGATTTGTTTGTTTGTTTCTCTTTTAGAACACGGACAAAATATTGGAGAAGAGTACCCCGTTATGCAATGGTAAAGGAAGTAATGCAGATAAGGTTCAAGATAGTGAGACATCCCTGTTGGTCTCCAAGAAAGCTGATAAAAACTATATTGAAGACACTGAGACAACCCCAAAGTCCTGTCTTGATGTAGTGTTCGAGTTACTGGCTACTACTGCTGGCACCAGCTCTTCGAACTCGCTGCCTGAATCAGTTCGGCTTCTTGAGTCTCAACTTCAAGTTGAAAGACATCGATCAGATGTTATGCGACAGGAAGCCAAAGGACTGAGGAAGTCCCTGCAGAATTCAGATGCATACTTTCTGGTGCAACAGCAAGTGCTGGAGGATTTAAGCGCCAAACAAGAGAAAGTTAATAAGCTTGCTAAGCATCTTGCCAGCATTATGGGTACCCAGGATATTGTTTCTTGAGCTCTTTTGAAGTGGTTTCAGTTCTGGACTTGTTTTGCTGCGGCGTTTATTTGCACTGGTCGCCAACTTTGACAACCAGTGTATATGATATGCTGCTTTGTTCCCTATATTTGCACTGGTGGCGAACTTTGATGCCCAGTGGATGTAATATGTGTAATAGCCGTGATAGCCTAGCATAAGTTGCTTGCTTATTTATTTCCTTGTTGTCTTGTTTATTTGTTTGCTTGTAGTCGGTGCAGTTCTTTTTCCGCGGTTTGCTAGTGGCCGTAATAACCTATTTTTTAAAACTAGGCCACAATAACTATGGGCTACATATTTACTGTAGTTACCATGGGCGTCCTACGGGCCATAGAAACAATGGGCCTTCTAAGGGCCGTAGAAACAATGGGCCTTCTACGGGCCGTAGCATCAATGGGCCTTCTACGGGCCGTATGATCGATCGGCCAAACATGGGCCAATAACAGACCGCATTATGGGCTGTAAACGGGCTAGATTTGGAATCGTCCGTTCATGGCCTGACCATAATGGGCTGTTGTTAATCGGCCGTATTTGATGATGCTATGAAAACGGCCCAACGGATTAATGGGCCACAAACGGGCCGATTGTAAGCACGGGCTGAATTTGGCCCACAAGCAGAAAATGCCAGTAACGGGCCGTAAGTAACCGAATGCTAGAAATGAGCCCAAGAATAAATGGGCCCTGAGAAGGTCGAAGGATAACACGGGTTGGAAATGGCCCAATGGAATAATGGGCCGTTAATGGGTATAAAGTTGTACACTGTTCATTGCGGGCCAGATTCACCATGGGCCGTTAATGGGCCAAGAGTTACAAATGGCCTCGTATGGGCCGAAAGACATCATGGGCCATACATGGGCCGGAAGTTACAATGGGCTGGAATCATATTGGACGGCCCAGATGAAGCTACTGGGCTTAATTCCGATAGGCCGTAACGGGCCATGAGTTAGCAGGCCGTAAATGGGCTATATACGGACAGGCCGTTAACAGGCTTTCCGTGGGCCGGCCCATTACCTTTTGACCAAGTCAAACGGGCCGGCCTTTTCACCGAAATGGGCCTCTATTGGGCCATGCCACGTGTCGACGTATCATAGGCGCCTCCTGTCTAATGAATGGATGACATCTGTCCCAACGGTGAGCCAACACGTGTTTCCTCCGGCCAATGAGAATTTTACACGTGGAAAATCCTCATTGGTCCGGGCTGTTAACAGGTTATCGGATCCAAAACCGGACCCGATAGCTTAACGGTGACCCGTTACGATGGATGCCACGTGTCGGTCACCCTTGACGAAAGCACTTCTATGACGCACGATTTATCGTCATGGAAGTGGACACTTCCATGATGATAATTTTGGTAATGTCATGGAACATTTCTACGACATGACAGGTATGACTATCTTGATTCTGTCATAAAATCGTCATGGATGTACATGCATGACAGAAAATGTGACCTACTGTGATAAACACGTATCATCACGGAAGTGTATTTTTTTGTAGTGCACACTCTCAATATTGATCCTAAATTTAAGCCGGCCAAGCAATTCCTTCGTCGTTTTAATGAAGAGAGACGTAAGGCCATTGGAGAAGAGGTGGCCCGGCTCTTAGCGGCCGGGTTCATCGTCGAAGTTTTTCACCCTGAGTGGTTAGCTAACCCGGTGCTAGTACTTAAGAAAAATGGCACTTGGCGTATGTGTGTGGACTATACCGACCTCAACAAAGCTTGTCCAGCTGATCCTTTTGCTCTTCCCCGTATTAATCAGATCATAGATGCCACGGCGGGTTGTGAGCGTTTGAGCTTTTTGGATGCTTATTCTGGTTATCATCAGATTAAGATGGCAGTTAAAGACCAAGAGAAGACGGCTTTCATCACACCTTTTGGGGCTTTCTGTTATGTGTCTATGCCTTTTGGGCTTAAAAGCGCGCTGGCGACTTATCAGCGTTGTGTCCAGAATTGTTTTCATGATCAGATTGGACGCAATGTTCATGCTTATGTGGATGATATTGTTGTTAAATCCAGAAATAGGGAGACTCTGCTGGATGATTTGAAGGAGACCTTTGACTATCTCCGGGTCTACCGGATGATGCTCAACCCGGCCAAATGTGTCTTTGGTGTGCCTGCAGGCAAGCTCTTGGGGTTTGTGGTCTCCGAAAGGGGTATTGAAGCTAACCCAGAGAAAATTAAGGCAATTACTTCATTGGCTAAGCCGATGTGTGTCAATGATGTTTAGCGCTTGGCGGGTTGAATTGCAGCCTTAAGCCGGTTCATAAGCCGCCTGGGAGAGAAGGCAATTCCTCTGTACCAAATGATGAAGAAAACAGATCACTTTGTCTTGTGTAATGCTGCCAATGAGGCGTTTGAGATGCTCAAAAAGCAGTTGGCTGAGCCGCCTGTCCTTGCAACTCCCATTGAAAAAGAATCCTTGCTTCTATATGTGGCGGCTAACAGCCGAGCTATAAGTGTAGCGATTGTGGTAGAGCGAAAGGAGACAGGTAAAGAGTACCCAGTTCAGCGGCTGGCTTACAATGTCAGTGAGGTGTTAACTGAATCCAAGCAGAGATACCCACATTGGCAGAAGTTGGTTTACGGAGTGTTCATGGCGAGCCATAAGCTGAAGCACTACTTTCTGGGCCATCCTATTACTGTGGTCAGTTCTGCTCCTTTAGGAGATATTATTCAAAACAGAGAGGCCACTGGCCGGGTTGCCAAATGGGCAATAGAGCTTGGACCTCATGGCTTGAGATATGTGCTGAGAACAGCAATCAAGTCTCAGGCCCTAGTGGATTTCATCAACGACTAGACGAAGTTGCAGATGCCTGAGGAGAAGCCTGATAACACATATTGGACTATTCATTTTGATGGGTCCAGGCAATTGGAAGGCTGGGGGGCTGGAGTTATTTTGACTTCCCCACGAGGTGACAAGTTTTGTTATGTCTTAAGGCTGATGTTTCCCTGTACTAACAATGCAAATGAATATAAGGCCTTGCTTCATGGCCTCAGGGTGGCCAAAGAGATGAATTTAAGCCGGGTTAGATGCTTTGGCAACTCAGATTTAGTGGCTCAGCAAGTTTCATGCACTTGGGATTCCAAAGACGCAATCATGGCGGCTTATTGTCGGGCGGTTGACAATATTGCTGGTCACTTCAAAGGTTATCAAGTGGAGCATCTTGATCGAAGGAAGAATGAGGCGGTTGATGCTTTAAGCCGGCTTGGGTCTCAACGTAAGCCGGTACCCACTAATATTTTTGTTGATGTATTGCATAATCCTTTGGTCAAATTGCCATCGGAAGAGGATCTTGCTATTCCTGACCCGGAGGCACAGCTGGTGGCGGCTCTTCATGCAATCCCTGATTGGACAGTTCCCTATTTGGCTTATATGACCCGGGGCGAGTTACCTGAGGATGAAACTTTGGCCAGGCAGATAACCCGGCGGTCTAAGTCTATGACTATTCACTGGTACGCGTCGGTGCTATACAAACGGTTTTTAACCCCTTTCCGCGACGGCATTTGGAACCGTCGCCTAGTGAATGACGGCGATAGGGGGGTCCTTCCCACATGACCCAGAAACCGTCGGGGATAGGGAGCCTTGATGCATACAGTTGTCCCTATATAACCATTTTCGATATCTCGAATATCCCAAACGCTTCATCCTTGCTACTCGTTTGTGCTCGCATTGCCATCGCAGTCGGAGTTTTGTGGTTTTACCTAAAACCAGGCAGATTCTAGGCACGGGAGTTTTCAAGGCAGATTCCAGGCACGAGAGTTTTACGATGCCTGGCACCTCACAAACAGTTCATGATTATAAACCGTGTACGATAGGTAGACAATCACACACATTTAGTTTTCCCGCACCGTATATGATAGTGTCTGACATCACACACGCTTTGCAAATGGCAACCGTGTGCATTGTTACACATGTTTCCTCTTCGTGAACCGTGTCGGATTATGATGTATATCGCACACGCTGTGCTTTATTACCCGTGTGCACCGTAATGACCTGCACACCGTAATTTTACCCTAATTTAATTGCTGCTATTTAGAATTGTACCTAATTTAAACTTGAAAGTAGGCTATAACTTTATTCATATCCATCAGGTTCAAACAACCAATGCATTATTCGATTCACAGGTACATATGTTTAAGAATTACATAAGCACCAAATAAAGAATGATGAACCAGGGTTCTATACTTGTACTATTACCGATGGTAAAGAAAGAGGCGACAGACATTCCGGTTGCTGAACAACGTGAAGCGGAATGGCCCTATTGTGCTCTCCTGGATGCAGAAGGCATGCAGGACTCTAATCCAACCCCTTGTGATGGCCGGCCGCCAATCATGTAGTTTGAGAGGTAATCTTGAGTAAACTGCTTTAGGATCCACTGCAAAAGAAAAAAGATTCAGACATTGTCATCTAACACAACTCATTACGGGCAGTAAAAAGAAGGGTACAAGGTTCTTACTTACCATCCTGCAGTTCACTGTTGTCTTGCATAAAGTGTAAACAAATAGTTCGATTGACATCTTTTAACCCATTTTAATAACAATCTTTATCAGTTTCCTCACTTGATGCTGGTTCATGAATATCTCATTGCCCCATACACAGAAAGGGTCGAAGTGTGGATCTTTGGCAATGATATATGTACATAAAAGCACCAAGTTAATATTAGAAGCTAAACAACAATTGAAAAATGATGTAGTACAACACTCCCTCCATCCCATTATATAAGATTTTATTACATGTATATCTAGACATCATCAGAACATTAAGGTAACACTCTTCCTTGTTGCTATGTAGCCTGGGATTGCATATTTAGTCATTCAGTACAATGCATGTTGCTATGTAGCCTCAGATATATTAAATATGGCCCTAGTTAACCTACTGATAAATGGGTTACAAATATATTCAGTGAAATGTCCGATTCGATGATTAATCCCTTATCAGCCCCAGGCTATATGGTACCAGCTACCGATATCCTGAACAGTGAGTACATATAAGCAATGCGATGAAACTAACCTCGATGGAAAACAACACTGTTCTCAATATTGTCCTGTATGAGTACATATAAAGCCATGTTAAGCACAACAGGCTAAACATCAACCAAATATATTCATGGTAGACAACATAATCTACAAATGATAGCTTCAGTGTGCAGGCTTAAGCACGCTAGTTGAGCAAAACAAGAAGTGGAAAGGTGTGTTAACTGCATCAGGCATAACATTTAAAAACAAGCAAATAGTCATTCAAACTGGTATTGTGCAGGTCTAAAGTACACTAGTTATTGTTAAAAAACAAAAAGGCATGTTAACTGCAATATCCTTAACAGCAACCAAATATCGTAATTCATAGTGGTATTGTTGAAACTGTTATTGATGAAATTGAACTGCACGGCAAATAGTTGCACATATAGAGCATCACATTGTGAAGAACTGAAATAAACAAGTCATAAGGCCATCTCTAGCCGATCCTTAAAAGTTAAAGGACTAAAACCCTTAGTGGATGTATATATATATATACCCCAGCAATTTTTGGCCTTTTCTAGTCGATCCCCTAAACTTAAGGTTGTAAACTTCAATTTGATCAAGTTCAAAGCAGGTTCAACCGAAAGTAGCATGCATTCAAACATAAACATAGATAGTTTTGCATAACCAAACATAAAACATAAATTTAAACTAAGCTAAACTACTTTCGGTCGAAGTAGAGGTCGAGTCAATCCTTCCTCGTCATGTATGGTGTGCCGCGAGCCGGGTCCGGGCCGGTGCCGTCGTCGGGGTCATTGGGGAAGGCACTCCTCCACTCGTCGACATCGATCTCCTCGTCCTCGGGGCCCACCTCGACGCCCTCCACGCCGCCGTCGCCGCCTTCGACCTCGTCATCGGAGGAGAGCGCGATAACCTCGCCGCCCTCTGCACCTCTGTCCTCGCTACCTTCGACCTCGTCATCAGAGGAGAGCGCGATAACCTCGCCGCCCTCCGCGCCGGCAAAGATCGCCCGCTCCGCCTCCACGAGCTTCGGGTGCTGCTGGCGGAGCTCTTGCATGTAGGCCTCATCGGCGGCCTCGGCCTTGAGGCGCTCCCATGCCTCGCGGTCCTCCCGCACCATAGCCGAGCTCACCACCCTGGCTCCGGCGGAATGAGGTCGACCGGACGTGTGCCGAAGGGGAAATTGAGCCTAGCCGCCGCACCGTGGTAGCGGACCTGCCAGCGGTCGTACTCCATGGCCGTGAGCTCGGCCGTGTGGAAGCTACCGAGCCACCGACGGGTGTGGGTTTTCCGATCTGTAATCTCGGCGACCCACGTCCCCCACCGCCACTGCCGGACCCCGAGGTAGGACCTCATCGGCTGTCGGGTCTGAGGGAGGACGGGGAAGTCCTCGAACCGGCGTAGGGGCGGCGGGTGGATTGGGGGACTGGCGACGGCGGATCGAGCCCGCGGAGGACGACGGGGACACCTCGACGGCCACCTCGCCGGCGTCGGGCGAAAAGGCCGCGATAAACCTCTTTTTGGCCATTGGCTCCTCGAGCTCCCCGGCACACAGGCAGAGGTTGAGGATGGAGGCGCCGGCGATGGCGGCGACCTACCAATGCTTTCGGGGGTGGTGTATGTCTGTGTGAGCGGAGGTTTTGGGGAGTGTGTGGTGTGTGTGGAGGGGGGCAAGGTTGTGTTTGAGGAAATACTGCGGCAACTAAAATTTTTACTAGGCGGGAGTAACAAGGCGGGCTACTGAAAATTTGGATCCAGGGTGAGCAGATATTTTTGAGATTGCAAGGGATGTAGAGGCGGGAGAAAAATGCCGGGGCTACTGAAAATTTGAATCAAGGGACTGAAGCAGAGCGGGAGTATCAGACATCGCACACGGTCCGCACATACTAGTCGTGTGCTATCAAACATTAAAACCTTCCAGGCGGTAGATATTTTCAAGATTACGAGGCAGTAATACTGTGGACTGTAGCCGATGCACCTTCTCGCGTAAGCCATAGGCGTACTATACATCGACGGTGCTCCAAGATATTTTGTGCTGCATCTCACACGGTTGGTGATAATAAACTGTGTGCGATCTACTTGAGTTTTCGTCTTGATTTGAATTATGTAATGGGGTCACAGCTGCAAAGGATGGTGTTTGAATTGCTAGAACTTTTACCTGCAGTGAACATGCAACTATAGGTGTGTCGTCAAAAAAATTGGAATTATTCAGGGTTCGTTTGGATGTTTTTATACATTAACTGGGTTTTCCAGGCATTTTATGTGCATAATTCAAATTTGAACTACATGCACATGCTGCAGCGCATATAAACTGGTTGAAAAATCAAATATGTGTCCTTGGTTCCATGCTTAGGTCCCATGCAAGAAATGGGAATGAATTTCAAACACCCTGCCACCGTCACTCGGCCGCAAACATTGAGATACCTGGTTTTTAAATTCTAGTAAATCCAAAACTCATCTGAAATTCATGAAACCTGGCATGCTATCATGGAGCGGCATCAACATGCCATGGTAAAAATTTTGTCCCATTTGGGGCAGGTTTGGGTATAAGCTTCTCCCAAACCAGAGCTTCTCACAACAAGCGTGATGGTTTCGGTAGGGAACGTGCCACCTTTGGGGACGAAACGATATCCGTTGCCTCTTATTGCTTTCAAAAAAATTCTAGTGTCAACATAGAGCAACAGGAGTGTTGTGTTTAAATTTGGAATTTTTCGAGGTTCATTTGGACATTTTTATACATTAACTGGGTTTTCCAGGCATTTTATGTGCATAATTCAAATTTGAACTACATGCACATGCTCCAGTGCATATAAACTAGTTGAAAAATCAAATCTGTGTCCTTGGTTGCATGCTTAGGTCCCATGCAAGAAATGGGAATGAATTTCAAACACCAAGGCACCGTCACTCGGCCGCAAACATTGAGATACTTGGTTTTTAAATTCTAGTAAATCCAAAACTCGTCTGAAATTCATGAAACTTGGCATGCTATCATGGAGCGGCATCAACATGCCATGGTAAAAAATTTGTCCCATTTGGGGCAGGTTTGGGTATCAGCTTCTCGCAAACCAGAGCTTCTCACAACAAGCGTGATGGTTTTGGTAGGGAACGTGCCACCTTTAGGGACGAAACGATATCCGTTGCCTCTTATTGCTTTCAAAACTTTCTAGTGTCAACATAGAACAACAGGAGTGTTGTGTTTAATTTTGGAATTTTTTGGGGTTCGTTTGGACATTTTTATACATTAACTGGGTTTTCTATGCATTTTATGTGCATAATTCAAATTTGAACTACATGCACATGCTCCAGTGCATATAAATTGGTTGAAAAATCAAATATGTGTCCTTCAGTGCATGCTTAGGTCCCATGCAAGAAATGGGAATGAATTTCAAACACCCGGGCACCGTCACTCGGCCGCAAACATTGAGATACTTTGTTTTTAAATTCTAGTAAATCCAAAACTCGTCTGAAATTCATGAAACCTGGCATGCTATCATGGAGCGGCATCAACATGCCGTGGTAAATTTTTTATCCCATTTGGGGCAGGTTTGGGTATAAGCTTCTCACAAACCAGAGCTTCTCACAACAAGCGTGATGGTTTCGATAGGGAACGTGCCACCTTTGGGGATGAAACGATATCCGTTGCCTCTTATTGCTTTCAAAAATTTTCTAGTGTCAACATAGAACAACATGAGTGTTGTGTTTAATTTTGGAATTTTTCGGGGTTCGTTTGGACATTTTTATACATTAACTGGGTTTTCTAGGCATTTTATGTGCATAATTCAAATTTGAAATACATGCACATGCTCTAGTGCATATAAATTGGTTAAAAAATCAAATATGTGTCCTTGGGTGCATGCTTAGGTCCCATGCAAGAAATGGGAATGAATTTCAAACACCAGGGCACTGTTGATTGCCGGCAAAACATTGAGATACCTGGTTTTTAAATTCTAGTAAATCCAAAACTCGTCTGAAATTCATGAAACTTGGCATGGTATCATGGAGCGGCATCAACATGCCATGGTAAATTTTTTGTCCCATTTGGGGCAGGTTTGGGTATAAGCTTCTCACAAACCAGAGCTTCTCACAACAAGCCTGGTGGTTTCGGTAGGGAACGTGCCACCTTTGGGGACGAAACGATATCCGTTGCCTCTTATTGCTTTCAAAAAAATTCTAGTGTCAACATAGAACAACAGGAGTGCTGTGTTAAGTTTTGGAATTTTTCGGGGCTCGTTTGGACATTTTTGTACATTAATTGGATTTTCTAGGCATTTTATGTGCATAATTCAAATTTGAAATACATGCACATGCTTCAGTGCATATAAATTGGTTGAAAAATCAAATATGTGTCCTTGGGTGCATGCTTAGGTCCCATGCAAGAAATGGGAATGAATTTCAAATACCAGGGCACTGTTGATTACCGGCAAAACATTGAGATACCTGGTTTTTAAATTCTAGTAAATCCAAAACTCGTCTGAAATTCATGAAACTTGGCATGGTATCATGGAGCGGCATCAACATGCCGTGGTAAATTTTTTGTCCCATTTGGAGCAGGTTTGGGTATAAGCTTCTCACAAACCAGAGCTTCTCACAACAAGCCTGGTGGTTTCGGTAGGGAACGTGCCACCTTTGGGGACGAAACGATATCCGTCTGGACTCTGGAGTGTATGACGATGCCGCCGAAGCGCACCATCGGAGGGAGTGGCGATGCCGGGGCTGGTGAAGCACCCGCGCAGCGCGTGAAGCTGGGCACAGAGGTTTCCGTCGCCGCCGACGAGGTCTCGCGCGGGCAGCAGCACGACCTTGACTTCGTCGGCGCCGTCGTGCCCCCCCAGCCGGAGCCGGAGGTCAACAACAACTCCGGCAATGACTGCGACTCCGACGAAAAACCGGTTAGTCATCTATATACCCAATGTTATCCGTATAGAGTTAGTGATTAATTGTTTGTTCTGTACAAATGATTTTTGCTAATAATCCGACTAGGGTTAGCTTGCGTGCTAATAATTCGTGGCCAGATCTTGAGAATTGATTTTGAATGTCCTACATATATATGTTTGTGCCTTTTTTCTTCCTGATCTTGAGAATTGATTTCGAATGTCCTACATGTTATGCCATTTTTTTCTTTCAGATTGGTATGTACACAGATGAGGCTCCGGCCAGTGCCGCCACTGGATGTAGATCTTGGACCCGGCTGTGCAGCCAGAAGTGCCCCCCGGACCTGAGGAACCTGTAGAATCTCCGGCGGACCGCGTCAGCGATCTCCCGGACGGCATCCTTGGGGAGATCATCTCCCTTCTCCCCACCAAGGATGGCTGCCGCACACAAGTCCTCGCATCTCGGTGGCGCACTCTGTGGCGCACCGCGCCTCTTAATCTCGATTGTCGTCACCTATCTCTCCATGATGATTCTGAACTCCCCGGAGCCATCATCTCCTCCCACCAGGGCTCCGTTCAACGCATCTGCATCCCGGCATGCTACCTGCTGGACATACCCTGCATGGTGGCCGCCTGGCTGACATCCCGTCAATTCGATAAACTCCAGCAGCTTGAGTTCTACCATGACTATGTATGTAACATACCACGAACCGATGTATCTGTGCCCTCACCACCGATGTCCATCACGTGGTTTTCCTCCTCTCTCCACACCGCCACCTTTGCCTGGTTCCATCTAGCAGACAATCTGGTACAAATGCTTCGACTCCCACTGCTAAAAAAACTTGCGCTTGTGGTGGTTGATCTATCGGAGGCCGCACTACACAGCATCATCCACTCCAGCTGCCCTGCCCTGGAGCGCTTGCTACTTGTTTTTCCAATGGAAATTCATATCCGTTGTCTCAAAATAAAGTCGCCCCACCTTGTAAGCATGGGAATTTGTTTTTTTGGACATGATCTCATCATCGAAGATGCCCCTTCACTTCAAAGGTTGCTCCTTGATTCTGGTATAGTACCTTCGCAAATAACTATAGTCTCTGCGCCTAAACTGGAGACCTTGGGTGCAATTCGTGATCCTTTTAGATGGTTCAAGATGGTGTTTGGCTCCACACCTATTGAGGTACTGTATAATATTCACGTAAACTTTTGTAATCTGCCTTTTTCATTTGTGCGCATAAGTTAAGTATCATCTTGGAGTACACTTTTGGTACTAATATTATGTTCTATGCTCAATGAAGAGCTTGTCCATCCTATCAGTGGTGGTGGATTCTGTCAAGACCTTACATATCAGTATGTGGTGTTTTGATCTGAACACGATTATTGGCTTACTGCAATGCTTTCCATGTCTGGAGAATTTGTATATAAAGGTGATGATTTCACGCACATTGAAAGCCCATATATAATGTACTATAATTAATCATTCAGCTATCACTCTTTCAACATAATCTTTTTTAGACATTAACTGTTTTCAATCTTCATCTCTATTTAGGCACTAACACATGGAGAAAAAGGTATAACCAATCGATGGTTCAAGAAGCACCGGGATTTTCTCAGATCTCATGACATTCATTTGAAGACAGTAACACTGGAAGGATATGCATCCAACAATGCAAACACTAGCTTTGTCACATTCTTCATGTTGAATGCGAGGGCACTATTGTCCGTGAGGATTAAGTTTTTGACGAGAAATTTCTTACGGCTGCAAGTGTTGAACAACATAAAAAGAAGTTTCAGGTGGACCTAAGGGCTTCTGATCGTGCTCGGCTTCTATTTACAACAGCTTGTCATCATGTACCAGTAGAATTTCTGGCTAGGGATCTTGATTTTATGGATCAGACCGATCCATTTGATTGTGACTGCCGAAAACTTTGGTTGAGTTAGATGTCATTGCCCTGTTCAATCTGGATTTTGTCTAAACCTGATGAGCAATTAATCCTCGTGCTTTTGTACTATTTGTAAGCTGGAGTTAGATATTGTTTCCCTTTTCAACTCGGTTTTGACCCATATTTTCTTTCATACTGGGCCAATGGCTTGCCATTTCTTTAATTAAGACATAAATATTATAAGCATTCACAACATATAGGGAAAGAAAATCACTCTCGCGAGATCCTCGAGATCTTTGTTCATTACAGAACCCGCAAGTTCTTAGCGCCCACCAGCACCCACAAACTTATTTTCAGCTAGCACACCAAATGGGCTATAATTCTTAATAAGAAAAGTTGCATGGTAGTGAGAGATTTGGATTTGTCATTTGGGACCCACGAGGAAAAAGTCTATCCAGGGCGGTGCCGACTCGACAGTAAACATTGAGAAACCTGGTTTTAAAATTACTGTAAATCCAAAACTCGCCTCAAAATCATGAAACTTGGCATGGTGTTATGACATAGCACCAACATGTTGTGGTAAAAAATTAGTCCAATTTGGGACAAGTTTCGGTACAAACTTCTTACAAACCGGAGCTTCTCTCAAAAAGGCTCATGGTTCCGAGAGGGACCTTGTCACCTATGTGTGGGAAACGACATACGCTATCTCTTCCCGCCTTGATTTATTTTACAGAGGCAACATGCAACTATATATAGTAGCATCGTCCTAAAAATATGAAATTATTCACGGTTCGTTTTGCCTTTTTATACATTATTTGAGTTTCCTAGGCATTTTGGAACGTACTTTCATGTGTGCAAAGGTCATGTGTGTACTAGCCACATATGTAATTCGATGTTCAATCTGTTTATGGAATCAAGTCCTTATAAGTTGTAAGTACATATGATGTTGTTCTGTGTGCAATGACATCGCACACGGACCATACTGGGGAACCCGTCGGTGATGATTTCATCAATCGCTGACAATTGTATACCACCAAGTGTTTGCCCACAACACACACGGCTTATTAGCAGCAATCGTCTGTGTTATTATCGGTCTTCGCACACATTTCTGATTACAGACCTGTTTGCCGCGTATCACACACATCTTGTTATATTGAATTGTTTCTATTCTCTTGGCTCAAAGCAAACAGTTCATCCGAGTGAACCGCATGCCGTATATCGCACACACCTTGATCTGGCTGACCGTTTCTTTTGTGTTGCCTAATCACAAACAGTTCATCTGAGTGAACCGTATGCTGTATATCGCACACACCTTCATCTGGCTGCCCGTTTCTTTTGTTCCTCATCATCGCAAACAGTTAATTGAACTGAACCGTATGCCCTGCATCGCACACGCAACTAAAATCTGAACTGTGTTTGATGCATCCGTCATCGCAAATGTTTTGCACCTTTTTTGACGGTTTTTTTACACCACCGTTTGCGATTATGGCATCGCACATAGTTTCGTCGAAGGGTCTCTGATCGTAGTGTCGCGTTAGCAGCATCCTGCAGTAGTGATTGTCAATAGCGAGTTACACCGATGCAGTGTCACAGGCGTGTTCCAGCGTTGTGTTTCTCCTAAAGAGGGCCATGAGATTTTGAGGGAAATACATGAAGGTGATTGTGGCCATCACACCGGCTCTAAATCTCTTATGGCTAAAGCCTTTCGTCATGGATTTTACTGGTTGACGGATCATGCTGATGCAGAGGATCTTGTCAGTAAGTGTGACGGCTGTCAGAAATTCTCTCGACGGGCTCATGTGCCGGCTCAAGAATTGCGGATGATTCCAATTACTTGGCCATTTGCAGTCTGGGGGCTTGAAATGGTTGGACCTTTCAAGAGATCTAAGGATAAGAAGACCCACCTCTTGGTGGCGGTTGACAAATTTACCAAGTGGGTTGAGGCAGAGCCGATCAGTAAGTGTGATGCGGCAACAACGATTCAATTCATAAAGAAAGTAATCTTCCGTTTTGGTTACCCTCATAGTATCATAACTGACAATGGCACTAATCTGTCTAAGGGTGCTATGAGAGAGTTCTGTCAATGAGAGCATATTCGTCTTGACGTCTCATCAGTGGCTCACCCACAGTCTAATGGTCAAGCTAAGTGGGCCAATCAGGAATCTTGAGAGGTATAAAGCCCTGGCCTATGGTTCCTTTGCAGCGAACGCCAGGTTGTTGGGTTGAGGAGTTACCCTTAGTAATTTGGAGCATCAATACTACTCCCAATAGGTCAACAGGCTATACACCCTTCTTCATGGTCTATGGGGCAGAGGCGGTTCTTCCAAGCGATATCCATCATGACTCGCCCCGTGTGGCGGCTTATGTTGAAGCTGCTAATGAAATAGCACGTCAGGATGCACTTGATGTGTTAGATGAGGAGCGTGACACTGCAGCGGCTTGTTCCGTGATATACCAGCAAGATCTGCGTCGCTATCATAGCCACAGGGTCAAGACCCAGACCTTTCAAGAAGGTGATTTAGTGCTTCGGTTAATCCAAGATCAAACAGATATGCATAAATTATCCCCACCTTGGGAAGGACCCTTTGTGGTCAGTAAGAACCTGAATAACGGGTCATACTACCTCATTGATATACGAGAACACAAGGAATCACGTAAGTTGGAGGAGGAGACCCGCCGGCTCTGGAACATCGCTCATCTTCGGCCTTATTACACATAAGCCATCGGCTCTTGTAATTGTACATACATCTATCAATGTATATATTATGATCAATTTAATAAAGCCAGCACACCCTGATAATCAGGGCCTCTGTCGTTTCATTTCCAGGGCATCTAAGTCTTTATTATTTGTTCATAAGGTCACTTGGGGGCTTCCAACCCAATGGGTTTAGCTTTCATACCCTCTTGGCCAGGCATAAAACACCGAATTTCGGGTTATCCTGCCTGTATGCAAGATGCTTCTCCACCAGGTAATCCTGAATGACCCGCCGTACTCTTAATAGTCAATCTTTTAAGTAAGACCCTAAACTCGCGAGGATAAACCAAGGCTATTAAGCCGGCTTCATTAAAACTTGGTTAAACCTGCCTGTTTGCAAGATGCTACTCCGACCCCGTGTACTCTCGATAAGTCAATCCATATGGACCCTGAACTTATCCAGGTTAAAATATCGATTGGGTCATGTGAGAGCCGGCTTACAGAAAGTGAGGATAAACCAGTGGCTATCATGCTAGTTTCATTGAAGTAAGAATCGAGTTTGGGATTTAGGCTTGGCGGCTATGAAAGCCTCGTTTTTTCTGGATTTCTGTTTTTGTTGAATATCTTGGATTTATATCCTCCTTTTCTATTACCGTATGGTTTTCACAATTCGGGCCAGGCAGCCCTGACTATGTCTCATATTTGAGCATCTTTGGGTTTCGTAACCCGCCCTGATAGCGGACTATAAGTCGCCAGGATATTTGCCTTGAGCAATCAAAATCATGATATTTCATGTCTACAGATTATCATTATCAAAGGAATTACCATGGTATCAATCTATAGGTATTTTTTTCCATAATGATATGAATATTTAGGGTTTGGTAACCCACTCTGGTTTTTGACTTTCAGTCGCCAGAATACTTCCGGCTTAGATGGCCTTTATTCTAGTCTTTCTATACAATATCTCAAAGACTATTATATCAGGATTTGTTACCCGCCTTGGCTTAAACCGCCAAGGCGTATACTGTTTACCTTGTGTGCAGAAAATATGAAACGTTGATCTGCCCCACATGGACGATGATGTTATGAAAAGGAACAGCGGTTTAAACAGTTAAACGGCTAAATATGCACGATGGCATAACAGATCATTGTTTGCAAACCTAGGCTATTACAAGGCCACTGTGGACCTGCAAAATGGTACTAAAGTGTTTTTCAGCACATTGTGCTTGTGCCCTGATTTAAGAGTCGCCTTGTATCAATTGCCTCTGCCACGGCGGGTTGATGACTCCGGGTCATCCCGCTCCGGCTCTTCTTCTTCGCCCATATGGAGGTCAGGTGACGTCCAGTTGATGCCAGTTAAGGCTTCGAATATAGCTTCATCATTGATAATTGGGGACGGATCAACATCAGGAGCAAAAGTATGCTTACGCCTTGGAGGGGTGAGATCAATGACGTCATAAGCCGGCGCTTTAACTTTGGCATTCTCCATGGTGTACGCCGACTGAAACTTGGATAAATCAGTCTCTTCAGTCAGTTTGCACGCCAAGGGACGCATCTCCTTTACGCACTTGGCAAAGTCTGTCTTGTCAAAAGGAGACCCATCTTCTTTGAGGCTTGGACAGCCGGTGGCCATCTCCTCCGGGTCTAATTCTGCTTGCCATGCTTTGGCCCGGGTAAGAGCTGTAATGGCACCAACGTGGGCGGCTGATCGCTTTATCTCTTCCAGTTTTTGGGGCATCACAGACAACTTAGCAAGCACCTCCTTGAGTAGTGTAGGTGGCTATTTACCATTGGGGATAGCCACCAGAGTCCATTGCGTACCAGTGTATAATTGTTCCACCAGAGTATAAATGGCCTTGAGCTTCAGCAGCATATCCTGGCCAAGATTGGAGCTCCAGGGGCCTATTGAGTAAACACGCAAATGAGTCGCCAAGTGGGTTAAAATTAAAAAATTGGGAAAGGTTAAAACATTCTGAACTGCTTACCAAAGATAGCAGATGTCATCTGTGAAATTTGGCGTTTTAAGCCGGTCAGCTCTGCAGTGGTCTCCTTTAAGGAAGATTCAGCAGCTTTTGCCCTTTGCAATAAGGCGGCCCTCTCCTTCTCCCAGGCGGCTCTCTCCGTGGAAAATCCGTCTCTGAGTTTCTCGTTCTCATCCAGGCTAAATTTAAACTTGGAGTCAGCTTTGCGTGTTTCAGCTTCTTGATGTTCAAGCCTTTTCTTCAACTCCACCAATTGGGACTCATTCAAGCTTAAGACATCCTGCAAGTAAGAATCAAAGGTTATAAGTATATCAGTCAGGACATAATTTCCATACAAGTCCTAGGCACATTGCAAGCAATACACTTGGCACTTGGGGGCTAATGTATGAGGAAGTTCTTTTCAAGTTGCATTACAGAAGTCCCGGTTCATCTTTATCAGATAAGCCGACCTGTAAGGGCTACGAAGTGAAGTTATCCTTTGAAGGTAATAAAGATTGTCATGGACTTAACACGGCAGATGCCTAGCAAAAGGACTTAGGTGTGGAGCCATCGCGACGTAGTTAGCTTGAAGGGGTTAAACGGGACAAAGGACACAGAGAGTTTTACCCAGGTTCGGCCCCTCTCAACGAGGTAAAAGCTTACTCCTGCTTTAGGTTGTATTGCTTGGGTTTCGATTACCTGGGAGCGAATACGCTTGACCTAGTTCTCGACTTGTTGTTTCTTACCCTAACTCACCGTCGGGTCACCCCTTTATATACACAGGTTGATGCCCGGCAGCTTACAGAGTCCCGGCCGGCTCATACACAACATGTCCGGCTCGGTGACTAACTAAACTTGCTTTACAATACAAGTTAAACATATGGTGGTTCATCCTCTTGGGCCTCAAGTCGCCTCTGGGTCTTGGGCCTTCAATAAGCTTGCTTCATAACCCGCCATCTTCATCTTTAAGTCGCTAGTGGTATGACCCGGTCCCTCCTGGGCGGGTCATACCCAATAGTTATATCCCCAACATTAGGCCCCAGGTTGATTTGAACTTATTCACATCAATCTTCAGTACTTGACTTAGCAGAACCTTTCATCATCAATTTTATGAACTTGTTGTAACCCGCCATGACGTCAGCTCACAGAGTTACGTTAACCCGCCATGATGTCATCTTGAATTAAATTCACACAAAACCGAGAATATCTCATCATATCTTTATCTTTTAATGGACCTCCCAAAAATCGAGGCGTCCGCGCAGCCACATAATCATTTTTTCAGCCTCCTCGATTCCCGCGCATGCCTTTTATCCACCTCCTTATAAATAGGGATAGGGGCCCCTATTTTCACTTTTACCCTTGCCCCCTCGTCTCCATCTTCTTCCTCTCAACGCTCCTGTGCACCCGAGCTCCGCCGCCATCGGCCTCCGTTCACTGCATCAACTCCGGCCACTGCATCACCCTGAACGGACCAGAACTCCGCGGTGCACCTCCGCTGTCCATCAGCATTAGTAAGTTCAACTTCACCCTAGAACAGATCTGCACTTAGGGTTTTCACTTGTTCGTCGGTGTTCTTTACCATTCTTCATTTTCTTCTCTAGATCGAGTAGTTTTTTATCTGAATACAGTACAAAACTTGTGCGGTAGCAATTTAGCACTCGTTTTTAATATCAGAATACCTCCCCTCCGTAGAAGATCTTATCTGAGCACACGAACTTTTCTGCTACCGCCACCTTAGGTTTAGAATTTACTTCATTTTCTGAACTGCTGTAGATCCAAAATTACAACACCAATCTGTGAAACCTGTTTGTTCAACACTTAGCCATTCCTCACTTATAGATCTTAAATATGGCAACTGTTCGGGCGGCTTAACTGATAATCCATAACCTGGCATGTACCATTAGTCCCCTTTTAAGCCGCCAATAGATATATCTGCATAACTCAACGCTATTTTCTGGCTTAACATATTGGCTCTTTACAACACTTTATTTTTGAATCAATGGTCTGGCTTAACAGCATAATCTTAAACCAGCAGTACTTCTTTCTTTTAGGCCTTCATCTTCAAAAATGACTAAGACTGTCACCGCATGCAACTGGGTCGTTTCCCGGGTCACCGAGGAAGCATTGAACGAGTATGTCCAGACAGGCATCCTAGCCAAAAAAGATGTCATCCATTGGAGGGTCCCAGGCACAGAAACCCCTCTTGAACCCAAGGACGGTGAAGTGATTGTCTTCACTGATCATTTGCTCCGGGGTTTTAGCCCTCCCGGCTCAAAATTCTTCCGTGATGTGCTGCACTTTTTCAAGCACCATCCTCAAGATATTGGGCGAAATTCTATTTCAAACATCTGCAACTTTCAAGTGTTTTGCGATGTGTACCTTCAACAGGAGCCCACTGCAGTACTATTCAGGGAATTTTACTATTTAAACCGGCAGAATGAGTTCACAGATGGGCCCAGCCTAGAATTAGGTGGCATCTCAATTCAAAGGCGGAAAGAAGCCACTTTCCCAGCCGCCAAACTGCCCAGTCATCTCAAGGACTGGAACCAAACTTGGTTTTATTGCCAAGACACTTCTCCTGAAGGGGAAAACCCTCTTCCGGGTTGTCGTGCCAGCCGACTTAGCAACATGCATCCTCTTCCAGACCGCATCAGCACAACGGAACGGAAAAAATATATGCTTGTCTTTTCAAAGATCCGAGCTTTAATGGCCAACGGCTTGACCGAAATCGATCTGGTTCGATGCTGGGTCGCCTGGAGGATTCTGCCCTTAAGCCGCCGCCCCGGCTTAATGTGCGAGTACACCTGTGACTTAAAAGATCCACAACGCCACTGCCAGATTCAGTTGACTGATGAGAATATCAATAATATGACCAAGTCTCTTTTGAATGAGAGCTTGGCAAATTGCAGCAAAGCCGGACTGAATCCTTTCTGCATTCTCAACAAGCCACCAGCTGTAAGCTTGTAACAATTTTCATTTGAATCATATTCTAACTTAAATTATCCTCTTCTAATCATTTGATTTCCACAGGCCGATTCTCCTTTTTGGAATAAGAAACTGCAGGATAAGCCGGGCAAAACGAACCAGACGAAGAATAAGGCTCAGAAAAAGCCTGCCAAGAAGAAGACCAACACCTCCGAGCCTTTTGATTTGGATGACATTGAGTCGGAGGTAGAACTTGAATCCCTTAGCTCATTTCTTGTACATCTTATTGACAATGATCACTATCAGGATGACGCGGAAGGCAGCCAAGCAGATGGCGAAGAGGTAACTATCCTTTCCTCCGACTCAGAACCTCTGCCAAGACAGAAAGTTCGTCAAGCAAGCCGGAAAGTAAGGTTTTCTCATCCTTTAGCTTATTTGGATCCCAACTTTATTTTGAAGAAGCAGCAACATGAAGCTCGCCACACGACCCGGAATAGCGGTGGCGGGATTCTCTCCTCCTGCTTACCAAACACTCTGGCTCCTCGCAAGCGCCGTCCAGAGGTTTCACAAACTTTTGACTTAGCTTATCCCAAAGCGGGTATTTTTCGACAGCCTCTTAACCCTTCCGACTCAAATTACTAGGGAACATCTCATTCTTCCTCCGGCGACTCAATTGGGACCCAAATCCCAATCTTCAAGACCATACCCGGGTGAGAATTTTAAGTCTATCCGCTTTCAATCATGCACTTTACTATCATATTAACCCTGTCTTGTGCTTCATTTTCAGCGCTATGGCAAAGCCCAGTAAGAAGCTGAAGGTGACCAAAACAGCTGAAGACTCAAATCTCAATGAACCGGAGAAGTAAACAACAGAAACTTCTCTCCAGGCTGCTGAGGCCACCATTGATGACCCGCCACTAGAGGAGCACAACGTCACCATAGACCATATGGATGTTGAACCGGCCATTACCAAGCCGCCAAGTCCCATCAAGCCTACTGAAGATAAGGCTAATGATGTTGTCATTACTGGGCTTGGTTACACGGCACCGGGCAACCCCACTATCTTGTCAAAACATAGTGCTAAGGAAGAATTATCCGTTGCTGACAAAGGCAAATGGTCGGTGAATCTGGAAAGCTATGCCCAATACAGCGCTCAAGAGATCCACTCTGGGTATCTGAACCGTCTTCATACAAGCCGTGACTTTGAGGCCGGCTTAGTCAATCTTATGAAGGAACATTTTGAGGTAAACTCCTCAATCTTCTTTATATAAGTATACTTCTGTCACCCGCCCAGTCTACTGGATGTGATAGAATTGAATATGCTGTAGACTGTAGATAGCCTTATATATAACAAGATCAAAACAAGTAGCCCCCAAGGACCGGCTTAAACTAGAAAGTTGAGCCGGGACTTCAAACAGTAGTGATCAATGTTGCATCTGTAGCCCCCAAGGGCCGGCTTAATCAGCATGAATAAGCCGGGACTTGTCACCATAATTGTGATTAAAATCCAAGTATGTAGCCCCCATGAGTCGGCTATAATCATAACAGTTTAGCCGGGTCATCATAGAATTGTCTTCAAAAAAGAGCAATGTGCATTAGCCCCCAAGTGCCAAGTGAAATACTTGTATTGTGCTTCGGACTTCAAATAAAATGATTGTAATACTGCCTGTCATTTGCATACTATAGGCGGAGCTAAATGTGAAGGAATCCCAAGTCGCCGATCTTCAGCAAAATATCAAGTCTCAACAATCTGAAACTTCCAAGGCCAAATCTGAATTGACAACCGCCTTAGAAGAGATGGAGAAGTTGAAAAAGGACTTCAAGGCTGACAGGACAAGCTGGGAGACTGAGAAGATAGCTCTATTGAAAAGAGCAGAGGAAGCGGAGGCTGCCCTTAAGCCGGTAGCCGATGAGCTTTTCGGTTTAAAGCATCAAATTAACACCATTACAGCCGCCATCTTTGGTAAGTAACACTGTACTTCAATCTCTCCGTAGCAATGTATATCAATCATTACCCGGTTTACCAACACTTTTTCATTGATGCAGGCCCGAGAAGCTCCAACCTTGGTCAAGATATGCATGTCAAACTCAAAGCCACATATACTCTCGTGGAACAATTATACACTGGCGCTTAACGAGCCATCTCTTCCGCCTTACACAAAAAGTCACCACCTTCTCTTATCAAGGAAGTGCTGGAGAGGCTATCTGTGCTACCGCAAAGAATCGAAGAGTTGAAGTGATCAGCCGCCCGAGCCGGTGCCATCACCGCATTAAGCCGGGTAAAGGCGTGGCAAGCAGATCTTGATCCAGAAGACTTGGCCAATGGCTGCCCAAGCGAAAAAGAAGACGGATCTCCCTTAAGTGCTCTGACTTTTCTGACATAGTAAGGGGAATGCGTCCATTAGCAAGTAAGCTGGCTGAAGAGATGGACCTGTCCCAGTATCAGGCGGTTTATGATGCTGAAACCAAGAAGGTAAAGGCGCCGGTTCATGAAGCCCAGGACCTTATTCGCCAATTCGTAAGCACACCTTTGCCCCTGATATTGACCCGTCAACACTTATTGATGACGAGGCTGTGTTCAAAGCTTTGACTGGGATCAATTGGGCCACATCTGACTTCCAGCCAACGGATGAAGAAGAAGAAGATGAACTGGTGCAAGATGACCCGGAAGCCTCGACCCGCCAAGACCAAGAGTCTTGATCCATGAGCCGGTTTACCAGCCACAGCATTTGGATGCCGTGTGTCTCAAAACACTTATTCTTTTGGGCCGTCCGATGCCTTGTAATAGACTAGTTGTTGGGGATATACCCTGCGGTATGACCAAGCCGGATATATGACCCGGCCAAGACTTGGCGGTTCATCGGTAACCCGCCTGAAGACTGGCAACTCACTGGTCTGGCGACTCACCGGTCTGGTGATTCATTGATGACCCCGATGGCGGGTCAAATAGATGACAAGGCCCAAGGCCCAGAAGGCCGGCTCATGTTATGGTGGGCCGGTTTAAGAGGAAAGGCATAAGGAATATTCTCTTACAAAGGAAGCAAGACTAGGACTCCACTTGTAACAGAGTAATCCTAATCCTACTAGGACTAGTCATGTAACCCGCCCCTTCAACTTATATAAGGAGGGGCGGGGCACCCCAAGAGGGACAAGTTTCACAAGGTTGAGACAGACAAATCAATAGCTCTTGAGATAGAGCACCCTTGTAATCATGATCATCGTCATCATCAATATCAATGAAGCAGGATGTAGGCTTTTACCTCCACCGTGAGGGGCCGAACCTGGGTAAAAAACCTCACGTCTCTCATCCTACTCAACCACTCTCAAGCTACCACATAGATGCGTTGGCCTCACGACTAAGTCCTCACACTAGGACATCTTCCGTGACAAATCCACGACAGTTGGCGCCCATCGTGGGGCCTGCAAACGATGGTGTTGAGTTCTTGGAGGGCGTTTTCCTAGGGATCGAGAAGTTCCGCCCGGTTCATCAAAAAGTTCCGCCTGGCCCATCAGAAAGTTCCGCCCGGCTTGTCAAAAAGTTCCGGTCGGCTCGTTGGAAAGTTCCGGCCGGTTCGTCGAAATTTTTTCGCCCGGTTCATCAGAAAGTTCCGCCCAGGCTTATCGAAAAATTCTGGCCGGCTCGTCGAAAAAGTTCCGTCCGGTTCATCAAAGAGTTCCGACCACCTCGACGAAAGGTTCCGTCCGAATCGCCGAAGAGTTTCGATAGCCTCGACGAAAAGTTCTGTCCGAATCGCCAAAGAGTTCCAACTGCCTCGACGAAAGGTTCCGTCCGAATTGCCAAAGAGTTCTGACTTGTACAAACACGGCCCAAAACGTTTGTTTCGAGCCGCCCGGCTCCACCTCTGCTGCGGTTGCGCTTCAAGCCGCGGCCTTCACCATCGTCGCTGTGACCTCGTGTGGAGCATTCCCGCTCGGCCTTATTCCGAGTCGCCGCGCGTCCGCTGTGAGCTGCCTTTGCCTAAAACATCTACGGTCTCATTTTGAGCCGTTTTCGTCGCTAAGACCCGCCACCTTCGCCACAATCCCGAGAGAGTGGCTCAATTACCGTTGAAATTACTGGAGGTGGTCAACAGACATTATATATACGACTCATCTATTATCCAGATGAATCAGGTGAATTCTGTCCAATCATTTTTTGTTGATTTGTTTTTATTAAAGAACAATTACTCTGGCTTGCGATGTTGTTTATGCAGGACAATTGTTCACTGCAAGAGAGCTGGTCGTGTCATGGATATATAGCTCGCGCCACCATTAGCATGCGCTAGCATCTGACTATGCCATGATGTTCGATGAATATATGCGCTAGCCGCCGCCTCTGCGGCCCAATTTACATCAACACAATGCGATTGACTCGCCCGTCCGCGTGGTTTATCATGCCTGCGATTGACTCGCCCGTCCGCACCGGCTTACAATTCCACGGCCGACTCATCTGTCCGTGCCTGCGGCTGATTCGCCTGCGTCTGTGCTGTCTCTGATGACGCAGTCGTCTTTACCGTCCGCTTCCGCGGTCTGGTCCACATGAGCACACTGGAGCTGCACCTGTCTGCACGAGCTGTTTAAGTGAGCACATGCAAGTCGCTGCTTTTGCAGCCCGGTTTATTCCAACAACTCTGGGGCAAATCATAATATGTTATCAGCCTCTGCCTGCACCGGATGATTCAATGGATAGGCGCGCAAGTCGCTGCTACTGTGGTGTGCTTAAATTCAACAACCAGCTGGGATGAGCCGCTGGCCGGATTACTGACACAAATCATATGGGGTCATTTATAACCCGCCACGGTCGACCTCAAGTTTCCGTGGATTCACATCACGTTATCAACGCCAAGGATATACAATGAGTGCTGCGAAGATCATTAACTCGCCACCTTGCTTCCAGCTTCAACATATGACAGTGTTCCGCTGTTCAGCTATATGCCAGTTTATATCACGGCTCGCTCAGTCACCATCCTAGCGTCTTCAACAGCAAGTTCTTCTTTGGCTTGAGCTATCTCATCACGCAGTTTCGCGACATCCGCTTTATGCTGTTCTTGAGTCTTCGGGGTTACCTCTGCCTGCATTAAAGTCGCCAAAGCATCCAACAACTCAGTCAAAACCTGAGCCGGTGGGCGCGCAGAGCCGCTAGCACCAGCCGTCGCCGCAGCCGTTGAGCTGGAAGTCATAGCCGCGGCGGTCGTTGAACCGAGCACCGATTGTGTACCAGCCATGAAGATTGCAACCCTGTTCGGTGGCTCATAGGGGTCCGGAATACTGTCACCATCGGAACAACCCCCAAGCCTGCCGTCCTGCAGTTGATACATTGAATCGGTCTCACCAGTTGAAGACTCACCATCGGTGCGGATTACCGTCTCTTCTCTGGAAATAGATCCTTCCTCAAGATCCGCCCCATGGATGAAACCAACAAAGGCGCGCTTCGCAGCGGCCTGAACCTTGGCGGGTCGTGCGCGCTGAGCCATCTCGACGATATCGGTGCAGGTGTCCGGCTCAGGCCCTGACTCGCCGATCTTGCGGATGAAGACGTGGATTCCGCCGAAGGGGACTCGGTACCCGTACTCAATTGAGCCGGCCTTGGGGCCCCAGCCAGCGTCGTCAATGTAGAGCTTGCCGCGACGATTCTTGGTCATCCGACCCATGATGTATCCCTTTATCCCTGCGAAGCTGCCCTTCAAGAACTCGAAACCACCATGCACTGGCCCCACGGTGGGCGCCAACCGTCGTGGACTTAACACGGCAGATGCCCTAGCAAAAGGACTTCGGTGTGGAGCCATCGCGATGTAGTTAGCTTGAAGGGGTTAAACGGGACAAAGGACACAAAGAGTTTTACCCAGGTTCGGCCCCTCTCAACGAGGTAAAAGCCTACTCCTGCTTTAGGTTGTATTGCTTGGGTTTCGATTACCAGGGAGCGAATACGCTTGACCTAGTTCTCGACTTGTTGTTTCTTGCCCTAACCCGCTGCCGGGTCACCCCTTTATATACACAGGTTGATGCCCGGCGGCTTACAGAGTCCCGGCCGGCTCATACACAACATGTCCGGCTCGGTGACTAACTAAACTTGCCTTACAATACAAGTTAAACATATGGCGGTTCATCCTCTTGGGCCACAAGTCGCCTCTGGGTCTTGGGCCTTCAATAAGCTTGCTTCATAACCCGCCATCTATAACCCGCCATCTTCATCTTTAAGTCGCCAGTGGTATGACCCGGCCCCTCATGGGCGGGTCATACCCAATAGTTATATCCCCAACAAAGATGATTTGGCTCATCTTTATCAGATAAGCCGGCTCATGAGGGCTATGACTCAAACTTTGCAATGGCATATTGATAAAGTCTTAACCATATTCAACATATTCTTTCCTATGGATAAGACTTGGGGGCTGGATGACTATATATACAGGGGAAGAAGATGTTTATACCTCATATTTCTGTCGCATTCTTTTAACTAAATCAGCTTCCAAGTCACGACTGGTATGCAGACGGCTCAGATAGCCGGAATATAATTGATTGACATCCAAGTTTGAGTAGCTTGCAATGTCAAATTTGGTTTTGCTCTTCTCAGAAGCTAGAAGTTCCTCCTTGGCAGAATGCTTAGCAAAATGGTGGGGTTTCCTGGTTCTGTATAACCAGTGCCAGTAACCAAGACATCCTCAGTATCTTCTTCGGCAGGCTTGGTTGGGCTTGGCGGCTTAGCACTTGATGGGTCAACACCCATCGGATCCACGGTGGTGTCATGAGTTTCAGGTGGCGGGTCACTAGCAGTGTCTTCGGGGTTCTGATTTGAAGCTTCCGATATTGGCGTCTGTTCCTCCGGCTCATTGACCTTAGGATCTTCGGCCGGCTTGCCTACCTTCAACTTCTTGCTTGCTTTGGCTATACCACTGAAAAGAAAACACACGAGGATGTGAATATATCATTTTAAGGTGTTAAAACAAAGAAGTAAAGTATTCTTACCCAGGGGCAATCTTGAAGGGAGGCATCTGAGTCCCAGTTGAGTCGCCAGAGGATGAGTGAGGAGTTCCCTGATAATTTGAGTCGGAAGGATTAAGTGGTTGACGGATAAGACCCGCCTTTGGAAAGGAGAGGATTGAACTCTGAGGCACCTCTTTTCGGCGTTTGCGAGGGGCTGGCGTGTTGGGTAAGCTGGCAAAAAGGTCTCCGCCTCCGCTGTTCTGGGTTGTGCGCCGGGCTTCATGCTATTGTTTCTTCAAAATAAAGTTTGGATCCAAGTAAGCTAAAGGGTGAGAAAACCTTACTTTCTGGGTCACTTGCTGAACTTTATGTCTTGGCAAAGGCTCTGAGTCGGAGGAAATAATAGTTACCTGTTCAACATCTGCCTGGCTGGTCATCGCGTCATCCTGAGAGGAGTCAGTGTCAATAAGATGCATAAAAAAGGAGCCAAGAGAATCGAGTTCTACCTCCGACTCATCATCCAGGGCAAATAACTCTATTGTATCTGTTTTCTTCTTGGTTTTCTTTGAAGCCTTGGTCTTTGCCCTGGCCTTTTTGGCCGGCTTATCCTGCAGTTTCTTGCTCCAGAAGGGAGAGTCGGCCTGAAGAAAGCAAGTGATGATAAGGAGTGTGCAGTTTAGGCGGGTAATGAATAAAGTAAATTGGTTTGAAACACTGACATCCGGAGCCGGGTTAAGAGCGCAGAAGGGATTCAAACCCGTCTTGCTACAGCTATCTAAGCTTTCCCCGAGCAGCGTATTAGTCATCTCATTGATCTCTTTATCTTCCAGACGCACTTGACAATGACGCTGTGGGTCTTTGACATCGCAAGTGTATTCGCACATTAAGCCGGGTCGGCGGCTCAAAGGTATGATCCTCCAAGTGACCCAACATCGGACCAGATCAACTCCGGTTAATCCATTAGCTAGCAAGGCTCTTACCTTTGAAAAAGTAGGTACATACTTAGCCTGTTCAGCGGAGCTGATTCGATCCGAAAGGGGATGTTTTGGGCTGAGCCGGCAGTTGTGGAAACTTGGCAGAGGATTTTCGCCAGGTGGAGATGTGTCTCGGCAATAAAACCAGGTCTGATTCCAGTCTTTGGGGTGACTGGGAAGTGTGGCTGCGGGGAAGATAGCATCTCTTCACCTTTGAATTGAAATTCCACCAAGTTCTGGGCTGGGCCCATCTATAAACTCGGTCTGGCAGTTTAAATAATAATACTCTCTGAAAAGGTCAACGCTAGGCTCTTCTTGAAGGTATACTTCACAAAAGACTTGAAAATTGCAGATGTTGGAAATGGAGTTGGGTCCAATATCTTAGGGGTAAAGAGTGAAAAGGAACCCCCTCGGCCCTATTTATGAGGAAAAAGGTGAACAGTGAAATGGCAGGTGCGAGAATCGAGCAGATGTCATAATTATCTAAACACTAGAGGTGCCTCGATCTTCGGGCGATCAGTTAATGAAGGAAAGATCTGCCGTGATGTCAGGGGTTCCCTCCATAAATGCTTTGCATGACGTCATGGTGGGTTATACTGCTCGATCAATATTTGAAGGGAAGAAATGCCAAGTTGAAGCAGTGAAGATTGACATGAACAAGTTCAAATCAATATGGGGCCTAATGTTGGGGATATAGCTCCGAGGTGTGGCCCGCCCAGGAGGGGCCGGGTTACACCGTTGGCGGTTTAATATGAAGAAGATCCAAGGAGGCCCAAGGAGAAGTGTGAAGACGGCGGCTCATGGAGGCGGGCCTGGTGAAAGCCCAAGACCTGGGCCGATGAACCGCCGTATGATGACTTGCCTTGTAAGGCATGACTAATTAGAAACTGAGCCGGTCACGTTGTGTGAGCCGGCCGGGACTCTGTAAGCTTCCGGATCTCGACTTGTGTATATAAAGGTGAGACTCGGCGGCGGGTTAACTCAAGAAATAATCAATCGAGAACTAGGTCAAGCGTATTCGCTCCCTTGTAATCGAAACTCAAGCAATACTACTAGAAGCAGGAGTAGGCTTTTACCTCATTGAGAGGGGCCAAACTTGGGTAAATCCTTTGTGTCTTTTGTTCCCGTTCAACCCCGTCAAGCTAACTACGTTGCGATGGCTCCACACCTAAGTCCTTTTGCTACGACATCTGCCATGACAAATCCACGACATCCTACGTGGTGCTCTGGCCGTGCCCGTGACCTGACCGTCGTTCCCATCTCCATGGCTGGCCGACCGCGTCGCTCTTGAGCCTTCTCGAGCACGCCCGAGTCCCCCTGCTCCTCTGTGAACCCTATGGACTCATCTCCCCTGCCCTCCGTGTGGCCTCATTGCGCCAGAGCACCGACACACTCGTCGTCATGGCCGTGCTCACCCTGAGCTTCGCCCCGGCTATATAAGCCCTCCTCGAGGTCTCCCGAGCACCTCATCCTTCTCACCACCCTCTCAGAAGCCTCCCCATCATCTCTAGCAAGCTCGAGGAGCTCCCCTGCCCTCCCTCTGCCGCCATGGCCGCCGGCCTCCTCCTCCTAAATTCACACAATGCCGGCCTCCCCTCTCCCTTCCTCACCAGAAGACCCACCGGATCCAGGCGAAGCTTTCCCCATCTCTAGTTCATCTCCGGGGCGACCTAATCGCTGGCCACCATCATGGTCGACGCCATGCTCCACCGTGTCTGGTGCCCCACTCTTCCCCAACCTCATCGGCGGGCGTGCCCTACTCGGACTGGACCGCCTCGGTCTCCTACGCGTGTAGGTGGTCCGGGTGCCCCGAACGGTGCCCGGAGCCACTAGGGCCAGCGCTGGCCGCGGCCAGCCTCGATCTCCTCTGTTCCCGTGGGCGTGCGCCCAAGGATGAAGACGAAGACCGGGCCAGGCAGGCCCCACCTCAACATGGCCCCACCGGTCAGTCTAAAAGGGCGTTGACCCGGGTGGCTGACATGTATTAGTGAAGACGGGTTTCCCCGAGTTACGCTTCCAAACATCGAAAGCGTACTCTGCTGTCTCCTCGGCTCAGAATACGTTTTCGCCATCAGAAAGCGTTTTTCCATAAAGGCGCTTTCAATTTCAACCCCGTGGCTGAAACCCTTATATTGTCAACGTTCGCTCATTTGCAGCAGAAATGCATAGTTTTTTATTCTTTTTCTGCCTAACGAACGAACGGTCATATCTCCGCGACCGTAACTCCGATTCAGGTGATTCAAAAGCCCACGTTCTTTGTTCATCGAGCCCGTTCTGTTGGTACCATCTTCATGTTGTTGTCACATTCTAAAAATGACCATTTTGCCCTTACCCTTATTCATCCCCCTCCGAGAGAGAAAGTTTTCCGGTGATTCTTTTCGCGAGTTCCTCGCACCTCTTCCCGATGGTTCCTTCATCCCCAGGCAAGCCATGACAACCAATTGCATGATGGTCTTGCAGTAGCCATGGTGTTCTACTTGAATATTTAAATTTTTTGTGCATGTTAATATTTCGGGAATGCTTTATATATGCTCATGAATTCATGCTTATCTTTATGATATGATCATTTTGCATCTGTTGGTCAAATGATTACTTGTTAGTATTATTATCATGTTCTTTTCTGGTAATTATTTTTGATGCTAGTGATCATGCTATGTTCATATGTAGTGCTATTATTATACTATGCCATGCTCATCTACATCTAGTAGAGTAAATGCTTTATTATTGTTCATGTTAAATGATTATACTTCCCATCCATGCTCATGTTGATATCATGTTCATATGCATCGTTATTGCATCATGCTTTTATGACTCAGCATCATTCAAGTTGAACTGGACTTTAATCGAACTTGAACACCTGTTGGCTGAGTCATAGTGCCATCGAATCAAGCTGACCAGTGCAGCCACACTTGCCTGTATGGGAAGGTCCTAACTTGGTCTATTGTCATGCCTCTCGCAGGTGCCTCCCACTAGGGAAGGTTATGTGCATGTGGCACCCTGGCTCAAAGAGACCGGAATGCCCCGTATTCCAGCCCAGAGATCGAGGTAAGTCTCTAGAATACGGCACTGCTTGGCATAGAATAAATCAGCCCTCTATTATAGCACGAATATGAATACAAGGTCTCTGATATTACAATGATTAACATCGGCACGGCGACACTACGCCTGCCAAGGTTGCTCTATGCAAGCAGCAGAACAACTCATAGCAGCGGAATAAATTCTAGTAGCAGAACAGTGACGACGACGATGGACTCCACTCCGCAGGGATGCTGACTGGGACGTTTATCCTAGCTCACAAACACAAGATCCTCGGCAAACAAGTAAGTAGACAAGGCATGACCTGCAAACTGGCATGACACGCCAGGTCAGTACATTGAATGTACTTGCAAGCTCACAGCAACCAAAGCAATCAAGACAAACAACAGCATGGCATTTACAGGTTACTTAACAAAGATGAACATGATACTAGCAGAACACATGGCATGCACAAGATGAACATGATACAACTAGAACAATACCAAATGAGCATGGCATGAACATATGAACATGATGATGCTAGCATGCAACATGATGACGCTATCATGCACCAACTTACTCTACTCGGGTTACCTGGTAACCATCACATGCACAAGCTTACCATCACAGCCATCACACGATCATCTCAGGATCCAATCAAGCTTGGTATTAACAATACCGTAGTAATCATTACATGACCACAAGGAGCTTAACCTTTACCCTTGACTCTCGCATAACACCACAAATATCCAACAACTCGGTATCCTCGATACCACGGTGATCCTCTCACGATCACATAAAGATCAACCAACTTCTTTCATCATTGAACCGGGGTTGTTATTAAGCACATTATTATTACTGTTGACCCATAGTGTGACCGACTATGAACTGGGCCCATATCTGCGGGCGCGGCTATCGATAGATTAAACACACACTCTGCAGAGGTTAGTACACTGTACCCACACCACGGAATCCATGGCCTCGTGCTCCCATTCGGGTGGACCAACGGCATTCCGACAAAACCGATCTATTGCCATCACACCCTCCCAGCCACTCCGACCAACTCCCCTTTGGGCTAAGTCCTGGGTGGCCCCAATGTCAACTCGTGACATCCAATGGCCACCGTCGTGGCAAACTATAAACGGTCCCAAACGGGAACAATGGTATACCAATCACAACAACGGGCACACAAGGCTTATGCCGTCCTACCCGGCCAAGGTAGCGCCTGCGCATAACCTTCCCTCGTTGGAGGCACCGGAGAGAGGCATGACAATAGACCCAGTTAGGACCCCCCATAAGGCAAGTGTGGCTGCACTGGTCAGCTCAATTTGGTGGCACCATGACTCAGCCAACAGTTGTTCAAGTTTGATTATTATACGGTTAAACTTGAATGCAATGAGCTGAGCCATAATAAAATAACATGATGCAACTACAATGCATGGGTATGATATCAACATAAGCATGGAGGTGCAACATAATCAACGAGCATAACAACATTGAAGCATATATCCAAATGAGCATGGCATACTGACGAGCATAAGCATAACACTACACATGAGCATAGCATGACCACTAGCATCATAAATGAATACCATGCAAGATCATAATAATACTACCAAGTAAGCATGTAACCCACTAGATGCAAAGGAACATGCATAGCAGCGGTACTGAGAACAGACGACAAACATGCAACAGATGAGTATCACTACCACCAGCATGTACTACTACTACTACTACTACTACTACTACTACTACTACTACTACTACTACTACTAAGCAGGACAGGCAACAATAATACTAGCAAGAAGTACAAAATAACAAGATGCAGAAGAGCATCGCATGAAGGTGAATACAGATCTATAAGCATTACCGAAACAACGATAGCGGTTGCAGACAAACAAGAACTTATTAAATGTTCAAGTAGAAAACCATGGCTACTGCATAACTATCATGTAAGTGGTTGTCGTGGCTTGCCTGGGGTGAAGGGTACTTTGGGAAGAAGTGCGGAATGATCGCGGAAAGATTTGCTGGAAACAGTTCTCTCCCGGAGGGGGCTGTTTACATGCAAGGGAAAAATGGTCACTTTCACTGTGAGAAAAGATTATGAAAATGACACCAACATGACAGGCTCGACAAGACGAAGAAGTGGGCTTTGGAATCACCTCATTTGGAGTTGTGGTTGAAAAGTTACGGCCGTTCATTTGTTAGGTAGAAAATCAAATAAAAACTATTCATTTCTGCTCTTAACAGATGAACATTCACAATATAAAGGGTTCGGCCGGCGGCTGAAAACAGAAAGCGCATTTTGAGAAATACATCTTCGCAGAAGAGAAAGCATAAACTTGACTGAAGAGGTAGAAGAGTACGCTTACTGAACTGGAAAGCGTATTACAGGAAATACGCTTCCACTTGCCACGTCGGCTGACCGGGGTCAACTCCCCGTGTCACTGACTGGTGGGGCCGTGAGGGTGCTGGGGCCTACCTAGCCAAGTCGTCATCTTCAACCTCGCGTGCCCGTGCGTGGCCGAGGTTGGGCGGCGCTCGGCCGGCGATAGCCGGAGCTACCAGCCGTCTCCGGCAGCGCCCGACCTACCAAAATGATCAGGGCGACACCGCGCTTCACGAGGGATGCCACAGTTTCCCCTGGGGAGCGCCAGGTTGAGAAGGGCGCCATCCGCGGTGGACGAAGGTGGCGGCCGAAGAGGGGGAGCATGACATGCTGCTCCAGAGCAAGAAATGGGCTGCGGGGTGCGCTCCGGGGTGGATGTGGAGGTTGCTGGTGGTGTAGGAGAGAGGGAGGGGCTCGCCATTGCCGGAATTTAGGCACAACCGAGCAGCGTCCATGGCGGCCATTAGGAGAACAGGGAGCTCCTCGAGCTCGTTTGGCTAGTCAAGGAGGAAGCTAGAAGGGAGGGAAGAAGCTAGGTGAGGTCGAGAGGTCTTGGGGTGGCCTATTTATAGGCGGGGGCGAGGGGGATGACCGCGGACGCGTGGCCGTGGCTCGGCCATGGCCGCATACGTGTGTGCACACCTGATCGCTAGGCGGAAGGCGGCGGGGAGGTACATGGAAGGGTTCACGGAGCAGAGTAGGCCAAGGGGCACGGGGAGGAAGAAGACACAGCCGAGGAAACGACGAATGCCCACGGGCACGCACTGTTTCTCGACGGGGACGGCTCGCCAGGGAAGCAAACGAAGGGGAACTGGCTCCATAGGGACGGCGACGGCACGGGGAAGGCGCTAGACATGGCTAGGCATCGAGGGATCGAGTGCACGGGCTGGGAGGAAGAGGCCGAGGCGCCAGAGCGCGTGATTTGGCTGGCATGACCCGTGGTCACCGCGTGCACTGGTGCACACAGTGCACGATGGTCGGCCAATTTATGTCGAGGAGACAAGGGAGGCAGAGATAGTTGCCAAGGAAGAAGAAACCAAACATAGTGGGCATTGGTGTGATCACAGGGAGCAAGAAACCAAATGCACAGCAAGGTGTTTGTGCGGAGGTGAGGAAGATCCAAGAGAGGTTAGACTCTGGTTTTTTCCGTGGAGTGATCACATGCTATGAGCACTATGTTGGCCAGAAATCAGCTCATTTGGATGAATAAAAAGAGCACTTGCTGTAGAATGCACCATACTGTACAGAAATACAATTGTAACATCCTGGTTTTTGGCCCTTTCCTTTTTCTTTTTGATTTATTGGTTTTTGCTCTGATTTTATTTTTGGAGTGGATCTGTGGCCTTGCAACCTGGGAAATCATCTTCATTTCCTATCCCAAGTGACTCATCATTCTAAAACTTTCCCTAGATCATGTCATTTCCATTCTAGCCCAACCCTAGAAATATTTTTCTCATGAATATTCCTTTTTCTATTAAAGGAATAACCCTGTCTGCCCTAGGTTGTGAAGCAACCTATATTTTTGTCCCTCCCAAAATTCCCAAATAATTCTCATAATTTCTTTGGGTCATATGTTGCTCAAATATGCCCAAACTTTCCTGTCCTAGCCTAAGAATAATTCCCCAATAATTATTCTTCATTTTTGTCCAGCATGGCTTTCTGTGAAGGAAGTGCCACCTATCCTTTCTTGATTGCTCCCAAACTTTTTGGGAATGCTATTTCAGCCAAATCATTAACCCATGCAAAAATTCAACTTTATTTGCCTAGCCAATCTTCCTCAGCAATTTTTCAAATTTTCTGTCAAACAGAAGGCATTGTGAAGGAAGTACTAGCTAGGTGTATTCAAATGAGTTGAAATTTTGCACACTACTTCATGTGCTCATATTATCACACTCCTCTAATTTTCAGCTTCATCCAATCATCTATGTGAGCACAGCTTCAAATCCTTGATTATGTTAATATTTTCAGGTTGTGAAGCAAGTATAATTTATGTTGCTTCATTAATTCTAAGAAATTACCAGATCATGCTCCTACCCTTATAACATCTCTCCATAAAATTTGGGACCATTTCATCAAGCCATTTTGTCACCAATATTATTTCAATTTTCTAGACAGAGATGATGTTTGTGAAGCAAGTACCATTTTGGCAAGTCCATTTGGTATGAAATTTTTACAGCATCTTCACATGTCCAAAACATGCTGCCTTGCCAAATTTCAGCTCAAGTGGCTTCTTCATTGGAGTGCATCATCATAATCTTTATTCTGGACCATTTTGGTCAAGATTCTGGACCATTTTGGTCAATTGCAAAGCAACTATGATAAATGTTGGTCCATTTCCTTCCAAAGTTCACAGGAACACAGTCCCTCTTGTCCTAACTCTCCCTGACATCCACTTTGGCTCCAAGCTCATCTCTACTGATCACTGCATCATGATTCAGTTTGATGCAACAAACTTTCAGTGAACCCTCACATCTCTCCAGTGCTCCTTTTCTCGATCTATCACCTCCATCAGGCTCAGTGATGCAGGGACTCATCACCAGACATCTCATTGCAGCCTCTCTTGTCCTATTCATGCCAGTGCCCGTGGTGACTGCCCCCCGGCATGCCATTTCACGTGCTCTAGCAGCGTTGGCCGCGCTCTGGGCGTCGGGACTTGTCGGGCAGCTCCGTCTCGGCGAGTTCTGCGCGTCTGGGCGTGCCGACCTGACTCTCCATGCTTCACCCATCGCTCTCCACCCCCTTCCCCCTCTAGAAGCCTCCTCGCCGGAGCTAGCCGACGAGCGGCCACGGGTGCACTGTGCCCCGCTTGACCCGGTCCTCGCTCCGTCCATTTCCTCTGCTCCCCGGTGTCGGTTTCTTCTCCTGACCCTCCCCTGCACTCCCTTGTCCTCTCCCTTGCCCCATGACACTCTCAGCCATCGATGGAGCAGTGCCCATGAGCCATGGCGGGCCAAGGTCTATCCCTCCTCCCCTCGGCTACTTAAGCCATCCCCGGCTGCGCCTCTCCTCACCTCTCGCCTCACCCGCCTCTTCTAGTCCTCCCCGGCCTCTCAATTCGCTCCCGGAGCTCCTCTGCTCCTCCTATCACTGCCATGGCCGCCGCCTCTGTCCACTTCGATTTCGGCGACCTCGAGTTTCTTTCTCCGTTCCACCACCACCAGAGGTCTCCACCACCACCCTCGAGCCATCCCAGCACATCTCCTTCTCCTCCGGTGGCCGTTTGCCATGAGTTCACCGGCGGCCGAAGCCTTCTCCCACAGCAGCCGACGCCATGCCCTTCCCCGCGCCCTTCGACGAACGAGACCTACCCTAAGCGACGCGGCTCCGTCTCCTGAGCCCGTGGGTAGGCCGGGCGCCACCGGAGATGGCCGGTAGCTCCGACTATCGCCGTCGAGCGCCGCCTCTGCTTCGGCTGCACGCGGGCATGAAGATGAAGACGACGACCGGGCTAGGTGGGCCCCACCTCCCCTCGGTCCCACCAGTCAGCCCCTCTGTCCGTTGACCCCACGCCGATGACGTGGATAAGTTAAAACGTACTCTGCGTTTTACGTTTTTCTTATCTGAAAGCGTATTCTCTCTCTATTTCAGTGAGGAATACGTTTTCCAGAGGAGAAGGCGTATTTCTGCAAAGTGCACTTTCTGTTTTTCTAGCCAGGGGCCTCTTTGTGAAGATTCTTTTATAGATTGGTCCCTGCACTTCATCTCTTCATATCTTTTTGCTCACAACTCCAAATGAGGTGATTCCAAAGCCCACTTCTTCGTCTCGTCGATCCCGTTCTGTTGGTATCATTTTCACCATGTGTTAACATTCTGAAAATTACCATTATGCCCTTGCCCTTATTCAGCCCCCTTCGAGAGAGAACGTTTTCCGGTGATTCTTTCCGCGAGCATCTCGCACCTCCTCCCGGTGAATCCATCCCTCCCAGGCAAGCCACACCCTCCATTTGCATGATTGCAATGCAGTGACATGGTTTACTTAATTAAACTTGCTTAAAATATTGCATTAGCTATGTATGACTTGTTCATGGCATTTCTCGGAGTGATATTTTGATCTTGCTATTGCCATGATATTGCTTGGAGTTCTAGGACTAATATTTTGCAAGTGGTGGATGACATGTGGCCATCGGATTATTAGTGGCTTATATTATGATTATTTTCTTGTTGATATCTGATATTATATTTTGGAGTATTGCTTTGGATGTCATGTTGCCTTTGGATTATTAGTGGCTAGTATTATTTTTATGATGATAGTTGATATTATGTTTTGGAGTATGATTTCGGAGATGATGCTATCATGTGGATCTTAGGTTAAGATTTTGATCTTGTTATTGGAGTAATAGTATCTTGGTACTTGGATTCATAATGATAGTAGTGATATGTTGCCCTCGGAGTATTTTGATATGACGATATTATGCTTTGGATTATTTGTTGGATAGAGATATGACTTGGATTATAGGTTGATAGATGATATCGGAGTATCAGTTATCACTGTTATATTTTGGGGTTAAATTTCGTCATTAAGTTGGTCAGGTGCCACCGAACCGGGCTTTTTCAGTGCAACCACATTTGCCTTTTATGGGAAGGCCCTAATGCGATGCTATTGCCATGTCTCTCGCCGGTGCCTCCAACGAGGGAAGGTTATGGGCGTGTGGTACCCTGGCCAGGTAAGCAGACATAACCTTGTGTGCTCGTGGTTGGTATTGAGAGCTCTTGTCCCCGTTTGGGACCGTTTTTGGTTTTGCCACGACGGTGGCCGTTGGATATCACTAGTTGACATCGGGGCCACCCATGACTTAGCCCAGAGGGGAGTTTGTCGGAGTGGCCGGGAGAGTGTCAAGGCAGTAGATCGGTTTTGTCGGAACGCCGTTGGTCCACCCGAATGGGAGTGTGAGGCCATGGGTTCCGTGGTGTGGGTACAGTGTGCTAACCTCTGCAGAGTGTGTGTTTAATCTATCGATAGCCGCGTCCTCGGTCATGGGCACAAGTTCGTACTAGGTCACACCATTCGATCAACACTCACATGATGGAATGACTTATAGTTGATTCATATGATGATATATTGTGAGCAGTAACAGTTTGGCAGGATGCCGATGATGATGTTGAGATGATCTCGAGGATGATCATTCAGTTTGTGATGTGGTCACGAGGTGATCATGTGGATGTTTTGATCACGAGGTGATTAGGTGGATCACGAAGTGATCGAGATGGTATATTACTTGGCCGGTTAGCCAAGAGTGAGATGGTTATTAAGATTTGAGATGTTGGTTTATCATCATTGTAGTAGTTTCATATCATGATTAGTAGTTGCTTTCGCATCACAGTAGTTGTTGATAACTTAATCTGCTAATGCTATGTGGTTGTCTTGCCTTGATGCTTTTGGTTGTTGTGAGCTTGCAAGTACATTCAATGTACTGACCTGGCGTGTCATGCCAGATTGCAGGTGATGCCATGATTGATTGTTTGTCGAGGTTTCCGTTCGTGCGAGCTAGATTGTGTCCCAGCCAGAGTCCCTGCGGAGTGGAGTTCACCACCTTCGTCGTTGTTCCGCTGCTACCATAGAGCCACCTTAGCAGGCGTAGTGTCACCGTGCTGATGTGATCTTTTGTAACATCAGACCCTTGTATTATTATCCTTTGTAATAAGAGCTGATTTGTTCTATGTCAAGCAGTGCCGTATTCCAGAGACTTCTCCTCGATCTCTGGGATGGAATACGGGGCGTCCCGGTTCCTCTGAGCCGGGGGTGCCATAGGCTTGGTATCAGAGCAGGTCTGGCTGTAGGACGCCCTAGCTAGCGCGAGCGGTAGAAATCGGTAGTATAGAGTCTGCCTTGTTTGTTGCATTTGGTTGCTGCATTTGTTTGTTGCATAGCATGCATATAGCCTTATTATTTGTTGCTAACAGTTTATCCTGTGAGTGTAGCTGGCATCAGTTCGGATCCACTACAGCTCAGCCTTTGCATCTCTCCAGTTTCCCTTGAGCCTGTTCTTCGGTGTTTGGCGTAATTTCTGTCCCAGCGGAGTGATGCCAAGTGATCCCGACACTGTTTGCAGAAATGGTGCTCAGGTATCACGTCGATGTCTTTCTTTCAGCCCGCCTATCGTTTCGGTGGCAGACATGCTTCTATCTCGGATCGTGTCTTTTATCTTGTCATGTTGGCAACCCTTAATGATCTTAGTCATCACGAAAGGGTAATATCAGCAGCCTCAGTTTTTCCTCGCTATTCTATTCCTTGGACAAGTACGGATTTCTTCCGTCCGCTTGATAATAATGTGGTCGCGACATTCGTGTCCCGCTACATGGTTACCAAGTACGTCCTTGCCTCCGAGTCAGTCCAGGTTGCTACCTGGCTAAGCCAGCAGTTGGTGTAGCTATGTTTACACCAACCCTTCCACACATTGATTCGTCCTCGTGCACACCGCAACAACATGTTAGATCGTAGTACCGGAGATCCCGCGAGATGTGTGTGCTTAAGTAGGCATGCATATTGTGTGACTAGCAGTAATATGTGACTTGTTTGTGTGTGAGTTGATTGTTTTTGTGTGCTTTTGTTTAGTTGAGTTTTCTTTTGCTTCTTTTTTTTGGGCCCTTGGTGTTACCTTATTTCCCCTTATGGAAGTTGCTCATCAACCGACACCGGACTCAAAGAAGCAATAAGGATTTCAAATATTTGGAAGAAGCTCAGCTAAACACATCAAGTTTACAGCAGTACTTAATCCTCACAGCAGTAATGATCCAGCCAGCAGGAAGATAAGTCAGGCACAGGAGCAACGGTATATTTTCAGTCAAAGGTATGGATCATATACAAAGTTTTGGCTCAGCAATGAATGATGCTTGAAATATGTTATACTCTGAAAGAAAGCCCGAATGTGCTATGATCAAGAAAGACAGTCAAACATATTTTCTCATGCAAGTAATCAGCCGCAGAATATTATGGGTGTGTATATGTCTTTCAGTCTGCATATCACAGTATGAAGCTTTGGATATGAGAAACTCAGTCTCCCTTCGCACGCTATCGGAAGAAACTTATGATACAAGGCTCCTCAATTTTTTCCTCAGTACAATATATGGACAGATTCCGGTCCAAGATACCCAGTCTTCCACAGCAAGATACCCCAGTGAAGGCTTCTGACATAAGGGACTGAACCTTTCTCAACAAGCAACCAGATGGGAAGCTTCTCAGATACGGAACCCAGGCTTCTCCAGCACGCTACCCAGGCAAAAGCTTTGAGCAAAAGCTATCGAGTCTTCCTCAGCAAGCTATTCGTATGGCTTCTCTCGTAAGCCACTCAGCCCACGACAGTACCACACTATGCACCGTCCTCAGAGATTATGCGGTGGGTTGGCAGTATATGACAGTGCAGTTCAAGGATCAGATTTGCAATAATTTTGTCAGAGGTACAATTCAATCAAAACATATGCCTACCTCAAGGATCGAGTGTTCGGTGGCATATTCTTCTTATATATATGGTGAGCACGCATCCCCAGTCATACCAGTCACTCATACGAGATACGACAATGATCAAGCAGATATACCTAAGAAAGGTAGGGATTCAACAACCTCATAAGTCATGCAAAGGAAGATAAGCAGAGATACATCTCATGTAATACAAGGATCGACAAGATCTGGAGATGACAACGCAGAATCAACAGTCATGACAATGGTCACCAAGGCCAATATTCCCGCACCTGACAAGGAGATCTCTTGAACCCTTGTCACCATTTTTGCATGATTGGCCTCAACAGCAAGATCTGTACAGCTACAAGCCCCGAGTATATGTCATATATGTGTGGCCCTAGGTCAGAAAACAAGCGCAAGGGATGATACCAAAAATATAGCACTAACCACATCCATGGTCATACGAAGAATCAAGAGCATATGTGGCCAAGCTGTGTCAGTAAGGTATCTTGACAAAAAAATCATGATCATCAAAGGATGAGACTGACAGCAAAAGTATGATGACTTTTGTACGATCATCAGGGTCCGGATACCCAAGTCAGTTGGAGGCCATAATTCCATATGGATCCACAAAGGCGAACCCTCAAAGGCCTACACTGTTCTACAAGGACTTCATATCCCGTTGACCCGCTTAAAATGGTTAGTGTGAAATATCCAAGTCTGTTTTGTCAGATCCAAGATTTCCTTTGCAAACTCCGTAGTTTGACTTCAATGGCAGTGTTAAAGCATCTCATAGCCCATTACCACAGATGGGTATACCGACCGCATGGGTAAATAAAAAATCAAACAATCAGCTCAGACCAGATATACTCGCTGGTGGAACCAAGTACACGGACATCTTGTCATGAAAAGTATCTTCCACCAGCACCCCTGTCAGGCCAGTCTCCAGATGCTAATGTTTGAGGTATGATACAACTATAAATCTGTCGTGGTGGGCGCATGGTAGATGCCAAGGGATGGCTAAAGAGAGGAGGAGGCTTGAGGGCACCAGTGGGTTCCAGAGGCGAGGTTGGCATGAGCGAGCGAGGGACGCAAGACATACCCAGGTTCGGGGCTCTCCGGAGAGATAACACCCCTAGTCCTGCCGAGTTTGGTTTATATGTATCAGTACAGAGTTGCTCCTAGAGCTGTATGGAGGAAGAAGGAAGGCATGCCAAGGCTTAGGCTGCTCCTTCTCCCTGCGTATGAGTGTGTGTGTGTTGCTGGTCTGATCGCCCATATACATGAGGGCTCCTGGGGGGTTTTATAGGTCAACCCCCCAGGGTTACAATGGTAAAGATACAAGGCCGTGGGGCCGGGTTGTCATTGTCCGGGAAGCCGACGCTGGGACCCGCTGGGTGTCAGGGCTCGCCGGGTTCTCCGGGCGCGGGCCCGTGTGCCAGGAGGCACTGTTCTCTGTCTTGTCGATCGTCACGGAGTGGCTGAGTCGAGTCTGCTATAGTGGTGCACCGCCTGGTCGCCGTCTGCTGGCATCAGCAGTGACGACGGGTGCACTGTAGCCATGCCGGCCTCGGTCAGCAGGGTAGGTGGGGCACTGTTGCCACGCCTCTGCCGGTCAGAGGAGTTGGTGGGGCACTGTTGCCACGCTCATCCCTTCAGTGGAGACCCGTCCCATCGTACCTTGGATGGGACAGGAGCTGACCCGTGGCCGGGTTGAGGAACACGCCATGGGAGAGCTGGCTTGCTGGAGAAGTCTTGGTTCGTCGGGTTCGGCCAGCTTGCGCCAGCTGGCAGGGCCGGGTTGCCATCTTGGTTGGGTCGAAGTAGTTCGGTCGAGTTGAGGGATTTGGCCGGGTTGAGGAACCCGGCCAAGCGTGAGCCGGTTTGAGGGGCGCTGCTGGCCCCGATGTTTTTGAAAAGGATCCGGGTTCCGTTGCCTGCCCGGGGTTCATCCCCCCGACAGTAGTCCCCGAAGTTGTGAAGGTTCGCCGGCTTCGACTAGGAGGGCCTTCACAGTTCCCCCCCTGAGGAGGCGGCTGTTGATGAAACTTGCGACCACCGGGTCCGGTAACACCCACTGTGTGCCGGCTTCCGGAAGCCGGATCATGGCATCCCGGCCTGGGCGGGAAACCGAGGAGTCCGCCAAATCTTGAGATAATCTCTTGGGCTTGGCGCGGGCGCCATGTGGCGCTCGAGAGCCGAAGGGGCCTGACAGGCCATGTGCACAACGGGGGCGACGGGCTGGGGCCCGCCACTGTGCGCCCTCGGCTCACGCGCGTGGATTTATTGCGGCGTCCGCTGGTCGGTTGCCATTCTCGAGGCAGTTATTGCGCGTGGTACGTGTGTGGTTATTGCGGGGAAGTGGGAGGGGCGGGCGCAGACGATCCCACTTCCCCACATTCCCCCCGTGGCTTATAAATTGGGAGGAGGGGGGCGGCGGAAATTAGTCTCACTCGCGCTCCCCTTCTTCTTCCTTCTCCTTCTTGCTCTCGCGACCGCAGCGTGCCGTGACGCTCCGCCGCTCTTTGAGCAAGACTTCACCACCACTCTTCCTTGCCTTGTTCTGCTCCGCCCCGCACGGTCGATGGCGTTGCGGTCGGGCTCGTGGATGGGTTCCACCATCACCGGGGAGGACATTACGTATCTGCGCGACACCAGGCTCCTGCCGAGGGAGACGAAGGTGGCCGTGCGCCTGCCGGAGGGCGAGCAGGAGCCGCGGCCGGAGGGGACCGAGCGCGTGGTCTTCTACACACATTTTAAGCGCGGGTTCGGCCTCCCTGTGAGCAACTTCTTCTGCACATTCCTAGAGTTCTTCGGGCTCCAACCACACGATCTTGGCGTGAATGCCATTCTGCAGCTCTCCAACTTCGTTACCTTGTGCGAGGGTACCTGGGGGTCGAGCCCACGATCGACCTCTGGGTGCGCTTCTTCTCCTTGAAGCAGCAGGGCCCGAAGGCCGAGGAGATGTCCTCCTACGGGGCCGCTATGATCTTGACGCGAACACGCGGGGGGTGCCCCAAGATGCCGCTGGAGGATTCTGCCAAGAAGTGGCAGAACTCCTTCTTCTACGTCTGCAACCTTGGCGCGGACCATATCAATCTGCCGCCCTTCGTCGACGTGACGCCGCAGGGGAAGCAGAACTGGAACTACTTCCCCAAGCACCCATCGCAGAAGGTGCTCAATCTGTGCCAACGGGTGGCGGAGATGAAGGAGTGGGAGGGGCTCACCGGCACGGATCTCATTGCCGCCTTCATCATGCACCGGGTGCTGCCGCTGCAGCACCGTTCCCACATCATCGTCCTGATGACCGGCCTTCAAGATCCCAACAGGATGTCGCCCCTGCGCCTGGGGGCGGACCAGATCGCCCGCCGGGTCAATGACATCTCGAAGGCCGGGCTGAAGGAGGACTGGGGGTTCGGGAAGCCTCCCTACAGCCACGCGAACCCGACACCGGTGGTGAGTCCCTGGTCTCTGTACTTTGCCGTCGCTTATCTTCTTATCCGTCCCGATGCGACGAGGGAGGTGCTGCTGAACGCCATCCGGCATCCATATGACGGGGCAACGACGCAGGTGGTGCGGGCCGGGTCCGAGGAGGCGGCGGATCGGGGCGAGGACCCGGAGGAGATTGGCACCGAGGTCGACGCGGCGCGCGGCACGGGTAAATCTCCGTGTTTTGGTTTCTTGTGTTGCCGGTCGGGAAGCGGCGCGGGGGTGCTGACGCGAGTTGATGATGCAGTGGCGCCGAGGGAGGAGGCGGCGACGCGGCTGGGGCCAGGTCATCCCATGCGCCGGCATCGTCTAGCCAGCCGCATGGAAAGGGGGACGTGGCACTTCCGAGGCCGGCCGCGAAGCGCACGGCGGGCCAGGTGGCTGGCGACAAGCCGCCCGCCAAGAAGAGGCGCCGTGCTCCACAGGCGGCGCCAGCGAGACCAACGCCCGCTGGTGGATGGGTATGTCTTCTCTCTTGTTGACTTTGATGAGCCACCGAACAGGTTCTTTTTTCTCTTGCGTGCTCATTTCGTCGTGCTTCAGATCATCATTGTTGCTGGCGTTGGCGGCGATGGAGGCCGCGTCCAGTGGTGGCACCGTGTTCTGGAAAACCCGATCCAGCGCCATCGACCGGGACGAGGAGATGGCCGATCCGGACCTCGGCCTGGACCCGGCCGACACCGAGGGCCTGTCCTGGCAGGACCGGAACAGGGCCGAGGCAGACATGGCGGTGGCGTCGGCCCAAGCCTGGGCCCAGGCCACGGCAGCGCGGGGGTGGTTCGGCGGGGAGCCGGCGTGGCCCGAGATGCCGGCGGGCATCGGGCCGGCGGCGACGGTTTACATGCCGCCGTCGGAGGGGGAGCGTGGCCGGGACGGCCGTGCAGAGGTGGTGGACCTCGACCGGGAGGTCGTGGAGATCGATGATGACACCCCGCCGTGGACCGAAGTGGTCGAGCGGGTGGAGGTCGAGGGAGGAGGTGGCGGTGCCGTCTTGGAGGAGGCATCGCGGGCGACGCTGGATGGGGCGCCACAGGCGCCGATGGGTGGGGCACTCCAGGACGCGGTGCCGCAAACGACTCCGACCGTCGTGCCGGAGAGGACGCCGGCCGCGAAGGAGGCGGTGAGCAGCGAGTATGCCCTGGTGATCAGGCCAGGGAGCCGTCAGGCCGTCTGGTCGCAGCCGGCTCGGGCTGGGCCCAGCGAGGTCTTCTTTGGGCCTCTGACGTAGGAGGAGGCGGCGATGGCCGCCATGAGCCAGCGCCTCCGCGGGCGTGTGGAGCGGGTCCAGGCCTTCGCCCAGGCCGAGACAGAGCGTCGGGAGTTGGAGCACGCCGTGATGGTAAGCTCTTTTCTTCATCTTCCATTTTTCTTCTTGCGGCTCTTTTAGTGGGGGCGCGCTAGCGCACCCACTGGGTGTAGCCCCCGAGATTCGGGCCAACTACGTAGTAGTTGGGTTGAATCTTAAACTGTTGTCTTGTTTGATTCTCGTCCTTCGCAGCAACTGGATGCCTACCGGGTCGGCGTCTTTAACCGGCTCCTGGAGAAGCATCGACAGCTCAAGGCGCAGCTCGCCGCCAAGGAGGAGGCGCTCCACGTCGCCGAAGGTGAATTTCTTGCATGCTCTTTTAGTGGGGGCGTGATAGCACACCCACTGTGTGTAGCCCCCGAGATTCGGGCCAACTACGTAGTAGTTGGGTCGAATCTTAAAGTAGTCTTCTGTTTCTGAATCTTCGTTGTGCAGCCGCTGCAGCTGAGGTGCCGTCCTGGCGAACCCGGCTGATCCGAGCTGGCTACCAGTATGATTGGGTTGTCGCTGATGCTAGTCGACTTCAGGCCGAGGTGGCGGAGCTGAAGGCGGAGGCGGCAGGGGCCCAGCGGGCGCTTGCCGAAGCCGACCGGCTGCAAGAGCAGTTGGCCGGTGACAAGAGCCGGCTTCAAGCCGAGGTGGAGCGCCTCAAGATGGAGGCGACCAAGGTGGCGGAGACCCAGCTTTGGGCGAGTAGATGGCGCGGGTCTCCGAGGCTGGCGCAGGGATGATGACGGCCCTCTAGCCTGGCACCGTCGCACCAAACAGCTTCTCGCGGCTGGCGCGGTGGTTGGAGGCTAGACTGGCGCGGCTTCACGCGTGGTGTGTCTTCACCGCTCGTGCCGGCGCCAAGATGGCACTCAGGTTCGTGATGTCTTGGTATCCGGACCTGGCGCTGGATCGGCTGATGGGCCAGTGAGCCGGCGCGGAGCATCAGCTGCAGGCGGAGGCCGGTCTGATCGCCGCCCGGGCCAGCTACATCGCCGGGTTCTTGATGCACGACGAGTTCCAGCTGGAGCGGATAGATGACGGTGGAGTCATTCCTCCTGATGACTTCAGCCTGCGCCTGGACGATCCTGAGGGCAGCTCCGAGGAATCGGGTCCTTACTAGGACGATGACGCCGGGCTGGAGGACACCGGCACCTCGGTGAACCCGGAGGCCACCGAGGGGGAGCCGGCTGCTGTGCAACCCGGCGCTGGAGCTTTCTGAGGCTGAAGTCGCCCTATTTTATCTTTGCAACATTCTCTATTAAGTAGCAGGTCCACCCACCCATTGGGGTGTTTAGGTGTAATGTAATGAACTCTGGCCTTGGGCCTGTTTTATCCATGATGTAAATATCTTGTGAGTGTTTGCGTTTTTGCTTTCCGTTTTTTCGAGCCGTTTTCTTGCTTGCCCCCCACTTTGGGCCTCCCCCCGCGAGTCGAACAGCCGGGTTCTGGTCTGTGACAAGGAGTTCGGTCCTGGGAAGGAGCGCGCGGTACTTAAGCTCTTCAAACGTTGAGCGCGAGCGAAACACCCACTGGGCCGGCTGGCGGCAACCGGCGATGCCGGCTGGCGAGCAGCCGGTCGTGCAGTAAGTTTAAGGTGGTAGGGCCGGGTTGACCAATCCGGCGGTCCCTACTTAGGATTTCGCAACGTGTTGGTGCTTTGGCCCATAATTCTTGTCGGCCAACAGCCGAAGCCGGTTCTGTGGCGTAGGGCGAAGTGGAGGGCCGCGGCAACCCGAACACGCCGAGATGCGCTAAGGAAGGCGATGGGTGGTGGCCAAGCCGGCCAGCCCCCGAGCCCTCGGGTTGAGCGAGTCGACCCGGCGGTGGGGTTTTTTAGGAAGAATTGCACAAATGTGTGGAACACAATAACTTGGCTGGAAAGGGCAGCCCCCGAGCGTCATTCGGGGGCCCCATAGTTTTTCATGCGGTTACAAATGGTAGTGATACATACGTGTACACAACTAACTGTAAAATGGGCGGAGGAGTTCTGCGTTCCACGGTCGGGTTGTCGCTTCACCGGCGGTGTCTCTCTTGCGCTTGTTCGACTTGCGGGCATCGATGAGGTAGTACGCGTTCCGGTCGCACAGGGCTTTGCTGATGATGAAGGGGCCATTCCATGGGGAGGCCAACTTGTGCTGACCGGCTTGCTGCTGGACGAGCTGGAGGACGAGGTCTCCTTCGTGGAACGTGAGGGGCTTGATCTTCTTGCTATGGTAGTGCCTCAGGCCATGTTGATAGATGGCGGAATGGCTGAGTGCCAAGAGGCGTGCTTCCTCGAGTAGGTCGGCGCCATCTTCACGGGCTTCCTCGGCTTCGGCTTCAGTGTACATTACGACTCGTGGTGTGTCAGAGTAAATGACCATGGGTAACCTCATCAGTCCCCCATGGCATTTCGAGACATCGGGGCTGGCCGCGCCCCTCCCACCTTTCGGAAGCACGACCGCCGTCTTGGGCCGGCTGATCCAAGAGGCCGGCTGCAAGAAAGTGGCATGACCATGGGAGGCGGCCGTGAGGGGGCCGACTCCTAGCAGACGGCCCCTCGTCCCCTCGAAGTCAACACCATATCACCATGACAATACAAGGCATGGCTACAGCGCAACCTGCCACCCCCGAGTCCAGGATGGGATGTGGCCACAGAGCTATGTACTGGGCGGACACCCCCCGCCCAGCGCGGCACTGTCGCCATGCAGTCCGTGACATCACTCGCGCCAGAGGGAGCCACGCTCCCACGACGGGCGGTCAGTACGGCCCACAGGCGACGGGCCCTACCTGTCCGTGAGCTACCAGAAGGCAGCAAACCTCAAGCAGGCGGCAACCAGGGAGGGCCGACTCCTAGCAGGCGGCCCTTCTCCACCTTGGAGTGTGTGCACCATTAACCAGATGAGACGGGGTATGGCTACAGTGAGCGCCCGTCAGGCGGCGGGACTGTAGCCACGCTCGCCCCGACAAGGCCTTCGTCATCAAGGGTGAGGCTACAGTATAAAGCAGTCAACATGGCCCGCAGGCGGCGGGCCCTACTTGTCGGCCAGGATCATGGCAGTCGACGGGGCCCACCAGGCGGCGGGCCCCAGCGGTCGGCGGAGAAGCCGGCGACCAGAGACACTGATGGCCGGGTCCTACACTCGGCCGGATTACGATTGTACCCCTAGGGGGTAGGCCTATATAAACCCCCCAGGCTCACCCATGCAAGTGGTTCAGCCCTTACGCCATTCACACACACACGTAGAGAGAAGAGTAGAGCTACCCTTGCCCTTCTTCCTCCTCTAGCCGAAACAGCTCAAGGAGCAAGCTTGTAGCTACCTTGTTGATCATAGCCATCATGCGGAGACCCCGCAGAGCAGGACTAGGGGTGTTATCTCCGAGGAGAGCCCCGAACCTGGGTAAGATTCGCAGGCGTATGCGGTCTCACTCACTCCCGCTTCTAGAGCCCGGCGACGTACTTTTGTCCCCATTCATGATAAGCCACCCCCTGGCATATGTCGCAGGATATCCCCGACATTTGGCGCCCATTGTGGGGCAAGGTGCACCGGCGGCGGGAAACACGTTCTGGACGGGAACCCTCTTCCTTCCTGGCGAGCGCAGCCAGCCCGGCACGCCTGACGGTGTTTGCACCGACACGCTGCGTGGCGTGGAAGCCACCTGCGCCGCGAGCTGCCTCGCTGATCTCATCGACGGGATCCGCCTCTCTAACGAGCCCGCACCCGATGCGGGCGCGGCCAGCTCTGGGAGCTGCCTTGTCGACCCCCTCGGCAAGCTTCACATCGCCAACGAGCCGGCCTCCGACATGGAGTCCGTTGGCTCCACCGACCTGCCGATCGACATGGTCATCGACGCCGACGCCACGCCTTCTGATGCCTTCCCTGGTGATGTGGTGATCTTCGATGACCCGCTCCCTGCTGCTGACAGCAGCGCCAGCACCAGCACCGTCACCGAGGTGATGGTCATCAGCCACGATGGAGCCTCCGACGAGGCCGGCCGGGACCCGTTGCAGGTGACAATGCGGGACCTGTCCACACCTGTAGCGCCCGGTGCAAACGGCGAAACGTTGGAAGCATGCCGTGTTGCACTCCTTGACAGCGCCAACAAATTGGCAACCATGAGACGCCTCACCGAGGCCTACCAGCGTGAGATCGACCGCGCCGTCTGCTGGCGAACCCAGCCACGTGGGCACGGTTCGGTAGCACGGCGCAGCCATCGCCAGCATGCTGGGGGCCGACCGCCCGGTCTACGCCACGCCAATGGAGAACTTACGCGCCGCCCAGGTGGCGGCAGACGAGCTGGACCGCCTGGAGGGCGACGAGCGCCGCTGCATGATGGAGCGCGTCCAGCAGCTCCTCGACGCGACCGCCGTGCAGCAAGAAGCCGGCCGCCATGTGGTGGAACCCGGCTTGCAGGCCGAGAACCTCCCCCCTCGCCGAGAGCACGGCGCAGCCTCCCGGACGCCGACAGCCGGCGCCCGCGACCGAGGAGACCAAGAGCCGGCTGTTAGCCACGGACACACGCGCATCACCATCGAGCGCGACCAAGACGGCCACCCACGAGCAGTGGAACGGCGGGACGATCCTCCGCCTCCCCCGCGCAGGGAGAGGCGCGCCTCCCCACCGCCTGTTGAGCATCCGACTCTCGGAGGCCGGCTGGGCCCCCGTGAAGGAGTTGGAGAGAACGACGCCCGCCACCGGATCGACCGCTTGGCTTGATCCCTGGCGTTAGAAGAAGAAGATGCGACCGGCCCGCCTTGTTTTGGCCCCCGCATTCGCGACGAGCCCTTCCCCAAAGGGTTCTCGCTTCCTCGAGAAACTCCCAAGTACAACGGTTCCGTGAAGCCGGAGGATTGGTGTCGGGGATATCGTGCGACATATGCCAGGGGGTGGCTTATCGTGAACGGGGACAAAAGTACGTCGCCGGGCTCTAGAAGCGGGAGTGAGCGAGACCGCATACGCCTGCGAATCTTACCCAGGTTCGGGGCTCTCCTCGGAGATAACACCCCTAGTCCTGCTCCGCGGGGTCTCCGCATGATGGCTATGATCAACAAGGTAGCTACAAGCTTGCTCCTTGAGCTGTTTCGGCTAGAGGAGGAAGAAGGGCAAGGCTAGCTCTACTCTTCTCTCTACGTGTGTGTGTGAATGGCGTAAGGGCTGAACCCCTTGCATGGGTGAGCCTGGGGGGTTATATAGGCCTACCCCCCAGGGGTACAATGGTAATCTGGCCGAGTGTAGGACCTGGCCGTCAGTGTCTCTGGTCGCCGGCTTCTCCGCCGACCGCTGGGGCCCGCCGCCTGGTGGGCCCCGCTGACTGCCATGATCCCGGCCGACAAGTAGGGCCCACCGCCTGCGAGCCATGTTGACTGCTTTATACTGTAGCCTCGCCCTTGATGACGAAGGCTTTCTCGGGGGGAGCTTGGTTATAGTCCCGCCGCCTGACGGGTGCTCACTGTAGCCATACCCCGTCTCATCTGGTTAATGGCGCACAGACTCCAAGGGGGAGAAGGGCCGCCTGCTAGGAGTCGGCCCTCCCTGGTTGCCGCCTGCTTGAGGTTTGCCGCCTTCTGGTGGCTCACGGATAGGTAGGGCCCGTTGCCTGCGGGCCGTACTGACCGCCCGTCGTGGGAGCGTGGCTCCCTCTGGCGCGAGTGATGTCACGGACTGCGTGGCGACAGTGCCGCGCTGGGCGGGGGGTGTTCGCCCAGTACACAGCTCTGTGGCCACGCCCCATCCTGGACTCGGGGGTGGCAGGCTGCACTATAGCCATGCCTTGTCTTGTCGTGGTGATGTGGTGCTGACTTCGAGGGGACGAGGGGCCGTTTGCTAGGAGTCGGCCCCCTCGCAGCCGCCTTCCATGGTCATGCCGCTTTCTAGCAGCCGGCCTCTTGGACCAGCCGGCCCAAGACGGCGGTCGTCCTTCCGGAAGGTGGGAGGGGTGTGGCCAGCCCCGATGTCTCGAAATACCATGGGGGACTGATGAGGTTACCCGTGGTCATTTACTCCGACAGTAGTCCCCGAAGCTGATGGGGCACCGCGGCTGGAAAATGAGGAGCCTCAGCAACTTCCTACTCTGAGTGGTCTGGTAGTTGGGCTTCGTCCATCTTCTGAAGAGGCTAACTGCCAGGAGCTGGCCAAGGCCAGGCCGGCCGCCTGGCGAGTTCGAATCGTCGTGGTGGAGTCCGGGTAGAGTGCCAGCCGGACGACAGGCTTGCCGCCCGTTACTAGCTCGCCACGCGGCGCCAGCAGGCCAGGCCGGCCTGCCAGCCCGCGTGCGTGATGGGACGTCGCCGCAGGCTTGGGCCCGCCACTACAGGGCCTCGGCACGCATGCGGATCCGCTGCGGCCGAGGCATGCGGTTGTGCTTCCCAGGTGCGGTTAATACATGCCATTATGGCGCGGTAATCGCGGGGTCGCGGGGGGAGTGGGCGCAGTTAATCTTGCGCCCTCCCCTTGTCTCACCCCCTCGGCTCCGCCGCCGGGGGGCTATAAGTAGGGGGAGGAGGGGGCGGCAGAACGTACACGCGCCCTCCTCTCCCTTTGTCTTGCCTTTCTCCTTCCTCTTCTTCTTGTAGCCGCCGCGGCCTCTCCTCTCGCCGGGGTGCATCCGCAGCCCACCATCGTCAGACCTCCTCGCGCCGCAGCCACCTTGCGCCGCTGCCGAGCACGGAGCCCATGGCGCAAAGCGGTCGTGCGGGCAACTGGGACGGCTCTAATGTCCACGACGGGCACTTGGAGTTCCTCCGCCAGACGCGGCGGCTCCCCCATGCGTCGAACATCAAGGTGCGTGTCCCCCCCGAAAGGGAGATCTCGCCGGCGCCGGAGGGCGACGAGCGCGTTGTCTTCCGATCGCATTTCCTCCGTGGCTTCGGCCTTTCGGCGAGCGGATTCTTTCGCTCATTTTTGGATTTTAACGGAGTGCAGCCCGACCACCTCACTCCGAATATGGTGGTGCTGCTCTCCGCCTTCATCACCCTATGCGAGGGCTACCTCGGCACGCTCCCCACACTCGAGCTGTGGGGTGAGCTCTTCTATCTCAAGCTCGGCACCCCGCCAAGAATGAGGCGGCCCAGTGCGGAGCCTGCGTCGCGGTGCGACGCACAGGGTTTGGGGTCCGCTTCCCAGCCCTCGCCCTGCTGCAGTCGGCCAAACTATGGCAGAAGTCGTATTTCTACATCGAGAGTATCCACTCGACGCGGGACTACGGCAACCTCCCGGCCTATGCAGCCGGCCCGCCTGTTGAGCCTCGCACCAACTGGCTGTTCCGGCCGAGAAGCCCGTCGGCCGCCTGCTCCACCGCGCTCCTCCGGCTCCAGGAGATGACGGCGTCGGAGGGCCTCAAGGCCTCGGACCTGCTGGCCGTGTTCATGAAGCGTCGAGTGCTGCCCCTTCAAGCCCGGCCTCACTTGATCAGCGACATGTGCGGGCATCGGGACCCATGCCGGCTGTCCACCAAGGTGATGCCGGACATGGAGGTGGTCCGCATGGTGAAATTCTTCTCCGACTGCAAGCTGTCGGAGACGGAGTGGCGATTCGGCATGCCGCCGTACAGCCGGGCCAACCCGCCACCTCCGGTAAGTCTTCTAATTCTTTTTTCCTTTGTTCGCCCGGGTTCTTTCTTGCCACCTGACTAGTCGGCCTTGGTGCAGCACTTCCCGGGCCAGACGGCCACCGACGCGCCGGCCCCGGGTCACCAGTACATGGCGGACTGGGCGGTGAGTGACGTGGACGACCCCGACTTGGGGGCGGCCGCTCAGGAGGAGGATGACGCCACAGGCGGTGGCGGCGCGGGAGCAGGCGGCTCCTTAGGAGGCGGCCTCGGGGATTGCCGGATGACGACGAGGAGGACGATGAGCCGCGCTGTCCCCATGGCGCCGACAAGGCGGGCGCCAGCTCCTCGGCCATGCCGACCGCAGCGGCCGGTGCGCCGAAGTGCCGGGCCGACGCCGAGCTGTTCGGCAGCCGGCCCAAGAAGGCCAAGACCTCGGCCGTCGCGACCAAGCGGCAAGAGGCTGCCGCGAAGGCGGCCCTCTTCCAAAAGGCCCCAAGGCGGCTCCCGCTGGTGTCCGCGTAAGCGCCTTGTCCTTGCTTGCATCTTGCTTCTCTTCTATCTTTGCGATCTTTTTATTCTCTTCCTCCTTTGGTGCATAGCGCCCCACTTTCCTTGTCGCGAGCCCTGTCTGGCTCAGTGATCCGGGTGGCAAACAGCTTCGCGGGCCCCTGCCGCATGGATCCGCTTGCCGCCCTCCATGAGGCGACGGAGAAGAACGCGCGGGAGGCGCGAGAGGAGCGGGAGGTTGCGGTCTAGAAGAAGGCGGAGGCCGACGCGGCGGCCGAGGCTCAAGCCGACGCCGCGGTCAAGGAGCATGCGGACACGGCCGCCAAGGTGCAGGCGGAGGAGGCGTCCCGCAGCCAGGCTCCGGAATCCACCGGTCCGCAATCTGCGGAGCCTGTGGTGCTGGAGGGCCAGGCTCCGGCTGGAGGGGCTGGCGACGACCAGCCGGCCCTAGAGAGGGGAGGGGACCCTGTTGTCCCGGAGGTGGAGGTGCCCCCGCGCACGCCGGCTGCCGATGCCCTGGGCAGTCGGCTTGACGTGTCACTGGTGCCGCCAGCTGGCGGCGAGTTGGTGGTGGGTCTGACTCCTGCAATCCGTACCCCGGTGCGCCGGCGTGCAGGGAAGGCGGCTTCAGCACCGCGGCCGGTGGAGATCGGGGCCGCTAGCTCGTCGGCCCCCGACGCCGAGGCTACCAGCGCTGCCCCACCGGATTGGACGGCTGGGGCGGTACGGGTGTTTTGAACGCGGCCTCGCAGGAAGTCCTGGCCCGGTTCAACGCCCAAGGCGCCGCTCTCCAGCAATACACGCAGGAGTTCTTGGCGACGCGGGTGGCCGTCCGGGTATGTTTCTTGTTTTTGTTTCTTGTAATCTTCCGTGGGGGCGCGCCAGCGCACCCACCGGTTGTAGCCCCCGAGTTCCGGGCCGTTTGCTTGAGCAGGCGGCTCGGAACTTCAGGTTGAGCTCCGAGTACTAACTCGTTACCTTCTTCTGTTGTCTATGCTGCAGGATTACCACAACATCCGTGCAGCCGCCTATAAATCTCAGCTTCGGGAGCTGACCAAGCAGACCAACGATCTGGCGGAGAGCCGAAGTAAGTATTTGGTCTTCTTAGTCACGGGGGCGCGTCAGCGCACCCGCTGGGTGTAGTCCCCGAGATTCAGGCTGACTGCTGAGCAGTCGGGCCGGATCTCCTGGCAACCACTCTCCATTGGTGTTGAAGGTTTTCTTTTTTCCTCGTCTTGGCAGAGGCCGCCGCAGATCTACGACAGCGCCTGGGCGAGGCCGAATCCGCGCTCCACACCAAGGAGCAGGAGCGCAACCAGGTGGCCCAGGAATGCGACCGCCTGGCCAAGGAGCTAGCGGACCAGGCGGAGCGGCACAAGGTGGAGCTCCAGAAGCTGAAGGAGGAGGAAGACTCCCTCAAGGCCGAGTTCGAGACTCAACGCTCGAACTGGGCCAAGAAGGAGAGAATCCTGACCGACGGCTACGGCGAGATCGAGGACATGATCGATGGTAAGTTACTTCTTCTTTTGAACAGCCGCCGACTGCTGCAGGAGTCGGCTTCTGGCTTCTAATCTTTGATCTTTTTCTTGTACAGAATACTTTCCCGGTCACTCCGTCGCCGTCAGCCAGGCCATCGAGGCACGTCGCGACGTGCAGAGGAGGGGGGGGGGGGGCGCGGACATCGCGCCCAACACACCCCGGAATCTCGGCGAGCAGCTCCTGGCCATCAAGACGGGCCTGCAGCCGGCTCGCAAGATGCTCTACCGCCTGCAGCGCACCGGGGCTTAGGTGTTGACCGCCTTCTGGCCTGGCGCTCAAATTCCGCGCACCCCCAGTCGGACTGCCGACTGGCTGGAGGCAGCAGTCGGCCGCTTCGAGGCTTGGAAGGGCGCCGCGGCTCGGGCGGGTGCGCGGACGGCCTTGGAGTTCACCAAGGTGTGGTATCCTGGGCTGGACCTGGCCCAGCTGGCCACCTTCTGGCAGGAGGCCGGACCGGAGCTGGCGGCGGTGGGCCCTGCGCTTACTCAACGGGCGGCGGCGATCGCCGAGTATGCCGACACCACCGTTTTCATCCCCGAGCTAGACAAGGAAGGCGCTGAGGTGCCGCCCAACTGGTTCGGGCTGAACCCGGGGGATGAGGAGGACTCGGCGGAGGAGATCGCCTCCAGCGATGAGGGCGAGGACGAAGAGGACGAGGACGGCAAAGACGACGCACCGGACGATAGAGCGGACAGCCGGCCTCAGCCTGACCAAGCCTCGACCAACGAGCCGCGTGCTACCGCACCGACTGCTGCCGAGGGCGATCAAGCCGAGACCCCGCAGTCGGCCGCTCCACCATCCAGCGTCGCTGCCTCCGCCAACCTGTCAGGCCTGCCTGCTGCTCCCATGGCCTAGTTGGCCACTTTATCTTATCTTTCCTGTTCTTGTAATCTTTTGAACAAGTATGTTAAATTCGCGCAATTCCACCCGCTGGGGGTGTATTCAAACTTTGTTGAATGCTGGCTATGAGCTCTGTTATGTAAATTAACTTTATTCGCACAAGCTGTGCTCTACCGGGTTCTGACTTTGTCTTGCTTTCTGCTCTTTTTTGGTCTTTTCCTTTGCCGCCTTCCTTTGGCTACCGCAGTCTATGGCTGGGTCCGGTACTTGGCCGTCTTTTAGTAAGACAAGTACTTTAGCCGTTTAGAACATAGCAAGTCAAGTGAGAAGCCGGCCGGCCGGCTGCTCAACAGCCGGATGGAGAGGCGAGGAGCCGGCTTGGCCTATGTTGATGCTTTTTCCTTAGTCATTTTTCGTGTGGACACCGTTTCTTGCCTTTAGCTCTTGCCAACCGGACAGTCACTCTGCGAGCTGCGGCTTAAGGCAAGAGACGGCTTAGATGTTGGCACACTACTTGTTCGACTGCAGGTGGCACCAACATAGGACAAGGCGGCGAGCCCCCCGGGCCGACTGGTCGGACCCGGTGCCAGGCGGAGGAATGAAACAACACGTTCTCAGACATAAAATTATCATACAGATAAAAAGGGTGGCCCCCGAGTGCTCCTCGAGGGACCCGATGCCTTCGCTCTTAATACGAAAGGTAGCGTGGTACATATTGCATTAACTGTAAAATCTTCGGAGGAGATTTGCGTTCCATGGGTGCTATGTTTCCTTGCCGGAATCGTCCCTCTTGCGTGCCCTGGGCTTCTGCGCGTCGATGAGGTAGTAGGAGTCGTTGCCCAAGGCTTTGCTGATGATGAAGGGCCCTTCCCAAGGGGCCGAGAGCTTGTGCTGGCCGGCTGTTCGCTGGATCAGCCAGAGCACAAGGTCCCCCTCTTGGAAGGATCGTGGCTTGACCTTCCGGCTGTGGTAGCGGCGCAGGGCCTGTTGGTAGATGGCGGACCGACTGAGTGCCAGCAGCCGGCCCTCTTCCAGCAGGTCGACGCCATTTTCTCGCGCCTCCTTTGCCTCCGCCTCTGTGTACATGGTGACGCGAGGCGAGTCAAACTCGATGTCAGTTGGGATGACGGCCTCGGCCCCGTACATGAGGAAGAAGGGGGTGAAGCCGGTCGATTTGTTCGGCGTGGTCCGGAGACTCCAGAGGACGGCCGACAGCTCCTCGATCCAGCAGCCGGCCGAGCGCTCCAGCGGCTCGACCAGTCAGGGCTTGATGCCAGACAAGATGAGGCCGTTTGCTCGCTCGACTTGGCCGTTTGACTGGGGATGGGCAACGGACGCTAAGTCCAGTCGGATGCCCTGTGTCGCGCAGAAACGGGCCAAGGTGCCTTTGGCAAAGTTTGTGCATTGTCGGTGATGATGCTGTGCGGTACGCCATACCGGACGATGATATCTGCGATGAAGGTCACCGCCATCGGACCATTCAACTTCTTAATTGGCTTTGCTTCAATCCACTTGGTGAATTTATCCACGGCAACCAGCAGATGGGTCATGCCGCCGCGTGCTGTTTTGAACGGGCCCACAATGTCCAGCCCCCAGACGGCAAATGGCCAAGTGAGGGGGATGGTCTTGAGTGCAGAAGCCGGCAGGTGTTGCTTGGAGCCGAATTTTTGGCACCCTTTGCACTGCTTGACCAAGTCCTTGGTGTCGTCCAAAGCAGTCGGCCAGAAGAATCCATGGTGGAAAGCTTTGGCGACAAGGGATTTGGAGGCCGCGTGGTGGCCGCATTCGCCTTGATGGATGTCTCTGAGGATTGCCTTGCCTTTCTCTGGCTCAACGCAGCGCTGGAAAATGCCAGTCATGCTGCGTCTGACAAGCTCTCTGTTCACTATCGTGTATGCTGCTGCCCGGCGTTGCACTTGCCGGGCCAAGGTCTCGTCGATTGGTAGCTCTCCGCTTACCAGGAAGTTGAGGATAGGCTGCGCCCATGATGGTTCTTCGACCACTGTCATCACGGCCACTTGGACCTGGGCGGTTGGGTTGGGAGGAGGCGGGTTGGAATCGGCCGCCGCTTGTTGTGTCGTTGAAGTCCCCGGGCCGACTACTGCAGCCCCCGGGCCGGGTTCTGAAGTCCTTGGGCCGGGTGTGACTACTGCAGTCCCCGAGCCGCCTGCCGACGTCCCGGAGCCGACTACCGCAGCCCGCGGGCCGGGTTCTGAAGTTCCCGGGCTGGATGCGACTACTGCAGTCCCCAGGCCGCCTGCCGAAGTCCCCAGGCCGGCTGTTGCAGCCCCCGAGTCGGATCCGATTGTTCCGGGAGCAGCCAGCATGAAGATGGACTCTGATTCCGGCAAAGGCTTGATAGACGGCTTGCGTAGGCATTGGAGGGAGACGCCGGCTGGTATCGCTTGGCTGGTGGAGCCAATCCGTGCCAGGGCATCAGCTTGCTCGTTGTCGGCTCGTGGCACGTGAAGGAACTCGCACACGTCAAAGTATCCACTGATCTGCTGGACGAGGAAGCGGTAACTCGCCATGTTTGCATCCTTGGTGTCCCAGTCGCTAAATGACTGCTGGACTACCAAGTCTGAGTCGCCGTAGCACAGAATCCGGCGGATGCCAATCTCTTTGGCCAGTCGGAGCCCGTGGACGAGTGCCTCATACTCGGCCACGTTGTTGGAGGCGGCAAAGTGAATTTGCAACGTGTACTTGAGCTTGTCGCCGTTGGGAGAGGTGAGGACGATGCCGGCTCCCAGACCGGTGCGCATTTTTGAGCCATCAAAGTGCATCCGCCAATGGGTAGAATTCGGCGCCGGCGGCAGGTACTGGGTCTCGGCCCAGTCGACAAGGAAGCCGGCCAGCGCTTGGGACTTGATGGCGGTGCTGGGCTGGTAGAGGATGGTGTGGGGAGCTAGCTCGATGGCCCACTTGGCCACCCGGCCTAATGCATCTCTGTTGCCCATGATCTCGGCAAGTGGGGCAGTGCAGACAACCGTGATGGAGTGCTCTTGAAAGTACTGCTTGAGCTTCTTGGCGGCAAAGTACATGCCATAGGACATCTTCTGGTAGTGGGGGTAATTCTGCTTGGAGGCCGAAAGCACTTCACTCAGGTAGTAGACGGGCCTCTGGACCGGCTGTGCCTTGCCGTCTTCTGGGTGCTCGACCACGATGACAGTGCTGACCACCCGGCTGGTGGCGGCGAAGTAGAGGAACATGGGCTCCTTAGCAGCCGGAGCCGCCAGGACAGGCGGCATAGTCAGCATTTTCTTGAGCTGGAGGAAGGCCTCGTCTGCCTTGTCGTTCCACTCGAAGTGAGCGGTTTTCTTCATTAGCTGGTACAGGGGAAGAGCCTTCTCGCCCAGCCGACTGACGAAACGGCTGAGCGATGCCAAGCACCCGGTGAACTTCTGGACGTCTCGCAGCCGGGCGGGCCTTTCCATCCGCTCAATGGCCTTGATCTTCACAGGGTTGCACTTGATGCCGCGTTCTGAGACAAGGAAACCAAGGAGCTGGCCAGCTGGGACTCCGAAGACACACTTTTCTGGGTTGAGCTTGATTTGAAAACGGCATAGATTGTTGAAGGTCTCCTTGAGATCCTCCAGGAGGGTGCCACGCTTCTCCGTCTTCACCACAATGTCGTCTACATAGACGTGGGCATTTCTGCCGAGTTGCTTGAGGAGGCACTTCTGCATGCAACGCTGAAACGTGGCACCGACATTTCTCAAGCCGAATGTCATGGTCAGGTAGCAGAAGGCTCCGAATGGTGTGATGAGGGCGGTCTTCAGCCAATCGGCCGGGTTCAGTTTGTTCTGGTGGTAGCCAGAGTAGGCGTCCAAAAAACTCAACAGCTCGCATCCGGCTGTGGAGTCAATCACTTGGTCTATCCGAGGCAGAGCAAACAGATCTTTGGGGCAGGCTTTGTTGAGGCTGGTGTAATCAATGCACATGCGCCACTTGTTGTTCTTCTTTAGTACCAGGACTGGGTTGGCAAGCCAGTCTGGGTAGAACACTTCCATGATGAAGCCGGCTGCCAGAAGCCGGGCAATTTCTTCACCAACGATTCTTCTCTTTTCTTGTGATAGGCGGCGGAGGGGTTGCTTGACCGGCTTAGCATCCGGCCTCACGTCTAGTTTGTGCTCGGCGAATCCAGTCGGGACACTCGACATGTCTTTGGGGGACCATGCGAAGATGTCTCGATTCTCACGGAGGAAATCGATGAGCTCGCCTTCCTATTTGCGGTCGAGGTTGGTCCCTACGACGGCAAACCTCTCCGGGTGCGCCGGGTCCAAGGCGATCTTCTTGGTTTCTTTGGCCGGCTAGAAGGAGCCCTGGGCCTCCGACTCCTTGGGATCTGGTGACAGGTCTGACTGCTTGCCGGCCATGGCCACAACCCGGTCAAGGAGCCGCCTTTCTGCAGCGATGACAAGGGACTCGGCCAGCCGACTGCTGGCAGCCGCACATGTGGTCGACTTCTGGTAGTCGCCGGCTACGGTGATAATGCCCTTGGTGCCCGGCATCTTCATTTTGAGGTAGGCGTAGTGCGGCACCGCCATGAACTTGGCCAGAGCTGGCCGGCCAAGGAGTGCATGGTAGGGGCTCTCCAGGTCCAGCACCTCGAACTAGATTGGCTCGCGGCGGAAGTGATCTTTGTCTCCGAAGAGGACATCTATCTTGATCTTGCCGATCGGAGAGCAGGAAAGGCCAGGTACAATGCCATGGAAGACAGTCCGGCTGGGCTAGAGCTGCTTCTCCTTGATACACAGCTTCTCCAGGGTGTCACGATAGAGGATGTTGATGCTGCTACCGCCGTCTATCAGAACTCGGGAGAAGCGACAGGCTCGCTACTCCGTTGAAAAGGTGGCATCCAACACCAGGGCGTAGGAACTTGGAGAAGGCATCACCTCCGGGTGGTCAGCGCGGCTCCAGCTGATGGGCCTCTCGAACCAGTGCATGAACTCTAGGACCTCAGAGGCGACCGCGTTCACCTCGCGGCGCTGCTGACGCCGGTTGTGCCTATCGTCGGCCACACTGGTGAAGACGACGTAGGCTCCGTGTTCTTCGGGGAATTCAAGCATCTTGGATTGCGCCGACTGGGTGGGCCACCGGCTGCTGAGGTGGCGGAGCCGGCGGGCCAGCAGGCGGAGGGGGCAGTCCTTCGCCTTTGGCAATGCGGGTGAGCCAGTGGCACTTCCGGGTGGTGTGGTTGGATGGCTTCACGCCGCTGTGGAACTTGCAGGGAGCATCAAGGGTTTGCTCGAAGGAGAAGGCGGGCAACCAAGCAGGCTTGCCGCCTTTCTGACGCTTGGGGCCGGGCTGCCCTTCCGGCTGCTAGTCTTCAACTGCCGCCACCTGCCGGCTGGTGGAAGCCGGCTGCTGGGCCTTGCGCTTGGTGTCGTTTGACTGTTGGCACCGACTGGAGTCACCAGCCGGCGTCTGAGGGGCCGAAGGGAGCATCTTTCCAGACGCGCCCACAAAGATGCTCCCTCCGGCCCCTCAGATGCCAGCTGGTGACTCCAGTCGGCACCAGCAGTCAAACGACACCAAGCGCAAGGCCCAACAGTCGGCTTCCACCAGCCGGCAGGTGGCGGCAGTTGAAGACCAGCAGCCAGAAGGGCAGCCCGGCCCCAAGCGTCAGAAAGGCGGCAAGCCTGCTTGGTTGCCCGCCTTCTCCTTTGAGCAAACCCTTGATGCTCCCTGCAAGTTCCACAGCGGCGCGAAGCCGTCCAACCACACCACCCGGAAGTGCCACTGGCTCACCCGCATTGCCAAAGGTGAAGGACTGCCCCCTCCGCCTGCTGGCCCGCCAGCTCCGCCTCCTCAGCAGCCGGCGGCCCACCCAGTCGGCGCAATCCAAGATGAATTCCCCGAAAAACACGGAGCCTACATCGTCTTCACCAGTGTGGCCGATGATTGGCACAACTGGCGTCAGCAGCGCCGCGAGGTGAACGCAGTCGCCTCTGAGGTCCCAGGGTTCATGCACTGGTCCGAGAGGCCCATCAGCTGGAGCCGCGCTGACCACCCGGAGGTGATGCCTTCTCCGGGTTCCTACGCCCTGGTGCTGGATGCCACCTTTTCAACGGAGCAGCGAGCCTGTCGCTTCTCCTGAGTTCTGATAGACGGCGGTAGCAGCATCAACATCCTCTACCGTGACACCCTGGAGAAGCTGTGCATCAAGGAAAAGTAGCTCCAGCCCAGCCGGACTGTCTTCCATGGCATTGTACCTGGCCTTTCCTGCTCTCCGATTGGCAAGATCAAGATAGATGTCCTCTTCAGAGACAAAGATCACTTCCGCCGCGAGCCAATCTGGTTCGAGGTGGTGGACCTGGAGAGCCCCTACCATGCGCTCCTTGGCCGGCCAGCTCTGGCCAAGTTCATGGCGGTGCCGCACTACGCCTACCTCAAGATGAAGATGCCGGGCACCAAGGGCATTATCACCGTAGCCGGCGACTACCAGAAGTCGGCTGGCCAAGTCCCTTGTCATCACTGCAGAAAGGCGGCTCCTTGGCCGGGTTGTGGCCATGGCCGGCAAGCAGCCGGACCTGTCACCAGATCCCAAGGAGTCGGAGGCCTAGGGCTCCTTCCAGCCGGCCAAAGTAACCAAGAAGATCGCCTTGGACCCAGCGCACCCGGAGAGGTTTGCCGTCGTAGGGACCAACCTCGACCGCAAATAGGAAGGCGAGCTCATCGATTTCCTCCGTGAGAATCAAGACATCTTCGCATGGTCCCCCAAAGACATGCCGGGTGTCCCAACTGGATTCGCCGAGCACAAACTAGATGTGAGGCCGGATGCTAAGCCGGTCAAGCAACCCCTCCGCCGCCTATCGCAAGAAAAGAGAAGAATCGTTGGTGAAGAAATTGCCCGGCTTCTGGCAGCCGGCTTCATCATGGAAGTTTTCTACCCGAACTGGCTTGCCAACCCAGTCCTGGTGCTAAAGAAGAATAACAAGTGGCGCATGTGCATTGATTACACCAGCCTCAACAAAGGCTGCCCCAAAGATCTGTTTGCTCTGCCTCAGATAGACCAAATGATTGACTCCACAGCCGGATGCGAGATGTTGAGTTTTTTGGACGCCTACTCTGGCTACCACCAGATCAAACTAAACCCGGCCGATCGGCTGAAGACCGCCTTCATCACACCATTCGGAGCCTTCTGCTACCTGACCATGACATTCGGCTTGCGAAATGCCGGTGCCACATTTCAGCGTTGCATGCAGAAGTGCCTCCTCAAGCAACTCGGCAGAAATGCCCACGTCTATGTAGACGACATTGTGGTGAAGACGGAGAAGCGTGGCACCCTCCTGGAGGATCTCAAGGAGACCTTCGACAATCTGCGCCATTTTCAAATCAAGCTCAACCCAGAAAAGTGTGTCTTCGGAGTCCCAGCCGGCCAGCTCCTTGGTTTCCTTGTCTCAGAACGCGGCATCGAGTGCAACCCTGTGAAGATCAAGGCCATTGAGCGGATGGAAAGGCCCGCCCGGCTACAAGACGTCCAGAAGTTCACCGGGTGCTTGGCATTGCTCAGCAGTTTTGTCAGTCAGCTGGGCGAGAAGGCTCTTCCCCTGTACTAGCTAATGAAGAAAACCGCTCACTTCGAGTGGAACGACAAGGCGGACGAGGCCTTCCTCCAGCTCAAGAAAATGCTGACTTTGCCGCCTGTCCTGGTGGCTCCGGCTGCTAAGGAGCCCATGTTCCTCTACATCGCCGCCACCAGCCGGGTGGTCAGCACTGTCATCGTGGTTGAGCGCCCAGAAGACAGCAAGGCACAGCCGGTCCAGAGGCCCGTCTACTACCTGAGTGAAGTGTTGTCGGCCTCCAAGCAGAATTACCCCCACTACCAGAAGATGTGCTATGGCGTGTACTTTGCCGCCAAGAAGCTCAAGCAGTACTTTCAAGAGCACTCCATCACGGTTGTCTGCACTGCCCCACTTGCCGAGATCATGGGCAACAGAGATGCATCAGGCCGGGTGGCCAAGTGGGCCATCGAGCTAGCTCCCCACATCATCCTCTACCAGCCCCGCACCGCCATCAAGTCCCAAGTGCTGGCCGACTTCCTCGTCGACTGGGCCGAGAGCCAGTACCTGCCGCCGGCGTCGGATTCTACCCATTGGCGGATGCACTTTGATGGCTCAAAAATGCGCACTGGTCTGGGAGCCGGCATCGTCCTCACGTCTCCCAAAGGCGACAAGCTCAAGTACACATTGCAAATTCACTTTGCCGCCTCCAACAACGTGGCCGAGTACGAGGCACTCGTCCACGGGCTCCGACTGGCCAAAGAGATTGGCATCCGCCGGATTCTGTGCTACGGCGACTCGGACTTGGTAGTCCAGCAGTCGTCTGGCGACTGGGACACCAAGGATGCAAACATGGCGAGTTACCGCTTGCTCGTCCAGCAGATCAGTGGAAACTTTGACGGGTGCGAGTTCCTTCACGTGCCACGAGCCGACAACGAGCAAGCTGATGCCCTGGCACGGATTGGCTCCACCCGCCAAGCGATACCAGCCGGCGTCTCCCTCCAATGCCTACGCAAGCCGTCTATCAAGCCTTCACCGGAATCAGAGTCCATCTTCATGCCGGCTGCTCCCGGAACAATCAGATCTGACTCGGGGGCTGCAACAGCCGGCCTGGGGACTTCGGCAGGCGGCCCAGAGACTGCAGCAGTCGCAGCCGGCCCGGGAACTTCAGAACCCGGCCCGGGGGCTGCGGTAGTCGGCCCGGGGACGTTGGCAGGTGGCTCGGGGACTGCAGCAGTCGCACCCAGCCCGGGGACTTCAGAACCCGGCCCGGGGGCTGCAGCAGTCAGCCCGGGGACTTCAACGACACAACAAGCGGCGGCCGATTCCAACCCACCTCCTCCCAACCCAACCGCCCTGGTCCCAGTGGCCGTGATGACAGTGGTCGAAGCACCATCATGGGCGCAGCCTATCCTCAACTTCCTGGTAAGCGGAGAGCTACCAACCGACGAGACCTTGGCCCGGCAAGTGCAACGCCGGGCAGCAGCATACACGATAGTGAACAAAGAGCTTGTCAGGCGCAGTGTGACTGGCATTTTCCAGCGCTGCGTTGAGCCAGAGAAAGGCAAGGCAATCCTCAGAGACATCCATCAAGGCGAATGCGGCCACCACGCGGCCTCCAGATCCCTTGTCGCCATAGCTTTCCGCCATGGATTCTTCTGGCCGACTGCTTTGGACGACGCCAAGGACTTGGTCAAGCAGTGCAAAGGGTGCCAGAAATTCGGCTCCAAGCAACACCTGCCGGCTTCTGCACTCAAGACCATCCCCCTCACTTGGCCATTTGCCGTCTGGGGGCTGGACATGGTGGGCCCATTCAAAACAGCACGCGACGGCATGACCCATCTGCTGGTTGCCATGGATAAATTCACCAAGTGGATTGAAGCAAAGCCAATTAAGAAGTTGAACAGTCCGACGGTGGAGACCTTCATCGCAAATATCACCGTCCGGTACGGTGTACCGCACAGCATCGTCACCAACAATGGCACAAACTTTGTCAAAGGCGCCTTGGCCCATTTCTGCGCAACACAGGGCATCTGACTGGACTTAGTGTCTGTTGCCCATCCACAGTCAAACGGCCAAGTCGAGCGAGCAAACGGCCTCATCTTGTCTGGCATCAAGCCCCGACTGGTCGAGCCGCTGGAGCGCTCGGCCGGCTGCTGGATCGAGGAGCTGCCGGCCGTCCTCTGGAGTCTCCGGACCACGCCGAACAAATCAACCGGCTTCACCCCCTTCTTCCTCGTGTACGGGGCCGAGGTCGTCATCCCAACTGACATCGAGTTTGACTCGCCTCGCGTCACCATGTACACAGAGGTGGAGGCAAAGGAGGCGCGAGAAGACGGCGTCGACCTGCTGGAAGAGGGCCGGCTGCTGGCACTCAGACGGTCTGCCATCTACCAGCAGGCCCTGCACCGCTACCACAGCCGGAAGGTCAAGCCATGATCCTTCCAAGAGGGGGACCTTGTGCTCCGGCTGATCCAGCGAACAGTCGGCGAGCACAAGCTCTCGGCCCCTTGGGAAGGGCCCTTCATCATCAGCAAAGCCTTGGGCAACGACTCCTACTACCTCATTGACGCGCAGAAGCCCAGGGCACGCAAGAGGGACGATTCCGGCAAGGAAACAGAGCGCCCATGGAACGCAAATCTCCTCCGAAGATTTTACAGTTAATGCAGTATGTACCACGCTACCTTTCGTATTAAGAGCGAAGGCATCGGGTCCCTCGAGGAGCACTCGGGGGCCACCCTTTTTATCTGTATGATAATTTTATGCCTGAGAACGTGTTGTTTCATTCCTCCGCCTGGCACCGGGTCCGACCAGTCTGCCCGGGGGGCTCGCCGCCTTGTCCTATGTTGGTGCCACCTGCAGTCGGACAAGTAGTGTGCCGACATCTAAGCCCTCTCTTGCCTTAAGCCGCAGCTCGCAGAGCGACTGTCCGGCTGGCAAGAGCTAAAGGCAGGAAACGGTGTCCACACGAAAAATGACTAAGGAAAAAGCATCAACATAGGCCAAGCCGGCTCCTCGCCTCTCCATCCGGCTGCTGAGCAGCCGGCCGGCCGGCTTCTCACTTGACTTGCTATGTTCTAAACGGCCAAAGTACTTGTCTTCCTAAAAAATGGCCAAGTACCGGACCCAGCCACAGATCGCAGAATGGCTGTCCAACTGGCAGGGCGGTAGCCAAAGGAAGAAGCCAAAAAGGAGCAGAAAGCAAGACAAAATCAGAACCCGGCAGAGCACAGCTTGTGCGAATAAAGTTAATTTACATAACATAGCTCATAGCTAGCATTCAACAAAGTTTGAATACACCCCCAGTGGGTGGAATTGCGCGAATTTAACATACTTGTTCAAAAGATTACAAGAACAGGAAAGATAAGATAAAGTGGCCAACTAGGCCAGGGGAGCAGCAGGCAGGCCCGACAGTTTGGCGGAGGCAGCGACGCCGGATGGTGGAGCGGCCGACTGAGGGGTCTCTGCTTGATCGCCCCTGGCAGCAGTCGGTGTGGTAGCACGCGACTCGTTGGTCAAGGCTTGGTCGGGCTGAGGCCGGCTGTCCGCTCTGTCGTCCGGTGCATCGTCTTCGCCGTCCTCGTCCTCTTCGTCCTCGCCCTCGTCACTGGAGGCGATCTCCTTCGCCGAGTCCTCCTCATCCCCCGGGTTCAGCCCAAACCCAGTTGGGCGGCACCTCAGCGCCTTCCTCATCCAGCTCGGGGATGAAAACAGTGGTGTCGGCATACTCGGCGATCACCGCCGCGCATTGAGTAAGTGTAGGGCCCACCGCCGCCAGCTCCGGTCTGGCCTCTTGCCGGAAGGTGGCCAGCTAGGCCAGGTCTAGCCCAGGATACCACGCCTTGGCGAACTCCAAGGCCATCCGCGCACCCGCCCGAGCCGCGGCGCCCTTCCAAGCCTCGAAGCGGCCGACCGCTGCCTCTAGCCAGTCGGCAATCCGACTGGGGATGCGCGGAATTTGAGCGCCAGGCCAGAAGGCGGTCAACACCTGAGCCCCGGTGTGCTGCAGGCGGTAGAGCATCTTGCGAGCCGGCTGCAGGCGCGTCTTGACGGCCAGGAGCTGCTCGCCGAGATTCCGGGGCATGTTGGGCGCGATGTCCACGCCCGCCCTCCTCCGCACGTCGCGATGCACCTCGGTGGCCTGGCTGATGGCGACGGAGTGACCGGGAAAGTATTCTATACAAGAAAAAGATCAAAGATTAGAAGCCAGAAGCCGACTCCTGCAGCAGTCGGCGGCTGTTCAAAAGAAGAAGTAACTTACCATCGATCATGTCCTCGATCTCGCCGTAGCCGTCAGTCAGGATTCTCTCCTTCTCGGCCCAGTTTGAGCGTTGAGTCTCGAACTCGGCCTTGAGGGAGTCTTCCTCCTCCTTCAGCTCCTGGAGCTCCGCCTGGTGCCGCTCCGCCTGGTCCGCCAGCTCCTTGGCCAGGCGGTCGCATTCCTGGGCCGCCTGGCTGTGCTCCTGCTCCTTGGTGTGGAGCGCGGATTCGGCCTCGCCCAGGCGCTGCCGCAGATCTGCGGTGGCCTCTGCCAAGACGGAGAAAAAAGAAAACCTTCAACACCAATGGAGAGTGGTTGCCGGGAGATCTGGCCCGACTGCTCAGCAGTCGGCCCGAATCTCGGGGACTACACCCAGCGGGTGCGCTGACGCGCCCCCGCGAGGAAGAAGACCAAATACTTACTTCGGCTCTCCGCCAGATCGGCGGTCCGCTTGGACAGCTCCCGGAGTTGAGAGTTATAGGCTGCCGCATGGATGTTGTGGTAATCCTGCAGCACAGACAACAGAAGAAGGTAACGAGTCAGTACTCGGAGCTCAACCTGAAGTTCCGAGCTGCCTGCTCAAGCAGACGGCCCGGAACTTGGGGGCTACACCCGGTGGGTGCGCTGGCACGCCCCCACGGAAGATTACAAGAAACAAAAACAAGAAACATACCTGGACGGCCGCCCGTGTCGCCAGGAACTCCTGCGTGTATTGCTGGAGAGCGGCGCCTTGGGCGTTGAACCGGGCCAGTATTCTTGTGAGGCCGCGTTCAAAACACCTGTACTGCCCCCAGACGTCCAATCCGGTGGGGCAGCGCTGGTAGCCTCGGCGTCATGGGCCGACGAGCTAGTGGCCCCGATCTCCACCGGCCGCGGTGCTGAAGCCGCCTTCCCCGCACGCCGACGCACGGGGGTACGGATTGCAGGAGTCGGACCCACCACCAACTCGGCGCCAGCTGGCGGCACCAGCGACACGTCAGGCCGACTGCCCAGGGTGTCGGCAGCCGGCGTGCGTAGGGGCACCTCCACCTCTGGGACCACAGGGTCCCCTCCCTTCTCTAGGGTCGGCTGGTCGTCGCCAACCCCTCCAGCCGGAGCCTGGCCCTCCAGCACCACAGGCTCCGCAGATTGCAGACCGATGGATTCCAGAGCCTGGCTGTGGGACGCCTCCTCCGCCTGCACCTTGGCGGCCACGTCCGCATGCTCCTTGACCGCGGCGTCGGCTTGAGCCTCGGCGGCCGCGTCGGCCTCCGCCTTCTTCCAGACCGCAACCTCCCGCTCCTCTCGCGCCTCCTGCGCGTTCTTCTCTGTCGCCTCATGGAGGATGGCAAGCGGATCCATGCGGCGGGGGCCCGGGAAGCTGTCTACCACCCCGATCACTGAGCCGGACGGGGCTCGCGACAAGGAAAGTGGGGCGCTACGCACCAAAGGAGGAAGAGAATAAAAAGATCGCAAAGATAGAAGAGAAGCAAGATGCAAGAAAGGACAAGGCGCTTACACGGACACCAGCGGGAGCCGCCTTGGGGCCTTCTGGAAGAGGGCTGCCTTCGCGGCAGCCTCTTGCCGCTTGGTCACGACGGCCGAGGTCTTGGCCTTCTTGGGCCGGCTGCCGAACAGCCCGGCGTCGGCCCGGCGCTTCGGCACACCGGCCGCTGCGGTCGGCACGGTCGAGGAGCTAGTGCCCGCCTTGTCGGCGCCATGGGGACGGCGCGGCTCGTCGTCCTCCTCATCGTCATCCGACCAATCCCCGAGGCCGCCTCCTAAGGAGCCGCTTGCTCCCCCACGGCCACCGCCCGTGGTGTCGTCCTCCTCCTGAGCGGCCGCCCCCAAGTCCGGGTCGTCCACGTCACTCACCGCCCGGTCCGCCATGTACTGGTGACCCGGGGCTGGTGCGTCGGTGGCCGTCTGGCCCGGGAAGCGCTGCACCAAGGCCGACTGGTCAGGCAGCAAGAAAGAACCCGGGCGAACAAAGGAAAAAAGAATTAGAAGACTTACCGGAGGTGGCGGGTTGGCCCGGCTGTACGGCGGCTTGCTGAATCGCCGCTCCGTCTCCGACAGCTTGCAGTCGAAGAAGAAGTTCACCATGCGGACCACCTCCATGTCCGGCATCACATTGGTGGACAGCCGGCACGGGTCCCGGCGCCCGCTCATGTCGCTGATCAAGTGAGGCCGGGCTTGAAGGGGCAGCACTCAGCGCTTCACGAACGCGGCCAGCAGGTCCGAGGCCTTGAGGCCCTCCGACGCCGTCATCTCCTGGAGCCGGAGGAGCGCGGTGGAGCAGGCGGTCGACGGGCTTCTCGGCCAGAACTTTCAGTTGGTGCGAGGCTCTACAGGCGGGCCGGCTGCGTAGGCCGGGAGGTTGACGTAGTCCCGCGTCGAGTGGATACTCTCGATGTAGAAATACGACTTCTGCCATAGTTTGGCCGACTGCAGCAGGGCGAGGGCTGGGAAGCGGACCCCGGACCCCGTGCGCCGCACTGCGACACAGGCTCCGCACTGTGCCGCCTCGTTCTTGGCGACGGTGCCAAGCTTGAGATAGAAGAGCTCACCCCACAGCTCGAGTGTGGGGAGCGTGCTGAGTTAGCCCTCGCACAGGGTGACAAAGGCGGAGAGCAGCACCACCGTATTCGGAGTGAGGTGGTGGGGCTGCACTCCGTAGAAATCCAAAAACGAGCGAAAGAATCCGCTCGCCGGAAGGCCGAAGCCACGGAGGAAATGCGACCGGAAGACGACGCGCTCATCGCCCTCCGGCGCCGGCGAGATCTCCCTTTTGGGGGGGACACGCACCTTGACGTTCGACACATGGGGGAGCCGCCGCGTCTGGCGGAGGAACTCCAAGTGCCCGTCGTGGACATTAGAGCCGTCCCAGTCGCCCGCACGACCGCTTTGCGCCATGGGCTCCGTGCTCGGCAGCGGCGCAAGGTGGCTGCGGCGCGAGGAGGTCCAACGACGGTGGGCTGCGGATGCACCCCGGTGAGAGGAGAGGCCTCGGCGGCAGCAAGAAGAAGAGGAAGGAGAAAGGCAAGACAAAGGGAGAGGAGGGCGCGCGTACGTTCTGTCGGCCCCCTCCTCCCCCTACTTATAGCCCCCCGGCGGCGGAGCCGAGGGGGCGAGACATGGGGAGGGCGCAAGATTAACTGCACCCACTCCCCCCACGGCCCCGCGATTACCGCGCCATAATGGCGTGTATTAACCGCACCTGGGAAGCGCAACTGCCTGCCTCGACCGCAGCGGATCCACGCGCGTACCGAGGCCCTGTAGTGGCGGGCCCAGGCCTGCGGCGACGTCCCATCGCGCACGTGGGCTGGCAGGCCCGCCTTGGCTACTGGCGCCGCGTGGCGAGCTAGCAACAGGCGGCAAGCCTGTCATCCCGCTGGCACTCTACCCGGCCTCCACCACGACGATTCGAACTCGCCAGTCGGCCGGCCTGGCCTTGGCCAGCTCCTGGCAGTCGGCCTCTTCAGAAGACGGATGAAGCCCAACTACTAGACCACTCAGAGTAGGAAGTTGCTGAGGCTCCTCCTTTTCCAGCCGCGGTGCCCCATCAGCATCGGGGACTACTGTCGGAGTAAATGACCACGGGTAACCTCATCAGTCCCCCTTGGTATTTCGAGACATCGGGGCTGGCCGCGCCCCTCCCACCTTCCGGAAGCACGACCGCCGTCTAGGGCCGGCTGCTAGAAAGCGGCATGACCATGGAAGGCGGCTGCGAGGGGGCCGACTCCTAGCAGACGGCCCCTCGTCCCCTCGAAGTCAGCACCACATCACCATGACAAGACAAGGCATGGCTACAGCGTAGCCTGCCACCCCCGAGTCCAGGATGGGACGTGGCCACAGAGCTGTGTACTGGGCGGACACCCCCCGCCCAGCACGGCACTGTCGCCACACAGTCTGTGACATCACTCGCGCCAGAGGGAGCCACGCTCCCACGACGGGCGGTCAGTACGGCCCGCAGGCGACGGGCCCTACCTGTCCGCGAGCCACTAGAAGGCGGCAAACCTCAAGCAGGCGGCAACCAGGGAGGGCCGACTCCTAGCAGGCGGCCCTTCTCCCCCTTGGAGTCTGTGCGCCATTAACCAGATGTGATGGGGTATGGCTACAGTGAGTGCCTGTCAGGCGGCGGGACTGTAGCCACGCTCCCCCCAATAAAGCCTCGTCATCAAGGGTGAGGCTACATTATAAAGTAGTCAACATGGCCCGCAGGCGGCGGGCCCTACTTATCAGCCGGGATCATGGCAGTCGACGGGGCCCACCAGGCGGCGGCCCCCAGCGGTCGGCGGAGAAGCTGATGACCAGAGACACTGACGGCCGGGTCCTACACTTGGCCGGATTACCATTGTACCCCTGGGGAGTAGGCCTATATAAACCCCCCAGGCTCACCCATGCAAGGGGTTCAGCCCTTACGCCATTCACACACACACACACACGTAGAGAGAAGAGTAGAGCTAGCCTTGCCCTTCTTCCTCCTCTAGCCGAAACAGCTCAAGGAGCAAGCTTGTAGCTACCTTGTTGATCATAGCCATCATGCGGAGACCCCGCAGAGCAGGACTAGGGGTGTTATCTTCGAGGAGAGCCCCGAACCTGGGTAAGATTCACAGGCGTATGCGGTCTCGCTCACTCCCGCTTCTAGAGCCCGGCGACGTACTTTTGTCCCCATTCATGATAAGCCACCCCCTGGCATATGTCGCACGATATCCCTGACATGGTGAGTCGAACTTGATGTCGGTCGGGATGACAACTTCTGCTCCGTAGACGAGGAAGAACGGGGTGAACCCGGTCGACCGGTTTGGCGTTGTTCGGAGACTCCAGAGGATGGCCAACAGCTCGTCAAGCCAGCTGCCGGGTGAACGGACAAGTGGTTCAGCAGCCCCCGGGTCGGATTCTGCGGCTTCCCGGATCAAGTCGGAGTCGGCGTCGGCTGGGCTAGACGCGGCAGCGCCCGGGCCAGGTTCACCAGCTTCTGGGTTCGGGCCGGGAAGAGGCACGGCCTGGTCGTCAGGGACGAAGATGGATTCGGAGTCCGGAGACGGTTTGACGGACGGCTTGTGCAGGTGCTCGAGGGAGATGCCAGACGGAATGGCCTGCCGGGATGAGCCAATCTTGGCTAGTGCGTCGGCGGCTTCGTTTTCTCCGCGTGGGACATGGAGGAACTCGCAGCCGTCGAAGAAGCCGGAGGGTTGTTGGGTGAGGAAGCGGTAGCTGGCCATGTTGGCGTCTCGGGCGTCCCACTCGCCAGAGCACTGTTGCACCACCAGGTCCGAGTCGCCATAGCACAGGATGCGCCGGATGCCGAGTTCCTTGGCAAGCCGGAGGCCATGCACAAGGGCTTCGTACTCGGCAACATTGTTGGAGGCGGCGAAGTGGATCTGGAGCACGTACCGGAGCCGATCGCCCTTCGGGGAGGACAGCACGATGTCGGCTCCCAAGCCGAAGCGCATCTTCAAGCCATCGAAGTGCATGCGCCAGTGCATCGAATCCGGCGGCAGCGACAGGTATTGGGTCTCGGTCCAGTCGACGAGGAAGTTGGCCAGAGCCTGGGACTTGATCGTAGTGTGGGGCTCGTAGAGGATGGTGTGGCCGGCTAGCTCGATCGCCCATTTGGCAACCCGGCCAGAGGCATCCCGGTAGCCCATGATCTCGCCAATGGGGGCCGTGCTGACTACGGTGACAACATGCTCTTGGAAATACTGCTTCAACTTCTTGGCGGTGAAATACACGCCGTAACACATCTTCTGGTAGTGCGGGTAGTTCTGCTTGGAGGCGGACAACACCTCGCTCAGATAGTAGACTGGGCGCTGGACAGCTTGGATCTTGCCCTTCTCTGGTCGCTCGACCACCATCACCGTGCCTACCGACCGCGAAGTGGCGGCAATGTAGAGCAACTGCGGCTCCTTCTCGGTCGGTGCAGCCTGGACGGGTGTGGTGGAGAGCATGCGCTTGAGATCCCGGAAGGCTTCGTCCGCCTGGTTGTTCCATTCGAACGATGTCGTCTTCTTCATCAGCTGATACAGGGGCAAAGCCCTCTCGCCCAGCCGGCTGAGAAACCGGCTGACCAAGGCCTAGCATCCGGTAAATTTATGGACATCGCGCAGTCGGGCCGGCTTGCGCATGCGTTCGATGGCCTTGATCTTCTCCGGGTTCGCCTCAATGCCGCGCTCCGAGATGAGGAAGCCGAGTAGCTTTTCGGCCGGCACGCCGAAAATGACTTCTCTAGGTTGAGCTTGATCTGGTACTCACGCAGATTGGCGAAGGTTTCCTTCAGGTCGTCGAGGAGCATGAGGTGCTGCTTGGTCTTCACCATGATGTCGTCCACATAGACGTGGATATTGCGGCCGAGTTGCGGCAGCAGGCATTTTTGCATGCAGCGCTGGAAAGTGGCACCGGCATTCTTCAAGCCAAACGACATGGTGATGTAGCAATACACCCCGAAGGGCGTGATGAAGGCCGTCTTCAGGGCGTCGGCCGTGTCCAGCTTGATCTGATGATAGCCGAAGTAAGCATCCAGGAAGGACAGGAGCTCACAACCGGCGGCGGAGTCGATCACTTGATCGATCCGCAGGAGAGCAAAAGGATCCTTGGGGCAGGCCTTGTTCAGGTTGGTGTAGTCTATGCACATGCGCCAGGTGTTGTTCTTCTTCAGGACGAGGGCTGGGTTGGCCAGCCACTCGGGGTGGAATACTTCCATGATGAAGCCGGCCGCCAGGAGCTTGGCGATCTCTTCACCGATGGTTCTTCTCTTCTCTTCCGAGAAACGACGTAGAGGTTGACAGACAGGCTTGGCGTCCTTGCAGACATGGAGTTTGTGCTCGGCGTACTTCCTCGGAATACCAAGCATGTCATTTGGGGTCCATGCGAAGATATCCCGGTTCTCACGGAGGAAGTCGACGAGCTCGCCTTCCTATTTGCTGTCGAGGCGGGCGCCTACGACGACGTACTTGCTGCAGCTGGGGTCTTCCGGGTTCAGCTTGACCTTCTTGGTTTCCTTGGAGGGCCGGAACGAGGCCTCGTCGGCCGGCTCCTTAGCCGAAGCCGGCACGGCCGGCGTCTCATTGGCCAGCGTGACGATTCGGTCAAGCTGACGTCGCTCCTCGGCTATGACCAGCGACTCGGCCAGTTTGGCGCCGGCTTGAGCGCATTCCAGGGACTTGCGGTAGTCACCGATGATCGTGATGAGGCCCTTCGGACCCGGCAGCTTCATCTTTAGGTAGGCGTAGTGGGGGACCGCCATGAACTTGGTGAGTGCTGGCCGGCCCAGCAGCGCATGGTACGCGCTGGACAGGTCCACCACCTCGAACCAGAGCGGCTCATGTCGGAAGTGGTCGCTGGTGCCGAACAGGACGTCGAGCCGGATCCGGCCGATGGGGGAGCAGGAGAGGCCAGGCACGATGCCCGGGAAGATCGTCCGGGTCGGCTCCAAGTCCTTGGCCTCGAGGCCAAGCTTGGTCATGGTGTCGCGGTAGAGGATGTTGATGCTGCTGCTGCCGTCGATGAGGACTCGCGAGAACTTGTAGGTGCGTCGGGGCGCGACAATGGTGGGGTCGAGGATGAGGGCGTAGCCACCCGAGTTCGGCATGACGGCCGGGTGGTCCCCCTGGGTCCAGGAGACCGGGCGCTCTGACCAGTGCATGTAATCAGGCTTGGTCGGGATGACGGTGTTCACTTCCTGCCGGAGTAGGCGCTCGCTGCGTTTGTCATTGCCAAGGCTGGTGAAGACGACGTGGTTGAGTTCTGGTTGGGGTAGAAGTCGTCACGCATCGCGCCGTTGGTCGGGGGCGGAGGCGGAGGAGGCGGAGCCGGAGGAGGCGGGATGTCACCCCTCATGATGCGCTTGGTGATGGCGCACTGCCGGAGCGTGTGCGTGGACGGCCTTGCGCCGCTGTGATGCTTGCAGGGAGCATTGAGCATCTGCTCGAAACTCATGGCGGGCTGCCATGGTGTCTTGCCGGTTTGCCGGCGTTTGGCGGCCGGCTCGTCTGTGGGTCCTTGCTCTGTGGCCGCGATGAGGCGGCTGTCGTAGCGCTGGGCCAGCTGGTCGGCCCTGCGTTTGTTGTTCTGCTGGTTGTTCTGCTAGCGGCTGCTCTCGCCGGCCGGCTTGGGGGGTGGGACCGGCTTCGTTTTGCCGGCTTCGTCCAGTGCCACCTGGATCTTCATGGCGGAATCGGCGTTAGCGTACTTGTCCGTAGTTTCCATGAGCGCGGCCAGGGAGGCCGGCTCGGAGCGCAGAAGTTTGTGCTTGAGGAGGGTGCCGTCCCGGCATCTGTTGATGAAATACTGGATGGCTTGGACTTCGTGGATGCCCTCGCAGCTGTTTCGGAGCTCGGTCTAGCGCGTGAGGTATTCGCTGCCGGTCTCCGTCGGCCCCTGCACGCACATGGCGAGTTGACTGGGGCGGCCGGGACGCTTGTAAGTGCCGGTGAAGTTGTGCACGAAGGCTTGCTCGAAGTCGACCCACGCGTTGATGCTGCCAGCCGACAGGCTGTTTAGCCACGTGCAGGCCGAGCCCTGGAGCATGAGCAGGGCGTAGCGTACGGCGAGGCGGCGATTGCCGCCCGCGATGCCGATGGCAGTGGTGTAGTCGATGAGCCAGTCCTTCGGCTTGACGGTGCCGTTGTACTTGGGAGTGTCGCGGGGTAGCGCGAACCCTTTGTGAAAGGGCTCATCATGGATGCGCGGGCCAAAACAAGCCGGCCTGACTGCGTTGTTCTCCTCCAGCTCCAAGGAGAGGGTGAGCTGGTCGAGGCGGTGGCGAGCATCGGTGTCGTCGATGGCGCGCGGGCCTAGCCGGCTAGCGACCAGGCCGCGGGGGGGCCGGGTCGGCCGAAGCCGGACGACGGTCGGGTTGCGGGGGAGGATTGTGTCGGTGCCGATCTTCTGGGGCCGGTTCGTCGGCCAAGCCGCCGGTAGTCGCCGGAGCGCGGTCGCGCCGGGTCCGGGTGCGGCCGGAATGAGCTTCGCCGGGTGGCGAAGACGCCGTGTTCTGCTCGGGGTCGTTGGTGTGGCACGAGACGGATCCCTTGGGCTGGTTGAGGCGGTCCTGCTGCGCGTTGGTGGCGTCGAGAAGCTCGTTCACCCGCCGCTGGCGGTCTTTCAGCTCCTCGCCCTGCAGCTGATCCAGGCCGACTGCGGCCGCCTGCGCGGCGCGCATGTTCTTCACGGGGGTTTCGTAGATGGGCGGCAGCGCGCCGAGGGCGCCACCCCGGGCTCGCACATCGGCGACCTGGCTTGGCTCGGCGGCGGTAGGCGTAAAGCCGTAGGCGGCGTCACGCTCCTGCTAAGCGGAGTCCAGACGATGCTGCGTGACAGCGAGCATTTCGGACAGGTCCAACAGGCGCTGGCGGTCTTCCTTGAGCCGGGCCCGGGTCTCGGCGGCGTTGGTGGCATCGACGTCGGTGGCGATGGGAACGCGAAGGCTCTGCATCATGGCGCGCAGCGGGTTGGGTGCATTGGCGCGATCTGTTGCGGCCCTGCCTTCGGCGGCCCTCCGTGCCGCGCTGGATGAGGTAGAGCCGTCGTCGGTGGCGAACACCTCTACTCGAACGCAGAGGTCCGTTCCCCCGGCGGCGACGTTGTCGCCAAGGAAAACGAGAGAGTCGGAGACATCAAGCACCTTGCTGGGGTACTCGTCGGCCGTGAGCGCATCGGAGATGCGCAGCGCGGCGAAGGAGGTGGAGAGCGCGCTGATGGCGTCGTCCGCCAGCGTGACGCGCTCGTCGGAGTCGGAGAGGAGCCCCGTTTGGAACATGCTTCCGGCCGGGACCTCGAGCTGCCCCACGGTGGGCGCCAACTGTCGTGGTGGGCGCACGGCAGATGCCAAGGGATGGCTAAAGAGAGGAGGAGGCTCGAGGGCACCGGTGGGTTCCAGAGGCAAGGTTGGCATGAGCGAGCGAGGATGCAAGACATACCCAGGTTCGGGGCTCTGAGGAGAGATAACACCCCTAGTCCTACCGAGTTTGGTTTATATGTATCAGTACAGAGTTGCTCCTAGAGCTGTATGGAGGAAGAAGGAAGGCAGGCCAAGGCTTAGGCTGCTCCTTCTCCCTGCGTATGAGTGTGTGTGTGTTGCTGGTCTGATCGCCCGTATACATGAGGGCTCCTGGGAGGTTTTATAGGTCAACCCCCCAGGGTTACATTGGTAAAGATACAAGGCCGTGGGGCCGGGTTGTCATTATCCGGGAAGCCGGTGCTGGGACCTGCCGGGTGTCAGGGCTCGCCGAGTTCTCCGGGCGTGGGCCCCGTGTGCTAGGAGGCACTATTCTCTGTCTTGTCGATCGTCACGGAGTGGCCGGGTCGAGTCTGCTATAGTGGTGCATCGCCTGGTCGCCGTCTGCTGGCATCAACAGTGACGACGGGTGCGCTGTAGCCATGCCGGCCTCGGTTAGCAGGGTAGGTGGGGCACTGTTGCCACGCCTCTGCCGGTCAGAGGAGTTGGTGGGGCACTGTTGCCACGCTCATCCCTTCAGTGGAGACCCGTCCCATCGTACCTTGGATGGGACAGGAGCTGACCCATGGCCGGGTTGAGGAACACGCCATGGGAGAGCTGGCTTGCTAGAGAAGTCTTGGTTTGCCGGGTTCGGCCGGCTTGCGCCAGCTGGCAGGGCCGGATTGCCGTCTTGGTTGGGTCAAAGTAGTTCGGTCGAGTTGAGGGATTTGGCCGGGTTGAGGAACCCGGCCAAGCGTGAGCCGGCTTGAGGGGCGATGCTGGCCCCGATGTTTTTGAAAAGGATCCGGGTTTCGTTGCCTGCCCGGGGTTCATCCCCCCGACAAATCCATACCCCTTTATATTGCTCACGACAGAAGGCAGTCAAATCTTTGGAACATATCTCATGCTCGAGCCAAAGAAACAAATCAAGATAAGTCAGTACCATATGTGAGCAGTCAGTGTCTGTCAGGAGAATGGCCATGATTCTCAGCATTTATTGAACCCGGAAGGCATGCATTTGTTTGAGCAAACCCCATGGCAGAAGTAAAAAGGTTTTCATGACCAAAGGAAAAATTTATGCTCAAATCCCTCGGATATCACCACAGATATGAGAGAATTAATGTCAGCAAAAGGATTTGGTATGTGAGCAAAAACCTATCAGAATTTGGGAAGGGTGAAGCAAACCACCCCAGAGCAAGGTAAGAAAATCATATGAAATTCTCAGGGGAACAGTAAATAAAGGAAAAGGATACCCGAGTTGGAAATGGTTTCCTTAAGATATATTCATATTTGTTCCCTGAGCAACCAAATCTCGAGGATGAGATTTCGTTAAGGGGGGAAGGTTTGTAACATCCTGGTTTTTGGCCCTTTCCTTTTTCTTTTTGATTTATTGGTTTTTGCTTTGATTTTGTTTTTGGAGTGGATATGTGGCCTTGCAACCTGGGAAATCATCTTCATTTCCTCTCCCAAGTGACTCATCATTCTCAAACTTTCCCTAGATCATGTCATTTCCATTCTAGTCCAACCCTAAAATTCTTTTTCTCAGGAATATTCCTTTTTCTATTAAAGGAATAACCCAGTCTGCCCTAGGTTGTGAAGCAACCTATATTTCTGTCCCTCCCAAAATTCCCAAATAATTCTCATAATTTCTTTGGGTCATATGTTACTCAAATATGCCCAAACTTTCCTGTCCTAGCCCAAGAATAATTCCCCAATAATTATTCTTCATTTCTGTCTAGTGTGGCTTTCTGTGAAGGAAGTGCCACCTATCCTTTCTTTATTGCTCCCAAACTTTTTGGGCATGCTATTTCATCCAAATCATTGACCCATGCAAATATTCAACTTTATTTGCCTAGCCAATCTTCCTCAGCAATTTTTCAAAGTTTCTGTCAGACAGAAGGCATTGCGAAGGAAGTACTAGCTAGGAGTAACCAAATGAGTTGAAATTTTGCACACTACTTCACGTGCGCATATTATCACACTGCTCCAATTTTCAGCTTCATCCAATCATCTATGTGAGCACAGCTTCAAATCCTTGATTCTGTTAATATTTTCAGGTTGTGAAGCAAGTATAATTTATGTTGCTTCATTAATTCTAAGAAATTACCAGATCATGCTCCTACCCTTATAACATCTCTCCACCAAATTTGGGACCATTTCATCAAGCCATTTTATCACCAATATTATTTCAATTTTCTGGACATAGATGAAGTTTGTGAAGCAAGTACCATTTTGGGAAGTCCATTTGGTATGAAATTTTTACAGCATCTTCAAATGTCCAAAACATGCTGCCTTGCCAAATTTCAGCTCAAGTGGCTTCTTCATTTGATTTCATCATCATAATCTATATTCTGGACCATTTTGGTCAGTTGCAAAGCAACTCTGATAAATATTGGTCCATTTCCTTCCAAAGTTCACAGGAACACAGTCCCTCTTGTCCTAACTCTCCTTGACATCCACTTTGGCTCCAAGCTCATCTCTACTGATCACTGCATCATGATTCAGTTTGATGCAGCAAACTTTTAGTGAACCCTCACATCTCTCCAGTGCTCCTTTTCTTGATCTATCACCTCCATCAGGCTCAGTGATGCAGGGACTCATCACCAGACATCTCATTGCAGCCTCTCTTGTCCTCTTCATGCCAGTGCCCGTGGTGACTGCCCCCTGGCATGCCATTTCACGTGCTGTGGCAGCATTGGTCGCGCTCTGGGCGTCGGGACGCGTCGGGCAGCTCCGTCTCGGCGAGTTCCGCGTGTCTGGGTGTGCCGACCTGACTCCCCATGCTTCACCCGTTGCTCTCCACCCCCTTCCCCCTCTCGAAGCCTCCTCGCCGGAGCTAGCCGACGGGCGGCCACGGGTGCACTGTGCCCCGCTTGACCTGGTCCTCGCTCCGTCCATTTCCTCTGCTCCTTGGCGTTGGTTTCTTCTCCGTGACCCTCCCCTGCACTCCCTTGTCCTCTTCCTTGCCCCGTGACGCTCTGAGCCATTGATGGAGCAGTGCCCGTGAGCCATGGCGGGCCAAGGTCTGTCCCCCCCTCTCCTCACCTCTCGCCTCACCCGCCTCTTCTAGTCCTCCCCAGCCTCTCAATTCGCTCCCGGAGCTCCTCTGCTCCTCCTATCGCCGCCATGGCCGCCGCCTCTGTCCACTTCGATTCCGGCGACCTCGAGTTTCTTTCTCCGTTCCACCACCACCAGAGGTCTCCACCACCACCCCCGAGCCACCCCAACACATCTCCTTCTCCTTCGGTGGCCGTTTGCCATGAGTTCACCGGCGGCCGAAGCCTTCTTCTGCCGCAGCCGACGCCATGCCCTTCCCCGCGCCCTTCGGTGAACGAGACCTACCCTAGGCGACGCGACTCCGTCTCCTGAGCCCGTGGGTAGGCCGGGCGCCGCCGGAGATGGCCGGTAGCTCTGACTATCGCCGTCGAGCACCGCCTCTGCTTCGGCTGCGCGCGGGCGTGAAGATGAAGACGACGACCGGGCTTGGCGGGCCCCACCTCCCCTCGGTCCCACCAGTCAGCCCCTCCATCCGTTGACCCCATGCCGATGACGTGGATAAGTTAAAATGTACTCTGTGTTTTACGTTTTTCTTATCTGAAAGCGTATTCTCTCTCTGTTTCAGCGAGGAATACGTTTTCCAGAGGAGAAGGCGTATTTCTGCAAAGTGCGCTTTCTGTTTTTCCAGCCAGGGGCCTCTCTGTGAAGATTCTTTTATAGATTGGTCCCTGCACTTCATCTCTTCATATCTTTTTGCTCACAACTCCAAATGAGGTGATTCCAAAGCCCACTTCTTCGTCTCGTCGATCCCGTTCTATTTGTATCATTTTCACCATGTGTTAACATTCTAAAAATTACCATTATGCCCTTGCCCTTATTCAGCCCCCTCCGAGAGAGAACGTTTTCCGGAGATTCTTTCCGCGAGCTTCTCGCACCTCCTCCTGGTGAATCCCTCCCTCCCAGGCAAGCCACACCCTCCATTTGCATGATTGCAATGCAGTGACATGGTTTACTTAATTAAACTTGCTTGAAATATTGCATTAGCTATGTATGACTTGTTCATGACATTTCTCGGAGTGATATTTTGATCTTGCTATTGCCATGATATTGCTTGGAGTTCTAGGACTAATATTTTGCAAGTGGTGGATGACATGTGGCCATCGGATTATTAGTGGCTTATATTATGATTATTTTCTTGTTGATATCTGATATTATATTTTGGAGTATTGCTTTGGATGTCATGTTGCCTTTGGATTATTAGTGGCTAGAATTATTTTTATGACGATAGTTGATATTATGTTTTGGAGTATGATTTCGGAGATGATGCTATCATGTGGATCTTAGGTTAAGATTTTGATCTTGTTATTGGAGTAATAGTATCTTGGTACTTGGATTCATCATGATAGTAGTGATATGTTGCCCTCGGAGTATTTTGATATGACGATATTATGCTTTGGATTATTTGTTGGATAGAGATATGACTTGGATTACAGGTTGATAGATGATATCGGAGTATCAGTTATCACTGTTATATTTTGGGGTTAAATTCCGTCATTAAGTTGGTCAGGTGCCACCGAACCGGGCTTTTCCAGTGCAACCACATTTGCCTTTTATGGGAAGGCCCTAATGCGATGCTATTGCCGTGTCTCTCGCCGGTGCCTCCAACGAGGGAAGGTTATGGGCGTGCGGTACCCTGGCCCGGTAAGCAGACATAACCTTGTGTGCCCGTGGTTGGTATTGAGAGCTCTTGTCCCCGTTTGGGACCATTTTTGGTTTTGCCACGACTGTGGCCGTTGGATGTCACGAGTTGACATCGGGGCCACCCATGACTTAGCCGAGAGGGGAGATTGTCGGAGTGGCCGGGTGGGTGTCAAGGCAGTAGATCGGTTTTTTTCGAAATGCCGTTGGTCCACCCGAATGGGAGTGTGAGGCCATGGGTTCCGTGGTGTGGGTACAGTGTGCTAACCTCTGTAGAGTGTGTGTTTAATCTATCGATAGCCGTGTCCTCGGTCATCGGCACAAGTTCGTACTAGATCACACCATTCGATCAACACTCACATGACGGAATGACTTATAGTTGATTCATATGATGATATATTGTGAGCAGTAACAGTTTGGCAGGATGCAGGTGATGATGTTGAGATGATCTCGAGGATGATCACTCAGTTTGTGATGTGGTCACGAGGTGATCATGTGGATGTTTTGATCACGAGGTGATCAGGTGGATCACGAAGTGATCGAGATGGTATATTACTTGGCCGGTTAGCCAAGAGTGAGATGGTTATTGAGATTTGAGATGTTGGTTTATCAGCATTATAGTAGTTTCATATCATGATTAGTAGTTGCTTTCGCATCACAGTAGTTGTTGATAACTTAATCTGCTAATGCTATGTGGTTGTCTTGCCTTGATGCTTTTGGTTGTTGTGAGCTTGCAAGTACATTCAATGTACTGACCTGGCGTGTCATGCCAGATTGCAGGTGATGCCATGATTGATTGTTTGTCGAGGTTTCCATTCATGCGAGCTAGATCGTGTCCTAGCCAGAGTCCCTGCGAAGTGGAGTTCACCACCTTCGTCGTTGTTCCGCTGCTAGAAGTATTCTGCTGCTACGAGTTGTTCCGCTGCTAGCATAGAGCTACCTTAGCAGGCGTAGTGTCACCGTGCTGATGTGATCTTTTGTAACATCAGACCCTTGTATTATTATCCTTTGTAATAAGAGCTGATTTGTTCTATGTCAAGCAGTGCCGTATTCCAGAGACTTCTCCTCGATCTCTGGGCTGGAATACGGGGCGTTCCGGTTCCTCTGAGCCGGGGGTGCCACAACAATGTATGAAGTAGCACTCAGATAGCAAGTTAGATTGAGTTGAATTTTGGTATAGATGGGTTATTTGATGATATGAAGCTTCTGTAAAATTTTCATGTCATTTGGAAATACCAAAATAGTACTTGCTTCACAGAGCTTCAATCTGGACATAAACTTAGGAAAAATGCACAGGGCAAATGGCTAGATTAATTGAGCCAAAACTTGGTGGAGAGAGGTTATATGGATATGAGAATGTCCTGCTAAATTTTCAGCCATAATGAAGCAATATAAAATATAGTTGCTTCACAACATGAAAATCTGACCAGAAACCAAGATTTGATGCTGAGCTCACATAGAGTGATGAAATGAGCTCAAATCTTGAGGAGAGTCATGATTTGATAATGTGAAGGATCTTGCAAAATTTCAACTCGTTTGGATTACCCTAGCTAGTACTTCCTTCACAATGTCTTCCCTAGACAAATATTCCAGTCTGGACAAAAGTACCCGAGTAGGATTAACACAACATAGACTGATATTTTTGTCTAGACTGAGAATTTTGTCCAGACTGGAATATTTGTCCTTACTGGAACTTTTGTCTTGACTGGAATCTTTGTCTTGACAGATGATTTTGTCCAGACTGACGCTCTGGTCTCTATTGCAACTCTTGTCATGATTTATACTTCCAAGCCTTGCATGCACCGTGATATGAGTCATCCATGCATCGCTGAATATTTTCTTCATGCAACTTGGATGAAGGGTCTTGTCTTGAATGAGGAGTTTAGCTTAACTCCTTTCCTTGACCTTTCCTGATACGGATGTTGGTTGGCTGCTTCTTGCATAATTATTCTTGCTACCTTTTTTTTTGGGTATGGGTCTACCCCGCCCATATTATTGATAATACCATATCAATATTTCGAATTATATCAATGTTCGGGTATAGGTCCTCCGCGCCCGAATAATTGATATTCATATCAATTCAGATTCGAATATATTTGATTATTATCTTGCCTTCTTTTATTCTATTGGTTACCCGTGCCCTGCAATGTCCATATGGTCTGTCTCAGAAATGGTGAAATCGTATTTTTGATCATATTCTTTCTTTAGCTCTTCAAAATTTTCATTCATTTCTGATCGTAATTCTTTTAAAATTTCTTCCTTCAATTCTGCCTGCATTGACTTTGCAACTTCTTCAATTTTTTCATCTATATTCAAGTTTATGTATTCTCTGTCCAAAGGATGAACTTCTTTGATAAGGCATTCTTTGTATGATTGATATTTTGAAGAATTTACTTCTTTTATATTCTTTGTATCAGTTCTCGATACTTGAAATAACAACCATTCATTATCTTCGCCCATGTCATAGGTATTCCATCGAATATAATATATGTTGGTCTTGGTGTAAAGTATACTGCAGGGGTATTGATATTAGATTGCATATAACTTTTCTTGTCTTCTGATTATGTCCTTAATCTCCAATAAGCATCTTTCCATATCATCAACATGGATATGATCTTTTGGTTTGAAATTGAATGTATTTGACGGCAATATCCTTAATCTGGTGTTATTTCCAGATATGTAGCTTTCACTTCCTCCTACAAGTGTATTTCTTTTCATTCCTGTAGAAATGATGATTAGAGAAATAAGTTAGGTAAAATATTTTATTTGCCTTTAATATGTTCATGTATGACTTTATATCTATTCTCTGTTATGCTGTCTTCCATGTTCTGGTGGAACCTATCTTGCTATTTATGTGGTTCTTGCTATTTATTTGGTTCTAATATTTTATCTCTTTCTGTTATTATCTGTTCCTCTATTTCCATGTTTATATTAACCTCTTTTACTTCTAACTTATCCATAAGTTTTTCTAACTCTGCTTCTAGTATATTTAGCATATTTTCTAGATTTCTAACTCTGCTAGATAATATTCTATCCTCATGTTCATATTCTATTTCTTGTCTCCACTTTTGATTCGTAGATTTTAAGCATGAGTTACAAGCTTGTCTTAAGCATAAACTACATGTATACCTGTTCTCTTGACTGGGGTAATATATGCAAAAGGCGCATTTTATATTATAATCACCTTTTCCCCTGATCCAATCATGTTCACAATCTACTTGGTTCATCATCTCTACTTTTAGTCCTGATAAATCATCTATTAAATCTATTTCATCTTCACTAGATTCTTCTTCTAACTCTTCATTTTCTATTTCATCTGTTTCTATAATGGAGTATATTGACTCGTCATATTTTATTTCATCATCACATACTAATATATTCTCATTAACACCATCTATAATTAATACTCTATCGTGTGACTTCCATATTTACTAGAGGTACCTTTCTGATCTTTATTAGGGCAAGTTTTACTTAAATGATCAGGTGAATTGCATATGAAACACCTACATGTTTTATCGTAGGATTTTCTAGGATTTATATTTCTAAATTCTCTAATGCAAGGAATGGGCTCTATTATTCAATCTTCATAAGAATAGCTTTTCTTTGTTGAAATTTTCTATTATCTCTTGGGTTTATAATATTTTTTATTCTTGTGTCTTTCTTCGCATATGTTAGTGGTATTTGGACGATTTTTATTGCAAAAATTATAATCTGAATTCTTCATAGACCTCTGGGCCTGATACTTGTACATACATTCTTAGATGTTTAAACACGAAAGTTATAGCTTGGGATATATTTTTGTCTATACCCGTGGTATCTTTCTTTATTCTTCAAATATTATTGATCCTACGGGTCTGGTAATTTATGAAAATACCTTTCAACCACACCTTATATAGCCTGCTTAGTGTGGTAGCATTGTAAAATAATGTTGAGAGAATTCTTTTATACTTTCCAACTTGTTTAAAGTTAATTTTTCTATTTCTCTCAACCCTTCATTTTGCAATGTGGTATGACCCAATTCTGGATTTCTGCTATGACCATATTGAAGATGACATGGCAAAGGTATTAGGATTACTTCCAGCTCTTTTTAGCTTCTTCATATTGATCCGGATATGTCTCTACCCATTGTTCCCATAATATTTTTACGGTTCTCCTAAAAATGTTTCAAATATGGTTATACATGTCTTCCACCTTATTCCTATATTATATTGGTTTTTGTATATATTTTTGACTACTTAATCTTTCCCACCCCTAATTATATTCGGCCAATCTACCAGAGGTCATGGGCTGGCCAATTTCGAATAGCCACCATCATTCCTAGATATCTTTGGAACTGCCCTAACTCTTCAAACCTCTTCTTTTAGAACCCATAAATGTGATTTGTCAGGGAATATGTAGTTGATAATCATCTTTTTTAGGAGGCCATTTTCCAGCGATCAAGTAGGTCTCTCTCTTTCTCCTTCTCTCTTTCAGAAGACTTGCCATATCTCTTCTTCTGTAATGACACCTTAAATCTACTTCCATGTCTTCCATACGCATTTTTCTAAATATGCAAGACTTTTGTCATCTCATGGTTTATAAAATCACGCAATTTGCTAAATCAATATATAATTTGTATTTCATATTCATCCCATGAGTTCTTCTTCTTCTTCATAACTTTCTATAATACTTATTATGATTCCCATTGATCTTCTTCACGTATGGCGTTTTCTCCTTATGATTTATTCGGTTTTTGTTTTTTATTGTTCGTGATTTTCTTCTAGTTTTATATATTCTTGGCACCGAATTGGGTATTCATGACTTTTTTTTTTATCCTTATCTTAATATTTTATTCTCAAAATTTCTCTAATAAAGAATAATCTCTTTTCTCTTATTTTAGAGGCCAGTCTGATTGTCATTTGATTATTATATTCCCAGTTTATTACGTTTTAATGTTTCTTCCCATGCTTAATGTCAATCTTCTAGTCTGCTTTTCATGCATTCTTTATACTCTTTTTCTTGCTATCACTACTCTCTATTCCTTTCTGACATAAGGGTCACTATTTCGTCTAAGGCTGCGGATTTGATAGTTCAATGAATCTAATGCTAATACTTCCATTCGTCGCTATTTGATAGCTTAATAATTTGCTGGCTGCTTAACTCTTTCTTTTCGATTAATTCGCTTATATTCCATCCATCCTCTCCCCTCTCCTTTAGAACAAATTTTAAGAGGGCTCATAAAATTTTATGCCTTTAGATTGCACTGCTTTCTATCAACGTCTTTACGTTTATTTCTATATCTAGAGGTCAACTCTTATATGAGTCTTCCCTAGTGAATTCAATGCTTAGTAACAAATTTGTTCTTAAAAATCTTCAATCCAATTTGGTTTGAAAACCAAGTCATTTTTTCAATAAATTCTTTTACAGGCATCATTAAGTCTGGACACAGCTATATATGTTATTATCTATTTTCCTTCATATCGCTTTCCAATAAAGCCTAATGATGCTTGTCTACTGACCTCCCACTCTTTATCAAGTAATGTATTATTAATACCTTCGTTCCTAATTTCTTGTCTTGCATCCTTAACTCCTATAATATACATCACTTGGTGAATATTTTAGTAACCTGAATATTTGAGTTTCATTCCAATATTTGTTGCAACCATCCTTAAATCAACCGGATGTGTATTACACACTTATTGCTACTTCTCTAGATATTTGTATGGTTAGGGTAACGCAGCAGAAAAAAAAAATTATGACCATACGCACCAGCCCAGGCCCCTATGGACTGCATACAAGGTTTGATCATTTTCGTTCCGAACTCGAGCGCCAGCGGAAGTAGAGTCGATGACGATCGCGTTTGCAGATCCCGCGGCTAGCTAGGATGTTACAACCTCCGACCGCGAGGATTTATCCCTCGTCTCCCTTCAGACAGCCCCTCGGGAGGCGGTCGAAACAGTCCCGGATCGGTTGTCCGCGGACAGCCCCTTCGGGAGACCTTCGAAACTCGAAACGGGTCACTCGGACAGCCATTCGGGAGGGGACTGACAGAAAAAAAAACTCGAACCGTCACTTGGACAGCCTTCGGGAGGCACTCTCGAACCGCCCCTCGGGCACTAAGATCGAAAACTATGACCTCTCACAGATTGCACCCAGTACGGTTGTGTCATCTATTCCGGCAAGGGCTTCGCCGTCCAAAACTAGTTCCCACCGAACCCAGACAGCCTTGCTCTACGAAACTCTTTTCGTGGGGAGGGAGAGAGAAGCCAGATCATTGCATGGCACTTGTATGTGAGAGGGATGGGATTTGTGGGCACCCCCACCTCTCCTCGTATGTTATAGAAACCTGCGTTAAGTTTGCATCACAAATACCCAGAAAGTACCCCCCACTTTATGTCATTACAATAAAGAATAAAGCAAAGGAGTGCCATGTGGCATCGCCATGGAGCTCCACCCTCCATGGCCGGCACCGCCCTTTGGGGGCCCCCCGCAAGGGGCTTTCCTTAGTGCCAAGGCTTGCTAGAAGCCTTGTTTGGGAAATTTCGCCAAAAGGTGCTTTCCATAAAATTCCAAAAAAGCACTTTCACTATTCACGCGGACCATTTTTTCACAGCGTCCGTTACCAACTGAAAAATATTTATGTGGCTTGGAAACATTTCCAGTACACACTAAATAATTTTCAACGCGTTCTGGACAATTCCAGGTTAGTGATTTCATCTGCGGAAAACTCTGAAGCGGTTCGGCAAGCCCGGAACATTTCCGGTTTTTTTCTAGAAATTCCCAGAAGTTCCAGAAGATTCTGCATCTCCAAGAATTATAGAGGCATGTCCGAACCATTTTGACTTCATGGTTAATCCCTGAAGAAACTACTTTTCAGTTCACCGGACCCATCCGGTGACCCTCTCTGCGTCTCTATTGCGACTTTTCCGCGTCCGAACTTTTTCGGTGATTTTCTCTCTACAGACTCCCGGTCTAGTATTCAGCAGAAGAGAACCCTTAACGTGTGACCCTATAGGTTCGGGAAGTAAGACATGAACAACGGACCCCTTCCGATCAATGATCAAACAATGGAGCCGTGGACACCCATATTGACCCCTAACCCCACGAAGAATATTCGTATTGTGAATCTCTGTCCAGTTTGCCGTTGCGATTCCCTGGTTGCTGGGGGTGCTCGCGAATGTAAAATAATACCCGAGGCGAGACATTGTGGCATTCCCGGAATCAACAAACTTGTCCACTATGCTAGTTACCGTCTACGGTATTGTGTTTTCTCTTTTCTCGTTCGTTTGTTCCGGGCATCCCCTGATCAAATCACAAAGTGTCTGGCCCAGACGAATGATGGATACCTTAACACCGAGAGGGGCCCGAGTATCTCTCCATCGTCGGAGGAGCAAATCCCCTCTTGAGCTATAGGTTACTTAACCATACTTCCCATGACCCGAAGCCGCGTAATTAGCCATCCGGTTACGGATAGACGTTAACAAACCCAAATTATGGAATCAAGCATGAAGAAATCCGATTACTCTCTCATGGTCTGGAGGGAACATGCAAACGTTAACCATCTCTGTGTTATCAACATTAACTTGTGACGAATGAATCTCCTAGCCTAACATCAATCGGGTCGATTCAACCAACATGTTCTTCTAACATTGTGCCCTCAAAATTGCTGGCATAGTCATCCCATGAATCAGGGAAAAAAGGATCACATCATGCAATACGTTGAGACCAGTCATCGAGGCTTGACTAGTGAATACATTTTATCGTTAATTAATTCCACAGTTGCATATGGTCTTCCTCCGAGCCTCGTTTTTTGCCAGACTCGGAACAAAGCAGTTATAAGCATGGAAACATAAACCAATTATTGAACAGGGAGATAATCAAATAACATTATTATTGCCTGCCTCTAGGAGCATATCTCCTACACTGTATAATCGCCTTTTTCTAACGTTGTCTCCTCTGGTATCTTTCTATAATTCGTGTTCCATGTCTATAATCATCTTCAGATTTATCTATGTCACACACTTGATGATATACCTAGTATCATGGTTAGCGCCTCGAATCTTGCTTATTAACCTGGATTGTCTTGTCTCTCTAGAGAGGCTTTAGATAGTTCCATTTTTCGAAATTAATATGTGTAAGGATGAGAACTATTCGGATGGAGATAAATCAACTCGTTGTATACGGCTCGTTCTAGTATTTAGCTTCTCCAAATCTAGACTAGTAGTGTTAAATCATGTTATTCTGGCCTATAAATTATTCTGGAATCTTCGTTTTCTCGGCGAATCGTGATTTGTAAACTCCGACAAGGTGTTAAGATGTATTTTTCTACTTCTTTTAATGCTTGGCTATAGATCCACTCCCCAATTACAAATTATGATACACATTAAGATCTTTACTTTCTTGTGTATTAATTTTTAACTCAAGTATATCGACGTCTTATTTCGGCACCTGATAATGAAATCTTACTCTATTTACGACACCACTAGATCTTTACCTATGGATAAAACTCTTTCTTAATATAGTCGTGTGTTCTTACAAATTATACGATTTTTTCTTTCTTTATCGCGTCTTCTAATTCTGTAGAACTGATCCATTTTTATTATTAAGCTGCCGTAGTTTTCTACTAACTTATGGTGTTCTTTTAACAGTTTTCAAATTTGGGTCTGAATTATCTTGCCTTTGTTCCCCAAGATGATAAAAGTTATGTTGAGGGTCGACAATAAATTTAGTTTTGCTATGATTTAGTATGCCAACGTAATTTCTCAGAAGGAATTATCTGCTCCCTTATGCTAATATGTTCTTTGGTAGAGACAGTCTACCTTGTACTAAACTCTAAATTCAAAACTTTAGTCTTTCAATGAATTAAAACTCTGGCTGAGATACCAACACACAAAATATATAAATTAAAATTATCTTTAAATTTTTTAACAATATGCAAACTAAAAAGTATATTAGTACTTAGGAATTGAAAAATTAAAACATTATTTTAATATGAAAATATTTAATTAACTGCAATTCGTATTATTGCTAATTTTAACGCGGTATGCATGGATCTTTACTAGTTGGCGAAAACCAAACGAGAAAGTTCCTACGGGTATCAGACAACATTTGGTTACTCCTACTCGGTACTACCAGGGTAATTTATAACTATGTTGCTTCAGAAAGCAGCTAAGTTTTTTCTTTCACATTGATGTTTGTATGTGAAGTGTATGTGGATAAAATAATCCTACCGTCTTCCCAGGGCAGTTTCCACCAACCAAGGGACACTTCTCTACGGCCACAAGGTTCTCATTCAAAGCCCAGACATCGGCAAACAGAGAACTACCGCAGAGGTTTCTTCTATAGGCTCCCTAGCATAAAATCTCATTATAAATTCATAATATCAAAATCCACGTGAAACCGAAACTACTTCATTTCGACAACATAATTTCTACGGATTTTCTCTTTCGGGAGACCACGAAGGATTACAAAGAGAAAAAAGATAATACTTCTGCCTACCTCCACCACTGGATGATACAATTGCCTTCAAAGGACTATTACAAACTGGAGTGGACTTACTTACGAGAGAGGGAGTGAGGGATTGGTGCTCTGTGCTGAGATGGCTCTAAAGACTGGTGTTGTGTGTGTGTTTGTGTGTTGTCCCAGCGCTCAGTTCTCTCTCCTCCTTTTAATCGCGCGAGGGATGCGGACGCTCCCTTCTTGAATCATCTAGCGTCATAGCTGGGGCCTGGAGCATACCGTTGCTGTCACGCCTTAGTGCACAGCTCAAGTGCCTAGTGATTTTGAACATCAAGTCTTGCGTGACTTCGTGCGTCACTGGTATTTTTTGTCTAGACTGAGAATTGTCCAGACTGGAATATTTGTCTTGACTGGAACTTTTGTCTTGACGGAATCTTTGTCTTGAAGATGATTTTGTCCAGACTGACGCTCTTCTCTATTGCAAATCTTGTCATTGATTATACTTCAAGCTTGCATGCACCGTGATATGAGTCATCCATGCATCGGCTGAATATTTCTTCATGCAACTTGGATGAAGGGTCTTGTCTTGAATGAGGAGTTTAGCTAACTCCTTTCCTTGACCTTTCCTGATAGGATGTTACTTGGCTGCTTCTTGCATAATATTCTTGCTACATTTATTTTTAGTTATTTTATTTTTGGGTATGGGTCTACCCGCCCATATTATTGATAATACCCTTATCAATATTCTGAATTTATCAATGTTCGGGTTAACTAGAAAATAACGCAAATATAGAAGAAGGAACTTGTAGTGAAGTCAATGAATGGAAAGAGCCAAATGGATAACGGTAATAGATAAAAATAGAGATAGATTAATTCAATTTAAGGGATTGGCTATAAACCGTTTATGGAATAAATATTAGTGAGACAGTGCCATTTAAGTAAGTTTTAGGAATAAGGATCCGGTTAGAATAGTATTAAAACCAAATATTTCCTATAAGATTTTTTTAGCCTTGTGTGATACAGGGTGCACAAAAAAATCATTCATGACAAGATTTTTTTTAGGTGTCCTGAAATACGTAAAAAACTATAGATGATTATGAAAGCCGAGGGTATCTACAGATATGTCGGTATAAAGAAACTCCCAACACTAGTTAGCATATAAACATAGAAACATGATTAAGGTACAAATATATAATAGACGAAATCACAATTAGACGATTTATCAGTAATAAATGAGACATGTATTAGGATTAAGATTTAGCAACATTCTCTCCAACCACTATTATAACAGGAAGAGGTGTTTACATTGGTCACAATCAAGATAATGACCATACATATTGTCAAGTACGGAAAACAAGAAAGGTGTGTACAACAGCTGAAATATCCACACCGAAAATGAATATGATACTGACAAGCAGAACCCTGAACCTGCAATGCAAGATCTAGTGAAGCTATAGAAGAATCTCATAGAAAAATACTTCCACAGAGTGCATAGGAACACAATCATTTGCACCAAATTGGTAGTAGAGATATAAAGTCACAAAGGATATAGGACATGAGAGTGCAAAGTTAGAAGTATACAAATTATTGCGGAAATACCAATGACACATTGGGAGAAGAACTCCATAATTGTAAATAAACACATAAAACCAGATTATATAATCAAATATAGGCCCAATAGAGCTACACAACACATCTATAGAGGAATTTAAGATGCATATTGAAAGAATTGTTATAAATTAAGAGCAATCAGAGAAGCCAAAAGTCCTCAACGTTTAGCTGTGCATGTATAGTTAGAAATCATGCGATGAAGAAGCTAGGTGGTAAGTCTAAGGATGGTAATTAATTTTAAATACTTAATGAAATCATGGTAGATGCTCAACAATATACTAATAACCAAAGAATGGATCAATAGAATACAGGGAGAAATACTTTCAAAGTTTAATTTAAAAGCAAGATTCTGGCAAGGAAAATGGCAGAGGAATATATTCCTTGGACAGCTTTATTCACTTGTCCACTAGGCCTTATGAATGGCTAGTAGTAATCCATGGGTTCTAAAGAAATGCCCGCTGCCAATTTATTTTCAAAAGCAAATACAAAACATATTCCCAAGAGAATCGGCATTCTGATATGGGATGGTGATGATCTGGTCTTCAAAACCATACAAAGAGCATATAGCTCAGCTTGAAGTCTTCTTTAGAAGGTGAAGAAAAAATGGACTCATACTATCTAAAGAAGAAATGAAACATTTGTAGAGAGGAAAATAAATTCCTTGGTCATGAAATAGGGGACAGGAAACAATTATTTACCAGAACAATGATTGCAAAGAAGTTTTGGCAGTTCCCTGCATAAGCTGAATGATAAAAGGTTTTGCAAAAACAATTTTAGGAATTGTTAAATTATGCAAGGATGATTAAGATAACACATGCAAAGCTTGCTGGACCTTTATTATGCTACATTAAGAAAGATGGCAAAGATATTTTAATTCAGAAGATATACAAATAAGTGAAGGACAATTAAAGGGACAAGGTCAAGAATTTGAAACTTTAAATACCCATTAGAAGACCTATTACTTCATAATTGATGAACCGATGCCTCTTAAGTAGGTTGGGGAGCTATTTACAAGCAAAAGCCCAACAATTTCATTCTTCCCAAAACGGAGGCAGAAAATATGGTAGATATGCTTCAGGAGCTACAATTAAAAGACAGTATAATATATGATAGAGAAATTCTTGCGGGGTTCACGCAATTAAGCTTTTAGAGTATATTTAGGATTAAGGAATTTACAGTACAGACGACTGTGAAGCACATATGGTAATATATATACTCAGATTAATAGCAAGAAAAGTTCAACTAGAAGGATGGGATTATTCAGAAATACTGATAGCAGGGAAGGATATAAAGTAATATTTGAAACTATCAAAGGGAAAAGATAATAGTTTGCCGGACATATTCTCTGTCCTCAATTTTACAGCCATGAAGAAAGGATGCGCTTCCTGGAGATATAAGCATACATATTTGTAGAAGAGAATAAGCTCAAAAGTATTAATTGCACCAGGAACATTCAACCTCAAGCCCAAAAGTCATATCAATATTTAATGACACCCAGAGGGTGCTCTAGATAATTTTCGTTATCAAACACCATAAAAGAGCAAGCATGTTACATGCTAGCAATCCTTAATAGACAGCTGAATCTTTAATGCATTGAATCAGGCACCCCCAAGCAGGCCAAAAGGAATGCGAAAAGAAAAGACTCTATATTATAATATTTGATGGAAAATAGCCAGGAAATATATATTAGCTTTGAAGAGTGTTTTAAAAGAGAATTTTGAGGCAAGTACGAACAGAAGGAAGACTTAGCATGGGAAAAAATATGATGATTACAATGATGGCCCGTAAAATGGGCAAGAGCACCTAATTGGCCGAAGATTAATATAACCCAAGCAAACAAAGATAGATCGAAAACCGAGAGGGATAAGTAGCAATATGACCACTTCTTCACTTCCTAATATACAAGGGAGAGGCATCAAGCTCACATGAAGGTTTAAAGAAGAGACTCCCTAAATATGTAGTACCTACAAAGAAGACATACTAACCCGAACACTTGATAGAATTTCGGAAAATTTGAAAAGGGTATGTATCAATAATATGGGCTGGTAGACCAGTACCCCAATATATATATATTATATATATATATATATCTATATATATATATATATATATATATATATATTATATATATTAATATATATATATATATATATATATTAAAGGCAAGCTTCCGTATCAGCGAAAGGTCAATGAGTTTAAGCTAAACTCCTCATTCAAGACAAGACCCATTCATCCAAGTTGCATAAAGACAATTCAACGTGCATGGATGGACTCATACACGGTGCATCAAGAAAAAGAGGCATGAAGACAAGAGCGTCAGATTCTGGACAAAATCATCTGTCAAGACAAAGATTCCTGTCTGAAAAGTTCCTTATCAAGACAAAATTCTCGTCAGACAAACTACTCCAGTCTGGACAAATTCTCGTCTGGACATTAAGTCTAAGGTCTAGAACAAAATATCATCTAGATCGGAGTCCTCCACAAGGCCTTGATGTTGACAACATGAGTGGTGCTGAGTAAGGCGTTCTCAAGAAAGTTTACTCCAGCTCCCAGCTATGAAAGCAAAATAGCGGAAGGGAGCATCCAGCATCCCTCTCGCGCTATAAAAGAAGGAGGACTGGAGCGTTGCGGAGGAACCAAACAACACACACCAGTCTCCAGAACATCTCAGCACCAGAGCACCCAATCCCTCACTCTCCTCCTCCTTCCGCCTAGAGTAGTAGCCATCTGCAGTTGTAAAAGCCGTTGAGGCATTGTATCATCCAATGGTGGAGGTAGGCAGAGTAAGTCTTCTTTCTCTTGTATCCCTTCGGGGTCTCCGGGGAAAGGGAATCTGTATGTAAAATTATATTGTCGAAATGAAGTCGTTTTTGGATTCACTTGGTTTTTTATATATGAATTTATAAGATGAGTTCTTACGCTTAGGGATCTATAGGAGAACCTCTGTCGGTAGTTCTCTGTTTACGCCGATTGTGTGCTTTTGAATGTAGAACCCTGTGGCCGTAGGAAGTGTCCCTCGGGTGAACTGTCTGGGGAAGACTGTAGGAATTTATCGCTTTTGCATAATTCAAAATACAAACATCAAGTGAAGAACTTAGCTGCTTTGAGGCAACATAGTGATAAAATCGGAGAGTACCGAGTAGGAGTAAACACAACTGAGCATACCCCGTAGGCGTATCTCGTTGGGTTTCGCCACCTCCTGTAAAAGATCCGCATTACGTGTACAATATAATAATTAGCAAGATTAGTACGATTAGTATTATATAATTTTAATATTAACATATCATTCCAATTTTTTTAATACCTAAGTACTAAATAATTTGTAGTTTTTGCCTATTGTTAGATTTTTATATAATAAATTTAATTTTATATACATCTATTGTGTGTTGGTATCTCAGCCCAGAGTTTTTAATCATTGAAAAACTAAAGTATTTTGATTTAAAGTTAGTACAGGTAGAAGATCCTACCAAACGAAAATATTAGCATAAAGGTGCAGAATAAATCCTTCGTGAAGAAATACTGTGCAATACTAATAGCCACTAAATTTTAATTATCGACCCCCTCATTCATAACTTTTAAATATCTTGGGGAAAAGGCAGATAATTAGACCAGAGAATTGAAAATCTGTTAAAAGAAACACCATAAGTAGCCAGAAAAATATGCAGGGTTTGAATAATAAAATTGATCTAGTTCTACAGAAATTAGAAGCAGCGAAAGGAGAATATTATAATTTGTAGAACAACGACTATATTTAAAGACAGAAGTTTTAATCCATAGGTAAAATCTAAGTGTGTTGTAAGTAAAGAGTAAAGATTCATATCAGGTGCGAAATAAGATGCGATATCAGAAAGTTAAAAGTTAAATACAAGAAGTAAAAGCTCTGTCAATCATAATTTGTATGGTGATATACCAATCATTAAAGAAGAGAAAAACATAAAAAAGACCTTAACACGCTCCTATCGGATTTTCAGATACGATTTTGCTCGAAAGAAGATTCCAGAATAATTATAAGGCAGAATAACACGATCTACAGCTACTAGTCCAGGATTTTGGAGAAGAAGAAGTAATACTAAACGAGTGTAAACAACAAGTTGGATTTTATTCTTCATCCGAATAGCTCATCCTACTAAAAATTTAATTACCGAAATGGAACTATCTAAAGGCTCCTAGAAGAGACCAAGACCATCGCGTTAATAAGACAAGATTCTAGGCCTGCTAACCATGATGATAGAGTATCAGCAAGATGGATGGACATAGATAATCTAGAAGATGTTATAGACATGGAACGCGAATTAGAAAGAACCATAGAGGACACTTTATGAAAATAAAACCGCAACAGGTAATATCACATGGGTATTTGAAAGTAAAAGCGGATTATAAGAATTATCTAGAGAAGTAGAATTAAGGTGTGAAGCATCCGTTAGTTAAGGATTGTTAGCAAAATATTGAGAATGAAACTCAATATTCGGTTAAAATAATTCACCCAAGGCATGTTAGTTATGGAGTTAATAAAGGAATGACAAGAAAGAAATTGGAACGAATTATTAATTACATTACTTGATAAAGAGATGGGAGTCGATAGACAAATCATATTAGGCTTTAGGAAGGAGATATAATGAAGAATACATATATCGTAAAATGAGCGGTAAATGTTGGAAATGGGCGGGAGAGACGGGTATGGGAGGTGTGGATGCAAGGCTCCAGACTTAATGATGCCTGTAAAAGAATTATAAAAAGATGACTGGTTCATTCAAACCAAAGGATATGAGATTTTAAAGGAACAAATTTGTTAGTAAGCCTGAATTCCATAGGCACGAGACTCACTAAAGAGTAGATCCAGATATACAGTAACATAAATGACGTGATCGAAAGCATTGCAATATAAAGGCAAATAATTTATTGAGCCCCTTAAAATTGGTCTGAAGAGAGAGCAGGAGAGGAAAGGAATATAAGCAAAACTAATAGAATAGAAAGAGTTAAAGGAGCCAGGAAAATATTATATAAGTCTACCAAAAATAGGAAGGAAGACGTAGGCATTAGATTCTGAACTAATACATCTGTTCAGCCTTAGACGAAATAGAACCTCTGATGTTAGAAACAAGAGTAGTGATAGTAAGAATAGAGTGTGAACAAGAATTGTATGGCCAAGGCAGATTTAGAAGATGAATAAAACATTGGGAAGAAAAAAATTAAAACGTATAAACGGGAAATATAACAATTCAATGGACACATCAGATCGGCCTAAATAAGAAAAGAATTATTCTTATTAGGAGAAATTTCAAGGTAACAAGATATTAAGTGAAAAAACTGGTCATTAGTACCCAGTGGTGCAAGGAAATATTAACATGTTGAGAATATTAATATAAAGAATAAAACGAAAGTCCTAAGGAGAAAGCCACCAAGTGAAGAAGATAATGGGTAATCAATAATAAGTATTATTCAGAAAGTTATGAAGAAAAAGAAGAAGACAATGGGATGAAATGAAGAAACAAGTAGCGACCCGACCGAATGGATCAACCTGCGTGTCAAGTGTCATCCCTGGACTGTAATGGTGACACACACAGTACTCGAAAGGATTTATAACAGAGTGCAATATCACCACCACTTATTACATCGAAGGTCTCAAAAGGAGAACTGGATACAATAATATGGGCTAGTAAGGCCATCTAAATAAGATACATAGCGAGAAGGCCTTGGAAGATAAGTGAGTTCCATCAACTCCAACGCATAGCTGATGTGCACGACAACGACCTAGCACACCTACTCTTCTTCTGAAAAGTCTGCAAATGATACGTTCAGCCCGAAACGGGTCCAGCACTGGAATATGCTGGACAAATTAAAACACAGTAGAGCAATGAAAAGAAGTAAGATTGCAATAACTACATGCACTATTTGGCTGGTGACAAAGCTCTAGGGTTAACTGTTTGGCGAAAAGCCAATTTTTCCTCAACAAAGGAATATTTTATTTCAACTAGCATGGTGGTGTGAACTAGTGAGAAGTAAATCCCCCTCTCAATCCCAATTAAATAGTAATCATTAATCCCAACAAATTAATTTAGAGTGATGGGATTCAATGATGATGATCCAAGAACCAGATTACTCAAGATGTCCATAACCGGGGACACGGCTAATCATGATCAGTTTGTAACACTCTGCAGAGGGTTTTTGCACCTTTCTCCCACAAGACTCGATCTCCTCCGTGGATTTCTCGCCTACATGGTTTTGAGAAACGGATGACAGCGAAGACACAGTCTTTCGAAACATTTACCTCGTTACTCTGGGTAGACAGTTACACCCTACTTTCCCCCTACATCTGCAGCCTACCACTTCAAGAGGTCATGTACATACTCAACACTATGTCGGAGAGCCCCATATAGCTTGTGATGCAAAGGAAGTTTCTAAGCATGAACAACTCTTATGAGCCCCTTTGAGCCCTGGTGGCGGACCGTAGGAGGATCACACGGTAAATCCCCGGGAGTCCTAGGACAAACACTGGTAATCCCCAGGTTCCAAACAAGCAATCCACCCAGAGTTGTATTAAAGTTGCACCTTAAGTTTGAACCATTAAAAAAATCTCAAATCTGTCATGGATACACTCAAACCCAATCCACTCTACGAGCAAGCATGGCAACATAAGCATAGCGTGGAAGTAACTCCCAAGGTTTTATAATAAAAAGGCAATAGGTTCTACCTCATCATCATTCCCAATACCCACAAGTTAATCACATCTAATCATGCAAGTTTGAGGGTCGAAACTAATGCATAAAAACTGGGTGGTAACGAAGAAGTATGATCAAATGTGTTACTTGCCTTGCTGACGATCTGCCAATCCTAGGGACCGTAGTAGCACGCTTCGCACTCCGGGGAATTCTATCGCAACAAACAATAGCATACATAAGCAATCAAGCGAAGAAGATGCACGGGTAAATCCAAATGAGAAGACCTAACCAGAAAGTTCAACTGAAGAACTCCGGTTTGCCAAAAAAATCAATCAAACTGAGCAACGAAACTCAAAGCGAAAAAACAAGCTTCGATTTACTAATCTGGACTCTAAAGTCAAATTTTACAGTTGCAAAAACTGTTTAAGTTGGTTAAACAGAAAGAGGGCTTCGAGACGAAGATCTAGGCGCTTGAATCGCCTGATTCCGACAAACGAGCGAAAAGTTATACTAAAACGAAAATCGGATCAGAAATCGCGCATCGAAATAATCGCGGAAAATCCGAGAAAAAGAAAACTAACGAACAGGCTAACGAACGAACGTTCGCGTGTCTGCGGTTTAAAACGGTGGGAAAACCGTTCGTTAAACGAACGTACGACGAACGTCCGCTAAGTAACTAAACCGACGGAAAAAAAACTAAAAGATAAACGGTATTAAAAAAAAACCGAACCTAGAACTAGGGTGTTTAAACAAAACCGATCGGTTTTCTCGCGAAAAACCGAGGCCCGGGGAGGGGATAAATAAGCGAGGGAGCGGAGGCGCTAAGGAGGGAACCGATGGAGGAGCGACGAGGACGAGCAGGAGGAGGCAGGACAGAGGTGAGGAGGAGGAGAGATGATGCTCAAGGAGGAGTAATGCGAGTGGAACCGGGAAGAGGACGGAGGACGATGAGAGGAAGAGGGCAAGGAGGAGAGGAAGGATAGGCAGGAGAGGACGGGAAGGAGGGAGGCGGCGAGCGGTTGGGTCCAGGGGGGGAGCGGCGGCTATTAAGGGGGGAGGGGGTGGCTTGGGCGAGGGGCGACGGGGCGGAGGCGCGGCGGCGGCGGACTCTCCGGCGGAGTCCGTCTCCGGCACGGGACGGAAGGCGGCGCGGGGGCTGGGCCGGCTGGGCTTCGGCCAGTTCGGTCCGCGATTTTTTTTTTTTTTTTTAATAATTCCGCGCAGAAAACAAAAAAAGAAATACTAAAAAGGACTCCAAAATTCCCGAAATAAATTTCCCGTCCTCTAAAAATCTCCGACAAGGTAAACATTATTTGGGACTCTAATGCATTTGAAAAATGCAATTTTTCTAAATCCAATAAATTGCAATAACCAAATAAATATTATTGGATTTAACATTTTCCTCCAATTGCCATTTATTTGGAGAGTCATATTTATCCTCTATATATTTTAGATGAAATATTTTCGGAGAGAAATAGTAAACAAATTGATCCCGTTTCAATATTGAGCAAATTCAAATAATTTGTAAAACGCGTAAATGAAACCCCAAACAAAACAAAAAAATCCAAAAAAAAAAAACCACCCCAAACCAAAAACAAACCCCCCAAAAAAAAAACAAAAAAATAAAACCAACCTGTCCTGTTTTGTTTTTTTGTTTGTTTGTTTTTTCTCCGTGGGCCTTGAGTTGCTTAGAATTTTCGAGGATCGCAAAATGAAAATGCAATAAAATATGATAGCAGTGAATGACTATGTATAACATTCCATATTAAAAATTTGGATGTTACAAACCTACCCCCCTTAAGATGAATCTCGCTCGAGATTCGGGTTGGCTAGAAAACAGGTGTGGGTGGTCCTTCGGGAGGTTTCTTCGCGCTCCCAGGTGGCTCATCTTCGGTTGATGACTCCACTGAACTTTAACAAAACTTGAAACTTTGTTGCGGGAACTCGGCTGGCAAACTCGAGAATCTTGACGGGTTTCTACTCGTAGGTTAGATCACTATCCAAGTGAATTGCTTAGGGGCACTGTATCTCTTAGAGAATATCAGCCATCTCCGCATGGCACTTCTTAACTGGGATACGTGATGAAACACATCATGAACTTCTGACAGTCCTCCGGGCAATTCCAATTGTAGGCAACTTCACCATACGTTCCATAACTGGTTATGGTCACTACAAACCTCGGGGCTAGCTTCCTTGTCAGGTCGTCATTCTTTTCCACTAGTATTGCGATTTCTCCTCGTTCCGTCGCGTGTAGACTTGAGTTCCTCTTCTAGCTCCATGTTCCTGGTCAAACACCTTCTCAATCTATCATGCTTGCACACATCTGGTTCTCCTGGTCGACGAATGTGCTGGTTTAACTCCTGTGATGAAAGCTGCAATGGGCCGTCCTCCGGGTGCTGATCATCTCCCATTGCTCATTCGGCGCCACATAACTGGTAGATCGTGTCTTAAGATCCTTGTGATACACTTCGCCGATGCGTCCCATGGCGATGTGTGGCTGCCATGCTCTTTCTAGACTCCAGGTTGGTGCATCAAAGGAAAACTCTATGGGCTCCGTAACTGGCGTGAATGTCCTTCCTGGAATTTGACTCGAATCATCCAACGCTCCTCTTCTGGTACAGTGGCGGGTGTAGGTCCCGGTGAAGCTTGGTATTCCGATGTTCAGGTACCTAGTGACTTCCTTCAAGTGTCGTCCAACAAGGTGAGTTTCATCCGGTTGTGTAAACTTGTTCCTGGGTTGCCATCCTAGAGAATAGAGATGGAGGAGAAGTCAGAAAATGAGTAGAGAAGAGTGTCCTATGGCTTTTCTTAGTGGTCGTGTCCTATAGTCAGCGTGTGCTCTGATACCATCTCTGTAGCGACCCGACCCGAATGGATCGAATCTCTGTGTTCAAGTGTCATCCTGGATCGGTAATGCTGACACACACAGTACTCGAAGGATTATAACAGAGTGCAATCACACACTTATTACATCGAATGTCTCAAAGAGAAAGGATACAATAATATGGCTTAAGGCCATCTAAATAAGATAACAGCGGAAGGCTTGGAGATAACGTGAGTCCATCAACTCCAACGGCATAGCTGAGTGCACGACAACGACCTAGCACACCTTACTCTTCTTCTGAAAAGTCTGCAACATGATACGTTGCAGCCCGAAACGGGTCAGCACATGGATATGCTGGCAATATACACAGTAGAGCAATGAACAGAATAATTGCTAATACTACATGCATATTTGGCTGGTGGAAAGCTCTAGGGTTATACTGTTTTGCGGAAAAGAATTTTTCCCTACAACAAAGGAATATATTTTATTTAAATCTAGCATGGTGGTTGTTGAACATGAGAAGGTAAATCCCCCTCTCAATCCCAATTAAAAGTAATCATTAATCCCAACAAATTAATTTAGAGTGATGGGATTCAATATGATGATCCAAGAACCAGATACTCAAGATGTCCATAACCGGGACACGGCTAATCATGACAGTTTGTACACATCTGCAGAGTTTGTGCACTTTTCCCCACAAGACTCGATCTCCTCCTTGGATTTCTCGCACTACATGGTGTTTGAAAACGGATGACCGAGACACAGTCTTTCAGAAACATTACTCTTTACTCTGGGTAGACAGTTACACCTACTTTCCCCTACATCTGCTAGCCTACCACTGAAAGAGGTCATGTAACATACTCAACTATGCTGGAGCATATAGCTTGTGGCTGCACACGGAAGTTTTCTAGCATGAACATCTTTATGATCCCTTTGAGCCTGGGTGGCGGACGTAGGGATCAACACGGTATATCCCCGGGATCTCCTAGGACAACACTGGTATATCCCCATGTGTCAAACAAGCAATCCACCCAGATGTGTATTAAAGTTGCCACCTTAAGTTGAACCATTAATGAAATCTCACATCTGTCTGGATACACTCAAAACCCAATCCACGTCTACGAGCATGCATGGCAACATAAGCATAGCGTGAAGTAACTCCCAAGGGTTTTATAATAAAAGGGCAATAGGTTCTACCTCATCATCTACTTCCCAATACCCAAAAGTTAATCACATCCTAATATGAATGTTTGAGGGTCGAAACTAATGCATACAAAAAACTGGGTAAGAAGAGAAGATGATCAATGTGTTACTTGCCTGCTGACGATCTGCAAATCCTAGGGACTCGTAGTAGCACGCTTCGCACTCCGGGAATTCTATCGTCAACAAACAATAGCATACATAAGCAATCAAGCGAAGATGCACGGGTAAAATCAAATGAAAGACAACCAGAAAGTTCAACTGAAGAACTCCGGTTTGCAAAAAGAATCAAATCAAACGGAGCAACGAAACTCAAACTGCGAAAGAACAACAGCTTCGATCTAATCTGGACTAAAGTCAAATTTTACAGTAGCAAAAACTTGTTTAAGTTGGTTAACAGAAAGAGCTTCGAGACGAAGATAGGCGCTGAATCGCCTGATTCCGACAAACGAGCGAAAGATTATACTAAAACGAAAATCGGATCAGAAAGCGATCGAAAATAATCGCGGAAAATCCGAGAAAAAGAAAACTAACGAACAGGCTAACGAACGAACGTTCGCTGTCTGCGGTTTAAACGGTGAAAACCGTTCGTTAAAACGAACGTACGGACGAACGTCCGCTAAGTAACTAAACCGACGGAAAACCGATCTAAAAAAGAATAAACCGGTATTAAAAAAACCGAACCTAGATCAAGGTTTAAACAAAACCGTATCGGTTTTATGAGCGGCAGGGATCGAGGAGGTAATAGGAGGGGATAGGAGGGCGAGGACGGGCAGACGCGGGGGGAGGAGGGGGAGGCGAGGGGGGGGCGAGCGCGACGCGGGAGGGGCAGGAGGCGGAGCGGAGGAGCGCGCGGAGGCTCCGGGCTGGGGGCAGCGGCGGGAGCGGCTTGGGGCTCCAGGGGGGGGGGGGCGGGCGCTATTTAAGGGGGAGGGGGTGGCTGGGCGAGGGGCAGGGGGGCGACGGGGAGGAGGGCGGCGGCGGCGGACTCCTCCAGCGGAGTCCGTCTCCGGCACGGGACGGAAGGCGGCGCGGGCGGCTGGGCTGGCTGGGCTTCGGCCCAGTTCGGTCCGGCGGAGTTTTTTTTTTTTTAAATAACTTCCGCGCAGAAAAACAAATAAAAGAAAAATACTAAACGGACTCCAAAATTCCCGAAATAAATTTTCCCCGTCCTAAAAATCTCCCGGACAAGGTAAACATTTATGGGACTCTAATGCAATTTTGAAAAATGCATATTTTTCTAAATCCAAATAAAATTGCAATAAAAATCCAAATAAAATATTTATTTGATTTTAATATTTTTCCTCCAATATTCCATTTATTTTGAGAAGTCATATTACTCCCTCTCATATATTTTTAATATGAAATATTTTCGGAGAGAAAAATAGTTAAACCAATTGATCCCTGTTTCAATATTTGAGAAAATTCAAATATGAAAACGGTGAAATCCCCAACTCTCTCCGTGGGTCCTTGAGTTGCTTAGAATTTTCGAGGATCGCAAAACGAAATGCAATAAAATATGATATGCAGTGAATGATCTATGTATAACATTCCATATTAAAAATTTGGGATGTTACAAAAATATATTGATTCTGAGCAAAAGCTGATTTTATAAACTCGTTAGATGACGAAAGTCTCAAATTTAGAAATGCGATGGAAGCCATGGAAGTAGATTTAGGTGGTCATAAAAGAAGAAGAGGATGGCGAGTCTTCTTGTAAAGAGAGAAGGAGAAAGAGAGAGACCTACTTGATCAGCTGGAAAATGGCCTCCTGAAATGGACGATTATCAACCTACATATATCCCTGGACAATATACATTTATGGGTTCTAAAAGAAGAGGTTTTGAAAGAAGTAGTGCATTTCCAAAATTCTAGGAATGATGGGGCTATTTTAAATTTTAGCAGCCCATGACCCGGTAGATTGGCCAAATATAATTAGTGTGTGGAAAGGATTAATAGTCCAAAAATATTACAAAACCAATATAAATAGGGAATAGGTGGAAGATATGATAACATATCTTGAAACATTTTTAGGAGAATCCGAAAAAATTATGGGAACAATGGTAGAGACATATCCGGATCAATATGAAGAACTAAAAGAGCTGGAAGTAATCCTAATAACTTTGCCAATGTCATCTCAATATGGTCATAGCAGAAGATCCAGAATTGGGTCATACCACATGCAAATGAAGGGTTGAGAGAAATAGAAAAATTAACTTTAACAAGTTGGAAAGTTATAAAAGAATTCTCTCAACATTTTATACAATGCTACCACAGACTAGCAAGCTATAAAAAGGTGTGGTTGAAAGGTATTTTCATAAATTACCAGACCTTAGGATCAATAATATTTGAAGAAATAAGAAAGAACCACGGGTATAGACAAAAATATATTCCCAAGCTATAACTTTCGTGTTTAAACATCTAAGAAATGTATGTACAAGTATAACAGGCCCAAGGGTCTATGAAGAATTCAGATTATAATTTTGCAATAAAAATCGTCCAAATACCACTAACATATGTGGAAGAAAGACACAAGAATAAAAAATATTAATAACCACAAGAGATAATAGAAATTTCAGAACAAAGAAAAAGCTATTTCTTATGAAGATTGAATAATAGAGCCCCATTCTTGCATTAGAGAAATGTTAGAAGATATAACCTAGAAAATCTCGTAGGATTTTCTAGGATTATATCTTCTAACATTTCTCTAATGCAAGAATGGGGCTCTATTATTCAATCTTCATAAGAAATAGCTTTTCTTTGTTCTGAAATTTCTATTATCTCTTTGTGGTTTATAATATTTTTTATTCTTGTGTCTTTCTTCGCCATATGTTAGTGGTATTTGGACGATTTTTATTGCAAAAATTATAATCTGAATTCTTCATAGACCTCTGGGCCTGTATACTTGTACATACATTTCTTAGATGTTTAAACACGAAAGTTATAGCTTGGGATATATTTTTGTCTATACCCGTGGTATCTTTCTTATATTCTTCAAATATTATTGATCCTAAGGGGTCTGGTAATTTATGAAAATACCTTTCAACCACACCTTTATTATAGCCTTGCTTAGCTGTGGTAGCATTGTATAAATAATGTTGAGAGAATTCTTTTATAACTTTCCAACTTGTTAAAGTTAATTTTTCTATTTCTCTCAACCCTTCATTTTGCAATGTGGTATGACCCAATTCTGGATCTTCTGCTATGACCATATTTGAGATGACATTGGCAAAGTTATTAGGATTACTTCCAGCTCTTTTTAGTTCTTCATATTGATCCGGATATGTCTCTACCCATTGTTCCCATAATATTTTTTACGGATTCTCCTAAAAATGTTTCAAGATATGTTATCATATCTTCCACCTTATTCCCTATATTATATTGGTTTTGTATATATTTTTGGACTATTAATCCTTTCCACACACTAATTATATTTGGCCAATCTACCGGGTCATGGGCTGCTAAATTTAGAATAGCCCCATCATTCCTAGAATTTTGGAAATGCACTACTCTTTCAAAACCTCTTCTTTTAGAACCCATAAATGTATATTGTCCAGGGATATATGTAGGTTGATAATCGTCCATTTCAGGAGGCCATTTTCCAGCTGATCAAGTAGGTCTCTCTCTTTCTCCTTCTCTCTTTACAGAAGACTCGCCATATCCTCTTCTTCTTTTATGACCACCTAAATCTACTTCCATGGCTTCCATCGCATTTTCTAAATTATGAGACTTTCGTCATCTAACGAGTTTATAAAATCAGCATTTTGCTCAGAATCAATATAATTTTTTGTAACATCCCAAATTTTTAATATGGAATGTTATACATAGATCATTCACTGCATATCATATTTTATTGCATTTCGTTTTGCGATCCTCGAAAATTCTAAGCAACTCAAGGACCCACGGAGAGAGTTGGGGATTTCACCGTTTTCATATTTGAATTTTCTCAAATATTGAAACAGGGATCAATTTGGTTTAACTATTTTTCTCTCCGAAAATATTTCATATTAAAAATATATGAGAGGAGATAATATGACTTCTCCAAAATAAATGGAATATTGGAGGAAAAATATTAAAATCAAATAAATATTTTATTTGGATTTTTATTGCAATTTTATTTGGATTTAGAAAAATATGCATTTTTCAAAATTGCATTAGAGTCCCAAATAAATGTTTACCTTGTCCGGGAGATTTTTAGAGGACGGGGAAAATTTATTTCGGGAATTTTGGAGTCCGTTTAGTATTTCTTTTATTTGTTTTTCTGCGCGGAATTATTAAAAAAAAAAAAAAAACTCCGCCGGACCGAACTGGGCCGAAGCCCAGCCGGCCCAGCCGCCCCGCGCCGCCTTCCCGTCCCATGCCGGAGACGGACTCCGCCGGAGGAGTCCGCCGCCGCCGCGCCTCCGCCCCGTCGCCCCCTCGCCCAAGCCACCCCCTCCCCCTTAAATAGCCGCCCCCCTGGAGCCCCAAGCTGCCGCCGCCGCCTGCCGCCGCCGCGCCGCCGAGCCGCCGCGCCGCCTGCCCTCGCCGCGCCAGCCGCCGCCGCTCGCCGCCGCTGCCGCCGCTGCCGGACGCCGCCGCCGCCGCATCGCGCCGCCGCGCCGCGCCCCGCCCCGCGCTGCCGCCGCCGCCCCGCCGGAGGTAGCCGCCGCCGCCTCGGTTTTCGCGAGAAAACCGATCGGTTTTGTTTAAACCCTAGATCTAGGTTCGGTTTTTTTTAAATACCGGTTTATTCTTTTTAGATCGGTTTTCCGTCGGTTTAGTTATTTAGCGGACGTTCGTCCGTACGTTCGTTTTAACGAACGGTTTTCACCGTTTAACCGCAGACAGCGAACGTTCGTTCGTTAGCCTGTTCGTTAGTTTTCTTTTTCTCGGATTTTCCGCGATTATTTTCGATCGCGATTTCTGATCCGATTTTCGTTTTAGTATAACTTTTCGCTCGTTTGTCGGAATCAGGCGATTCAAGCGCCTAGATCTTCGTCTCGAAGCCCTCTTTCTGTTTAACCAACTTAAACAAGTTTTTGCTACTGTAAAATTTGACTTTAGTCCAGATTAGTAATCGAAGCTTGTTTCTTTCGCAGTTTGAGTTTCGTTGCTCCGTTTGATTCGATTCTTTTTGCAAACCGGAGTTCTTCAGTTGAACTTTCTGGTTAGGTCTTCTCATTTGGATTTTACCCGTGCATCTTCGCTTGATTGCTTATGTATGCTATTGTTTGTTGCGATAGAATTCCCGGAGTGCGAAGCGTGCTACTACGAGTCCCTAGGATTTGCAGATCGTCAGCAAGGCAAGTAACACATTGATCATACTTCTTCGTTACCCAGTTTTTATGCATTAGTTTCGACCCTCAAACATTGCATGATTAGGATGTGATTAACTTGTGGGTATTGGGAAGTAGATGATGAGGTAGAACCTATTGCCCTTTTATTATAAAACCCTTGGGAGTTACTTCCACGCTATGCTTATGTTGCCATGCTATGCTCGTAGACGTGGATTGGGTTTTGAGTGTATCCATGACAGATGTGAGATTTTAATTAATGGTTCAACTTAAGGTGGCAACTTTAATACACATCTGGGTGGATTGCTTGTTTGGACACCTGGGGATATACCAGTGTTGTCCTAGGAGATCCCGGGGATATACCGTGTGATCCTCCTACGGTCCGCCACCCAGGCTCAAAGGGATCATAAGATTGTTCATGCTAGAAACTTCCGTGTGCAGCCACAAGCTATTATGGGCTCCAGCATAGTTGAGTATGTTACATGACCTCTTTCAGTGGTAGGCTAGCAGATGTAGGGGAAAGTAGGTGTAACTGTCTACCCAGAGTAAAGAGTAAATGTTTCTGAAAGACTGTGTCTCGGTCATCCGTTTCTCAAACACCATGTAGTGCGAGAAATCCAACGGAGGAGATCGAGTCTTGTGGGGAAAAGTGCACAAACCTCTGCAGAGTGTACAAACTGATCATGATTAGCCGTGTCCCCGGTTATGGACATCTTGAGTATCTGGTTCTTGGATCATCATATTGAATCCCATCACTCTAAATTAATTTGTTGGGATTAATGATTACTTTTAATTGGGATTGAGAGGGGGATTTACCTTCTCAATGTTCAACAACCACCATGCTAGTTAAATAAAATATATTCCTTTGTTGTAGGGAAAAATTGGCTTTTCGCAAAACAGTATAACCCTAGAGCTTTTCCACCAGCCAAATATGCATGTAGTATTAGCAATTATTCTGTTCATTGCTCTACTGTGTTATATTGCCAGCATATTCCATGTGCTGACCCGTTTCGGGCTGCAACGTATCATGTTGCAGACTTTTCAGAAGAAGAGTAAGGTGTGCTAGGTCGTTGTCGTGCACTCAGCTATGCCGTTGGAGTTGATGGACTCACTTTATCTTCCAAGCCTTCCGCTGTTATCTTATTTAGATGGCCTTAAGCCATATTTATTGTATCCAGTTCTCTTTTGAGACATTCGATGTAATAAGTGTGTGATTGCACTCTGTTATAAATCCTTCGAGTACTGTGTGTGTCAGCATTACCGATCCAGGGATGACACTTGAACACAGAGATTCGATCCATTCGGGTCGGGTCGCTACAGAGATGGTATCAGAGCACACGCTGACTATAGGACACGACCACTAAGAAAAGCCATAGGACACTCTTCTCTACTCATTTCTGACTTCTCTCCATCTTCTATTCTCTAGGATGGCAGACCCAAGGAACAAGTTTACACAACCGGATGAAGACTCACCTTTTGGACGACACTTGAAGGAAGTCACTAGGTACCTGAACATCGGAATACCAAGCTTCACCGGGACCTACACCGCCACTGTACCAGAAGAGGAGCGTTGGATGATTCGAGTTCAAATTCCAGGAAGGACATTCACGCCAGTTACGGAGCCCATAGAGTTTTCCTTTGATGCACCAACCTGGAGTCTAGGAAAGAGCATGGCAGCCCACATCGCCATGGGACGCATCGGCGAAGTGTATCACAAGGATCTTAAGGACACGATCTACCAGTTATGTGGGCGCCGAGATGAGCAATGGGAGATGATCAGCACCCGGAGGGACAGGCCCATTGCAGCTTTCATCCAGGAGTTAAACCAGCACATTCGTCGACAGGAGAACCAGATGTGTGCAAGCATGATAGATTTGAAGAAGGTGATGACCAGGAACATGGAGCTAGAAGAGGAACTCAAGTCTACACGCGACGGATACGAGGAGGAAATCGCAATACTAGTGGAAAAGAATGACGACCTGACAAGGAAAGCTAGCCCCGAGGTTTGTAGGACCATACCGAGTATTGGAACGTATGGGTGAAGTTGCCTACAAGTTGGAATTGCCCGGAGGACTGTCAGAAGTTCATGATGTGTTTCACGTATCCCAGTTGAAGAAGTGCCATGCGGAGATGGCTGATATTTCTCTAAGAGATACAGTGCCCCTAGAAGCAATTCAATTGGATAGTGATCTAACCTACGAGGAGAAACCCGTCAAGATTCTCGAGTTTGCCAGCCGAGTTACACGCAACAAAGTTATCAAGTTTTGTAAAGTTCAGTGGAGTCATCATACCGAAGATGAAGCCACCTGGGAGCGCGAAGAAGACCTCCGGAAGGACCACCCACACCTGTTTTCTAGCCAACCCGAATCTCGAGGGCGAGATTCATCTTAAGGGGGGTAGGTTTGTAACATCCCAAATTTTTAATATGGAATGTTATACATAGATCATTCACTGCATATCATATTTTATTGCATTTCATTTTGCGATCCTCGAAAATTCTAAGCAACTCAAGGACCCACGGAGAGAGTTGGGGATTTCACCGTTTTCATATTTGAATTTTCTCAAATATTGAAACAGGGATCAATTTGGTTTAACTATTTTTCTCTCCGAAAATATTTCATATTAAAAATATATGAGAGGAGATAATATGACTTCTCCAAAATAAATGGAATATTGGAGGAAAAATGTTAAAATCAAATAAATATTTTATTTGGATTTTTATTGCAATTTTATTTGGATTTAGAAAAATATGCATTTTTCAAAATTGCATTAGAGTCCCAAATAAATGTTTACCTTGTCCGGGAGATTTTTAGAGGACGGGGAAAATTTATTTCGGGAATTTTGGAGTCCGTTTAGTATTTCTTTTATTTGTTTTTCTGCGCGGAATTATTTAAAAAAAAAAAAAAAAACTCCGCCGGACCGAACTGGGCCGAAGCCCAGCCTCCACGTCCGCCCCGCGCCGCCACTTCCGTCCCGTGCCGGAGACGGACTCCGCCGGAGGAGTCCGCCCGCCGCGCGCCTCCCGCCCGTCGCCCCTCGCCCAAGCCACCCCCTCCCCCCTTAAATAGCCGCCGCTCCCCCCCTGGAGCCCCAAGCCGCTCGCCGCCGCCTGCCCTCGCCGCGCCGCCGAGCCGCCGCGCCGCCTGCCCTCGCCGCCCAGCCCGCCGCTCGCCCGCCCTCCGCCGACCTCCGGCCACCCCCCCGCCATCAACGCGCCGCCGCGCCGCGCCTCCGCCCCGTCGCTCGCCGCCAGCCGCTGCCCGCCGGAGCCCCCGGAGGTAGCCGCCGCCGCCTCTGGTTTTCGCGAGAAACCGATCGGTTTTGTTTAAACCCTAGATCTAGGTTCGGTTTTTTTATACCGGTTTATTCTTTTTAGATCGGTTTTCCTCGGTTTAGTTACTTAGCGGACGTTCGTCCGTACGTTTTCGTTTAACAACGGTTTTCAACCGTTTAACCGCAGACAGCGAACGTTCGTTCGTTAGCCTGTTCGTTAGTTTTCTTTTTCTCGGATTTTCCGCGATTATTTTCGATCGCGATTCTGATCCGATTTTCGTTTTAGTATAACTTTTCGCTCGTTTGTCGGAATCAGGCGATTCAAGCGCCTAGATCTTCGTCTCGAAGCCCTCTTTCTGTTTAACCAACTTAAACAAGTTTTTGCTACGTAAAATTTGACTTTAGTCCAGATTAGTAATCGAAGCTTTTTCTTTCGCAATTTGAGTTTCGTTGCTCCGTTTGATTTGATTCTTTTTGCAAACCGGAGTTCTTCAGTTGAACTTTCTGTTAGGTCTTCTCTCATTTGGATTTTACACGTGCATCTTCGCTTGATTGCTTATGTATGCTATTGTTTGTTGCGATAGAATTCCCGGAGTGGCGAAGCGTGCTACTACGAGTCCCTAGGATTTCAGATCGTCAGCAAGGCAAGTAACACATTGATCATACTTCTTCGTTACCCAGTTTTATGCATTAGTTTCGACCCTCAAACATTGCATGATTAGGTGTGAATTAACTTGTGGGTATTGGGAAGTAGATGATGAGGTAGAACCTATTGCCCTTTTATTATAAAACCCTTGGGAGTTACTTCCACGCTATGCTTATGTTGCCATGCTATGCTCGTAGACGTGGATTGGGTTTTGAGTGTATCCATGACAGATGTGAGATTTTAATTAATGGTTCAACTTAAGGTGGCAACTTTAATACACATCTGGGTGGATTGCTTGTTTGGACACCTGGGGATATACCAGTGTTGTCCTAGGAGATCCCGGGGATATACCGTGTGATCCTCCTACGGTCCGCCACCCAGGCTCAAAGGGATCATAAGATTGTTCATGCTAGAAACTTCCGTGTGCAGCCACAAGCTATTATGGGCTCCAGCATAGTTGAGTATGTTACATGACCTCTTTCAGTGGTAGGCTAGCAGATGTAGGGGAAAGTAGGTGTAACTGTCTACCCAGAGTAAAGAGTAAATGTTTCTGAAAGACTGTGTCTCGGTCATCCGTTTCTCAAACACCATGTAGTGCGAGAAATCCAACGGAGGAGATCGAGTCTTGTGGGGAAAAGTGCACAAACCTCTGCAGAGTGTACAAACTGATCATGATTAGCCGTGTCCCCGGTTATGGACATCTTGAGTATCTGGTTCTTGGATCATCATATTGAATCCCATCACTCTAAATTAATTTGTTGGGATTAATGATTACTTTTAATTGGGATTGAGAGGGGGATTTACCTTCTCAATGTTCAACAACCACCATGCTAGTTAAATAAAATATATTCCTTTGTTGTAGGGAAAAATTGGCTTTTCGCAAAACAGTATAACCCTAGAGCTTTTCCACCAGCCAAATATGCATGTAGTATTAGCAATTATTCTGTTCATTGCTCTACTGTGTTATATTGCCAGCATATTCCATGTGCTGACCCGTTTCGGGCTGCAACGTATCATGTTGCAGACTTTTCAGAAGAAGAGTAAGGTGTGCTAGGTCGTTGTCGTGCACTCAGCTATGCCGTTGGAGTTGATGGACTCACTTTATCTTCCAAGCCTTCCGCTATTATCTTATTTAGATGGCCTTAAGCCATATTTATTGTATCCAGTTCTCTTTTGAGACATTCGATGTAATAAGTGTGTGATTGCACTCTGTTATAAATCCTTCGAGTACTGTGTGTGTCAGCATTACCGATCCAGGGATGACACTTGAACACAGAGATTCGATCCATTCGGGTCGGGTCGCTACATTTTTATCTTCATATTCATCCCATTGTTCTTCTTCTTTTTCTTCATAACTTTCTAATAATAGCTTATTATTGATATCCCATTAATCTTCTTCACTTATGGCTTTCTCCTTATGACTTTCGGTTTTATTCTTTATATTAATATTTTCTTCACATTTAATATTATCCTTTGGCACCACTGGGTTACTAATGACCAGTTTTTTATCCTTAATATCTTTTTAACCTTGAAATTTCTCTAATAAAGAATAATTCTCTTTCTCTTATTTTAGGCCAATCTGATGTCATTGAATTGTTATATTCCCAGTTTATACGTTTTAATTTTTCTTCCCAATGTTTTAATTCATCTTCTAAATCTGCCTTTGCCATACATTCTTTTACACTCTTATTCTTACTATCACTACTCTTTGTTTCTAACATCAGAGGTTCTATTTCGTCTAAGGCTGCAGATTTATAGTTCAAGAATCTAATGCTACTACTTCCTTCGCTATTTTGGTAGCTTATATAATTTTCTGGCTCCTTTAACTCTTTCTATTCTATTAGTTTGCTTATATTCCTTTCCTCTCCTGCTCTCTCTTCAGAACCAATTTTAAGAGGGCTCATAAATTTTATGCCTTTAGATTGCATGCTTTCTATCACGTCATTTATGTTTACTTTATATCTGGAGCTACTCTTATTAGTGAGTCTTCCTATGAATTCAGTGCTTACTAACAAATTTGTTCCTTTAAAATCTTCATATCCTTTGGTTTGAAAACCAAAGCTCATCTTTTTAATAAATTCTTTTACAGGCATCATTAAGTCTGGAGCTATATATGTTATTAATCTATTTTCATTCATATCTCCTTCCATAAAGCCTAATGATGCTTTGTCTATCGACTCCCATCTTTTATCAAGTAATGTAATTAATACATTCGTTCCTAATTTCTTTCTTGTCATTCCTTTAACTCCTATAATATACATGCCTTGGTGAATATATTTATAACCTGAATATTTGAGTTCATTCTCAATATTTTTGCTAACAATCCTTAAATCAACCGGATGCGTTAACACACTTAATTCTACTTCTCTAGATATTCTGTATAATCCGCTTTTACTTTCAAATATACCCATGTGATATACCTGTTGCGGTTTTATTTTTCATAAAGTGTCTCTATGGTATCTTTCTAATTCGCGTTCCATGTCTATAACATCTTCTAGATTATCTATGTCATCACTCTTGCATGATATCCTATTCATCATGGTTAGCGGCCTAGAATCTTGTCTTATTAACTGGATGGTCTTGTCTCTTCTAGAGAGCCTTTTAGATAGTTCCATTTTTCGGAATTAATATTTTTAGAGGATGAGACTATTCCGGATGAAGATAAAATCAACTTGTTGTTACCTCGTTTAGTATTTAGCTTCTCCAAAATCTGGACTAGTAGCTGTAGAATCGTGTTATTCTGCCTTATAATTATTCTGGAATCTTCTTTCGGCAAATCGTGATCTGAAAATCCGATAGGAGGTGTTAAGTATTTTTCTACTTCTTTTAATGATTGGCTATATTCACTCATACAAATTATGATATGACTAGAGTCTTTACTTCTTGTATTAACTTTTTAACTTCTAGTATATCGCATCTTATTTCAGCACCTGATAATGAATCTTTACTCTTACTTACAACACCACTTAGATTCTTACCTATGGATAAAACTTCTTCTTTAATATAGTCGTTGTTCTTACAAATTATAATATTTCTTCCTTTCGCTTCTTCTAATTTCTGTAGAACTAGATCAATTTTATTATTCAAACCTGCATATTTTTCTGCTAACTTATGGTGTTCTTTTAACAGATTTTCAAATTCCTGGTCTAAATTATCTTGCCTTTTTCCCCAAGATATATAAAAGTTATGAATGAGGTCGATAATTAAATTTAGTTGGCTATGAGTAGTATGCCACGTATGTTCTTCAGAAGGATTTATTCTGCACCGTATGCTAATATTTTCTTTGGTAGAGATCATTCTACCTGTACTAACTTCTAAAATCAAATACTTTAGTCTTTCAATGATTAAAACTCTGGCTGAGATACCAACACACAATATGTATATAAAATTAAAATTATTATATTAAAAATCTAACAATAGGCAAACTACAAAATTATTTAGTACTTAGGTAATTAAAAAAATTGAAATTATTTTAATATTAAAAATTATATAATTATCTAATTCGTAATTAACTTGCTAATTATTATATTTTACACGTATATGCAGGATCTTTTACAGGGTGGCGAAACCAACGAGATAGCCTACGGGTATGCATCAGTTGTGTTAATCCTACTCGGTACTCTCCGTATTTATCACTATGTTGCTTCAGAAGCAGCTAAGTTCTTTCACTTGATGTTTGTATTTTGAATTTATGCGATAAATTCCTACCGTCTTCCCAGACAGTTCCACCCGAAGGGAACACTTCTCTACGGCCACAAGGTTCTCATTCAAACGCCACACATCGGCTAAACAGAGAACTACCGACAGAGGTTTCTCCTATAGGATCCCTAGCGTAAGAACTCATCTTATAAATTCATAATATAAAAACCAAGTGAAATCCAAAACTACTTCATTTCGACAATATAATTTACATACAGATTTCCCTTTCGGGAGACCCCGAAGGGATTACAAAGAGAAAAGAAGACTACCTTCTGCCTACCTCCACCATTGGATGATACAATGCCTCAAAGGCTTATTACAAACTGGAGATGGCTACTACTACTACGGAGGAGGAGGAGAGTGAGGGATGTGGTGCTCTGGTGCTGAGATGTTCTGGAGACTGGTGTTGTGTGTGTGTTCTCCGCAACGCTCAGTCCTCCTTCTTTTATAGCGCGCGAGGGATGCTGGATGCTCCCTTCTCTATTTTCTGCTTCATAGCTGGAGCCTGGAGTATACTGTTGCTTGACACGCCTTATGCACCACTCAGTGTTTGCAACATCAAGCCTTGAGTGACTCCGATGCTAGACTGATATTTTTGTCTAGACTTAGAACTTTGTCCAGACTGAGAATTTTGTCCAGACTGGAGTATTTGTCTTGACTGAGAATTTTGTCTTGACTGGAACTTTTGTCATGACAGGAATCTTTGTCTTGACAGATGATTTTGTCCAGACTGAAGCTCTTGTCTTCATTGCAGCTCTTGTTCTTGCATGCACCGTGGTATGAGTCATCCATGCACGGTTGAATATTGTCTTTATGCAACTTGGATGAAGGGTCTTGTCTTGAATGAGGAGTTTAGCTTAAATCATTGACCTTTCCTGATACGGAAGCTTGCCTTTAATTATATATATATATATATATATATATATATATATATATATATATATATATATATATATATATATATATATATATATATATATATATATATATATATATATTGGGGTATGGGTCTACCCAGCCCATATTATTGATAATACCTTATCAATATTTCGAATTCTATCAATGTTCGGGTATAGGTCTTCTTTGTATGTCTCATATTTAGGGGAGTCTTCTTCTTTAACCTTCTGGGAGCTTGATGCCTCTCCCTTTGTATATTTAGGAAGTGATAGAGTGGTCATATTGCTACTTATGCCTCTTCGTCTTTCGATATATTCTTTGGCTTTTGGGTCTATATAATAATCTTGCCCAATTAGGTCTCTTGCCCATTTTACGGCCTCATTGTAATCATCATATTTTTTCCATGATAAGTCTTCCTTCTTTCGTCTTGCCTCAAAATTCTCTTTTAAAACATCTTCAAAGCTCATATATATTCCTGGCTTATTTCCATCAAATATTATATATAGAGTCTTTTCTTTTCGCATTTCCTTTTGTGCTGCTTTGGGGGTGCCTTGATTCAATGCATTAAAGTATTCAGCTAGGCTATTAAGGATTGCTAGCATGTAACATTTGTCTTCTCTTTTATTGGTGTATTGATACGAGAAATTATCTAGTATGCACCTCTGGGTGTCATTAATATTGATATGACTTTTGGGCTTGAGGTTGAATGTGCCTGGTGCAAATACTTTGAGCTTATTCTCTTCTCCAAATATGTATGCTTCATATCCTCCAGGAAGCGATCCTTTCTTCATTGCTGTAAAATTGAGGAGCGAGAGAATATGTCAGGCAAACTATTATCTTTCCCTTTGATATGTTCAAATATTACTTTATATCCATTCCCTGCTATAGTATCTTCGAATAATACCCATCTTCTAGTTGAACTTTTCTTGCTATTAATCTGATTATAATATCTACATATTGCTTCACAGTCTGTCTGTACTGTAAATTCCTTAAATCCTAAATATAATCTAAAAGCATTAATTGCGTGAACCACCGCAAGAATTTCTCTATCAATATTATTTACTGTCTTTAATTTGTAGCTTCCTGAAGCATATCTACATATTTTCTCCTCAGTTTTGGGAGAATATTTGTTGGGCTTTTGCTTTAATATAGCTCCCCAACCTACTTTAGAGGCATCGGTTTCAATTATGAAGTAATAGTCTTCTAATGGTATTTCTAAAGGTTTCAAATTCTTGACCTTGTCTTTAATTGTCCTTACTAGTTTTATATCTTCTGAATTAAAATATCTTTGACCATTCTTTCTTAATTTAGCATATAAAGGTCCAGCAAGCTTTGCTAGGTTATCTATATAATTCCTTGCATAATTTACAATTCCTAAGAATTGTTGCAAAACCTTTTTATCATTCATGTTATCAGGGAACTGCAAAAATTTCTTTGCAATATGTTCTTGTAAATATATTTTTCCTTCCCCTATTTCATGACCAAGGAAATTTATTTTCTCTCTACAAATTTCCATTTTCTTTTTAGATAGTATGAGTCCATTTTGTTCTACCTTTCTAAAGAAGACTTCAAGATGAGCTATATGCTCTTTGTATGATTTTGAAAAGACCAGCAGATCATCTACATCGACCAATATGAATGCCTGATTCTCATTGAATATGTTCTGTATTTTCTTTGAAATAATGCAGGTGCATTCTTTAGACCCAATGGCATTACTAGCCATTCATAATGGCCTAGTGGACAAGTGAAAGCTGTCCAAGGAATATATTCCTCTGCCATCTTTACTTGCCAGAATCTTGCTTTTAAATTAAACTTTGAAAAGTATTTGCTCCCTTGTATTCTATTGATCCATTCTTGGTTATTAGGTATATTGTATGCATCATCTACCATATTATCATTAAGTATTTTAAAATTAATTACCATCCTAGACTTACCCCTAGCTTCTTCAGCATGATTTCTAACTATAAATGCAGCTAAACGGTGAGGACTTTTGCTTTCTCTGATTGCTCTTAATTTTAACAATTCTTCAATATGCATCTTAAATTCCTCTATATATTTTTGTGTAGCTTCTATTGGGCCTGATTTGATTATATAATCTGGGTTTATGATGTTTATTTTACAAATTATGGAGTTCTTGTCCCAATGTTTCATTGGTATTTCTCCAATAATTTGTATATCTTCTAACCTTTGCACTATCATGTCTATATCCTTTTTGGACTTTATATCTCTATACCAATTTGGTGCAAATGATTGTAGTCCTATGCACTCTGTGGAAGTATTTTCTATATGATATTCTTCTATAGCTTCACTAAGATCTTCATTGCAGGTTTCAGGGGATTCTGCTGTAGTATCATATTCATCTTTCGAGTTGGATATTTCAGCTTGTTGTACAACCTTTCTTTGTTTTCGTACTTGAAATATGTATGGGACATTATCTTGATATGGAACAAATGTAACACCTTCTTCATGTATAATAGTGGTCTGGAGAGAATGTTGTAAAAATCTTAATCCTAATATCATGTCATCATTTATTACTGATAAATCTCTAATTGTGATTTCGTCTATTATATATTTTGTACCGTTAATACATGTTTCTATGTTATATGCTAACTAGGTATGGATTTTCTTTATACCCGACATATCTGTAGATACCTCGGCTTTATTATCATCTATAGTTTTTACTATTTCAGGACACCTAACGAAATACTTGTCATGAATGATATTTTTTGTGCACCCTGTATCTAACAAGGCTAAAATCTTATAGGAAATATTTGGTTTTAATACTATTCTAACCGGAATCCTTATTCCTAAAACTTCTTTAAATGGCAGTCTCACTATATATTTATTTCCAAAATCGGTTATAGCATCCCTTAATTGAATTAATCTATCTCTATTTTTATCTCTTACCGTTATCATTTGCTCTTTCATTTCAGTGCCTTCAACTACAATGTTCTCTTCTTCTATATTTGCGTTATTTTCTAAGTTATACCCGAACATTGATAGAATTCAAAATATTGATAAGGTATTATCAATAATATGGGCGGGGTAGACCCATACCCAAAAAAATAAAATAAATAAATAAATAAAGGTAGCAAGAATAATTATGCAAGAAGCAGCCAAGTAACATCCATATCAGGAAAGGTCAAGGAAAGGAGTTACGCTAAACTCCTCATTCAAGACAAGACCCTTCATCCAAGTTGCATGAAGACAATATTCAGCCATGCATGGATGACTCATATCACGGTGCATGCAAGGCTTGGAAGTATAAATCATGACAAGAGTTGCAATAGAGGCAAGAGCGTCAGTCTGGACAAAATCATCTTTCAAGACAAAGATTCCAGTCAAGACAAAAGTTCCAGTCAAGACAAATATTCCAGTCTGGACAAAATTCTCAGTCTAGACAAAAATACCAGTCGAGCATCGGAGTCACGCAAGACTTGATGTTGCAAACACTAAGGCACTTGAGCTGTGCATAAGGCGTGTCAAGCAACGGTATGCTCCAGGCCCCAGCTATGACGCAGATGAGTAAAGAAGGGAGCGTCCAGCATCCCTCGCGCGCTATAAAAGGAGGAGGACTGAGCGCTGGGACAAACACACACACACACACACAACACCAGTCTTTAGAGCATCTCAGCACCAGAGCACCACATCCCTCACTCTCCTCCTCCTCCGTAGTAGCCATCTCCAGTTTGTAATAAGTCTTTGAGGCAATTGTATCATCCAGTGGTGGAGGTAGGCAGAAGGTAGTCTTCTTTTCTCTTTGTAATCCCTTCGGGGTCTCCCGAAAGAGAAATCCGTATGTAAATTATGTTGTCGAAATGAAGTAGTTTCGGGTTTCACTTGGTTTTTATATTATGAATTTATAAGATGAGTTCTTATGCTAGGGATCCTATAGAAGAAACCTCTGCCGGTAGTTCTCTGTTTAGCCGATGTCTGGCGTTTGAATGAGAACCTTGTGGCCGTAGAGAAGTGTTCCCTTTGGGTGGAACTGCCTGGGAAGACGGTAGGAATTTATCACATAACTTCACAATACAAACATCAAGTGAAAGAACTTAGCTGCTTCTGAAGCAACATAGTTATAAATACTGAGAGTACCGAGTAGGATTAACACAATTGCTGCATACCCGTAGGCTGTCTCGTTGGTTTCGCCAACTCGTAAAGATCCTGCATATACGCGTAAAATTAGCAAATTAATTACGAATCAGTTAATTAAATAATTTTCATATTAAAATAATTTTTTAATTTTTTAATTACCTAAGTACTAAATAATTTTGTAGTTTGCATATTGTTAAAAAATTTAAGATAATTTTAATTTAATATATTTTGTGTGTTGGTATCTCAGCCAGAGTTTTAATCATTGAAAGACTAAAGTATTTGAATTTAGAAGTTAGTACAGGTAGACTGATCTCTACCAAAGAAAATATTAGCATAAGGTGCAGAATAATTCCTTCTGAAGAACATACGTGGCATACTAATCATAGCCAACTAAATTTAATTGTCGACCTCAATCATAACTTTTATATATCTTGGGGAAAAAGGCAAGATAATTCAGACCAAAAATTTGAAAATCTGTTAAAAGAACACCATAAGTTAGTAGAAAAATACGCAGGCTTAAATAATAAAAATGGATCTAGTTCTACAGAAATTAGAAGAAGCGAAAGGAAGAAATCTTATAATTTGTAAGAACAACGACTATATTAAAGAAGAAGTTTTATCCATAGGTAAGAATCTAAGTGGTGTCGTAAATAAGAGTAAAGATTCATTATCAGGTGCCGAAATAAGACGCGATATACTTGAAGTTAAAAAGTTAATACAAGAAGTAAAGACTCTAATTGTATCATAATTTGTATGAGTGAATATAGCCAAGCATTAAAAGAAGTAGAAAAATACTTAACACCTCCTGTCGGATTTACAAATCACGATTCGCCGAAAGAAGATTCCAGAATAATTATAAGGCAGAATAACATGATTCTACAGCTACTAGTCTAGATTTTGGAGAAGCTAAATACTAAACGACGTAACAACGAGTTGATATTATCTCCATCCGGAATAGTCTCATCCTATAAAAATATTAATTCCGAAAAATGGAACTATCTAAAAGCCTCTCTAGAAGAGACAAGACCATCCAGTTAATAAGACAAGATTCGAGGCCGCTAACCATGATGAATAGGATATCATGCAAGAGTGATGACATAGATAATCTAGAAGATGTTATAGACATGGAACACGAATTAGAAAGATACCAGAGAGACACGTTAAGAAAAAGCGGATTATACAGTGTAGGAGATATGCCCTAGAGGCAATAATAAATGTTATTGATTATCTCCCTGTTCATAATTAGGTTTATGTTCCATGCTATAACTGCTATGGTTCTCGAGTCTGCAAATAAAACGAGGCTCGGAGGAAGACTCATATGCACGTGTGGAATAATAAACGATAAAATGTATTCCTAGTCAAGCCTCTATGACTGGCTCAAGTATTGCATGATGATCCTGTTTTCCTGATCATGGGCATGACTATGCCAGCAATTTTGAGGGCACAATGTTAGAAGAACATTTGTGTTGAATCGACCCGATTGATGTTATGCTATGAGATTCATTCGTCACAAGTTAATGGTTGATAACACAGAGATGGTTAACGTTTGCATGATTCCTCAGACCATGAGAGTATCGAGTTTCTTCATGCTTGATTCATGAACTTTGGGGTTTGTTAAACGTCATCCGTAACTGGATGGCTATTACGGCGGCTTACGGGTTCATGGGAAAGTATGTTAAGTAACTTGATAGCTCAAGATTGGGATTTGCTCCTCCGACGATGGAGAGATATCTCTGGGCCCTCTCGGTGTTAAGGTATCCATCATCGTCTGGCCAGACACTTTGTGATTTGATCACGGGGATGCCGGAACACGGTAACGAGAAAAGAGAACAATACCGGTAACGAGGTAACTAGCATAGTGGACAAGTTGTTGATCCACGGGAATGCCAAAATGTCTCGCCTCGGGTATTTGTAACATATCGCGAAGCAACAGGAATAGCACACGGCAACTGGAGGTTCACTCGAATATTCATTCGTGTGGGTATAGGGGTCAATATGGGTGTCCACGGCTCCGATGTTGATCATTGATCGGAAGGGGTTCCGTGTCATGTCTATACTTCACCGAACCTATAGGGTCACACGCTTAAGGGTCATCTATCTGCTGAATACTAGACAGGGAGTCTGAGAGAAAATCACCGAAAAAGTTTCGGACAGCGGAAAAGTTCCGCAGAGAGAGGTCACCGGATGAGGTCCGGTGAAACTGAAAAGTAGTTTCAGGGGATACCATTAAGTCAAAATGGTTTCGGCACATGCCTGATAATTCTTGGAGGATGCCAGAATCATTCTGGAAACTTCTGGGAATTTTCTGGAAGAAAAACCGGAAATGTTCCGGGGCTGCCGGAACCGCTTCAGATGCTTTTCGCAGATGAAATCACTAAACTGGAATTGTTCCAGAACGCGTTGAAAATTATTTTAGTGGGTACTGGAAATATTCCAAGCCCACATAAATATTTTCAGTTCGTACGGACGCTGAAAAATGTCGTCGTGAATAGTGAAAGTGCTTTTTGGGAATTTTATGGAAAGCACCTTTTGGGAAATTTCCCAAAAGGCTTCTAGAAGCCTTAGGCACTAAGGAAGCCCCCTTGGGGGGGCCCCCAAGGGGTGGCCGGCCATGGAGGGTGGAGCTCCATGGAGCTCCACATGGCACTCCTTTTTGCTTTATTCTTTATGTAAATGACATAAAGTGGGGGTACTTTTGGTATTTGTGAATGCCAACTTTACCCCTTGGTTTTCCTATAAATAGAGGAGAGTGGGCTGCCCACAAATCCATCCCTTCTCACATACAAGTGCCATGCAATGATCTGGCTTCTCTCTCCCTCCCACGAAAAGAGTTTCGTAGAGCCGAAAGGCTGTCTGGGTTCCGGTGGGAACTAGTTTTGGACGGCGAAGCCCTGCCGGATAGATGACACCGTATGTGTGCAACTCTGTAGAGAGGTCATAGTTTCGATCTTAGTGCCCGAGGGGCTGTTCGAGAGTGCCTCCCGAAGGGCTGTCCAAGTGACGGTTCGAGTTCTGTCAGTCCTCCCGAAGGGCTGTCCGAGTGACCGTTCGAGTTTCGAAGGTCCTCCCGAAGGGCTGTCCGCGACACCGTCCGGGGGACTGTTCGACCGCCTCCCGGAGGGCTGTCTGAAGGGAAGACGAGGGGATACATCCTCGCGGTTCGGAGGTTGTAAATCCTAGCTGCGGGGATCTGCACCGCCGATCGTCATCGACTCTACTTCCGCTGCGCTTCGAGTCGGTAACGAAAATGATCAAACCTTGTATGCAGTCTCCATAGTGGTCCTGGGCTGGTGCGTAGGTCAGAATTTTTTTTTTCTGCTGCGTTACCCTACATACAGAATATCTAGAGAAGTAGAATTAAGTGTGTTAACACATCCGGTTGATTTAAGGATTGTTAGCAAAAATATTGAGAATGAACTCAAATATTCAGGTTATAAATATATTCACCAAGGCATGTATATTATAGGAGTTAAAGGAATGACAAGAAAGAAATTAGGAACGAAGGTATTAATTACATTACTTGATAAAAGATGGGAGTCAGTAGACAAAGCATCATTAGGCTTTATGGAAAGAGATATGAATGAAAATAGATTAATAACATATATAGCTCCAGACTTAATGATGCCTGTAAAAGAATTTATTGAAAAAATGAGCTTTGGTTTTCAAACCAAATGGTATGAAGATTTTAAAGGAACAAATTTGTTACTAAGCATTGAATTCATAGGAAGACTCACTAATAAGAGTTGCTCTAGATATAAAGTAAACGTAAATGACGTGATAGAAAGCATGCAATCTAAAGGCATAAAATTTATGAGCCCTCTTAAAATTTGTTCTAAAGAGAGAGGGGAGAGGAATGGAATATAAGCGAATTAATAGAAAAGAAAGAGTTAAAGCAGCCAGCAAATTATATAAGCTATCAAAATAGCGAAGGAAGTAGTAGCATTAGATTCATGAACTATAAATCCGCAGCCTTAGACGAAATAGGACCTCTTATGTCAGAAATAGAGAGTAGTGATAGCAAGAATAAAGGAGTAAAAGAATGCATGGAAAAGGCAGACTTAGAAGATGAATTAAAGCATGGGAAGAAAAATTAAAACGTATAAACTGGGAATATAATAATTCAATGACATCAGACTGGCCTAAAATAAGAGAAAGAGAATTATTCTTTATTAGAGAAATTTTGAGAATAAAAATATTAATAAAGGATAAAAAAAAAGTCATTACTAACCCATTGGTGCCAAAGAATAATATAAAACTAGAAGAAAATACGAACAATAAAAACAAAACCGAAAGTCATAAGGAGAAAGCCATAAGTGAAGAAGATCAATGGGATATCAATAATAAGCTATTATTAGAAAGTTATGAAGAAGAAGAAGAACCATGGGATGAATATGAAGATACAAATTATATTGATTCTGAGCAAATTGCTGATTTTATAAACTCATGAGATGACAAAAGTCTGCATATTTTAGAAAATGCGATGGAAGCCATGGAAGTAGATTAAGGTGGTCATATAAGAAGAAGAGGATATGGCAAGTCTTCTGTAAAGAGAGAAGGAGAAAGAGAGAGACCTACTTGATCAGCTGGAAAATGGCCTCCTAAAAAAGATGATTATCAACCTACATATATCCCTGGACAATATACATTTATGGGTTCTAAAAGAAGAGGTTTTGAAAGAGTAGTGCAGTTCCAAATATCTAGGAATGATGGTGCTATTCTAAATTTGGCAGCCCATGACCTTGTAGATTGGCCGAATATAATTAGTGTGTGGAAAGAATTAATAGTCCAAAAATATATACAAAACCAATATAATATAGGGAATAAGGTGGAAGACATGATAACATATCTTGAAACATTTTTAGGAGAATCCGTAAAAATATTGTGGGAACAATGGGTAGAGACATATCCAGACCAATACGAAGAACTAAAAAGAGCTGGAAGTAATCCTAATAATTTTGCTAATGTCATATCAAATATGGTCATAGCAGAAGATCCAGAATTGGGTCATACCACATTGCAAAATGAAAGGTTAAGAGAAATAGAAAAATTAACTTTAACAAGTTGGAAAGGTATAAAGGAATTCTCTCAACATTATTTATACAATGCTACCACAGCTAAGCAAGGCTTTAATAAAGGTGTGGTTGAAAGGTATTTTAATAAATTATCAGACCCCTTAGGATCAATAATATTTTAAGAATATAAGAAAGATACCGCGGGTAAAGACATAAATATATCCCAAGCTATAACTTTCGTGTTTAAACATCTAAGAAAGGTATGTACAAGTATACAGGCCCAGAGGTCTATGAAGAAATCATATTATAATTTCTACAATAAAATCATCCAAATACCACTAACATATGTTGAAGAAAGTCACAAGAATAAAAAATATTATAAACCACAAAGAGATAATAGAAATTTCAGAACAAAGAAAAGATATTTCTTACGAAGATCGGATAATAGAGCCCCATTCTTGCATAAGAGAAATGTTAGAAGATATAATCCTAGAAATCCCTACGATAAAACATGTAGGTGTTTCATATGCAATTCACCTGATCATTTAAGTAAAACTTGCCCTAGTAAAGATCAGAAGAGGTACTCTAGTAAATATGAAGAACAAGAGAGAGTATTAATTATAGATAGTGTTAATGAGAATATATTAGTATGTGATGATGAAATAAAAGATGGCGAGTCAATATACTCCATTATAGAAACAGATGAAATAGAAAATGAAGAGTTAGAAGAAGAATCTAGTGAAGATGAAATAGATTTAATAGATGATTTATCAGGACTAAAAGTAGAGATGATGAACCAAGTAGATTGTGAACATGTTTGGATCAGGGGAAAAGGTGATTATAATATAAAATGCGCCTTTTGCATATATAACCCCAGTCAAGAGAATAGGTATACATGTAGTTTATGCTTAAGACAAGCTTGTAACTCATGCTTAAAATCTACGAATCAAAAGTGGTGACAAGAAATAGAATATGAACCTGAATATAGAATATTATCTAGCAGAGTTAGAAATTTAGAAAATAGGCTAAATATACTAGAAGCAGAGTTAGAAAAACTTATGGAAAAGTTAGAAGTAAAAGAGGTTAATATAAACACAGAAATAGAGGAACACATAATAACAGAAAGAGATAAAATATTAGAACCAAATAAATAGCAAGATAGGTTCCACCAGAACATGGAAGACAGCATAACAGAGAATAGATATAAAGTCATACATGAACATATTAAAGGCAAATAAAATAGTTTACCTAACTTTTTTCTCTGATCATCATTTCTACAGGAATGGAAGGAAATACACTTGTAGGAGGAAGTGAAAGCTACATATCTGGAAATATCACTAGATTAAGGATATTGCCGCCAAATACATTCAATTTCAAACCAAAAGATCATATCCATGTTGATGATATGGAAAGATGCTTATTGGAGATTAAGGACATAATAAGAAGACAAGAAAACGGTTATATGCAATCTAATATCAATACCCCTGCAGTATACTTTACACCAAGACCAACATATATTATGTTCGATGGAATACCTATGACATGGGAAGAAATCCAAATAAGGCGTGATAAAATCAATTATGCCTCAAATTGGGCGAAGATAATGAATGGTTGTTATTTGAAGTATCGAGAACTGATACAAAGAATATAAAAGAAGTAAATTCTTCAAAATATCAATCATACAAAGAATGCCTTATCAAAGAAGTTCATCCTTTGGACACAGAATACATAAACTCGAAGATAGATGAAAAAATTGAAGAAGTTGCAAAGTCAATGAAGGCAGAATTGAAGGAAGAAATTTTAAAAGAATTACGATCAGAAATGAATGAAAATTTTGAAGAGCTAAAGAAAGAATATGATCAAAAATACGATTTCACCATTTCTGAGACAGACCATATGGACATTGCCGGGCATGGGCAACCAATAGAATAAAAGAAGGCAAGATAATAATCGAATATATTCGAATATGAATTGATATGAATATCAATTATTCGGGCGCGGAGGACCTATACCCGAACATTGATAGAATTCGAAATATTGGTAAGGTATTATCAGTAATATGGGCGGGGTAGACCCATACCCAAAAAAAATTAAAAATAAATAAATAAATAAAGGTAGCAAGAATAATTATGCAAGAAGCAGCCAAGCAACATCCGTATCAGGAAAGGTCAAGGAAAAGAGTTAAGCTAAACTCCTCATTCAAGACAAGACCCTTCATCCAAGTTGCATGAAGACAATATTCGGCCATGCATGGATGACTCATATCACGGTGCACGCAAGGCTTGGAAGTATAAATCATGACAAGAGTTGCAATAGAGACAAGAGCGTCAGTTTGGACAAAATCATCTGTCAAGACAAAGATTCCAGTCAAGACAAAAGTTCCAGTCAAGACAAATATTCTAGTCTGGACAAAATTCTCAGTCTAGACAAAAATATCAATCTAGCATCGTAGTCACGCAAGGCTTGATGTTGCAAACACTGAGGCACATGAGCAGTGCATAAGGCGTGTCAAGCAACGGTATGCTCCAGGCTCCAGCTATGACGCAGATGAATAAAGAAGGGAGCGTCCAGCATCCCTCGCGCGCTATAAAAGGAGGAGGACTGAGCGCTGAGACAAACAAACACACACACACAACACCAGTCTCTAGAGCATCTTAGCACCAGAGCACCACATCCCCCACTGTCCTCCATAGTAGTAGTAGCCATCTCCAGTTTGTAATAAGCCTTTGAGGCATTGTATCATCCAGTGGTGGAGGTAGGCAGAAGGTAGTCTTCTTTTCTCTTTGTAATCCCTTCGGGGTCTCCCGAAAGGGAAATCCGTATGTAAATTATGTTGTCGAAATGAAGTAGTTTCGGGTTTCACTTGGTTTTTATATTATGAATTTATAAGATGAGTTCTTATGCTAGGGATCCTATAGGAGAAACCTCTGCCGGTAGTTCTCTGTTTTGCCGATGTGTGGCGTTTGAATGAGAACCTTGTGGCCGTAGACAAGTGTTCCCTTTGGGTGGAACTGCCTGGGAAGACGGTAGGAATTTATCGCATAAATTTGCAATACAAACATCAAGTGAAAGAACTTAGCTTCTTCAGAAGCAACATAGTGATAAATACGGAGAGTACCGAGTAGGATTAACACAACTGCTGCATACCCGTAGGCCGTCTCGTTGGTTTCGCCAACCCATAAAAGATCCTGCATATACACGTAAAAATATAATAATTAGTAAAATAAATTAATTACGAATTAGTTAATTAAATAATGGTAATATTAAATAATTTCAAAAAAATTAAATTACCTAAGTACTAAATAATTTCATATTTGCATATTGTTTTGATATTGTAGAATTTAATATAATAATTTTATTTTAATTAATAAATTTTGTGCCCTCTTAAAATTGGTTCTGAAGAGAGAGCAAGAGACGAATGGAATATAAGTGAATTAATAGAAAAGAAAGAGTTAAAGCAGCCAAAAAATTATATAAGCTACCAAAATAGCGAAGGAAGTAGTAGCATTAGATTCTTGAACAATAAATCTGCAGCCTTAGACGAAATAGAACCTCTTATGTCAGAAAGAGAGAGTAGTGATAGTAATAATAAGAGTGTAAAAGAATGTATGGAAAAGGCAGATTTAGAAGATGAATTAAAACATCGGGAAGAAAAATTAAAACGTATAAACTGGGAATATAATAATTCGATGACATCAGATTGGCCCAAAATAAAAGAAAGAGGATTATTCTTTATTAGAGAAATTTCAAGGCTAAAAAAATTAATAAAGGATAAAAAACCAGTCACTAGTAACCCAGTGGTGCCAAAGGATAATATAAAACTAGAAGAAGATATTAATATTAAGAATAAAACCGAAAGTCATAAGGGGAAAGCCATAAGTCAAGAAGATCAATGGGATATCAATAATAAGCTATTATTAGAAAGTTATGAAGAAGAAGAAGAACCATGGGATGAATATGAAGATAAAAATAATATTTATTTTGAGCAAAATGCTGATTTTGTAAACTCGTTAGATGACGAAAGTCTGCATAATTTAGAAAATGCGATGGAAGCCATGGAAGTAGATTTAGGTGGTCATAAAAGAAGAAGATGATATGGTGAGTCTTCTGTAAAGAGAGAAGGAGAAAGAGAGAGACCTAATCGATAAGCTGGAAAATGGCCTCCTGAAAAGGACGATTATCAACCTACACATATCCCTGGACAATATACATTTATGGGTTCTAAAAGAACAGGTTTTGAAAGAGTAGTGCAGTTCCAAAATTCTAGGAATGATGGGGCTATTCTAAATTTAGCAGCCCATGAGCCGGTAGATTGGCCAAATATAATTAGTGTGTGGAAAGGATTAATAGTCCAAAAATATATACAAAAACAATATAATATAGGGAATAAGGTGGAAGATATGATAAGATATCTTGAAACATTTTTAGGAGAATCCGTAAAAATATTATGGGAACAATGGGTAGAGACATATCTCGATCAATATGAAGAACTAATGTAACACCCCCAGTGGTTAACTACAGTAATCACCCTTTTGATAATGCCATGTCATCATGATCAACAGTGCCTAATCATCATTTGCATTCAGCTCCTAACTAAAATTTCAAATTAAAACTAAAGTGAAAACTAAAAGTTGTCTAAACCTGAAAACAAAAATGTGCCTCATGTTGCAAATATTCCCAAAGCATTTATAAAAATGATTGCAACATTTAATGGAGCTGGAAAAGGACTAAAACATCAAGGAACAGTAGCAAAACAGCACTATTAAATCCTTTTCAAAGTAAATAAAATCCAAATAAAAAGTTATGGATACCAAACCTTTTTATAACAGTAGCATATAATGCACTGATATTGTTGGGCTATGCCTCATATTTTACAAAAGTCTTTTGGGACGAAATTAAAAGGCAAAAAAGTAAAGAAAAAGAAAAACAGAAAAAGAAAATGAGAAAAGGAAAAAGGCCCACTGCGGCTGGGCTCTAGTCTACAGAGCCGGCCCAGCCCACTCCCCACCCCTTCCCCCTCCTCTGTTCACCACCGCACGCCGCTGTCGCCCGCACCGCGCGCCGCGCCCCGGCCCCCCCTTCTCGCAGCTCGACACCGCGCCTCGCCGCTCGCCGCGCGTGGATAAGGACCACCCCGCCCCCCTGGCATCTCCCCTCGTCCAGTCCCCCTGGTCACTCCCTCCATTGTTCCCTCTCTCATCTCTCTGTCCCGACAGATCACCGCCGCGCCGTTGCTCCAACGCGGCCACCGGCGCCCGTGCGCCTTCCCGACAAGTCCGGTGGACTCGCCGCGGTCTCCTTCTTCCTCTGGTGATCTCAGGCGAGGCCGGGGAGCTGAGCAACCGCCGTCCGCCTTCGTTCCCATCTCCGGCCACCGTGGACGCCGCCGCCGAATTCAACTTCATTCTGCGCTCCCGTTTCCCGAAGGGCCTACGTGTGCCTGCGCTGTAAGCTCTGCTCCTTCTCCTCCTTCTCAACGCGCTGCTGCGCCGCCCTAGCTAGCTGTACGCATCGCCGCCGCCATGACCGTAGCTCCAGCTCCGCTGTCGTGCTTGTCACTGGCACCCTAGGCCCTGTCGTAGCTGGCCGAGCACATTTTCGTGCTCCGGGTGGCCTAGCGGAGCCCCCCTGAGGTTTAGTTTGCGCGCTAGCGCTACGGAACGCGGAACGCGCCGAGCTCCGGACTCCGGCCGCCGCTTCGAGCTCGTTTCCGGCGAGCTCCGACCACCCCAGCCCGCGAGAATGCCGTCGTTGGATGCGGCACCCTTTGCTCTTTCGAACGCGACCGAAAACAACCAATTTGGTGCACTATGGCAGAAATCCGAGCCCCGCCGGCGTTCGGCCGCCGCTGTGGAGCTCGCCGGAGAGGATTCCGGCGTTGACGCCCATGTGGCATGTGTGGGGCCTGCCCGTAGACGCTGACCAGTGGGCCCGAGGGCCACCGTTGACTCGTTGACCGAGTCAACGTGGCTGACGTGGCGCTCACCACCACCGACCAGTGGGCCCGCACGCTTAATTAACTAAATAGGTTTTTAAAAATAAATCTAATCACTAATCTCTCACTGACAGATGGGGCCCGCTCCCTAATTAATCCTGCTGATTAGGTTAATCCATTATTAGTCTAAACAGAGACTGACATGTGGGTCCCACTGGACCCACATGTCAGATTTGACTCTGGTCAGCGCGTCTGTTGACCGCTGACGTCATCTCCACCTCATGCTGACGTCATATATCCTTTTCTGTTAAATAGAAATAATTTCAGAAAATTAATAAAATCTTTAGAAAATCATATCTTTTAAACTGTAACTCCGATGAAAATATTTTATATATGAAAAATGCTCAGAACGACGAGACGAATCCGAAACCGCGGTCCGTTTGTCCGTCACACGTCCCTAGCATAGCGAACGTGCAACCGTTACCCTCTTTTCGTCAGTCCGAAATGCTGGACACTGAGAATACTTTCTCGGACGTTTTTACCCCTTCGCCGGGTTTACCTAGCACTACGATAGAACACCGCTAACTCTGCTTGTTGACATGTCATGCACTTATTTGCTGAGTATTTATACTGTTTCCTCCCCCTCTTCTCTCTCGGTAGACCCCGACACCGACGTCGTCCCCGAGGCCGACGCAGCTCCGGAGCCCGAAGACACCATTGACAACCTTGCCCTTGCCACCGAGCAACTAGGCAAGACCCCCTTTGATCATCCCGATATCGCCCATTCTATTTTTTCATGCTTGCATTAGAATTGATGCTGCTACTGCTTTACCTATTCTGATGCATAGCCTGTTTATTGTAACCTGCTGTTGATAATTACCTGCATATCCTAAACTGCTTAGTATAGCCTGGGTAGAGACCTATCAATGACCCCACTTATCCCGACTGCCTCGCTGGATTATCAGAAGACCCGATCAACGGGATTGAAGACCAGGCCCCGACACCGCACATCACCCCCCCTTAGTTGTAATGACACTGCAGCGTTACTATCGAGTGCCGAGGGTGAAACCCCTTGTAGCACTTTTGATGTTAACTCTGTAGAGTAGCTATTCGGTCGTGGTCATCGAGGGTGATTCCTCCTTCACCGCTTCCGACAACGACGCCGTCGTACAACACCTCAAGTGTGAACCCATCGAGGGTGATTCCTCCGAGTTCACCTTGACGGATACATCATGTAGGAATCCCACGAGGGTGACACCTCGGATTCCCCTGATGTTATGGACACACGGATAATTGGACTGAACTATTGTTACTTGGAAAGGCGGGTCGACCCTGAGGAGTACCCGCGTGTGATGTGAAGGCGCATTGCCTGTATGGTGCCCGAGTAATGAATACGAGGCGTGGCCGGGCATTCTTGGCCCTTGCCGCAAGTCCTCGAGACGGGGCGACGGGGTCACATCGATCATGAGTCTCTGCTCGTTACCGCACCCCCAAGGTACTAACGGTTTGGATATGTGATCTGAGTGGGCCTCTGGCCCGATAGCACTAACCACCACGTGGGTATAGTATGGGCGTTCTGCATCGTATGCATCAGCCAAAAGCTCTGTCAGACATCCAGTTCAGCAGTGCGGCATGGAGTGATTAGCGCCATTCACGACAGAGGTGGTGCTTGGATCTGAGCCATGTGCGCAACGACCCGGAGGGCGAGGGGCGATGGCCAAGACCCCCTTGCGCTTAGGATGTAGACCGGCGGGGACCTCTCTGCTGAGCTCTAGGTAGGGCTGCGGTGTGTCGTTTGGCCGAGGCCGGGCATGACCCGGGAAAGGTGTGTCCGGCCGGAGTTAATCGAGCGTGGTGGGTAAGTTGGTGCACCGCTGCAGGGAAGAACTAATCTATGCATAACCGGATCCTCGGTAACGGACACTCAGAGTTGTATCCCGATTGATACAATTAGAATTGGATACTATGGCTCTGGGATTGCTTCTCGCAGGGAGTCGAGAAGGGATCTCCGGACGAGGTTGATGACCGTATGGCTCTGGGATTGCTTTCTCGCAGGGAGTCGAGAAAGGATCTCTGGGTGAGGTTGAGACTTAATGATACTACTACTTATACGGTACTAATCTACACTCTTCTAATGCTGCAAGACCTCTGAAGATGCTAGTCTTTGATAGGACTAGGCCTTCTCTCTATTCTGGCATTTCTGCAGCCCAGTCCACATATACAGCCTTCCCTTGATAATGTTGCATATGTAGTGTAGCTCCTTGCTTGCTGAGTACTTCTGAGTACTCATGGTTGCTTTGCTTTTCTTTTCCCCCATGTCAGTTTGTCGTGACCAGATGACGGAGCCCCGGATACAGCTACCCCATCGACGATTGCTACAACCACCCTGAGAGTGGTTATTTCTACGAGCTGGCCGACGACCAGGAGTAGGATCGGAGGGTCCCAGGCAGGAGGCCTACGCCTTTCGATCGTAGTGTTTTTCTTTTGCCCCGCCTTCTAAGGGCCTTTCTGTGCTTTCTTTTATATATCTATACTCAGATATCTGATGCTTCCGCTGACGCTTGTATGCGAGCTTTTGTATTCGAGCCCTCGAGGCCCCTGGCTTGTAATATAAAACTTGTATGACTTTATTTATGTTTTAGAGTTGTGTTGTGATATCTTCCCGTGAGTCCTTAGGCTTGATCGTGTGCATTTGCGTGTATGATTAGTGCACGATTAGGCCGGGGGCGTCACAAGTTGGTATCAGAGCCAACTGCCTGTAGGAGTCCCCCTTTCCAACTCCTTAGCCGAAGTTCAGTCTAGTGGTCCAAAAACTAATTTACTAACATGGCTGTGTGGCTTACGAGCCCACGTCGCCAAATGGGTGGTATTAGTATCTTTTACTCCTCGACCTTTACTCTGGGACTCTGATCTCTCTTCTATTCGGGTTAAAATTTTACTAACGCCGACACTTAGGTTCTCATGACCACCTCCACCCGGAGTTCTAAAATACCCCCCCTTGCTCCAAGATTGTGGGCCAGGTTCTGCTTGCAGGATCCTTTTATCGAGGGCACCCTGTATTGTCACTTGCAGATTCCTCGCCCCAGCAGTTTTCTCCGACGTGGATGTAGCCTTTGCTATGTCTCGTCGTGTACTTCCCTACCGCGTGCCTGCGCGCCGCCTAGATGTCTAGCTCTCCCCTTTCAACTATCGTAATGCCGGATTCCAACCGAGGCTATGTGTGGCTTTGAATGTCTGGTGCGAATATGATGAAGTATCTATTGCAGTTCCTTCTGTTGTGCGTGTTACTTCAAGAATAATTCCATACACCTGTAGTTTTTCTTGCTAAACTGCCCCTGTTGATTTGGCAGGATGGCTGACGATCCTCCACCTCCACCCTATATTGCCGCAATGATGCAGCAGTTTGAACTCAACCGTCAGCAGTTTGAGCTTAACCGTCAGTTTATGACCGGGGTATTGGCTCAATTCCCAACTCAGAATGCTCAGCAACAGACTGCTCCAATAACTCTGCCAGAATTCGTGCGCCTCAACCCGTCTGTTTTCCGCAACTCCACCAATCCTATGGATGCTGATGATTGGCTTCGTGACATCCTGTTTGAAATGGAGTCAGCTAATGTTGCCCCTGACAGTTACATCACCTTTGCGACATTCCACCTGAAGGGCCCAGCTGCTCAATGGTGGGAAAGCCACAAGGGTATGTTGCCTGCAGAGACTGTAACCACTTGGCAGGAATTTCAGTCAGCTTTTCATGCATGGTACATTCCTCAAGGTCTGACGGACCAGAAGAAACAGGAGTTCCGTAAACTCTCTCAGGGCACAATGACTGTGGATGAATATCAGAGGAAATTTCTTGAATTGTCCCGCTATGCTGAAGATGACGTCTACACTGACGCCCGCAAGTAGGATAAATTCCGTGAAGGACTCCGTACTGACATAAAACTCGCACTTGCAGTCCATGATTGCACAAACTACGCAACGCTTGTCAGCAAATCTTTCCAAGTTGAAACAGCTCTGACTGAATGCCAGGAGTCGCTCAAGCGCACTCGTGATGTTGGTTCGTCTTCGGGTCGACCTGTTCAGAAATGTCGAGTCTGGATCCCTCACAGTGTTCATCATCGACCTGCTCCAACACCAAGGCCGTCATATGCTGCACCTCATCTGCCTCCACCACCAAGACAACTGAACATTTCAAGTGGGCAGCCCAATCTTGATGTTTCTTCCCATAATGATGGTCTGTGCCACCAGTGTGGACAGCCAAGGCACCGTACTATCAACTGCCGTCAGAGTCAGCCTCAACACGCATCACGTCCTTCTGCTGGTTGCAGGAAGAGCCGTCGAAAACATCCTTCTAGGAATGTTGGAACCAGACCACCTGCTAATCAGCGTGTTCATGTCAACCAAGTTAACATGGAAGAAGCTCGACAGGACCCCAACATTGTGATGGGCACCCTTCTAGTGAATTCAATCCCAGCTTTAGTCCTCTTTGATTCTGGAGCATCGCATTCCTTCATGTCCGAAAGTTTTGCGTGAAGCCATGATATACTTTTCGAGGAGATGTCCACTCCATTCGTAATCCAGTCACCTAGGGCTAATTGGCAAACTACCATGGTAAGCCACGGTAACCACATTGTGATCGGAGGATTGATGTTCCCCGTTTCTCTCATTGCTCTCAAGACCTCCAACATAGACATTATTCTGGGTATGGACTGGTTGAAGCCTCATAAAGCTTTGATTGACTGTGCCACTGAAACAGTCCGCCTCACACACTCTTCTGGCCAGAAAGTACAATACTCAGCTCGAATAGCTCAGGATGCTGAGACTCAAATATATGTTCTGAATGCATTGAATGCTTCACCTCTTGAAGGCATCGAGAACATCTCAGTTGTTCGTGATTTTCAAGATGTATTTCCAGAAGAACTTCCAGGAATACCCCCTGCTAGAGCTGTCGAGTTTGTCATCGACTTGAAACCAGGCACAACCCCTATTGCGAAGCGTCCTTATAAGATGCCTCCGCACCACCTTCTCGAACTTAAGGAAGAAATCGACACGTCACTTAAGAAAGGTTTCATCCGCCCCAGTTCCTCTACTTGGGGAGCACCTTCACTCTTCGTTAAGAAGAAGGATGGAACTAACCGATTGGTTCAGGATTATCGGCCCATTAACCAAGCCACAATTCAGAACAAATATCCGCTTCCTCGGATCAATGATTTGTATGATCAACTTGCTGGTTCCTCGGTGTTTTCTAAACTCGACTTGAGGTTGGGTTACCATCAGATCCGTGTTCGTGAAGAGGATATTCCCAAGACTGCATTTGTTACTCGCTATGGCTCTTATGAGTACACTGTCATGTCATTCGGCTTAACAAATGCTCCAGCCACACTCTCCCATCTGATGAATTATATCTTCATGGATTACCTCGACAAGTTCATCGTGGTATATCTAGATGATATTCTGGTCTATTCGAAGAATAAGAAAGAACATGCTGAACACCTCCGTCTTGTACTAGAAAGGCTCCAAGAACACCAGTTGTATGCCAAATACTCCAAATGTGAATTCTGGCTTTCTGAAGTAACCTACCTTGGACATGTGATTTCCAAGGATGGCATTGCTGTTAACCCGGAACGAGTTCAGGCTATTCTTGACTGGACACCTCCGAAGAACGTCAAGCAAGTGAGAAGTTTTCTTGGCCTTGCAAGCTATTGCCGTCGATTTGTTGAGAACTTTTCTAAAATTGCTAAGCCTTTGACTGATCTGCTTCACAAGGGCGTTAAGTTTGAATGGACAGACAAATGTCAGGAAAGCTTTCAAACACTCAAGGACAAACTAACGTCTGCCCCAGTACTTGCTCCTCCAGATTCTCGCAAAGACTTCGTGATTTATTGTGACGCATCTCGTGAAGGATTAGGCTGTGTCCTAATGCAAGAGCCTAAAGTGATTGCTTATGGCTCTCGTCAGTTGCGCCCACATGAAGAGAATTATCCGGTACATGATCTAGAGCTAGCTACTGTCATCTATGCACTGCAGTTGTGGCGACATTACCTCCTCGGTAATCGTTGCGAGATCTACACGGATCATAAAAGTCTGAAGTACTTGTTCACTCAACCATCTCTAAACCTCCGTTAGCAAAGATGGATGGAGGCCATTGCGGACTATGATTTGGGTATTTCTTATACCCCTGGCAAGGCTAACGTGATGGCTGATGCCTTAAGCCGCAAGTCCTATTGCGACAACCTCATGGTTAGGCGAGCTCAACCTCGTCTTTTTGAAGAACTGTGCAAGCTGAATCTGCGTATCGTCCCACAGGGTTCTCTTAATAACCTTGTGATACAACCAGATCTTGAGAAAGCTGTTAAGAATGCGCAAGCTAAAGATGCTGAAGTTAATCTGATGAAGAAAAATCTTCACCATGAAAAGTACAGGGATTTCTCGCTGTCTGAAGATGGAACCTTGTATTTCAGAAACCGCATTGTCGTACCTCGCTTCGAGCTTATGACTAACAAAGTCATGAAGGAGGCACATGATACCCCGCTGTCTATTCATCCGGGTAGCACCAAGATGTATCTTGATCTCTGCCAAAGGTACTGGTGGTCTAAAATGAAGCAGGATATAGCTCGATATGTTGCTGAATGTGATGTGTGTCGCCGCGTTAAAGCAGAACATCAGAAGCCTGCTGGAATTTTGCAACCACTTCCTATTCCTCTATGGAAATGGGATAAGGTTCAAATGGATTTCATTACTGGCCTTCCTAGGTCACAGAAGGGTCACGATGCTATTCTTGTCGTCGTCGACCAACTCTCTAAAGTTGCACACTTTCTGCCTGTCAAAGAGACTATCACTGCTAGTCAGTTAGCAGAATTATATATCTCCAGAATTGTATCACTCCACGGTATTCCGAAGGAGATCAGTTCGGACCGTGGCGGCCTTTTCACTTCAAAGTTCTGGGAAAGTTTCCAAGAAGCTATGGGAACTCATATTACCTGGAGTTCAGCATATCATCCCCAATCCCAAGGCCAAGTTGAACGAGTCAATCAGGTTCTTGAAGACATGCTACGAGCTTGTGTTATTTCTTTCGGCAAGAAGTGGGAAGAATCTCTCCCGTATGCCGAGTTCTCTTATAACAACAGCTATCAAGCCAGCTTGAAAATGGCTCCCTTCGAAGTACTCTATGGACGTAAGTGTTGAACCCCTCTGAATTGGTCAGAAACTTGGGAACGACCGCTCGTGGGTCCGGATATTATTCAACACGCCGAAGAACAAGTCTGTATTGTCCGAGAAAATCTCAAGGCGGCTCAGGACCGCCAGAAGAGCAACTATGATCGCAAACGATGGGGTTTGACTTATCAACCTGGTGATCAAGCTTATCTTCGTGTCACTCCTATGAAGGGCACTCACCGTTTCGGAATCAAGGGCAAGCTAGCTCCACGCTACATTGGTCCTTTCCGCATTCTTGCAAGACGTGGTCAGGTGGCATATAAATTGGAATTGCCGCCGCAATTCTCTCATATCCATGACGTCTTCCATGTGTTGCAACTTTGTAAATGCTTCAAGGAATCTCCGCACCGAGCTGTGGATCACGAAATGCTCGAATTGCATGATGATCTTTCATATAAGGAGCATCCGATACGCATTCTCGATGAAGCTGAACGTCGGACCCGTCAGAAGGTTACCAAGTTCCTCAAAGTGCAGTGGTTAAATCATACTGAAGATGAAGCCACTTGGGAACGCGAGGATAATCTTCGTGCGGAATACCCCGAACTTTTTCCTTCTACCTCTTAATTCTCAGGACAAGAATTCTTGTTAGTGGAGGAGACTTGTAACACCCCCAGTGGTTAACTACAGTAATCACCCTTTTGATAATGCCATGTCATCATGATCAACAGTGCCTAATCATCATTTGCATTCAGCTCCTAACTAAAATTTCAAATTAAAACTAAAGTGAAAACTAAAAGTTGTCTAAACCTGAAAACAAAAATGTGCCTCATGTTGCAAATATTCCCAAAGCATTTATAAAAATGATTGCAACATTTAATGGAGTTGGAAAAGGACTAAAACATCAAGGAACAGCAGCAAAACAACACTATTAAATACTTTTCAAATTAAATAAAATCCAAATAAAAGGTTATGGACACCAAACCTTCTTATAACAGTAGCATATAATGCACTGATATTGTTGGGCTATGCCTCATATTTTACAAAAGTCTTTGGGACGAAATTAAAAGGCAAAACAGTAAAGAAAAAGAAAAATAGAAAAAGAAAATGAGAAAAGGAAAAAGGCCCACTGCGGCTAGGCTCTAGTCTACAGAGCCGGCCCAGCCCACTCCCCACCCCTTCCCCCTCCTCTGTTCACCACCGCACGCCGCTGTCGCCCGCACCGCGCGCCGCGCCCCGGCCCCCCCTCCTCGCAGCTCGACACCGCGCCTCACCGCTCGCCGCGGGTGGATAAGGACCACCCCGCCCCCCCTGGCATCTCCCCTCGTCCAGTCTCCCTGGTCACTCCCTCCATTGTTCCCTCTCTCATCTCTCTGTCCTGACAGATCGCCGCCGCGCCGTTGCTCTGATGCGGCCACCGGCGCCCGTGCGCCTTCCCGACAAGTCCGGTGGACTCGCCGCGGTCTCCTTCTTCCTCTGGTGATCTCAGGCAAGGCCGGGGAGCTGAGCAGCCGTCGTCCGCCTTCGTTCCCATCTCCGGCCGCCGTGGACGCCGCCGCCGAATTCAACTTCATTCTTCGTTCCCGTTTCCCGAAGGGCCTACGTGTGCCCGCGCTGTAAGCTCTGCTCCTTCTCCTCCTTCTCAACGCGCTGCTGCGCCGCCCTAGCTAGTTGTACGCGTCGCCGCCGCCATGACCGTAGCTCCGGCTCCGCCGTCGTGCTTGTCACCGGCACCCTAGGCCCTGTCGTAGCTGGCCGAGCACGTTTTCGTGCTCCGGGTGGCCTAGCGGAGCCCCTCTGAGGTCTAGTTTGCGCGCTAGCGCTATGGAACGCGGAACGCGCCGAGCTCCGGATTCCGGCCGCCGCTTCGAGCTTGTTTCCGGTGAGCTCCGACCACCCCAGCCTGCGAGATTGCCGCCGTTGGATGCGGCACCCTTTGCTCTTTCGAACACGACCGAAAACAACCAATTTGGTGCACTATGGCAGAAATCCGAGCCCTGCCGGCGTTCGGCCGCCGCTGTGGAGCTCGCCGGAGAGGATTCCGGTGCCGACGCCCACGTGGCATGTGTGGGGCCTGCCCGTAGACGCTGACCAGTGGGCCCGAGGGCCACCGTTGACTCGTTGACCGAGTCAACGTGGCTGACGTGGCGCTCACCGCCACCGACCAGTGGGCCCGCACGCTTAATTAACTCAATAGGTTTTTAAAAATAAATCTAATCACTAATCTCTCACTGACAGATGGGGCCCACTCCCTAATTAATCCTGCTGATTAGGTTAATCCATTATTAGTCTAAACAGAGACTGACATGTGGGTCCCACTGGACCCACATGTCAGATTTGACTCTGGTCAGCGTGTCTGTTGACCGCTGACGTCATCTCCACCTCATGCTGATGTCATATATCCTTTTCTGTTAAATAGAAATAATTTCAGAAAATAAATAAAATCTTTAGAAAATCATATCTTTTAAACCGTAACTCTGATGAAAATATTTTATATATGAAAAATGCTCAGAACGACGAGACGAATCCGAATGCGCGGTCCGTTCATCCGTCACACGTCCCTAGCATAGCGAACATGCAACCGTTCCCCTCTTTTCGTCAGTCCAAAATGCCGGACACCGGGAATACTTTCCCGGACATTTTTACCCCTTCGCCGAGTTTACCTAGCACTATGATAGAACACCGCTAACTCTGCTTGTTGACATGTCATGCACTTGTTTGCTGGGTATTTATACTATTTCCTCCCCTCTTCTCTCTCGGTAGACCTCGACACCGACGTCATCCCCGAGGCCGACGCAGCTCCGGAGCCCGAAGACACCATTGACAACCTTGCCCTTGCCGCCGAGCAACCAGGTAAGCCCCCCCTTTGATCATCCCGATATCGCCCATTCTATTTTCTCATGCTTGCATTAGAATTGCTGCTGGTACTGCTTTACCTATTCTGATGCATAGCCTGTTTATTGTAACCTGCTGTTGATAATTACCTGCATATCCTAAACTGCTTAGTATAGCTTGGGTAGAGACCTATCAGTGACCCCACTTATCCCGACTGCCTCGCTGGATTATCAGAAGACCCAATCAACGGGATTGAAGACCAGGCCCCGACACCGCACATCACCCCCCTTAGTTGTAATGACACTGCAGCGTTACTATCGAGTGCCGAGGGTGAAACCCCTTGTAGCACTTTTGATGTTAACTCTGTAGAGTAGCTATTCGGTCGTGGTCATCGAGGGTGATTCCTCCTTCACCGCTTCCGACAACGACGCCGTCGTACAACACCTCAAGTGTGAACCCATCGAGGGTGATTCCTCCGAGTTCACCTTGACGGATACATCGTGTAGGAATCCCACGAGGGTGACACCTCGGATTCCCCTGATGTTATGGACACACGGATAATTGGACTGAACTATTGTTACTTGGAAAGGCGAGTCGACCCTGAGGGGTACCCGCGTGTGATGTGAATGCGGGTTGCCTGTATGGTGCTCGAGTGATGAATACGAGGCATGGCCGGGCATTCTTGGCCCTTGCCACAAGTCCTCGAGACGGGGCAACGGGGTCACGTCGATCGTGAGTCTATGCTCGTTACCGCACCCCCAAGGTACTAACGGTTTGGATATGTGATCTGAGTGGGCCTCTGGCCCGATAGCACTAACCACCCCGTGGGCATAGTATGGGCGTTCCGCATCGTATGCATTAGCCGAAAGCTCTGTCAGACGTCCAGTTCAGCAGTGCGGCATGGAGTGATTGGCGCCATTCACGACAGAGGTGGTGCTTGGATCTGAGCCATGTGCGCAACGACCCAGAGGGTGAGGGGCGATGGCCAAGACCCCCTTGTGCTTAGGATGTAGACCGGCGGGGACCTCTCTGCTGAGCTCTAGGTAGGGCTGCGGTGTGTCGTTTGGCCGAGGCCGGGCATGACCCGGGAAAGGTGTGTCCGGCCGGAGTTAATCGAGCGTGGTGGGTAAGTTGGTGCACCCCTGCAGGGAAGAACTAATCTATGCATAGCCGGATCCTCGGTAACGGACACTCGAAGTTGTATCCCGATTGATACAATTAGAATTGGATACTATGGCTCTGGGATTGCTTCTCGCAGGGAGTCGAGAAGGGATCTCTGGACGAGGTTGATGACTGTATGGCTCTGGGATTGCTTTCTCGCAGGGAGTCGAGAAAGGATCTCTGGGTGAGGTTGAGACTTAATGATACTACTACTTATACGGTACTAATCTACACTCTTCTAATGCTGCAAGACCTCTGAAGATGCTAGTCTTCGATAGGACTAGGCCTTCTCTCTATTCTGGCATTTCTGCAGCCCAGTCCACATATACAGCCTTCCCTTGATAATGTTGCATATGTAGTGTAGCTCCTTGCTTGCTGAGTACTTCTGAGTACTCACGGTTGCTTTGCTTTTCTTTTCCCCCATGTCAGTTTGTCGTGACCAGATGACGGAGCCCCGGATACAGCTGCCCTGCCGACGATTGATACAACCACCCCGAGAGTGGTTATTTCTACGAGCTGGCCGACGACCAGGAGTAGGATCGGAGGGTCCCAGGCAGGAGGCCTACGGCTTTCGATCATAGTGTTTTTCTTTTGCCCCGCCTTCTAAGGGCCTTTCTGTGCTTTCTTTTATATATCTGTACTCAGATATCTGATGCTTCCGCTGACGCTTGTATGCGAGCTTTTGTATTTGAGCCCTCGAGGCCCCTGGCTTGTAATATAAAGCTTGTATGACTTTATTTATGTTTTAGAGTTGTGTTGTGATATCTTCCCGTGAGTCCTTAGGCTTGATCGTGTGCATTTGCGTGTATGATTAGTGCATGATTAGGCCGGGGGCGTCACAACTAAAAAGAGCTGAAAGTAATCCTAATAACTTTGCCAATGTCATATCAAATATTGTCAAGGCAGAAGATCCAGAATTGGGTCATACCACATTGCAAAATGAATGGTTGAGAGAAATAGAAAAATTAACTTTAACAAGTTGGAAAGGTATAAAAGAATTCTCTCAACATTATTTATACAATGCTACCACAGCTAAGCAAGGCTATAATAAAGGTGTGGCTGAAAGGTATTTTAATAAATTACCAGACCCCTTAGGATCAATAATATTTCAAGAATATAAGAAAGATACCGCGGGTATAGACATAAATATATCCCAAGCTATAACTTTCGTGTTTAAACATCCAAGAAAGGTATGTACAAGTATACAGGCCCAGAGGTCCTTGACGAAATCAGATTATAATTTCTGCAATAAAATCGTCCAAATACCACTAACAGATGGCAAAGAAAGACACAAGAATAAAAGATATTATAAACCACGAAGAGATAATAGAAATTTCAGAACAAAGAAAAGATATTTCTTACGAAGATCGGGTAATAGAGCCCCATTCTTGCATTAGAGAAATGTTAGAAGATATAATCCTAGAAAATCATATGATAAAACATGTAGGTGTTTCATATGTAATTCACCTGATCATTTAAGTAAAACTTGCCCTAATAAAGATCAGAAGAGGTACTCTAGTAAATTTGAAGAACAAGAGAGAGTATTAATTATAGATAGTGTTAATGAGAATATATTAGTATGTGATGATGAAATAAAAGATGATGAGTCAATATACTCCATTATAGAAACAGATGAAATAGAAAATGAAGAGTTAGAAGAAGAATCTAGTGAAGATGAAATAGATTTAATAGATGATTTATCAGGACTAAAAGTAGAGATGATGAACCAAGTAGATTGTGAACTTGATTATATCAGGGGAAAAGGTGATTATAATATAAAATGCGCCTTTTGCATATATTACCCCAGTCAAGAGAATAGGTATACATGTAGTTTATGCTAAAGACAAGCTTGTAACTCATGCTTAAAATCTACGAATCAAAAGTGGAGACAAGAAACAGAATATGAACCTGAAGATAGAATATTCTCTAGCAGAGTTAGAAATCTAGAAAATAGGCTAAATATACTAGAAGCAGAGTTAGAAAAATTTATGGATAAGTTAGAAGTAAAAGAGGTTAATATAAACACAGAAATAGAGGAACAGATAATAACAGAAAGAGATAAAATATTAGAACCAAATAAATAGCAAGAACCACATAAATAGCAAGATAGGTTCCACCAGAACATGGAAGACAACATAACAGAGAATAGATATAAAGTCATACATGAACAGATTAAAGGCAAATAAAATAGTTTACCTAACCTATTTCTCTGATCATCATTTCTACAGGAATGAAAATAAATACACTTGTAGGAGGAAGTGAAAGCTACATATCTAGAAATAACACCAGATTAAGGATATTGCCGCCAAATACATTCAATTTCAAACCAAAAGATCATATCCATGTTGATGATATGGAAAGATGCTTATTGGAGATTAAGGACATAATCAGAAGACAAGAAAAAGGTTATATGCAATCTAATATCAATACCCCTGCAGTATACTTTACACCAAGACCAACATATATTATGTTCGATCGAATACCTATGACATGGGAAGAAATCCAAATAAGGCGTGATAAAATCAATTATGCCTCAAATTGGGCGAAGATAATGAATGGTTGTTATTTGAAGTATCGAGAACTGATACAAAGAATATAAAAGAAGTAAATTCTTCAAAATATCAATCATACAAAGAATGGCTTATCAAAGAAGTTCATCCTTTGGACACAGAATACATAAACTCGAAGATAGATGAAAAATTTGAAGAAGTTGCAAAGTCAATGAAGGTAGAATTGAAGGAAGAAATTTTAAAAGAATTACAATTATAAATGAATGAAAATTTTGAAGAGCTAAATTAAAAATATGATTTCACCATTTCTGAGACAGACCATATGGACATTGCCGGGCACGGGCAACCAATAGAATAAAAGAAGGCAAGATAATAATCGAATATATTCAAATATGAATTGATATGAATATCAATTATTCGGGAGCGGAGGACCTATACCCGAACATTGATAGAATTCAAAATATTGATAAGGTATTATCAATAATATGGGCAGGGTAGACCCATACCCAAAAAATAAAATAAATAAATAAATAAAATAAATAAATGAAGGTAGCAAGAATAATTATGCAAGAAGCAGCCAAGCAACATCCGTATCAGGAAAGGTCAAGGAAAGGAGTTAAGCTAAACTCCTCATTCAAGACAAGACCCTTCATCCAAGTTGCATGAAGACAATATTCTGCCATGCATGGATGACTCATGTCCCGGTGCATGCAAGGCTTTGGAGTATAAATCATGACAAGAGTTGCAATAGAGAAAAGAGCGTCAGTCTGGACAAAATCATCTGTCAAGACAAAGATTCCAGTCTGGACAAAATTCTCAGTTTAGACAAAATTCTCAGTCTAAACAAAAATATCAGTCTAGCATCGGAGTCACACAAGACTTGATGTTGCAAACACTAAGGCACTTGAGCGGTGCATAAGGCGTGTCAAGAAACGGTATGCTCCAGGCTCCAGCTATGACGTAGATGAATAAAGAAGGGAGCGTCCAACATCCGTCACGCGCTATAAAAGGAGAAGGACTGAGCGCTAAGACAAACACACACACACACAAACACAAGACTCCAAAGCATCTCAGCACCAGAGCACCACATCCCTCACTCTCCTTAGTAGTAGTAGTAGTAGTAGTAGTAGTAGTAGTAGTAGTAGTAGTAGTAGTAGTAGTAGTAGTAGTAGTAGTAGTAGTAGTTGTTGTTGTTGTTGTTGTTGTTGTTGTTGTTGTTGTTGTTGTTGTTGTTGTTGTTGTCGTAGTAGTAGTAGCCATCTCCAGTTTGTAATAAGCCTTTGAGGCATTGTATCATCCAGTGGTGGAGGTAGGCAGAAGGTAGTCTTCTTTTCTCTTTGTAATCCCTTCGGGGTCTCCCGAAAACGAAATCCGTATGTAAATTATGTTGTCGAAATGAAGTAGTTTTGGGCTTCACTTGGTTTTTATATTATGAATTTATAAGATGAGTTCTTACGCTAGGGATCCTATAGGAGAAACCTCTGCCGGTAGTTCTCTGTTTAGCCGATGTGTGGCGTTTGAATAAGAACCTTGTGGCCGTAGAGAAGTGTTCCCTTCGGGTGGAACTGCCTGGGAAGACGGTAGGAATTTATCGCATAAATTCGCAATACAAACATCAAGTGAAAGAACTTAGCTGCTTCCGAAGCAACATAGTGATAAATACGGAGAGTACCGAGTAGGATTAACACTACTGCTGCATGATAACCCACAAGTATAGGGGATCGTTTGTAGCCTTCTTCGATAAATAAGAGTGTCGAACCCAACGAGGAGCTAAAGGCAGAACAAATATTCCCTCAAGTTCTATCGACCACCGATACAACTCTACGCACACTTGATGTTTGCTTTACCGAAAACAAGTATGAAACTATTTTGTAGGTGTGATGATAGAACTACTTTGCAAGAATAAAACTAGAAGTATTTTGCAAGATAATAAAAGTTAGGTGATTAGAAAAAGGGTTTGTGTCAACAAGAAAGTTATTTGTCCCTAGGCAGTCGATAACAAGTACCGGTAATCATTCTTGTAATTTTATATGAGGGAGAGGCATGAGCTAACATACTTTCTCTACTTGGATCATATGCACTTATGATTGGACCCCTAGCAAGCATCCGCAACTACTAATGATCATTAAGTTCGTGAAACCCAACCATAGCATTAAGTATCAAGTCCTCTTTACTCCCATACGTCATACCCCACTTACTCGGGTTTAAGCTTCTGTCACTCTCGCAACCCACCATAAGCGAACCATGAACATATTGCAACACCCTACAGCGGGGGCCCCTCACGTTTGCGCAAGAACGGAGGGCACCGTAGGATAGCACCATAAATAAAATATACAATCATACCAACCAAGATCACGATTAACCCACAGGAGAAAACGGATCTACTCAAACATCATAGGATAACCAAATATCATTGGGAAATAATATATGGAGTTGAGCACCATGTTTAAGTAGAGATTACAGCGGGGAGAAGAGGTGTTACACCGCTGCATAGAGGGGGAGAAAGTTGGTGTTGACGGTAGCAAGATTGTTGATGTAGATCGCCGTCCCGATCGTTGCCCCGACGGCACTTCGGTGCCACCGGAAGCGAGGGGGAGAGCCCCCCTCCTTCTTCTTCTTCCTTGGCCTCCCCCCTAGATGGGAGGAGAGTTCCCCCTCTAGTCCATGGCCTCCATGGCGGTGGAGGGGCGGGAGCCCCTCCGAGATCGGATCTCCCAGTCTGTTCTCTTCTATTTCGCGTTCCCCTGATCTGGCCGAAAACCGTTTCTTATATTCCGGGAGATCCGTAACTCCGATTGCGTTGAGATTTTAACATGATTTTTTTTTCCGTTTATAAGCTTCCTTGCGCTCGAAGTAGAGCTCTAACCGATGTTCGAGGAGGGCACAACCCACCACCACGTGCCAGGGGCCTCTAGCGCACCCTGGTGTCTTGTGGGCTGTGTGGGCCTCCGTTTGCGGTGATTCCAACTCCCAAAAATCACATATATTCCAAAATAATTCTCCATAAAATTTTATTGCATTTGGACTTCATTTGATATGGATTTTCTGTGATACAAAAAACATGCAAAAAAACAGGAACTGACACTGGGCACTAGATCAATAGGTTAGTCCACTAAATCATATAAAAAGTTGCCAAAAGTGTATTAAAGTTGTGTAATATTGGCACGAAACAATAAAAAATTATAGATACGACGGAGATGTATCACTGCATACCCGTAGGCCGTCTCGTTGGTTTCGCCAACCCATAAAAGATCCTGCATATACACGTAAAATATAATAATTAGTAAATTAAATTAATTATGAATTATTTAATTAAATAATTTTAATATTAAATAATTTAAAAAAAATTAAATTACCTAAGTACTAAATAATTTCGTATTTGCATATTGTTTAGATATTGTAGAATTTAATAAAATAATTTTATTTTAATTAATATATTTGTGTGTAATATATTAAATTAAAATAATCTTAAAAATTTCTAACAATATGCAAACTACAAAATTATTTAGTACTTAGGTAATTAAAAAATTTTGAAACTATTTTAATATTAAAAATTATTTAATTAACAGATTCGTAATTAATTTGCTAATTTTACGCGTATGTGCAGGATCTTTACGGGTTGGCGAAACCAACGAGACAGCCTACGGGTATGCAGCAGTTGTGTTAATCCTACTCGGTACTCTCTGTATTTATCACTATGTTGCTTCAGAAGCAGCTAAGTTCTTTCACTTGATGTTTGTATTGCGAATTTACGCGATAAATTCCTACCATCTTCCCAGGCAGTTCCACCCGAAGGGAACACTTCTCTACGGCCACAAGGTTCTCATTCAAACGCCACACATCGGCTAAACAGAGAACTACCAACAGAGGTTTCTCCTATAGGATCCCTAGCGTAAGAACTCATCTCATAAATTCATAATATAAAAACCAAGTGAAACCCGACACTACTTCACTTCGACAACATAATTTACATACGGATTTCCCTTTCGAGAGACCCCGAAGGGATTACAAAGAGGAAAGAAGACTACCTTCTGCCTACCTCAACCACTGGATGATACAATGCCTCAAAGGCTTATTACAAGTGGAGATGGCTACTACTACTACTACTACTAAGGAGAGTGAGGGATGTGGTGCTCTGGTGCTGAGATGCTCTAGAGTCTGGTGTTGTGTGTGTGTGTCAGCGCATAGTCCTCCTCCTTTTATAGTGCGTGAGGGATGCTGGACGCTTCCTTCTTTATTCATCTGCATCATAGCTGGAGCCTGGAGTATGCCGTTGCTTGGCATGCTTTATGCACCGCTAAAGTGCCTCAGTGTTTGCAACATCAAGTCTTGCGTGACTCTAATGCTAGACTGATGTTTTTGTCTAGACCAAGAATTTTGTCTAGACTGAGAATTTTGTTCAGACTGGAATATTTGTCTTGACTAGAATATTTGTCTTGACAGATGATTTTGTCTAGACTGACGTTCTTGTCTCTATTGCAGCTCTTGTCATGAGATATAATTCCAAGCCTTGCATGCACCGTGATATGAGTCATCTATGCATGGTTGAATATTGTCTTCATGCAACTTGGATGAAGGGTCTTGTCTTTGAATGAGGAGTTTAGCTTAACTCCTTTCCTTGACCTTTGCTGATACGGATGTTGCATGCATGCTTCTTGCATAATTATTTTTGCAACCTTTTTTTTGGTATGGGTCTACCCCGCCCATATTATTGATAATACCTTATCAATATTTCAAATTCTATCAATGTTCGGGTATAGGTCCTCCGCGCCCGAATAATTGATATTCATATCAGTTCATATTCGAATATATTCGATTATTATCTTGCCTTCTTTTATTCTATTGGTTGCCCGTGCCCGGCAATGTCCATATGGTCTGTCTCAGAAATGGTGAAATCATATTTTTGATCATGTTCTTTCTTTAGCTCTTCAAAATTTTCATTCATTTCTGATCGTAATTCTTTTAAAATTTCTTCCTTTAATTCTGCCTTCATTGACTTTGCAACTTCTTTAATTTTTTCATCTATCTTCAAGTGTATGTATTCTCCGTCCAAAGGATCAACTCCTTTGATAAGGCATTCTTTGTATGTCTCATATTTAGGGGACTCTTCTTCTTTAACCTTCTGGGAGCTTGATGCCTCTCCCTTTGTATATTTAGGAAGTGATAGAGTGGTTATATTGCTACTTATGCCTCTCCGTCTTTCGATATATTCTTTGGCTTTTGGGTCTATATAATAATCTTGCCCAATTAGGTCTCTTGCCCATTTTAGGGCCTCATTGTAATCATCATATTTTTTCCATGATAAGTCTTCCTTCCTTCTTTCGCCTTGCCTCAAATTTCTCTTTTAAAACATCTTCAAAGCTCATATATATTCCTGGCTTATTTCCATCAAATATTATATATAGAGTCTTTTCTTTTTGCATTTCCTTTTTTGCTGCTTTGGGGGTGCCTTGATTCAATGCATTAAAGTATTCAGCTAGTCTATTAAGGATTGCCAGCATGTAACCTTTGTCTTCTCTTTTATTGGTGTATTGATACCAGAAATTATCTAGTATGCACCTCTGGGTGTCATTAATATTTATATGACTTTTGGGCTTGAAGTTGAATGTGTCTGGTGCAAATACTTTGAGCTTATTCTCTTCTCCAAATATGTATGCTTCATATCCTCCAGGAAGCGATCCTTTCTTCATTGCTCATTTAGTATTTAGCTTCTCCAAAATCTGGACTAGTAGCTGTAGAATCGTGTTATTCTGCCTTATAATTATTCTGCAATCTTCTTTCGGTGAATCGTGATCTGAAAATTCGATAGGAGGTGTTAAGTACTTCTCTACTTCTTTTAATGCTTGTTTATATTCACTCATACAAATTATGATACGACTAGAGTCTTTACTTCTTGTATTAATTTTTTAACTTCAAGTATATCGCGTCTTATTTCAGTACCTGATAATGAATCTTTACTCTTATTTATGACACCACTTAGATTCTTACCTAAGGATAAAACTTCTTCTTTAATATAGTCGTTGTTCTTACAAATTATAAGATTTCTTCCTTTCGCTTCTTCTAATTTCTGTAGAACTAGATCAATATTATTATTCAAGCCTGCGTATTTTTCTACTAACTTATGGTGTTTCTTTAACAGGTTTTCAAATTTTTGGTCTAAATTATCTTGCCTTTTCCCCCAAGATATATAAAAGTTATGAATGAGGTCGACAATTAAATTTAGTTGGCTATGAGTAGTATGCCACGTATGTTCTTCAGAAGGATTTATTCTGCACCGTATGCTAATATTTTCTTTAGTAGATATCAGTCTACCTGTACTAATTTTTAAATTCAAATACTTTAGTCTTTCAATGATTAAAACTCTGGCTCAGATACCAACACACAAAATATATTAATTAAAATAAAATTATTATATTAAATTCTACAATATCTAAACAGTATGCAAATACGAAATTATTTAGTACATAGGTAATTTAATTTTTTTGAAATTATTTAATATTAAAATTATTTAATTAACTAATTCATAATTAATTTATTTTACTAATTATTATATTTTACGTGTATATGCAGGATATTTTATGGGTTGGCGAAACCAACGAGACGGCCTACGGGTATGCAGCTGTTGTGTTAATCCTACTCGGTACTGTCCGTATTTATCACTATGTTGCTTCAGAAGCAGCTAAGTTCTTTCACTTGATGTTTGTATTGCGAATTTATGCGATAAATTCCTACTGTCTTCCCAGGCAGTTCCACCCAAAGAGAACACTTCTCTACGGCCACAAGGTTCTCATTCAAACGCCACACATCGGCTAAACAGAGAACTACCGGCAGAGGTTTCTCCTATAGGATCCCTAGCGTAAGAACTCATCTTATAAATTCATAATATAAAAACCAAGTGAAACCCGAAACTACTTCATTTCGACAACATAATTTACATACGGATTTCCCTTTCGGGAGACCCCGAAGGGATTACAAAGAGAAAAGAAGACTACCTTCTGCCTACCTCCACCACTGGATGATACAATGCCTCAAAGGCTTATTACAAACTGGAGATGGCTACTACTACTACGGAGGACAGTGAGGGATGTGGTGCTCTGGTGCTGAGATGCTCTGGAGACTGGTGTTGTGTGTGTGTGTGTGTCAGTGCTCAGTCCTCCTCCTTTTATAGCGCGCGAGGGATACTGGACGCTCCCTTCTTTATTCATCTGCGTCATAGCTGGAGCCTGGAGCATACTGTTGCTTGACACGCCTTATGCACCGCTCAAGTGCCTCAGTGTTTGCAACATCAAGTCTTGCGTGACTCCGATGCTAGACTGATATTTTTGTTTAGACCGAGAATTTTGTCTAGACTGAGAATTTTGTCCAGACTGGAATATTCCAGTCAAGACTTGATGTTGCAAACACTAAGGCACTTGAGCGGTGCATAAGGGGTGTCAAGCAACGGTATGCTCCAGGCTCCAGCTATGAAGCAGATGAATAAAGAAGGGAGCGTCCAGCATCCCTCGCGCACTATAAAAGGAGGAGGACTGAGCACTGACACACACACACACACACACACACACACACACACACACACACACACACACACACACACACACACACACACACCACCACCAGTCTCCAGATCATCTCAGCACCAGAGCACCACATCCCTCACTCTCCTCCTCCGTAGTAGTAGCCATCTGCAGTTTGCAATAAGCCTTTGAGGCATTGTATCATCCAGTGGTGGAGGTAGGCAGAAGGTAGTCTTCTTTTCTCTGTGTAATCCCTTTGGGGTCTCCCGAAAGGGAAATCCGTATGTAAATTATATTGTCAAAATGAAGTAGTTTCGGGTTTCACTTGGTTTTTAGATTATGAATTTATAAGATAAGTTCTTACGCTAGGGATCCTATAGGAGAAACCTCTGCCGGTAGTTCTCTGTTTAGCCGATGTGTGGCGTTTGAATGAGAACCTTGTGGCCGTAGAGAAGTGTTCCCTTCGGGTGAAACTGCCTGGGAAGACGGTAGGAATTTATCGCATAAATTCGCAATACAAACATCAAGTGAAAGAACTTAGCTGCTTCTGAAGCAACATAGTGATAAATACGGAGAGTACCGAGTAGGATTAACACAACTGCTGCATACCCGTAGGCCGTCTCGTTGTTTACGCCAACCCATAAAAGATCCTGCATATGCACGTAAAATATAATAATTAGCAAATTAATTATGAATTACTTAATTATATAATTTTTAATATTAAATAATTTTTAAAATTTTAAATTACCTAAGTACTAAATAATTTTGTAGTTTGCATATTGTAGAATTTAATATAATAATTTTATTTTAATTAATATATTTTGTGTGTTGGTATCTCTGCCAGAGTTTTAATCATTGAAAGACTAAAGTACTTGAATTTAGAAGTTAGTAGAGGTAGACTGATCTCTACCAAAGAAAATATTAGCATACGGTGCAGAATAAATCCTTCTGAAGAACATACGTGGCATACTACTCATAGCCAACTAAATTTAGTTGTCGACCTCATTCATAACTTTTATATATCTTGGAGAAAAAGGCAAGATAATTTACACCAGAAATTCGAAAATCTGTTAAAAGAACACCATAAGTTAGCAGAAAAATACACAGGTTTGAATCATAAAATTGATCTAGTTCTACAGAAATTAGAAGAAGCGAAAGGAAGAAATCTTATAATTTGTAAGAACAAAGACTATATTAAAGAAGAAGTCTTATCCATAGGAAAGAATCTAAGTGGTGTCCTAAATAAAAGTAAAGATTCATTATCAGGTGCTGAAATAAGACGCGATATACTTGAAGTTAAAAAGTTAGTACTAGAAGTAAAGACTTTAGTCGTATCATAATTTGTATGAGTGAATATAGCCAAGCATTAAAAGAAGTAGAAAAATACTTAACACCTCCTGTCGGATTTTCATATCACGATTCGCCAAAAGAAGATTCCAGAATAATTATAAGGCAGAATAACACAATTCTAAGCTACTAGTCCAGATTTTGGAAAAGCTAAATACTAAACGAGGTAACAACGAGTTGATATTATCTTCATCCGGAATAGTCTCATCCTCTAAAAATATTAATTCTGAAAAATGGAAATATCTAAAAGCCTCTCTAGAAGAGACAAGACCATCCAGTTAATAAGGCAAGATTCTAGGCCGCTAACCATGATGAATAGGATATCATGCAGAAGTGACAACATAGATAATTTAGAAGAGGTTATAGATATGGAACACGAATTACAAAGATACCAGAGAGACACGTTAAGAAAAATAAGACCGCAACAGGTATATCACATGGGCATATTTGAAAGTAAAAGCAGATTATACAGAATATCTAAAGAAGTAAAATAAAGTGTGTTAACGCATCCAGTTGATTTAAGAATAGTTAGCAAAAATATTGAGAATGAACTCAAATATTGAGGTTATAAATATATTCACCAAGGTATGTATATTATAGGAGTTAAAGGAATGACAAGAAAGAAATTAGGAACGAAGGTATTAATTACATTACTTGATAAAAGATGGGAGTCGGTAGACAAAGCATCATTAGGCTTTATGGAAGGAGATATGAATGAAAATAGATTAATAACATATATAGCTCCAGACTTAATGATGCCTGTAAAAGAATTTATTGAAAAGATGAGCTTTGGTTTTCAAACCAAAGGATATGAAGATTTTAAAGGAACAAATTTGTTAGTAAGCATTGAATTCATAGGAAGACTCACTAATAAGAGTAGCTCTAGAGATAAAGTAAACGTAAATGACGTGATAGAAAGAATGCAATCTAAAGGCATAAAATTTATGAGCCCTCTTAAAATTGGTTCTGAAGAGAGAGCAGGAGAGGAATGGAATATAAGCGAATTAATAGAAAAGAAAGAGTTGAAGCAGCCAGAAAATTATATAAGCTATCAAAATAGCGAAGGAAGTAGTAGCATTAGATTCATGAACTATAAATCCGTAGCCTTAGACGAAATAGAACCTCTTATGTCAAAAATAGAGAGTAGTGATAGGAAGAATAAAGGAGTAAAAGAATGCATGAAAAAGGCAGACTTAGAAGATGAATTAAAGCATTGGGAAGAAAAATTAAAACGTATAAAGTAGGAATATAATAATTCAATGACATCAGACTGGCCTAAAATAAGAGAAAGATAATTATTCTTTATTAGAGAAATTTTGAGAATAAAAAGATTAATAAAGGATAAAAAACCATTTATTACTAACCCAGTGGTGCCAGGGGATAATATTAAACGCGAAGAAAATATTAATGTTAAGAATAAAACTGAAAGTCATAAGGAGAAAGCCATAAGTGAAGAAGATCAATGGGATATCAATAATAAGCTATTATTAGAAAGTTATGAAGAAGAAGAAGAAGAACCATGGGATGAATATCAAGATAAAAATTATATTGATTCTGAGCAAAATGCTGATTTTATAAACTCGTTAGATGACGAAAGTCTGCATAATTTAGAAAATGCGATGGAAGCCATGGAAGTAGATTTAGGTGGTCATAAAAGAAGAAGAGGATATGGCGAGTCTTCTGTAAAGAGAGAAGGAGAAAGAGAGAGACCTACTCGATCAGCTGGAAAATGGCCTCCTGAAAAGGACGATTATCAACCTACACATATCCCTGGACAATATACATTTATGGGTTCTAAAAGAAGAGGTTTTGAAAGAGTAGTGCAGTTCCCAAATTCTAGGAATGATGGGGCTATTCTAAATTTAGCAGCCCATGAGCCGGTAGATTGGCCAAATATAATTAGTGTGTGGAAAGGAGTAATAGTCCAAAAATATATACAAAACCAATGTAATATAGGGAATAAGGTGGAAGATATGATAACATATCTTGAAACATTTTTAGGAGAATCCGTAAAAATATTATGGGAACAATGGGTAGAGACATATCCCGATCAATATGAAGAACTAAAAAGAGCTGGAAGTAATCCTAATAACTTTGCCAATGTCATATCAAATATGGTCATAGCAGAATATCCATAATTGGGTCATACCACATTGCAAAATGAAAGGTTGAGAGAAATAGAAAAATTAACTTTAACAAGTTGGAAAGGTATAAAAGAATTGTCTCAACATTATTTATACAATGCTACCACAACTAAGCAAGGCTATAATAAAGGTGTGGTTGAAAGGTATTTTAATAAATTACCAGACCCCTTAGGATCAATAATATTTGAAGAATATAAGAAAGATACTGCGGGTATAGACATAAATATATCCCAAGCTATAACTTTCGTGTCTAAACATCTAAGAAAGGTATGTACAAGTATACATGCCCAGAGGTCTATGAAGAAATCAGATTATAATTTCTGCAATGAAATCGTCCAAATACCACTAACATATGGCGAAGAAAGACACAAGAATAAAAAATATTATAAACTACAAAGAGATAATAGAAATTTCAGAACAAAGAAAAGATATTTCTTACGAAGATCGGATAATAGAGCCCCATTCTTGCATAAGAGAAATGTTAGAAGATATAATCCTAGAAAATCCTACGATAAAACTTGTAGGTGTTTCATATGCAATTCACCTGATCATTTAAGTAAAACTTGCCCTAATAAAGATCAGAAGAGGTACTCTAGTAAATATGAAGAACAAGAGAGAGTATTAATTATAGATAGTGTCAATGAGAATATATTAGTATGTGATGATGAAATAAAAGATGACGAGTCAATATACTCCATTATAGAAATAGATGAAATAGAAAATGAAGAGTTAGAAGAAGAATCTAGTGAAGATGAAATAGATTTAATAGATGATTTATCAGGACTAAAAGTAGAGATGATGAACCAAGTAGATTGTGAACATGATTGGATCAGGGAAAAAGGTGATTATAATATAAAATGCGCCTTTTGCATATATTACCCCAGTCAAGAGAATAGGTATACATGTAGTTTATGCTTAAGACAAGCTTGTAACTCATGCTTAAAATCTATGAATCAAAAGTGGAGACAAGAAATAGAATATGAACCTGAGGATAGAATATTATCTAGCAGAGTTAGAAATCTAGAAAATAGGTTAAATATACTAGAAACAGAGTTAGAAAAAATTATGGATAAGTTAGAAGTAAAAGAAGTAATATAACTGGAATAGAGGAACAGATAATAACAGAAAGAGATAAAATATTAGAACCAAATAAATTGCAAGAACCACATAAATAGCAAGATAGGTTCCACCAGAACATGGAAGACAACATAACAGAGAATAGATATAAAGTCATACATGAACATATTAAAGGCAAATAAAATAGTTTACCTAACTTATTTCTCTGATCATCATTTCTACAGGAATGAAAAGAAATACACTTGCAGGAGGAAGTGAAAGCTACATATATGGAAATAACACTAGATTAAGGATATTGCCGCCAAATACATTCAATTTCAAACCAAAAGATCGTATCCATGTTGATGATATGGAAAGATGCTTATTGGAGATTAAGGACATAATCAGAAGACAAGAAAAAGGTTATATGCAATCTAATATCAATACCCCTGCAGTATACTTTACACCCAGACCAACATATATTATGTTCGATGGAATACCTATGACATGGGAAGATATCCAAATAAGGCGTGATAAAATCAAGGACGCGATTAACTTCCGTACGGCAGGAAGTTAGCGATAGGTGTGGACGATCGCGATCCAGTTCTCCCGTCCGGCCGCGATCGAACTTCTGTGCTCAATCCCATCACTTTTTCCACTTCCTTATTTATTTTCTGGCGTGGTAAATAAACGTGGTAAAAAATTGTAAGAGGTGGGAGTCGAACTCACTACCTCTTGGTCCATTATAGGTTGTCATATCCACCTGGTCTAGCTTCAAGTTGTGATTATAAAGAATGTCGATAAATATTTGTACTTCTACATACGCGACCAGAAAAACAAGCCATTTTTATTTCTTTGTTTTTTACTAATGTTTTTCCTTTTGTACATGGTAATTCATGCATCACAGACCTGATAACTCACGCACAAACGGTAATTTTTTGACCCTAGGTAAAAAAAATTGTTGTAATACACTCTGATAACTTAAATGTAAAAGAGCATGGTAATTATACGCCACGAACTTGATAACTCACTCACAAACATCATGGTAACTTTCGCTCCGAAGAAAAAATGTTGTTGTAGCACATCCCAATAATTTATCTGTAAAAAAGAGCATGATAATTTATACGCCATGAATCTGATAACTCACGCATAAACACGGTGGTAACTTTTTTGACCACATGAAAAAAAGAGTTGTTGTAACACCCAACAAATTCTCTATAAAAAACATGGTAGTATATACGCCACGAACCTGGTAATTCACTCACGAACACTGTTGTCCTTATATTACCATGCTATCAGGTCTGTATTATGTTTTGAACAACCGTTTTTTCTTGTATTAAAGTTATCAGCATGTTTGTACCTAAATTATCAGGTCTGTTGTCCTAATATTACCAAGCTATTTATACAGAAGTTATCGCGGATGTGTCTTCAAACATTTTTTTCCCAGATAAAAATTATCAGGGTGTTTGTACCTAAGTTATCATAATGTTTGTACATAAGTTATCATGTTAGCAGTGCATAAAATATCATGCTATTTACACAGAAATTGGTAAGGGTACGTTTCAAGCAACCCTCGTGTCGAAAATGTTACCACCATGTTTCTATCTAAATTATCAGGGTTGCGGTGCACAAATTATCATTTCATTTATACAAAAGTTATCGGATTTGTGTTTTTCAAAGGGAAAATTTCCCTAGTCAAAGTTATCAGCTCTAATGTGCGTATATTACCGCGCTATTTGCACATAAGTTATCAGGGGTATGGTTTTCAAAAAAAAATATCTCTGGGTCAAAAAAGAGTTACCACAGTGTTTTTACGTGAGTTATCAGCTCTGTTGTGTGTGTATTACCAACCTATTTACATAGAAGTTACCAAGGTTTGTTTTTCAATAAAATTTCCCTGGGTCAAAAGGTTACCATAGTATTTGTACGTGACTCATCACCTTTTTTTGCGGGAAAACTTCCAATCTATTCATCTTCAATCATGGCAGTACAACAAACACCAGAAATAAAAATTACATCCAGATCTGTAGACCACCTAGCGACGACTACAAGCACCGAAGCGAGCTGAAGGCGCGCCACCGTCATCGCCCCTCCATCGCCGGAGTCGGGCACAACTTGTTGTAGTAGACCGTCGGGAAGTCGTCGTGCTAAGGTCCCATAGGACCAGCACCACAGAACAACAACCGCCGCCGATGAAGAATAACATAGGCCGGAAGGATCCAAACCAAAGACACACGAACGTAGATGAATATCGACGAGATCCGAGCAAATCCACCAAAGATAGATCTGCCGAAGATACACCTCCACACGCCCACCAACGATGCTAGAGGCACCGTCGGAACGGGGGCTAGGCGGGGAGACCTTTATTCCATTTTCAGGGAGCCACCGCCGTCTCGCCTTCCTGAGCAGGACACAAACCCTAACAAGATTGGAAAAAACGATTAAAAAAGGAGCCCTCCCGCCGGCCCTTGCCAGGATCCACCGCGCCTCCATGGCCGTAGGGCCACCAGAGACGAGGCGGACCTGCGCTGGCGCCGGCGAGAGGCACGAACCCTAACTTTCTTTCTTGGAGGAGGAGGAGGAGGCGGCTTAGACCTATATCTGCTAGGTACAGTTTGTGACTTATCACCTTTGTTGTGTCTATATTATCATGCTTTTTACACACAAGTTATCGGGCTACATTGATTTATACATTTTTTGGGTAAAAAAGGTACCATTGTGCCTGTACGCGATTTATCGGCTTTGGTGTGCGTATTTTCACAGAAGTTACCTGAGTATGATTTCAACAACTTTTATTCTAGGGCCAAAAACATGGAAGGTATATTACCATGGTTCATGTACGTGAGTTACCATGCTATTTAAGAAGCTTATGGAGAAAATCACAAAAAAAAAACTTTGCTACTACAGTTTATAAAAGGTCATGTACTGTGATACCATTTATTTCACAACAAGCACAACCTAGTGCGATGGTTGTTACAACAGCGTTGACGCCAGGAGTGCTAGCAGGAACCAGAGAAAAAAAACGCTGCACAGGAGTCGAGGGAACATGGGAAACTGCCTGAAAAAGCGGATCCGACGCAGTAGAGAAGTTAGCGGAACGTGGGAAACAACCCTGAAATTGTGGATTAGATCGAAATCCATGCGAGCGTACGATGTGAATCAAACAGCACAGAGGTCGTTCGGACCTGTTGCAATTTTCCTGCCGGCAGGAAAATAGCTTTCTCGTAAAATCAGTTATGCCTCAAATTGGGTGAAGATAATGAATGGTTGTTATTTCAAGTATCGAGAAATGATACAAAGCATATAAAAGAAGTAAATTCTTCAAAATATCAATCATACAAAGAATGCCTTATCAGAGAAGTTCATCCTTTGGACAGAGAATACATAAACTCGAAGATAGATGAAAAATTTGAAGAAGTTGCAAAGTCAATGAAGGCAAAATTGAGGGAAGAAATTTTAAAAGAATTACGATCAGAAATGAATGAAAATTTTGAAGAGCTAAAGAAAGAATATGATCAAAAATACGATTTCACCATTTCTGAGACAAACCATATGGACATTGCCGGGCACGGGCAACCAATAGAATAAAAGAAGGCAAGATAATAATCGAATATATTCGAATATGAATTTATATGAATATCAATTATTTGAGCGTGGAGGACCTATACACGAACATTGATAGAATTCGAAATATTGATAAGGTATTATCAATAATATGGGCGGGGTAGACCCATACCCCAAAAAAATAAATAAATAAATAAATAAATAAAGGTAGCAAGAATAATTATGCAAGAAGCATCCAAGCAACATCCGTATCAGGAAAGGTCAAGGAAAGGAGTTAAGCTAAACTCCTCATTCAAGACAAGACCCTTCATCCAAGTTGCATGAAGACAATATTCAGCCATGCATGGATGACTCATATCACAATGCACGCAAGGCTTGGAAGTATAAATCATGACAAGAGTTGCAATAGAGACAAGAGCGTCAGTCTGGACAAAATCATCTGTCAAGACAAAGATTCCAGTCAAGACAAAAGTTCCAGTCAAGACAAATATTCCAGTCTGGAGAAAATTCTTAGTCTAGACAAAAATATCAGTCTAGCATCGGAGTCACGCAAGGCTTGATGTTGCAAACACTGAGGCACTTGAGCGGTGCATAAGGCGTGTCAAACAACGGTATGCTCCAGGCTCCAGCTATGAAGCAGATGAATAAAGAAGAGAGCGTCCAGCATCCCTCGCGCGCTATAAAAGGAGGAGGACTGAGCGCTGAGACAATGTCATGCCCAATATGCGATCCTATCCGAGCGGAACTCGAAGGTCCCATCCAAAGATAGAGCCACATATTGAAACGCTTTTGCAAGGTGGATATCATTACATCGTACCATTACATAATAACTGGGGATACATACAAAGGCATATAAAGGCCACATGAATACATCAAACATCATACATAGGAACAACATCTGACTACGAATGAAACACAAACAGAAACTCAAACGACATCCACCCTGCTAGCCCAGGCTGCCGACCAGGAACCTATCCCCTGATCGAAGAAGAAGCAGAAGGACTCAAAAACAAGCAAGCATCGCTCTCACGTCGGATCATCGCATTACCTGTACCTGCAACTGTGGTTGTAGTAATCTGTGAGCGACGAGGACTCAGCAATCCCATTACCATGGGTATCAAGACTAGCAAAGCTTAATGGGTATGGAAAGGATAAGTGGTGAGGTTGCAGCAACACTAAGCATTGTATGGTGGCTAACTTACGAGTACCAGAGTAAGATGAGAAGCTACGCAAACAGTCGCAAACCAGTAATGATCAAGAAGTGATCCTGAACTACTTACGTTCAAACATAACCCCACCGTGTTCTCTTCTCGACTCACTCGAAAAGAGACAGTCACGGTTACACACGCGGTTGATGTATTTTAATTCGGATCTGGTGTCAAGTTCTCTACAATCGGATATTAAAAGTTCCCATCTGCCACATAACCACGGGCACGGCTCTCGAAAGTTTAAACCCTACAGGGGTGTCCCAACTTAGCCCATGACAAGCTCACGATCCGCGGAGACAATCCTCCATCGCGGAACACCCGATCAAACTCGGGATCCCGGTGCACAAGACATTTCGACAATGGTAAAACAAGTCCAGCAAGACCTCCTGGCATACCGACACCCTGATAGTAGCCGTGCGTATCTCGTCTCAGGCCACGACCGGATGAGCTAAGCTTACGGTTGGCTGAGACCCAAGTTGCCAAGGGGGCGCCGCAAGGTGCTCTAGTTTGGACCAGCGCTAGCAGCACTGGCCCCCTGTATTATGTTGAATAACGAACCTCGGGTAGCGCTAATTCCCTATGCGTCAAATTTATTATCCTGTTTAGTTATTATGTTGAGAAAATGGTAAAACCAATGTTGGGCCTTGCTGGAAGAGTTTTATTCAAAGCGAACTATCAAGAGGGGCCCATAAATCCTCACCGTGTTAGGGACGCAAAATCAAGGAACATAACACCGGTATGACGGAAACTAAGGCGGCAAGAGTGGAACAAAACACCAAGCAAAAGGCTAAGCCTTCCACCCTTTACCAAGTATATAGATGCATTAATTAAATAAGAGATATTGTGATATCCCAAGATATCCATGTCCCAACGTAGAACAAACTGCAACTGCACCTGCAACTAGCAACGCTATAAGAGGGGCTGAGCAAAGCGGTAACATAGCCAAACAACGGTTTGCTAGGATGGTAGAAAAGGTTAGAGGCTATCATGACAATTTGGGAGGCTTGATAAACAAGTGGTAGGTAGCGCGACATAGCGATAGCATCGAGACAACTAGCATAGCAAAGATAGTAGTGAGATTCAAGGTGACGGTCATCTTGCCTGAAATCCCGCTAGGAAGAAGATCGAGTCCATGAAGTAGACGAACCAATGTAGTCGAACGGATCCTCACAATCGCAACGCAACCGGAACTATCGAGAAGAAGCACAACCGGAAAGAAGCAAACAACATAGTAAACACACAACACATGAACAAGGCATGATGCACAACCAAGTATGATGCATGTCCGATTTAATGATTCATGGCATGGCAAAGTGCAACAAACAATACTACAAATTAAGTTGAGCTCAATATGCAACGGGTTGCATATTGACGAAACTCCACGCTCGAATTATTTAGTTCACTCTCGTTTATGTACCCATGAATATTAAATGTTGGTTAACATGGCAAGAGATGAAGAATAAGAAAACTACCTATCTAGGCCATTTAAATGAGGTCGGAAATAACAAACAACAATTCCGAAAAATCCTCATATGCAATATTCGAATTTGGTACTGTTCTGCCCTAAACCACAATTTTAATGTTGTTAAACAACAAATAAAGTGCACCATGTTAATCTATATATTTTTCTACCCCATTTACATATAAAGTTTATTTAATTCGGAGCTACGGTTATTTAGTTATGAAATAAACCATTTTAACATGTTATTATACAAATTAAATGCAAACATCAATTTAAACATTTCAAACATGGATAAAAGATGCAGATTATGAAAGTACAGGAAAATCTGAGCATTTTACATATATAACATGTTTTATTTGGATGCATGGACATTTAGTTATGAGCATTTTAAAATGATGACATTTACTTTAAATATGCATGCACTGGATATATGACAAAATCACAGAATGAAAAAAAAACATCTGCGGGCCGAATGCGACGCACTGTGCAAGCCCAGCAGCAGATCTGGCCCGAAGCGGATGTGGTGTGCAAAATAACAGGAAACAGAGCAAAAAATGGGGCGGCTGGGACTCAAACCCCAGACCCCTCGAATGAATAGTGGCTACTCGAATGAATAGTGGCTAGCCGTGTGTTTGTGATGCAAACGTAGGTCGGCAGAGAAATAAACCATTTGCTCACCGCGACCAGGACCAAAACTGAAGCGTGCGCACGGGGACTCGCCGGCGACGAGAGCCAACAGCAACAGCTGCTGTGGTTGCAGAGGACCGCCGGGGGTGCGGAAAACGTGCCAGGGTGCGTGTGGTGGAGCAACGACGCGAGGGTGTGGGTGTGGATGCGCAAGGCGGGGACGAGCGGCTGCTGCTCGCTGGTGTCGATGGTGACGAGCAAGGCAGCGACCTTGGTGGATGCAGAGATGCAGCGGGGGTGCGGAATAGGCTTGCGGTGGCCGTGGTGGGATGTGTGTGATATGCAGGAAGGGCGTGAGCGCGTGGAGCTGTGGTTGCGTGCGCGTGCACATGCGTGCAAAGAAACCGAGGAGGCAGAGCCACCTCACCGGACTTGCCTTCCGACGTGCTCGGGAAGCAAGGGCCGGCCATGTCAAGAAGCGGCACTGAGCTGCTGCTCCCTGGATGGAGCATACAGGGCGATGGGTCGTGATGCGTGTGTGTGAGCACGCGTGTACACAAGCGGGGTGAGCTCCAGGAACTCGTCCATGGCGGACATGGCGTCAGCTTGCTCGGGAAGAGGACTACGGCGACGGAAATGAATCGGAGAGGGGATGGGAGGAGCGGCTGCTCACCGAGGGGGTGCTGCTGAAGTTGTACGAGGTTGACAGAGATCGAAGACGGCGGGAGGATGCGCTGACCAGTGCTGTCCCTGAAGTAGCAGGAAGCAGGGGAGGAAGAGAACGACGGGGAGGTAGCCGGACTTGGTGATCCTTGGGCGTGGCTCGACGTCAGAATGGATCCGGGGCAGCGTGGCGGTGTTTGGGGACGCAGAAGGGAGGCCGGCGAAGGACTAGGCCGGCGACGAGCTCGTGGCCGCAGCGGCCATGACTTCTGGAGGCGCGGAAGCAGGTGCGTGGGTGCCCCCTTACCTGTGGCAGTGGCGCGGAGGGGAAAGGAGGGAGGAGGAGGAACCCTAGGGCGGAGGCTGCGGGATTTATAGGAGGGGACGTGGCTCGGCTGGCTGCCTCGGTGGCCATGTGTGCTCCTCCTCTGCTTTTACTGTGAGGGGGAGGTGGCCTGAGGAGGAAGAAAAAGGTGCAAAGGGAGAGGCTGGCAGGTGGGGTCGAAGGGTGCCACGGTGGAGAATTACCAGGGGAGAGGGAAAGAGTCCAACGACTGGGCTTGAACAGGAGGAGGAGGCCCAAGTACGCTGCTGGGAGGCCCCTTCCCTTTTCTTTCTTTTCTGAAAGTTTGAATTCCCAGGTTCAGAAAAGGAAAAGGCCAGGGGTTTAGGTGATAAATTAAGAATAAGTAAGAATAAATTTGGAACCCTGGATTTATGTAGGATTTGAATAAAGTGCTCTGGCTTTTTTAGAAGGCAGAAAAATAATTAGAGTTTGAATTATTCTCAAACTTTAATCATTTTTGAACCTGACCAAAACAACTTCAAATGCGATAAAATCTGACAGAGAGGGTGTAGGCAAGAGGCAAGATTTTTAGGGAAAGAATGAACATTAAAGGAGAAGGGAGAAATGGCACTTGCAAAATAAAAGAAAGGAGAAGGAAGGGAGAGGTGATGATGCATGGGCATGGTTTGAGAGAGAGATGACAAAGAATGATGCTCACACACATCATAACAACAACACACCACATAAGGATGAATGAAATGCACATGGCAACAACATGATGATTACCACAAGGTATATGATTAGCATGCAAAATGACAAGAGGCAATGCAATATGGCAATGATGGGCATGACAATGCAATATAACCAAATGAGATGAGCATGGTGCAAGAAGCAAAGATATGACAAGGCACTCAACATGATCATGGCATCAACATAGAGGAATAAAATATGCAAAATAATTATGATAATGCAACAAACAAAATAAACACACGATAACAACGAAAAGAAAAGGAAGGCATCTGGAGCATCGGTCTCGGGGCGTTACAACTCTCCTCCACTAACAGAAGATCTCGTCCCAAGATCTTAAGAACGAGATGGAAGAGAAAGAGGATAAGGTTAAATAAGAGCGCAAGAGAGAAGATGAACAAAGTCAAGAGCACTCAGGTAGATAAGAGGAACGACGATTATGACAAGAATCGAAAGCTCAAGGAACAAGATAAACTCTGAAACCACTCCGGTTAGAACAAGATAGAAAAGGAATAAGAACGAAGGAATTCGGATAGCGTCCGAGTAGAAAAGGAAAGCAGAGATTGGCAAGAAAAAGGACTTCAAAAGAGGACTTGACACTCCAGTAAAATGGATAAGCAAGGATTAAACTAGATGATGGGCGAAAAGAGCAACATCACGGTGCCTCCGGAACGGGAGAATAGAAGGTAAATCATTGGAAGGAAAAGAAAGGGGAAAACAAAAGACAACTTCCACCGTAATAGAATTGAGAGGCATCCTTGCAAGGAAGGATTTAACGGAGTTGTTGGAAATTCAACAACGAAAGAATAAGCTTGTTGTGGGCTTATGGAAAACATCTCAAAATTATGAGGTGATAACCGGCCACAAACAGAAATGATTGTTTGAGAGGATTGAAAAGATGCAAAACACCACATCAAAGAGAAAGCGAGAATGAATTTCACTTCTGCATGCAAGAAGAAGAATAGTTGAACTCCAACAAGAATCTTGACGGACTTGAAGAATGAATTAAATCCTTGACGAGAATGAGTTAAAACCTTTATGAACCACCATGAAGAACTCCGGTAAACAAAAGGATTAAAGAAACGAATGTTGAAAAGAACAATATGAAGCCTTGAGATGATTTAGATTGAGCTTCGCAACGAGACAAGCGAGAAAACTTGGAACTCCGGAAAAGAAAAGATGAACAACTTAGAACCGAGAAATTATTCATCATGAAAAATTTCTGAAGGAAGGAATTAATCAACTTGATGAAAGAAGAATAAGAATTATGTTATGCTTATCCTCCATCAATTAAATTGATGAAAAGCAATGGATTTGCATACTACTTATTCGCGTTGAAAATGATTAAAAGAGATATAGCGCGAACTTGGGAAGGTCTTCATGCACCACCGGTAGGATTGGAAGAACGAATGAATTGATATGATAAGAACGGAAGTGAAAATCTTAAATGAACCACCTGGCAATCAAAACGAACGAAGAGAAGAGAACGAGTCACCGGGAAGAATTAAAAGAATAAATATACTTGAGGGGATTCAGATACAAGAGAATGAAGAGATCACAAGCTGATTAAAGAAAATTTGAACGAAGCAATCGAAGAATTTGAGAACGCGAAAAGAATGTCGTGAATGAAGAATTCTTCTGAAGTGACGGCCTCCGGAGGATCGAAAAGGAAAGGACTCATGAAATGCCGCGGATGAGTATGAAATGATTCTCATAATCGAAAACAATTATGAGTATGGCATGAATCTAGAACCATGAATCTTCGAGAGAACGGACAAGATTTTTAGGAAAACTCTCTTTGGCCTTCAAAGCTGAGAATGACGACGATCTAGAAATGTTGAGCTGAAGTTGAAAAGAATTTGACAGCGGTCTCGGAGATGGCAATTGACTGATGAAAATTCATTCTTACGTCAAACTTGAAAAGAATTGGGAGTAACTCCGGAAAATTAGAAGAGTCAGGTAAGATCCTGGGTATAAACCTGTGGGTTAGGGCCCACTCAAAGAAACACCGTTGAAATGATTGGAGGAAGAGAGATGATGCACCGGAACAATTGAAAGACTTGAGTGAGGTGACAATCTCGAATTAATTAGAACGCAAACATGAATCTTCTGAGATGTCTTCAGCACTCCGGAACGATTAAATGGCGAGAGGCAACCGAGCAAGGGGAAACATCTAAGCCAAGGGAAAGAATATAATCACCACCGAAAATTGGAATTGAATCCACCGGAAAGAGGACGAGAGAGAGAATGACGAACTAGAATCCACCGGTTGAAATAATTGAGGAAAGAATGAAGAGGCTTCACACGAACAAAAGGATACTCGATTAGATTCTTCAACTCCGGGAAGAAAAGGGCGGGTGGGTGGGAAAAACAAAGTAAACTTGGAACGGCGAACTGACGAATAACTTGAAGAGAAAAACACCGGTTAAAATAAGTGAGGAAAGAATGCAAGGGCTTCGCACGAGTAGGATGGATACTCGATTACGGGCTCCAACTCCGAGAAGAAAAGGGCGGGTGGGTGGGAAAACAAAACTGCTCGGGACGGTGAAACGACGGAATAACTTGAACAGAAGTGCACCGGTTGCAAAGGATCGAGAGCACAACGATCAAAAGAAGCCTGTGTGATCCTAAAGAAAATTTGAAGGGGAAGAGGAGTAAGTCAAAATACCTACGTCAAGATTCCTTACCAGAGCGACGAAGGGGCTGAGGAGTAAAAAGAAGTCCTACTCTCCGATATAATTAGACTCCAAAAAAGTTTTTCTTCTAGACTCGACAATGGCCAACTACGATCAAACAAGGGGGCTCCTATGGTCGGTCGAGGCTCTGATACCAACTTGTCACGCCCAATATGCGATCCTATCCGAGCGGAACTCGAAGGTCCCGTCCAAAGATAGAGCCGCATATTGAAACGCTTTTGCAAGGTGGATATCATTACATCGTACCATTACATAATAGTTGGGGATACATACAAAGGCATACAAAGGCCACATGAATACATCAAACATCATACATAGGAACAACATCCGACTACGGATGAAACACAAACGACATCCACCCTGCTAGCCCAGGCTGCCGACCAGGAACCTATCCCCTGATCGAAGAAGAAGCAGAATGACTCAAAAACAAGCAAGCATCGCTCTCACGTCGGATCATCGCATTACCTATACCTGCAACTGTGGTTGTAGTAATCTGTGAGCCACGAGGACTCAGCAATCCCATTACCATGGGTATCAAGACTAGCAAAGCTTAATGGGTATGGAAAGGATAAGTGGTGAGGTTGCAGCAGCACTAAGCATTATGGTGGCTAACTTACGAGTACCAGAGTAAGGTGAGAAGCTACGCAAACGGTCGCAAACTAGTAATGATCAAGAAGTGATCCTGAACTACTTACGTTCAAACATAACCCCACCGTGTTCTCTTCTCGACTCACTCGAAAAGAGACAGTCATGGTTACACACGCGGTTGGTGTATTTTAATTCGGATCTGGTGTCAAGTTCTCTAGAACCGGATATTAAAAATTCCCATCTGCCACATAACCGCAGGCATGGCTCTCTAAAGTTTAAACCCTGCAGGGGTGTCCCAACTTAGCCCATGACAAGCTCACGATCCGCGGAGACAATCCTCCATCGCGGAACTCCCGATCAAACTCGGGATCCCGGTGCACAAGACATTTCGATAATGGTAAAACAAGTCCAGCAAGACCTCCCGGCGTGCCGACACCCTGATAGTAGCCGCACGTATCTCGTCTCAGGCCACGACCGGATGAGCTAAGCTTACGGTTGGCTGAGACCCAAGTTGCCAAGGGGGCGCCGCAAGGTGCTCTAGTTTGGACCAGCGCCAGCAGCACTGGCCCCCCTGTATTATGTTGAATAACGAACCTCGGGTAGCGCTAACTCCCTATGCGTCAAATTTATTATCATGTTTAGTTATTATGTTGAAGCGAACTGTCAAGAGGGGCCCATAAACCCTCACCGTGTTAGGGACCCAAAATCAAGGAACATAACACCGGTATGACGAAAACTAAGGCGGCAAGAGTGGAACAAAACACCAAGCAAAAGGCTAAGCCTTCCACCTTTTACCAAGTATATAGATGCATTAATTAAATAAGAGATATTGTGATATCCCAAGATATCCATGTCCCAACATGGAACAAACTGCAACTGCACCTACAACTAGCAACGCTATAAGAGGGGCTGAGCAAAGCGGTAACATAGCCAAACAACGGTTTGCTAGGATGGTAGAAAATGTTAGAGGCTATCATGGCAATTTGGGAGGCTTGATAAACAAGTGGTAGGTAGCGCGACATAGCGATAGCATCGAGACAACTGGCATAGCAAAGATAGTAGTGAGATCCAAGGTGATGGTCATCTTGCCTGAAATCCCGCTAGGAAGAAAGATCAAGTCCATGAAATAGACGAACCAATGTAGTCGAACGGATCCTCACAATCGCAACGCAACCGGAACTATCGAGAAGAAGCACAACCGGAAAAAAGCAAACAACATAGTAAACACACAACACATGAACAACGCATGATGCACAACCAAGTATGATGCATGTCCGGTTTAATGATTCATGGCATGGCAAAGTGCAACAAACAATACTACAAATTAAGTGGAGCTCAATATGCAACGGGTTGCATATTGACGAAACTCCACGCTCGAATTATTTAGTTCACTCTCGTTTATGTACCCATGAATATTAAATGTTGGTTAACATGGCAAGAGATGAAGAATAAGAAAACTACCTATCTAGGCCATTTAAATTATGCCAGAAATAACAAACAACAATTCCGGAAAATCCTCATATGCAATATTCGAATTTGGTACTGTTCAGCCCTAAACCACAATTTTAATGTTGTTAAACAGCAAATAAACTGCACCATATTAATCTATACATTTTTCTACCCCATTTACATATAAAGTTTATTTAATTCGGAGCTACGGTTATTTAGTTATGAAATAAACCATTTTAACATGTCATTATACAAATTAAATGCAAACATCAATTTAAACAGTTCAAACATGGATGAAAGATGCAGATTATGAAAGTACAGGAAAATCTGAGCATTTTACATATATAACATGTTTTATTTGGATGCATGGGCATTATTTATGAGCATTTTAAAATGATGGCATTTACTGTAAATATGCATGCACTGGATATATGACAAAATCACAGAACGAAAAAAAAACATCTGCGGGCCGAATGCGACGAACTGTGCAAGCCCAGCAACATATCTGGCCCGAAGCGGATGTGGTGTGCAAAATAACAGGAAACAGAGCAAAAATTGGGGCGGCTGGGACTCGAACCCCAGACCCCTCGAATGAATAGTGGCTGCTCTAACCACAGGGCTAGCTGTGTGTTTGTGATGCAAACGTAGGTCGGCAGAGAAATAAACCATTTGCTCACCGCGACCAGGACCAAAACTGAAGCGTGCGCACGGGGACTCGCCGGCGACGAGAGCCAACAGCAACAGCTGCTGTGGTTGCAGAGGACCGCCGGGGGTGCGGAAAACGTGCCAGGGTGCGTGTGGTGGAGCAACGATGCGAGGGTGTGGGTGTGGATGTGCAAGGCGGGGACGAGCGGCTGCTGCTCGCCGGTGTCGATGGTGACGAGCAAGGCAGCGACCTTGGTGGATGCAGAGATGCAGCGGGGGTGCGGAATAGGCTTGCGGTGGCCGTGGTGGGATGTGTGTGATATGCAGGAAGGGCGTGAGCGCGTGGAGCTGCGGTTGCGTGCGCGTGCACATGCGCGCAAAGAAACCGAGGAGGCAGAGCCACCTCACCGGACTTGCCTTCCGACGTGCTCGGGAAGCAAGGGCCGGCCATGTCAAGGAGCGGCACGGAGCTGCTGCTCCCTGGATGGAGCATACAGGGCGATGGGTCGTGATGCGTGTGTGTGAGCACGCGTGTACACAAGCGGGGCGAGCTCCAGGAACTCGTCCATGGCGGACATGGCGTCAGCTTGCTCAGGAAGAGGACTACGGCGACGGAAATGAATCGGAGAGGGGATGGGAGGAGCGGCTGCTCACCGAGGGGGTGCTGCTGAAGTTGTACGAGGTCGACGGAGATCGGAGACGGCGGGAGGATGCGCTGACCAGTGCTGTCCCTGAAGTAGCAGGAAGCAGGGGAGGAAGAGAACGACGGGAAGGTAGCCGGACTTGGCGATCCTTGGGCGTGGCTCGACGTCAGAATGGATCCGGGGCAGCGTGGCGGTGTTCGGGGACGCAGAAGGGAGGACGGCGAAGGACTAGGCCGGCGACGAGCTCGTGGCTGCAGCGGCCATGACTCCTGGAGGCGCGGAAGCAGGTGCGTGGGTGCCTCCTTACCTGTGGCAGCGGCGCGGAGGGGAAAGGAGGGAGGAGGAGGAACCCTAGGGCGGGGGCTGCGGGATTTATAGGAGGGGACGCGGCTCGGCTGGCTGCCTCGGTACCCATGTGTGCTCCTCCTCTGCTTTTACTGTGAGGGGGAGGTGGCCTGAGGAGGAAGAAAAAGGAGCAAAGGGAAAGGCTGGCAGGTGGGGTCGAAGGGTGCCACGGTGGAGAATTACCAGGGGAGAGGGAAAGAGTCCAACGGCTGGGCTTGAACAGGAGGAGGAGGCCCAAGTACGCTGCTGGGAGGCCCCTTCCCTTTTCTTTCTTTTCTGAAAGTTTGAATTCCCAGGTTCAGAAAAGGAAAAGGCCAGGGGTTTAGGTGATGAATTAAGAATAAGTAAGAATAAATTTGGAACCCTGGGTTTATGTAGGATTTGAATAAAGTGCTTTGGCTTTTTTAGAAGGCAGAAAAATAATTAGAGTTTGAATTATTCTCAAACTTCAATCATTTTTTAACCTGACCAAAACAACTTCAAATGGGATGAAATCTGACAGAGAGGGTGTAGGCAAGAGGCAAGATTTTTAGGGAAAGAATGAATATTAAAGGAGAAGGGAGAAATGGCACTTGCAAAATAAAAGAAAGGAGAAGGAAGGGAGAGGTGATGATGCATGGGCATGGTTTGAGAGAGAGAGAGATGACAAGGAATGATGCTCACAGACATCATAACAACAACACACCACATAAGGATGAATGAAATGCACATGGCAACAACATGATGATTACCACAAGGTATATGATTAGCATGCAAAATGATAAGAGGCAATGCAATATGACAATGATGGGCATGACAATGCAATATAACCAAATGCGATGAGCATGGTGCAAGAAGCAAAGACATGACAAGGCACTCAACATGATCATGGCATCAACATAGAGGAATAAAATATGCAAAATAATTATGATAATTCAACAAACAAAATAAACACACGATAACAACGAAAAGAAAAGGAAGGCATCTGGAGCATCGGTCTCGGGGCGTTACAGACAAACACACACAAACACACACACACACACACAACACAACACAAGTCTCCAGAGCATCTCAGCACCAGAGCACCATTCCCCCCACTCTCCTCCTCCTCCTCCGTAGTAGCCATCTCCAGTTTGTAATAAGCCTTTGAGGCATTGTATCATCCAGTGGTGGAGGTAGGCAGAAGGTAGTCTTCTTTTCTCTTTGTAATCCCTTCGGGGTCTCCCGAAAGGGAAATCCGTATGTAAATTATGTTGTCAAAATGAAGTAGTTTCGGGTTTCACTTGGTTTTTATATTATGAATTTATAAGATGAGTTCTTATGCTAGGGATCCTATAGGAAAAACCTCTGCCGGTAGTTCTCTGTTTAGCCGATGTGTGGCATTTGAATGAGAACCTTGTGGCCGTAGAGAAGTGTTCCCTTCAGGTGGAACTGCCTGGGAAGACGGTAGGAATTTATCGCATAAATTCGCAATACAAGCATCAAGTGAAAGAAATTAGCTGCTTCTAAAGCAACATATTGATAAATACGGAGAGTACCAAGTAGGATTAACACAACTGCTGCATACCTGTAGGCCGTCTCGTTGGTTTCGCCAACCCATAAAAGATCCTGCATATACACGTAAAATAATAATAATAATAATAAATAAATAAAGGTAGAAAGAATAATTATGCAAGAAGCATGCATGCAACATCCGTATCAGGGAAGGTCAAGGAAAGGAGTTAAGCTAAACTCCTCATTCAAAGACAAGACCCTTCATCCAAGTTGCATGAAGACAATATTCAACCATGCATAGGTGACTCATATCATGGTGCATGCAAGGATTGGAATTATATCTCATGACAAGAGCTGCAATAGAGACAAGAACGTCAGTCTAGACATAATCATCTGTCAAGACAAAGATTCCAGTCAAGACAAATATTCCAGTCAAGACAAATATTACAGTCTAGACAAAATTCTTGGTCTAGACAAAAATATCAGTCTAGCATCAGAGTCACGCAAGGCTTGATGTTGCAAACACTGAGGCACTTCACCGGTGCATAAAGCGTGTCAAGCAACGGCATACTCCAGGCTCCAGCTATGATGCAGATGAATAAAGAAGGGAGAGTCCAGCATCCCTCGCGCGCTATAAAAGGAGGAGGACTGAGCGCTGAAAAACAACACACACACACACACAACACCAATCTCCAGAGCATCTCAGCACCAGAGCATCACATCCCTCACTCTCCTCAGTAGTAGTAGTAGTAGTAGTAGTAGTAGCCATCTCCAGTTTGTAATAAGCCTTTGAGGCATTGTATCATCCAGTGGTGGAGGTAGGTAGAAGGTAGTCTTCTTTTCTATTTGTAATCCCTTCGGGGTCTCCCGAAAGGGAAATCCGTATGTAAATTATGTTGTCGAAATGAAGTAGTTTCGGGTTTCACTTGGTTTTTATATTATGAATTTATAAGATGAGTTCTTACGCTAGGAATCCTATAGGAGAAACCTCTGCCGGTAGTTCTCTGTTTAGCCGATGTGTGGCATTTGAATGAGAACCTTGTTGCCGTAGAGAAGTCTTCTCTTCGGGTGGAACTGCCTGAGATATCGGTAGGAATTTATCGCATAAATTCACAATACAAACATCAAGTGAAAGAACTTAGCTGCTTCTGAAGCAACATAGTGATAAATACGGAGAGTACCGAGTAGGATTAACACAACTGCTGCATACCCGTAGGCCGTCTCGTTGGTTTTGCCAACCCATAAAAGATCCTGCATATACACGTAAAATATAATAATTAGCAAATTAATTACGAATTACTTAATTATATAATTTTAAATATTAAATAATTTTTAAAATTTTAAATTACCTAAGTACTAAATAATTTTGTAGTTTGCATATTGTTAGATTTTTAATATAATAATTTTAATTATATATATATTTTGTGTGTTGGTATCTCAGCCAGAGTTTTAATCATTGAAAGACTAAAGTATTTGAATTTAGAAGTTAGTACAGGTAGACGGATCTCTAGCAAAGAAAATATTAGCATACGATGCAGAATAAATCCTTCTGAAGAACATATGTGGCATACTACTCATAGCCAACTAAATTTAATTGTCGACCTTATTCATAAATTTTATATATCTTGGGGAAAAAGGCAAGATAATTTAGTCCAGAAATTTGAAAATCTGTTAAAAGAACACCATAAGTTAGCAGAAAGATACGCAGGTTTGAATAATAAAATTGATCTAGTTCTACAGAAATTAGAAGAAGCAAAAGGAAGAAATATTATAATTTGTAAGAACAACGACTATATTAAAGAAGAAGTTTTATCCATAGGTAAGAATCTAAGTGGTGTCATAAATAAGAGTAAAGATTCATTATTAGGTGCTGAAATAAGACGCGATATACTTGAAGTTAAAAAGTTAGTACAAGAAGTAAAGACTCTAGTCGTATCATAATTTGTATGAGTGAATATAGCCAAGCATTAAAAGAAGAAGAAAAATACTTAACACCTCCTGTCAGATTTTCAGATCACGATTCGCCAAAAGAAGATTGCAGAATAATTATAAGGCAGAATAACACGATTCTACAGCTACTAGTCCAGATTTTGGAGAAGCTAAATACTAAACGAGGTAATAACTAGTTGATTTTATCTTCATCCGGAATAGTCTCATCCTCTAAAAATATTAATTCCGAAAAATAGAACTATCTAAAAGCCTCTCTAGAATAGACAAGACCATCCAGTTAATAAGACAAGATTCTAGGGCGCTAACCATGATGAATAGGATATCATGCAAGAGTGATGACATATATAATCTAGAAGATGTTATAGACATGGAACGCGAATTAGAAAGATACCAGAGAGACACTTTAAGAAAAATAATACCGCAACAGGTATATCACATGGGTATATTTGAAAGTAAAAGCGGACTATACAAAATATCTAGAGAAGTAGAATTAAGTGTGTTAACGCATCCGGTTGATTTAAGGATTGTTAGCAAAAATATTGAGAATGAACTCAAATATTCAGGTTATAAATATATTCACCAAGACATGTATATTATAGGAGTTAAAGGAATGACAAGAAAGAAATTAGGAACAAAGGTATTAATTATATTACTTGATAAAAGATGGGAGTCGGTAGACAAAGCATCATTAGGTTTTATGGAAGGAGATATGAATGAAAATAGATTAATAACATATATAGCTCCAGACTTAATGATGCCTGTAAAAGAATTTATTGAAAAGATGAGCTTTGGTTTTCAAACCAAAGGATATGAAGATTTTAAAGGAACAAATTTGTTAGTAAGCATTGAATTCATAGGAAGACTCACTAATAAGAGTAGCTCTAGATATAAAGTAAACGTAAATGACGTGATAGAAAGCATGCAATCTAAAGGCATAAAATTTATGAGCCCTCTTAAAATTGGTTCTGAAGAGAGAGCAGGAGAGGAATGGAATATAAGCGAACTAATAGAAAATAAAGAGTTAAAGCAGCCAGAAAATTATATAAGCTACCAAAATAGCGAAGGAAGTAGTAGCATTAGATTCTTGAACTTTAAATCCGCAACCTTAGACGAAATAGAACCTCTTATGTCAGAAACAGAGAGTAGTGATAGTAAGAATAAAGGCTTAAAAGAATGCATGGAAAAGGCGGATTTAGAAGATGAATTAAAACATTGGGAAGAAAAATTAAAACGTATAAAGTGGGAATATAATAATTCAGTGACATCAGATTGGCCCAAAATAAGAGATAGAGAATTATTCTTTATTAGAGAAATATCGAGGCTAAAAAGATTAATAAAGGATAAAAAACCAGTAATTAGTAACCCAGTGGTGCCAAAGGATAATATAAAATGCGAAGAAGATATTATTATTAAGAATAAAATCGAAAGTCATAAGGGGAAAGCCATAAGTGAAGAAGATCAATGGGATATCAATAATAAGCTATTATTAGAAAGTTATGAAGAAGAAGAAGAAGAACCATGGGATGAATATGAAGATAAAAATTATATTGATTCTGAGCAAAATGCTGATTTTATAAACTCGTTAGATGACGAAAGTCTACATAATTTAGAAAATGTGATGAAAGCCATGGAAGTAGATTTAGGTGGTCATAAAAGAAGAAGACACTACAAAAAAAAATACACTTCCGTGATGATACGTGTTTGTCACAGTAGGTCACGTTTTCTGTCATGTATGTACATCCATGAAGATTTTATGACAGAATCAAGATAGTCATACCTGTGTTGTCGTAGAAGTGTTCCATGACAATACCAAAATTATTATCACGAAAGTGTTCACTTCCATGACGATAAATGACGCGTCATGGAAGTGCTTTCGTCAAGGGTGACCAACACATGGCATCCACCGTAACGGGTCGCCGTTAAGCTATCGGGTCTGATTTTGGATCCGATAACCCGTTAACAGCCCGGACCAATGGGGATTTTCCACGTGTAAAATTCTCATTAGCCGAAGGAAACACGTGTCAGCTCGTCATTGGGTCAGATAGGCGCCTATGATATGTCGACACGTGCGACGGCCCAACACTGGCCATTTAGCTTACAAAGGCCGGCCCGTTTGACTTGGTCAAAAGTTAGCGGGCCGGACCATGAAAAGCCTGTTAACGGTCTGTTCGCATATAGCCCATTTTACGGCCCGGTAACTCACGGCCCGTTAGGGCCTTCCCGAAATCGGCCCAACAGCGTCATGTGGGCCGTCGAATATAACACCAGCCCGTTTCACTTTCGGCCCATGTATGGCCCACGACGTCAATCGGCCCATATGAGGCCTTTCGTATCTTTAGGCCCTTTAGTGGCCCACGGTGACTCTGGCCCATAATGAACAGTAAATTTCTTTGTACCCATTAACGGCCCATGATTCACATGGGCCGTTTCCAGCCCATGTTAGCTTTCGGCCTACTGATGGCCCATACGTTCTTGGGCTCCTTTCCGGCCCTCGATTACTTCCGACCCGTTACTGGCATGTTCCCCTAATGGGCCAAATTCGGCCCGTGGTAAGAATCGGCCCGTTTGTGGCCTGTTAACCCATTGCGCCGTTTCCAGCCCGTCCTATATTCTGGCCCATTAACGACCCGTTATGCCTGTGACAGAATTAAGCCTTTGCTGTCTTCCAGCCTGTTAACGATCCGTTACCATGCTAGCCCGATACCAATTACGCTCATTTACGGCCCATGTGGACCCATTTATCCGATGGCCTGAGGCCCACCGATTCTACGACCCGTTTGAGGCCCATTTATCCAACGGCCCATAGGAGGCCCATGGATCCTATGGCCTGTAGTAGGGTCAAGGTTACCACGGTCTGTATATGGCCCATGGTTGTTGCGGCCACTAGCAAACCAGGGAAAAAGAAGACTAGGAAATAAATAAGCCCGAAACTAATGCTAGACTATTAAGGCGATTGCACAGATTACATCCACTGGGCATCAAAGTTCGCCACCAGTGCAAATATAGGGAACACCCTACACTATACAAAAATGGCTTGCTATTTTCTTCAGCCGGTGGCTACACGTTAAGAACAAATTTTGTATCACAACAAAACAAATTACAACCATAAAACAAAAGGAAGGTTGGCATAAAAGTTAACAGTCTGGCAGATAAATGCACCACCGGAAGTTCAGAAGCTCAGTTCATTTGACCTGACTGTTAAGTTTTCATGCTGTACTGTCTGATGGAGCACCATAACCTTCGCCTTCATTTCTCCTAGGCTGCTGAACAACATAGCAAATGTCTGATAGTCTAGTTTCAAAACCATGCATATCTTGACGACATCGAACAATGGTTGTCCTTGTTTCACAAAGGGTCTTTGTTAGGGAATGGACTTGTGTCTGGAGCGCAGATATAACATTGTTTCGAGCTTGCATATCTTGATCATGAGGCAGTTTGGATGAGATTGCCTTAACAACCAACCCAGTATTACACAGGAACGTGCTTTTGGCACTGTTAGTGGACATGTACTGACCCACTGCAGCAAGAGGTGACATTGCGGTTATAGTTGCCTCGTCACCTTCAGAAGGTGGCGGTTCCACCATTTTTCTCCATAGCTTGCTGAAAAGTTGAGTTTTTACATTAGTAGTACCAGAACATAAGATATTAAGGAGGCAGCAAAACCAAACAAAATAGCTTTGGTCTATATACAGAACTTATTCTAGTGAACCCGTGTAAAATATTAGTTGTATTTTACTGCAAAGTACACAATAAAACCAGGTTCCAAACATATGACCATGTACCATGGCTAATGTATTGTCTATTTCTTCACATTGTATTGACAGCTAAGGATAAAGAGACAAAGTTTATAATACGGTAAGCATAGTATGACATCATTCATATCACAAAACAACTGAGAACAGATAAACAGGCAATTGTAACGTTGTGTGGGCAAGTCCAGCACGGAACTAGATTACAGATCAAGACCAAAGGAACATCACTCCTCTCTTTTAAACCTTCTAAGGTGCAATGATACGCTAAGACAATTGTGTATAAAATTGAAAAGAGTAATAGACATTGGCTGCAAACCATGCAGTTCAATGCACGAGTCAGAGTAACTAGTAGTTAAAAGGCATGAGGATTAAGGACATACAACAGCGGCTTTGACTGGTGTAGTCATGCCCTTCGTCTTGCTGGTGTGACAGTCCTTGAAGATTTCCACAACATTTTGTTCAGGTACTTTTTGGTCCTTGCGGGCTTTCCTCTGCATTTGGAACAAGTCAATATAGATCTGATAATATGGCACAGCGAAAAGAGTGAAACAACAGCTAATTACAAGAGCCTCGCAGTGTGCAATATAGCTACGAGATCCTGTCGTCTGTTGGAATTTCACTTTCATACGGTTGGCCTTGTTCTTTGAACAGTTCACCTACAAGAAGATAGATTTATGAGGCACATGCGTAAATAGGAGTTCAACATGTGATCTGATCACATACATATAACGTACCTGATACTTTGGATCAGACCAGTGTTTAACGAGGCCTCTCCAGTCTTCATTCGATATATTTTCCATTGGAGATGTTTGGGCAAGTTCACTGTTAGCCTTGCCTTCAAAGTGAGTTTTCCTCAAGTTATACCAATACTATCGCAGAGCAGACTTGAAAACATGGGTGCAAGCTTGTCTGGTTGCATCATCTTGGCTATCCAACTTGAACCTCATCTGTTGAAAATTATGGGAGTCTCATTATCAGCAACCTAGAAAGTATGGGACAGAGCAAGACGATATTACTAGTTTCCATACATAACCATACTTACAGATAAATGGTCGAGGAAGGTGTTGAACTGGGTTTCGTCTTTGTCATTCCTGTACCGAATCCATGTTGGGAGGATACGTGCATGAAACCTAATGGCAACCGCTGCCTCTGATACTAACTTGGCTGACTCTGTAGCAGCACGTGGCCTTTTTAAACCTGCCTCAAAACGGATCTCCATTCTTCCTCCTCTAGATTTAGTTAACCTATCGAGCATTATCCCTAATGTTTGTTTCCTCTTGCGTCTAGGTGCTAGTCCAACAACGAACATAGGAAGTGTTAGTGTACATCAAACTGTGAGACTACATATAAAGAAGCATGCAACTGTAACTTGACTCTAGCAACTACCTTCTTGCTGTTGAAGCTCACAAGGTTCATCTGATCTTGCCAACTCGTCTTGTGTCAAGAGTGCTTCAGAAGTAGTGTCAGGTGGCAAGGGAGCTTGGGAACGTGCTGCTAGCTGAGTTGACAAACGAGTAACCCGTGCAGCTGGTGGTACTGTGGAAGGTGTTGCAACAACTAGGGCTATCTCTGCTTGTTTGGTGGCAGCTATTACTTTCTGTTTGGCTTGTTTTGCAGCTCGTGTAGCACGAGATACCGCGTTTGTACAATTTTCCGCTGGACTTTGCCCTTCTATGGCACCATCAGTACCAGCAGAATCTGCATAATTCTTCTGCTTCCGTTTCCGTCTGTCCTTAGTACTAACACCATCCCTTGTCATTCTGTGTTCCTTCCTCTTTCTCTATGCCATGTTAAGTCAAGCCGACAAAAAAAAAGGAATAAAAATTTAGTTCTTCAGAACAAATTGATGCATGATACAGACGAACTGAACTTTGATGTTAGACAACCACATGATAGGAGGATGTAATATGTACGAAAAACAGGACGGCATGAGATAATGAGAACTATGATGTGTAAACTAAGCAGAAGGCATTTCAATAAATTAGAAGCAATTCAATGGAAGGTAGACACCATATGAAAGATGCTACAAATATCGCTCTACCAAGTTAACAGTGTCTCGTCGTAACCGCCGTTTAAACAAATGTGAAGCAGTACAAGAAATAAATCTTATGCAAGATGCAAACAACATCACACTACCAAGTTAAAGGTCTCTCTTCATTAGTGCCATTGCATATTCACAGCATTGCATATTCACAGCTTATGATGTGTAAACGAAGCAGAAGGCATTTCAACAAATTAGAAGCAATGAAAGCTAGACACCATATGTAAGACGCAACGAATATCACTCTACCAAAATAAAACTGTCTCGTCATTAGTGCCATTTCAACAAATTAGTAGTACAAGATAGAAAATAATGCAAGATGTAAACTATATCAGACTCCCAAGTTAAACATATTTTGTGAAAAGTGATTGTTGCAGGTTATACAACAGTAGTACTTTGATGTAAGAACATGGTGTGATAGACAGATATTGTATGTTCTAGAAACACGAACACGTGTCTTATTCACAAGTATAATGTGTAAAGTAAGCAGATGTAATTCAACAAAATTAGAAGCAATACAAGCTAGACATCATACATAACATGCAACCACATATAACAGTGCCATGTTAGAGGGAGCACCTGTGATGGTGCACTAGGGGAGACATGCTCATCATCAACACAGCTACGTTGAGTGTCTATGCATGTGTTGTCTTGCAAATCTTCTTGGGGGGGGGGGAGGGGGTGGCGGAGTAGAATCTGTAGAGGCCCTCCGTTTGGAAGAAGCACCTTTATCCACTGCCTTGCTAATTTCCTTCTGCTTTATTGATTTTGCATTGTCAAGTAAAACTGACAAGAAAAAGCAATAAAATTCAGTCTTCAGAACTCATTCATGCATGATACTGACAATCACTACCTTGATGTAAGGCAAACACATGATACGAGGATGGAATATGTACGAAAAATAGGACGGCATGGCATATTCATAGCTATTTGTGTAAACTAAGCAGAAGTAATTTAATCAAATTACAAGCAATACAAGTGCGACACCGTATGCAACATGCAAGACAATATCACGCTGCCAAGCTAGAGAAAGCACCTGGGATGCCGGTTTCGCCGGAAGACCGCCATCAGTCCCTGCCTTATTTTTTCCCTTCCTATTTCTTAATTGTATTGCCTTGTCAAGTCAAACCCACAAGAAAAATGATTAAAAACTCGCTTTTCAGAACTCATTGATGCAGGATGCTGACGAGCACTACTTTAATGTAAGGCGACCGCATGATAGGACGATTGAATGTGTAAGAAAAAAGGACAGCATTGCATATTCACAGCTATGATGTGTAAACTAAGCAGAAGGCATTTCAAAAAATTAGAAGCAATGAAAGCTAGACACCATATGAAAGCTGCAACAAATATCACTCCACCAAGTTAAAACTGTCTCGTCATAAGTGCCATTTCAACAAATTAGAAGTAGTACAAGCTAGAAAAGAATGCGAGATGTAACCTATATCACACTCCCAAGTCAAACGTGTCTTATGATAAGTGATTGTTGCAGGTTACACAACAGTAGTACTTTGATGTAAGAACATGGTGTGATAGACAGATATTGTATGTTCTAGAAACAGGAACACGTGTCTTATTCACAAGTATAATGTGTAAAGTAAGCAGATGGAATTCAACAAAATTAGAAGCAATACAAGCTAGGCATCATACATAACATGAAACCACATATAACAGTGCCAAGTTAGAGGGAGCACCTATGATGGTGCACTAGGGGAGACGTGCTCATCATCAACACAGCTACGTTGAGTGTCTATGCATGTGTTGTCTTGCAAATCTTCTTGGGGGGGTGGCGGAGTAGAATCTGTAGAGGCCCTCCATTTGGAAGGAGCACCTTTATCCACTGCCTTGCTAATTTCCTTCCGCTTTATTGATTTTGAATTGTCAAGTAAAACCGACAAGAAAAAGCAATAAAATTCACTCTACAGAACTCATTCGTGCATGATACTGACAATCTAGACACCATATGCAACATGCAACCACATATGACATCGCGAAGTTAAAGCAAGCACCTGGGATGGTGGTTCATGGTGAGCGAGATCATCAACTCCAGAGCTACGTTTACCGTCTCCATCTGTTGAACATGCAACCTTTAAAGCGCCGACACGTGTCTTGCCTGCCCGCGAAGAAAGCAGGAGCGACTTCTCTCTTTTATTTTGTGCTTCTGTCAAGGCAGAGTCTGAAATACCCATGCATAAAAACACAATAGTGAGAGTATGGGTGAAGTGTGTGCAGAACTAGTGCACTGTAAAAGTAGTAGATAGCAGGTGGCTGAAAAATAAATGACAGGAGACATATGATAGCTCTACAACATTGCATGGCAAACAAAATTAGATTCTACTCCGTATGATTTGGTAATATATGAGCACAGGGATGGCTGGGAAATGCAGGTACTCCTCCAGCACACCACCACATGTGGTCCTATCAAAATAACAGTCGACTGAAAATAAATAGGTCAGTCGATTTTTTTATGAACCGTCCGATCTATAAGGAACGGGCAGATGGCCTTCGTCTACCTCCCGCCAGTCACTGTTGATGATCTTTCTCGAACCGCCAGCGACCACCGGCCCAGACCCCTACCTCCGCCGCCCCGCCCCGCCCTCCCCTCGACCTCATACCACCGTCGTGCTTGGCAGCGCTCCCCGACCATCCCTTTAATCCCGACCGACCTCCAGATCGGGCACCAGCAGCTCCTAGGCCCCACACACCCCTAAGATAAACACCGAGGCGCTGATTCCCTGGCGTAATAGGCGGACTAGCGCCTGTTATGCCGGGGAATGCTTCCTTTAATTGGGAATCAACTGACCAGGAATTGAAATCCAGGGCGGCGACGGACCTCTAGCTAAGGTGAAATAGTATATGAGGAGAAACCTTGTGCATCGCGAGTTACTAGAAACATCTAGTATCAGGAAGAAGTGGTCAACTAGTGTCTTCTGTGGGATGAATACCATGCAAGCAGACACGTAAGATTTGCATGAATAAGGGAAGAGGAGTACCATTTCCGGTTGCCAGTGCTGTGTCCTCCAGATGTCGCGGCGATTTTCTTTTTTTTACCGGGGGAACCGATGTTTTGGAGGAGGGTGGAGCCTTGGACGAACCCATGGCCAAATTGTTGACTGTGCTGCGGTGGCCGTCTGTCGGCGGAGGGGAAGCAGATCCGAGGCGGCGAAGGACGGCGTAGCGGGAACAGCTCTGGTACGGTGGACGGTGGCGAAGTTGGAGCGGCAGTAGTGAGGCGCAGGACGACGTGGTTGAACTGGCTCGGGTACGGCGCACGTCGGCGTCCTGGAGGCAGCTCGGCCTCGGCTTCAACTACTAGCCGTGGAGGGTGTTGCGGTTGCGGTGGACGACGACATCGGGGTATCGGCTCCGGCATGATGGAGGAGGGCGGCGGTTGATGGGTGGGATGGGGTGGCGGACGTAGGATGCCGGGCTTTCGCGGCTGGTGGAGAGGTAGTTTCGGCGCCCACGGAGTACGAATGGAGAATCAGACGGGGGGGGGGGGAGCTAAGGGAGAACCATGTTTCGGTCTGGGACGTGCTTGTTTTTTGGTTTTTTTGAATAGATGGGACGCGCTTGTTTGAAATTTGGGGAAAGTACAAACTTTGCCCCCCTCTTAAATTTCAGACCTACTGCGGGTCGGGGGTAGGATGGTAATCCCAGGTGTCCCAAATAGTGGGCGGGAGCGATTTCGGCCGCGCACATGTGTGCTTAGGCGGCCATTGTGTATGAATGTTTTTCGGAGGCGGTTGCGTGGCGTTTAGATGAAGCTACAAACCTACCACGGTTTAGACCTTTGGACGTCGGGCCGGTAGGTTTCACGGGTCGGAGTTAGAAAAATAATTTCCTTCTACCAAACATTGGTCTCACACGGTTTCGGGCGAGTAGAGGCTCTTTTGGCACTTCGTTCAAAATTTTGAAACAGAAGCATTCACGTTTAGAGTACTCTTGAACTATGAGGATTGACCTAAATAGACAACGTTAAATTTGACCTTGTATGTTTGAAAACCTCATTAAATTATGTGCTTCTTTTTGAAATTTTGACACTTGAAAATCCTATAACTACGATTATTTTGGAATGGAGGAGGTAAATTTGAATCTATTTTGTACACGACTATATATGCTATTATGTACAAAAGCAGAGCAAAGATTGGTGCCCCCATAATTTAGGTATGATTTACAAATGCCACGATATCGAATTCAAATAATTGAATGGACTTCATGTTGAATTTGAATTTTTTAAACCACCTTAAGTTGAATTCAAATGTATGCTAGTTCATAGCTAGCTATTTATAATGTTCATCGTGTAACTTTTGTATGTATAATGTGCTTTACACACACAACATGAACTATACTCACGTTTATATTCGATTGCTAAAGCGATGCATTGTCTGGAGTTCAAAATACTAACTCTGTGGATCAATTATGTCGAATAATAACATAGACATGCTCAAATTCGATAGAATATACATGTCTGATGCAACAATGACCGTTCCTTACGCGAATTGCAAATATCATGATCCCATCCTAATATTTGGATACAAATTATATTTTTAATCAATGTGTACATCAGTCTTTTACGTGTAGTTTCACTCTCCCTCGGTGGTCTCTCACACATGCTCACACACTCTCTCCCGAGGTGTCTTTCTCGCAGACATGCTCTCGATATAACCCTCCTTCCCTCTCGTAATCATTTACGACTATTTTCACTAACCTTTATCACAAGCACTCTTCCTCTCACAAGCATAGACACGCACAATCCCCATCGACCCTTTCTATATACATAGACCTACCTACGTGTCTCCCGCACACACATTATCTTTAGGCCTGTCTCTCATGCATTGTCTCCACCTCTCTTCCTAATTGACGAGTATGATTCTAGCAGAGCATTCTGTAGGATGCCCCTTAAAGTTAGGTTGGATGAATAGTAATATCAGAGATAAGGGGTTACCTTAGTCCGAGGACCTAGGGTTACAAATCCTAGCCGGCTTTGTCAGTGGACACAGAGTCCTTCACGACTCTGCTATGTTTGTCTTGTACGACTAGTCCTCCATGGGTCTCCTTAAATGTGTCACGGGCCGACCAATGTGGCGCAGGATGGAACAGAACCAAGGGCCTCACCTCGGCCCACCGGACCTCACGCGGTGACACACCCTCTGCCCCTAGGTCTCGTTATCTTCTCACACCCACACATACCAACACAGACACCACACAAAATTTTTCTCCTCGTGCCTCTATCCCTCCCTTGCATATACACACTCAAGGGCATCTCTCGCCGTGACATCATATTCGTCTCTCTCTCTAGACCTCTCTCATTTCTCGTGCTATCTCTCCCACGCCCCCCCGTTGGCCCCTCTATCCATGCCTCTCTCGAATACGTAATACACACACATACCTCTCTAGGCCCTGCCAAATACATCAACTACACATTCACACATGTTACATCACGTACCCCATTGATCTAAAAAGCCCTCTCTTCATGTTTATTTCGCATACAACATTCCTTTTGAATAAAACCACACAAAGTGTGGCCAAAAAATTATTTTAGAATTTCTACATATATACAACATTACAAAGTTATATGGAGGAGTATGAACGTTAATTTGCATTGCATGGTGCCCACAATGATATTTATTCCGCACTGTGAATTTTTATATTTTTATACTATATATAAACCTAGTCATAATAAAGAGAAATGAAGAGCATCTCTCTCTCCATCGCATACACCCCCTCTACGCCCCTTTCACGTACGCACACAAACTATCTCCAGGTCCTCTAAAAGTACGCCCCCAGCACATTCACGCATGTTTCATCTTTCTCTCGCGATATATACAGTGACGATCATTGTATTTGAAGCAAAAACACGATACGTACATTGGACTTCAGAATCCACTCATTACGGTCACCATTTACGTTTTGTGGTTATTATACAGTCACGGGCTCACCGTACAACTCTGTATTTGCTCAAGACACGACTAGTTGACCAGTTAAACGCTCCACGTGGCACCTCTAGTGTTGCATCACATTATCTCACTACCATTGGGCCCACCTGTCGGCGTGTATAAGAATGAAAACAAATGGTAAAAAAATATTGGACGGTGGTTCGAAGTCATGACCGCAGGCACAGCGGACAAGGTGGCCTTGTATTGGTATGCTGAGCCGTCTGTTTTAACACACCAGAGCTGGTGTGGTGATTATACACACACGCATGCATGCACACAAACTGCATGCACGCAACACTCACACGAACACACGCAGCCACGCACGCATGCAACACTCACACGTACACACAGCCACGCATGCACGCAACACTCACACACACACACGCATGCATGCATGCACACACGACACGACCAACACACACTCTCACGCTCAAGTGCTCAACCTACACGTGCATGCGCACACATCAGGCCCTGACAGACACATACACAACCAGGTGGTTCCCGCGCACGGGTTGGAGTCTTGTCGCGCCTGCGTAAATTTGTGTTTATCTGACCTTTTTCCTATGCGAACTGACATGTGGGACCCACAAGGAACATGGTCAATTTAACTAGTCAACATAGTGCCACACAGACTATTTGGCCGGTCAACAGAGTGCAATCCGATGCTGAACGGTGAGCAAGTGACCGTATAATCACCGCAAAACGTATATAGTGATCGTAATGAACGTATTCTGAAGTCCGGGGACCATATTACGCTTTTTGCTTGAAATACACTGACCGCCCGTGTATTTATCTCTTCTCTCGCTCTCTTTGGGGAGCCGAGTAGGCCAACGTGCCAGTGCCTAAATTGGCGCACGCCACCCCATTATTGCTGTACTGGTTTCGTAAGAGCGAACAAGCATTCACGTCTACTGTACAAACTGTAGATATGAGTTACAAATGCTATGAAGACGAATACAAATATTTGAATCCACTTTATGCCCAATTTCTCTCTGTAGGCCCTCCAAAAGTACATCTCTACACGTTCTCACATGTTACATCTAACAACTATGCAATACAACACTACTACTACACTCTAACACAATAAATCATATGTGTTTTTAGTTTTACTAGATCTCATATTGTTACTTAATTATTCAGTTTGCATACATTAAAATTGCCTTTGAAATGTATGGCTAGTATCATCTACCGCGCGGGAAAAATCCTGCCCTTGCCTGTTTAATCGGGTTTGTATCGATGGATCGTGCGAAACAGCAAAACTATAGTAGTACTACAGTACAAGTAACAGTTCACTGGGCCGCCGTGTCGTGTACTCCTCCGTCGTAAGAGTGGAGCGCTCGCTTTCATAAATGTTCTAGTCACTTTCGCCGACATGTGGGACATCAAGCAACTGGGTCCATGTGCCATACCGAAATAACAATGCAGAGCAGAAGGGGTGAAGCACCCCAGTCATGGCGCCGGCGTTGTAATGAGCAATGAGGCGTCAAATCACAAAGCTGCACCTTTCCCGCAGTTAAGTTGGAGGGACGAAGTAATAATGTTAACAAAAAGAAGTTGGAGGGATGAAGCAACCATCATTTCACTCGTTGCTGAATCCGCTTCTCCCTCATCTTCTTCAAGTTAACCACGTGTTACTCCTACCGTTGTTCTGCCTCATGTGGGACGCAGATCGACTTGGTAAAGCACTGACACATGGGACCGCATGTTAGCAAACCGCCAGGCCAACATCCTCTAAAAATAAGAAACTTCCCCCGCCATCCGCGCGGCAAAATCACCTCCTTTTTACTAATCTTGATACTATAATTTTTTAGATCAAATATAATCGAGATTTGTATAGATAGCACACAGGAGCAAAACCAAGTGGTACGGTTAAGGGCATCCACAATGTGTAGCCAAATGTGAAAATAGCATTTGGCTCGATGGGAACCATTGTGGATGGTGCTGCCAAAGCCAAAAAGATGGAACCGAAGCTCCCTAATTGATTGATTGAAGGAACAAAAAAATGCAACCTCTCTCCTCTTTCTCCCGTGCTTGGACGCATGTACAGTATAGAGCACAGAGTCTACTCCCCTGTCCCTTCTATCAAAAATCACAAAGCAGTGAGGCGTCAAATCACAAAGCACGGACGAAGCAACCATCATTTCACTCTTCGCTAACTCCGCTTCTCCATCGTCTTCTTTGAGAAACCACCTTACCGCACTAAGCTGTACGGACGACGCTATTGTGTAGTACTAGTACATTTACACGTCCTTTGGTTCAACGGACTTCCTGGATGCAAACAAGGTGGTTGTCTCAGCTTGCAGGAGGCACTTGCGAATGACTTACCGTGGTCTCCCTCAATGGTGTTCTCCGTCGAACGCACTTCGCCAAACCACAACGTTCGAGATATCGTCGACGTCACCGCAATGGGGAAGGAAGTCAAATAGTTACTACCTCCATTTTTTTGTACACAAGGCTAGTATATCAAAATTACAATTTGCAGAAGGCCACTAACACTAATCGAGGCAAAATTGATGGGGTTTGCCTCGTACTAGCAACCAAGGACATTAATATACCCTTGCATGCATGCGGAAGTGAGAAGGTTGGTTTGCATGGCACTGCATTAATCAAGCGATGAGGAGTGAGATGGTTAGCTCTTTGGGCGTTGGATAAAAAATACGCATTAATTGACATGTCAAACGAGGATTTGTATCGATCAATCCCGCGAAGGAAAACCCCGCCTTTCTTTTTTAACACAAGTAGTACTCCTACGTACGTACTTGTATCCTGTTTGGGTCTAGGCCTTGCATTGCCATACTTCGCCACACATTTTTGCCAAGCTTGCCTAAAGTTTTCAAAATAAAAAGGAGGTACACTTGCGCACGGCTATCGCGGTCGCACCGCACCCTCACACAGTCGCTCCTGCACGCCGCAAACCCAACCAAGGGAACGCACCCTCACTGACACGTGCTACCGCATGTGATCAAACCAAACTCAGCCATCCTACCGTTGACATATAATTTTTGTTCATACAGTATGTTTATCCAACCGCATGTTGGGGAAGATCCGTACGACCTGTGCGGTGGTCTATTGGGGAAGAAGAAGAGGTGAGGAAGAATGGTTAGGAGACGTAGGATATTCATCCAACCGCCTGAAATGGTCGACTGACCCAAATGATGAAAGTCAGGCGACTTGCATAAATATATGTTTTTACACAGCAAACACTACAAAAAAAATACACTTCCGTGATGATACATGTTTGTCACAGTAGGTCATGTTTTCTGTCATGCATGTACATCCATGATGATTTTATGACAGAATCAAGATAGTCATACCTGTGCTGTCGTAGAAGTGTTCCATGACATTACCAAAATTATCATCACGGAAGTGTCCACTTCCATGACGATAAATGGCGCGTCATGGAAGTGTTTTCGTCATGGGTAACCGATACGTGGCATCCACCGTAACAGGTCGCCGTTAAGCTATCGGGTCCAATTTTGGATCCGATAACCCGTTAACAACCCGGACCAATGGGGATTTTCCATGTGTAAAATTCTCATTGGCCGGAGGAAACACGTGTTAGCTCATCGTTGGGACAGATGTCATCCACTCATTGGACATGAGGCGCCTATGATACGTCGACATGTGGCCCGGCCCAACAGAGGCACATTCCGGTGAAAAGGCCGGCCCGTTTGACTTGGTCAAAGAGGTAGCGGGCCGGCCCACGGAAAGCCTGTTAACGGCCTGTTAGCATATAGCCCATTTATAGCCCGCTAGGTCATGGCCCGTTACAGCTTATCCAAATTAGGCCCAGTAGCGTCATCTGGGCCGTCCAGTATGATTCCAGCCCATTGTAACTTCCGGCCCATGTATGGCCCATGACGTCTTTCTGCCCATATGAGGCCCTTTGTAACTCTTGGCCCATTAACGGCCCGTGGTGAAACTGGCCCGTAATGAACAGTGTACCGCTTTATACCCATTAACGGCCCATTAGTCCGTTGGCCGTTTCCAGCCCGTTTTAACTTTCGGCCTTCTAAGGGCCCATTTATTCTTGGGCTCATTTCCAGAATTCGATTACTTACGGTCCGTTACTGGCCTGTTCAGCCTGTAGAAGGCCCATAGATGAGACGGCCCATAGAAGGCCCATGGATCCTACGGCCCGTGGAAGGCCCATGGACTGTACAGCCCGTGGAGGGCCATGGTCACTACATCAGGTAGCAGGACCATGGTCACAATAGTCTGGTTATTGTGGCCTAGTTTATTGTGGCCACTAGAAAAACGCGGAAAAAGAACTACAGTGACTACAAGTAAACAACTAAACAAGACAATAAGGAAATAAATAAGCAAGGAACTAACGCTAGGCTATTACGACTATTACACATATTACATCCACTGGGCATCAAAGTTTGTCACCAGTGCAAATATAGGGAACAAAGCAGCATATTACATACACTGGACGTCTAAATTGGCCACCAATGCAAATAAACGCGGCAGCAAAAGAAGTCCATAACTGAAACAACTTCAGAATAGCTCAAGAAACGTTATCCTGGGTATCCACCATGCTGGCAATAAGCTTAGCAATCTTATTAGCTTTGTCCTGTTTGGCGCTAAAATCCTCCAACGCTTGTTGTTGCACCAGAAAGTATGCATCTGAATGCTCTAGGGACTTCCGCAGTCCTTTTGCTTCTTGTCGCAACACAACTGATCGATGTCTTTCAGCTTGTAGTTGAGACTCAAGAAACCGAACTGATTCAGACAGTGAGTTTGAATAGCTTGTGCAAGCGGTAGTGCCCAGTAACTCGAACACTAAACCAAGACAGGACTTTGGGGTTGTCTCACTGTCTTCAAGATAGTTTTCCTTAGCTGTTTTATCAGCTTTGTTGGAGACTGATAACCCACAAGTATAGGGGATCGCAACAGTTTTCGAGGGTAGAGTATTCAACCCAAATTTATAGATTTGACACAAGGGGAGCCAAAGAATATTTGAAGGTATTAGCAGCTGAGTTGTCAATTCAATCACACCTGGAGATTAATTATCTGCAGCAAATAATCAGTAGCAAAGTAATATGATAGTTTTGATAATAGTGACAACAGTAATAGTAACGGTAACAGTGATAGCAGTAATTTTGTAGCAAGTGCAACAGTGATGATAGCAATAGTAACTCAGCAAGAACAATATAAGATAAATTCGTAGGCATTGGATCGGTGACTTGTTGGATGATATTCATCATGAGACAGTTATAACCTAGGGCGATACGGCACTAGCTCCAGTTCATCAATATAATGTTGGCATGTATTCCATAAATAGTCATACGTGCTTATGGAAAGAACTTGCATGACATCTTTTGTCCTACCCTCCCATGGCAACGGGGTCCTATTGGAAACTAAGGGATATTAAGGCCTCCTTTTAATAGAGAACCGGAACAAAGCATTAACACATAGTGAATACATGAACTCCTCAAACTACGGTCATCACCGGGAGTGGTCCCAACTATTGTCACTCTGGGATTGCCGGATCATAACACGTAGTAGGTGACTATAACTTGCAAGACCGGATCTAGAACATGGATATAATGGTGATAACATAAACGGTTCAGATCTGAAATCATGGCACCCGGGCCCAAAGTGGCAAGCATTAAGCATGGCAAAGTCATAGCAACATCAATCTTAGAACATAGTGGATACTAGGGATCAAGCCCAAACAAAACTAACTCGATTACATGATGAATCTCATCCAACTCCTCACCGACCAGCGAGCCTACGAAGGAATTACTCACTCCCGGTGGGGAGCATCATGGAATTGGCGATGGAGAAGGGTTGGTGATGACGAAGAACGAAGATCTCCCTCTTCGAAGCCCCAAACGGACTCCAGATCTGGCCTCCCGATGAAGAACAGGAGGTGACGGCGGCTCCGTCTCGTGGATCACGATAATTCTTTCTCCCTAGTTTTTTTCTGGGTGCGCCAGGAGGGGGGGGGGGGGCACGCCCTGGTGGGTTGTGCCCACCCAGGTGCCCCCCTCCGGTGGATCTTGGCTCCAGAAATTCTTATTTATTGTATAAAAAATCCTCGCAAAGTTTCGTTCCATTCCGAGAGCTTTTATTTCTGCACAAAAACAACACCATGGCAGTTCTGCTGAAAACAGCGTCAGTCCGGGGTTAGTTTCATTCAAATCATGCAAATTAGAGTCCAAAACAAGAGGAAAAGCGTTAGGAAAAGTAGATACGTTGGAGACGTATCAACTCCCCCAAGCTTAAACCTTTGCTTGTCCTCAAATAATTCAGTTGATAAACTGAAAGTGAAAAAGAAAAACTTTTACGAACTCTTTTGCTCTTGTTTGCATAAATAAGCTTAAACATCACCCAGGTTTTCAGCCAACATTATAACTAACCATGCCGACAATAACTCTTAAAGATTATATTAACTCATATCAATGACATAATCAGCTAGCGAGCAATAATAAGATATCTCAAACGGCAACATGTTGTCAAAACAACCATGATATAATATGACAATAGTGGTATCTCGCTAGCCCTTTCTGAGACTGCAAAACATAAATGCAGAGCACCTCCAAAGTTCAAGCAGTGACTAAACATTGTAATTCATGGTAGAAAAGATCCAGTCATGATGCACCCAACATTAGCTACACACAATGCATAAGTCATGACAGCAGTGCTCTCAGGTTCTGGCGCTTGTTTTAGAAGGTGATGACACAACATAAAAGTAAATAGATAGTCCCTTCACAGAGGGAAGCAGTGATTTGCAGAGGTGCCAGAGCTCAAGTTTTTAAAACAGAGGTAAATGATATTCTGAGACATGCACCCTTCTCATTTACTTCATGACTATCAGTTATCAATATCTTCCATGCTAAGCACGCTAGTGGCGGTTCCCAAGCGATAAAAGTAAAGGTTTACTCCCTCTCCACCATTAATCACACTCCACGGCTTGTCCGAAACAACGGGTGCCGTCCATACCAACAACAGTCCAGGGGGAGTTTTGTTTAATTATTTGCATTTTGAGTTCGGGACTGGGAATCCCTATTACCGCCCTTTTCTCGTGCGATGGCGAGTGAATAAACACTCGACCTGAGAATAACCTGCTTAGCATGGAAGATACCGACCACCTCCTGTCATTCCATGAACGATCCAGGCACACAAAAAGGATATTTATTAGAAGTTTTTAGAGGTGGCACATGCAAATTTACTTAGGACGGCAGGGTAATACTGCATATAGGTAGGTATGGTGGACTCATCTGGAATAACTTTGGGTTCAAGGTTTTTGATGTACAAGCATAATTCTCACTTAGTACAGGCGAAGGCTAGCAATTAGGTTGAGAAGCGGCCAGCTAGAGAGCGACAACGGTCATGAACATGCATTATGCATAAGTAACATTGGACACTAGCATGAGTAGGATATGAACACCATGAACATAAATATCATAGAGGCTATGTTGGTTTTGATTCAACTACATGCATGAACATGTGCCAAGTCAAGCCACTCGAACATTCAGAGGAGGATACCATATCATCATACTACATCACAATCATTTTAACGCAATGTTGATATCCAAGATAAATCATTATCCACTCCCAGCTACTTATGCATGGCATGAGAAACTATAATCTCTAATTGTCATTGCAAACATGTTTAATCATAATGGGCTGAATCATGGATACTAGGTTAAACATATTTACACAAACAGAACAAGTCGAGTTCATACCAGTTTCTCTCTGCCACGGCTAGTTCATCGAATGTCGTCATTATTGCCTTTCACTTGCATGACCGAACGATGTGAAAATAATAATAGTGCAAGAATGCCGTGGACTAAGCTGGAATCTGCAAAACATTTTATTCAACAGGAGAAGACAAGGTAAAATGGGCTCTTTATTAGATCAACAATTATTCATATGAGAGCCACTCAACATTTTCATCGTGGTCTTCCCCTCGGTACAACTCGAATAAAAGGAAAAGAAATTCAGAGAAACACACTGAAATATTTTTGGAGTTTTTGGTTTTCTTGAACAATCAAATAAAAGGGAAAAGCAAAAACGAGAAAAACAATTTACACGGGAAAGCTCCCAACAAGCAAAAGAAGAACAAGGAAATCTTTTTGGGTTTTCTTTTTAGTGCTACAGCTAAACATGCATAGAAAGTAAACTAACTACAACTAATTTTTTTGGTTTTTCTAAGGTTTTTCAAACACACAAGAAGAAAGCAAGAAAATAAATCTAAGCATGGATGATACAATGAAAAAGTGTGAACACCGACAAATGAAATAAGTGAACATGAATGTAATGTCGGTGGGAAACACGTACTCCCCCAAGCTTAGGCTTTTGGCCTAACTTGGTAGTCGATCAGTAGCCTGGATAGTAGTTGGGGTACTGAGGAGCGGGCATCCACTCATCCCACTACTGAGGCTCCTCCTCTGCCTCTGCAGCAGCTTGATCGTTCTGGTAGGCGATGATGTCTACAGGCATAATCCTATATCCGCCCCTGGCAACAGAATCAAACAAAGCAGGAGCAGGCAATGGAATAATATCATGAGTTTCGATGCTAAAAACCAGGTTATAAGGAATAGGAATGTTAGGAGATTCGATATCAGTGAAGTGGTGGTGGTCCATGGCTGCTCGGTCTAGGTAAATCTTGGTCAGAGGATGATCATGAAGGCGTATCTCAACCTCGAAGTGAGCCACCAAACGAGTAGCGAAAATCCCACCATGTATCTTACCCTTGGACTTATTAATATGAAGGCGATGTGCCACAATAGCTCCCAAGCTATAAGTGTTATCGCCCTCTACTGCACGGCGTAAAAGAGCAAAGTCTGGTGCGCTGAGTGCACCCACTTTTTCCCTAGCAAGCAAACACTTAGCGATAAATAAAGTAAAATAATGCACGGCAGGAAAGTGTATGCTAGTGGCAGTGACGGCCGACACCCCGCTCTCATCTCCCACCGTCAAGGTACGGTAAAAGGCCTCAAACTCAGCTGGCCTAGGCTCGGCTAAGCTCCCATCAGAAGGGATCATGCATATGTTACAAAACTCAGTAAGTGGTATCCGATGGGTTTCAGCATATAAATCGAACCGCACCTCAGGAGGATTATTCCTAGGAAGGAAAGTAAAACTTTGAACAAAGATGTTTGTGAGGAGATGATATTGTTCGCATTCAGCTGCGATGAAGTCGGTGAGGCCGGCATTAGCAGCATATTGTGTGAACTCCTGAAGGATTCCAGCCTCTTCCATGAACTGGGTGTGCGGCCATTCGCACGGCCGTACCTCCGCCAACCTCCGGGGATGGAGATCACTGTCAGAAGACTCTCCAATAACACCCTGGGAGTTCTTCTAGTGGCAAACTTCCTAAAGATATTCATCTTTTTCCTATGAAAAAAAATTCTAAAATTTTTAGTCCATAATTTTTTCTCAATAAAACTTCACAAAATTGATAGCAACTACTCATAGGGATACATAGAGGCCACAGCAAGCATTCAAACTACTTAGAACTCTAAGAATTCAACATGCAAGCTCATCTACAACAGCACCAAGAGTAGCTAATTATTCAAAATATAAACCACTAAAAAAAACTAATTGGACAAACGGTGGAGTCACATACCAAGCAACAATCCCCCGAAACAGTTTCGGAAATGGAGCTTCGAGCAAAGAGATCGAAATCCACGGGTTTGAGAGCAAGAACATGGGAGAGAGAGCAATGGAGAATTTTTTCTAGAGGTAAGTGATGATGTGGTGTGAAGAGATAAGTGAGGGGGCCCACGTGGGGACCACAACCCACCAGTGCACGCCTGGGGGTCCTGGCGCGCCCAGGTGGGTTGTGCCCACCTGGTGCACCTCCCTCTGATGTTATTTGCACCAAAAAAATCTTAAATACTCAGAAAAAAATCGTATTAAATTTTCAGAGCATTCTGAGAAATTTTATTTTTGGGTCATTTTTTATTGCACGGGAAATTCAGAAAACAGACAAAACATGGCATTTTATTTTATTTAACTAATAAAAACAGAAAACAAAAAGTAGGGATAGAAGGTAGTGCTTACTAAATTCATCAACTTCATACCTCTCAAAAATGATCCATTAATAAGGTTGATCAAGTCTTATTAACAACCACTTTCGATTAGCATTAAACCGAGGAACTATCGTAAATCACTAAGTTACCTCAATGGGGATATGAATGTCCCCAACAATAAGCATTTCATATTTCTTTTTGACAGTAGGTAGAGGTATTTGAAAACTTCCAATAGTGATTGTCGGAGATTTTTCAATAACATTAATACCATTCACTTGGAATTGTTTCTTTGGAAAGTGCACCGTATGCTCATTACCATTGATATGAAAAGTGACCTTGCTTTTATTGCAATCAGTAACAGCCCCTGCAGTATTCAAGAAGGGTCTACCAAGGATAATCGACATGTTGTCGTCCTCGGGCATCTCAAGTATAACAAAGTCAGTCAAAATAGTAACATTATCAACAACAACGGGCACATCCTCACAGATACCGATAGGTATGGCAGTTGATTTATTGGCCATTTGCAAAGATATTTCAGTAGGTGTGAGTTTATTCAAATCAAGTCTTTTATATAAAGAGAAAGGCATAACACTAACACCAGCTCCTAAATCACACAAAGCAGTTTTCACATAATTCTTTTTGATAGAGCAAGGTATAGTTGGTATTCCCGGATCTCCAAGTTTTTTAGGTACTCCATCTTTAAAAGTATAATTAGCAAGCATAGTGGAGATTTCAGCTTCCGGTATTTTTCTCTTATTTGTGATGATGTCTTTCATATACTTTGCATAAGGAGGCATTTTCAAGATATCAGTCAAGCGAGTACGCAAAAAGACTGGCCTCAGTATTTCAGCAAAGCGTTCAAATTCTTCATCATCTTTCTTTTTAGTTGACTTGGGCGGAAAAGGCATAGGTTTTTGAACCCATGGTTCTCTTTCTTTACCGTGTTTTCTAGCACTGAAGTCTCTTTTATCATATCTTTTGTTCTTAGGTTGTGGGTTATCAAGATCAACAGGTGGTTCTATCTCAACATCATTGTCTAGTTCTTTATTATTTGGTTGAGCATCTTCATGAACCTCATCATTATATTTTTCATTATCAGAAGGTGAGTGTTCATTACCAGACTGAGTTTCAGCATCAGAGATAGAAGTTTCATTATCATTATCAGGAGGTTTTTCTATTTCAGGTTCACTAGAAGCATGCAAAGTCCTATCATTTTTCTTCTTCTTTTTCTTTTTAGAAGGACTATGTGCATTAGTGTTAACTCTTTGTGAATCTTGTTCAATTATTTTTGGGTGTCCCTCAGGATAAAGTGGTTCCTGAGTCATTTTACCTCCTCTAGTTGCAACTCTAATAGCAAAGTCATGTATGTTATGATTCATTTCATCAAGCAATTCTCTTTTTGATTTAGCAACTTGTTCTAACTAAGTTTGAACCATAGAAGCATGCTTTCCAACACCTCTAACATCATTTGAGATTCTAAATAATAAGTCACTCAAGCTAGCAATCATATCAGAATTATATTTCAATTGTTTCATAACATTTGCATTGAAGTGATCTTGTTTTCTAATGTAATTTTCAAACTCATAAAGGCATTGGCTAGGATGCATATTGTGAGGATTGTCATTATCATTGAACTTCATTAGAGAATTTACCTCTACCACCTTAGGCAGTGGTGGTGTATTAAGCCCATGTATTTCTTCAATAGGAGGTAAATTTTTAACATCCTCAGCTTTAATACCTTTTTCCTTCATAGATTTCTTTGCCTCTTGCATATCTTCAGGACTGAGATATAATATACCCCTCTTCTTCGGACTGGGTTTAGGCGGTGGTTCAGGAAGAGTCCAATCATCATAATTTTTCAATATGTTATTCAATAATTCTTCAGCTTGCCCAACCGTTCGTTCCCTGAAAACACAACCAGCACAACTATCTAGGAAATCCCTAGAAGCATCGGTTAGTCCATTATAGAAGATATCAAGTATTTCATTTTTCTTAAGAGGATGATCAGGCAAAGCATTAAGTAACTGGCAAAGCCTCCCCCAAGCTTGTGGGAGACTCTCTTCTTTAGTTTGCAAAAAGTTAAATATTTCCTGTAAAGCAGCTTGTTTCTTATGAGCAGGAAAATATTTTTCAGAGAAGTAATAAATCATATCCTGGGGACTACACACACAACCAGGAGCAAGAGTATTGTACCAAGCTTTAGCATCACCCTTTAATGAGAACGGAAATAATTTGAGAATAAAGTAATAACGAGTCTTCTCATCATGAGTAAAAAGGGTGGCTATGTCATTCAACTTAGTAAGATGTGCCACAACAGTTTCAGTTTCATAACCATGAAAAGGATCAGATTCAACCAAAGTAATTAACTCTGGGTCGACAGAGAATTCATAATCCTTATCATCAATAAATATAGGTGAAGTAGCAAACTTAGGATCATATTTCATTCTAGCATTCAGAGATTTTTCTTTATACTTGCATAATAATTTCTCTAGATCATCCCTATCCCTACAAGCAAGAATATCTCTAGTTGTCTCCTCATTCATAACATAACCTTCCGGTACCTTAGGCAATTCATATCTAGGAAGGCTAGTTCTAGCAGGTGTTTCAGGAGTTTCAGTTTCAAGCTCATCATCAGATTCAACAACATCATGTTGTATTACTCTAGCAATTTGTTTATCAAGAAAGTCACCAAGTGGCACATCATTATCATCAAGCAAGGTACTAGCATCATCATAAGCATTATCCATAGCAGAATTAGCATCATCAATAACTTGCGACCTATCAGAATTGATAGCATGTGGTGGTGTTGCAAGTTTACTTATAACAGAAGGTGAATCTAAAGCAGAACTGGTTGGCAGTTCCTTACCTCCCCTCGTCTTTGAGGAAAAAATCTTAGTCTTATCATCCTTCAGATTCTTCATAGTGATAAATTGATAATAATCCCAAGTGACTCAACAAATATAGCTATGCTCCCCGGCAACGGCGCCAGAAAAAGGTCTTGATAACCCACAAGTATAGGGGATCGCAACAGCTTTCGAGGGTAGAGTATTCAACCCAAATTTATAGATTCGACACAAGGGGAGCCAAAGAATATTTGAAGGTATTAGCAGCTGCGTTGTCAATTCAACCACACCTGGAGATTAATTATCTGCAGCAAATAATCAGTAGCAAAGTAATATGATAGTTTTGATAATAGTGACAGCAGTAATAGTAATGGTAATAGAGATAGCAGTAATTTTGTAGCAAGTGCAACAATGATGATAGCAATAGTAACTTAGCAAGAACAATATAAGATAAATTCGTAGGCATTGGATCGGTGACTTGTTGGATGATATTCATCATGAGACAGTTATAACCTAGGGTGATACGACACTAGCTCCAGTTCATCAATATAATGTAGGCATGTATTCCATAAATAGTCATACGTGCTTATGGAAAGAACTTGCATGACATCTTTTGTCCTACCCTCCCATGGCAACGGGGTCCTATTGGAAACTAAGGGATATTAAGGCCTCCTTTTAATAGAGAACCAGAACAAAGCATTAACACATAGTGAATACATGAACTCCTCAAACTAAGGTCATCACCGGGAGTGGTCCCGACTATTGTCACTCCGGGGTTGCCGGATCATAACACGTAGTAGGTGACTATAACTTGCAAGATCGGATCTAGAACATGGATATAATGGTGATAACATAAACGGTTCAGATCTGAAATCATGGCACCCGGGCCCAAAGTGACAAGCATTAAGCATGGCAAAGTCATGGCAACATCAATCTTAGAACATAGTGGATACTAGGGATCAAGCCCTAACAAAACTAACTCGATTACATGATGAATCTCATCCAACTCCTCACCGACCAGCGAGCCTACGAAGGAATTACTCACTCCCGGTGGGGAGCATCATGGAATTGGCGATGGAGAAGGGTTGGTGATGACGAAGAATGAAGATCCCCCTCTCCGGAGCCCCAAACGGACTCCAGATCTGGCCTCCCGATGAAGAACAGGAGGTGACGGCGGCTCCGTCTCGTGGATCGCGATAATTCTTTCTCCCTGAATTTTTCTGGGTGCGCCAGGAGGGGGCACGCCCTGGTGGGTTGTGCCCACCCAGGTGCCCCCTCAGGTGGATCTTGGCTCTAGAAATTCTTATTTATTGTATAAAAAATCCTCGCAAAGTTTCGTTCCATTCCGAGAACTTTTATTTCTGCACAAAAACAACACCATGGTAGTTCTGCTGAAAACAGCGTCAGTCTGGGGTTAGTTTCATTCAAATCATTTAAATTAGAGTCCAAAACAAGAGGAAAAGTGTTAGGAAAAGTAGATACGTTGGAGACGTATCAGAGACCAACAAGGATGTCTCACTATCCTGAACCTTATCTGCATTACTTCCTTTACCATTGCTTAATAAGGCACTCTTCCCCAATATTCTGTCAGCATTCTAAAAGAAGAAACAAGCAGACACATAACAGGTTTAGCATGTACTAGTATATGAAACTCATTTCGGTGAACTAGTTCATTAGTAAGGTGGACAGGATTAAACTACCAAGTCTTCTATTGCCAAGTAGTACATAATAAAAGCATCAAACAAACATATATCTATGTCCTATGGTCACTGCATTGTCTTGCCAAATCAAAATAGAGACACGGTTCAAATCATATCAGTTCAAGACAAAGCAGCACTGATAGAATACAAAGCGTGGGAAACTACACGGCACAACAAGATTTCAGATGGGTACCACGGGTCTACATGTACAAGAACACTATTGGCTCTGTTGTGATGCTAGTAATGTGCATGGTATGAGAAGTCAACTGTATACACAATTGAAATTGAAATCAACAGAGCTATTGATAAGAGAAAACCTGTTAAAGAAACATGTGTAAACATACCTACTGTGCCATTGGAGTTTCGATTGGATCCTTCAATTTAAAAATAAGTTTGTATGAGTAAATACAGTGATACAAGAGCAAAGCAGTATGCACGATAGCAATGGAATCTTAAATGAGAACAGTTGTTCTTTAGGTTTAAGCACTTGTTCTACATGAATAGAGTACAGTAAGACGCAAGAATATAGTACTTAAAAATAGAAAATGAGCTCATAGACCTTACCACATTCTTGGTTCGGGACTAGTACAGAACAATGCGTTCCCAGTCATCATCCAGTAAATGTGTCTCAGGAGAACGTAAGGGAATTTGATGAGTTTCTTTGCCAGTGAAGTATGTTTTCTTCAGGTAATTCCGATACTGCCACCAAGCATTCTTGAAGATAGCAGAGGTATTAGCACATGTTATCTCATCCTGAGTTTCCAAATCGGTCCTTCTCTATAGAGAAAAATGGGAAAAATTTGCTGTATTATAACCATCATGGAGGTAGAATGTATGGGACAAAGCAAAGTAATTGCCATGAATAACATTACTTACACATAACTCCTGGACAAACACCTGCAACTGGCATTTTCCTTCATCTTCAGTATAATATTTCCATGATGGGAAGATACGCACATAGGATTTAACAACATCAAATGCGATAGATGCTAAACTACGACTGGCTGGTTGTGCTTCCTCCACAGGAATATGTGTACTAACTGGTGGAGTTGGGGTTCGTCGTGGTAGTACTGGCGCTTTGGGCACTGGAGCTGCCTTACTAACTGCTCTTGTTTGGGAGCTCTGTGGCGGAGATGGTGTTGTGTCAATAGGAACTGGGTTACTATTTGCTGGGGTTGGGGTTAGATTGGGTGAAGCTGGTTCTCTGTCCATCGCAGTAGGGGTACAATCTGCGAGAGTCTGGGTTATGTGTGGTAGGGCTGGTTCTCGTACATGTACAACCGGGGTGCTATCTCCACCAAGAGGTAGCACTGTTTTATTTGAAGATCGTGTTTTTACTCCGCTAGATACTGGCATCACCCGCTCCAATTCAAATGGCTGATAAACAGGAAACATAGTTGAATGTACAGACATTGTATGAGAGACAGATGCAATAGATAGTGTGGAAAAAAGAGGGCATGAAATAGTTGACATGTATATTGTTTAACTAAAACGGATAGCATGACATAATTTCACATATATGATGTCTATCTAAACTAGATAGCTTAGCATAACATAATTCAAAGATATGATGAATAACTAAACAGGATCGCATGACATAATTCACATTCATGTTATCTAAGTAATCAGGATCACATGATTCAATTCACATATGTGATTTATATGCTAAGTAGAGGGCATTCGCATATATGATGTCTGAACTAAGAACATGGTGTTGAATATTGTGTATATGATGTCTAAACTATGCAATGTAAGACACCATATGCATGATATGAGCAGTATAACCATGCCAAGTTAGAGCATATACCTCGGTGGGGGAATAGGACTGGTCATCTGTCTCTGAATCCATCTCTGAGGAGCTATCGGGACCCAACAAGAGATCTGCTTCGACAGGTAGCACTGTCTGCTCTGAAGGCCTTGTTTTCACTCCAGATTTTTCCATCTCCCACTCAAATGGCTGATTCACAGGAAGAGTAGTTTAATGTACAAACATTGTCAACAAATGGAAATGTAATGAAGAAAAGGATGGGCAAGATATCATTCAAATATATGATGCCTGGTTAAACAGGATGGCATTGCACATTTCACATATATTATGGCTGGCTAAAAGACATGAGACTGCATAATTCCCATATATGATATAGAAACTAAACAGGTGGCATTACAGAACATGTCTAAACTAAGCAGATGACATATATGATGTCGAAAGTAAGCACTGCAAGGCAACATATGCATGATATGACTAACATCATCATGCCAAGGTAGAGCAAACACCTTGGGGGGTAAATAGGAGTGGTCAGCTGCGTCTGAATCCACCTCAGAACATATATCTTCCTCTGGATTACAATCTGGAGAGGGGGGAGGGTTTGCCATTGAACCCACCATGAAGCGATGTCTACATGACATTGTATTGCCACGCAAAACTCTTCTTTTTTTTCTCTACATGTTCAGCATGACTGTGTACAATATCTGACATGCATACGAAAAAATATGGTGAGATTATGTAAGGAGAGCATGCAGAAATCTAGAGTGATGGTAACAACCAGCGGATGGATCCAAAAATAATGATAGCAGGTTGATGATTGCTTTAATTTAATAAAAAGATAGATGATGATTGCTTTACTATTTGTTTCCCACCCAAGATGAACAACATAGGCATACCCTAGGTGAACCAGATATTAGACAGAGATACTATTCATTGCTACCTCGATATGTGCCCCACAACTAATTTAGAACTCAAGTTTTAACATTAATTTGGACCTGACTTGGAGTCTAAGAGGTGAACAGGACGATAAAGTAGCAGGTAATTTTTAGCAATGCATAACACAAGCAGAAACAAAAGAGTGCGACCTCTCTTGTGGACCCGTGTACTCCTCAGGTTCATTTGCTGAGTCGATGATGGTGATGCCGTTGCGGTGGGTGCCAGTGGCAGGGAAGGAGATCTGATGCGGCGAAAGATGGTCAGGAGTCGTGATGTCTGGTTTGGTGGATGCTTCTGTCGATGGAGCAGCTCAAGTGAGGTGGACAACGTCGTGGCAGGAGCAGGACAAACCACACAAAGTTTTCTTCGACACCTACCTGTAACTGAAGTAATTCTGTAAGGGCTCATTTGGCTTGCATGATTCTAAAAATGCAGGGATAGGAAAAACACCGGAATAGGATAGGAATGCACATGGTAAACAGAGGATTTGTAAACACAGGATTTCTGTCAACTTAGGTGTTTGGTTCACAGGAATTGGAAGAGCAGAGGAATGCAAAGAAACATGGCCAAAATAAAGTGAAACCATATGAAAGCGTGTACAGTTAGAATGTTATTCTGCCACTAATGCACTTGGTCTTGTTTTCATGCATAGGATTTTGAAAAGTAGGTCTAGGTGGATGTTTTGCTCCATTCCTTTCAACAAAATGCATGAATAATTGAATAGTAGAGTGCCATAGGAAAATTTCCTCTTGCTATGTTTTTCCGTTGAACCAAAATAGCCCTAATGGATCGACATGAATGTAGAGTAATAAGTGATGCGACAAGTGTACAACCTCTTTGCCGTAGCCGTGTTGACCTCAGCATCATTGGGTTGGTCGCTGAAGAAGTTGAGGCAGAGGTGGCTATCGGAGGTGTGGAGGAAGATCTGAGGAATCTGTAGACGGCGTCCAGGGCACCGCTCTGTTGTGATGGATCGTTCGATCATTGGAGCAGCTCCGGTGAGCCGTAAGACGTCGAGGCTGAAGCAGCACAAGACAGACATCGTTAATCTCAAGTGGGATTCTAATAGCATCTCCAATAGATGATGTAAAATACATTACCAAAATGTGATAGATGTACTCCCTCCTTTCCGGTTTATAGGGCTCAATTCAAAAATCTCACTAACCAAGGTAGATGGTGAGTGGTGGAATACTTTTTGTAGTTTGAAAAAGCACCCAATTAATGCTCTTGTTTTCCTCAAAAAATTATGTTTACCAATGCATTAATTGCAATGCATGCATGCATAAAGTACATGCATTGGTCAATTTTCTCTTAATACTTGCATGCAATGATTTAATGCACCTTGGAATCTGAACTTGTGATGGGGAACAACCAAATTGAGCCTTATAAAATGAAAAAACTAAAATTTCGAGATAAGCCCTATAAACCGGAAAGGAGGGAGTAAAATTTACATCACCAAAAACCACCTGACTACAACAGATGAGGTAAAAACTGTTGACTCTTAACTTAACTGTCGAAACTGAAATTTACTGTGGAATCTGAATGTTACTGTTGAAACTAAACACAATGGTAGCAGAGAGGCACTTCACATGTAGTTTAGGGAGGGCCTGCAGTTCATCTTCAACCTGCACCCCCCTGAGCCGCCAGCCACCACCGGCCGAACCTCCGGCCCCCGCCGCCCGCGGCCGACGGCGCTCCCGCGCCGCCTCGCTGCCCCGAAACAACTCCCCACCGCCGGTCCGCCGCCGCCCTGGGCAGCCCTCTAGGCCCCCCCGCGCCGAGCTTTTTCTCCGGCGATCCCCATGCCACCGCCCCACCACCATGCCCCGCACCGCCGGCGACCACCGCCCCCACTCTGAACCCTAAGATAGATAGTGGGGTACCTCTCCGGCGAGCCCCCCTCCCCGCTGCGGGTGGTTCTTCCTTAACTCCGGCGAGCCCCCCCACCCCCTGAAAATCGACTAACCCAAAAGTCAATTCAGTCAACTGAAGTGTAGCTAAATCAAAGCAGAGCAGTAGCACAAGCAAGGGGGAGAGCAGCAGCAGCGCGAGCGAGCGAGCGAGAGCTGGAGCAGCAGCAGCAGCGCGAGCGAGAGAGTGACAACCAGAGCAGCAGCAGCAGCACGAGCGAGCGAGCGAGAGCCGGAGCAGCAGCAGCAGATCTGGCTGGTATGGACGCCGCCACCGAAGGGGCCTCGCACTGGGGGAGAGCCGCCGTGGAGATGTCGCCCGCGGTGCTGGCTTCGAGGTAGCCGTGCCATGGGGGTGCGGGATGGAGCATCGTCGGCTCTGGGAGGTCGAGTTAAGGAGAAGGTGCGATGCGATGAGTGTACAACCTCTTTGGTGGCGCCGAGTAGGCCTCGGCTTCGTCCGAGGAGTCGGTGAGGATGCTGCTGTTCTGGTGGAGCAGGTTAAGGCGGCGCTGTGGGGATGGAGCAGCTGTGATAGACGAGGCGATCGTTGGAGCAGCTCCTTGGAGGTGGAGGATGGGGCGGCTAAACCGGCGGGACGATGAGATGGACGACAGATCCTCATCCGGGGAGGTGGATGAGGGACGTCGAGCTGTTGCGGTGGATGACGTCGTCGGGGAAGAGGCTCCGGCTGGGCAGCGTGAGGTGGCGGACGGAGGAGGGTGGGGTTTTGCGGCTGGAGCGGAGAGGTGATGGCGGCCTGGGATTTCGAATGGCGAAAAGGAGGCAATGGGAGGGGGGAACCATGACTTAGGGACGCGCTTGTCCAAAATGTAGGGTGTGTTACAAAAGTACCCCCACCGATTTGAACTAGCGGCCCTTTCAGCTCAGGGTTAGAAGGGGGATTTCGCGTGTTGGGATTTGGCAGCTGGAGGGAGTTTTCGCGCGCATTGTAATTTCGGGATAGCAAGGCGCGGGTTGTGAAGGCGCGAGTTTTGGGAGCACGATATCTGAATTTTCGGGATATAACAAGGCGCGGGTTGAATTTTAGGGACAAGCCTAACGTGTAATATTGTACTTGTACGTACCAAATCAATTCGCACTTCCCTCAACGAAAAAAAATGAAAAAAATAAAACTATTCACACCACACAAAGAGAGAGTCTTGTCCCGTTTTACTATACAAATGCTATTCAAAGCTATGAATCCATGTTATGTCCAATTAAAAATTTTCGCTGGCTGTATAATGCATGTAACCTACTCATACCAAAATTTTAGTGCATTCCAAATGTCTATACTACCGCTGCAATTCGAACTAAATTTGAATTTGTTTCTCTATTTTAATAAGAATCTACAATCATGATTGTTGCCAACTTCAACCATCATTCGTGTATTACTTTAACAACACACCACATGATTACTATAGAGATAGATATGAACTATGTGTACTATATGAACTCAAATTCAATTTTTTGAATACACTTGATGTAGATTCCAAATAATAGTACATTTGATGTACTAACTAGATATTCATAATCTAAACCATGTTCCATACGTACACCGTGTTTATCACACAAAGTATAGTGCCCCACCCCCTACATTATGACAAGTATTTAGCCCTGAGCTGCAAATGCCACACATTAGCCCAAATTATAATCAATGTTCTACATTATGATATCTTCTTCAAGTATCCGTATCCACTTTTTTATAATGAATTATGATCTTTGTTCGTCTTTTACACCTTCACGATCCTCTTCTCCTTGTAGCTAGCTAGCGCTAACTTTCTATCATGCAAGCACACGCCCGCCCCCCTCTCACCCTCCCTCAGCGTCCCCTCCATCATGCACGTTCGTTATTTCTCTTTAGGTTGTTCACCCGCGGTGTGTGTAGGCCCCCCGGCTCCTTCTTTCCGGCACACACCGGTCGATATACCTCTCTAGCCAAGTGTGCCTCCAACAAACACATACTTCCCCTCTTCTCTTCTCACCGTCCATGCCCCCTATGTCCAATACGGTTCCACGCAGGTGCACACTCATGCCCCTCTTTTCATCGATCTCATACTCGCACACTCCTCCCCCCTCGACATCGTAGGCCTCTCGCACCACCTCCTAGTCCCACCCCTCTCCCCCTGTCTATCTCTCCGGACCTTATTTGCTTCTAACACATGCATGCATGTATACGTACCGATCTCCCTACATATAGCTATGTCGACTATAATTCTTTTTCCCCACGCACCGATAGACTTACCTCACTAGTTATGTCTCTCCCTTTCTCGGACACACGACGGTTGATCTTCCTATGTAGTTACGTATGCTTACCACAACCATATCGTCTCCCCTCATCATCCTTGCATACCTCCCGACCCGTCTCTCTCACGCACATGCATAGACAGACAGACATCCCCGGCCCTCTCTTATTGATATTGCACTCGTACCCTCCGTTTTTCTAGCAGGCCTCTCCCACCATTTGTGAGAAGCCACTCCACCACCAACCCTCTGACACTCTACCTTTGTCTTTCTCCCAACCTTATTCCTCTGCTACACATATGCATGGATGCCGATCGATCTCCCTCAATACATAGCTAGGTCTCTCTCCTTCTCCACACATATACTAGTCGATCTACCTCTCTATAGTTAGGTCTCTGCCCCTTCCCCCCCCCCCCCCACACACACCGATAGTCGAACGTTGTAGGTAGGTATCCATGCCACAGAGAAAAACTGCACCTCTGCCCTCTCAAATTCCAGTAGGCCGGCTGCCCTATATCTTTGCCGTGGGCAAACACAAATTCGATGGCACTCTTTATCGATCACGCAGCCACACACTTCATCCCTGTTTTCGATTCTATCTATATCTCACGCCGATGATCCCTCCACTCTCTTCTCGTGGATCGCTCCCTCTATATATGATATATCCATGACTCTGTTTCACACACATTGCATATGTTACATTTTTTTGTTTGAGATATCATCGACACATTGCCTCTGTTTCGCACAAACCATCTCTCTCACACCCACCCACGTACGTACCTGCACCTAAAGAAGAGGTGCACGTAGGACGCACGTACTCACGTCTCGTTCCCGGCGACACCTGCGCGGGTACACGGTGGAGTTCGTTTCTGTACGAAAAGGCAGCCCACGTGATAATTTGATGCGTGTAGCGGTTGTTTACTCGAAGGAGGGTCATGTACCACGCGTAGACGGAACAAAGTTTGACTTGACGCGTTAGTATTAAATAAAGTTATATTCCTCAATGGCACGTACAAAATATAAAATGATTGTCGTGGGGAAAATGGAAAAATCCGCTCCACTATATACAACGGAGCCTGCCTGCCGGGGTTTGTCACTCGTCACACCATCTCACACAAGGCGGCGGTGGCCTCTCTCTCTCACCGTTGGTCAGTGATCCGGCCGCATCCCGTCCGCCGGTGGAAAGGGAGGATGTGCATCGTTTCTCCGTTCAACGGCGTTGAGGCAGCACCTCCCGATCTGCAATACCCACTGTTCTCTCTGACCAAGCTCCGGCGCGGTAGGGCCTTCGCCACTTGCTCACTGCCGTAGTATGGGCAGATCCCGGCCGCCGGCGCCCTCCTAGTAACATCCCGATGACCCTCAGGTACAGCTTCCTTCGGCCTTGCTCCACTGCCCATCTTCCCACGTTGCTGCATGTGGAAAATCCTGCATGTGGATCTTCTTTAGTTGTTTGCTTAAAACTTATCTCAGCCGGCGTACTTTCCATCTTGCAATCTCGTCCTCCAACCATTTTTGATAAACCACCATGCTGCTATCTTTCCCTTATTACATGAAATATGCTTCTTTTTTGTCGGCGTATGTGTCTTCAACTCGTGTTATTGGGCAGTAATTGTTTCCTTTCTACCTCCTTTTGCAAACAGGGCTATCCATTTCACCTCATTGCTATTGAGACCTTTTGGTGAACTGCATAAATCACTTTTTTTCTTAAGAGTGTTTTGTGCAGTTCCGCCAAAATGTTTCACGGGCAACGTTTTTACATTTCTGTGGGACTGCAGAAAGGGAGATTGGTTTTCCTATCCTCCTCATCCAACTCCATGCCTAATCTTCTCCAACAAGTAGTTAGTCCTAAAGAGAGATCACAGAGGTGATCAGCTTCTATTTGTGTGTGTTATGTTTCATCATCTAGTTCCACTATTATTGTAATCACACTTACTGGATATCTTTGCAAACAGGGATAGTCAGCTCGATTTTAGTGGAGCTGCACAAAATGATCGGATTGTGATGTCCTCCATACACCTCTTTTTTGGCTACAGAGCTGGGTGAAACTAGCTGCCAACCAATGAACACTGTGCCCAGGAAATGGAGCCATGCCTACGAATAGCATCGATCAATTATATATTTTTCTTTATTTGTACACCTTCTCACAACTTTGTCTTCAGTTGTGATGTGAATATTGGCGCTGATCTGCGAACCATTGAGATGCATTAGCAGCCATGGTAGTTTCATTTGTATTTGATGGAATGTTGTAACGAGATAATCTTGAGGCAAGAGGACACATGAATCCTAAGTTGAAACCTTTTTTTCCTGCGGGAACCAAAGTTGAAACCTTCATTGCATCATAGTACAATTTCATTAAAATTATGCGTACATATAAACAAATCCTGAAGGATTGATAGCAATGCCAGAAACAATCCAACTTTGTTTCGCCGACATGTGGGACATCCTTCATTCGGCTCCACCTGCCATGCAGCAATATTGAGTGCACAACTGCAGGGAAAGATTCACCCCGATCGTTGCACCGCAGTAGTAATGACTAGTGAGCAGTCAAATCACAGAGCCCCTCCTTCGCCACAATAAGTTGCTCGAACGAAGCAACCATCATTTCTCTGTTCGTTGAATCCGCTGGTACTCCCATATTCCCAAAGTAGTATGTTGCTCGGGCGAAGCAACCATCACTTCACCTTTCCCACAATAAGTACTACTACCTCTTTTTTTATTCTAGAAACAACCACACACGAATATTGGACGGTAGCAGCACAACAACTGAATCAAAAATCAAAACCAACCAATGAACTACTACTAATGGTGAGCGTTTGCTAGTATCATGTACTCCGTCTGTCCATGTATATAGGGCTTAATGCATTTTCCGAGACTAACTTTGGCCCTATTTGGATCCATGGGTTAGAGTTAGTTTGAGCTAGTTGGGGCTCAAATAGCCCTAAAGTATCCAAACATGAGGGTTAAATTGGAGCAAGTTGCACCAAACCCACCAAAAAAAACTATCCCACCCAAGAGGTGCTAATTGGAGATAGTTCTCATTGGGCCCACTGAAAAATCACTTTTCTCTCTCCATCAAGTGCATTTATTGTCAATCTAACCCTGTCATCCAAACACCTCTTTGGCTACAGTTAGTTCAGGGTTAGTCATGAGTTACTCTAACCTCTAGCTAAGTTAGAGTATCCAAACAGGAGCAGTATAGGACATGCAAGTTACTCAAAGCATACAGTCAAATTCGTACGTGAAAGGATCTTTTTTTTTTGAAAACAGAACATGAAAGGATCTTCGAATGATATTATTTTCAAATTATATAAAATCTTATCAATAGTCAAAGGCATCCTCGAAGAATACATTAGGCCCTATATAAAATCTTATCAATAGTCAAAACCAAGTGTTACTACTACACCAAACAAGTTCAAAACGAGAAACTGGACCCACTCACGGCACGGCACGCCTGTCTCATTTGGTTCGTCGGTCAAAGCGCTTCCTCTTCTTGGCATAACAATAGAGTACAGTAATTTTTTTAGAATGCTCTTGGCATGTCTCGAACATGTGATGAGTTAACCGACCTTAATAGACGGCAAAAATGCCAGCCCGCCGCACTTTGAGAGAGACGAGGAGCGAGAAGCGATACGGGCTGGTGGATTACTAGAGGTAGGTGTCGCACGGAGGCAAAGAAATATGGTGATAGCGTGGGTTGGCCATGTACAGTACTATGATGTAACTACACTGGGCTGCCGTGTTTCGTACTCTTCCGGTCTACTGTGGAGATGATTGGTTGATTTTATATCGCTGAATAATATAAAATATTATGAGTGCAGACGCTCCACCACGAGGTTCCTTGCTCCTTCTCGGTCATCGAGAATCTATGTTCTTCCACTCTTTTTTTTACATGAGCTTTGTTCATCCTTTTGCCAACACGCGGGACATCTAGCATCAAGGTGCACGTGTCATGCAAGAAAATGGAGATAAGCAGTGTGTAAGTGAGTCGTGCACTACGATGGCACCTAGTACTACGCAATATTTTTCCTCCTCGATGGCACGTGAATAGTGCACATACTCAGTGACGGAGCACGGGATGGTAGCCATGGACATGGTCGGCCCTTTTTGGAGAGAGTACTAAATACGTATTAACTTTAATATTTGCATGAACAAGGTTGACTAAGGTTAGACGTGGCAACCTTAGGCTGGGAACCAAACAGGCCCTATGCTCTTCCGCTCTTTTTTTTATGTGAGCTTTGTTCATCCTTTTGCCAACACGTGGGACATCTAGCATCAAGGTGCATGTTTCATGCAAGAAAATGGAGATAAGCAATGCGTAAGTGAGTCATGCACTTCGATGGCACCTAGTACTACACAATATTTTTCCTCCTCGATGGCACATGAATAGTGCATGTACTCAATGATGGAGCACGAGATGGTAGCCATGGACATGGTCGGCCCTTTTTGGAGAGAGTACTAAATACGTATTAAGTTTAATATTTGCATGAACAAGGTTGACTAAGGTTAGACGTGGCAACCTTAGGCTGGGAACCAAACAAGCCCTATGTTCTTCCACTCTTTTTTTTACGTGAGCTTTGGTCATCCTTTTGCCAACACGCGGGACATCTAGCATCAAGGTGCATGTGTCATGCAAGAAAATGGAGATAAGCAGTGCGTAAGTGAGTCATGCACTTCGATGGCACCTAGTACTCCCTCCGTTTCTTTTTAGTCTGCATATAAGATTTGATCAAAGTCAAACTTTGTAAAGTTTGGCCAACTTTATAGAAAAAAATATTAACATCTACAATACTAAAGCTGTATGGTATGAAAGTTTATTTCATGATGCATCTAACAATATTGATTTCATATTGTGAATCTTAATATTTTTTTTCTATAAACTTAGTCAAAGTTAAGAAAGTTTGACTTTGACCAAATCTCATATGCAGACTAAAAAGAAATGGAGGGAGTACTACGCAATATTTTTTCTCCTCGATGGCACGTGAATAGTGCATGTACTCAATGACGGAGCACGGGATGGTAGCCATGGACATGGTCGGCCCTTTTTGGAGAGAGTACTCCCTCTGTCCCAAAATTCTTGTCTTAGATTTGCCTAGATACGGATGTATCAAGTCACGTTTTAGTATTAGATACATCCGTATCTAGACAAATCTAAGACAAGAATTTTGGGACGGAGGGAGTGCTAAATAACTTTGATGTGTCTCGTTAACTCGCAGAACGATGAGCTCCCTCACCAACACGTGCGCGGTGGCTCACAGCACGAGGAGAAACTTCTGCTTACAAGCGGTGGACGTGCAGTAGTTCATTTGGTGTCAGATTGCCAGAAGTACTACTGTAGTACCATCATTATTGTTCGACTTCCGGAAGAGGAGAAGAGCCAAGTGCAAGGTCACCTACTAACCTAGTACTACTAGTATAGCCAAAGTTGGTCCACCTTTTTAGGGCATGGTTAATTAATATAGGCGGCTCTTGCAGCGGCACATCATTAACACAGTGCTCTTGCAGCAGCAAGTACTCTCTTCGTAAAGAAAAATAAAGGATTGGAGTGGCATGTCCACTTGAATCCCATAGCATTAACACAGTGTTCCCCTAAAAAAAACAGAGTGTTTGACACAGGAAAAACAAAGGAAGTGAAAAAAAAGTTGGGTGGATGCTAGATTGCCAATTAACACATGATTACATGGGAAAAAAATCTTATAGCATTCTATCCTATGAATCAAACGACCAATGTAGGTAGCACGGTGCTGCCTCTCATCGACCTCCTCTGCAGGAGTTTTCTTCTAGTAGTGGCGGAGCTTAGGCCAAGGACACAATTGATTTTCAAGTAGGGCTCGATTAACTCAACTATGTCTCCTAGCTAGCAGCGCCCACCTGCAAATGAGCGCCACCGTGAGCTGCGACAATGATAGAGGCTCTGGGAGGAACAGACGTAGGCGGGCGACGAGCCGACGAGGTAGCCCGACGACCCCTTGAGCTTGAAAGGCACCCGCATGATCTCCTCTCCTCATAGGGAAGGTCGGGGTCCATTGGGTACATCTCCGACGACATCCGCGGCTTCCGACGGCGTCGTTGCCATTTCATTAGTGTAAATAATTAGTTAATTCCTAGTCAACAATCATAACTGCCTAAACTCTAACATGTGAACACTAAAACCGCTCAAGGGGGTGATATACCCGGTTTTAGAGATTTGAGGGTAAAAATCATACCAAAATTGACTTTGGGGGGTTATTTGTCCATCAACTTACATTTGAGGGTGAAAAATATACTTCTTTCAATGGTCCGCTGGCCAGAGTATTCTTTTTAGATTTATAACATGTGGGACCGAGTGTGAGCGAACCGACCTCAATCGACGGCAAAATTGCCTGCCGGACGCACTTTGAGAGAGACGAGGAGCAAGAAGCGATACGGGCTGGTCGTGTCATGCAAGAAAATGGCTGGTCTCATGTTTAAAACTTGCTGTACTATAGTAGAGGTAGATGTAGATGTAGATGTAGTGTAGACGTAGATGCAGATGTAGATGTACATGTTGAGATGTAGAGATAAGTGAGACTCACCAACGGTCACCAACGTAGGCCGAGTACGTGCATGAATCACCCACACAAAAAAAGGAGTACGTGCACGAAGAGAAAAATTGCACGCACGGACGCACGTACTCTGTGCCTCATTCCCTAACACACGTGCGCGGGTACACGGTGGAGCTCATTTCTGGATGAAGAGGCAGCTCATGTGATAATTTGACGCGTTTGGTAGTTGTTCACTTAGTGGAGGGTCGGGAACCACACGTGGACGAATCAAAGTTCGACCATGACGCGGTGGCGTGTTTGTTTTAATTTTTTTTCTTCAATGGAACGTACGCAGTTTTTTTCTTGAATGGCACGTGAATCGTGCACATACTCAATGACGGAGCACGGGATGGGATGGTAGCCATGGACATGGTCGGTCCTTTTTGGAGATTACTACACTGGTACTTTGATGTACATTTAAAAAAAACTACTACTTTGATGTGTCATGTTAACTCGCAGAACGATGAGAAGCTTGCTTACTACGCCCTGTACATAGCCCACGCTTTGTACGACTAGTTATAGTGGGAGTAACTTAGCGCACTCCAAGAAAATTTTGCTTATGTGGCAAGTAGTTAATGAGAAGTGGTAACATAATATGTTACTATAACATAGCGTTTCCCAAGACAAGATGAGTCTACAAGCTAATAAATGAAGCCATCTATAACATTACTACTCCCTCCTTTCCGGTTTATAAGGCTTATCTCAACTTTTTTGTTTTTCCAATTTAGAGGGCTCATCTCCATCTCATTTTTAGTTTCCTATGCGCATTAAATCTTTGGATGCAAGAATTAAAAAGGAACACACCAATGCATGTAAAGTTCCTACTCATCTAGTGGCCAAGCATGCATGCTCTGTAATTAATCCAAATTAATGCATGAGTTTAATTGGGGTAGTTTTGTAAAGTACGATTTACATTCCTCCACTCATAAAATGCCTTGGTTGATGAGATTTGAGATTTGAGCCCTATAAACCGGAAGGGAGGGAGTACTATGTTACTTTGCACTATGAAGGTAGTAACATAGACTAGTGTCATATGCATGAAACTAGTGAGTATGGGAGTACATGATATTTCCACGTCCGGACCAATCCCAAGTTGGCTTCTCACCTTCTTGGCCCACCAAAAACCCCTCCCCCCTCCCGCGCGCGCTTCCCGCCCGGCGCCAGCTGAGCCCGCCGCTCCACATTGATGGCAAGTCAGGGCGACGCGACCTCTCACTACTTCCGTCGTTGAAGCGGCACGCCGACCGAGGGCACCGCCCGCTGCATGCTCGGCATTTCAGACTACACAGTGGAGAGTAACTTTAGAGCAAGTACTACAATTAGGTGACATAAGCAGGCTCTAAGGATTTAAATATAGTATTTGTGCTTAGTTGAAGGAGAGAGAAGAGGAGAGAGGAGAGAGAAGAGAAGCGGGCTGTAAACTTGTAGCCGGTTGTAGCACGAGCTCCAACATACTTTGTGAGACAAAAGGTGTGGCCATTATTAATGATATAGTATTATACTAAAGGGACTAACTATTGTACTAGCAGGCTAGTATTAGGTTGGCTCTAGATGATGTGTCAACTTCATATAGCCGGATGTTGGCTATACTATTAACCATGCTCTAAGTGTGGTGTGAGTGGGACTAAAGTTTAGTCCCATACTGCTAGGTGAGTGTGAGTTGCACCACTTTATAATGTGATCTATTCTAGCATTTGCATGCGCATGATAATAGGAAACCTACACGCGCGCTCTTCGGGAATGAGCCTGTCCAAGGACAAAAGCTATGCACGTGGTCTATATTTTTGTTGGTCGGAAAATTTATTAAGTCATTAATTTATAATTAACGGACGCCTTAATTACTCAGCCGTTTCTGATTCTTTTGGATAGTGGGGCTATTATTGACTTGGACGTGGGGTTTGGGCCAAAGGCCTACTATTATACTTGGTCTTACTCGCACGACCGACCTGACAGGCTCTACCCTAGCCGCCGCTGTATCATATGGTTTCGCACCATTCCAGATCATAGCGCCACCACGCAATTCTTCTCCATCCCTCCTTCCGGCGTGCGCCGCGAGAAGGGACAACAGTCCTCCGAACCTCGCCTTTCGTGATCCTGTACGGGAGAGGGGTGATCAGGTTTTTGGGGAGCACACTCCTGCGACTGCTGCCAGCGATGACTTCCTCAACGACAGCCTTCTTCCCCGACCTCGGTAACCTCTTCATCAACGACAAGAGTGACAACATCAACCACAGCGGTTCTGCTCCCGCTGTATAGTATGTGATTCTGTCCTCCTGGTTTAGTCCGCATCATTACTTTGATCTTTGCAATTGTCGTCATGATCTATTTATTGTTGTTTCGGATTAAATCTCATAGTAAATTGCTCATATATTCAACAATCCAATCCAAAAACCTGATTATAGGCAATTTACTCCGAGTGGTTTTGCTGCGCTTTTGAAGCCGCCTACTTTTAAGGGGGTGCAATATAAAAGGTGGCGCACAAGAGCAGTATATTGGTTTCAGATCATGTACTGCTATGACGCCACTAAGGGTAAGCTTGAGGGCGATCTTAATCCTACACAGCAGGAAGCTTTTGAGAACATGGATACCCTCTTCAAAGCCGCCCTGCTGAGTGTTCTTGACGATTCCATTGTGGATTCATATATGTCGTTTGACAGCGGCAAAGACATGTGGGCTGCGCTCGAGGCCACGTTTGGGGCCTCGGGCGCTGGCAACGAGTTGTACGTCATGGAGCAATTCTGTGACTACAAGATGACTGATGAGCGCTCTGTTGTTCATCAGACTCATGAGATACAGTCACTCGCTAAGGAACTTGAGTACTTTAAGTGTGTGTTGCCGGACAAATTTGTTGCTGGGACCATCATTGCCAAGCTTCCACCCTCGTGGAACAATTTTGCTACTTCTCTGAAAAACAAGAGACATGAGTTTTCCGTTTCGGATATCATTAGCACTCTTGATTTTGAAGAGAAGGCAAGAGCAAAAGACACACGTGCTCGGGTCGCTGAGGGAGCTTCTAGTGCCCACATGGTACACGAGAAGAACTTCCAGCCCAACCAGCCCCAAAACAACAAGAACAAATCTCAGGGGAAAGGCAAGTTTGATGCAAAGAACTAGCCGTCACATTCTACCAACTTCAGGACGAATTCTTATAACGGGAAGGGACACAAACCTCAATTTTGGTAGCACCGCACAAAATTATATGGCTGCATCTACCTGCTGTCAGCTAACCTCATGGCGCTCCAGGTATTCCTACATTCGTAACTAGGTACAATGACCACCGCAAGATGAAATAAGCTTATTCGTACGTTGACTTGCTGATTGCAGTGCAGAACGATCCTGTCATGTGTGGAGGAGAAAAAAAGCAGTGTAGCCGAAGGTGGAAATCAACTAAGTACTTATGAAATTATATATAATCTTCCTCAGGCAGGTCAGTATCCCCTTCGTCCAGATGATCGTGTTTTGTCATGCCGAGCTATTGATATGTGCTACTGTTTTGCAACACCGTTTAAGTATAGCTATTGTTTTCCTATATTTTCAGATTTAGGACAATGAAGATGATTTCAGGGGAACTGCACAATATGGACTGATGTTGAGTCATCTCTATTGCCTCATGTGTTTGCTGCAAATGTGTCAGCATCAATTGCAAGATGAGGCAGCTAGCTAGCTGTGGAGTTGCCAACATGCTCAAAGTGCTCGCAACATTGAGAAGAAACAAGCATGCCCAGGAAATTAATGCGTGCGCAGGGAGGCCCTTTGCTCAGAGAAGCATCGACCGATTTTCTTTATTTCCACACCTTCTCACAGCTTTGAATTGGTTATAGTATGGTGAATCATTGAGATGCATAAACATGCTGAACTTTTGTTCTTCTGAATGTTAGTATGCATACCGTATCTTCTGAAGCTTAGTTTAATGTGAATGTTGACTAGCCTGTGAACCTTCACAATCTAGTAAGTATATTGTAGGCCTGTTATTTGACACCTCACTTTGCTGCGCTACGCGACCAGTGTGACTGTCTGCATCCAGTATCGCATCCTCTAATTTGGTGGATGCCAAGTTGAAAAAGGTTACCGATGAGTAGCCATAAGCTGGAGGCATCTCTTTTTTTCTTTCGAATGGGCAATAAGCTGGAGAGTGTCTCGGGCTGCCTCTAGCACAAGGCCCTCTAGTACGAAACACAGGCAGCCGACTGGGCCGATACAAAAGCCTATCCATCTTAAATCCCATTTTTTTTGTTTTTTGCGAGGAGAAGCCCATATTTCTTGAAGAGGGGGCGATCCCAGAAAAACCCTCCTTCCTCCTCGCTTCCACTTATATACTGCAGCTCCCTGGACTCTCCCACTTCCGTCTCCCCCCAATTCCCCCCGCTCCCCATCTTCCTCACTCGTCCAGAAAACCCCCGCTCACCTTCTTCCTCACTCGTACAGAAAATGCCTGCTCCTCTTCTTCCACTCGTACAGAAAACCCCAGCCCTCCTTCTTCCCCACTCGCACTGCCACTAGGCTCGTCTCTGGCTACTCTGCTCAAACCTGTGAGCTCGGCGCGATGCCTGCAAGGAAAATGGAGTCGGCTGGCCCCAGCGCCAAGAAGATGAGGCTCCCGCCAGCGGCGACGCCGGTTGTAGATCCCGCACCCGGCAGCGCGGGGAGAAGCGGCGAGCCCCCCCCCCCACCCGGATCTGAGGAACCGATAGAATCTCTGGTGGACCGCATCAGTGATCTCCCGGACGTCATCCTCGAGGAGATGATCTCGCTTCTCCCCACCAAGGATTGATGCCGCACACAAGTCCTCTCAACTCGGTGGCGCCCAATATGGCGCACCGCGCCCCTCAATCTCGACTGTCATCAGATTTCTGTCCTTCCTGAATTTGATCTCCTCAGAGCCATCGTCTCCTCTCACCAGCAGGGCCCTATTCAACGCCTCTGCATCCTGACACGCTACCTGCTGTCCATACCCTGCACGGTGGACGCTTGGCTGACATCCCCTGAATTCGGAAAACTCCAGCAGTTTGAGTTCTACCATTACCACGAAAGTTTTGTACCACGAACACACCAAGAATTTCTGCCCACACCACCATTGTCCATCTCGCGGTTTTCCTCCTCTCTCCACACCGCCACCTTCGCCCGGTGCCATCTACCACATGATCTGGTACAAATGCTTCGACTCCCACTGCTAAAAAAACTTTTGCTTGTGGTGGTTTATCTGTCAGAAGCCCCACTGCACAGCATCATCCACCCCAGTTGCCCTGCCCTGGAGCGCTTGCTGACTGTTTTGGGAATAGAAATCCCTATCAGTTGTCTCCAAATAAAGTCGCCTCACCTTAAAAGCATTGGAATTAGTTTTGAAGGACAACAGCTCAACATCGAAGATGCCCCTTCACTTCAAAGGTTGCTCCTTGATGATTGTTATAAACCTTCGCAAATAACTGTCGTCTCTGCACCCAAACTAGAGACCTTGGGTGTAATTCGTGATCCGTTTAATGATCACAGGAAGTTGGTGTTTGGCTCCTCACTTTTTTAGATACCGTATATTATCATCTACACATTTGTAATCATAAGCTGCATTTTTCATTTGTGCGCATAAGTTTTATATCATCTTGGAGTACACTTTGGGTACTAATATTATGTTATATGCTCAATGAAGAGTTCATCCATGGATAGCCTATCAATGCTGTTGGATTCTGTCAAGAACTTATATATCGGAATGTTTAGTTTTGATCTGAACATAATTATTGGCTTGCTGCGATGCTTTTGATCTCTGGAGAATTTATATATAAAGGTGATGATTTCATGCACATTGAAAGCCCGTATATATTGTACTAGAATTAACCGTTCAGCTGTGGCTCTTTCGACATACTCTTTTTTCAGATCTTAACTGTTTTCAATCTTCATGTCTACTTAGGCACAACCACATGGAGCAAAACATATAACCAATCGGTGGCGTAATAAGAACCATGATTTTCTCAGTTCTCATAACATTCGTTTGAGGACAATAACGATGGATGGATATGCATCCAACCAGGCAAACAGAAGCTTTGTCACATTCTTCCTGTTGAATGCGAGGTTACTATTGTCCATGAGGCTTAAGTTTTTCGTAAAGATATTTCTCACGGACGGACATGTTGAACAGCAAAAAAAGAAGTTTCAGGTGGACAAATGGGCTTCTGAACGTGCTCGGCTTCTATTTACAACAACTTGTAGTCATCCTCCAATAATTTTGTTTGCGCAGGATGTTGATTTTATGGATCAGACCGATCCATTTGTTTGTGACCGCGAAAAAGAGTGGTTGGGTTAGATGTTATTGCCATGTTCAATCTGGGTCTTATCTAAATTTGATGAACAATTAATCCTTGGGCTTTTTGTACTGTTTGTAAGCTTCAGTTACATGTTGTTGCCCTCGTACTCCCCTCCGCCTGCCACTACATTGCCACACATTCCACTGCTCTGGTTCGTTCCCGTTTGAGGCCTCGCCATCGTTCTTCGCCTTGGTTCACTCGCTGTGCCCGCCGCCGTTTGGCGTTGTCAACATGGTCAACAACCGAGAGGAATCAGGAGATGACTGTACGTGGAGAGGCTGACAGTAGGGACCCACCAGGGTCATTGCATTACACAAGCAGGTGCCTCGTTATTACCCCTACAAGCCAAAAAAATACTTCCTCCTAATTGTTTGACAACTAGGTCCCACGCCATTGTCAATGTAGTCAATAAACGAGAAAATTACACAACAAGCAGATAACACCAGGGACGCAGCAGCTCGCCCAGTTGTTTTTTAGTTTTAGAGACGGAGCTCAACTGCGCGCTGTGCGGGGGCTGTGGCCTGTCTAGCCCACGCTTACGCTTTTATTTAAGCACATGACGAGCCCAGTTGATATCTTTTTTCTTTCTGAAAATGGCTAGCCCAGTTCTTTTTTTTGGAGAATACCCAACCGAGGCCTACTTGCTTTTCTCAGCCCTGCTGGGCCACAAATCTTTCAAGACGAGGAGGGATGTAGGTAGTAAGAAATGGGCTTCCCTAGAAAATGGTCTATAAGTTGTAAGAAATGGCCTGTAAATTTTTAAACCAAAGCCAACCGGCAATTACATTAAAATATCATTTTTTTTCTGGATTTCTCTACTATTATAAAAAGCAGAGTTGGTGATGATGGTGTGCCTGCCATCCTGCAATATAGGCCGTCCGATCTATATCTAACGGATAGGAAGGAAACTATGACAATTTACCCGCACTCCTCTCCACATTTGCAGATACGGCCTTCCCTCGTTCATCCTTTTCTCCCACAAGATAAACTACTCATACAAATGCATCTTCATGTTCCGTGCAACGCACGGGCATCTTGCTAGTAAATATTTTAAATTTCATTAATTTTTTGCAGAGAATTTTTTTGAATTTTATTTTGATATAATTTTTTAAAATTATTTTTAACATGACTCAAAATTTCGTGATTAAAAGATTTCGGACCCCACCGAAATATGAAAAATTTCGTTGAATTTTTTAGTAGTGCCCAGAATATATGGTCTGTAATGCTAATAAAAAGAATATGGGCTTCAAAATATCCTTAAGAATTAGCAAATGGGCTGTAAATTATTGAAAATAATGGCTAACGGGCTGTATGCTGTTTTCCACAGATTTGGAGGCTGACTTCTGGGCCTACTAGGTTGATGATGACGCTGTCCTAAATTTTTTTTTGACGCGTACGCAAGGCTTTGTCAACTTAGTCAACACAGAGCAGTGACTGTTGGATGTCCATCCAACGGCCGCTGTGCTTCTTCAATCTCTGATCTTCCTACTCCAGCCGCCCAAACCAGCGCCGGCGGGACTGCCTGCTCCCTCCTCCCATGGCCGGCTGTGCTGCCGCCAGGCCATCCCTCTACCCACCCGCACATCCTGTTATTTTCCGGCGACGTCAGCCTCACCCCGCAGCCGACCAGTCAGCGCTCGTACTCCCCTCAGCATGGGCAACCATTGCCGCATCTTCCCGGCTCCGTGTCGTTCCCTTCCTAGGCCTCGCCGTCGTCCACCGCCCTGGTGCTCTCGGCTCGGCGTGGTCAACGTGGTCAACGAACGACATCCATCGGAAGTGGACGGTACGTGGAGAGGCTGACAGCTGGGTCCACGGCTGCACACAAGGAAATGCCTCCTTATTACGCGCAAAATAATGATTCCTCCACTTGACAGCTGGGACCCACCGGAAGGGCCTCTGTATTTCGCGACAAAAACGTTCCCCCCGCTGACAGCTCGGACCCACCAGCTATATCTTCGCACGCAAGGAAGTGCCTCCTTATTACGCACAAAAATATGAATACTCGCCCTGCTAGCTGAGACCCACCATACTGGGAGGCTGACTTGTGGGCCTACTAAGTTGACGTGGATGGAGGGCTTTGTCAACTTAGTCAATATGAACGATTCTAGCTCCAGTGACCGTACGATGTCCATCCAACGGCCGTAGTGCTTCTTCAACCTCTGGTCTTCTTGCTCCAGCCGCCCAAACCAGCGCCGGTCGTGCCGCCTGCTCCTGCCTCCCGTGGCCGGCTGTGCTGCCGCGTGGGCCTCACCGCCCCCTACTACTCCCACCGCTGGCCAGGTCATCCCTCTACTCACCCACACCCCCTGTTATTCTGCGACGATGACAGCCTCACACCGCAGCCGAACCAGTCAACCCTCATACTCCTCTCCGCGTGGGCATCCACTGCCACGTCTTCCTCGGCTCCGCGTCGTCCCCTTCCTAGGCCTCGACATCGTCCACCGCCTTGGTGCTCTCGGCGCGGCGTGGTCAATGTGGTCAAGGAACGACTTCCATCGGAAGAGTACTGTACGTGGAGAGGCTGCCAGCTGGGTCCACGGCCGCATCAAGGAAGTGCAACCTTATTACGCGTAAAATAATGATTCCTCCACCTGACAGTGGGGACCCACCGGACGGGCCACCTTATTTCGCGAAAAAAAGTTTCCCCCCGACTGCTGGGACCCACCAGCTACATCTTCGCACGCAAGGAAGTGCGTCCATATTACGAGCAAAAAAATGATTCTCCCCCTGACAGCTGGGACCCACCAACAATAACTTCGCACGGAAGGAAGTACCTCCTTATCCTCCCTGACAGTCAGGACCCACCTGGTCGAAGCGTACATAGCGTTGTCATTCTGGTCGCGAATGTGTACGTACATACTGGTCGATCGGTCTGTCTGCAGGCTGCAGCGGTGAACCGTGGCCGAGTAAGGAAGGGCACATGTCGTAGTAGAGGCGCGGACGTAGCATGTCACGCGGTCCCGTCAATATCGTGTACACGTACGTACAGCCAGGGTGCAAGAAAGTAAATACGGCCACGTACATACATACGGGCGGGGTCTCGAACGCCTACTCGCGCATACGTACGGCCAGGGCTCGTGTACATGGAGAGGCAGTGGAGAGCAGTGACGGCGTCCTGTTCATCGGCAGCCAACCGGCTGGGTCGGAACGGAGAAACTACGTCGTCGTGTTCATCGGGAGGCAACAGAATGCATCGTGTTCATCGGGAGCCAACCGGCTTGGACGGAATAGCCGAAACGAGGCCTGGCGTACCGCAGAACGGAGGAAACGGCCTTGTGTTCGACCACCTACGGTCGAAACGGGATCCTGTTCATCGGGAGGTGTCTGGCGTACTGCAAAACGGAGGAAACGAACTTCTCTTCGACCTCCTACGGTCGAAACGGGGTCCTGTTGATCGTGAGGGGTGTGGCGTACCACAAAACGGAGGAAACGGACTTCTCTTTGACCTCCTATGGTCGAAACGGGGGTCCTGTTCATCGGGAGGGGTGTGGCGTACCGCAAAACGGGACTCCACGGGCTACTGTTCATCCACCGTCTACCTCCTCCAGCCTCCACCTGTGACTGTTCATCCACGGCGTCTCCCTCCTGCCTCCACCAGCTACTGTTCATCCACGGGCTCCTGTTCATCCAGCCTCCACCGGCTACTGTTCAACCAGCCCTCTCCACGGGGTCCTGTTCAACCACCCCTCCATGGGCTATTGTTCATCCAGCCCTCCACCGGCTACTGTTCAACCAGCTCTCCACCGGCTGCTGTTCATCCAGCCCTCCACGGGGTCCTGTTCATCCACTCCCAACCGGCACGATCGGGGTCCTGTTCACCCAGCGGCAACGACCTCTACTACCACGGGGTCCTGTTCATCCAACCCCCACCGGGAACTGTTCGTCCAACCCCCAACAATGCTCACTGTTCATCAAGAGGCAGCAGGTTCGATCGGCTTCAGTTAGCAGCAGTAGCGAAGGAATCGCTCTATTGGGTTCAGTTAACAGCCAGATCGATCGATCGCTCGGGTTCAGTAATGCGTAGCCTGCAGTGCAATCGCTCGGGTTAAGTCGGCGAACGCCTCGCTTGGGTTCAGTTAGAGCCCAACGCCTCGCACCCACACGCGTACGTGTCCGAGAGAAACGCGCAAACCTCCGTGCATCACTCGGCCCGACTACCCACCGTAACCGGGAACTCCTCGAAATTTTCCTCGCCCTTGCTTCTACCACAATTTTTTCCGTCATGGACGGCCCAAAGAATGTCATGCAGGTGCGTCTCCGACCCGCCCAGGATGAAAAGCCAATTTTCTGCCATGATTTTTTTTCATAGAAGTAGGAGCCCACCACATCTATGTTGATACCGGGTTTTGTCACAATTATCGTCATAGAAGTGTCATAAGCATGACAGAAAAAAAAATTCGTTCGGCCCAAAATGTCACGGATGTGTCTTTTTTTGTAGTGAGAGGATATGGCAAGTCTTCTGTAAAGAGAGAAGGAGAAAGAGAGAGACCTACTCGATCAGCTGGAAAATGGCCTCCTGAAAAAGACGAATATCAGCCTACATATATCCCTGGACAATATACATTTATGGGTTCTAAAAGAAGAGGTTTTGAAAGAGTAGTACAGTTCCAAAATGCTAGGACGATGGTACTATTCTAAATTTGGCAGCCCAGGAATCTGTAGATTGGCCAATTATAATTAGTGTGTGGAAAGGATTAATAGTCCAAACATATATACAAAACCAATATAATATAGGGAATAAGGTGGAAGACATGATAACATATCTTGAAACATTTTTAGGAGAATCCGTAAAAATATTATGGGAACAATGGGTAGAGACATATCCAGACCAATACGAAGAACTAAAAAGAGCTGGAAGTAATCCTAATAATTTTGCTAATGTCATATCAAATATGGTCATAGTAGAAGATCCAGAATTGGGTCATACCACATTGCAAAATGAAAGGTTAAGAGAAATAGAAAAATTAACTTTAACAAGTTGGAAAGGTATAAAGGTATTCTCTCAACATTATTTATACAATGCTACCACAGCTAAGCAAGGTTACAATAAAGGTGTGGTTGAAAGGTATTTTAATAAATTACCAGACCCCTTAGGATCAATAATATTTGAAGAATATAAGAAAGACACTACGGGCATAGACATAAATATATCTCAAGCTATAACTTTCGTGTTTAAACATCTAAGAAAGGTATGTACAAGTATACAGGCCAGAAGGCCTATGAAGAAATCAGATTATAACTTCTGCAATAAAATAGTCCAAATACCACTAACATATGGCGAAGAAAGACACAAGAATAAGAAATATTATAAACCACAAAGAGATAATAGAAATTTTAGAACGAAGAAAAGATATTTTTTATGAAGATCGGATAATAGAGCCCCATTCTTGCATAAGCGAAATGTTAGAAGATATAATCCTAGAAAATCCTACGATAAAACATGTAGGTGTTTCATATGCAATTCACCTGATCATTTAAGTAAAACTTGCCCTAATAAAGATCAGAAAAGGTACTCTAGTAAATATGAAGAGCAAGAGAGAGTATTAATTATAGATAGTGTTAATGAGAATATATTAGTATGTGATGATGAAATAAAAGATGATGAGTCAATATACTCCATTATAGAAACAGATGAGATAGAAAATGAAGAGTTAGAAGAAGAATCTAGTGAAGATGAAATAGATTTAATAGATGACTTATCAGGACTAAAAGTAGAGATGATGAACCAAGTAGATTTTGAACATGATTGGATCAGGGGGAAAGGTGACTATAATATAAAATGCGCCTTTTGCATATATTACCCCAGTCAAGAGAATAGGTATACATATAGTTTGTGCTTAAGACAAGCTTGTAACTCATGCCTAAAATCTACAAATCAAAAGTGGAGGCAAGAAATAGAATATGAACCTGAAGATATATTATTATCTAGCAGAGTTAGAAATCTAGAAAATAGACTAAATAAATTAGAAGCAGAACTAGAAGATCTAAAATCTAACTTAGAAAATAACGCAAATACAGAAGAAGAGAACATTGTAGTTGAAGGCACTAAAATTGAGGAGCAAGTGATAAGGGTAAGAGATAAAAATGGAGATAGATTAATTCAATTAAGGGATGCTATAACCAATTTTGGAAATAAATATATAGTGAGACTGCCATTTAAAGAAGTTTTAGGAATAAGGATTCCGGTTAGAATAGTATTAAAACCAAATATTTCCTATAAGATTTTAGCCTTGTTAGATACAGGGTGCATGAAAAATATCATTCATGACAAGTATTTCGTTAGGTGTCCTGAAATAGTTAAAACTATAGATGATAATAAAGCCGAGGTATATACAGATATGTCGGGTATAAAGAAAATCCATAACCAGTTAGCATATAACATAGAAACATATATTAACGGTACAAAATATATAATAGACGAAATCACAATTAGAGATTTATCAGTAATAAATGATGACATGATATTAGGATTAAGATTTTTACAACATTATCTCCAGACCACTATTATACATGAAGAAGGTGTTACATTTGTTCCATATGAAGATAATGTCCCATACATATCTGATGTACGAAAACAAAGAAAGGTTGTACAACTAGCTGAAATATCCAACTCAAAAGATGAATATGACACTACAGCAGAATCCCCTGAAACCTGCACTGAAGAAGATCTTAGTGAAGCTATAGAAGAATATCATATAGAAAATACTTCCACAGAGTGCATAGGACTACAATCATTTGCACCAAATTGGTATAGAGATATAAAGTCCAAAAAGGATATAGACAAGATAGTGCAAAGGTTAGAAGATATACAAATTATTGGAGAAATACCAATGAAACATTGGGACAAGAACTCCATAATTTGTAAAATAAACATCATAAACCCAGATTATATAATCAAATCAAGCCCAATATAAGCTACACCAAAAGATATAGAGGAATTCAAGATGCATATTGAAGAATTGTTAAAATTAAGAGCAATCAGAGAAAGCAAAAGTCCTCACCGTTTAGCTGCATTTATAGTTAGAAATCATGCTGAAGAAGCTAGGGGTAAGTCTAGGATGGTAATTAATTTTAAAAGACTTAATGATAATACGGTAGATGATGCATACAATATACCTAATAAACAAGAATGGATCAATAGAATACAAGGGAGCAAATAATTTTCAAAGATTGATTTAAAAGCAGGATTCTGGCAAGTAAAGATGGCAGAGGAATCTATTCCTTGGACATCTTTCACTTGTCCACTAGGCCATTATGAATGGCTAGTAATGCCATTGGGTCTAAAGAATGCACCTGCATTATTTCAAAGAAAAATGCAGAACATATTCAATGAGAATCAGGCATTCATATTGGTCTATGTAGATGATCTACTGGTCTTTTCAAAATCATATAAAGAGCATATAGATCATCTTGAAGTCTTCTTTAGAAAGGTAGAACAAAATGGACTCATACTATCTAAAAAGAAAATGGAAATTTGTAGAGAGAAAATAAATTTCCTTGGTCATGAAATAGGGGAAGGAAAAATATATTTACAAGAACATATTGCAAAGAAAATTTTGTAGTTCCCTGGTAACATGAATGATAAAAAGGTTCTGCAATAATTCTTAGGAATTGTAAGTTATGCAAGGAATTATAAGTTCAGCAAGGAATTATATAGCTAACCTAGCAAAGCTTGCTGGACCTTTATATGCTAAATTAAGAAAGAATGGTCAAAGATATTTTAACTCAGAAGATATAAAACTAGTAAGGACCATTAAAGACAAGGTCAAGAATTTGAAACCTTTAGAATTGCCATTAGAAGACTATTACTTCATAATTGAAACCGATGCCTCTAAAGTAGGTTGGGGAGCCATATTAAAGCAAAAGCCCAACAAATATTCTCCCAAAGCTGAGGAGAAAATATGTAGATATGCTTCAGGAAGCTACAAATTAAAGACAGTAAATAATATTGATAGAGAAATTCTTGCGGTGGTGTCGGATTTCGGGTTCCGCAGACCCTTGAGAGGTTCGAACTCTGGGGTGCGTGCGAAGAACTCAACCTCCCTAGTCTGCCTACTCGCCAATCTCACAGCCTAGCTCGATGTACAGGAAGGAAATGAGACACAGCAGTTTACCCAGGTTCGGGCCACCTTGTGGTGTAAAACCCTACTCCTGCTTTGTTGTGGATTGGCCTCGAGGGGCTGGTGATGAACTAGTACAGTGGGAGAACAACCTCAGGAGGAGGCGTGTTCTTGTGCTTGAGTGAGGATGGAATGGATCCGATCCGGTCTCTCCCGGGTCCTCTCTACGGTGGTGGAGCTGCTCTATTTATAATGGCCTTGGTCCTCTTCCCAAATGAAGGCGGGAAGGGATCCCACAACAGCCAAATTCGAAGGGAGACAACTAGTACATCCTATCCTGACAAAAGTAGTCTTCGCCTGCAAAAGCCTCTGGTCATGACGCCGTGGTGGGCTCGGCGGTGACCTCCGTCCTGCCGTCCTGGCGGTCTTGGTCTTGTTGCACCGGAATGGAAACCTTTGGCTGATTCCTCGGGACTCTGCGCCTGCGCTTGCCTCTTTAGCACCAAAGAGGAAACTGGTGCACTGCGCCCGCTGGCGCTTGCCTGGCCTTGGTCGTCATGGATCACGTCATCTCGAGCCTCGTGAGGTGAGGCTTGCATAGAGATCTCCGCTCCTGAGGAGCCAGCCTGAGGAGCCGTTCCTCATGGAGGTCTTGGTGTCGTCCGCCTCGCGAGGCTTGGCCCCCCGTGAGGGTCTTGAGTTGTTGATGTTGAAGCTGGGCTGTACCAGGCCGTCGATGGAGCCACGCTGTGGGCCGCAGGCAGGCAAGTCTGGGCACCCCCGTTCCCAGAACGCCGACAGTAGCCCCCGGGCCCAAGGCGCGCTCGAACTTGGCTTCGAGGCGAAGCCAAAGGGCAAGTGTGGAGCACCGCGTGCCCCAACTGCCTGCGGCCTTGGTCGACGTGTGGCTCTTGATGGGATGTGGGCATCTCCGCTTCCCCACGCTGCCTCGGCAACTGTTCGAATTGACGAGACCCTGCTGCATGCAGAGAAAAACCATCATTGCGTGGGATCGTGGAGGCCGGCGGTTGGCCTCCTTCCGGCTATAAATGAGGGGAGGGGCAGAGCCCCCTTGCTCATCTCTGTCTTCTCGCCGCCCGTTCTTCCTTCTTCTTCTTCTCCTTCTCACCATCTTGTTGTAGCATTCATGGCGCCGATCAGGAGATTCTCTGCGGCGGAGAAGGGAAAAACCCCTCGGGAGGAGCCTGAACCACTTCCGCCGAAGAAGAGGTTTAGCCGCCCTCGCGACGCCGGCTAAGGGCAGGAGGTGACACAGCCTTGGTGCGAGCGGCCTCCGCCTGGCTTCCCGATTCCTCTGTACGCCCACGCGTAGGGCCCTGGGCCAGGTGGTAGTGCCCAGCGCTGCGCAGTCCGGGATCACGGTGGGCAGGCCGAGGCTGCACAGCCAGCCGACCCGCGAACCCATGCCGAGGGCACTTCACACGAGTTCGTGATATGGGCGGCAATGCCGCCGCGCATGTGGATCCGGTTCCTGAGGTTCTTCGCCGAGGAGATGCCACCGAGGGGGCCGCTCGAGCTGTGGCTGCAGCATGCTGGGTGCTGTAGCCTAGCCACGGGGGCGGAGGTCGAGGTCGTCCCCCCGGGCGACATCTTCATGACCTTAGGATGGGGCGAGGTCGCCCGCGCCTGCCGTTCAGAGGGAGCCCTCGCCATCCACTTCGAGTACGACGATGCCTCCATGTTGTTCTTCAAGGTCTTCGACGAGGACGGCCGGCGCCTAGATTGCTGCCCTGGGGGGAGCAGTCCGCGCGGCGCGGCCACGGGTGTTGAACTCACCCCCGGTCTCGCCAGCAGCTCCTCCAGCAGCAGCGGCGACTTCCTGGAATCCAGCGACTCTCCCGAGCCCAGCGATTCCCCGGAGTCTAGCGACGACAGCTACGTGTCGCCAAGCTCTCGCCGCGCCCGGAGCGCAGCAGCGGCGTCTGCTCGGCGTCGTCGATGATACCCAGCAGCCAGGGTCCTTCGAGATCTTCTTTTGTTTTCCTGCGCGGAATTGTGATGAGCCCCATGGGGGTATGTAAAAAAACTGTAGAACTTTTGCTTTAATGCTATCCTCCCTAGTATAATGTCAAAATTGCGTATCTCACTCCGGCACGGTTCCCCCTTTTCGTTCTCGCGGTAGCTTAGTGCTCTACGCCAACAGGACCCAGTCCCCAGGCAGGCTTCAGCCGTCGCTGGTATGCCAGGTCACGATGCCGTGGTCAAAGCCAGGAGGTGAGCGGCCCGAGGTCTGGTAAGAGCTCCTAAGGTGCGATGCTCAAGAGGTCCCCTTTGGCGTGCAAGCAGCTCCCTGAAGGCCGAAAAGGAAAGCGACATTACCCAAGCGAGGTTGCGAGAGTCGAGAGATTGGGTCGTGGGGTTCACACTGATATGTATGGGTGACTTATCTTAGTGAGCATGCGGTGATTCCCTTGCGCAGCGCCTTATCGTGCCTTAGTGGTGACGCTTCTAGGGAGGGCTCACGCCGGCCTCCCCTTTGCCTCGCTCATCTAGGTGCTCTACATCCTCGGGTCCCGGCCCTCGAGCTAGGCTCGGCCGCCGCTGGTATGCCAGGTCGTGCTGCAGTGGTCAAGGCCATGGGCGAGGGCTCGAGAGCCAGTAGAAGCTCCTGAGGCACGATGCTCGGGAGCCCCCCCTTTAACGTGCAAGCGAATTGCGTGAAAAAGGGATGGTCGGCGGGCCTGCCCATAGTTGAGCTCGGGAGGTTCCTGTGGGTTAGTCCAAGGAGGAGAAAATAATGCATAACCTCGCTCGCTGTCCTGCCGTTGATCTTTCCGCAAGAAGATGAAGGCACTGAGGATCTGGTGAGGTGACGTGCGCGGGGCACGCCGTGAGCCAGAGCTCGATCTCTCAGATTTCTCAGCGTTGCAGGGACGGACCCGAGCACAAGCGCCGTGCCAGCATGTGTAGCCCCCGTTGCGGGATGAGCAAGAGGCAGGTCAGCAACGCGGGGAGGCCGCGAAGGGCAATAGAGCACCAGGCAAGCGAGTGATAATCATAAAGCAGCCCATGGAAGAAGGTAAAGATAGTTCTGATAGATACAAGAAGGATACATACCGTAGGGATGGACCCACGCGGCTTGGGGATAATGCAGCCTGAGGGGCACCCCCAACTGAACAAACCAGAAAAATGTCACTTGGCAACGTTGCTGAAGAAGTGTTGGAGTAGCTGAGGACGCGTGCTGCCGAAGTCGCTCCTCATGAGCCGCCCAGGTCCTGAACCTCGGGAGGCTCCGAAGGCCCGGGGGGCTCGCGAGGATCCGTCACCACCTCCGACAGGATCGCCTGGTGCCTGGCCTCCTGAGCCGCCAGGACGCCCTGCATGTGGCGCTGGTGCATGACAGCCCTGTTCAGCAAGCCGAAAGGCATGCGAACGTAGCTCTACGGTGGGCCCTCACACCGGCCAACGCGGGACGGCCAGAGGAGCTCCTGAGACGCGGCTCTGTTGAGCCCAGGGATGTTGACACAGGCGCGCAGCTCGCTGTCCTCACTGGGGTAGGGAGCTGTGCCGGGTGGTGGGCGACGGTCGCCTCGCATAGCTCTTGCCTCCTGAAGCTCCTCGGTTGCCTTGGTGATGAACTCCTGAGCGCCTGGCGCATGGCGCCCTGCGCTTTCCTCACAGAAGCGCGCGTTGAAGCACGCCTCCACGTGGTGCCCGAGCGCCTCCCTCGTGACGCTGGCCAGGTCAGAGGCCCTCCAGAGGAGAGCCCCCGAGCCCAGCCTGAGAGGGGCGCCGGGCGCACCTTCCTATGCGAGAGGGGAAGGCGCCCCGTCAGTGGGCGCAGGGCTTGAGGCAGCACCGCCGGACACTCCGCCCTCCTGAGGTCCTTGGTGGAGCAGCTGCTTCTTCTTCTTGGGGACAGCCTCAGGAGGGTAGACATCACCTCTGTTGTCTGGGTCCTCGACCGCTGCAGCCTGGTAGGCGCGCTCAAGGGAGCACACCGCGTCCTTCTCCTCGCAGGCGACCGTGATGACGCCGCAGCTTCCTGGCATCTTGAGGACGTTGTAGCCATGGTGGGTCACAGCCATGAACTTGGCCAGGGCTGGGTAGCCGAGGATGGCGTTGTACAAGAGGCGAATGTGGGCGACGTCGAAGTCGATGAGCTCGGTGCGGTAGTTGTCGCGGGTGCCGAAGGTGACAGGGAGGCGGATCTACCCTATCGGGGTGGTGGAGCCGTCGGTCACTCCTGAGAAAGGCTTGGTAGGCTGTAGCTGGTCATAGGGCACCTGGAGTCGGTCGAACGTCTCGACGGAGAGAACATTGAGTCCCGCGCCACCGTCGATGAGTGTCTTGGTGACGAGCATGTTGCTGACAGTAGGTGAGCAGAGCATTGGGAGGGCACCAGCAGTTGCCGCACACTTGAGTTGGTCGGAAGAATTGAAGGTGATGGTGTACTTGGACCACCTGAGTGGACGTGTTGCCTTGAACTTGGGGAGGGCTGCGTTCACCTCACGTGCGAACTGTTTGAAGATGCGATGGGAGGCGGGGGCCTGAGCGCCGCCTAGGATGCAAGCGATGGCACGAGGCTCCTAGAAGCCCCCAGCCCCCTCGTCCTGGTGATGGTCATCATTCCTTCTTGGTGGTGGTGGCAGTGGAGGAAGGCCAGTGTTGCCCTAGGATCCTCGTGACGCTGATCTCTCCAGGCGCCCTCACGAGGCTGGCCCTGCCAGCGGTCCTCACGAGGTTGGTCACGCCATTCCTGGCGAGGGTCGCGGCCGTCCTAGCGTCCTCCACCACGGCCACCTCCACTGCCGTAGCCTCGCTCGTTGCGCTCGGGGCGACGACCGAGGCGCCCATCGCGGATGGCCCTGAGCTCCTGGCAGTCGTTGGTGTTGTGGCTGTGTACATTGTGGAAGACGCAGAATGGGCGGCTGCCCTTGGATGACTCCGGGTGGTCGCAGCCGCGCTTCATCTCTGGTTCGGCCGCAAGCACTGCCGGTCCCTTGCGCTTCACGTCCTTGGCCTTGGCCTTCTTGTCTTCTGGGTCAGTGTTAGGGAGCTCGAGGAGGGAGAGGCATCCGTCCTCAGCTCTCGCACACTTGGTTGCCATGTTGAACATCTCCAGAGCCGTGCACAGGTCCTTGTGTATGGCGAGCTCCTCCTTCATCTTGACGTCGCGGACGCCATCAGTAGAAGCCGAGATGATGGTCTCGTCCGACACCTTGGGGATCTTGAGGCGAACGTTGTTGAAGTGCTGGATGTACTTCTGCAAGGTCTCTCCTGGCTGCTGCTTGATGTGCCGCAGGTCACCCGTAGCCGGCGGGCGGTCGCGAGTGCCCTGGAAGTTGGCGACGAAATGCTCTCGCATCTCGTCCCAGGAAGAGATCGATCCCGCGGGGAGGTTGAGGAGCCACGAGCGCGCGCCATCTTTGAGGGCCATGGGAAACCAGTTCGCCATAACCTTCTCGTCGTCGTTGGCCGCCTCGATGCTCAGCTTGTAGAGCTGCAGGAACTCAGCTGGGTCGGGGGTGCCATCGTAGCGTGGAGGCAGGTCAGGCTTGAACTTCCCTGGCCAGACGATGCTGCGCAGCTCCAGAGTGAACGTGCGGCATCCAGCCGTGGTCACGGGAGCCCGCCGTAGAGGTGGAGCCTGATCTTGGCGCTCACGCGCCACCACCACAGGCGGCGCGCGGTCTTGATGTGGCGGTGCTGGGAGTGCACGCGCCTCTTCTTGGGGCCGCAGCACCACGTGGCAGCTTTCTTCGTCGCGCGCCGGCGCCTTGCGCGGCGGGTCGCGCCGTGGAGCCTCGCGCCTTGGCTCGATGATGGCGTCCTGTCTGGGAGGTGGAGGAGGTGCTCCGTGAGCTACGTGACCCGCAGCAGGCGGCGGGTGAGGAAGCGAGCGAGATGGTGCAGGAGACTCTCCGGTGGTGCTAACGAGCTCGGTGATGCGGTCCAGCTAGTCCTCGTAGAGGTCGTCGATGGGGCGGTAGCGCAGGAGCTCGCGTGCCATGAGCAGCGCAGCCTGCGCGTTCACCAGTCCACGACGAGCATGAGACGACGAAGCGGCTGCCGGGGTCAGCGACGGGGTAGCGGTGCACCCATCCCGTTGCACGGAGGGCTGCATCAACGAAGCCTGCTGCTCGTGGGCCGCGGGGCCAGTGGCAGCGTTGGCCGCGGGCGACGGGGAACAGCGGGGAGCCCCATCGCCAGCTGGTGCCGTCTGGGCGACGCGGGCAGCGAGGGTGGCTCGACGCTCAGCACGAACTCGATGAGCATCAGCCATGGGGACGGCGAAACAGTGGCGAATCGACTGGAGGAAGAGAGGCTCCGACGCACCCCTACCTGGCGTGCCAAATGTCGGATTTCAGGTTCCGCAGACCCTTGAGAGGTTCGAACTCTGGGGTGCGTGTGAAGAACTCAACCTCCCCAGTCTGCCTACTCGCCAATCTCACAGCCTAGCTCGATGTACAGGAAGGAAATGATACACAACAGTTTACCCAGGTTTAGGCCACCTTGCGGTGTAAAACCCTACTCCTGCTTTGTGGTGGATTGGCCTCGAGGGGCTGGTGATGAACTAGTACAGTGGGAGAACAACCTCAGGAGGAGGCGTGTTCTTGTGCTCGAGTGAGCTGGTGAGTGTGAGGATGGAATGGATCCGATCCGGTCTCTCCCGGGTCCCCTCTACGGTGGTGGTGCTGCTCTATTTATAGTGGCATTGGTCCTCTTCCCAAATGAAGGCGGGAAGGGATCCCACAATGGCCAAATTTGAAGGGAGACAACGAGTACATCCTATCCTGACAAAAGTAGTCTTCGCCTGCAAAAGCCTCTGGTCGTGACGCCGTGGTGGGCTTGGTGGTGACCTCCGTCCCGCCGTCCTGGCGGTCTTGGTCTTGTTGCACCGGAATGGAAACCTTTGGCTGATTCCTCGGGACTCTGCGCCTGCGCTTGCCTCGTTAGCACCAAAGAGGAAACTGGTGCACTGCGCCCGCTGGCGCTCGCCTGGCCTTGGTCGTCATGGCTCATGTCATCTCGAGCCTCGTGAGGTGAGGCTTGCATTGAGATCTCCGCTCCTCAGGAGCCAGCCTGAGGAGGCCGTTCCTCGTGGAGGTCTTGGTGTCGTCGCCTCGCGAGGCTTGGCCCCCCGCAAGGGTCTTGAGTTGTTGATGCTGAAGCTGGGCCGTACCAGGCCGTCGATGGCCACGCCGTGGGCCGCAGGCAGGCAAGTCTGGGCACCCCCGTTCCCAGAACGCCGACAGGTGGTTCACACAATTAATGCTTTTAGATTATATTTAGGATTTAAGGAATTTACAATACGAACAGACTATGAAGCAATATGTAGATATTATAATCAGATGAATAGCAAGAAAAGTTCAACTAGAAGATGGGTATTATTCGAAGATACTATAGCAGGGAATGGATATAAAGAAATATTTGAACATATCAAAGGGAAAGATAATAGTTTGCCTGACATATTCTCTCGCTCCTCAATTTTACAGCAATGAAGAAAGGATCGCTTCCTGGAGGATATGAAGCATACATATTTGGAGAAGAGAATAAGCTCAAAGTATTTGCACTAGGCACATTCAACTTCAAGCCAAAAAGTCATATCAATATTAATGACACCAAGAGGTGCATACTAGATAATTTCTGGTGTCAATACACAAATAAAAGAGAAGACAAAGGTTACATGCTAGCAATCCTTAGTAGCCTAGCTGAATATTTTAATGCATTGAATCAAGGCACCCCCACAACGGCACAAAAGGAAATGCAAAATGAAAAGACTCTATATATAATATTTGATGGAAATAAGCCAGGAATATATCTGAGCTTTGAAGATGTTTTAAAAGAGAAATTTGAGGCAAGGCGAAAGAAGGAAGACTTATCATGGAAAAAAATATGATGATTACAATGAGGCCCTAAAATGGGCAAGAGACCTAATTGGGTAAGATTATTATATAGACCCAAAAGCCAAAGAATATATCAAAAGACGGAGAGGCATAAGTAGCAATATAACCACTCTATCACTTCCTAAATATACAAAGGGAGAGGCATCAAGCAACCAGAAGGTTAAAGAAGAAGAGTCCCCTAAATATGAGACATACAAAGAATGCCTTATCAAAGGAGTTGATCCTTTGGACGGGGAATACATAGACTTGAAGATAGATGAAAAAAATAAAGAAGTTGCAAAGTCAATAAAGGCAGAATTGAAGGAAGAAATTTTAAAAGAATTATGATCAGAAATGAATGAAAATTTTGATGAGCTAAAGAAAGAATATGATTTCACCATTTCTGAGACAGACCATATGGACATTGCCGGGCACGGGCAACCAATAGAATAAAAGAAGGCAAGATAATAATCAAATATATTCGAATATGAATTGATATGAATATCAATTATTCGGGCGCGGAGGACCTATACCCGAACATTGATAGAATTCGAAATATTGATAAGGTATTATCAATAATATGGGCGGGGTAGACCCATACCCAAAAAAAGAAGAGCTAATTTAGCAAGAATAATTATGCAAGTTGCAGGAATGCAACATCCGGATCAGGAAACGTCAAGGAAAGGAGTTAAGCTAAAGTCCTCATTCAAGACAAGACCCTTCATCCAAGTTGCATGAAGATAATATTCAGCCATGCATGGAAGACTCATATCACGGTGCATGCAAGGCTTGGAAGTATAAATCATGACAAGAGTTGCAATAGAGACAAGAGCGTCAGTCTGGACAAAATCATCTGTCAAGACAAAGATTCCAGTCAAGAAAAAAGTTCCAGTCAAGACAAATATTCCAGTCTGGACAAAATTCTTAGTCTAGACAAAATTCTCAGTCTAGACAAAAATATCAGTCTAGCATCGGAGTCACGCAAGGCTTGATGTTGCAAACACGGAGGCACTTGAGCGGTGCATAAGGCGTGTCAAGCAACGGTATACTCCAGGCTCCAGCTATGATGCAGATGAATAAAGAAGGGAGTGTCCAGCATCCCTCGCGCGCTATAAAAAGAGGAGGACTGAGCGGTGAAACACAAACACAAACATAGACACACACAACACCAGTCTCCAGAGCATCTCAGCACCAGAGGACCACATCCCTCACTCTCCTTAGTAGTAGTAGTAGCCATCTCCACTTGTAATAAGCCTTCGAGGCATTGTATCATCCAGTGGTGGAGGTAGGCAGAAGGTAGTCTTCTTTTCTCTTTATAATCCCTTCGGGGTCTCCCGAAAGGGAAATCCGTATGTAAATAATGTTGTTGAAGTGAAGTAGTTTCAGGTTTCACTTGGTTTTTATATTATGAATTTATAAGATGAGTTCTTACACTAGGGATCCTATAGGAGAAACCTCTACCGGTAGTTCTCTGTTTAGCCGATGTGTGGCGTTTGAATGAGAACCTTGTGGCCGTAGAGAAGTGTTCCCTTCGGGTGGAACTGCCTAGGAAGACGGTAGGAATTCATCAAATAATTTTGCAATACAAACATTAAGTGAAAGAACTTAGCTGCTTCTGAAGCAACATAGTGATAAATACGAAGAGTACCCGTAGGCTGAGTTCTTTCACTATTCTGCTTCAGAAGCAGCTAAGTTCTTTCACTGAAGTTGTGTTAATCCTACTCGGTACTCTCCGTATTTATCACTATGTTACTTTAGACGCAGCTAAGTTCTTTCACTTGATGTTTATATTGCAAATTTATTTAATGATTTCCTACCGTCTTACCAGGCAGTTCCACCCAAAGGGAACACTTCTCTAGGGCCACAAGGTTCTCATTCAAAGGCCACACATAGGCTAAATAGAGAACTACCGACAGAGGTTTCTCCTATAGGATCCCTAGCGTAAGAACTCATCTCATAAATTCATGATATAAAAACCAAGTGAAACCCGAAACTAATTCACTTCGACAACATAATTTACATACGGATTTCCCTTTCGGGAGACCCCGAAGGGATTATAAAGAGGAAAAAAGACTACCTTCTGCCTACCTCCACCACTGGATGATACAATGCATCAAAGGCTTATTACAAGTGGAGATGGCTACTACTACTACTACTACTACTGAGGAGAGTGAGGGATGTGGTGCTCTGGTGCTGAGATGCTCTGGAGTCTGGTGTTTTTGTGTGCGTGTGTGTCAGCGCTCAGTCCTCCTCCTTTTATAGCGCGCGAGGGATGTTGGACGCTCCCTTCTTTATTCATCTGCATCATAGCTGGAGCCTGGAGTATGCCGTTGCTTGACACGCTTTATGAACCGCTGAAGTGCCTCAGTGTTTGCAACATCAAGCCTTGCATGACTCTTATGCTAGACTGATATTTTTGTCTAGACTGAGAATTTTTTCTAGACTGGAATATTTGTCTTGACTGGAATCTTTGTCTTGACAGATGATTTTGTCTAGACAGACATTCTTGTCTCTATTGCAGCTCTTGTCATGAGATATAATTCCAAGCCTTGCATGCACCGTGATATGAGTCATCTATGCATGGTTGAATATTGTCTTCATGCAACTTGGATGAAGGGTCTTGTCTTTGAATGAGGAGTTTAGCTTAACTCCTTTCCTTGACCTTTGCTGATACAGATGTTGCATGCATGCTTCTTGCAAAATTATTCTTGCTACCTTTATTTATTTTTTATTTTTTGGTATGGGTCTACCCCGCCCATATTATTGATAATACCTTATCAATATTTTGAATTCTATCAATGTTCGGGTATAGGTCCTCCGCGCCCGAATAATTGATATTCATATCAATTCATATTCGATTATTATCTTGCCTTCTTTTATTCTATTGGTTGCTCGTGCCCGGCAATGTCCATATGGTCTGTCTCAGAAATGGTGAAATCATATTTTTGATCATATTCTTTCTTTAGCTCTTCAAAATTTTCATTCATTTCTGATCATAATTCTTTTAAAATTTCTTCCTTCAAGTCTGCCTTCATTGACTTTGCAACTTCTTTAATTTTTTCATCTATCTTCAAGACTATGTATTCTCCGTCCAAAGGCTCAACTCCTTTGATAAGGCATTCTTTGTATGAATGATATTTTGAAGAATTTACTTCTTTTATATTCTTTGTATCAGTTCTCTATACTTGAAATAACAACCATTCATTATCTTCGCCTGATACGTCTCCAACGTATCTACTTTTCCTAACGCTTTTCCTCTTGTTTTGGACTCTAATTTGCATGATTTGAATGAAACTAAACCCGGACTGACGCTGTTTTCTGCAGAGCTACCATGGTGTTGTTTTTGTGCAGAAATAAAAGTTCTCGGAATGGAACGAAACTTTGCGAGGATTTTTTATACAATAAACAAGAATTTCTAGAGCCAAGAACCACCGGAGGGGGGCACCTAGGTGGGCACAACCCACCAGGGCGCGCCCCCCTCCTGGCGCGCCCAGGTGGGTTGTCCCCACCTGGTGGCCCCGCAGACCCTGAAACCGATGCAATAAAATCCTATTTTTCCAGAAAAAATCAGGGAGAAAGAATTATTGCGATCCAGGAGACGGAGCCGCCGTCACCTCCTGTTCTTCATCGGGAGGCCAGATCTGGAGTCCGTTTGGGGCTCCGGAGAGGGGGATCTTCGTTCTTCGTCATCACCAACCCTTCTCCATCGCCAATTCCATGATGCTCCCCATCGGGAGTGAGTAATTCCTTCGTAGGCTCGCTGGCCGATGAGGAGTTGGATGAGATTCATCATGTAATCGAGTTTGTTTTGTTAGGGCTTGATCCCTAGTATCCACTATGTTCTAAGATTGATGTTGCTATGACTTTGCCATGCTTAATGCTTATCACTTTGGGCCCGGGTGCCATGATTTTAGATCTGAACCATTTATGTTATCACCATTATATCCATGTTCTAGATCCGATCTTGCAAGTTATAGTCACCTACTACGTGTTATGATCCAGCAACCCCGGAGTGACAATAGTCGGGACCACTCCCGGTGATGACCGTAGTTCGAGGAGTTCATGTATTCACCATGTGTTAATGCTTTGTTCTGGTTCTCTATTTAAAGGAGGCCTTAATATCCCTTAGTTTGCAATAGGACCCCGCTGCCACGGGAGGGTAGGACAAAAGATGTCATGCAAGTTCTTTCCATAAGCACGTATGACTATTTACAGAATACATGCCTACATTATATTGATGAACTGGAGCTAGTGCCGTATCGCCCTAGGTTATAACTGTCTCATGATGAATATCATCCAACAAGTCACCGATCCAATGCCTACGAATTTACCTTATATTGTTCTTGCTAAGTTACTACTGCTATCGTTACTGTTGCACTTGCTACAAAACTATTGCTGTCACTGTTATCGTTACCATTGCTACTGCTACTATTATCAAAACTATCATATTACTTTGCTACTAATCACTTTGCTGCAGATAATTAATCTCTAGGTGTGGTTGAATTGACAACTTAGCTGCTAATACCTTCAAATATTCTTTGGCTCCCCTTGTGTCGAATCTATAAATTTGGGTTGAATACTCTACCCTCGAAAACTATTGCGATCCCCTATACTTGTGGGTTATCAAGACCTTTTTCTGGCGCCGTTGCCAGGGAGCATAGCTATATTTGTTGAGTCACTTGGGATTATTATCAATTTATCACTATGAAGAATCTGAAGGATGCTAAGACTAAGATTTTTCCCTCTAAGACGAGGGGAGGTAAGGAACTGCCTTCCAGTTCTGCTTTAGATTCACCTTTTGTTATAAGTAAACTTGCAACACCACCACATGTTATTTCTCATATGTCGCAAGTTATTGATGATGCTACTTCTGCTATGGATAATGCTTATGATGATGCTAGTACCTTGCTTGATAATGATGATGTGCCACTTGGTGAATTTCTTGATAAACAAATTGCTAGAGTAATACAACATGACGTTGTTGAATCTGATGATGAGCTTGAAACTGAATCTCCTGAAACACCTGCTAGAACTAGCCTTCCTAGATATGAATTGCCTAAGGTACCGGAAGGTTATGTTATGAATGAGGAGACAACTAGAGATATTCTTGTTTGTAAGGATAGAGATGATCTAGAGAAATTATTATGCAAGTACAAGGAAAAATCTCTGAATGCTAGAATGAAATATGATCCTAAGTTTGCTACTTCACCTATCTTTATTGATGATAAGGATTATGAATTCTCTATCGACCCAGAGTTAATTACTTTGGTTGAATCTGATCCTTTCCATGGTTATGAAACTGAAACTGTTGTGGCACATCTTACTAAGTTGAATGGCATAGCCACCCTTTTTACTCATGATGAGAAAACTCGCTATTACTTTATTCTCAAATTATTTCCGTTCTCATTAAAGGGTGATGCTAAAGCTTGGTACAATACTCTTGCTCCTGGTTGTGTGCGTAGTCCCCAGGATATGATTTATTACTTCTCTAAAAAATATTTCCCTGCTCATAAGAAACAAGCTGCCTTGCAGGAAATATTTAACTTTGTGCAAATTAAAGAAGAGAGTCTCCCACAAGCTTGGGGGAGGCTTTGCCATTTACTTAATGCTTTGCCTGATCATCCTCTTAAGAAAAATGAAATACTTGATATCTTCTATAATGGACTAACCGATGCTTCTAGGGATTTCCTAGATAGTTGTGCTGGTTGTGTTTTCAGGGAACGAATTGTTGGGCAAGCTTAAGAATTATTGAATAACATATTGAAAAATTATGATGATTGGACTCTTCCTGAACCATCGCCTAAACCCACTCCGAAGAAGAGGGGTATATTATATCTCAGTCCTGAAGATATGCAAGAGGCAAAGAAATCTATGAAGGAAAAAGGTATTAAAGCTGAGGATGTCAAATATTTACCTCCTATTGAAGAAATACATGGGCTTAATACACCACCACTGCCTAAGGTGGTAGAGGTAAATTCTTTAATGAAGTTCAATGATAATGACAATCCTCACAATATGCACCCTAGCCAATGCCTTTATGAGTTTGAAAACTATATTAGAAAACAAGATCACTTCAATGCAAATGTTATGAAACAATTGAAATATAATTCTGATATGATTGCTCGCTTGAGTGACTTGTTATTTAGAATCTCAAATGATGTTAGAGGTGTTGGAAAGCATGCTTCTATGGTTCAAACTTAGCTAGAACAAGTTGCTAATTCTCAAAGAGAATTGCTTGATGAAATGAATAATAATATACATGACTTTGCTGTTAGAGTTGCAACTAGAGGAGGTAAAATGACTCAGGAACCACTTTATCCTGAGGGACACCCAAAAAGAATAGAACAGGATTCACAAAGGAACAACACCACTGCACCTAGTTCTTCTAAAAAGAAAAAGAAGAAGAAGAAGAAGAAGAAAAATGATAGGACTTTGTATGCTCCTAGTGAACCTGAAATAGAGAAACCTCCTGATAATTGTCGGGGAAACAACACCTGTGGGATCCAGTGGATCCCTTCTACGGTTTGGCAGGGAAGAGGGGTGCGCAAAGATCAGATCTAATGATCAACACGAGGGATTTTTACCCAGGTTTGGGCCGCTGAGAAGCGTAAAGCCCTAGTCCTGCTTTGTGTGTATATTATGTGTTCTGGAGCTTCGGCTAGCTGTTAAGCATGCAGGCTGGGCCGGAGAGTCCAAAAAGTCCGAAACCTTCTCCAGTATGCCTTGGGCCTCCTTTTATACGTCCAAGGGGCTGCCACAGTGGCACACAGGAGGTGTAAAGTAGCTATGCTTATCACTGACGTCCTGGGACAAAACGCATTAAATGCGCTGGTTACGTGCCCCCTAGCTTTATCAGGGACGGAAACAGAGCCCGTCCCATCCGTCACCGCCTCACTCTGCCTTGACACGTATCCAGGCTGACGAGGCATGCAATGCCAGGCTGGCTGGCTAACCGCTGCGCTGGAACGGTGGCAGGACCTTCACGAAGATCTGCATGCCCCCATGCAGGTGCTTGCCAGGCTAGCAAGTCGGTCGGCGTGCTGGAGTGGTGGCAGAGCGGTGGAGTCTTGTCGTGGCTATGTCAATGTCCCCGGCAAGGATCTTGCCGGGGTCTCGCAAATATCCCCGGCAAGGTTCTCGCCAGGAACTTGGTCATCCAATCTTCACAAAGATCTGCATGCCACCAGTCTTCACAAAGATCTGCATGCCACTACGCATGCGCCCCTGGGCCTTGGTCTTGACATTGTCGATGGTGTCAGAGCTCTCAACCTCAAGGGTGGTGTTCTTGCCAGTGCCTGGCAAGTCGTCCCGGCAAGGATCTTGCCGGGGCCTCGCGAGTCGCCCCGGCAAGGATCTTGCCGGGGCTCCAGCTTGTCTTCTACTCCCTGGTTACTGGCTTGGACGCCATCTTCATTGTCTTGCATTTTGCCTCCAGCTATCCCCGTTAAGCCTTGCCATGGGTGCAGCTACAACTGCCCGTGCACAAGGAAGGGGTACTAAAAGGGCTCAATCTTTAGTACACCGACAGGAGCCCCCGGGCCTGGGCCACACATGCGGGCACAACGCGTTGTCGGGCTAGGCCCAAACAGTGCGTGGGCACACGTGGCAGGGGTTAACTGCTGTAATCATCTCGTCTGCTGCGCTTCCCCATGATCGGCATTGAGTGCTTAACGTGGGGTTCATGCGCGGAATGGTCGCAGCGGCAGCACGCCTGCGAAAACGCCTTCGTATTGGACGGTAAAGAGGCGGCCTCGCGCCTTCCCCATAAAAAGAGGAATCCGCAGAGGCACTGCTCATTACCCCCTTCGCCCTTTCCAATCTAGGAACCGCCGTCGTCTTCCTCCTTGAGCCCAAACCAGAGTTTCCTCATCCATCCACCCCCTCTGCGTTCCCACCATCCTCGACCTCCCGCTCCTCCCCAGTCTCTTATGGCGCCCAAAGCAAGCAAGGGCAAGGGAGTGTCCAAGGCGAGTGAGGGGGAAGAGGTGCCAGAGAGCGAGTTGGTGAAGATGCGGAAGGAGAAAGTCATCTTCGCTCCGATGCTCGATGCGCGCGCTCTGAAGGAGTGGTACCTGTGCATGTGGGGGAGGAAGACGACGGGGCATCCTGCCACCCGCGTCGTCCCCGCTTCTTGCGCCGCGCCCGCTCCAGATAAATTTCCTTTCTTCGTCGATTATTTCTACTGCGGGCTCTACCCCCCATTCTCAGATTTCTTCAATGACATCATGTATACCTTCGGCCTCCATCTCTTGGATTTTACGCCAAATGCCGTGGCGTGTATGGCCATTTTCGCCCACCTTTGCGAGAACTTCGCCGGGGTGGCCCCCAACACGGCGCTCTTCCGCCACTACTTCATCCCTCGCATCCAGCCAGGAGGGGCCCTGTCTGGCTGCGTCACCTAGATCCCGAGGACCTTGTGCAAGGAGACGTACCCAAACGGGACCCACAAGGAGAAGTGGGACGAATGGCAGCACAGGTGGTGCTGGATCGTGGAGAAGGAGCCGGCGCCATTCTGTATGCCCCGGCAAGCGCAAGTGGTTCGTGGCGGCAACTGGGGCGATCTCGACCCTCAAGACAAGAAGCTCATAGTCGCAACCACCAGAATCCACCGCCTCAAGGCTATCGGGCTCACTCTTGAGATGATTGGGGCCGACTTCCTCCACCGCCGCATCGCCCCTCTGCAGAACAAAGGAAGGCCGGCTTGGGAGTTCCGGAACACGGCGGACATTATGAGGCTGCGCCTCGGCCTGAACAATAATTTGACGGTGATGCAGCACGCGGCCCTCTGCCAAAGGCTATTCCAACTCAAGGCCGACAAGACCAAGAACGCCACCAAGGCCGAGAAGGCCGGCAAGCCGTTCAAGCTACCGGCGGGCGTGGTTCCCTTGTGCAACAACTCCACTTTGACCTCCATCATCGCCATGATGCCGGTGTTCAATGCCCACGGCCTTGACCAGACCTGGGTTGTGCCGGACATGGCGTGGGTGCAAGAGTTCTTCGACAGCTTGTCGGAGAGGCGGGTCCACGAAGAACCGCAACTCATCCATGACACCACCGATGAAGAGGTGGCATACATCGCCAGCAGGGCGGAAGAGGTGGCCCTTGCCGAGGAGGCCGGCAGCGTCGGCTTCCAAGAAGATGAGGCCAGCGAAGAGGATGAACTTGCAGAGCCAGAGGAGATAACCGAAGAAGCGGCTGAAGGGGCAGATGAAGAGGAGTCACACGATGAGCCCCCAGTCCCGGGGAAGAAGAAACGCGTCCTTCAGCGGGCTGGCTCTGATGAGCCAGTCCGGCGAGCCTCTTTGAGCGAAGAGGCCCCCGTCAAGGGAGCGGCCGGCAAGACCGCACAGTAGCAAGAGGCCCAGCCGCAACCTGTGCGCCATACGAGGCGCACGGCCGCGGTGGCAAAGGAAGCTGTGGCCACCGCTTCTGCCTCGGCCAAGTGGCCCAGGTCCCCATCTCCATCTCCACCCCCTAGCCCGGACTCCACTCCAGAGGTCGACTTCGACCTCTCCGGTTTCAGCCCGAACAGGGCAGATTCGCCAGAAGCAGAAGATGAGTAAGTGCCTCACTGCTGGCTTTATCTTTTGAGTCTCTGTTTTGATCATCTTATCTGACTTGTTCTCATTGTGGCTTGCCTCCGCAGAGACAAGGAAACACTGGCGCAGAGGATGGCGAAGAGGGCCAAAACCTCAATGGGCGATGAGCCCCCGGCAAGCACTTCAAGCACGCCGGAGTTGATCACGATCAGCCCGGACCCCAGCCCACGTCATAGCCCCCGACTCAGCCCTTAGCGTGAGCACATTACCCACTTTCCGCTAGCGAGCGTCGGGACGTGCATCTTCACCTCTAACCTTGCCGGGGTTGTAGGAGAGGAGCGACAACAGGAGGAGCCGTTAAGGGCCACCCCCAACATGCCTCCTTCGTCAACCACACCACCTAGGGAGGGGTCCCCGGCAAGGATCCACACCAACGAGCCCACGCCGCCAAGGGAGAGATCCCCGGCAAGGGCTTCCACCGACAAGCCCGCGTGCGCAGAGGAAGGGTTGGCAGTCACAGGTGCCGGCAGCTCTATCCCGGCAATGAGTGTTGCCGGGGAGGGAAAGAACCTTCCACCACTCGTCACAGGTGAGCCGCCCGCTTCCTGGCCTTTTTCGATTCTTCAGTACGATCTCTTTTCTCTTTTTTTAAACCCTGGCTTCATCTTGTTTCTCCTTCTTGGCCTCCAGATCCCTCCTTGGTGGATCAGATGGATGTCGACGCCACCATTGAGGAGACTGCCAAGGATGCTGCCACCGAGGCCGCCGAGATTGCTGCTGACGAGGCCGCCAAGGACGCGCATGAAGAGGCCACCAAGGGGTCCGCTGGGGAGGCCAGCAAGGGGACCGGCGACCGTACTGACGGCATCCCTGCCGCAGGAGCGCCTGGCGCTACATCGGTCCCTGGGTCCTTTGCTACTGGGGAGACGGTGGTCGAGGACCAACCGTCGACATCCGAAGCCCCCCCTCTAGCAGATATCGAAAGATTGGCGATAATCTGTTCGTCAGCATCCCGGGGACGGCAAGCACCGGAGCGCCAACCGAGGGGGAGGCTTTCGATGAAGAAGTCATCGCCGCTGCCGGGCTCAAGGTTGTCGACGAGCCGAGCGCCAACAGCAGTGGATCTAAAGAAGACCAGCTCCTCCAGGCCATGAGCGACAACTTTCAGAGACTCCAGGCGCTCCACCGTGCCCGTAAGGAGAAACTGGGCTCCAGGGCAGCGGTTGTCGATGTGGCAGAGGCAGATTTCCAAAAGCGTGTCGAGCAAATGCAGGTCTGGTTCGCCGAGGCCCGGCAAGAGCTGAGGACTGGCCAGGTGCAACTGAGCCAGCGTTGGGAGGATCTCCTTCTGAAGCAGTCCGATATTGAGAAGGCACAGGAGGAGGCCGCTCAAGAGGCCGCCAAGGAAGATGCTCAACTAAGGGAACGCCGTGTCCTGCTCGACGCCCACGAAGAGGACCTTGCTGCTCGTGAGGATGCACTTGCCGCCAAGCTCCACGGCAAGGATGAAGAAATGAAAAGCTCGTCGCACAACGGACCCAAGGGCTGGAGCAGGAACACAAGAAAGCGCTTGATGCCCTGGTCCTAGACCATGCCGGCAAGTTAAGGGAGGCCGTCAATGCTGCCGAGGCTGTAGAGGCCGCCAAGAACGAGCTGGCCGGGAAGGTGGAGAAGCTGGAGCTGGATCTGGAGAAGCACGACAAGGAGGTGTCGACGCTCAAGAGCGACAGAGACAAAACTACCTATACCTTGGCGGAGTTGCAGACCACCATATCCGATAAGACCCAACAGATCTCTGCCGCCAACAACTCCATTGCTGATCTGAAGCTGAAGCTGACCACTCTAGAGGAAACCCTTGAGGGCAGTAGGGCTCGTGAGAAGACCCTGGCCAAGGACCTCAAGGATGAGAAGCTGCTGCTCGCGAGCGCCGCTGCCACCCACAATGATTATGTGGATGGCGTGAATCTCTGGACTAGATGCCTCATCGACGCCGCGGAGAGGCTCACCATGCAGCTGTCCACCATGGGGATGCCGAACTTCAGGTTCTCCCATGACAGGGGGATTTCTGAGAGCGCCAGGCTGACCATGTTCTTCGAGGCTGTCCTCGAGGCTCTGAATCTGCTCCACTCCAATCGCGCCACCCAACTGGCCAACGAGTCCCGCAAGCTTTTCCGGGCCGTCCTCCTCAAGGTGCTTACCAAGGTGGCATACAGGAACCCTGGCCTCAACCTCACCAACGTGCTTGACAGCTTGCCGGAGGATGCAGACCGTAAGGCGCTTGAGGAGCTCGTCGCGCCCATCGTCAACAGGGTTGACCAAGTCAAGAGGGTAGAAGGCCAGCGCCGGGACTAGCCGCTCTGCTTTGTCTTGCCATCGTGAACTTGTACCCAAGACAAATTTATCTTGAGTTAGAACTGCGGCAACTATTGATGTAATATAACTTGATGTGTTTTGGATTGAATGCATGCTATCTTTCTCATATGATCTCTCTTTGTATGGCATACACCCTACGCTTTATTGGAAAAAAACTTGCCGGTGCGCGCACCCTTGCCGCGAGCACTTTGAGGAACGGATCCTTAGAAGCCTGCCGAGGGTGTCGCTGCCGGCAAGATACCTTGCCATTCTTAGCGCAGCCACTTGAACTGTTGAGCGGACTCAAAACAGAGCAAGGGTGCAACCAATCCTGACAAAGTTCCTTCGCGTGCAGGTTTTCCATACAGGAATCGAAATCGTTCGAGGAAAATAACTTTGTATTTAAAGAAAAATTCCTCAAGGTTTTACAACTTAGCTTTTTTGCTGTTGTACTCTTTCCCGCAAGACGCCACTTCGAACGTCGCCTGCTGGTGCCCACACTCTCTATCCCCCCTGGCAAACTTGTATGTGAGGGAACCATTTGTCCTTTGAGAAAAAGAAAGAAGAGAAAATAGGAACATGGAACCTTGGCGGTTCATCAGTACTTGCTGGAAATGAACGTAGTACAATATCCTGGACAGGCATGCATATGAATAAACATGGAAATCAACAAGAACTATACGTACTTAAACTTATTTAACTGCGCACAGGGTCTGCGCCTGGCTCTGTACATAGGGTTATATGCCTTGCCGGCAAGGCTAGTACAAAAGGGGGTTGCCGGGGGTCCCGGCAACCACGCCTCACGGGTAAAACTTGCGAAGATGTTCGATATTCCAGGAGTTGCTCACTGGAATGCCATCTTCGGTCTCCAGGCGGACTGCGCCGGGCCTGGTGACTTGTATTACTCGATAAGGGCCTTCCCACTTTGGCGTCAACTTGTTGGAATTCTTGGAGGATTGAACGCGTCAAAGAACATGGTCGCCTTCCTCAAGGCTTCAGGCATGAACCTTGCGGCTGTGGTAGCGGCGCAAGGCTTGCTGGTAGCACGCGGCTCACACAGCAGCCCAAAGACGATCTTCCTCAAGGAGCGTAGCATCATCTTGCTGCAACTGTTCTTGCTCAAGCTCATCATAAGCGAGCACTCGAGGCCCGTATATGAGTTCTATGGGGAGAACTGCTTCCGCCCTGTATACCAGGGAGAAAGGTGTCTGGCCAGTGGCTCAATTCAGTGTCGTCCTGATTGACCAAAGAACTGCCAGCAACTCATCAATCCAGCATCTACCGCACTTGTGCAGCCTGTCGAAAGTTCTTGTTTTGAGGCCTCGCAGCACTTCAACATTTGCCCTTTCTACCTGGCCGTTGCTTCACGGATGTGCAACAGAAGCAAAACAGATTTTGCTGCCGAGGTCCTGGATGTACTGCATGAAGGTGCGGCTCATGAACTGCGTGCCGTTGTCGGTGATGACTGTATTTGGCACACCAAAACGGCAAACTAGTTCCTTGAAGAACTTGATGGCTGATTGTGCCGTCACCTTTCTCACTGCTTCCACTTCTGGCCACTTTGTGAACTTGTCGATTGCGACGTACAAGTACTCAAAGCCCCCGATAGCACGGGGAAAGGGCCCCAGTATGTCGAGCCCCCAGACCAAAAATGGCCAGGAAAGAGGGATTGTCTGAAGAGCTTGACCTGGCTGATGGAGCTTCTTTGAATGGAACTGGCACGCTTCACACTTGGTTACTAGTGCAGTTGCATCCTGGAGAGCAGTTGGCCAAAAGAAACCTTGCCGGAATGCTTTGCCGGCAAGGGCTCTTGATCCTATGTGAGAGCCACATACACCTCCATGTATCTCTGCCAACAGCTCCAGTCCGTCCTCCCTAGGAATGCACTTCAATTTCACGCCGTTCGGTCTTTCCCTATATAGGACATCGTCCACAAACTGGTACATGATGGACCGACGGGCTACTTTCTCTGCTTCTTCCTGTTCCTCGGGGAGTTCCCCTGTTTGGAGGAGATGAACGGTGTGCTGTGCCCATGCTGGAGCCTGAGGCTCGACGCTAAGGACTAAAGGCGTGTCTTCTGCCATGGGAGCAGTTGTCTCTACGGCAAGGGCCTGAGGCCCTGTCGGAGCTTGTCGCCCCCCGGCAAGCTTGGTGTCCCCGGCAGCTTCCTTGCCGGCAGCTCCTGGGAGCTCGGCGGGAAGGTACTTGCCGGGGCCTAATTTCCTTCGCTTATTCTGTCCTGCTGATGGTTCAACGGATGGCTGAGTTAATTGGAGCACAAAAGTTCCTGGTTCCACAGGTAACTTGAGGGCAGCACATTTTGACAGGTCATCAGCAATGCTGTTCTCTGCTTGAGGAACATGCTCTGCTTGCAGACCATCAAAACGCTCCTCCAACTTCCTTACTTCATCTACATAAGCTTCCATCAATGGGCTCTGATAATCTTTGTTAACCTGCTTGACGACAAGCTGCGAATCACCTCTGACGATGAGCTTCGTAATTCCAAGGTCTGCCGCGATCCTGAGACCGGCAAGTAGTCCCTCATACTCCGCAGTGTTGTTTGTTGATCTCTCCTGGGGAAAGTGCATCTGGACCACGTACTTGAGGTGCTCTCCGGTGGGTGCGACAAGTAGCACACCAGCACCGGAGCCTTGCAGCGAGAAAGCCCCATCAAAGTACATAATCTAGTCGTGGCTTGTTTCCTTGCCGGGGAGAGTGGTCTCTTGAATTTCCTCGTCAGGCATTGAGGTCCATTCTGCAATGAATTCTGCCAAGGCTCTGCTCTGAATCATTGAAGTGCTTTCAAACCTGAGACCAAAGCTTGACAGTTCCAATGCCCACTCCATAATCCTTCCAGTTGCATCTGGGTTGTGCAGGATCCGTTGCAACGGGAAGCGAGTGATGACGGTGACCTCATGTGCCTGAAAGTAGTAGCGCAGCTTCCTCGAGGCCATAAGAAGGCTGAAGAGCAACTTCTGTACACCAGAGTATCTTGATCTAGCCCCCCTGCAACAGGGAGCTGACAAAATAAACTGGGTGCTGCACCATCTTCTTCTTCTGTGTCACTTCATTTGCTTGCACAGATTCTGCCCTGCCGGCATCAGACTCTGCCGGGGGCCTTGCCTTGCCAGCACCAGATCTTGCCGGGGTCTTGCCTTGCCGGTACCAGACCCTGCCGGGGAGAGCTCCGGCTCGTCATCCGACGGTCTTGCCACTGCCGCTGCTTCTTCATCAACTTCTCTCTGCGCCACTAGCGCATCACTAACCACTTGATTCATTGCTGCTAGATACAGCAGCAACGCCTCTTGTGGCTTAGGCGCGACTAGTGTCGGCATAGAGGAGAGGTACCTCTTCAAGGTACCTCTTCAAATCTTGCAGCACCGCCTCTGCTTCCGGAGTCCATTTCATTGGACCTGCCTTTTTCAAGATCTTGAAAAAGGGCAGGGCGCGCTCAGCAGATTTGGAGATGAACTTGCTCAGAGCAGCAACGCAGCCAGCAAGTCAACGCACATCTTTGACTCGTCTTGGTGCTTCAATCTGCTCAATTGCCTTGATCTTGTCGGGGTTCGCCTTGATCCCACGCTGAGACACAAAGAAGTCGAGAAGCTTGCCGGATGGGACGCCAAACACACACTTCTCAGGATTGAGCTTGAGATTGATCTTGCGCAAATTTGCAAACGTTTCTTCTAGATCTTGTATCAGTGTTGCCTTGTCCTTGGTTTTGACCACTATGTCGTCCATATAAGATTCCATATTTCTATGCAGTTGGGGCTCAAAACCAATCTGAACCGCTCTTGCAAACGTCGAACCAGCGCTTTTCAACCCGAAAGGCATTCGTATAAAACAATACGTACCACACGGGGTGATAAACGCGGTCTTCTCTTCATCTTCCTTCGTCATGAAGATTTGGTGGTATCCGGAGTATGCGCCAAGAAACAACAGCAAGTCACACCCGGCCGTGGAGTCCATGATCTGGTCGATGCACGGCAAGGGGAAAGGATCCTTTGGACAGGCTTTGTTGATATATGTATAATCAATGCACAGCCTCCATTTCCCATTCGCCCTGCGCACCACAACCGGATTGGCCAACCACGTTGGGTGGAGCACTCCCCAAACCAAGCCTGTTACTTCCAACTTCCTGATCTCTTCAATAATAAACTCTTGCCGTTCCAAAGCTTGCTTCCTGACCTTCTGCTTGACGGGTCGCGCATGAGGACAAACGGCAAGATGGTGCTCAATCACCTCCCTGGTAACACCGGGGATGTCAGATGCTTGCCACGCAAACACATCGACATTTGCCCACAGGAAGGCAATGAGCGCGCTTTCCTATTTGCTGTCAAGGGTGGAGCTTATAGTGAAAGCTCCGCCTGTGCCGTCATCCTTGACGGGCACCTTCTTAGTCTCTGGTGGGGCTGCCTTGGATTTCTTGCTCTTGCTGGTGGAGCTCTCTGGCACTTCCTCGACGGGAGCGTAGCACTCCGAAGAGGTGTGCTTGCCGGAGTAGGTGCAGGAGGTCTTGCCGGGGCAAGAGGTCTTGCCGGTCTTCTTCTCCCCGGGAGCTCCAGTGGCAGGAGCAAGTGCCTTGGCGGCAGGTGCTACAACTGCCTCCCGGTAGAGTTGATCAGTGCAAATAAGTGTGTCTTTCTTGTCGCAGTTGACCGTGATGATGCTTATCGGGCCGGGCATCTTCAACGTGTTGTAGGCGTAATGCGATGCTGCCATAAACTTGGCCAGTGCTGGACGGCCAAGGATCCCGTTATATGGCAACGGGATCTTGGTGACATAAAAAACGATCTTCCTTGTCCTATAGTTCAGCTCACCACCAAACGTAACTGGTAGTGTGATCTTACCCTTCGGCTGGCTTCTTCCCAGATTGATCCCTTGAAATGTGCCCGTCTCTTCGAGATCTCTGTCGGGAATTTGAAACCTCTTGATCACATTGGGCAAGATCAAGTTCAGACCGGCCCCACCGTCAACTAGCATTCTTGTCACCTTGAGGTTGCAAATTGTTGGGGAAACCAACAATGGCAAACACCCGACCGCGGTTGTGCGATCAGGGTGATCCTCGGCGTCAAAAATGATAGGCGTGCGGGACCATTTTAGTGGCTTCTGGGCATCGATCGACGGCTCTATCGCATTAATCTCGCGCGCCCACTATTTAAGTTGGCGGTGAGAAGAATGTAACGAGGCGCCACCATCAATGCACATGGCCTCCGTAGCTTTTTGAAACTCATGCTGAGTGGAGTCGTCATCATCTTCGTGGTCATCATCCCCCTCCTTTTTATCGCGGCCTCGAGCAGGCCTCTCTTGTTGCTTGTCCTTGCCGCGGCGGCCCCCTCGGCCACCACGCTTCTTGTCGGACCCCTCAGCACCATCCTGGCCCTTCTCCTTGTCTCGCCTTTCATATTCGGCCTTCTTCCTCTCGATGAGCAGCTCAACTTGCCGACAGTTCTGGAGGTCATGGCCCTTGGTGCGGTGGATCTTGCAATATTGCTTGTCGGAGCCCTCTTGCTTGTCGGCAGCCGCCAAGGCCTGGCAGGCGGCGCACCCGGCAACCTCCTTGCCGGGGTCGTCAACCTTGGTCTTCTTGGCGGTGTCGGGGTTGCCGGATTCCTCGTCGGCAAGCACGGTTTTGCCCTTGCGCTTCCTATTACGCCATCGGCCCTTCTTTTACCGGGGTGGCGGCGTCTTCATCTCCGGAGTCAGTTCCCACGCCGGCATCTTCGCCAGGGTACTTTCTTCCTTCTTCAGCCCGAGCACATCTGTCGGCCAAAACATAAAGCTCGGCAACATCCGTAATCTTGTTCATCGCCAGCTCTTCGCGCATCTTGCGGTTGTGCACATTCTGATGGAATACGCTGACAATAGTGGCAGGATGAACATCTGGGATGTTGTACTGCACACGGCTGAACCTCTGTATGTATTTGCGCAAGCATTCGCCATCTTTCTGGGGAATGATATGTAAGTCACTTGCCTAGCCAGGAGCTTGGTGGCATCCAGTAAAGGCGCCAACAAACTCGTGGCATAGATCCGACCAAGAAGAGATGGAATCTACTAGTAGGTGCATCAACCACGACCTGACGTTGGGCTTGAGCACCAACGGGAAGTAGTTGGCGAGCACCTTGTCGTCGCGAGCCCCGGCAGCTTGCATCGCGATGGTGTAAATGCTTAGGAACTCGGACGGATGAGCCTTGCCGTCGTATTTCTCCGGGACCTCTGGTTTGAACGTGCGGGTAGTGGGCCACTGGAATCGCCGTAGCTCACGGGTAAAAGCTGGACAACCCACCTCGTTAGGTAAGTCACCAGAATCCCCCAGCGCAGGCTTTTCTACAGTGGGCCCTGCGTGCCTATCTGATTGATGGCACGCTTCCTGCCGCCGCTCGATGGTAGTTTGAGCGTCTTCTTTGACCCGTTCCTGAAGAACTTGATGTTGGTCGCGGCGAGCTCGCGGATCGGATGACACCATGGATCCGTCGTCGCGGGCATTGACCCGCCGAGCTGGCGACCGCTGTCGTCGTGGTGGGGGGGAGTGCACCGTGGTCGCGGTGCCTCCGTTCTTTCCGCCATCGGCACGCGCCGGCTCAGTGGACTGCCGCCGCGAAGGCTCTGCCAGCTGCGGCCCATCTCTATTAGCGAGACCGATGAGACTCTGGATAATAGCTCTCCATTCGTCTTGCTTCTCCACAGTGGGAGGGAAATCCAGGAGTAGCTGTGCTCGCGTCAACGCTTCGGCTGGTGTAGGTGGCAGCGACACGCGCGAAGAACGGGAGGTGCTCGGACTTCTAACCGCGTTAGAAGGAGCCCCGTCACGGTTCCGCGATCGTGCGCCATTTCCACCAGCATCTTGGCATGCATGCCAGCCCTGTGCATCTCGAGAACAATGCTCAGGGCCCTTCCCATGGGGACGCTAGGGGTCCCCATTGTTGTGGTGCCGCTCATCACGCACGGCCTGGGAAGACCGCGGCGCATGCGCCAACGGGGGTGTTTTGGAGGTCATCGCGCCGCCCGTAGGCAGCACGGCTTCGCCCCCGGACCCAGCGGCGCGCGGGTCGTCGTCGTGGCTGTGGATGATGCCGCTCCCCTGGCTCCGCTCGCCGGAACGTCGCAGATGCTCGTGATGTGCACCCCTGCTGCCATCCGCGTCTACACTATTGCCCGTCCGTGCTGGTACAGGCAGATCGGCCACAGACGAACCGATGGCCGCGATCATCTTCTTCTTGGGAGCCATGGTGATCGAGAAACTGACGCACTAACTGGTAGATCAGGTTTGCACAACCTTCCTCCCCTACCTGGTGTGCCAAAGATGTCAGGGAAACGACACCTATGGGATCCAGTGGATCCCTTCTACAGTTTGGCAGGGAAGAGGGGTGCGCAAAGAGCAGATCTAATGATCAACACGAGGGATTTTTACCTAGGTTCGGGCCGCTGAGAAGCGTAAAGCCCTAGTCCTGCTTTGTGTGTATATTATGTGTTCTGGAGCTTCGGCTAGCTGTTAAGCATGCAGGCTGGGCCGGAGAGTCCAGAAAGTCCGAATCCTTCTCCAGTATGCCTTGGGCCTCCTTTTATACGTCCAAGGGGCTGCCACAGTGGCACACAAGAGGTGTAAAGTAGCTATGCTTATCACTGACGTCCTGGGACAAAACGCATTAAATGCGCTGGTTACGTGCCCCCTAGCTTTATCGGGGACGGAAACAGAGCCCGTCCCATCCGTCACCGCCTCACTCCGCCTTGACACGTATCCAGGCTGACGAGGCATGCAATGCCTGGCTGGCTGGCTAACCGCTGCACTGGAACGGTGGCAGGACCTTCACGAAGATCTGCATGCCCCCACGCAGGTGCTTGCCAGGCTGGCAAGTCAGTCGCCGTGCTGGAGTGGTGGCGGAGCGGTGGAGTCTTGTCGTGGCTACGTCAATGTCCCCGGCAAGGATCTTGCCGGGGTCTCGCAAATATCCCCGGCAAGGGTCTCGCCAGGAACTTGGTCATCCAATCTTCACAAAGATCTGCATGCCACCAGTCTTCACAAAGATCTGCATGCCACTACGCATGCGCCCCTGGGCCTTGGTCTTGACATTGTCGATGGTGTCAGAGCTCTCAACCTCAAGGGTGGTGTTCTTGCCAGTGCCTCTCTAGTCATCCCGGCAAGGATCTTGCCGGGGCCTCGCGAGTCACCCCGGCAAGGATCTTGCCGGGGCTCCAGCTTGTCTTCTGCTCCCTGGTTACTGGCTTGGACGCCTTCTTCGTTGTCTTGCATTTTGCCTCCAACTGTCCCCATCAAGCCTTGCCACGGGTGCGGCTACAACTGCCCTTGCACAAGTAAGGGGTACTAAAAGGGCCCAAACTTTAGTACACCGACAATAATGATAATGAAACTTCTATCTCTGATGCTGAAACTCAGTCTGGTAATGAACATTCACCTAGTGATAATGAAAAAGATAATGCTGATGTTCATGAAGACTGTCAACCAAATAATAAAGAACCAGACAATGATGTTGAGATAGAACCACCTGTTGATCTTGATAACCCACAACCTAAGAATAAAAGGTATGATAAAAAAGACTTTGTGGCTAGAAAACACGGTAAAGAAAGAGAACCGTGGGTTCAAAAACCTATGCCTTTTCCACCTAAGTCAACTAAAAAGAATGATGATGAAGAATTTGAATGCTTTGCTGAAATGCTGAGGCCAGTCTTTTTGTGTACTCGCTTGACTGATATCTTGAAAATGCCTCCTTATGCAAAGTATATGAAAGACATCATCACTAATAAGAGAAAAATACTGAAAGCTGAAATCTCCACTATGTTTGCTAATTATACTTTTAAAGATGGAGTACCTAAAAAACTTGGAGATCCGGGAATACGAACTATACCTTGCTCCACCAAAAATAATTATGTGAAAACTGCTTTGTGTGATTTAGGAGCTGGTGTTAGTGTTATGCCTTTCTCTTTATATAAAAGACTTGATTTGAATAAACTCACACCTACTAAAATATCTTTGCAAATGGCTGATAAATCAACTGCCATACCTATCGCTATTTGTGAGGATGTGCCCGTTGTTGTTGCTAATGTTACTATTTTGACTGACTTTGTTATACTTGAGATGCCCGAGGATGACAACATGTCGATTATCCTTGGTAGACCCTTCTTGAATACTGCAGGGGCTGTTATTGATTACAATAAAAGCAAGGTCACTTTTCATATCAATGGTAATGAGCATACGGTGCACTTTCCGAAGAAACAATTCCAAGTGAATGGTATTAATGTTATTGAAAAATCTTCGACAATCACTATTGGAAGTTTTCAAATACCTCTACCTACTGTCAAAAAGAAATATGAAATGCTTATTGTTGGGGACATTCATATCCCCATTGAGGTAACTTAGTGATTTACGAAAGTTCTTCGGTTTCATGCTAATCGAAAATGGTTGTTAATAAGACTTGATCAACCTTATTAATGGATCATTTTTAAGCGGTATGAAGTTGATGAATTTAGTAAACACTACCTTCTGTCCCTACTTTTTGTTTTCTGTTTTTATTAGTTAAATAAAATAAAATGCCATGTTTTGTCTATTTTCTGAATTTCTCGTGCAATAAAAAATGACCCAAAAATAAAAGTGCTCAGAATGCTCTGAAAATTTAATACGTTTTTTCTGAATATTCCTAAATTTCTGGGGCAAATAATATCAGAGGGAGGTTCACCAGGTGGGCACAACCCACCTGGGCGCACCAGGACCCCCAGGTGCGCCCTAGTGGGTTGTGGTCCCCATGTGGCCCCCTCACTTATCCCTTCACACCACATCATCACTTACCTCCAGAAAAAAATTCTCCATTGCTCTCTCTCCCGTGTTCTTGCTCTCAAACCCGCGAATTTCGATCTCTTTGCTCGAAGCTCCGTTTCCGAGACTGTTTCGGGGGATTGTTGCTTGGTATGTGACTCCACCGTTTGTCCAATTAGTTTTTGTTTTAGTGGTTTATATTTTGAATAATTAGCTACTCTTGGTGCTGCTGTAGATGAGCTTGCATGTTGAATTCTTAGAGTTCTAAGTAGTTTGAATGCTTGCTATGGCCTCTTATGTATCCCTATGAGTAGTTGGTATCATTCTTGTCAAGTTTTGTTGAGAAAATTTTGTGGGCTAATAAATTTCAGAATTTTTGTTCATAGGAAAACCATGAATATCTTTAGGAAGTTTGGTTCCAAGAAGAACTCCAAGGGTGTTATTGGGGAGTCATCTGATAGTGATCTCCATCCTCGGAGGTTGGTGGAAGTACGGCCGTGCGAATGGCCGCATACCCCGTTCATGGAAGAGGCTGGAATCCTTCAGGAGTTCACACAATATGCTGCTAATGCCGGCCTCACCAACTTCATCGCAGCTGAATGCGAACAGTATCATCTCGTCACAAACATCTTTGTTCAAAGTTTTACTTTCCTTCCTAGGAATAATCCTCCTGAGGTGCGGTTTGATTTATATGCTGAAACCCATCAGATACCACTTACTGAATTTTGTAACATTTGCATGATCCCTTCTGATGGGAGTTTAGTTGAGCCTAGGCCGACAGAGTTTGAGGCCTTTTATCGTACTTTGACAGTGGGAGATGAGAGAGGGGTGTCGGCCGTCACTGCCACTAGCATACACTAGAGGGCGACAACACTTATAGCTTGGGAGCTATTGTGGCACATCGCCTCCATATTAATAGGTCCAAGGGTAAAATACATGGTGGGATTTTCGCTACTCGTTTGGCGGCTCACTTTGAGGTTGAGATACGCCTTCATGATTACCCTCTGACCAAGGTTTACCTAGATCGCATGGCCATGGATCACCACCATTTTACTGATATTGAATCTCCTAATATCCCTATTCCATATAACCTGGTTTTCAGCGTTAACACTCGTGATGTTATTCCATTGCCTGCTCCTGCTTTGTTTGATCCTGTTGCCAGGGGCGGATATAGGATTATGCGTGCGGACATCATCGCCTACCGGAACGATCAGGCTGCAGAGGGGGAGGAAGAGCCTCAGCAGTGGGATCAGTGGATGCCCGCTCCTCAGTACCCCAACTACTATCCAGGCTTCTGATTATTTACCAAGTTAGGCCAAAAGCCTAAGCTTGGGGGAGTACGTGTTTCTCACCGACATTACATTCATGTTCACTTATTCTATTTGTCGGTGTTCACACTTTTTCATTGTATCATCCATGCTTAATTTATTTTCTTGCTTTCTTCTTGTGTGTTTGAAAAACCATAGAAAAAAATTAGTTGTAGATAGTTTACTTTCTATGCATGCTTAGTTGTAGTATTAAAAAGAAAACCCAAAAGGATTTCCTTGTTCTTCTTTTGCTTGTTGGGAGCTCTCCCATGTAAATAGTTTTTCTCGTTTTTGCTTTTTCCTTTTATTTGCTTGTTCAAGAAAACCAAAAACTCCAAAAATATTTCAGTGTGTTTCTCTGAATTTCTTTTCTTTTCTATTCGAGTTGTACCAAGGAGAAGACCACGATGAAAATGTTGAGTGGCTCTCATATGAATAACTGTTGATCTAATAAAGAGCCCATTTTACCTTGTCTTCTCCTGTTGAATAAAATGTTTTGCAGATTCCAGCTTAGTCCACGGCACTCTTGCACTATTATTATTTTCATATCGTTCGGTCATGCAAGTGAAAGGCAAGAATGATGATATTCGATGAACTGGCCGTGGCAGAGAGAAATGGGTATGAACTCGACTTGTTCTGTTTGTGTAAATATGTTTAACCTAGTATCCATGATTCAGCTCATTATGATTAAACATGTTTGCAATGACAATTAGAGATTATAGTTTCTCATGCCATGCATAAGTAGCTAGGAGTGGATAATGATTTATCTTGGATATCAACATTGCGTTAAAATGATTGTGATGTAGTATGATGATATGGTATCCTCCTCTGAATGTTCGAGTGGCTTGACTTGGCACATGTTCATGCATGTAGTTGAATCAAAACCAACATAGCCTCTATGATATTTATGTTCATGGCGTTCATATCCTAATCATGCTAGTGTCCAATGTTACTTATGCATAATGCATGTTCATGATCGTTGTTGCTCTCTAGCTGGCCGCTTCTCAATCTAATTGCTAGCCTTCGCCCATACTACGTAGGAATTCTGCTTGTATATCAAAACCTTGAACCCAAAGTTATTCCAGATGAGTCCACCATACCTACCTATATGCGGTATTACCCTGCCGTCCTAAGTAAATTTGCATGTGCCACCTCTAAAAACTTCTAATAAATATCCTTTCTATGTGCCTGGATCGTTCATGGAATGACAGGAGGTGGTCGGTATCTTCCATGCTAAGCGGGTTATTCTCAGGTCAAGTGTTTATTCACTCGCCATCGCACGAGAAAAGGGCGGTAATAGGGATGCCCAGTCCCAAACTGCAAACAGAAAAAGCTTACAAATAATCAAACAAAAACTCACAATGGAGTCAAAACCTTTACTTTTATCGCTTGGGAACCGCCACTAGTGTTCTTAGCATGGAAGATATTGATAACTGATGGTCGTGAAGTAAATGAGAAGGGTGCATGTCTCAAAATATCTTTTACCTCTGATATTAAAAACTTGAGCTCTGGCACCTCTGCAAATCACTGCTTCCCTCTGTGAAGGGACTATCTATTTACTTTTATGTTGTGTCATCACCTTCTAAAACAAGCGCCAGAACCTGAGAGCACTGCTATCATGACTTATGCATTGTGTGTAGCTAATGTTGGGTGCATCATGACTGGATCTTTTCTACCATGAATTACAATGTTTAGTCGCTGCTTGGACTTTGGAGGTGCTCTGCATTTATGTTTTGCGGTCTTAGAAAGGGCTAGCGAGATACCACTATTGTCATATTATATCATGGTTGTTTTGACAACGTGTTGCTGTTTGAGATATCTTATTATTGCTCGCTAGCTGATTATGTCATTGATATGAGTTAATATAATCTTTAAGAGTTATTGTCGGCATGGTTAGTTATAATGTTGGCTGAAAACCTGGGTGCTATTTAAGCTTATTTATGCAAACAAGATCAAAAGAGTTCATAAAAGTTTTTCTTTTTCACTTTCAGTTTATCAACTGAATTGCTTGAGGACAAGCAAAGGTTTAAGCTTGGGGGAGTTGATATGTCTCCAATGTATCTACTTTTCCTAACGCTTTTCCTCTTGTTTTGGACTCTAATTTGCATGATTTGAATGAAACTAACCCCGGACTGACGCTATTTTCAGCAGAACTACCATGGTGTTGTTTTTGTGCGGAAATAAAAGTTCTCGGAATGGAACAAAACTTTGCGAGGATTTTTTATACAATAAACAAGAATTTCTGGAGCCAAGAACCACCGGAGGGGGGCACCTGGGTGGGCACAACCCACCAGGGCGCGCCCCCCTCCTGGCGCGCCCAGGTGGGTTGTCCCCACCTGGTGGCCCCGCAGATCCTGAAACCGACGCTATAAAATCCTATTTTTCCAGAAAAAATAAGGGAGAAAGAATTATCATGATCCACGAGACGGAGCCGCCGTCACCTCCTGTTCTTCATCGGGAGGCCAGATCTGGAGGCCGTTTGGGGCTCCGGAGAGGGGGATCTACGTTCTTTGTCATCACCAACCCTTCTCCATCGCCAATTCCATGATGCTCCCCACCGGGAGTGAGTAATTTCTTCGTAGGCTCATTGGTCGGTGAGGAGTTGGATGAGATTCATCATGTAATCGAGTTAGTTTTGTTAGGGCTTGATCCCTAGTATCCACTATGTTCTAAGATTGATGTTGCTATGACTTTGCCATGCTTAATGCTTGTCACTTTGGGCCCGGGTGCCATGATTTCAGATCTGAACCGTTTATGTTATCACCATTATATCCATGTTCTAGATCCGATCCTGCAAGTTATAGTTACCTACTACGTGTTATGATCCGGCAACCCCGGAGTGACAATAGTCGGGACCACTCCCGGTGATGACCGTAGTTTGAGGAGTTCATGTATTCACCATGTGTTAATGCTTTGTTCCGGTTCTCTATTAAAAGGAGGCCTTAATATCCCTTAGTTTCCAATAGGACCCCGCTGCCACGGGAGGGTAGGACAAAAGATGTCATGCAAGTTCTTTCCATAAGCACGTATGACTATTTACGGAATACATGCCTACATTATATTGATGAACTGGAGCTAGTGCCATATCGCCCTAGGTTATAACTGTCTCATGATGAATATCATCAAACAAGCCACCGTTCCAATGCCTACGAATTTATCTTATATTGTTCTTGCTAAGTTACTACTGCTATCGTTACTGTTGCACTTGCTACAAAACTATTGTTGTCACTGTTACCGTTACCATTGCTACTGCTACTATTATCAAAACTATCATATTACTTTGCTACTGATCACTTTGCTGCAGATAATTAATCTCCAGGTGTGGTTGAATTGACAACTCAGCTGCTAATACCTTCAAATATTCTTTGGCTCCCCTTGTGTCGAATCTATAAATTTGGGTTGAATACTCTACCCTCAAAAACTGTTGCGATCCCCTATACTTGTGGGTTATCATCGCCCAATTTGAGGCATAATTGATTTTATCACGCCTTATTTGGATTTCTTCCATGTCATAGGTATTCCATCGAACATAATATATGTTGGTCTTGGTGTAAAGTATACTGCAGGGGTATTGATATTAGATTGCATATAACCTTTTTCTTGTCTTCTGATTATGTCCTTAATCTCCAATAAGCATCTTTCCATATCATCAACATGGATATGATCGTTTGGTTTGAAATTGAATGTATTTGGCGGCAATATCCTTAATCTGGTGTTATTTCCAGATATGTAGCTTTCACTTCCTTTTGCAAGTGTATTTCTTTTCATTCCTGTAGAAATGATGATCAGAGAAATAAGTTAGGTAAACTATTTTATTTGTCTTTAATATGTTCATGTATGACTTTATATCTATTCACTGTTATGCTGTCTTCCATGTTCTGGTGGAACCTATCTTGCTATTTATGTGGCTCTTGCTATTTATTTGGTTCTAATATTTTATCTCTTTCTGTTATTATCTGTTCCTCTATTTCCGTGTTTATATTAACCTCTTTTACTTCTAACTTGTCCATAAGTTTTTCTAACTCTACTTCTAGTATATTTAGCCTATTTTCTAGATTTCTAACTCTGCTAGATAATATTCTAACTTCAGGTTCATATTCTATTTCTTGTCTCCACTTTTGATTCGTAGATTTTAAGCATGAGTTACAAGCTTGTCTTAAGCATAAACTACATGTATACCTATTCTCTTGACTGGGGTAATATATGCAAAAGGCGCATTTTATATTATAATCACCTTTCCCCCTGATCCAATCATGTTCACAATCTAATTGGTTCATCATCTCTACTTTTAGTCCTGATAAATCATCTATTAAATCTATTTCATCTTCACTAGATTCTTCTTCTAACTCTTCATTTTCTATTTCATCTGTTTCTATAATGGAGTATATTGACTCGTCATCTTTTATTTCATCATCACATACTAATATATTCTCATTAACACTATCTATAATTAATACTCTCTCCTGTTCTTCATATTTACTAGAGTACCTCTTCTAATCTTTATTAGGGCAAGTTTTACTTAAATGATTAGGTGAATTGCATATGAAACACCTACATGTTTTATCGTAGGATTTTCTAGGATTATATCTTCTAACATTTCTCTTATGCAAGAATGGGGCTCTATTATTTCATCTTCGTAAGAAATATCTTTTCTTCGTTCTGAAATTTCTATTATCTCTTTGTGGTTTATAATATTTTTTATTCTTGTGTCTTTCTTCGCCATATGTTAGTGGTATTTGGACGATTTTATTGCAGCAATTATAATCTAATTTCTTCATAGACCTCTGGGCCTGTATACTTGTACATACCTTTCTTCGATGTTTAAACACGAAAGTTATAGCTTGGGATATATTTATGTCTATACCCGCGGTATCTTTCTTATATTCTTCAAATATTATTGATCCTAAGGGGTCTGGTAATTTATTAAAATACCTTTCAACCACACCTTTATTATGGCCTTGCTTAGCTGTGGTAGCATTGTATAAATAATGTTGAGAGAATTCTTTTATACCTTTCCAACTTGTTAAAGTTAATTTTTCTATTTCTCTCAACCTTTCATTTTGCAATGTGGTATGACCCAATTCTGGATCTTCGCTATGACCATATTTGATATGACATTGGCAAAGTTATTAGGATTACTTACAGCTCTTTTTAGTTCTTCATATTGATCGAGATATGTCTCTACCCATTGTTCCCATAATATTTTTACGGATTCTCCTAAAAATGTTTCAAGATATGTTATCATATCTTCCACCTTATTCCCTATATTATATTGGTTTTGTATATATTTTTGGACTATTAATCCTTTCCACACACTAATTATATTTGGCCAATCTACCGGGTCATGGGCTGCTAAATTTAGAATAGCCCCATCATTCCTAGAATTTTGGAACTGCACTACTCTTTCAAAACCTCTTCTTTTAGAACCCATAAATGTATATTGTCCAGGGATATATGTAGGTTGATAATTGTCCTTTTTAGGAGGCCAATTTCCAGCTGATCGTGTAGGTCTCTCTCTTTCTCCTTCTCTCTTTACAGAAGACTCGCCATATCCTCTTCTTCTTTTATGACCACCTAAATCTACTTCCATGGCTTCCATCGCATTTTCTAAATTATGCAGACTTTTGTCATCTAACGAGTTTACAAAATCAGCATTTTTTTCATAATAAAAGTAATTTTTATCTTCATATTCATCCCATGGTTCTTCTTCTTCTTCTTCATAACTTTCTAATAATAGCTTATTATTGGTATCCCATTGATCTTCTTCACTAATTATTATATTTTACGTGTATATGTAGGATCTTTTATGGGTTGGCGAAACCAACGAGACGGCCTATGGGTATGCAGCAATTGTGTTAATCCTACTCGGTACTCTCCGTATTTACCACTATGTTACTTCAGAAGCAGCTAAGTTCTTTCACTTGATGTTTTTATTGTGAATTTATGCGATAAATTCCTACCGTCTTCCCAGGCAGTTCCACCCGAAGGGAACACTTCTCTACGGCCACAAGGTTCTCATTCAAACGCCACACATCAGCTAAACAGAGAATTACCAACAGAGGTTTCTCCTATAGGATCCCTAGCGTAAGAACTCATCTTATAAATTCATAATATAAAAACCAAGTGAAACCCGAAACTACTTCATTTTGACAACATAATTTACATACGGATTTCCCTTTCGGGAGACCCCGAAGGGATTACAAAGAGAAAAGAAGACTACCTTCTGCCTACCTCCACCACTGGATGATACAATGCCTCAAAGGCTTATTACAAACTGGAGATGGCTACTACTACTACTGAGGAGAGTGAGGGATGTGGTGCTCTGGTGCTGAGATGCTGTGGAGACTGGTGTTGTGTGTGTTGTTTGTGTGTTTGTTCTCCGCAGTGCTCAGTCCTCCTCCATTTATAGCGCGCGAGGGATGCTTGATGCTCCCTTCTCTATTCTTCTGCGTCATAGCTGGAGCCTGGAGTATACCGTTGCTTGACACGCCTTATGCACCACTTAGTGTTTGCAACATCAAGCCTTGCGTGACTCCGAGGCTAGACTGATATTTTTGTCTAGACTTAGAACTTTGTCCAGACTGAGAATTTTGCCCAGACTGGAATATTTGTCTTGACTGAGAATTTTGTCTTGAGTGGAACTTTTGTCTTGACTGGAATCTTTGTCTTGACAGATGATTTTGTCCACACTGAAGCTCTTGTCTTCATTGTAGCTCTTGTTCTTGCATGCACCGTGCTATGAGTCATCCATGCACGGTTGAATATTGTCTTTATGGAACTTGGATGAAGGGTCTTGTCTTGAATGAGGAGTTTAGCTTAACTCCTTGACCTTTCCTGATACGGAAGCTTGCCTTTAATTATTATTACATATTTTTTTTTTTTGGGGTATGGGTCTACCCAGCCCATATTATTGATAATACCTTATCAATATTTTGACTTCTTATCAATTATTTGGGTATACCCGAACATTGATAGAATTCGAAATATTGATAAGGTATTATCAATAATATGGGCGGGGTAGACCCATACAAAAAAGAGAGATAATTTAGCAAGAATAATTATGCAAGTAGCAGGCATGCAACATCCGTATCAGGAAAGGTGAAGGAAAGGAGTTAAGCTAAACTCCTCATTCAAGACAAGACCCTTCATCCAAGTTGCATGAAGACAATATTCAGCCATGCATGGATGACTCATATCACGGTAAATGCAAGGCTTGGAAGTATAAATCATGACAAGAGTTGCAATAGAGACAAGAGCGTCAATCTGGACAAAATCATCTGTCAAGACAAAGATTCCAGTCAAGACAAAAGTTCTAGTTAAGACAAATATTCCAGTCTGGACAAAATTCTGAGACTAGACAAAATTCTCAGTCTAGACAAAAATATCAGTCTAGCATCGGAGTCACGCAAGGCTTGATGTTGCAAACACTGAGGCACTTGAGCGGTGCATAAGGTGTGTCAAGCAACGGTATACTCCAGGCTCCAGCTATGATGCAGATGAATAAAGAATTGAGCGTCCAGCATCCCTCGCGCGCTATAAAAGGAGGATGACTGAGCGCTGACACAAACACATACAAACAACACACACAACACCAGTCTCTAGAGCATCTCAGCACCATAGCACCACATCCCTCACTCTCCTTAGTAGTAGTAGTAGTAGTAGCCATCTCCAGTTTGTAATAAGCCTTTGAGGCATTGTATCATCCAGTGGTGGAGGTAGGCAGAAGGTAGTCTTCTTTTCTCTTTGTAATCCCTTCGGGGTCTCCCGAAACGGAAATCCGTATGTAAATTATGTTGTCAAAATGAAGTAGTTTCGGGTTTCACTTGGTTTTTATATTATGAATTTATAAGATGAGTTCTTACGCTAGGGATCCTATAGGAGATACCTCTGCCGGTAGTTCTCTGTTTAGCCGATGTGTGGCATTTGAATGAGAACCTTGTGGCCGTAGGGAAGTGTTCCCTTCGGGTGGAACTGCCTGGGAAGACGGTAGGAATTTATCGCAAAAATTCACAATACAAACATCAAGTGAAAGAACTTAGCTGCTTCTGAAGCAACATAGTGATAAATACGGAGAGTACCGAGTAGGATTTAAACAACTACTGCATACCCGTAGGCTGTCTCGTTGGTTTCGCCAACCCGTAAAAGATCCTGCATATATGCGTAAAAAATAATAATTAGTAAATTAAATTAATTACGAATTACTTAATTAAATAATTTTAATATTAAATAATTTCCAAAAAAATTAAATTACCTAAGTACTAAATAATTTCGTATTTGCATATTGTTTAGATATTGTAGAATTTAATATAATAATTTTATTTTAATTAATATATTTTGTGTGTTGGTATCTCAGCCAGAGTTTTAATCATTGAAAGACTAAAGTATTTGAATTTAGAAGTTAGTACAGGTGGACTGATCTCTACCAAAGAAAATATTAGCATACGGTGCAGAATAAATCCTTCTGAAGAACATACGTGGCATACTACTCATAGCCAACTAAATTTAATTGTCGACCTCATTCATAACTTTTATATATCTTCGGGAAAAGGCAAGATAATTTCGACCAAAAAATTGAAAATCTGTTAAAAGAACACCATAAGTTAGTAGAAAAATACGCAGGCTTGATGTAACACCCCCGGTGATTAGCAACAGTAATCACTTTTGATAATGACATGTTAGCATGATCAACAGTGCATAATCATCATTAGCATCACATTGCATTTCAACTCCTAAGTCAAATTCAAAATTTAAATGAAAGTGAAATATAAAAGTTGTCCAACATAAAAACTAAAATGTCCAATAAATAGAAAATATTGCAGAGGCTATTCTAGAATTGAAACCAATAAATAATAAAATGATTAGGTGGATCTAACATAATTAAAACAGTGAGGATAAATGCATTTTAATTATTATAAAAATTGTGGGAGCTCCTAATTTGTCCAAACTAATTTTAGGTGTTAGGGTATAATGCACTGGTATTTATGAACTAGGTCCCATGTTTTACAAAACTCAATGGTGACCTGACTATTACTAAACAAAGAAAAGAAATAAAGAAAAGAAAAAGAACAGAAAGGAGAGAGCAACACCCCCCCCCTCTCCGTGGGCCAATGGCCCAGCTACCACAGCCGGCCGTCCTCCCACCGCCCACCCCGCTCGCCCCTGGCCTATAAGGCCCCCGCACCGAACCTAACCCCACCCCCCCACACCCCTCCCCCCCCCCTCCCCCGCTCCTCCCCCCCCCCCCCTCATCCAAAAACTATATCGTTTCCGACCCTCTACCCTCCTAGCGCTCTCCCTCTCCTCGGCGCAGCTCCTCTCCGCCGTGCCCAAGTCCGGCCTCTCCATCCCCAGTCCTCACCTCTTCCCCGACCAGCCGCCTAGCCTCGGCGCCCCCCCACCCCGTCGCCGCTCGACCCGCCACCGTGATCGCCCTCGCTGCCGTTCCCGTTCGCACGCCACCTGCCCTCCCCCTCCCCCCTACTTCGTCGTCCTCTTCTCCCTTCCTCAGCCGTCTTTCCTATCCACCCCGCTTCCCTCGCTGCGTGGGTGAGTAACCCTCTCACCCCCCCCCTTCTCCGCCCGGTCCCGCGGCCGACCACGCTCACCCATCCCTGGACCAACGCGCGCCGCACTCCCACCCGGGCCTCTCTCACATCTCTGGCTCGTTTCCCTTCCTCTGCTATTTCCGTCCCCTCCGTACCTTCCTCCCTCTTCTCCCCCCGACTTGCCCTCTTTGCCATCGCCGCCCTCTCGCTGCTGCTCCGGCCACCCCGCTGCCGCTGTTACTCTGCTCCGCCGCGCTCCGGCCCCGGCCGCGCCCAGCGCCCGCTCGCCCCCTGCCACGCTCACCGCGCCCGCCTGGGCCGCTCGCCCGTGCCCCGGGTTCGCCCGACGGGGCGCCGCGCCCGCACGCCTGTGGCCCCTGGGCCACTGCCCAGTGGGGCCCGAACCCCCCCTGTGACGCTGACGAATGGGGCCCACCCCCTAAAAACGATTTAAAAGAAATAGAAAATAAAAATAGAAATAAATAAAATAATTAATTAAATAATTAATTAGTTAATTAGTTAGGTTAATTAACCCTAATCAGACTAATTTAATTAATTAATTAGTTTAGTTAATTGTTAATTAGTTAATTAAACCTAATTAACCTAACAGCCTATGACAGGTGGGTGTCATCAATCACTATTCTGGATAATGTTAATTTTAAATAATTAAATAAATTCAGAAATTAATAAAAACTTTAGAAAATCATATTAAATAAACCGTAACTCCGATGAAAATATTTTATACATGAAACTTGCTCAGAACGACGATACGAACCCGGATACGCCCTCTGTATTCCCGTCAGACGCCCGCAACTATAAGAACGTTGAACAATTAGACCGATTTCGATAAATGAATAGTGTCCAACCCTAATTAAATAAATCCGAATAAATTCCTAAATTAACTAAATCATTTAGTTAGGCAGTAGAACACCCCGGCATATCATTTAGGCATGTCATACATATTGTTTGCATTATTGCCGTGAAATTTATTGTTTCTCTCCCCCTCCTTCTCTCTCGATAGACGCCGAGACCGACGACGCTGCACCAGGTTACGACTGCTCTACCGACGAGCAGCCCGTTGACGACCTCCCTCTCTTGCCAGAGCAACCAGGCAAGCCCCCCCCCCTTGAGCATTCCAGATATCGCCCATTCTATTCTCCTGCTTGCATTAGATTTTGCTACTGTTAATGTATGCTCCTATTCTGATGCATAGCCTGCTGTTGTAACCTGTTCATTGCTACCTTACCTGCCTATGATAAACTGTTTAGTATAGGTTGGTATGAACCATCTGTGACCCCACCACCTTACTTTGTCGCCCCTGCTTGTTCATCGACGACTCGATCAACGTGATCATCGATCAGAGACAGACGCCTCACTTCACATCCCCCTTAGTTGTACGACTCTGCTTAGTTACTATCGAGTGCCGAGGGTGATACCTCGTAACGCACTCCTGATGAATACTCTGCAGCATAGCTGTTCGGTCGTGGTCATCGAGGGTGATTCCTCCTTCTCCATGTCCGATACGACTCTGTCGTGCAACCCCTCAGTGTGAACCTCGAGGGTGATACCTCATACGTTCACCCTGATGATTATGACCACACGGTTACTTGACCTTTGTCACAGGCGGGTCCACCCTGGTGGGTACCCGCTGGGGATCTATGTTGTCGAGTGTGCCGGAAGGGCACTCGAGTGTGGTACTGTGGCGGAGCTTCAGAAACTCTGAATGTTTCCGCTTGTTACTAAATGAGCTGATCGGATTTGGGTGTGTGATCTGAGTGGGTCGACGTGCCCTATACGCACTACCACCACGCGGGATTATGGTTATGGGGCCCTCTGTGATGTACGTTTCTCCGAAAGCTTATCAGACGTCACGATTCACCGTGCGGGCTGATCGTCGGGATTGGGCTGGATACTTCACTGGCGAGTTCAGTGTCGTGCCTGCACCCCGGCCAGCCACGCAACGCGCAGGGTGCCCAGGGCGATGGCCCGAGACCCCTGGGTGCATAGGTTAGTCCGGCGTGCTGACCTCTCTGCTGAGCCTAGGTAGAGCGCTGCTTCGTGTTGATCTTCCGAGGACGGGCATTACCCAGCAAGTATGTCCGGCCAGAGTTGATCGAGCGTGTTGGGTAACAGTAGTGCACCCCTGCAGGGATGAATCTTCTATCGATAGCCGGTCCTACGGTAAAGGACGCTCAGTTTGTGTATCCCGATCTACTACTTAAACTGGATACTTGTTACTTAATTGAAGCTTCGGGATTACTTTCTCGCTGGGAGTCGAGGAAGGATCTTTGAGCTGTACTTCAACATGTTTGCTAAATAAAATGCTATTCTACTCTCTTCTTCTGCTGCAAGATGATGGCTTTGAGAAGATGTTTGAAGATGCTAGTCTTCGATAGGACTAGGCCTTTCTCTCTATTCTGGCATTTCTGCAGCCCAGTCCACATATACAGCCTTTTCTCCATTGATAATGTTGCATATGTAGTATAGATCCTTGCTTGCTGAGTACTTCGGATGAGTACTCACGGTTGCTTTATTTTCTCTTTTCCCCCATATACCCCACCTTGATGATACACCAGACGATGGAGTCCAGGAGCCAGACGCCACCACCGGAGCCTACTACCAGGCGGGTCCAGAGGGCACGTACTACTGGATCGAGCCAGCTGATCAGGAGTAGGATCGGAGGCTCCCAGGCAGGAGGCCAACGCCTTTCGATCTAGTGTCGCTGTTTGTGCTAGCCTTCTTAAGGCAAAACTTGTCTAACTATGTCTGTACCCAGATATTATTTGTATGACTGACTTATGTATTCGGATCTTCGGATCCCTGGTCTGTAATATTGTGGACCTCCGTTTATTTGTGTTTAGAGTTGTGTTGTGATATCTTCCCGTGAGTCCCTGGGCTTGATCGTACACGTTTGCGTGTATGATTAGTGTACGATTGAACCGGGGGCGTCACACTTGAATAATAAAATTGATCTAGTTCTACAGAAATTAGAAGAAGCGAAAGGAAGAAATATTATAATTTGTAAGAACAACGACTATATTAAAGAAGAAGTTTTATCCATAGGTAAGAATCTAAGTGGTGTCGTAAATAAGAGTAAAGATTCATTATCAGGTGTTGAAATAAGACACGATATACTTGAAGTTAAAAAGTTAGTACAAGAAGTAAAGACTCTAGTCGTATCATAATTTGTATGAGTGAATATAGCCAAGCATTAAAAGAAGTAGAAAAAAACTTAACACCTCCTGTCGGATTTTCAGATCATGATTCGCCAAAAGAAGATTCCAGAATAATTATAAGGCAGAATAACACGATTCTACAGCTACTAGTCCAGATTTTGGAGAAGCTAAATACTAAATGAGGTAATAACGAGTTGATTTTATCTTCATCCGGAATAGTCTCATCCTCTAAAAATATTAATTCTGAAAAATGGAACTATCTAAAAGCCTCTCTAGAAGAGACAAGACCATCCAGTCAATAAGACAAGATTCTAGGCCGCTAACCATGATGAATAGGATATCATGCAAGAGTGATGACATAGATAATCTAGAAGATGTTATAGACATGGAACGCGAATTAGAAAGATACCAGAGAGGCACTTTAAGAAAAATAAGACCGCAACAGGTATATCACATGGGTATATTTGAAAGTAAAAGCGAATTATACAGAATATGTAGAGAAGTAGAATTAAGTGCGTTAACGCATCCGGTTGATTTAAGGATTGTTAGCAAAAATATTGAGAATGAACTCAAATATTCAGGTTATAAATATATTCACCAAGGCATGTATATTATAGGAGTTAAAGGAATGACAAGAAAGAAATTAGGAACGAAGGTATTAATTACATTACTTGATAAAAGATGGGAGTCGGTAGACAAAGCATCATTAGGCTTTATGGAAGGAGATATGAATGAAAATAGATTAATAACATATTTAGCTGCAGACTTAATGATGCCTGTAAAAGAATTTATTGAAAAAATGAGCTTTGGTTTTCAAACCAAATGATATGAAGATTTTAAAGGAACAAATTTGTTAGTAAGCATTGAATTCATAGGAAGACTCACTAATAAGAGTAGCTCTAGATATAAAGTAAACGTAAATGACGTGATAAAAAGCATGCAATCTAAAGGCATAAAATTTATGAGCCCTCTTAAAATTAGTTCCAAAGAGAGAGCAGGAGAGGAATGGAATATAAGCGAACTAATAGAAAAGAAAGAGTTAAAGCAGCCAGAAAATTATATAAGCTATCAAAATAGCGAAGGAAGTAGTAGCATTAGATTCATGAACTATAAATCCGCAGCCTTAGACGAAATAGAACCTCTTATGTTAGAAATAGAGAGTAGTGATAGTAAGAATAAAGGAGTAAAAGAATGGATGGAAAAGGCAGACTTATAAGATGAATTAAAACATTGGGAAGAAAAATTAAAACGTATAAACTGGGAATATAACAATTCAATGACATCAGATTGGCCTAAAATAAGAGAAAGAGAATTATTCTTTATTAGAGAAATTTCGAGGTTAAAAAGATTAATTAAGAATAAAAACCGGTCATTAGTAACCCAGTGGTGCCAAAGGATAATATTAAACGTGAAGAAAATATTAATATTAAGAATAAAACTGAAAGTCATAAGGAGAAAGCCATAAGTGAAGAAGATCAATGGGATATCAATAATAAGCTATTATTAGAAAGTTATGAAGAAGAAGAAGAAGAAGAAGAACTATGGGATGAATATGAAGATAAAAATTATATTGATTCTGAGCAAAATGCTGATTTTATAAACTCGTTAGATGATGAAAGTCTGCATAATTTAGAAAATGCGATGGAAGCCATGGAAGTAGATTTAGGTGGTCATAAAATAAGAAGAGGATATGGCGAGTCTTCTGTAAAGAGAGAAGGAGAAAGAGAGTGACCTACTCGATCAGCTAGAAAATGGCCTCCTGAAAAACATGATTATCAACCTACATATATCCCTGGACAATATACATTTATGGGTTCTAAAAGAAGAGGTTTTGAAAGAGTAGTGCAGTTCCAAAATTCTAGGAATGATGGGGCTATTCTAAATTTAGCAGCCCATGACCCGGTAGATTGGACAAATATAAATAGTGTGTGGAAAGGCTAATAGTCCAAAAATATATACAAAACCAATATAATATAGGGAATAAGGTGGAAGATATGATAACATATCTTGAAACATTTTTAGGAGAATCCGTAAAAATATTATGGGAACAATGGGTAGAGACATATCCCGATCAATATGAAGAACTAAAAAGAGCTGGAAGTAATCCTAATAACTTTGCCAATGCCATATCAAATATGGTCATAGCAGAAGATCCAGAATTGGGTCATACCACATGGCAAAATGAAAGGTTGAGAGAAATAGAAAAATTAACTTTCACAAGTTGGAAAGGTATAAAAGAAATCTCTCAACATTATTTATACAATGCTACCATAGCTAAGCAAGGCTATAATAAAGGTGTGGTTGAAAGGTATTTTAATAAATTACCAGACCCCTTAGGATCAATAATATTTGTATAATATAAGAAAGATATCGCTAGTATAGACATAAATATATCCCAAGCTATAACTTTCGTATTTAAACATCTAAGAAAGGTATGTACAAGTATACATGCCCAGAGGTCTATGAAAAATCAGATTATAATTTCTGCAATAAAATCGTCCAAATACCACTAACATATGGCAAAGAAAGACACAAGAATAAAAAATATCATATACCACAAAGAGATAATAGAAATTTTAGACCAAAGAAAAGATATTTCTTACGAAGATCGGATAATAGAGCCCCATTCTTGCATAAGAGAAATGTTAGACGATATAATCCTAGAAAATCCTACGATAAAACATGTAGGTGTTTCATATGCAATTCACCTGATCATTTAAGTAAAACTTGCCCTAATAAAGATCAGAAGAGGTACTCTAGTAAATAAGAAGAACAAGAGAGAGTATTAATTATAGATAATGTTAATGAGAATATATTAGTGTGTGATGATGAAATAAAAGATGACAAGTCAATATACTCCATTATAGAAACAGATGAAATAGAAAATGAAGAGTTAGAAGAAGAATCTAGTGAAGATGAAATAGATTTAATAGATGATTTATCAGGACTAAAAGTAGACATGATGAACCAAGTAGATTGTGAACATGATTGGATCAGGGGAAAAGGTGATTATAATATAAAATGCGCCTTTTGCATATATTACCCCAGTCAAGAGAATAGGTATACATGTAGTTTATGCTTAAGACAAGCTTGTAACTCGTGCTTAAAATCTACGAATCAAAATTGGAGACAAGAAATAGAATATGAACCTGAAGATAGAATATTATCTAGCAGAGTTAGAAATCTAGAAAATAGGCTAAATATACTAGTAGCAGAGTTTGAAAAACTTATGGATAAGTTAGAAGTAAAAGAGGTTAATATAAACACGAAAATAGAGGAACATATAATAACAGAAAGAGATAAAATATTAGAACCAAATAAATAGCAAGAACCACATAAATAGCAAGATAGGTTCCACCAGAACATGGAAGACAACATAACAGAGAATAGATATAAAGCATACATGAACATATTAAAGGCAAATAAATTAGTTTACCTAACTTATTTCTCTGATCATCATTTCTACAGGAATGAAAAGAAATACACTTGCAGGAGGAAGTGAAAGCTACATATCTAGAAATAACACCAGATTAAGGATATTGCCACCAAATACATTTAGTTTCAAACCAAAAGATCATATCCATGTTGATGATCTGGAAAGATGCTTATTGGAGATTAAGGACATAATCAGAAGACAAGAAAAAGGTTATATGCAATCTAATATCAATACCCCTGCAGTATACTTTACACCAAGACCGACATATATTATGTTCGATGGAATACCAATGACATGGGAAGAAATCTAAATAAGGCATGATAAAATCAATTATGCCTCAAATTGGGCAAAGATAATGAATGGTTGTTATTTCAAGTATCGAGAACTGATACAAAGAATATAAAAGAAGTAAATTCTTCAAAATATCAATCATACAAAGAATGCCTTATCAAAGAAGTTCATCCTTTGGACAGAGAATACATAAACTCGAAGATAGATGAAAAATTTGAAGAAGTTGCAAAGTCAATAAGGCAGAATTGAAGGAAGAATTTTAAAAGAATTATGATCAGAAATGAATGAAAATTTTGAAGAGCTAAAGAAAGAATATGATCAAAAATACGATTTCACCATTTCTGAGACAGACCATATGGACATTGCCGGGCACGGGCAACCAATAGAATAAAAGGAGGCAAGATAATAATCGAATATATTCGAATATGAATTGATATGAATATCAATTATTCAGGCGCAGAGGACCAACACACAAAATATATTAACTAAAATAAAATTATTTTATTAAATTCTACAATATCTAAACAATATGCAAATACGAAATTATCTAGTACTTAGGTAATTTAATTTTTTTGAAATTATTTAATATTAAAATTATTTAATTAACTAATTTGTAATTAATTTAATTTACTAATTATTATATTTTACGTGTATATGCAGGATCTTTTATGGGTTGGCGAAACCAACGGGACGGCCTACGGGTATGCAGCAGTTGTGTTAATCCTACTTGGTACTCTCCGTATTTATCACTATGTTGCTTCAGAAGCAGCTAAGTTCTTTCACTTGATGTTTGTATTGCGAATTTATGCGATAAGTTCCTACCGTCTTCCTAGGCAGTTCCACCCAAAGGGAACACTTCTCTACGGCCACAAGGTTCTCATTCAAACGCCACACATCGACTAAACAGAGAACTACCGGGAGAGGTTTCTCCTATAGGATCCCTAGCGTAAGAACTCTTCTCATAAATTCATAATATAAAAACCAAGTGAAACCCAAAACTACTTCACTTCGACAACATAATTTACATACGGATTTCCCTTTCGGGAGACCCCGAAGGGATTACAAAGAGGAAAGAAGACTACCTTCTGCCTACCTCCACCACTGGATGATACAATGCCTCAAAGGCTTATTACAAGTGGAGATGGCTACTACTACTACCGAGGAGAGTGAGGGATGTCATGATCTGGTGCTGAGATGCTCTGGAGTCTGGTGTTGTGTGTGTCTCGGAGCTCAGTCCTCCTCCTTTTATAGCGCGTGAGGGATGCTGGACGCTCCCTTCTTTATTCATCTGCATCATAGCTGGAGACTGGAGCATACCGTTGCTTGACACGCCTTATGCACCGCTCAAGTGCCTCAGTGTTTGCAACATCAAGTCTTGCGTGACTCCGATGCTAGACTGATATTTTTGTCTAGACTGAGAATTTTGTCCAGAATGGAATATTTGTCTTGACTGGAACTTTTGTCTTGACTGGAATCTTTGTCTTGACAGATGATTTTGTCCAGACTGATGCTCTTGTCTCTATTGTAACTCTTGTCATGATTTATACTTCCAAGCCGTGCATGCACCGTGGTATGAGTCATCCATGCATGGCTGAATATTGTCTACATGCAACTTGGATGAAGGGTCTTGTCTTGAATGAGGAGTTTAGCTTAACTCATTTCCTTGACCTTTCCTGATACGGATGTTGCTTGGCTGCTTCTTGCATAATTATTCTTGCTACCTTTATTTATTTATTTTTTATTTTTTGGGTATGGGTCTACCCCGCCCATATTATTGATAATACCTTATTAATATTTCAAATTCTATCAATGTTCGGGTATAGGTCCTCCGCTCCCGAATAATGTATATTCATATCAATTCATATTCGAATATATTCGATTATTATCTTGCCTTCTTTTTTCTATTGGTTGCCCGTGCCCAGCAATGTCCATATGGTTTGTCTCAGATATGGTGAAATCATATTCTTTCTTTAGCTCTTCAAAATTTTCATTCATTTCTGATCGTAATTCTTTTAAAATTTCTTCCTTCGATTCTGCCTTCATTGACTTTGCAACTTCTTCAAATTTTTCATCTATCTTCGAGTTTATGTATTCTCTGTCCAAAGGATGAACTTCTTTGATCAGGCATTCTTTGTATGATTGATATTTTGAAGAATTTACTTCTTTTATATTCTTTGTATCAGTTCTCGATACTTGAAATAACAACCATTCATTATCTTCGCCCAATTTGAGGCATAATTGATTTTATCACAGCTTATTTGGATTTCTTCCCATGTCATAGGTATTCCATCGAACATAATATATGTTGGTCTTGGTGTAAAGAATACTACAGGGGTATTGATATTAGATTGCCTATAACCTTTTTCTTGTCTTCTGATTATGTCCTTAATCTCCAATAAGCATATTTCCATATCATCAACATGGATATGATCTTTTGGTTTGAAATTGAATGTATTTGGCGGCAGTATCCTTAATTTGGTGTTATTTCCAGATATGTAGCTTTCACTTCCTCCTGCAAGTGTATTTCTTTTCATTCCTGTAGAAATGATGATCAGAGAAATAAGTTAGGTAAACTATTTTATTTGCCTTTAATATGTTCATGTATGACTTTATATCTATTCTCTGTTATGCTGTCTTCCATGTTCTGGTGGAACCTATCTTGCTATTTATTTGGTTCTAATATTTTATCTCTTTCTGTTATTATCTGTTCCTCTATTTCCGTGTTTATATTAACCTCTTTTACTTCTAACTTATCCATAAGTTTTCTAACTCTGCTTCTAGTATATTTACCCTATTTTCTAGATTTCTAACTCTGCTAGATAATATTCTATCTTCAGGTTCATATTCTATTTCTTGTCTCCACTTTTGATTCGTAGATTTTAAGCATGAGTTACAAGCTTGTCTTAAGCATAAACTACATGTATACCTATTCTCTTAACTGGGGTAATATATGCAAAAGGCGCATTTTATATTATAAACACCTTTTCCCCTGATCCAATCATGTGCACAATCTACTTGGTTCATCATCTCTACTTTTAGTCCTGATAAATCATCTACTAAATCTATTTCATCTTCACTAGATTCTTCTTCTAACTCTTGATTTTCTATTTCATCTGTTTCTATATTGGAGTATATTGACTCGTCATCTTTTATTTCATCATCACATACTAATATATTCTCATTAACACTATCTATAATTAATACTCTCTCTTGTTCTTCATATTTACTAGAGTACCTCTTCTGATCTTTATTAGGGCAAGTTTTACTTAAATGATCAGGTGAATTGCATATGAATCACCTACATGTTTTATCGTAGGATTTTCTAGGATTATATCTTCTAACATTTCTCTTATGCAAGAATGGGGCTCTATTATCAGATCTTCGTAAGAAATATCTTTTCTTTGTTCTGAAATTTCTATTATCTCTTTGTGGTTTATAATATTTCTTATTCTTGTGTCTTTCTTCGCCATATGTTAGTGGTATTTGGATGATTTTATTGCAGAAATTATAATCTGATTTCTTCATAGACCTCTGGGCCTGTATACTTGTACATACCTTCCTTAGATGTTTAAACACGAAAGTTATAGCTTGAGATATATTTATGTCTATGCCCGAGATATCTTTCTTATATTTTTCAAATATTATTGATCCTAAGGGGTCTGGTAATTTATTAAAAAACCTTTCAACCACACCTTTATTGTAACCTTGCTTAGCTGTGGTAGCAATGCATAAATAATGTTGAGAGAATTCTTTTATACCTTTCCAACTTGTTAAAGTTAATTTTCTATTTCTCTCAACCTTTCATTTTGCAATGTGGTATGACCCAATTCTGGATCTTCTGCTATGACCATATTTGATATGACATTAGCAAAATTATTAGGATTACTTCCAGCTCTTTTTAGTTCTTAGTATTGGTCTGGATATGTCTCTACCCATTGTTCCCATAATATTTTTATGGATTCTCCTAAAAATGTTTCAAGATATGTTATCATATCTTCCACCTTATTCCCTATATTATATTGGTTTTGTATATATTTTTGGACTATTAATCCTTTCCACACACTAATTATATTCGGCCAATCTACAGGGTCATGGGCTGCCAAATTTAGAATAGCGCCATCATTCCTAGAGTTTTGGAACTGCACTACTCTTTCAAAACCTCTTCTTTTAGAACCCATAAATGTATATTGTCCAGGGATATATGTAGGTTGATAATCATGTTTTTCAGGAGGCCATTTTCTAGCTGATCGAGTAGGTCGCTCTCTTTCTCCTTCTCTCTTTACAGAAGACTCGCCATATCCTCTTCTTCTTTTATGACCACCTAAATCTACTTCCATGGCTTCCATCACATTTTCTAAATTATGCAGACTTTCGTCATCTTACGAGTTTATAAAATCAGCATTTTGCTCAGAATCAATATAATTTTTATCTTCATATTCATCCCATGGTTCTTCTTCTTCTTCATAACTTTCTAATAATAGCTTATTATTGATATCCCATTGATCTTCTTCACTTATGGCTTTCCCCTTATGACTTTCGGTTTTGTTCATAATATTAATATTTTCTTCGTGTTTTATATTATCCTTTGGCACCACTGGGTTACTAATGCCTGGGTTTTTGTCCTTTATTAATTTTTTTAGCCTCGAAATTTCTCTAATAAAGAATAATTCTCTTTCTCTTATTTTGGGCCAATCTGATGTCATTGAATTATTATATTCCCAGTTTATACGTTATAATTTTTCTTCCCAATGTTTTAATTCATCTTCTAAATCTGCCTTTTCCATGCATTCTTTTAAGCCTTTATTCTTACTATCACTACTCGCTGTTTCTAACATAAGAGGTTCTATTTCATCTAAGGTTGCGGATTAATAGTTCAGGAATCTAATGCTACTACTTCCTTCGCTATTTTGGTAGCTTATATAATTTTCTGGCTGCTTTAACTCTTTCTTTTCTATTAGTTCGCTTATATTCCATTCCTCCCCTGCTCTCTCTTCAGAATCAATTTTAAGAGTGCTCATAAATTTTATGCCTTTAGATTGCATGCTTTCTATCACGTCATTTACATTTACTTTATATCTAGAGCTACTCTTATTAGTGAGTCTTCCTATGAATTCAATGCTTACTGACAAATTTGTTCCTTTAAAATCTTCATATCCTTTGGTTTGAAAACCAAAGCTCATCTTTTCCATAAATTCTTTTACAAGCATCATTAAGTCCGGACCTATATATGTTATTAATCTATTTTCATTCATATCTCCTTCCATAAAGCCTAATGATGCTTTGTCTACCGACTCCCATCTTTTATCAAGTAATGTAATTAATACCTTCATTCCTAATTTCTTTCTTGTCATTCCTTTAACTCCTATAATATACATGCCTTGGTGAATATATTTATAACCTGAATATTTGAGTTCGTTCTCAATATTTTTGCTAACAATCCTTAAATCAACCGGGTGCGTTATCACACTTACTTCTACTTCTCTAGATATTCTGTATACTCCGCTTTTACTTTCAAATATACCCATGTGATATACCTGTTGCGGTCTTATTTTTCGTAAAGTGTCTCTCTGGTATCTTTCTAATTCGCGTTGCATGTCTATAACATCTTCTAGATTATCTATGTCATCACTCTTGCATGATATCCTATTCATCATGCATACCGGCCTAGAATCTTGTCTTATTGACTGGATGGTCTTGTCTCTTCTAGAGAGGCTTTTAGATAGTTCCATTTTTTAGAATTAATATTTTTAGAGGATGAGACTATTCCGGATGAAGATAAAATCAACTCGTTATTACCTCGTTTAGTATTTACCTTCTCCAAAATCTGGACTAGTAGCTGTAGAATCGTGTTATTCTGCCTTATAATTATTCTGGAATCTTCTTTTGGCGAATCGTGATATCAAAATCCGATAGGAGGTGTTAAGTATTTTTCTACTTCTTTTAATGCTTGGCTATATTCACTCATACATATTATTATACGACTAGAATCTTTACTTCTTGTACTAACTTTTTAACTTCAAGTATATCACGTCTTATTTCAGATAATGAATCTTTACTCTTATTTATGACACCACTTAGATTCTTACCTATGGATAAAACTTCTTCTTTAATATAGTCGTTGTTCTTACAAATTATAATATTTCTTCCTTTCGCTTCTTCTAATTTCTGTAGAACTAGATCAATTTTATTATTCAAACATGCATATTTTTCTGCTAACTTATGGTGTTCTTTTAACAGATTTTCAAATTTCTGGTCTAAATTATCTTGCCTTTTTCCCCAAGATATATAAAAGTTATGAATGAGGTCGACAATTAAATTTAGTTGGCTATGAGTAGTATGCCACGTATGTTCTTCAGAAGGATTTATTCTGCATCGTACGCTAATATTTTCTTTGGTAGAGATCAGTCTACCTGTACTAACTTCTAAATTCAAATACTTTAGCCTTTCAATGATTAAAACTCTGGCTGAGATACCAACACACAAAATATATTTAAAATTAAAATTATTATATTAAAATCTACAATATTTAAAATACAATATTATTAAATACTTAGGTACCTAATTTTTTTTTTGAAATTATTTAATAAATTATTTTGCTAATTATTATATTTTACGCGTATATGCATGATCTTTTACGGGTTGGCGAAACCAACGAGACAGCCTACGGGTATGCAGCAGTTGTGTTAATCTTACTCGGGACTCTCCGTATTTATCACTATGTTGCTTCAGAAGCAGCTAAGTTCTTTCACTTAATGTTTGTATTGTGAATTTATGCGATAAATTCCTACAGTCTTCCCACGCAGTTCCACCCAAAGGGAACACTTCTCTATGGCCACAAGGTTCTCATTCAAATGCCACACATCGGCTAAACAGAGAACTACCGGTAGAGGTTTCTCCTATAGGATCCCTAGCGTAACAACTCATCTTATAAATTCATAATATAAAAACCAAGTGAAACCCGAAACTACTTCATTTCGACAACATAATTTACATACGGATTTCCCTTTCGGGAGACCCCGAAGGGATTACAAAGAGAAAAGAAGACTACCTTCTGCCTAACTCCACCACTGGATGATACAATGCCTCAAAGGCTTATTACAAACTGGAGATGGCTACTACTACTACTGAGGAGAGTGAGGGATGTGGTGCTCTGGTGCTGAGATGCTGTGGAGACTGGTGTTGTGTGTGTGTATGTGTGTGTGTGTGTGTGTGTGTGTCTCAGCGCTCAGTCCTCCTCCTTTTATAGCGCGCGAGGGATGCTGGACGCTCCCTTCTTTATTCATCTGCGTCATAGCTGGAGCCTGGAGCATACCGTTGCTTGACACGCCTTATGCACCGCTCAAGTGCCTTAGTGTTTGCAACATCAAGCCTTGCGTGACTCCGATGCTAGACTGATATTTTTGTCTAGACTGAGAATTTTGTCCAGATTGGAATATTTGTCTTGACTGGAATCTTTGTCTTGATAGATGATTTTGTCCAGACTGATGCTCTTGTCTCTATTGCAACTCTTGTCATGATTTATACTTCCAAGCCTTGCATGCACCGTGATATGAGTCATCCATGCATGGCTGAATATTGTCTTCATGCAACTTGGATGAAGGGTCTTGTCTTGAATGAGGAGTTTAGCTTAACTCCTTTCCTTGACCTTTTCTGATACAGATGTTGCATGCCTACTACTTGCATAATTATTCTTTCTAAATTATCTCTTTTTTTTGTATGGGTCTACCCCGCCCATATTATTGATAATACCTTATCAATATTTCGAATTCTATCAATGTTTGGGTATAGGTCCTCCGCGCCCGAATAATTGATATTCATATCAATTCATATTCGAATATATTCGATTATTATCTTGCCTTCTTTTATTCTATTGGTTGCCCGTGGTCGGCAATGTCCATATGGTCTGTCTCAGAAATGGTGAAATCGTATTTTTGATCATATTCTTTCTTTAGCTCTTCAAAATTTTCATTCATTTCTGATCGTAATTCTTTTAAAATTTATTCCTTCAATTCTGCCTTTATTGACTTTGCAACTTCTTTAATTTTTTCATCTATCTTCAAGTCTATGTATTCTCCGTCCAAAGGATCAACTCCTTTGATAAGGCATTCTTTGTATGTCTCATATTTAGGGGACTCTTCTTCTTTAACCTTCTGGGAGCTTGATGCCTCTCCCTTTGTATATTTAGGAAGTGATAGAGTGGTTATATTGCTACTTATGCCTCTCCGTCTTTCGATATATTCTTTGGCTTTTGGGTCTATATAATAATCTTGCCCAATTAGATCTCTTGCCCATTTTAGGGCCTCACTGTAATCATCATATTTTTTCCATGATAAGTCTTCCTTCTTTCGCCTTGCCTCAAATTTCTCTTTTAAAACATCTTCAAAGCTCATATATATTCCTGGCTTATTTCCATCAAATATTATATATAGTCTTTTCTTTTTGCATTTCCTTTTGTGCCGCTTTGGGGGTGCCTTGATTCAATGCATTAAAGTATTCAACTAGGCTATTAAGGATTGCCAGCATGTAACCTTTGTCTTCTCTTTTATTGGTGTATTGATACGAGAAATTATCTAGTATGCACCTCTGGGTGTCATTAATATTGATATGACTTTTGGGCTTGAAGTTGAATGTGCCTGGTGCAAATACTTTGAGATTATTCTCTTCTCCAAATATGTATGCTTCATATCCTCCAGGAAGCTATCCTTTCTTCATTGCTGTAAAATTGAGGAGCGAGAGAATATGTCAGGCAAACTATTATCTTTCCCTTTGATATGTTCAAATATTACTTTATATCCATTCCCTGCTATAGTATCTTCGAATAATACCCATCTTCTAGTTGAACTTTTCTTGCTATTAATCTGATTATAATATCTACATATTGCTTCACAGTCTGTTCGTACTGTAAATTCCTTAAATCCTAAATATAATCTAAAAGCATTAATTGCGTGAACCACCGCAAGAATTTCTCTATCAATATTACTTACTGTCTTTAATTTGTAGCTTCCTGAAGCATATCTACATATTTTCTCCTTAGTTTTGGGAGAATATTTGTTGGGCTTTTGCTTTAATATAGCTCCCCAACCTACTTTAGAGGCATCGGTTTCAATTATGAAGTAATAGTCTTCTAATGGTAATTCTAAAGGTTTCAAATTCTTGACCTTGTCTTTAATGGTCCTTACTAGTTTTATATCTTCTGAGTTAAAATATCTTTGACCATTCTTTCTTAATTTAGCATATAAAGGTCCAGTAAGCTTTGCTAGGTTATCTATATAATTCCTTGCATAATTTACAATTCCTAATAATTGTTGCAAAACCTTTTTATCATTCATGTTATCAGGGAACTACAAAATTTTCTTTGCAATATGTTCTTGTAAATATATTTTTCCTTCCCCTATTTCATGACCAAGGAAATTTATTTTCTCTCTACAAATTTGCATTTTCTTTTTAGATAGTATGAGTCCATTTTGTTCTACCTTTCTAAAGAGGACTTCAAGATGAGCTATATGCTCTTTATATGATTTTGAAAAGACTAGCAGATCATCTACATAGACCAATATGAATTCCTGATTCTCATTGCATATGTTTTGTATTTTCTTTGAAATAATACAGGTGCATTCTTTAGACCCAATGGCATTACTAGCCATTCATAATGGCCTAGTGGACAAGTGAAAGCAGTCCAAGGAATAGATTCCTCTGCCATCTTTACTTGCCAGAATCTTGCTTTTAAATCAAATTTTGAAAAGTATTTGCTCCCTTGTATTCTATTGATCCATTCTTGGTTATTAGGTATATTGTATGCATCATCTACCGTATTATCATTAAGTCTTTTAAAATTAATTACCATCCTAGACTTACCCCTAGCTTCTTCAGCATGATTTTTAACTATAAATGCAGCTGAACGGTGAGGACTTTTGCTTTCTCTGATTGCTCTTAATTTTAACAATTCTTCAATATGCATCTTAAATTCCTCTATATCTTTTGGTGTAGCTTCTATTGGGCCTGATTTGATTATATAATCTGGGTTTATGATGTTTATTTTACAAAATATGGAGTTCTTGTCCCAATGTTTCATTGGTATTTCTCCAATAATTTGTATATCTTCTAACCTTTGCACTATCTTGTCTATATCCTTTTTGAACTTTATATCTCTATACCAATTTGGTGCAAATGATTATAGTCCTATGCACTCTGTGGAAGTATTTTCTATATGATATTCTTCTATAGCTTCACTAAGATCTTCTTCATTGCAGGTTTCAGGGGATTCTGCTGTAGTATCATATTCATCTTTCGAGTTGGTTATTTCAGCTAGTTGTACAACCTTTCTTTGTTTTCGTACTTCAGATATGTATGGGACATTATCTTGATATGGAACAAATGTAACACCTTCTTCATGTATAATAGTGGTCTGGAGAGAATGTTGTAAAAATCTTAATCCTAATATCATGTCATCATTTATTACTGATAAATCTCTAATTGTGATTTCGTCTATTATATATTTTGTACCGTTAATATATGTTTCTATGTTATATGCTAACTGGTTATGGATTTTCTTTATACCTGACATATCTGTAGATACCTCGGCTTTATTATCATCTATAGTTTTTACTATTTCAGGACACCTAACGAAATACTTGTCATGAATGATATTTTTCGTGCACCCTGTATCTAACAAAGCTAAAATCTTATAGGAAATATTTGGTTTTAATACTATTCTAACTGGAATCCTTATTTCTAAAACTGCTTTAAATGGCAGTCTCACTATATATTTATTTCCAAAATTGGTTATAGCATCCCTTAATTCAATTAATCTATCTCCATTTTTATCTCTTACCGTTATCATTTGCTCTTTCATTTCAGTGCCTTCAACTACAATGTTCTCTTCTTTTGTATTTGCGTTATTTTCTAAGTTAGATTTTAGATCTTCTAGTTTTGCTTCTAATTTATTTAGTCTATTTTCTAGATTTCTAACTCTGCTACATAATATTCTATCTTCAGGTTCATATTCTATTTCTTGCCTCCACTTTTGATTTGTAGATTTTAGGCATGAGTTACAAGCTTGTCTTAAGCACAAATTACATGTATACCTATTCTCTTGACTGGGGTAATATATGCAAAAGGCGCATTTTATATTATAGTCACCCTTTCCCCTGATCCAATCATGTTCACAATCTACTTGGTTCATCATCTCTACTTTTAGTCCTGATAAATCATCTATTAAATCTATTTCATCTTCACTAGATTCTTCTTCTAGCTCTTCATTTTGTATCTCATCTGTTTCTATAATGGAGTATATTGACTCATCATCTTTTATTTCATCATCACATACTAATATATTCTCATTAACACTATCTATAATTAATACTCTCTCTTGCTCTTCATATTTACTAGCGTACCTTTTCTGATCTTTATTAGGGCAAGTTTTACTTAAATGATCAGGTGAATTGCATATGAAACACCTACATGTTTTATCGTAGGATTTCTAGGATTATATCTTCTAACATTTCGCTTATGTAAGAATGGGGCTCTATTATCCGATCTTCGTAAGAAATATCTTTTCTTCGTTCTAAAATTTCTGTTATCTCGTTGTGGTTTATAATATTTCTTATTCTTGTGTCTTTCTTTGTCATATGTTAGTGGTATTTGGACTATTTTATTGCAGAAGTTATAATCTGATTTCTTCATAGACCTCTGGGCCTGTATACTTGTACATACCTTTCTTAGATGTTTAAACACGAAAGTTATAGCTTGAGATATATTTATGTCTATGCCCGCAGTGTCTTTCTTATATTCTTCAAATATTATTGATCCTAAGGGGTCTGGTAATTTATTAAAATACCTTTCAACCACACGTTTATTGTAACATTTTTTTTGACCATGGAAACTACAGGGCTTGGCCCCACAACATTTTATTAATAAATAAAAGAAAGCATAGTCATATATACAGATCCACAAGCAGTGGAAACAAAAAGAAGAAAAAGCTAGGCTAAACTAGACTACAAGGCAAACATAAAGAAGAGGATCCTCAAGGTGGTAGGAAAGCAACCCAGTGAAGAAGCTCCTCCTTCTGTCTTGATTTTATCCTGTGTGCCATGAGGGAGATATCATGAATGAAGCCAGCCTTCCATCTACCAAAAGTTGGTTTTATCTTTCTGAAGATCTTATCATTTCTGACCATCCAGATATTCCACCATGATAAAAAGACCACTTCAGCAAAGAAGGGTTTGGCAAACTCCTCTCTAGCCTGAGCTGCAATTTCCACCATATCAGAGCTGGAAGACCAGTAAATCTGCAGATAGTTCCAAACTCTAGCATTGAAATTACATAAGAACAGATGGTTTCTGTCCTCCAATAAACCAGCTCTGTATAAAACACATTCAGGCCCATCCTCATGTTGGGTAACGTAATAATAATTCAAAAAAAAATCCTACATGTCACCAAGATCAATCTAGGAGATGCTAGCAATGAGAGAGAGGGAGTGCATCTTCATACCCTTGAAGATCGCTAAGCGGAAGCGTTACAAGAATGCCGTTGATGGAGTCGTACTCGTGGCGATTCAAATCGCGGAAGATCCGATCCAAGCGCCGAACGGACGGCGCCTCCGCGTTCAACACACGTACAGCCCGGGGATATCTCCTCCTTCTTGATCCAGCAAGGGGGAAGGAGAAGTTGAGGGAGAACTCCGGCAGCACGACGGCGTGGTGGTGGAGGAGCGCGTGGTTCTCCAACAGGGCTTCGCCAAGCACTACGGAGGATGAGGAGGTGTTGGAGAGGGGGAAGGGCTGCGCTAGGGAAGGGGTGCGGCTGCCCTACCACCCCCCTCTATTTATAGGGTGAAGGGGAGAGGCGGCCGGCCCCCTAGATGCATCTAGAGGGGGGGGCGGCGGCCAGGAGGGGGTAACTTGCCCCCCAAGCAAGGTGGGAGGCGTCCCCTCCCTTAGGGTTTCCAACCCTAGGCGCCTTGGGCCCTTGGGGGGGCGCACCAGCCCACTAAGGGGCTGGTCCCCACCCATATTCAGCCCACTAGGCCCTCCGGGGCAGGTAGCCCCACCCGATGGACCCCCGGACACCTTTCGGTGGTCCCGGTACAATACCGATAACCCCCGAAACCATTCCGGCTACTGAAACTGGACTTCCCATATATAAATCTTCACCTCCGGACCATTCCGAAACTCCTCGTGACGTCCGGGATCTCATCTGGGACTCTGAACAACCTTCAGTAACCACATACAATTTCCCATAACAACTCTAGCGTCACCGAACCTTAAGTGTGTAGACCCTACGGGTTCGGGAACCATGCAGACATGACCGAGAAATCTCTCTGGTCAATAACCAACAGCGGGATCTGGATACCCATGTTGGCTCCCACATGTTCCACAATGATCTCATCGGATGAACCATGATGTCGGGGATTCAATCAATCCCGTACACAATTCCCTTTGTCCATCGGTATGTTACTTGCCCGAGATTTGATCATCGGTATCCCCATACCTCGTTCAATCTCGTTACCGGCAAGTCTCTTTACTCGTTCCGTAACGCATAATCCCGTGGCTAACTCCTTAGTCACATTGAGCTCATTATGATGATGCATTACCGAGCGGGCCCAGAGATACCTCTTCGTCGTACGGAGTGACAAATCCCAGTCTCGATTCGTGCCAACCCAACAGACACTTTTGGAGATACCTGTAGTGCACCTTTATAGTCACCCAGTTACGTTGTAATGTTTGATACACCCAAAGCATTCCTACGGCATCCGGGAGTTGCACAATCTCATGGTCTAAGGAAATGATACTTGACATTAGAAAAGCTCTAGCAAACGAACTACACGATCTTGTGCTATGCTTAGGATTGGGTCTTGTCCATCACATCATTCTCCTAATGATGTGATCCCGTTATCAACGACACCCAATGTCCATGGTCAGGAAACCACAACTATCTATTGATCAACGAGCTAGTCAACTAGAGGCTCACTAGGGACATGTTGTGATCTATGTATTCACACATGTATTACGGTTTTCGGTTAATACAATTATAGCATGAACAATAGACAATTATCATGAACAAGGAAATATAATAATAACCATTTTATTATTGCCTCTAGGGCATATTTCCAACAGTCTCCCACTTGCACTAGAGTCAATAATCTAGTTACATTGTGATGAATCAAAACACCCATAGAGTACTGGTGCTGATCATGTTTTGCTCATGGAAGAGGTTTAGTCAACGGATCTGCGACATTCAGATCCGTATGTACTTTACAAATATCTATATCTCCATCTTGAATATATTCACGAATGGAGTTGAAGCGGCGCTTGATGTGCTTGGTCTTCTTGTGAAACCTGGGCTCCTTGGCAATGGCAATAGCTCCAGTGTTGTCACAGAAGAGAGTCATCGGGCCCGACGCATTGGGAACCACTCCTAGGTCGGTGATAAACTCCTTCATCCAGACTCCTTCCTGTGCTACTTCCGAAGCAGCTATGTACTCCGCTTCACATGTAGATCCTGCCACGACGCTTTGCTTGCAATTGCACCAGCTAACTGCCCCACCATTCAAAATATACACGTATCCGGTTTGTGACTTGGAGTCATCTAGATCTGTGTCAAAGCTAGCGTCGACGTAACCCTTTACGATGAGCTCTTCGGCACCTCCATAAATGAGAAACATATCCTTAGTCCTTTTCAGGTACTTCAGGATATTCTTGACCGCTATCCAGTGTTCCATACCGGGATCACTTTGGTACCTCCCTACCAAACTTATGGCAAGGTTCACATCAGGTCTGGTACACAGCATGGCATACATAATAGAGCCTATGGCCGAGGCATAGGGGATGACACTCATCTTTTCTCTTTCTGCTGCCGAGGTCGGGCGTTGAGCTGCGCTCAATCTCACACCTTGCAATACAGGCAAGAACCCCTTCTTGGACTGATCCATATTGAACTTCTTCAATATCTTGTCAAGGTATGTGCTTTGTGAAAGACCAATGAGGCGTCTCGATCTATCTCTATAGATCTGATGCCTAATATTATGTAAGCAGCTTCTCCAAGGTACTTCATTGAAAAACACTTATTCAAGTAGGCCTTTATGCTTTCCAAAAGTTCTATATCATTTCCCATCAATAGTATGTCATCCACATATAATATGAGAAATGCTATAGAGCTCCCACTCACTTTCTTGTAAATACAGGCTTCTTCATAAGTCTGTATAAACCCAAACGCTTTGATCATTTCATCAAAGCGAATGTTCCAACTCGGAGATGCTTGCACCAGCCCATAGATGGAGCGTTGGAGCTTGCATACTTTGTCAGCATTCTTAGGATCGACAAAACCTTCCGGCTACATCATATACAATTCTTCCTTCAGGAAACCGTTGAGGAATGCTGTTTTGATGTCCATTTGCCAGATTTCATAATCATAGAATGCGGCAATTGCTAACATGATTCGGACGGACTTCAGATTCACTACGGGTGAGAAAGGTCTCATCATAGTCAACTCCTTGAACTTGTCGATAACCCTTAGCGACAAGCCTAGCCTTATAGACGGTCACATTACCATCCGCATCAGTCTTCTTCTTAAAGATCCACTTATTTTCTATGGCTTGCCGATCATCGGGTAAGTCCACCAAAGTCCATACTTTGTTCTCATACATGGATCCTATCTCAGATTTCATCGCTTCAAGCCATTTGTTGGAATCTGGGCCCGCCATCGCTTCTTCATAGTTCGAAGGTTCATCGTTGTCTAACAACATGATTTCCAGGACAGGGTTGCCGTACCACTCTGGTGCGGAACATGTCCTCATGGACCTACAAAGTTCTGTAGCAACTTGATCCGAACTTTCATGATCATCATCATTAACTTCCTCTCTAGTCGGTGCAGGCACCACAGAAACATCTTCCTGAGCTGCGCTACTCTCCGGTTCAAGAGGGGGTACCTCATCAAGTTCTACTTTCCTCCCACTTACTTCTTTCGAGAGAAACTCTTTCTCCAGAAAGGATCCATTCTTGGCAACAAAGATCTTGCCTTCAGATCTGAGGTAGAAGGTATACCCAATAGTTTCCTTAGGGTATCCTATGAAGACGCATTTTTCCGATTTGGGTTCGAGCTTTTCAGGTTGAAGTTTCTTGACATAAGCATCGCATCCCCAAACTTTCAGAAACGACAGCTTAGGTTTCTTCCCAAACCATAATTCATACGGTGTCGTCTCAACGGATTTAGACGGTGCCCTATTTAAAGTGAATGCAGCAGTCTCTAAAGCATAACCCCAAAATGATAGCGGTAGATCGGTAAGAGACATCATAGATCGCACCATATCCAATAGAGTGCGATTACGACGTTCGGACACACCATTACGCTGAGGTGTTCCAGGCGGCGTGAGTTGTGAAACAATTCCACATTTCCTTAAGTGCATGCCAAACTCGTGACTCAAGTATTCTCCTCCACGATCTGATCGTAAGAACTTTATTTTCCTGTCATGTTGATTCTCTACCTCGTTCTGAAATTCCTTGAACTTTTCAAAGGTCTCAGACTTGTGTTTCATTAAGTAGACATACCCATATCTACTTAAGTCATCAGTGAGGGTGAGAATATAACGATAGCCACCGCGAGCCTCAACGCTCATTGGACCGCATACATCAGTATGTATTATTTCCAACAAGTTGGTTGCTCGCTCCATTGTTCCGGAGAGCGGAGTCTTGGTCATTTTGCCCATGAGGCATGGTTCGCACGTGTCAAATGATTCATAATCAAGAGACTCCAAAAGTCCATCTGCATGGAGTTTCTTCATGCGTTTGACACCAATGTGACCAAGGCGGCAGTGCCACAAGTATGTGGGACTATCATTATCAATCTTACATCTTTTGGCATTCACACTATGAATATGTGTAACATCACGTTCGAGATTCAATAAAAATAAACCATTGACCAGCGGGGCATGACCATCAAACATATCTCTCATATAAATAGAACAACCATTATTCTCGGATTTAAATGAGTAGCCATCTCGCATTAAACGAGATCTAGATACAATGTTCATGCTCAAAGATGGCACAAAATAACAATTATTGAGGTTTAAAACTAATCCCGAAGGTAAATGTAGAGGTAGCATGCTAACGACGATCACATCGACCTTGTAACCATTCCCGACGCGCATCGTCACCTCGTCCTTCGCCAGTCTCCGCTTATTCCGCAGCTCCTGTTTTTGAGTTACAAATGTGAGCAACCGCACCGGTATCAAATACCCAGGAGCTACTACGAGCGCTGGTAAGGTACACATCAATAACATGTATATCATATATACCTTTGGTATTGCCGGCCTTCTTATCCGCTAAGTACTTGGGGCAGTTCCGCTTCCAGTGACCATTTCCCTTGTAATAAAAGCACTCAGTCTCAGGCTTGGGTCCATTCTTTGGCTTCTTCCCGGCAACTGACTTACCGGGCGCGGCAACTCCCTTGCCGTCCTTCTTGAAGTTCTTCTTACCCTTGCCTTTCTTGAAACTAGTGGTCTTATTCACCATCAACACTTGATGTTCCTTTTTGATCTCCACCTTCGCTGATTTCAGCATCGAATATAACTCAGGAATGGACTTCTCCATCCCTTGCATATTGTAGTTCATCACAAAGCTCTTGTAGCTAGGTGGAAGCGACTGGAGGATTCTGTCAATGACCGAGTCATCTGGAAGATTAACTCCCAGCTGAGACAAGCGGTTGTGCAACCCAGACATTTTGAGTATATGCTCGCTGACAGAACTGTTTTCCTCCATCTTACAACTGTAGAACTTGTCAGAGACTTCATATCTCTCGACCCGGGCATGAGCTTGGAAAACCATTTTCAGCTCTTGGAACATCTCATATGCTCCGTGTTGCTCAAAATGCTTTTGGAGCCCTGATTCTAAGCTGTAAAGCATGCCGCACTGAACCAGGGAGTAATCATCACTATGCGACTGCCAGGCGTTCATAACGTCTTGAGTTGCTGGGAAAATGGGTGCGTCACCTAGCGGTGCTTCAAGGACATATGCTTTCTTGGCAGCTATGAGGATGATCCTCAAGTTACAGACCCAGTCCGTATAGTTGCTACCATCGTCTTTTAGCTTGGTTTTCTCTAGGAACGCGTTGAAGTTGAAGGCAACATTAGCGTGGGCCATTGGATCTACAGGATAGATTGTAAAGACAATTTTAGACTAAGTTCATGATAATTAAGTTCATCTAATCAAATTATTTAATGAACTCCCACTCAGATAGACATCCCTCTAGTCATCTAAGTGATACATGATCCGAATCGACTAGGCCATGTCCGATCATCACGTGAGATGGACTAGTCATCAACGGTGAACATCTCCATGTTGATTGCATCTATCATACGACTCATGTTCGACCTTTCGGTCTCTCGTGTTCCGAGTCCATGTCTGTACATGCTAGGCTCGTCAAGTCAACCTAAGTGTTTCGCATGTGTAAATCTGGCTTACACCCGTTGTATGCGAACATTAGAATCTATCACACCCGATCATCACGTGGTGCTTCGAAACAACGAACCTTCGCAACGGTGCACAGTTAGGGGGAACACATTTCTTGAAATTTTAGTGAGGGATCATCTTATTTATGCTACCATCGTTCTAAGCAAATAAGATGTAAACATGATAAATATCACATGCAAATCATAAAGTGACATGATATGGCCAATATCATCTTGCGACTTTGATCTCCATCTTTGAGGCGCGGCATGATCACCATCGTCACCGGCATGACACCATGATCTCCATCATCACGATCTCCATCATCGTATCTTCATGAAGTTGTCTCGCCAACTATTACTTCTACTACTATGGCTAACGGTTAGCAATAAAGTAAAGTAATTACATGGCATTTACATTGACACGCAGGTCATACAATAAATTAAGACAACTCCTATGGCTCCTGTCGGTCGTCATACTCATCGACATGCAAGTCGTGATTCCTATTACAAGAACATGATCAATCTCATACATCACATATATAATTCATCACATCCTTTTGGCCATATCACATCACATAGCATACCCTGCAAAAACAAGTTAGACGTCCTCTAATTATTGTTGCATGTTTTACGTGGCTGCTATGGGTTTCTAGCAAGAATGTTTCTTACCTACGCAAAAGCCACAACAGTGATATGCGAATTGCTATTTACCCTTCATAAGGACCCTCTTCATCGAATCCGATCCGACTAAAGTGGGAGAGACAGACACCCGCTAGCCACCTTATGCAACAAGTGCATGTCAGTCGGTGGAACCTGTCTCACGTAAGCGTACGTGTAAGGTCGGTCCAGGCCGCTTCATCCCACAATGCCGCCAAATCAAGATAAGACTAGTAATGGTAAGCAAATTTAACAAATCATCGCCCACAACTACTTGTGTTCTACTCGTGCATAGAATCTACGCATGGACCTGGCTCATGATGCCACTGTTGGGTAACGTAGTAATAATTCAAAAAAATTCCTACGTGTCACCAAGATCAATCTAGGAGATGCTAGCAACAAGAGAGAGGGAGTGCATCTTCATACCCTTGAAGATCGCTAAGCGGAAGCATTACAAGAACGCGGTTGATGGAGTCGTACTCACGGCGATTCAAATCGTGGAAGATCCGATCCAAGCGCCGAACGGACGGCGCCTCCGCATTCAACACACGTACAGCCCAGGGACGTCTCCTCCTTCTTGATCCAGCAAGGGTGAAGGAGAAGTTGAGGGAGAACTCCAGCAGCACGACGGCGTGGTGGTGGAGGAGCTCGTGGTTCTCCGACAGGGCTTCGCCAAGCACTACGGAGGATGAGGAGGTGTTGGAGAGGGGGAAGGGCTGCGCCAGGGAAGGGGTGCGGCTGCCCTCCCACCCCCCTCTATTTATAGGGTGCAGGGGAGATGGGGCCGGCCCCCTAGATGCATCTAGAGGGGGGGGGCCAGGAGGGGGTAACTTGCCCCCCAAGCAAGGTGGGAGGCGCCCCCTCCCCTAGGGTTTCCAACCCTAGGCGCCTTGGGCTCTTGGGGGGGTGCACCAGCCCACTAAGGGGCTAGTCCCCACCCATATTCAGCCCACTAGGCCCTCCGGGGCAGGTAGCCCCACCCGATGGACCCCCGGACACCTTTCGGTGGTCCCGGTACAATACCGATAACCCCCGAAACCATTTCGGCGACTGAAACTGGACTTCTCATATATAAATCTTCACCTCCGGACCATTCCGGAACTCCTCGTGACGTCCGGGATCTCATCCGGGACTCCGAACAACCTTCAGTAACCACATACAATTTCCCATAACAACTCTAGCGTCACCGAATCTTAAGTGTGTAGACCCTACGGGTTCAGGAACCATGCAGACATGACCGAGACATCTCTCCGGTCAATAACCAACAGTGGGATCTGGATACCCATGTTGGCTCCCACATGTTCCACGATGATCTCATCGGATGAACCACGATGTCGGGGATTCAATCAATCCCGTACACAATTCCCTTTGTCCATCGGTATGTTACTTACCCGAGATTCGATCGTCGGTATCCCCATACCTCGTTCAATCTCGTTACCGGCAAGTCTCTTTACTCATTCCGTAACGCATAATCCCGTGGCTAACTCCTTAGTCACATTGAGCTCATTATGATGATGCATTACCGAGTGGGCCCAGAGATACCTCTCCGTCGTACGGAGTGACAAATCCCAGTCTCGATTTGTGCCAACCCAACAGACACTTTTGGAGATACCTGTAGTGCACCTTTATAGTCACCCAGTTACGTTGTGATGTTTGATACACCCAATGCATTCCTATGGCATCCGAGAGTTGCACAATCTCATGGTCTAAGGAAATGATACTTGACATTAGAAAAGCTCTAGCAAACGAACTACACGATCTTATGCTATGCTTAGGATTGGGTCTTGTCCATCACATCATTCTCCTAATGATGTGATCCCGTTATCAACGACATCCAATGTCCATGGTCAGGAAATCACAACCATCTATTGATCAACGAGCTAGTCAACTAGAGGCTCACTAGGGACATGTTGTGATCTATGTATCCACACATGTATTACGGTTTCCGGTTAATACAATTATAGCATGAACAATAGACAATTATCATGAACAAGGAAATATAATAATAACCATTTTATTATTGCCTCTAGGGCATATTTCCAACACCTCAATCCTCCAGTGCCTTCTCTGAATCATGTCTTTGGTGTTGACTCAGTCCATAATCACTAGCCATGCAAACATTTTAATGGACATAATACAACCACTTTTCCATATCCAATTCAGTATAGGGTTTGCCACAATGGGCTTGTGGACCAGATCATAGTATTTTTTGGCCGTGTAGTGTGTCCTTTTGCTATCATTCCAAGACCAGTAGTCAGGCAGCAATCTATCTCCAGCAAATCCATCAAGACCTTGAGAAAGGCATTGAAACTCCACATATGCCTGCTCAGATAAAGGCAACTAAAAAAGCCCCAAAAGGTTGTTAGTATTGAGCACTTGCTATACTGAAATGTTCTGATCTAAGCAGTAGGAGAAAAGCCTTTTGAATTTATCTTGTAGCAGCAAACTGCTGGTACCAGTCCAGCCATCCTTCCAAAACAGAGCAGTATCCCCACTATTAACTTGGACTACAGAAACAACTCTGAATTTGTCCATAAGTTTTGAGACATCTCTCCAACAGAAAGATCCACATAAGGTAGTGTCATGGGGTACTCTATCATAATAATAAGAGTTCCATATCAGGTTCACCCATGGAATATCCACCTTGTTGTAGAATTTGTGCAGATGTTTAAGCAATAAAGCATCATTTTGCACACTGAGATTTAGAATTCCAAGGCCCCCTTTATTCTTGGGCCTGCAGACCAAGGGCCAAGCAGCTAGAGACTGTCCAGTGTCTTGGCCATATTTCCTCCATAAGCATTGCCTCTGTATCCTTTCTAATTGTTTCAATATACCAGGAGGGATTTGTAAGCTACATAAGAAGAAGATTGGCATGGAAGAAATTACAGAGTTAAGCAGTTGCAACCTCCCCCCCCCCCCCGGGGCAAAAACCATGAGCTGGCAGTAAGCCTCCTTTCCATGCAATCAACCAGAGGCATGAAGTCAATGATCTTGGGCCTGGTTGTGCCCATTGGCAGGCCAAGATAGGTAAAAGGCATTGTCCCAATTTTACAGCCAAGAATACCAGCCAGGTCTGCAGCTAGGCTACCCTCCACATTGATTGGGATCATTGAGGATTTGTGGAAGTTGATTTTCAGACCAGTTGATTGTGAAAAAATCATAAGGGCCTCTTTTAGCACCACCAACTGATCTCTCTGGGCAGGGATAAATAGAATAGTATCATCAGCATACTACACCACTAGAAAATCTGGGTCATGAGAAGGAATTGGCAAAAAGAGAAGACCCCTTTGGACCATGTTATTTAACATTGATTGTAGGATATCTGCTGCAAGAACAAATAACAATGGAGACAAAGGATCTCCTTGTCTGACCCCACATTTGCATTTAAAGTGTCTGCCAGGAACTCCATTTACCAGCACAGAAGAAATTCCAGAGGATAGCAACTCTTTAACCCAAGAAATCCATTTCTGTGGGAAGCCCTTGGCCAGCAAAATGGCAAGGATAGCTTCATGCTCAATAGAATCAAAGGCCTTCTCAAAATCTAACTTAAAGAGAATAATGGGCCTCTTTGATTGCTTGCCTTGGTGTATATACTCAAAACTCCAGGCAAGACAGTCTTGGATTGTTCTTGTTTTAATGAACCCATACTGATTCTTATGAATGCACCTCAAAATCTCCTGTTGGAACCTGTTGGCAGCCATTTTTGTTAGCAGCTTAAGCCCAAAGCTAGTAAGGGATATAGGTCTATAATCCCCCACTCCCTCCGGTGCATTTTCTTTGGGTACCAACACAATGAAGGAATCATTGATGTTTTCCAGCTTTGCCCTACCTGCATGGAAATCTTGTGCCAAAGTGATAAACTCATTGGAAATAATGTGCCAGCACTTCTTAAAGAAAAGCCCATTAAATCCATCAGGCCCTGGAGATTTATCCACTAGCATTTCCTTCACCACTTGTTCAATTTCCTCTTTTCCAAAAGGTTTCACAAGCACATCAAGTACAGGAACCCTCTGTATCAGATTGTCCAAATCTAGACCCATATTAATACCTCTGTCTTGGCCCATTCTATCCTTGAAAGCAATATGGAAAGCCTCAGGAATGGCATCATGTTGAGAGGTGACAGATCCATCCCCTAGAGTCAATGAGGCAATTGGGTTTCTTCTGTGTCTCTCCAAGGCCATAGCTTGGCAGAATTTTGAATTTTCTTCCCCCACCTTGATATATCTGATAGTGCATCTCTTCTTCCAGTAAACACATTGTAAGTGTACCAGGTAAGCATGATGTAATTTCACCAGCTTCCTAAAATTGAATTCCTGTCTGAATAAAAGGCCTAGAATCCTCCAACCTGTCAATCCAGCAGATAACCCAGTTACATTTCTCAATCAGGTTTTTGATATGTGAGATACCTTTTTGCCAAGCCTTTAAAGCCTTCCTCAGAGACTTTAATTTATCTGAAATTATAGCAGTGATATGTTGCTTTGAGGAAGGTTTAGACCAGGACTGCTGCACACAATCCAAAAAACCAGGCTGCTCAGTCCAGTAGTTCTCAAACCTGAAAATGTGAGCTTTTGGAATAGAGGTGGAGATAATAACTAAACATGGAACATGATCTGAAGTAGTTTATTGTAACCTTGATTAGCTGTGGTAGCATTGTATAAATAATGTTGAGAGAATTCCTTTATACCTTTCCAACTTGTTAAAGTTAATTTTTCTATTTCTCTTAACCTTTCATTTTGCAATGTGGTATGATCCAATTCTGGATCTTCTGCTATGACCATATTTGATATGACATTAGCAAAATTATTAGGATTACTTCCAGCTCTTTTTAGTTCTTCGTATTGGTCTGGATATGTCTCTACCCATTGTTCCCATAATATTTTTACGGATTCTCCTAAAAATGTTTCAAGATATGTTATCATATCTTCCACCTTATTCCCTATATTATATTGGTTTTGTATATATTTTTGGACTATTAATCCTTTCCACACACTAATTATATTCGGCCAATCTATAGGGTCATGGGCTGCCAAATTTAGAATAGCACTATCGTTCCTAGCGTTTTGGAACTGTACTACTCTTTCAAAACCTCTTCTTTTAGAACCCATAAATGTATATTGTCCAGGGATATATGTAGGTTGATATTTGTCTTTTTCAGGAGGCCATTTTCCAGCTGATCGAGTAGGTCTCTCTCTTTCTCCTTCTCTCTTTACAGAAGACTCACCATATCCTCTTCTTCTTTTATGACCACCTAAATCTACTTCCATGGCTTCCATCGCATTTTCTAAATTATGTAGACTTTTGTCATCTAACGAGTTTATAAAATTAGCATTTTGCTCAGAATCAATATAATTTTTATCTTCATATTCATCCCATGGTTCATCTTCTTCTTCATAACTTTCTAATAATAGCTTATTATTGATATCCCATTGATCTTCTTCACTTATGGCTTTCCCCTTATGACTTTCGGTTTTATTCTTAATATTAATATCTTCTTCATGTTTTATATTATCCTTTGGCACCACTGGGTTACTAATGACTGGTTTTTTATCCTTTATTAATCTTTTTAGCCTCAAAATTTCTCTAATAAAGAATAATTCACTTTCTCTTATTTTGGGCCAATCTGATGTCATTGAATTATTATATTCCCAGTTTGTACGTTTTAATTTTTCTTCCCAATGTTTTAATTCATCTTCTAAATCTGCCTTTTCCATGCATTCTTTTAAGCCTTTATTCTTACTATCACTACTCTCTGTTTCTGACATAAGAGGTTCTATTTCGTCCAAGGTTGCGGATTAATAGTTCAGGAATCTAATGCTACTACTTCCTTCGCTATTTTGGTAGCTTATATAATTTTCTGGCTGCTTTAACTCTTTCTTTTCTATTAGTTCGCTTATATTCCATTCCTCTCCTGCTCTCTCTCTCTTCAAAACCAATTTTAAGAGGGGCCATAAATTTTATGTCTTTAGATTGCATGCTTTCTATCACGTCATTTACGTTTACTTTATATCTAGACCTACTCTTATTAGTGAGTCTTCCTATGAATTCAATGCTTACTAACAAATTTGTTCCTTTAAAATCTTCATATCCTTTGGTTTGAAAACCAAAGCTTATTTTTTCAATAAATTCTTTTACAGGCATCATTAAGTCTGGAGCTATATATGTTATTAATCTTTTTTCATTCATATCTCCTTCCATAAAGCCTAAAGATGCTTTGTCTACCGACTCCCATCTTTTATCAAGTAATGTAATTAATACCTTTGTTCCTAATTTCTTTCTTGTCATTCCTTTAACTCCTATAATATACATGCCTTGGTGAATATATTTATAACCTGAATATTTGAGTTCATTCTCAATATTTTTGCTAACAATCCTTAAATCAACCGGATGCGTTAACACGCTTAATTCTACTTCTCTAGATATTCTGTATAATCCGCTTTTACTTTCAAATATACCCATGTGATATACCTGTTGTGGTCTTATTTTTCTTAAAGTGTCTCTCTGGTATCTTTCTAATTCGCATTCCATGTCTATAACATCTTCTAGATTATCTATGTCATCACTCTTGCATGATATCCTATTCATCAGGCTTAGCGGCCTAGAATCTTGTCTTATTAACTGGATGGTCTTGTCTCTTTTAGAGAGGCTTTTAGATAGTTCCATTTTTCAGAATTAATATTTTTAGAGGATGAGACTATTCCGGATGAAGATAAAATCAACTCGTTATTACCTCGTTTAGTATTTAGCTTCTCCAAAATTTGGACTAGTAGCTGTAGAATTGTGTTATTCTGCCTTATAATTATTCTGGAATCTACTTTTGGCGAATCGTGATCTGAAAATCCGACAGGAGGTGTTAAGTATTTTTCTACTTCTTTTAATGCTTGGCTATATTCATTCATACAAATTATGATACGACTAGAGTCTTTACTTCTTGTACTAACTTTTTAACTTCAAGTGTATCGCGTCTTATTTCAGCACCTGATAATGAATCTTCACTCTTATTTACGACACCACTTAGATTCTTGCCTATGGATAAAACTACTTCTTTAATATAGTCATTGTTCTTACAAATTATAATATTTCTTCCTTTCACCTCTTCTAATTTCTGTAGAACTAGATCAATTTTATTATTCAAACCTGCATATTTTTCTGCTAACTTATGGTGTTCTTTTTAACAGATTTTCAAACTTCTGGTCTAAATTTTCTTGCCTTTTTTCCCAAGATATATAAAAGTTATGAATGAGGTCGACAATTAAATTTAGTTGGCTATGAGTAGTATGCCACATATGTTCTTCAGAAGGATTTATTCTGCACCGTATGCTAATATTTTCTTTGGTAGAGATCAGTCTACATGTACTAACTTCTAAATTCAAATACTTTAGTCTTTCAATGATTAAAACTCTGGCTGAGATACCAACACACAAATATTTAATTATAATAAAATTATTATATTAAAATCTACAATATTTAAAATACGATATTATTAAATACTTAGGTAATTAATTTTTTTTCGAAATTATTTAATTAATTAATTTGCTAATTATTATTTTTACGCGTATTTACAGGATCTTTTTCGGGTTGGCGAAACCAACAAGACAGCCTACGGGTATGCAGCAGTTGTGTTAATCCTACTCGGTACTCTCCGTATTTATCACTATGTTGCTTGAGAAGCAGCTAAGTTCTTTCACTTGATGTTTGTATTGCGAATTTATGCAATAAATTCCTACCGTCTTCTCAGGCAGTTCCACCCGAAGGGAACACTTCTCTACGGCCACAAGGTTCTCATTCAAATGCCACACATCGGCTAAACCGAGAACTACCGGCAGAGGTTTCTCCTATAGGATCCCTAGCGTAAGAACTCATCTCATAAATTCATAATATAAAAACCAAGTGAAACCCAAAACTACTTCACTTCGACAACATAATTTACATACGGATTTCCCTTTCGGGAGACCCCGAAGGGATTACAAAGAGAAAAGAAGACTACCTTCTGCCTACCTCCACCACTGGATGATACAATGCCTCAAAGGCTTATTACAAACTGGAGATGGCTACTACTACTACTACTACTACTGAGGAGAGTGAGGGATGTGGTGCTCTGGTGCTGAGATGCTCTGGAGACTGGTGTTGTGTGTGTGTGTGTGTGTGTGTTTGTCTTAGCGCTCAGTCCTCCTCCTTTTATAGCGCGCGAGGGATGTTGGACGCTCCCTTCTTTATTCATCTGCATCATAGCTAGAGCCTGGAGTAGACCGTTGCTTGGCACGTCTTATGCACCGCTCAAGTGCCTCAGTGTTTGCAACATCAAGCCTTGCGTGACTCCGATGCTAGACTGATATTTTTGGCTAGACTGAGAATTTTGTCTGGATTGAGAATTTTGTCCAGACTGGAATATTTGTCTTGACTGGAACTTTTGTCTTGACTGGAATCTTTGTCTTGATAGTTGATTTTGTCCAGACTGACACTCTTGTCTCTATTGCAACTCTTGTCATGATTTATACTTCCAAGCCTTGCATGCACCGTGATATGAGTCATCCATGCATGGCCGAATATTGTCTTCATGCAACTTGGATGAAGGGTCTTGTCTTGAATGAGGAGTTTAGCTTAACTCCTTTCCTTGACCTTTCCTGATACGGATGTTGCATGCCTGCTACTTGCATAATTATTCTTGCTAAATTATCTCTTTTTTTTGGTATGGGTCTACACTACTGCAGGTTGCTGCTAACGCAACACTACGATCAGAGACCCTTCGACGAAACTGTGTGTGATATACAGCATACGGTTCACTCGGATGAACTGTTTGTGATTAGGCAACACAAAAGAAACGGTCAGCCAGATCAAGGTGTGTGCGATATACGGCATGCGGTTCACTCGGATGAACTATTTGCTTTGAGCCAAGAGAACAAAAGCGGTTCAATATAACAAGATGTGTGTGATACGCGGCAAACAGGTCTGTAATCAGAAATGTGTGCGAAGACCGATAATAACACAGACGATTGCTACTAATAAGCCGTGTGTGTTGTGGGCAAACGCTTGGTGGTATACAATTGTCAGCGATTGATGAAATCATCACCGACGGGTTCCCCAGTATGGTCCGTGTGCGATGTCATTGCACACAGAACAACATCATATGTACTTACAACTTATAAGGACTTGATTCCATAAACAGATTGAACATCGAATTACATATGTGGCTAGTACATACATGACCTTTGCACACATGAAAGTACGTTCCAAAATGCCTAGGAAACTCAAATAATGTATAAAAAGGCAAAACGAACCATGAATAATTTCATATTTTTAGGACGATGCTACTATATATAGTTGCATGTTGCCTGTGACGCCCCCGGCCTAATCGTGCACTAATCATACACGCAAATGCACACGATCAAGCCTAAGGACTCACGGGAAGATATCACAACACAACTCTAAAACATAAATAAAGTCATACAAGCTTTATATTACAAGGCAGGGGCCTCGAGGGCTTGAATACAAAAGCTCGCATACAAGCGTCAGCGGAAGCATCAGATATCTGAGTACAGATATATAAAAAAAAGCACAGAAAGGCCCTTAGAAGGCGGGGCAAAAGAAAAACACTACGATCGAAAGGCGTAGGCCTCCTGCCTGGGACCCTCTGATCCTACTCCTGGTCGTCGGCCAGCTCGTAGAAATAACCACTCTCGGGGTGGTTGTAGCAATCGTCGGCGGGGCAGCTGTATCCGGGGCTCCGTCATCTGGCCACGACAAACTGACATGGGGGAAAAGAAAAGCAAAGCAACCGTGAGTACTCAGAAGTACTCAGCAAGCAAGGAGCTACACTACATATGCAACATTATCAAGGGAAGGCTGTATATGTGGACTGGGCTGCAGAAATGCCAGAATAGAGAGAAGGCCTAGTCCTATCGAAGACTAGCATCTTCAGAGGTCTTGCAGCATTAGAAGAGTGTAGATTAGTACCGTATAAGTAGTAGTATCATTAAGTCTCAACCTCACCCAGAGATCCTTTCTCGACTCCCTGCGAGAAAGCAATCCCAGAGCCATACAGTCGTCAACCTCGTCCGGAGATCCCTTCTTGACTCCCTGCGAGAAGCAATCCCAGAGCCATAGTATCCAATTCTAATTGTATCAATCGGGATACAACTCTGAGTGTCCGTTACCGAGGATCCGGCTATGCATAGATTAGTTCTTCCCTGCAGGGGTGCACCAACTTACCCACCACGCTTGATTAACTCTGGCCGGACACACCTTTCCCGGGTCATGCTCAGCCTCGGCCAAATGACACACCGCAGCCCTACCTAGAGCTCAGCAGAGAGGTCCCCGCCGGTCTACATCCTAAGCGCAAGGGGGTCTTGGCCATCGCCCCTCGCCCTCCGGGTCGTTGCGCACATGGCTCAGATCCAAGCACCACCTCTGTCGTGAATGGCGCCAATCACTCCATGCCGCACTGCTGAACTGGACGTCTGACAGAGCTTTCGGCTGATGCATACGATGCGGAACGCCCATACTATGCCCACGTGGTGGTTAGTGCTATCGGGCCAGAGGCCCACTCAGATCACATATCCAAACCGTTAGTACCTTGGGGGTGCGGTAACGAGCAGAGACTCACGATCGATGTGACCCAGTCGCCCCGTCTTGAGGACTTGCGGCAAGGGCCAAGAATGCCCGGCCATGCCTCGTATTCATCACTCGGGCACCATACAGGCAACCCGCCTTCACATCACACGCGGGTACCCCTCAGGGTCGACCCGCCTTTCCAAGTAACAATAGTTCAGTCCAATTATCCGTGTGTCCATAACATCAGGGGAATCCGAGGTGTCACCCTCGTGGGATTCCTACACGATGTATCCGTCAAGGTGAACTCGGAGGAATCACCCTCGATGGGTTCACACTTGAGGTGTTATACGACGGCTTCGTTGTCGGAAGCGGTGAAGGAGGAATCACCCTCGATGACCATGACCGAATAGCTACTCTACAGAGTTAACATCAAAAGTGCTACAAGGGGTTTCACCCTCGGCACTCGATAGTAACGCTGCAGTGTCGTTACAACTAAGGAGGGTGATGTGCGGTGTCGGGGCTTGGTCTTCAATCCCGTTGATCGGGTCTTCTGATAATCCAGCGAGGCAGTCGGGATAAGTGGGGTCACTGATAGGTCTCTACCCAGGCTATACTAAGCAGTTTAGGATATGCAGGTAATTATCAACAGCAGGTTACAATAAACAGGCTATGCATCAGAATAGGTAAAGCAGTAGCAGCAGCAATTCTAATGCAAGCATGAGAAAATAGAATGGGCGATATCGGGATGATCAAAGGGGGGGCTTGCCTGGTTGCTCGGCGGCAAGGGCAAGGTTGTCAATGGTGTCTTCGGGCTCCGGAGCTGTGTCGGCCTTGGGGACGACGTCGGTGTCGGGGTCTACCGAGAGAGAAGAGGGGGAGGAAACAGTATAAATACTCAGCAAACAAGTGCATGACATGTCAACAAGCAGAGTTAGCGGTGTTCTATCGTAGTGCTAGGTAAACCCGGCGAAGGGGTAAAAACGTCCGGGAAAGTATTCCCGGTGTCCGGCATTTCGGACTGACAAAAAGAGGGGAACAGTTGCACGTTCGCTATGCTAGGGATGTGTGACGGATGAACGGACCGCGTATTCGGATTCGTCTCGTCGTTCTGAGCATTTTTCGTATATAAAATATTTTCATCGGAGTTACGGTTTAAAAGATATGGTTTTCTAAAGATTTTATTAATTTTTTGAAATTATTTCTATTTAACAGAAAAGGATATATGATGTTAGCATGAGGTGGAGATGACGTCTGCGGTCAACAGACGCGCTGACCAGAGTCAAATCTGACATGTGGGTCCAGTGGGACCCACATGTCTGTCTCTATTTAGACTAATAATGGATTAACCTAATCAGCAGGATTAATTAGGGAGTGGGCCCCATCTGTCAGTGAGAGATTAGTGATTAGATTTATTTTTAAAAACATATTTAGTTAATTAAGCGTGCAGGCCCACTGGTCGGTGGCAGTGAGCGCCACGTCAGCCACGTTGACTCGGTCAACGAGTCAACGGTGGCCCTCGGGCCCACTGGTCAGCGTCTACGGGCGGGCCCCACACATGCCACGTGGGCGTCGGCGCCGGAATCCTCTCCGGCGAGCTCCACAGCGGCGGCCGAACGCCGGCGGGGCTCGGATTTCTGCCATAGTGCACCAGATTGGTTGTTTTCGGTCGCGCTCGAAAGAGCAAAGGGTGCCGCATCCAACGGCGGCAATCTCGCGGGCTGGGGTGGTCGGAGCTCGCCGGAAATGAGCTCGAAGCGGCGGCCGGAGTCTGGAGCTCGGCGCATTCCGTGTTCCGTAGCGCTAGCGCGCAAACTAAACCTCAGAGGAGCTCCGCTAGGCCACCCGGAGCACGAAAACGTGCTCGGCCAGCTACGACAGGGCCTAGGGTGCCGGTGACAAGCACGACGGCGGAGCCAGAGCTACGGTCATGGCGGCAGCGATGTGTACAGCTAGCTAGGGCGGCACAACAGTGCGTTGAGAAGGAGGAGAAGGAGCAGAGCTTATAGCGCGGGCACACGTAAGCCCTTCGGGAAACGGGAGCGCAGAATGAAGTTGAATTCGGCGGCGGCGTCCACGGCGGCCGGAGATGGGAACGAAGGAAGACGGCGGCTGCTCAGCTCCCCGGCCTCGCCTGAGATCACCAGAGGAAGAAGGAGACCGCGGCGAGTCCACCGGACTTGTCGGGAAGGCGCACGGGCGCCGGTGGCCGCGTCGGAGCAACGGCGCGGCGGCGATCTGTCGGGACAGAGAGATGAGAGAGGGAACAATGGAGGGAGTGACCAGGGGGACTGGACGAGGGGAGATGCTAAGGGGGGCAGGGTGGTCCTTATCCACCCGCGGCGAGTGGCGAGGCGCGGTGTCGAGCTGCGAGGAGGGGGGCCGGCGCGCGGCGCGCGGTGCGGGCGACAGCGGCGTGCGGTGGTGAACAGAGGAGGGGGAAGGGGTGGGGAGTGGGCTGGGCCGGCTCTGTAGACTAGAGCCCAGCCGCAGTGGGCCTTTTTCCTTTTCTCATTTTCTTTTTCTGTTTTTCTTTTTCTTTACTGTTTTGCCTTTTAATTTTGTCCCAAAAGACTTTTGTAAAATATGAGGCATAGCCCAACAATATCAGTGCATTATATGCTACTGTTATAAAAAGGTTTGGTGTCCATAACTTTTTATTCGGATTTTATTTAATTTGAAAAGGATTTAATAGTGTTGTTTTGCTGCTGTTCCTTGATGTTTTAGTCCTTTTCCAACTCCATTAAATGTTGCAATCATTTTTATAAATGCTTTGGGAATATTTGCAACATGAGGCACATTTTTGTTTTCAGGTTTAGACAACTTTAAATTTTCACTTTAGTTTTAATTTGAAATTTTAGTTAGGAGCTGAATGCAAATGATGATTAGGCACTGTTGATCATGATGACATGGCATTATCAAAAGGGTGATTACTGTAGTTAACCACTGGGGGTGTTACATTGCCTCTGTAAAATAAATCAAGGCGGGAAGATACAGCGTATGTCGTTTCGCACACATAGGTGACAAGGTCCCTCTCGGAACCATGAGCCTTTTTGAGAGAAGCTCCGGTTTGTAAGAAGTTTGTACCGAAACTTGTCCCAAATTGGACTAATTTTTTACCACAACATGTTGGTTCTATGTCATAACACCATGCCAAGTTTCATCATTTTGAGGCGAGTTTTGGATTTACAGTAATTTTAAAACCAGGTTTCTCAATGTTTACTGTCGAGTCGGCACCGCCCTGGATAGGCTTTTTCCTCGTGGGTCCCAAATGACAAATCCAAATCTGTCACTACCATGCAACTTTTCTTATTAAGAATTACAGCCCATTTGGTGTCCTAGCTGAAAATAAGTTTGTGGGTGCTGGTGGGCGCTAAGAACTTGCGGGTTCTGTAATGTGATGTTCTTTCCCTATATGTTGTGAATGCTTATAATATTTATGTCTTAATTAAAGAAATGGCAAGCCATTGGCCCAGTATGGAAGAAAATATGGGTCAAAACCGAGTTGAAAAGGGAAACAATATCTAACTCCAGCTTACAAACAGTACAAAAGCACGAGGATTAATTGCTCATCAGGTTTAGACAAAATCCAGATTGAACAGGGCAATGACATCTAACTCAACCAAAGTTTTCGGCAGTCACAATCAAATGGATCGGTCTGATCCATAAAATCAAGATCCGTGGACAGAAATTCTACTGGTACATGATGACAAGCTGTTGTAAATAGAAGCCGAGCACGATCAGAAGCCCTTAGGTCCACCTGAAACTTCTTTTTATGTTGTTCAACACTTGCAGCCGTAAGAAATTTCTTTTCAAAAAACTTAATCCTCACGGACAATAGTGCCCTCGCATTCAACATGAAGAATGTGACAAAGCTAGTGTTTGCATTGTTGGATGCATATCCTTCAAGTGTTACTGTCTTCAAACGAATGTCATGAGATCTGAGAAAATCTCGGTGCTTCTTGAACCATCGATTGGTTATACCTTTTTCTCCATGTGTTAGTGCCTAAATAGAGATGAAGATTGAAAACAGTTAATGTCTAAAAAAGATTATGTTGAAAGAGTGATAGCTGAACGATTAATTATAGTACATTATATATGGGCTTTCAATGTGCGTGAAATCATCACCTTTATATACAAATTCTCCAGACATGGAAAGCATTGCAGCAAGCCAACAATCGTGTTCAGATCAAAACACCACATACTGATATGTAAGGTCTTGACAGAATCCACCACCACTGATAGGATGGACAAGCTTTTCATTGAGCATAGAACATAATATTAGTACCAAAAGTGTACTCCAAGATGATACTTAACTTATGCGCACAAATGAAAAAGGCAGATTACAAAAGTTTACGTGAATAATATACAGTACCTCAATAGGTGTGGGGACAAACACCATCTTGAACCATCTAAAAGGATCACGAATTGCACCCAAGGTCTCCAGTTTAGGCGCAGAGACTATAGTTATTTGCGAAGGTACTATACCAGAATCAAGGAGCAACCTTTGAAGTGAAGGGGCATCTTCGATGATGAGATCATGTCCATAAAAACAAATTCCCAAGCTTACAAGGTGGGGCGACTTTATTTTGAGACAACGGATATGAATTTCCATTGGAAAAACAAGCAGCAAGCGCTCCAGGGCAGGGCAGCTGGAGTGGATGGTGCTGTGCAGTGCGGCCTCTGACAGATCAACCACCATAAGCGCAAGTTTTTTTAGCAGTGGGAGTCAAAGCATTTGTACCAGATTGTCTGCTAGATGGCACTGGGCAAAGGTGGCGGTGTGGAGATAGGAGGAAAACCACGTGATGGACATCGGTGGTGAGGGCACAGATACATCGGTTCATGGTATGTTACATACATAGTCATGGTAGAACTCAAGCTGCTGGAGTTTATCGAATTGACAGGATGTCAGCCAGGCGGCCACCATGTAGGGTATGTCCAGTAGGTAGCATGCCGGGATGCAGATGTGTTGAACGAAGCCCTGGTGGGAGGAGATGATGGCTCCAGGGAGTTTAGAATCATCATGGAGAGATAGGTGACGACAGTCGAGATTAAGAGGCGCGGTGCGCCACAGAGTGCGCCACCGAGATGCGAGGACTTGTGTGTGGCAGCCATCCTTGGTGGGGAGAAGGGAGATGATCTCCCCAAGGATGCCGTCCGGGAGATCGCTGATGCGGTCCGCCGGAGATTCTACTGGTTCCTCAGGTCAAGGGGCGCTTCTGGCCGCACAGCCGGGTCCAAGATCTACATCCGGCGGCGGCGCTGGCCGGAGCCTCATCTGTGTACATACCAATCTGAAAGAAAAAAATGGCATAACATGTAGGACATTCGAAACAATTCTCAAGATCAGGAAGAAAAAAGGCACAAACATATATATGTAGGACATTCAAAATCAATTCTCAAGATCTGGCCACGAATTATTAGCACGCAAGCTAACCCTAGTCGGATTATTAGCAAAAATCATATTTACAGAACAAACAATTAATCACTAACTCTATACGGATAACATTGGGTATATAGATGGGTATATAGATGACTAACCGGTTTTCCGTCGGAGTCGCAGTCGTTGCCGGAGTTGTTGTTGACCTCCGGCTCCGGCTGGGGGGCACGACGGCGCCGACAAAGTCAAGGTCGTGCTGCTGCCCGTGCGAGACCTCGTCGGCCGCGACGGAAACCTCTGTGCCCAGCTTCACGCGTTGCGCGGGTGCTTCACCAGCCCCGGCGTCGCCACTCCCTTCGATGGTGCGCTTCAGCGGCATCGTCATACACTCCAGAGTCCAGACATTGGTGACCACTGTGGACCGGGGGTGCGGCCGCCTATTATGGCCGGCGGCTCGGGCGCGCAATTAATACGGACCAGTGGGAGCGAGGCAGGCTGCGGTCAAAAGCTGTCTCGCCTTCCGGTGAGCCTGCGCGGCGGACTTCTGCCATTCCTACCATCATTTCACACAGCTACTCGCACGCCTCCCCGTCAATACGTGTAGGGTAACGCAGTAGAAAACCAAAAAAATTCGACCTACGCACCAGCCTAGGACCACTATGGAGACTGCATACAAGGTTTGATCATTTTCGTTACCGACTCATAGCGCAGCGGAAGTAGAGTCGATGATGATCGGCGGTGAATATCCCCGCAGCTAGGATTTACAACCTCCCAACAGCGAGGATGTATACCCTCATCCGCCACTCGGACAGCCCTCCGGGAGGCGGTCGGACAGTCCCCCGGACGGTGTCGCGGACAGCCCTTCTGGATGACTCACAGAACTCGGACCGTCACTTGTACAGCCCTTCGGGAGGCACTCTCGAACAGCCCCCTCGGGCACTAAGATCAAAACTATGACCTCTCTACAGAGTTGCACACATACGATGTCATCTATCCGGCAGGGCTTCGCCGTCCAGAACTAGTTCCCACCGGAACCCAGACAGCCTTTCGGCTCTACGAAACTATTTCGCGGGGAGGGAGAGAGAAGCCAGATCATTGCATGGCATGTGTATGTGAGAAGGAGTGTGGAGGGCTGCCCCTCCACCTCTATTTATAGGAAATCCCAAGGGGTAGGGTGGTTTTACAATAAAACCCAAAAGTACATGAATGAAGTCCTTCCACCAAGGGCATAAAGGTGAAACCAAGGAACAAGAGGGGCTCCATGGTGGAGCCCCAAGTGTGGCCGGCCACACCTCTTGGGGGGGCCCATGAGGGCCTCCCAATCCATGCATGTCATCCCTAGATCTTTTGGGATAAAGCCCAAACAAGTGGCTTTCCAAAAAGTAACCCAAAAAGCACTTTCACTATTCACGATGACATTTTTCAGTGTCCATTCGAACTGAAAATATTTATGTGGGCTTAGAACATTTCCAGTACCCACTAAAATAATTTTCAATGTGTTCTGGAACAATTCTAGATTAGTGATTTTCATCTGCGAAAAGCATCTGAAGTGGTTCCGGCAGCTCCGGAACATTTCCGGTTTTTCTTCCAGAAAATTCCCAAAAGTTTCCAGAATGATTCTGGCACCCTCCAAGAATTATCGGGCATGTGCTAAAACTAATTTGACTTTATGGTATCCTCTGAAACAACTTTTCAGTTTCACCGGAACTCATCCGGTGACCTCTCTCTGCGGAACTTTTCCGCTGTCCGAAACTTTTTCGGTGTCCGAAACTTTTTCGGTGATTTTCTCTCAGACTCCCTGTCTAGTATTCAGCAGATAGATGACCCTTAAGCGTGTGACCCTATAGGTTCGGTGAAGTATATACATGACACGGAACCCCTTCCGATCAATGATCAACATCGGAGCCGTGGACACCCATATTGATCCCTATACCCACACGAATGAATATTCGAGTGAACCTCCAGTTGCCATGTGCTATTCCTGTTGCTTCGCGATATGTTACAAATACCCGAGGTGAGACATGTTGGCATTCCCGTGGATCAACAACTTGTCCACTATGCTAGTTACCTCGTTATCGGTATTGTTCTCTTTTCTCGTTACCGTGTTCCGGCATCCCCGTGATCAAATCACAAAGTGTCTGGCCAGACGATGATGGATACCGTAACACCGAGAGGGCCCAGAGATATCTCTCCATCGTCGGAGGAGCAAATCCCAATCTCGAGCTATCAAGTCACTTGACATACTTTTCCATGAACCCGTAAGCCGCCGTAATAGCCACCCATTTACGGATGACGTTTAACAAACCCCAAAGTTCAGGAAGCAAGCATGAAGAAACTCGATACTCTCATGGTCTAAGGAATCATGCAAACGTTAACCATCTCTGTATTATTAACCATTAATTTGTGACGAATGTAACTCATAGCATAACATCAATCGGGTCGATTCAACACAAATGTTCTTCTAACATTGTGCCCTCAAAGTTGCTGGCATAGACATGCCCATGATCAGGAAAACAGAACCATCATGCAACACTTGAGCCAGTCATAGAGGCTTGACTAGGAATACATTTTATCGTTTATTATCCCACATGTGCATATGAGTCTTCCTCCAAGCCTCGTTTTATTGCAGACCCGAGAACCATAGCAGTTATAGCATGGAACATAAACCTAATTATGAACAGGGACATAATTAATAACATTTATTATTGCCTCTAGGGCATATCTCCTATAGACTCCCACTTGCACTAGAGTCAATAATCTAGTTAATGCTAATGCACTTTTCACCTGTGGCACACCGGTGTAAATATGCTTCGCTTGTGGTATAGCCTGATGTCCAACGGATCTGACGACTTCATCTCCGTGTGTATCTTTGCATATCCTCGTGTTTTCACGCTTTCACAAAATACATATTTTGTGTGGACTTGGCTTTGTATGTATTTGAATCACAGGTCGAACCTGGATTCCTCAGACTGAGTTATGGAGCAACTACCTGCAGTAGTGTCCCATTAACAAAATCCATCCTGGAACCATACTAAGTTCATGAATGAACTATATGATTCAACATCTTCTTTGTCGCTTTTAAAAGCGGCAACATACTTCGCCTCTGTTATAGAATTCGCCACAGTAACTTGTTTGGAACAATTTCCAACTACCGTGCCACCATATTGTGTGTTACACAAAAACCCTTAATTTAAATCGAAAACCGCTTGGAGCATGGATGAAGACTGTATCGATGTAACCTTTTACAATGAACTCTTCATGATCTCCGCTTGCGAGAAAACATGTCATCAGTGCTACTATAGTACTCAATGACCCTTTTTCACTGTTGTCCCATGATCAGTACTTTTGATCACTTTGGTATCTATACTCACAACAACTTTGGAGTATTGGACATATCTGGTTGTTTTACATACCATGGAATACATAATTAATCCAAACACAAGAGTGTGTGTGGAATTTCCATCATGTATTTTGCTCATCAGTGTTTTGGGACACCGAGTCTTGCAAAAAACTCTTTCCATGTGACTTCGGCAAGAATCACTCCTTGGTGTTTTAATGGTAAAGGTTTTAGCATCTTGTCAATATGTATTCATTTCTTAGCCCCATTAGGTAAATCTATCTCCATAGATCATGCCTAATATTGAGGCTATTTAGCCTAAGCACTTCATCGAAAAACCTTTTTCAAATGAAGTCCTAATTCGTGTCAAGAAATTTATTTCCAATTAACAATGTGTCAAGCACACAAGGTGTTTAGAAATATTATTCTGCTCCCACTTACTTTCTTGAATCACAAGCATCTTCGTTACCCATTGATGAAGTCAAACCCCTTTGACCATTTCATCAAAACACGAAGATTCCAACTCCATTTTGCTCTCTTCTGTCCATCGCTAGAACTCTGAAGTTTGCACCCTTACTAGCATCCTCTGGATTGACAAAATACCTTGGACTGTAACACATGCAAGTCCTTGGTTTCATTTCCATCAGATGGAAAACCTATTGTCATCCATGTTTGATATCTCATGATTGAAATATGTATTAATTGCTAGTTCAACCCAAACTGACTTTAAGCATCACTACGATGAAACAACCTCATCGTAGTCAACTCCTTGAACTTGTTATTTCAACAAGTCGAGCTTTATGGATAAAACATTTTTATCCGTATCGGTTTTAAGCTCCATAAATATTAGTTAGACTCTAAGTCTTCCGAAAGGTGTATCAAGGTTTTAATCTTGAATCACTTATACAAAACTATCTCAGATTGTATTGGCATTTAGCTAATTCCGGAGTCAGGGCCCATCAACGCTTCCTTGTGTATCGTAGGTATTCTGTTGTCTAACAACAATATCTCATTGCGCACCTGATAGGTTTGCACGAGCCTTGCCTACGTGGTTCAGCTGCAAGTTCAACCGAAGTCCATACATTTTATTGTAGAGACTTCCGTATCAGTCGCAGTAGGAAACTCTGGAATTACTTCCAAGGTCTCTTTCCTTTGATCTGATGACGAAGATACTGTTTATCTCATCGAGTTGCACTATTCTCCCACTCACCTTTTTGAAAGAACCATTTTCTTCAAAAAGCATACCGTCCTTTGTGGCAAACCTATTTGCCTCGGTATAGTGAGGGAGGAATACCCAACATTTTGGGATAACCTACAAAATAGCACTTGTCTGATTTGGAATAGGTCTGTAACCTTTTACACAAGCCCCATATTCCAAATGTTAAGAAAAGATATAACATGGTTTGGGCATACCATACCATGGTGTCATTTCAACAGACCCGATGGAGCTCTTTTCAGTGTAAAAGCCACAGTCTCTAAAGCATCACTTTAAAAGGGATAATGGCAAATTTATTTATGTCATCTTTGATCTTACCATGTCATAAATGGTTCGATTACATCTTCACCGACTTTCCACTTGCAGTGGTGTTCCGGGAGGTGTAAGTTACGAAACCCCTTTCACAACTCATCAAACATTCGCTAAACTTGTAATTTAAAAATTCCTTTCTGCAATCGAATTGTAGAAACATAATTTTCTTGTTACAATAACTTCTACTTCATATTTGAAAACCTTTCGAATGATTTCAAAAGATCCAGACTTATGTCTCATCAAGTAAATATCCATATATCTACTTGAGTCATTTATGAAGATATATAAATCCACTACTTGCAACAACATTTATTGAACTACACACATCAAAATGTATGATCACCAATAAGTTTGTTGGTCGTTCCTTATGGCCTGTGAACGGTATTTTAGTCACTTCACTTTTCGGAGGAAAGTTGCAAGTGTCAGATGATTCAAAATCAAACGACTTCAAAATCCATCATAATGGATTTTTCCATGCGGGTTCCTCCAATGTGACCAAATGCAGTGCCACACATGTGTGGTATTCTTTTAGTCTTGCGACATTTAGTGTCAGTGTCATGGATGTATCATATTACTATCAATATTCATAACATACATCCCATCTTGGATGGAAGTATGGCCCTTCATGTTATTCATAATACTGAACAACAATTGTTGTTTTTATGAACAACTCTTTTGCAACAAACATTGTGCAATGGGCTAGAGTGTATGAAACTCTAAAATGAATTATGAAAGTAAACACAGAGGTAATATATTATTATCAACATTCATAACATACATCTCATTCATAATGAAAGTATGGCCCTTATGTTATTCATAACACCGAACATCAAAAGTTCTCTTATGAACAACCTTCTGGCAAGATACCTTATGCAAAGGGCTAGAGTGTGAAACTCTAAAATGAATTATGAAAGTTAATACATAGGGAATACACCGATGGAATGTATAGTAACTATTACTATGTTCCCAGCGTGTATGAAAACCTCATTCCTGGCTAGTCTTTCAGGCCATAGTAGTTCTTACATCGAGTTGCAACAGAAAGCAATCGAGCGGGTATCTTTGTGATTAACTCACAATACCGAAGTATTAGTGATTAACATGTTTAACCATAATTCCCAAGAACTATATCTTTGACCAGCCTTCCATACATCAAAAACTTGTATGACATTCATACATGAGCTGGATATTCCAGTCTTCTTTCCTTTTGCCATTATACTTCTAACAGTTTAACTTTTAGTATTTCTCCTACTCTCAGAAGAAGCACTCAACTTAATAGTGGCGTTAGCCCCGGACTTCCTAGGTGTGTAAGTCACACTAACACCCTTCGGACACTTCCTTTCTCTTTAAGTTGTTGTTTTATTCACCTTTCATCATATGACAGGCGTTCTTCTGGATCCCTCTCTTATCAGTCTAATGCATAGTAAACTCTTTTACTAATAGTTTGCAAACAAACATTGCTTTGGATATCTCATATCTTTTAGCCTTTGTGTGTCTCTGAAAATGATTTTCAGATTCCATGAATATCACATAACTATCCAAACTTTCGAAGTTCGGGTCTCATGGAAGCAAACATATTGCACTTGACTGAAACGAAATTCTAGCTTTTGGATCGAAGGACGAGAGTCACATGATCCATAGCATTAGAGGGAGAATACCAAAAGTATGCGATAGGACAAAGTCCTTCTCGGCACTCTTGAGGACAATCCTCACATTACGTTACCAACCGTAAAGTTTTAACCAGATATTTAACAGCTATTCAATTTTAACAGGGAAGGTGGAAACGCGAGCCATTATTCTACAACTATTATGCAAAACACACTTAGACAGTGTCCATAATTAATTGCACTGAGAATTAAACAAGTTAATTCTACAGTGCGCTCCCACTTAAATCAATATCTCTCATAATTGATTTTGAGTGATACAAGATCCAGACTTCAATTCATCGCCATAGAATCATCATCTCATGACGGGAATTTTAATCGGTAGACCAACTTGCCAATCACATCTCTATGTGACTCTTGTTCATCTTTCGATGCATGTGTTCCGAGCTCAGGACGATCCTGCCATGAACATCAAGACAACCAAGTGATCTTGCTGCGAGGTCTGACCTCACCCGCCTCACACATCCCTAATCGTTCGTACCCATGCAACCATGGCGCACCCCGAAAAGTTAGGTGCCGTGACGGTGCTACACTTGGGAGAACACTAACTACTTGATATTTTTGTGAGAGATCACCCTAATAAAAAGCGACTACTGCGCAATCAAGAAGGGTGCATCATAAGGGATAAACATCTCAGGCAATTCATAATAGCATGATATGGTATAGCCCTTTCTGATGGAGAAGTCTTGTATTTCTTCGTCTTCGGCATTCGCGTCAGTGTTCACCTTCGCGAAGATTGCCACCACCTTGTCGATGCACCAGATAATATTGCTATCTCTATAGCAGATAAAATAAATGCAATACTTAAGGTTGACACGCAGGTCATTAAAGTGCAATCATATGGCTCCACCCATCATGTCGAATCATGACACGCAGGTCATGTTAATTAATTTACATCATATAGTCATCTCATACATAATCAAATTATTATGAGCACTACTATACCACATCATATGCACATGCAAACCCTCCTGCAAAACCAAGTTAGACGCCTCTAATCGGTTCATGCAAAAACTTGTTTTACGTGGCTTCTAAGGTTTCGAAACAAACCGAAGCTACCAACGTCCATCATCAAGTATGATAATTCAAGTGCTAGATTAACTTCGCGGGGTGTATGAGACACGAGATAATAAAATCTCGAGCCCCATACTAAACTTCGTCATACGCATGACCCCCGTGCAGATCATATCTGCATTGCCCTTTCGTTTGCGAAATTTCATCTTTCTTTTTAACTACGATGGAATTCAATGAACTGTTAGCACTTCGTTGATCAATCAGGATCGCGGATTGCCAGAACATTGAAACTCCACCATGCTGTTATCACTATCAGAAATATGCAAATTCCAGGGAAGCAACAAGAATATCGGGTAACAGATTTCATCTGCTACCCGCACAAATAATTTTCAGTAATAGAACTCATCTACTACCTAATTATATTATGCAACACCCATACATCTCATGTATTCTAGATCGCAACCTACATCTACGCATAACACGGCTCATGATGCCACTGTAGGGTAACGCAGCAGAAAACAAAAAAAAATTGACCTACGCACCAGCCCAGGACCACTATGGAGACTGCATACAAGGTTTGATCATTTTCGTTACCGACTCGTAGCGCAGCGGAAGTAGAGTCGATGATGATCGGCGGTGCAGATCCCCGCAGCTAGGATTTACAACCTCCCAACCGCGAGGATGTATACCCTCATCCGCCACTCGGACAGCCCTCCGGGAGGCGGTCGGACAGTCCCCCGGACGGTGTCGCGGACAGCCCTTCGGGAGGACTCACAGAACTCGGACCGTCACTTGTACAGCCCTTCGGGAGGCACTCTCGAACAGCACCCTCGGGCAATAAGATCGAAACTATGACCTCTCTACAGAGTTGCACGCATACGGTGTCATCTATCCGGCAGGGCTTCGCCGTCCAGAACTAGTTCCCACCGGAACCCAGACAGCCTTTCGGCTCTACGAAACTATTTCGCGGGGAGGGAGAGAGAAGCCAGATCATTGCATGGCATGTGCATGTGAGAAGGAGTGAGTGTGGAGGGCTGCCCCTCCACCTCTATTTATAGGAAATCCCAAGGGGTAGGGTGGTTTTACAATAAAACCCAAAAGTACATGAATGAAGTCCTTCCACCAAGGGCATAAAGGTGAAACCAAGGAACAAGAGGGGCTCCATGGTGGAGCCCCAAGTGTGGCTGGCCACACCTCTTGGGGGCCCCCCATGAGGGCCTCCCAATCCATGCATGTCATCCCTAGATCTTTTGGGATAAAGCCCAAACAAGTGGCTTTCCAAAAAGTAACCCAAAAAGCACTTTCACTATTCACGATGACATTTTTCAGCGTCCGTTCGAACTGAAAATATTTATGTGGGCTTAGAACATTTCCAGTACCCACTAAAATAATTTTCAACGTGTTCTGGAACAATTCCAGATTAGTGATTTTCATCTGCGAAAAGCATCTGAAGTGGTTGCGGCAGCTCCGGAACATTTCTGGTTTTTCTTCCAGAAAATTCCCAAAAGTTTCCAGAATGATTCTGGCACCCTCCAAGAATTATTGGGCATGTTCTAAAACCAATTTGACTTTATGGTATCCTCTAAAACAACTTTTCAGTTTCACCGGAACTCATCCGGTGACCTCTCTCTGCGGAACTTTTCCGCTGTCCGAAACTTTTTCGGTGATTTTCTCTCAGACTCCCTGTCTAGTATTCAGCAGATAGATGACCCTTAAGCATGTGACCCTATAGGTTCGGTGAAGTATAGACATGACACGGAACCCCTTCCGATCAATGATCAACATCGGAGCCGTGGACACCCATATTGACCCCTATACCCACACGAATGAATATTCGAGTGAACCTCCAGTTGCCATGTGCTATTCCTGTTGCTTCGCGATATGTTACAAATACCTGAGGTGAGACATGTTGGCATTCCCGTGGATCAACAACTTGTCCACTATGCTAGTTACCTCGTTATCGGTATTGTTCTCTTTTCTCGTTACCGTGTTCCGGCATCCCCGTGATCAAATCACAAAGTGTCTGGCCAGACGATGATGGATACCGTAACACCGAGAGGGCCCAGAGATATCTCTCCATCGTCGGAGGAGCAAATCCCAATCTCGAGCTATCAAGTTACTTGACATACTTTTCCATGAACCCGTAAGCCGCCGTAATAGCCACCCATTTACGGATGACGTTTAACAAACCCCAAAGTTCATGAAGCAAGCATGAAGAAACTCGATACTCTCATGGTCTAAGGAATCATGCAAACGTTAACCATCTCTGTGTTATTAACCATTAATTTGTGACGAATGTAACTCATAGCATAACATCAATCGGGTCGATTCAACACAAATGTTCTTCTAACATTGTGCCCTCAAAGTTGCTGGCATAGACATGCCCATGATCAGGAAAACAGAACCATCATGCAACACTTGAGCCAGTCATAGAGGCTTGACTAGGAATACATTTTATCGTTTATTATCCCACACGTGCATATGAGTCTTCCTCCAAGCCTCGTTTTATTGCAGACCGGAGAACCATAGCAGTTATAGCATGGAGCATAAACCTAATTATGAACAGGGAGATAATTAATAACATTTATTATTGCCACTAGGGCATATCTCCTACAAAACGCACACCTGAATGCACGCCTCCCGGTATGCCTGTGCGGCGGACTGCTCGCATGCGTCCCGTCAACTCACGCCTGCTCGCACGACACAAGGGGCATGTGGCAGCACGTATATTTTTTGGTTTATTTTCTGCCTCTTTACTGCTTAACTGAACCGTTTGCGTTGAAGAGATGCATAAATCCTGCGTTGAACAGCTCGCATGCTTCCCGGTGAACCTGCGCACCGGACGAGTTTTGGATTTACTAGAATTTAAAAACCAGGTATCTCAACATTTTGCCGGCAATCAACAGTGCCCTGGTGTTTGAAATTCATTCCCATTTCTTGCATGGGACCTAAGCATGCACCCAAGGACACATATTTGATTTTTTAACCAATTTATATGCACTGGAGCATGTGCATGTATTCCAAATTTGAATTATGCACATAAAATGCCTAGAAAACCCAGTTAATGTATCAAAATGTCCAAACGAGCCCCGAAAAATTCCAAAATTTAACACGGCACTCCTGTTGTTCTATGTTGACACTAGAAATGTTTTGAAAGCAATAAGAGGCAACGGATATCGTTTCGTCCCCAAAGGTGGCACGTTCCCTACCGAAACCACCAGGCTTGTTGTGAGAAGCTCTGGTTTGTGAGAAGCATATACCCAAACCTACCCCAAATGAGACAAAAATTTTACCAGGGCATGTTGATGCCGCTCCATGATACCATGCCAAGTTTCATGAATTTCAAACGAGTTTTGGATTTACTAGAATTTAAAAACCAGGTATCTCAACGTTTTACCGGTAATCAATAGTGCCCTGGTGTTTGAAATTCATTCCCATTTCTTGCATGGGACCTAAGCATGCACCCAAGGACACATATTTGATTTTTCAACCAATTTATATGCACTGGAGCATGTGCATGTATTTCAAATTTGAATTATGCACATAAAATGCCTAGAAAACCCAGTTAATGTATAAAAATGTCCAAACGAGCCCCAAAAAATTCCAAAACTTAACACAGCACACTTGTTGTTCTATGTTGACACTAGAAGTTTTTTGAAAGCAATAAGAGGCAACAGATATCGTTTCGTCCCCAAAGGTGGCATGTTCCCTACCGAAACCACCAGGCTTGTTGTGAGAAGCTCTGGTTTGTTAGAAGCTTATACCCAAACCTGCCCCAAATGGGACAAATATTTTACCATGGCATGTTGATGCTGCTCCATGATACCATGCCAAGTTTCATGAATTTCAGACGAGTTTTGGATTTACTAGAATTTAAAAACCAGGTATCTCAACGTTTTTCTGGCAATCAACAATGCCCTGGTATTTGAAATTCATTCCCATTTCTTGCATGGGACCTAAGCATGCACCCAAGGACACATATTTGATTTTTTAACCAATTTATATGCACTGGAGCATGTGCATGTATTTCAAATTTGAATTATGCACATAAAATGCCTAGAAACCCCAGTTAATGTATAAAAATGTCCAAACAAGCCCCGAAAAATTCCAAAACTTAACACAGCACTCCTGTTGTTCTATGCTGACACTAGAATTTTTTTGAAAGCAATAAGAGGCAACGGATATCGTTTCGTCCCCAAAGGTGGCACGTTCCCTACCGAAACCACCAGGTTTGTTGTGAGAAGCTCTGGTTTGTGAGAAGCTTATACCCAAACCTGCCCCAAATGGGACAAAAAATTTACCACGGCATGTTGATGCCGCTCCATGATACCTTGCCAAGTTTCATGAATTTTAGACGAGTTTTGGATTTACTAGAATTTAAAAACCAGGTATCTCAATGTTTTACCGGCAATCAACAGTGCCCTGGTGTTTGAAATTCTTTCCCATTTCTTGCATGGGACCTAAGCATGCACCCAAGGACACATATTTGACTTTTTAACCAATTTATATGCACTGGAGCATGTGCATGTATTTCAAATTTGAATTATGCACATAAAATGCCTAGAAAACCCAGTTAATGTATAAAAATGTCCAAACGAACCCCAAAAAATTCCAAAATTAAACACAACACTCTTGTTGTTCTATGTTGACACTAGAAATTTTTTGAAAGCATTAAGAGGCAACGGATATTGTTTCGTCTCCAAAGGTGGAACCTTCCCTACCGAAACCATCACGCTTGTTGTGAGAAGCTCTGGTTTGTGAGAAGCTTATACCCAAACCTGCCCCAAATGGGGCAAAAAAATTACCACGGCATGTTGATGCTGCTCCATGATAGCATGCCAGGTTTCATGAATTTCAGACGAGTTTTGGATTTACTAGAATTTAAAAACAAAGTATCTCAATGTTTGCGGCCGAGTGACGGAGCCCTGGTGTTTGAAATTCATTCCCATTTCTTGCATGGGACCTAAGCATGCACCGAAGGACACATATTTGATTTTTCAACCAATTTATATGCACTGAAGCATGTGCATGTAGTTCAAATTTGAATTATGCACATAAAATGCCTAGAAAACCAAGTTAATGTATAAAAATGTCCAAACAAACCCCGAAAAATTCCAAAATTAAACACAACACTCCTGTTGTTCTATGTTGACACTAGAAAATTTTTGAAAGCAATAAGAGGCAACGGATATCGTTTCGTCCCCAAAGGTGGCACGTTCCCTACCGAAACCATCACGCTTGTTGTGAGAAGCTCTGGTTTGTGAGAAGTTGATACCCAAACCTGCCCCAAATGGGACAATTTTTTTAATACGGCGTGTGGATGCCGCTCCATGATAGCATGCCAGGTTTCATGAATTTTAGACGAGTTTTGGATTTACTAGAATTTAAAAACCAAGTATCTCAATGTTTGCGGCCGAGTGACGGTGCCCTGGTGTTTGAAATTCATTCCCATTTCTTGCATGGGACCTAAGCATGCAACCAAGGACACATATTTGATTTTTCAACCAGTTTATATGCACTGGAGCATGTGCATGTAGTTCAAATTTGAATTATGCACATAAAATGCCTGGAAAACCCAGTTAATGTATAAAAACATCCAAACGAACACTGAATAATTCCAATTTTTTGAGGACACACCTATAGTTGCATGTTCACTGCAGATAAAAGTTCTAGCAATTCAAACACCATCCTTTGCAGCTGTGACCCCATTATGTAATTCAAATCAAGACAAAAAATCAAGTAGATCGCACACAGTTTATTATCACCAACCGTGTGAGATGCAGCACAAAATATCTTGGAGCACCGTCGGTGTATAGTACGCCTATGGCTTACGCGAGAAGGTGCATCGGCTATAGTCCACAGTATTACTGCCTCGTAATCTTGAAAATATCTACCGCCTAGAAGGTTTTAATGTTTGATAGCACACGATTAGTATGTGCGAACCGTGTGCGATGTCTGATACTCTTGCTCTGCTTCAGTCCCTTGATTCAAATTTTCAGTAGCCCCGGCATTTTACTCCCGCCTCTGCATCCCTCGCAATCTCAAAAATATCTGCTCGCCCTGGATCCAAATTTACAGTAGCCCCGCCTTGTTACTCCCGCCTAGTAAAAATTTTAGTTGCCGCAGTATTTCCTCAAACACAACCTTGCCCCCCCTCCACACACACCACACACTCCCAAAAAACCTTCGCTCACATAGACACACACCATCCCCGAAAGCATTGGTAGGTCGCCGCCATCGCCGGTGCCTCCATCCTCAACCTCTGCCTGTGTGTCAGGGAGCTCGAGGGGCCAATGGCCAAAAAGAGGTTTATCACGGCCTTTTCGCCCGACGCCGGCGAGGTGGCCGCCGAGGTGTCCCCGTCGTCCTCCGCGGGCTCGATTCGCCGTCGCCGGTCCCCCGATCCGCCCGCCGCCACGCCCCTACGCTGGTTCGAGGACTTCCCCGTCCTCCCGTGGACCCGGCAGCCGACGAGGTCCTACCTCGGGGTCCGGCAGCAGCGGTGGGGGACGTGGGTCACCAAGATTACAGATCGGGAGACCCACACCCGCCGGTGGCTCGGTAGCTTCCACACGGCCGAGCTCGCGGCCATGGAGTACGACCGCTGGCAGGTCCGCTACCATGGCGCGGCGGCTAGGTTCAATTTCCCCTTCGGCACATGTCCGGTCGACCTCATTCCGCCGAAGCCAGGCGTGGTGAGCTCGGCTATGGCATGGGAGGACCGCGAGGCGTGGGAGCGCCTCGAGGCCGAGGCCGCCGACGAGGCCTACATGCAAGATCTCCGCCGGCAGCACCCGGAGCTTGTGGAGGCGGAGTGGGCGATCTTTGCCGGCGCGGAGGCGGCGAGGTTATCACGCTCTCCTTTGATGACGAGGTCGAAGGCGGCGAGGACGGCAGCGCGGAGGGCGGCGAGGTTATCGCGCTCTCCTCCGATGATGAGGTCGAAGGCGGCGGCGACGGCAGCATGGAAGGCGTCAAGGTGGGCCCCGAGGACGAGGAGATCGACGTCGACGAGTGGAGGAGTGCCTTCCCCAACGACCTCGACGACGGCACCGGCCCGGACCCGGCTCGCGGCACATCGTACATGATGAGGAAGGATTGGCTCGACCTCTACTTTGACCGAAAGTAGTTTAGCTTAGTTTAAATTTATGTTTTATGTTCAGTTATGCAAAACTATCTATGTTTATGTTTGAATGCATGCTACTTTCGGTTGAACCTGCTTTGAACTTGATCAAATTGAAGTTTACAACCTTAAGTTTAGGGGATCGACTAGAAAAGGCCAAACATTGCTGGAGTATATATATATATATATATCCACTAAGGGTTTTAGTCCTTTAACTTTTTAAGGATCGGCTAGAGATGGCCTTATGACTTGTTTATTTCAGTTCTTCACAATGTGATGCTCTATATGTGCAACTATTTGCTGTGCAGTTCAATTTCATCAATAACAGTTTCAACAATACCACTATGAATTACGATATTTGGTTGCTGTTAAGGATATTGCAGTTAACATGCCTTTTCATTTTTTAACAATAACTAGTGTACTTTAGACCTGCACAATACAAGTTTGAATGACTATTTGCTTGTTTTTAAATGTTATGCCTGATGCAGTTAACACACCTTTCCACTTCTTGTTTTGCTCAACTAGCGTGCTTAAGCCTGCACACTGAAGCTATCATTTGTAGATTATGTTGTCTACCATGGATATATTTGGTTGATGTTTAGCCTATTGTGCTTAACATGCCTTTATATGTACTCATACAGGACAATATTGAGAACAATGTTGTTTTCCATCGAGGTTAGTTTCATCGCATTGCTTATATGTACTCACTGTTCAGGATATCGGTAGCTGGTACCATATAGCCTGGGGCTGATAAGGGATTAATCGTCGAATCGGACATTTCACTGAATATATCTGTAACCCATTTATCAGTAGGTTAACTAGGGCCATATTTAATATATCTGAGGCTACATAGCAGCATGCATTGTACTGAATGACTAAATATGCAATCCCAGGCTACATAGCAACAAGGAAGAGTGTTACCTTAATGTTTGTCTAGATATACATGTAATAAAATCTTATATAATGGGATGGAGGGAGTGTTGTACTACATCATTTTTCAATTGTTGTTTAGCTTCTAATATTAACTTGGTGCTTTTAGGTACATATATCATTGCCAAAGATCCACACTTCGACCCTTTCTGCGTATGGGGCAATGAGATATTCATGAACCAGCATCAAGTGAGGAAACTGATAAAGATTGTTATTAAAATGGGTCAAAAGATGTGAATCAAACTATTTGTTTACACTTTATGCAAGACAACAGTGAACTGCAGGATTGTAAGTAAGAACCCTGTACCCTTCTTTTTACTGCCCATAATGAGTTGTGTTAGATGACAATGTCTGAATCTTTTTTCTTTTGAAGTGGATCCTGACGCAGTTTACTTAAGATTACCTCTCAAACTACATGATTGGCGGCCGACCATCACAAGGGGTTGGACTAGAGTCCTGCATGCCTTCTGCATCCAGGAGAGCACAATAGGGCCTTTCCGCTTCACCTTGTTCAGCAACCGGAATGTCTGTCGCCTCTTCCTTTACCATCTGTAATAGTACAAGTATAGAACCCTGGTTCATCATTCTTTATTTGGTGCTTATGTAATTCTTAAACATATGTACCTGTGAATTGAATAATGCATTGGTTGTTTGAACCTGATGGATATGAATAAAGCTATAGCCTACTTTCAAGTTTAAATTAGGTACAATTTTAAATGGCAGCAATTAAATTAGGGCGAAATTACGGTGTGCAGGTCATAACGGCGCACACGGTTAATAAAGCACAGCGTGTGCGATATACATCATAATCCGACATGGTTCACGAAGAGGAAACATGTGTAACAATGCACACAGTTGCCATTTGCAAAGCGTGTGTGATGTCAGACACTATCACATACGGTGCGGGAAAACTAAATGTGTGTGATTGTCTACCTATCGTACACGGTTTATAATCATGAACTATTTGTGATGTGCCAGGCATCGTAAAACTCCCGTGCCTGGAATCTGCCTGGAAAACTCCCATGCCTGGAATCTTCCTGGTTTTAGGTAAAACCACAAAACTCCGACTGCGATGGCAATGCGAGCACAAACGAGTAGCAAGGATGAAGCGTTTGGGATATTCGAGATATCGGAAACGGTTATATAGGGACAACTGTATGCATCAAGGCTCCCTATCACCGACGGTTTCTGGGTCGTGTGGGAAGGACCCCCCTATCGCCGTCACTCACTAGGCGACGGTTCCAAATGCTGTCGCGAAAAGGTGTTAAAAACCGTTTGTATAGCACCGACGTGTACCAGTGCTACCCCGCCCATATTATTGATAATACCTTATCAATATTTTGAATTCTATCAATGTTCGGGTATAGGTCCTCCGCGCCCGAATATATATATATATATATATATATATATATATATATATATATATATATATATATATATATATATATATATATATATATATTCTGTTATAGTGGGCAGGACTATTCTGTTACTAGTAACAGAATAATATTCTGTTACTGTCCGGCCCTATATAGGAGCGACGACGATAGAATCTCGCGAACCCAGCCCACTAGCCCGAACCGCTACCGACAGGAAAAACACCCACCACGCTGCACCCACGAATCCCGAACCCACCCACCTCCCTCCCGATCCCCAACTCCTCCTCCAGCGCGCCGCCCCCTACGGCCCTACCTCCCCGCCAGTGCGCCGTCCCTCCCTCCCCCGCCGTGCGCCGCCCCTCCCTCCTCACCGGCGCGACGCCTCCTCCCTCCCCGTCGTGCGCCGCTCCTCCCTGCCCGCCGGCGCGCCGCCTCCTCCCTCCCCCGCTACCGCACTGCCAACCTCCTACTTCCCCCGCCCCACGCACCCCGGATCGCGCCGCCGCCGTACTCCGTTGGGGGCCGCTCACACCGCCGCCTTCCTCCCCTGGCCGCCGATGGCGTCGCCGCCTTCTTTCCCTAGCCGCCACTCGCGCCGCCGCCCTCCCTGCCCCCCAGCTCGTGCCACGGCCGCCCTCCCCCGTGCCGCCGGTCCCCTGCAGTCCGATGACCAAGGTGCTTCAGTCCAAATCCATGTGCGGGGAGCTGCGAGGATGAATTACTTTTTGGTAAGCACCCATCTCAGACGTTCATGCGTTTGTTTCATCCAAGCTCATCTGTAGAATGTGTGCCTACAGGCCCAACTCTGATGCATTGTCGATGGGATTACGGTGCAGCCATACAAGCCATTTTTCAACGCAACAAGAAGATGTACAAAAACTTGTACTGATGTACCTTGTCCTGAAGCTCCTATACCCACTTATTTGCCCGGATGTATGAATCTGACTGTAAGAATAAGGTGTGTCCCTCTACATATTCAAGAGGAAAAAACGATTACCGAACATGCTTGTGTTTATGAAATTTAATTTTGCTATATGTTCACAAAACAGTTCAGTATCTGTTAGAAACATAATTAGGTTTATATATTAAATGGTAGTTCAGTACACATAAATTTGGTTGCGGTTTCAGAGAAAGAAATTCACATATGTTCAAAATGAGAGACAGTAAAGTTCGGAAATAAATAATTGAACAGGAAATGAACTAGTGTGATTCAAATTCGGGTGACCAAATAATTCGGAGAGTTAAATAAAATAGAAATGTTCCCGTTGAGCGCTGATGGTAGTCCTCTCCGTGCATCAACGACACTCTCTCACAGCAAATCTCTCTCTCACTTTGCTTCGGCTATTAAAATGCGTACATGTGTTCTACTAATTAAGTAGTTGGGAAGATGTGAAAAGAACATGCTCTTTAGGTGTTCAGTACAATTTACTATTTTTGTTCAGTTCAAAAAATCTTATTTTAGCCATGTAATATACATAGTTAGCAAAGATGACTATATTTGTTATAGCAAAAGCAGTACAAACTTTTTAAAAGTTTCTTTTTGAACTTCTCCCAATTATGATGCACAGAATAAAGCAGTATGAGATCTTTGGTTTACTTACAGGTAGGTCATCAGTTCAAACCTAACACAGAAACTCCTCGCTCGACTTTCGAACTCTTGTTTTCTCAAGACTAGTACTGCTAACTGTTCTTTCACTAGGTATTCTTTCTCTCAGTTCATAGAGAAACATGGGAATAGTTCAATGTGGAGAAATAGTTCGGTTTTATATATCATAAGAAGAAAAAGAACATGTTTCCTATAGGAGAAAATCAAAAATATTATTAGCAACTCACTATGTATTCTACCATCAGTTCTGTGTGTGTTAGTGAGAGGGTTCGGTGTCTCATTGTTTTCACTTGCCCAGAAAAAAAATATTTTGTTGCAGATTAGGAACATTGTATTTGCAGTTTTTTTTTAAATAAAGAACTAATATGTTCATATAAGTTCAAAAGATAAAGCGTCAAAAGTTCAGTCGAAAGCTCTCACCACTTTCCTTTCTATTTCTTAATTATTGTGGGACATTTCAAGCACTGAGCAAAAGGGATTAGTATAAATTGCAGAAGTAGTTGTAGGATGCTCAAGTTCTTTTGACTTTCTTTTCTCTCATTCTTCATGTACTGACGAGTTGTTTCATTTTTTCTGGTTTCAAAAGTAGAAGAGGAAGATGTAGGGGTGGACTACTCAGGGCCTTTGCTGCTGGAGTCGCGGCGTGTTGACAAGCTCCTGCAGAGCTACGGATCCAGCGAGCCGCCCGTGTCGATGAATTGCATGCTAATTAATTCCCTTGAAACCGCCATTGGTAACCCCATTCTTCTTTCTCGACAGGAAACAAGAGGGAGCAGTAGCACTGAGACAGAGGGAGATGCACACATGCCATGATCAACACATGCTAGACCCCGTGCAGAATGCTCAATTTTTTTCCCTTGACTCTTGCGGCAATTGAACTGTTTGCTGCGGAACACCTACGTTTCAAACGAAATGGTTACCATGCATCCAGGCTTATGTATATCAAGATTGTATAGAGCTGCAGATCACAAGAACGCATGCACTACAGTGTCCACTTCTTGTCACTTCCCATCTCCTGTATTATTCTATTTGTAGCTTAGTCGGTTGTGCCCTGCTAATGCCCTTTTATTTATTGATGAAACAATAGAAAAATGCCCTGCTGGTGCCTAGGAATTGAGCAAATGATGCGCTGGTTTGTGCCTGGGGATAAAGTAGATGCAGCAGTCCAACATGTATTCTATCATCGGTTCATAGAAAAGAATAGGGATTTGCATTATAGCTACGGACTAATGGTGTCCTCATCCTACTGGGTGCTGAGTCACGTTGTTTAAATTCAATCAGTTCAATTAGATAAGCCATTCAAGTTCGGAGCTAACGATAATCATTAGTTTGGACGAGAAACTAAATTTGTAACTAATACACAAAAAGGTTGACTTCTATAAGTCCACGTTTTAAACCCGAGACGGTACAAAAAATCTGGTCATATAAGTCCACTGTTTCATTTCATGAGATCGAAAAACAAAAAAAATGATGTTTTTGGCATAGTCAAAACTGCTCCTAAACCGCAATGAATTTAGAAAAATGTTCAACATGAAAAAGTTTGTTCTATTCACCATCTTTCCAATGGTATATTACATGCTCTGTTTTTTGAAATGGTTCAAAATTTCAAGGTACATAGGGGCAGTAATTTTGCAAACAAATTTGGTAGCAGTAAAGTCGGAGGAAAAAAGCAACTTAAAATGAAAAACACAACGAGTTCACAATTAAAAAAGTTGTAAGTTCAACAAGACGTCCTAGATAAAGTTTGGGAAAAAAACTCAAACAAGAAGAAAACCCATGAAAATTCTAATGGTAAAAGTTCAAGTCGTAAAATGAGAGAAGTCCAGAACATCATTGCAAAAAAAATGTTGAGTTAGAAAAAAAACAGACAAAATATTTTCTTTTTACCAAAATGTCATTCAGTTCAACGATATGAACATGCAAGTTCGGGGACGATGATACTATAAACTATTGAAAAATACCTCAGTACAAACACACAAAAAGGTCAGTACGAGTACTCTGTTTTTCGACCGGAAAAACAACACGATGGGTCTTACCGTATTCAAAATTACTCTTCAACGGTTGTGAATTTGAGAAAATATTCAACATGACTAAGTTTCGCATTTTTGATATCTTTCCAACGTTATATTATTTGCCCCATTTCGATAAACTTTAAAAAAAATCGCGTTTGAAATCAAATTTGACCATATTTGAATTCGAGTTTAAACCGTAAGGAATTAGAAAAACATTTCTCTACGAAAAAGATATCACGACAATGCGGACATCAGTTCAAGTACTCTTTTTTCAGAACCATTCAAAATTACTCTATAAAAAATAGCTCAGTACAAATACACACATACATCAGTACGAGTACTCTGTTTTTCGGACAGGAAAACAGCAGGATCCATCTTGCCGTATTCAAAATTACTCTTAAACGGTTGTGAATTTAAGAAAACGTTCAACATGACCAAGTTTCGCATTTTCGATATCTTTCCAACGGTATATTATTTGCCTCATTTCGATAAACTTTTAAAAAAATTGCATTTAAAATCAAATTTGACCGTATTCGAATTCGTTTTTAAACCGTAAGGAATTAGAAAAACATTTCAATACGAAAAAGTTGCGCATTTTCCATAGCTTTTCAACGCCGTATCATTTGCGTCAATCCGACAAACCGTTTGCAAAAAAAAAACCACGAAAATACGTTTCACCCAGAATTTCACCGTTTTTCAATTTACTTTTAAATTGTATAGAATTTGAAAAAACAATAGATATATGGAAGATGCAGATTTTTACCAGCTTTCCAACGCCATCTTATTTGCTCAATTCCAACAAACCGTTCAAAAATTGAGTCCAAAATACGTTTCACATTTTTGGTTTTGAAAAAAAATGGTTTTTTCAAAACTGCTCTTAAATCATGATGATTTTGCAAAAATGTTCAATATACTTGAAATATAGTTGTCAAGAGCTTTCCAACGATATATTACACGCCCCGTTCCGACAAAACATTTGCAAAAAAAATTTGAACTAAAGAAGACGATTTGTTAAACATAAATGAAAGCATCAGTTCAACCGCTCGAATACATCAGTACAACCGCCTGAAACCGTCAGTTCAAGTAGGGTAACAGAATAATATTCTGTTACGCGAAACAGAATAGCCCATATATATATAGGGATTGACTATTTGTCACCCTGGGTGTGGAATAGTTATTCTTCACCCACCTCTATTTTAACATCTATGCATCGTAATTTTACGTTTCGTAAATTTTGTCTTATTTTAGACATAAAAAGAGAATGTAAGAAAACCTATAATCGTCATATTTTTTTAATGTTATGTAAAATTACAAATGTAAAAACATAGTGTAAAATGTACATAAAATACAATTTTTGACCTTTTTTGTTTTTGTTATGCCAAATTTTATGCAGTAAATCAATATGAATGTAACTATTTGTATTTCAAATGTAATTTATTTATGAAATGATCGTAAGATTACCTCGGGTGAAGAATAACTTATTCTGCACCCTGTGTGATGAATAGTAACACTATATATATAGGGTGGGTCTATTCTAATAACACCCTTAAGACCTTATTCTGATAACAAAAAAGCTTATTCTGCTAACACCCTGACTCCACACCCACCCGACCCGAACACACAAAGGAAAAAAAGGCAGGCGAACCCCAGCCGAAACCCACCCTGGCTCCTCGTACCCATCGACCCCCGCTCCTCCCACCTTCGTCTCCCCTATCTTCTTCCCCCCGCACCATCTTCCCATCTTCTTCCCTCCTCCCGCCCCGGCCACCACCCACCGGCGCCAGCCGCCACCCTTCCAATCTTCTTCGCACCGCCCGGCCCGGCCACCACCCACCACCCACCGCCGCCCGCCCCCAGCCACCCCATCCTAGAAACCACTTCGCCCCCACTCTCCACCCCCGCGACCCAGCTTCCTCCCGGTGCTACTCAACCCTCCCCTCCTACCTTCCACCTCCGCCATTGCCCCGGCCACGTGTCGCACCTGCCGCACCCCGGCCGCGCGCCGCCCCCACACCTTCTCCCTTGCCGCTCCTCCACAGATCTGACTGCTCCCACCATGAGCCGCCGGTGCCCCGTCCCGCCACGATCCGCCGGAGCCACGTCCCGTCCTGCCGGTGCCGCCCACCCCACCAGCGGATCCGGCTGAATCCCCACCACCAACCATGCAACCTCAGTCACCGTAGAGGAGCAGCGCCACCACCGTGGCCGTTGCCATGTGCTGGGATGCCGAGGCCGGTGCGGCCATGGCCCGGAGCTTACCTTTTCTCCTGCCGGCTGCCGCTCAGCCCAGCTACCAACGGATCCCGTGGGATCCCCACCTCCAGCCATGCCGCCTCCCATTGCAGTCCAGGCGTCCCAGCTTGCAGTGCGCCAGGGCACGCGATGCGGTTTGGTGCGCGTGGCCGTGCGACTGGTAGTGGACACAGCCGAGCAACCTTCTCCTCCGCCCCTTCCCCAGCCGACATCCATGGTGCTGCGTGTGACGTCATGACGGTGAGTTCATTCTCTGGCAGGATGGTGTGCAGTTCCAGCGGCGTGGCCATGTAGTACGTGGGCGTGGGTTTGCAGTGTGGTGCCCGTGTGCGTGCAGTCCACGATGATGGCCATAGGACACTGGCACATTTTTATTTCTGTGTTTGTATTTCTCCATATAGTTCGATAGTGTACTTGCCCTTGTCTCTCGTCTCTGCATCTGCGTGCAGTCCGCCGGCCGCTCGTGAGGTGCCGGTCGGTCGAGCAGAGCTGCTCAAGGCTTCGTGTCTTCTTCAACTTGGAGAAGCAAGGGACAGTGGTCTCGAAGTGGCCGAGGGCAAGAACCCGAGAACTCAGGTGAGTGATCTTTTTCTTGTTTGCCTTTGAACATATCCCTTGCTTCTCATAACAGTTTAACACTTGGAAATGGCTCAGCTTTGATTGAAGAAAAATTGTTGCAGTTTAGGTTTACTCAAGAAGACAAGATGATATTTATCCTCTGTGGTATACATCTGTTACTCTTTATTTTGAATAAACAAATTGCAAGCTCAGCACAAACTAGGATTCGCTAACATGGCCAGTTTTGGTTCAGCTTTGTTTTCGTTTCAGTTACAACGAAAATCGCTAGCCTGTTAAACAATTATTTGAATACTTAATTCTGCAAAGTTGAGCTACTAGTAAATGTTATGTACAAAGTGGTTCAGGCATTTGTGATGTGAAAAAATGAGATATATGTCTGTTAGTTGATGACATTGACACTCTTTTAGTATATGTCTGTACAAAGTAGTACTAATTGATGGCTTTTGGTTATCTGGAGATTAAGAAGTTCTAAAGATGGATTTGAACATGCAGCTCGCTAGCTCATTGCACGCGGTTCCTTTGGCGCGGGCAAGCAGTACACGACCACGCCCGGTGCTCATGTCTCCGGTAGTTAACAGGCGTATTCGGCGACGACGGCAGCAAAAGATTGGTCTCCGGTAAGCTCCTTGGACATCTCCTCTATTTCGTTCCTTCCCTGAATTACTATCTTCAGTTTGGTCAGATTTCATGCTAACATACTGTGTTCACGCCATCATCCAAAAAAATTATGCCTATGTTTTCTACAGCTAGACTAGAAATAATGGAACCGATTGCATCTTGTTGCCGGAAAGAGGTAATAATACAAGTTCTTCAGACTAGGTAGTGTTGTCACCTGAGAAGGGGATGGGAGTTCAGAATAAATACTTTTTTGTGGGAGGAGTTCAGACTAAAAATGAACATGATGTGTAGTTGCTCAGTTTCAAATATTGATTTAGTTACAACCACATCAACGAATAAATTCTCACAAAAAGATGTCGAACCCAAGCCTATATAATGGTCACGTGCATGCACTGTTATGCTGCTAGTCAATTGGACTTCTGGGGCCATGGGATGGGCACCTGAATGTGTCGGCTAACTTGGTTGTGGCCAAACCACACTCTTTTTGTTTAGACTAAGCACACTCTTCTTCGAAAATACTGTATTCTCAGCCTCTTGTCTAGAGATGCCCCCACAGTAAGCCGGACATGATTATATTTTACAGTTATTTTGTTTGTGTGAATCACATTTTGTTCTCTGCGTTGGAGGTTCTCGGTAGCACTCATCTTTGCGTGCCCTCATCTTTGCTGTTTATTTTCTCTCTTTTTTGAAGATTGTAGTTTGCTTCATTCTGTCATATTTGTTGTCTTGCAGTCCAGATTGGGGCAGAAAAAGGTTTGCCTCACAATACTGTGTGATTCATTCCTTGTCGGACGGGATGCAGTCTGGCTGCTGTGTGCCTGCGGTTCCCAGGCGCGGGACACGGCGATGCAGTACAGCTGCTGCTGGCATGCGGTTGTCATGTACGAGGCACGATGATGCAGTCCGGCTGCTGCGGGCGTGCGGTTCCCAGGCACGGGGCACAACGATGCAGTTCAGCTGCTGTCGGCGTGCGGTTTTGCCCGTGTGCACCGAAGCCCCGCCGGGAGGACCTGCAGTGCACAACGAGAAGGATGGCGAGCGGCGTTGACCATGCAGTACTTCGATCATGTCTGATGCAGTTCGGCACAGTGTGAGTGCAGCTGGGCATGTAATTTCTATAGGGGTTGCATTTTTCTTCTTCCGATTTTGCCGTGCCATGCAATGTGTGGTTGCTGGATGTACTTCTTTTTGAAGTTCTATTGTTTGTGTCTAAAGGTTCGTTACCTAGGCAAGAGCGGTTTACTTCCTCATCATGTGGTTCACTACTCGTCAGATTTTGGATTTTGGATATGCAGTTAACAGTTGTGGTTCATTAGATTTTTTTAAGCTCACTGAATTTTGTACTGTAGCTCACTGTGGAATAAAAAGAATGGGCCAAGTTTCTTGGCGTGGCATCGGTCGTGGGAAAAAATGTTGAATGCAGTCCACTCGCACCTTTCACGCAGACTACTGAATACAAAAATTTAGGAAAAAAGTGCAAATTTGATGCAGCTCACTAAAAATGACCATGTAGTCCAGATGCGTTTACAGAAAAGGTTAAAAACAAATAGAAGTTAGTAAACAAAAGGATAAAAACAAATAGAAGTTAGTAAACGGCAATTTCTTATCTGAAAAAATTTACGTCTCACAAGAAGAATCATGCAGTTTGTTTGCCCGTCTGATGCAGTGCGGTTTTCAGTTTTAAGTAGTGCGTTCTTCTGTCTGATGAAGTGCACACGACGATTTTGGTGTCGCGAAAAACAGAGTGTCCGCATTTCGGTAATTTCAAAATTGCTCTTAAACCGTAAGGAATCAGAGAGAGCGTTCTACATGAAAAAATTGCGTCTCGACGATATCTTTCTAACGGTGTATCGTTTGGATAACGAGTGGTTTGAAAAAAAATACGAAAAAATGGCCGTTGTCACTCGTTGTTCGCCGCACGATTTTCAAAATTAATTTAAAACCATAAGGAATCTCAAAAACATTTGTACATATGAAAGTTGCGCCTCATCCGTAGCTTTCCAACGGCGTATCACACGCCTCGTTTCAACAATCGGTTAAAAAACTGGAGCGGAAACAGTACCAAAAAATTAAAAAAAAATTAAAAAACTCAATTCCGCAATTTAGTAAATTTGAAACTGCTCTTAAACCGTAACGAATTAGAGAAAATAATAGATATGAAAAAGATGCGCCTCGACGATATCTTTCCAATGGTGTATCATTTGCTTCATTCCGACGTGCGGTTTAGAAAAAAAAACAAAAAAAGCTCGCTGCCACTCGTCGTGCGCCGCATCATTTTCGAAACTGCTCTTAAACCATGAAGAATCTCCAAAAGTGTTCAACATGGCGAAGTTGCGCCTAATCCATAGCTTTTCAACAGTATAGTACACGCCTCATTCCGATAAACGATTAAAAAAGTAGAGCAAAAAAGGTACCAAAAAAACACTGTGTGCAGTTTTTTCTGACACGAAGTTCACTATTCTCGGTATTGCAGTACCTTTGCTACTGAAAGTGCAGTGCCCTCGCGTTGAGCATGTAGTGCGGAAGTGTTATCAGAATAGTTATTCTGCTAATATTAGCAGAATAGACAGGCTATATATATATATATAATGGACAGCACTATTCTAATCCCAGGATTAGAATAACTATTTGGATCACGGCAGCCCCTATAAGGGCCCCACAGAACCCACCCGAACTGCCGGCCCGCCCTGACAGGATCCCACCTGGTCCCGATCTCGATTCAGCCGCCCCAACCCCCCTCCTCACCGCTCCTCCCCTTGATCACCGGCCTCCCCCCGTGATTCGCCGCCGAACTCCGCCGGATCCAGCGCCTTCCCTCCGTCTCCACCACCTGGCCGACCGGATCCAGCGCCTCCTCTCCGTCTCCACCTCCTGCCCGACTGGATCCAGCTCCGCCCCCTCCGTCGCCACCTCCTGTCCGACCGCCGGCGCGGGTGAGCGAGCGACGGCAGACGCCGACGCGAGGGAGCCCACGTTGCCTGGAGGCGGCAAAGCCGCCGGACTTTCTGCCACTAACAGCCATGGACTTCCGGAAGCCTCCTCCTCCTTCCATCCTCACCGCCCGACGGCTTAGCAGAGCAGATGACGGCCAAGGTGCAAGCTACGACGAACGGTGCGGCCAAGGAAGCATCTCAGCGGCGGAGGCCGCATTGGCGGCGCCTTCAAATCTAGCAACGGTAGATGAACTTCCTCCCTCTTCTTGCCTACTCCTTCAATCTTGCCTTGCCTGACCTTCTTGCTTCGTGTAGATGAACTTCGCGCCCTTTGCAAGACATGGATTGCCATGGAATTCCTCTCCTAGCTCTCCGATGAATTGCTCTCAAGGTGGCCTATCTACTGCTGGAAAAAGGTTGGCCGAACTTCTAGCCAAGTTATGGTTGAACTTCTTGATGTCTGTTATTTTCTTTCAGCCATGTGAAGTTCTGGTAGTGTGTGAGCCTCAGTCTAGGCTACAAGCATTAAAAAATCTTCCTGCATTCATATGTAAAAAACCATGTGAAGTTCAACTAGTAAGTCTGCTAGAGTTCAGGTTGGTATGTATCTGGTTGTGTGCAAAAATTAAAAGGAAAATAAAACATACAAATGATCACATGAAGGTCAGGTTGGTATGCACTAGTGGTTCAACCATTCAAACTCATGAAGGTCAGGTTTTTTAACTGTAGACAGTATTTCCCCTTTGCAAACAAGAAGTTCAGTATGTGGAGGGTGCTCAGTTCAGGTACATAAGAAATCAAATAGTGTAGAATAAAGAAATGTGAGGTTCATTCTGTGAAGAGTGCTCAGTTCAGGTACACAAGTATGGGCAGATGCTCACCTCAATTCAGAGTGTGATACCTATCCTAGGGAAATAATATGTACATGAACACCACTTTTATATGAGAAGTTCAGGCTGTGAATAATGCTCAGTTCAGTTACACAGGTATAGGCAGATGTAACTTGTGTGCTAACACATTTTTTTATGGCAGCAAGATGAGAGACGCGGGAAGAAGCTTAGAAGTTCCCAGCAGCAAGTACACAATCCTAAGCATGTACGCGTTGCGCCACCACCTCAATGGGTCACACCTCAAGCGCACCAACAGCATTACCAACCTGCTCCACACCAAAATTGGATGACACCCAAAACACATGCAGACTACCAAGACGCTGGATCACAGCCCTATCCACACCACTTTGCGCCTCCACCTAATTGGGTGACGCCGGAAATCCCCCGCGGATTCTTTGTATCCACCAGCAGACTTCTAAACACACCGATGGAGGAGGGGGTTAGCTCAAGTCCTGCGTGTAACTCTGGAGGTTATCCTGGTGTGGCTCATCAATGCCAAAGGGAAGCAACTAAACCGGGTTCCAGGACAAATCCAACAGGAACACACACATGGAGGAGAGTGCTCTGCACACTACCGCCTTTGGATGCTGCTGCAGCTGCTACAACTCAGAACTGTACGGAACATAAGGTAGATGGATTGCTTCATAGAACAAAAGAGCAAACCAAAACCAGGATCGCAATACCTCCACAACCACCACAAGCAAAAAGGACGCAAACAAGAGAGAGGCCATCTACAGCCCTCCTTCCTCCTCGTGATCCACTCCTGCATCCTGCTATGATAACTCTGCCGCACCCCATCCCAGAGGGCCAGCAGCAGACTCCGATGGAGTTGCGATCATACACGCACGTAAGTGAACAAAATTTAGGTATTTATATATGCATCTTGTATGATCTGCAATTTTTCTGCTCCCTCCAGGATAACAAGTTTATAAACTGGATTTTAACGTGCCGTTTGGATTATTTTTTCTTTTTCTGCAGATGCCGGATCTCCCGGATTATCTAATACCGAGACTAAAGATGCGATTCCAGAATGTAGAGAAAGCAAGGGAATTTTATAACAGATATGCCAGACACGCTGGTTTTGGAATCAAGAAGACGGGAGGGAATGACAATCACAAGTATTTTGTTTGCGCGTTCCAAGGGAAACACACAACTTCTGTTTCAGAGGCTGACAGGAAGCGAAACAAAACATCGCAGAGGACAGGCTGCAATGCAAGAATGAGGGTGAAGGTGCAGGAGGATAACACATGTGTGGTAGTGGACATTGAGTACAATCATAATCACCATCTCATGCAAACTGATGACATGCTGGTATTCTTGCACTCACACAAGAATTATGACCCCACTATTTTGGAGTACGTAAAGCTCCTGCAGTACCATGATGTCAAGCACACAACAATCATGTCCATGCTATCTGAAAATGAAGATGGAAGCTACTTCCTAAGCATGACCGGACGAGACCTACTAAACTAGTAAGTATTCAAAAATGTACATACTGCATGTATATAGCATCCTAAGTCACAACCCTTTGCAAGCAAAAATAACAAATGCATGTTTGCATATAATTTGCAGGAAAGCCATGAATGCAAGGAAAGATGATTTGGATGATGTATTGAAACTTGTATCTTTCTTTAAAGACATGAAGGCAATCAATGATGAGTTTTTCTATGACATACAAGTAGGCAGCGACAAATCAGTTAAAAACATTTTCTGGTCCAATGCAAGCTGTTGAGGAGCGTATCAAGACTTTGGCGATTGCGTAACATTTGACACAACTTACAAGACCAACAGATTTCATATGCCTCTGGGAGTGTTTGTTGGAACAAACCATCATTTGCAGTCAATGATATTTGCTGTTGCCCTGATCAGAGACGAAGATGCAAAGTCATTCAAGTGGCTGTTCGATACATTTGTACGGTGCATGAACAACAAACACCCAACTTGCATTCTAACAGGTAAGTTCAAGAAAAAAACTCTACAAGTTTCATCATCTTTTCAGTCTATGGATCTATATTGGGTACACTGGTTTTATCTAAAAATAATGTAAACCAAGCAGTTCAACCACTGATAGCATAGAAGTCCAACAAAACAGTACAAGAAGCAAAATTATATGCCACATGTTTAGAAAAATATAGTTCTGGATGTGAAGTTCAAATACAGGAGTCATAGAAGTTCAAGGACATTGCTGTAAGAAAAAACATATGAAGCATGTTCAGGAAAAAAAATAGTTATGTATGTGAAGTTCAAGCACTGGTACCACATAAGTTCAACAACACTGCTATAAGAAAAAATTGTGTTACATTATTAGTTAGTAATACTGCTACCTATGAAGTTCAAGTACTTGTACAACATAAGTTCAACAACACTGCTGTAAAGAAAATATATGTGACATTATTAGATAGTCCTACTGCTACCTGTGAAGTTCAAGTACTTGTACAACATAAGTTCACCATCAGTGCAAGAAGCAAGTTTCATTTATTTAATTCATGCAGACCAGTGCCCGTCGATGGCGAAAGCTATACCACAATCATTCCCAAACACCGTCCACAAGCTATGCCATTGGCACATCCTGAAGAAGTTCAAGGAATACCTCGCATTGTTGTACAAAAAGTATAAAACATTCAAAGAGGAGTTCACAGCTATCTTAAACTGGCCGCTAATGCCAACGGAGTTTGAAACTGCCTGGGCTACACTCGTGCAAAAGTACAACCTACAGAATGACCAGATGATGATGCAGTTGTGGAGTGATAGGAAAATGTGGATATCAGCATATTACAAGAACATTTTCTATGCTAGAATGACTTCCACACAATGAAGCGAGAGCATGAATCACGTGCTCAAGAGAGGGTTTGTCAAGGGGACCCATAACCTACACAAGTTTGCTAGGTGGGTAAATGCTTCCATACAAACTCGGATGCAGAAGGAGAACGAGCAAACAATGACCAGCATGGTATTAAGACAAAAAAAATGCCCCCATCATATTGTGACTTCCTTCAACATGTGCACTTTGTATTTAAAAAATGAAACCCATAACTCTGCTTCGACTAATATCTTATTTTTTGACATGTGCAGACCAATCCTGTGACAAAAACAACTTACGGCTACGAGGAAGACATGGCTATCAAGTACACGAGAGCCGTGTACAGCGAGATGAGGACTAGGATGAGAAAAGCCACACAATTTCGCGCAAAGCCTACTGCAGAGCCCACTAAGTACCTTGTGTACTACCACAACAAGGCTGGCCATGATGATGAAGAAAGATTTGCATGGTCAAAGCATGAATTCCAGGTTGTAGCTGACCCAGAGAATGAAATATACGAGTGTGAATGCAAGCTTTGGACACACACAGGTGAGCAAAAAAACAAACTCATTAAATATCATATCAAAATTATGAAACTCATTGCTGGCTCACAAACTATGAATTCTGCATTCATCAAAAAATGCAGGCCTGTTCTGCCTTCACATCATGAACATACTGGACTACCTGAAGCCTGACAAATTTCCAGACAAGTATATCCTCAAACGGTACACAAAGACTGCAAAATCACAAGCAACATTTGATACAAGGGACTAAAACACAAGTGCATCGGATGGCAGCTCAAGACTATCGAAGCAAGACATCTTGCTGCAGCTAAAAATTTGATGGTTAACAAGAAAGCGATGAGATGTGACCAGCAATATGACAGAGCCTTCTATGTTCTCAACAGGCTCATGGAAGAACTTGATGCAATACATTCAGCAAATCGAGCAGATGCTGACGAAAGGATGGCTGAAGAGGATGCTGAAATTGAAGATGACCTTCAATATTATGAAGCTGAAATGCTCCAGACCACTGCTCAAGCCAACCAATGCAAGCAGGGTGTTGACCAATTAATGCAGCAGCGACAGCAAGAGACGATGAAACTGCCACTGTACTCTGAAACAAAGGGTGGGAAGAAACTTTCTGCAGCAAAGAAAAGTGACAAGAGAGCTCAAATAAAGGCACCATCTACAGATAGAGTCGTCGTGCTCGATGAGAACGGAGTAGCACTTGGACACAAGCAATGTAGTGTTTGCAAAAAGGTTGCAGGACACAACAAACTCACCTGTCCAACACTCTTAGAAAGAAACCATGCTGAGGAGGTCAAGCAACCCAAAGTTCAAAAACAACAGCCAAAAGTTATAGAACAAAAGAAGGGACCACACCCACAGAAAGCAAGCAGCAGACTTTGTAGCATATGCAAGGAGTATGAACCACACAATGCAAGAACATGCCCGAAGTGCACAGATGCTGAAAAGACAAGCCAAAAGCCAGAAAAGAAACAGAAAGCAAAACCTAGAGCCAGCAACAAGAAAGTGATGGAAGATGAAGAGGAGGATGAGGAACACGAAGATGAAGGCATCATCGAGGAAGAGGAAGACGAAGACGAAGAGGAAGAGGAAGAGGCACATGTCAAGCAAAAACCACTACAAGCAAAGCCTAGGAGGAGCGCAAGGCTGGTAAAAGTTAGAATAGGTCAATTAAACAAAGCAAACTTATGTCAAGTCAATGTGCAGAATGTTATTCCACTTTTGAAACAGAATTTTAGGAGAAGCTTACTTGAACTTCTATTGTTGAAGTTTCAAAGAAATTATACAGTAGAAGTTCAAGTAATATTACTGCAGAAGTCCTGGTATAGTATGAGAGGAGGTGCTGGTGATGTATTGCATGAAAGAGCAAGCACTAATAAAATGAAAATATACATTGTGAAGTTCAAGTAATATTACTGCAGAAGTTCTGGTATATTATGAGAGGAAGTGCAGTGCTGGTGATGTATTCCATAAAAGTGCAAGCAGGAATAACATGAAAATATACACTATGAAGTTCAAGTAAGCTTACAGTAGAAGTTCTGGTATGCTATGTGAGGAGGTGCTGGTGTTGTATTCCATAAAAGAGCAAGAAGCAATAAAATGAAAAGATATACAGTATGAAATTCAAGTCAGCTTACAGAAGAAGTTCTAGTATATAAATCGATGTAGGAAAAAATATGCTTGACAAATAAGTATTGCCGTATAAACTAAGATTAGTAAGCCTAAGGCAACGCGTTCAGATATGAAGTTCTGTTTGGATACATGGAGAAGTTCACGTAGAATGCCGACAAAAGATAAAGAAATGTAAAGGAGTGTATGAGAATATTTTTACACGAAGTTATAGTTGAAAACCATTCGCAGTTAAAAAATCACAAAAAAAAACACTTATAGATTCTATGCAAAAGGCTACATCTTGGCTGAGTTGAAAAATAACAATACATTACACAACATAGAAAATCCTCTCCATCTGAAACCAGCAGCCCAGCCAGATCTCAAGCAGAAGTTCAAGTCAAAGATCATATGTTGGGCCCAAAAAATTAAACAACACAAAAAAACAAGTAGTTCAACCATAACGCAGACAGAAGTTCAAGTACATATGCTGGGGAAAAAACATGCAACACTGGAATACTGAAAACGATGTAGTACATTGAAATTCACAAGCCAATCATTCTTCATACCAGATACATTTGTCCTCAATAACATAAATAACAGTGCTGCAGCTATAGATACACAAATTACTAAACCATTCTTACAACCAAATCTTTATGAAATCGTTCCAATCATTATCAAACCTAAAATCTTTATGAAATCAAATCTACACTAAAACTAATGCTTCAAATTCACGAGCCCAAGGACTGGATCTCGGCAGGAAGCTCTCCACGCACAATTTCATTCTTCTCGCTAAAGACTAGAGTGTGCATGAACTCGGCCTTCCATTCATCTGCAGCAGCCTGCAAAACAAAAATGAAAGGATGGTTTAGTAAAGGATAACTAAAACCACAGCAGGAGCGTCTCGGCAAAAACACGCAAGAAAATGAAAGGATGATGAGACAAGAACAAGGACAAAACATACTTCCACATCACCAAAATCTTCAACAAGCTCATTTCCATCATATGTAGAGCAGAACTTCATGGCAAAGAAACCACAATCACTATTCACTTGCTTTGGAACATCAATAAAAGTCGGCCTCTTTGCAATATTCACCCAGTTAGGCTGCTTGCTCGCTTTGTACGCAGCCTTGCCGTACACCTCCTCGAGCAACCCAACAAATCTCTTGATCTGCCAGAAATGACAAATAAGATAAAATCAAAATCATGTTAACCAAAATAGTTAAGTTCAGGTACATAAAGCTACACTTGAATAAAATCCATCTAAACGATACCAGAAGCTCAACTGTCAAATGATAGTCAGTTCAAGCAGTATTACCAACACAGAGACAGAAAAATATTTTGTCAACAGAAGGCATAATAAACTTCGTGTCAAAAAGAGAATATGACAGGAGGTTCAGGCTAAGAAACACTCACAATATTTTGGCAGTCTCCGTGGAAACTTGTTCGTGACATTCCCTTATTAGTGTAAGTAAGTGAATCAAGGATGTCAATGCTCCCACGATATCTATTCAGCACATACACACTGTAGTGCGCTATTTTGTCAATTGGCTTGAAAAGTATCAAAAAAACCTGCCAAGAATGAAAGAAATGGTGAACACAAACTATAAAGCATAGGTATTGAACAATCGGGATGAACAAAAACTTCTTGACAAACTCAGCAAAAGGATGTACATAAAATTAAAAAAATCAAGAGTTATGAAAACCTAACCAGCTTTGCGTTAAGAAGGTCTTCTCCCTTGCGAACAAACATTGGGAGGAGTTTAGCCGATTTTTTTGCATCGAATTTGGGAACTGTTGCAGCGAAAAAATCATACTCCAGGCAGTACTTCATTCACAAAAACAGAATTAAAACACCTCCCAAATGCCACTACACCAAAACTAGAGCAAAAAAGGGAGATAGGGTTACAAAGAACTAAAACCTGTATGAAGTAGGGACTCAGTACAACCCTGTCAGCAAAAGAGAAGATCTCAGAGGTCTCCAGCTTATCCTTCCACAAGTTTATGAGATAATCCATTACGTCTCCTTCCATCTGCTGCCCTTCACCGAAAAGAGTATAAAGGACACGTCCTGTGAGGTCAATCACATTCCCAGGGATGGTAAACATGCAGTAGCTTGTGCTGCAGATTTAAAAGGATGGGAAAAAATATTAGAAGCGCAACTCCAAGGCAAGGAGAATGAAATAGAAGTTCAGATACTATAACATTAGAAGTTCACAACAAATAGCATGTCTGGCAGCAACAAAAATAAGAAGAAAATACTCACTCAGAATACTTCTTCAGACCATCTTCACTAAGCACATACTGTTTCAACCTCCGGGCCTCGAATAGATGAGGGTAACTGTATTTATTTAGGGGAGCGACAGCAGAACGCCACTTCATAGGCAATCTTGATGCTCTCTTCGAGGAAGTTATGTTGCTAGACTCAACTGCCGGTTTCCTCCTGGTGATGACAACATTCTTCCCACCTCTCCCAACAACAGTGCCAGCAGCAGATTTACCATTCTTCGGGCAAGCAATCTTCTCAAAATCATCATCCGACGAAATCACCTCTGCTTCGACTGCACCAACCTTCCTGGAGCAAGGGGTATTTGGAGCAGCACAAATAACGACAGCATGCTTCCCCAACTTGGAAGGAATAAGGGTTCGAGAGCTATCATCTTCTCTCAGAGTTGTACTCATCGATTCCTCCCTAGGCTGGTATTCCTGTGACCCGAGGAATGAGTAGTGGTAATCGGTCAAGTCCAACGGCTCCACTGTGAAAGAAAAGGAAAGAAAAAAAGACCATTAAATATAACTGAAGTTCAGGTACAGCACAATGTACAGTCCAACAAATATAGATGACATGGTTACTACTCAAGCTGACCTAAAAAAATGTGTTGCATTTAAAAACTAAATGAAGTTCAGGCACAACCCAAGGCACAGTTCAGGATAAACTGATGAAATGGAAAACATTCAACTACAGCTAACAAAAGCATAAAAAGGTATCATCTCTGAAGTTCAAGTAGAAGAAATGCTCCTGTCCAAGTAAGCAATGAAAGGAAACAAATACTGAAACAAAATACACAAGCAAAATAAAAAGATAAAAATGAAGTTCATGTAGAATAAAATATGCAGTCCAAGTTTCAACACTTACATGTATAGTAGCCAAACAGACCATGGACGTCTGTGTCAAACAAGTTAGAAGATGCAATTGAGTACAACCATGTCTTTCTGATATCCACGATATTTTCATGGGAATAGTTTGCAAGAACACCTTCATGAAACGAATTAACAGTCGTAAGCATGAAGAATCCGCAGTCGATACTGTCATCAAACAAAAAAAGAACAGTGTTAAAACAAAAAGAAAGCCAAAGAATAAAATACGTTGCAGCTTACGTACAACTACAATTAAACAGAAGTGATAGAGAGAAAAGTGGAACTCATACTTGTTAGTCTGCTAGGGGACATCAATCCAATCCAAAGGGAAATGGTCAATAGAAAGAGGATTGAAGGGTGTCTCCCTGTCATTGCTGGCATCATTCCAAAGCTTCTTGATGTTATCAGTCATCCGCCGAAACAGGCGTACCGCACAGTCATCATTTGGTCCATAGTAGGAGTCGAGAAGCTGGAACCTTGAATTTTTCAGGTCAAGAAATATCGAAACCCAATGACCAACACCACCCAAGTGAGAAGGAATTTCAGGTGGGTCAAAAGTGGGGAAAACAACCTGAAGCAGGATAAACACATAAAATCATTAAAAACTGAAAATTAATATCAACGGTACAAGAAAAATAAAACAATATAAACAGAGTGGATCATAGTGGAAACTAAATACAGAGACAAAGAACAAGATATTGCTTACAGAATCATGCGCATCCATGCTATCTGGACCAGTCGCCAAGAAGTACTTCCTCACACGGGAATCAAACTGACCTCTGAAAATCTTGTCCTAAAATAATGCAGACAACAGCAACATATGAAAATACAACGAGACCAACAAGTTTAAACTAATATGGTAAAGAACAAAACACAAAAGAAATTACTATAGGGTTGACTTACACAAACCCAATACGGCAGGATGAGTTTATCTGATCCCTGGTATTTGGCACGTAAACAATACAGTGCAACCTCAGCTATATTAGATCGAAGCATTCCGCGAGGAGAAAAAGATATTGCAACATCTTCAACGGTAGCTTCACACTCATTGTTTTGGAACATAATCTTTGATCTAAATCAAGCAATAGAAAGTAAAAGAAGTTCAGCATCAGGAACTCAAGAAGTTCATCACATATAAAAGCACAGAAGTTCAGTTACATCACAACAGGCAGTACAAAAAGCTAGATGTTCAGCACCAGAGAAGTAAAAGAAGTTCAGCAACAGAGAGTAAAGAAGTTCAGGTATAAAACCACAGGCAGTTCATAAAGGTAGATGGATATAAATACTGACCAGCTGCACTCACCTCTTAGAACGATCATTCTTAAGCCTAGTTACACTGAAATAAAAGTCATCAACCTTCTTTCGGACGACAGAAAGTTCACTATCTGCTCAGCAAAAGGAAAAGAAATTAAGAGCAACATACAAACACATAGATCACGACAGGAGCAACAAACAAACGCAAGCACATCTCAGCTCCTACACCATAAAATATAAAACCACATGATTATCAACATCACAACCCATGCATTACAAACCTTCCCCCACATAGAAACAGGTTCACTTCACTTGATTTACAAACCACACGACAAAGCACAAACCAGAAGTTCAACTTGCACCACACAGACAGTACACAGGGATATCATGGACCAAAACCAACAAACAAAAGGGATGGGGATGGGGAAAGAAGAGAGAAGCATGCTCCTCTCTTTATGGATTCTTGCCTAGACCAGTTGCAGCACTGGAATGATCAATCTCCTCTCCCAAGTTATCGCTTTCAGTGTCTTCATCGACATCTCCAGTAGACATTGCAGTGTCGTCGGCAAGGACACCAGCAGTAGCTGGAGCAGCTGGAGAATCTGAAACAACAAAAACTATTGGTTCTGCTGCAGGAGACTTCTCCGGGCTTGCAGCAACACTACTAGTCTCAAAAGCAGCCTCGATGGGATCTTTCTCCAAAGTGATATCTCCAGCTATCTTGCCCTGCTCAGCATCAGAAACCCCAGTGCCGATGGACGACTAAGGTTCAGTTGGGTCCACCCCATCAGAGCAGCCGGTGCCTGACACGGCCTTTTCTGCAACCTTCTCTGAAGGAACACTAGCATCATCATTCTGCAGCAAAAACAGAAAGTCATTACAAATGGGCACATAGTGATAAAATGCACAACAAGTAGAATAAAAAATGAAACAAAAGGATAAGAAAAATGGTACTTTATGATCACTGCCATGAACCTCATCAACCAATATATCACTTGCGGGAGCAGGTTCATGCACAGGGGCAGTAGCGCTTTCAGGTAAAACATCCTCCTCAACCCTAGCACCATCATCAACATCCTACAAAAAAATCATATAGAACACAAATGTCTAATCAGCAGAAGTTTAGATTACATAATTAAAGAAGGTCAGCTATGACCACTGACACATAGTGGAAGTCCAAATACAGTAAACATAGAAGGTCAGATATCAAACTACTATAATACACAAGGGAACAAAAAGGGCCAGTTATGGTAAGCTTAGAAGTTCAGGTGCTGTAGCCTTTGAAGTTCAGGTGCTGTAAACATAGAAGGTCACCTAGGAAACACTAGTACTAAAAAGAAGAAGTTTAGAACACATGAAATCAATAAGGGTCACCTATGACTAAAAACAGTAATAACTGAAAGCTAACAATGAACATTAATGCAAAGAACTATCAAAAGCCAACATAAACAAACCTCTTCGGTATGCTCCACGTGGCCTCCTTCACGACCCAAACGAACAGAATCTTGCCTCTGAATCTGTCTGACAACAACACTAGCCTCATCTTCAAAAGGCTTGCAACGAGCATCCTGCATTTCCTTGAACAACCCAAAGCTAGTCTGGAGGTGGGAAGTGCTCTGACGAAGCTCATCAAGAAATCTAGCTTCAATTGACAAAACCTCCTTCGAAGACTCAGCATCAAAACCGTGGCCGGGAGGAAGAATCCCATCAACGCGACTAAGATGCTCAACAGTTGTCGGAACACGGGCCATCTCCCCACAAACACCAGAAGACCATCAATCCTAACTAGGGAAAGATTGGCAGCATCAAACAAACCCTCGGAAGACACGCCACCTGCAGCACTCACACGGGTAGAAGAACCTCCTGGATCTACAGGGGGGCACCAGTATTGACATCTCGGGAGAATTCAAATCTTGGGGAAGTTCCACTCCCTAGGCCGGTGGCACGAGGCATAGTAAGAACAGGATGTTCGATACACCTAAAGAACACAACCTCAGCCTATGTCTTCCACTGCATACAAAACAAAAGTCAACGCGTCAGAAAACAAATGAAGGAACATGGAAACAAAAATATAGAAGACAGTATCAAAAGTTCAAGTTAAGCTACACAGGAAAGAATGATGCATAGAAACACTCACAGGCAGTTTCCCAAACACCCAGTTGGTTGGGTCATCATCACCCTTCTTAACAAAGTCAGCCGTAGCAAGCTCAAGAAGCTTGGCCTGATCCATGAAATTGATGCGAGGGGTCCTCAAGTCAGGATTAGGCGTCTTGCCAATGATAAGGCAGTCCAGATACATAAGAAGTGGCGCGATGGCACAGCCTGTGACAGCTTTTCCTCTGCTAGTCCCTTGCTGATACCTAATAACAGCCCTTCAAATATCATCAACAACCAACTGGCAATAGTCCATATTTGCCATATCTTCAAAGACAAGATTCTCAGCCATTGCTGCCTCCCTGGACACTCGTGTAGACGTACCAGGAATAACAACCTTCATGAAAAGAATCAGGTAAAACACCTGCAGAGCCAGATCATCCTTCGTCTCATCCTTCACAAGTTCCCCGAGGATATTCCGCGGATCCTTTGTCTTGATGTCATCACTCTTAGCGTAGCCAAGTTTGGCCTTCAACCTCATAACAGCATTATCAAACCCATCCTCTGAGGGCCTAGGAGGGGTACGATCACCTTGAGGGAATCCAAAAAGATGGTGAACAGCATCACTTGTGATACGCAAAACCTTGTTCGCCTCAGCCATGTCCAGAATCATAGTTGAAGGGTCAATCCTCGTGTAGATGTGGCCCATCAAAGGACGAGAAATGTTGGAATCAACCTTCAAGTCAAACACACAACCAAAACCAGCCTTGATAACCCTCGCCTTGTGCCTAAGTTGTAGCAATTTTGCGCACGTCTTGACCTCTTTCAGTGAGCAGCGAACCATCTTGTTAAAACGTTTCACCTCATCTCCTCCTTCATCACCTTCTTCGGCTGCTTTGCCTCCTCTCTTCCTCCTCTCAGGCCGCTCCACAAGCTGATACTGAAAAAAATACAATGACAATGAAAAAAGGCAGAACAATGAGATAGACAAACTACACCAAAATTTCACTAATGTCTCCATAGGCAGTACATTTCAGAAGTCCAACTATGTCTACATAGGCAGTACAACCATGTATGACCAGAAGTTAAGATGCTTTCAAAATGTTAGAAATTTACAGAGCAGAAGTTCAACCATGTACACCAAGGCATTAAAAACATGTATACCAAGAGGTTAAGCTAATTTCTTCATGTATATATCCAGAAGTTCACCTATGTACACAAGGCAGTAATACCATATAAGCCAAGCAGTTCAGCTAATTTATTCATGTATATGAAGCAGAAGGTCAGCTATGTACGCCAAGGCAGTGCAACAAACTCAAATATAGCAAAAAATCTACAAAAGTTCTCAAAAGCAGTAAACATGAGAGATTCATACCTGATCAGCAGCAGCATCATCCTCGTCATCCTCGTCATCAGCATTGAAATCAGCATCATCCTTCTCCTCTAGATTAACACGACAATGCTTCTTGCAACCCTTGTTAACCTTTGCCGGTGCAACCTTGTGCTTAACGCTGCATTTCTTGCCCTTACCAGATGCACCAGCACCAAGCGGAGAAGGTGTAGGCGCCGCAATGGCAAGCACACGAGGACTACGATGTGGCGTACCACCGAGGGCTTGCCCTTCCTCTTCAACAAGTTCTGCAGCCCTTGAAACACGTGGGCTCCTCCGAGGAGTAACTTCACCAACTAAATGCTTCCTCGCAGCGGTCTTCTTGATTTTCTTCTTCATAGAACCATGCCATCAGTGCCACACGACACGTCTTCTTCAGCAACAGAGCAATGCCCAACCGTGAGCTCAGCAACATCAACAGATTCAGGAACAACAGAACCTTTTTGAAGGCGGGCCACCATCTTCTGGTGAAAATCTTCTTGCTTCTTCCTCTTGCGTTGGTCCTCTAGAAGAAGCTGAAGGGGCACATCCTTAGCTTGCGTGACAGGTTCAGTGCCATCAACAGACTGCGACTACGTCTCTGACATCTGAAGAGAGCACAAAGGCCCCGGAACGGAATCACAACCTTCGACTGATGGAGCCCCCTACTCGGCCGGAGCAGTGTTTTCTGACACACCCAACTCAGATAAAACATCGTTGATGGTGTTCACAGCTTCCTCCTCTGTGGATACATCTGCAAGAACACAAAAAACATAGCAAAAAAAGAAAATAGTCAGGAACAAATACTAAAACACACGACAGGAACAAGTTAAAAAAACATGGCTCAAGAATTTAAAATAAAAAGAAAAGGAGTTGCACATACTAGGTGAAGCAAGAGCTGCAGAAGCAAGATCCTCGAGGCTTAAATTTTTCTCAAGGCTCGAAGCAACCTCAACAATCACAGTCAAAGGAATAATAGGTGATTTAGCCGCATCAGTTCTTGGAGCATCAGTATTAACTTTTGAAGCTCCATCTTGATCGCAGGCATTTTTTCCAGAACTATTCAATTCATCACCAACTACAAAAATGCAAGTAAAAAGGCAGCTGAGTTCTAATCCGCAAACCTACACCAAAGGAAGTTCTACTTCTACAGGAATGTCCAATATCCAGAAGTTCAACAATACCTAACAAAGCAGTAAACACAATGTACAATCTACAATTTACATACTAAATATATAACAATCTACACCAGAGGGAGTACTACATACACTACTACAGGATGGTCCAAACGTGACACTATGATCAGAGACCCTTCGACGAAACTATGTGCGATGCCATAATCGCAAACGGTGGTGTAAAAAAACCGTCAAAAAAGGTGCAAAACATTTGTGATGATGGATGTATCAAACACGGTTCTGATTTTAATTGCGTGTGCGATGCAGGGCATATGGTTCAGTTCAATGAACTGTTTGCGATGAGGCGGAACAAAAGAAACGGGCAGCCAAATGAACGCGTGTGCGATATACAGCATATGGTTCACTCGGATGAACTATTTGTGATGAGGAGGAACAAAAGAAACGGGAAGCCAGATGAAGGTGTGTGTGATATACAGCATACGGTTCACTAGGATGAACTGTGTGTGATTAGGCAACACAATGGAAACGGTTCAACTGAACAAGATGTGTGTGATACGCGGCAAACAGGTCCGTAATCAGAAATGTGTGCGAAGACCAATAATAACACAGACAATTGCTGCTAATAAGCCATGTGATTTGCTCTGTCTACAGAAGAATAACATGTATATATATATAACTGAAATAAACATCCAATTACATAAGTGACTATACAGATCATTCGCACACACCTCAATAAACAATTGCATGCATTCTAAAGTAGGAGAAACGATCGTCTAGTCATCTACTTCTTGTGATGCTCCCGCCACTGCTATGTGGCTCGATCCCTTGTCTGGGGCAGGAAGAAGACAGTTCCTCATGTCAATGATCCGCCTGTACATCTCGTAGCTTGTGTACGTGTCCTTGGCCGTGTACTTGACGTGTTCTTCATCCAGTCTCTCATGCCAAACACTGTGCCAGGCGTTCTTGTCCTTCTTGCTCTCTTCCTTCATCTTCGCGTAGTAGGGGTCGATGATGGCCGAGGCGAGGTCAACCAGGGAGTTCACTTTGTTGTTGTTGCTCCCCTAGACCTTGTAGTGGTGCTGGATGTTGACAAGATTCGGGCATTTCAAGCCCGAAACCTTGAGCGCTTTTAGATCGTTGGTGGTGTCCACCGTAGCGAAACTGTAGTCAGAGCTGTTGATACCTGGAGAAACGCTCGCAAGGCCTTGTGGCCAGGTGGTAGTGGTAGACGAGGACGTCATGTCACACGCACAACTAGGCAACGACAACCTTCTGATCGTGCCCGGCATGACCCATGGTGTACTCGAGGTCGAAGCCGACCACTTGGTACTTGTCCTCGGCAAGGAACTGCTCCATAGTTTGGATGGAGCTCTCCGCCGAGACCGGATCGTTCGTGTACACCACCGAGAGAGCCTTCCCCCTCATGTGGGTGTCCACGACGTGTTGCGTGGTGAACTGCCCGCCGTTGTCGTCGTCGGCCGCTGGGAGCGCCATTGGAGCTACGAGGAGCGCCATTGGAACCGCTGGATGTCCTCTCTGTATGTGTCCTCATGGGTGTGCTTATTGTGTCGTGTGAGACGAGAGATGAAGGTAAATGGCCGCAGGAATAAAAGGGGGCCGGGCGGCGTGGATTCTCGGCGCGTCCGCATGGCAATTTTTGCAGCGGGTAACTGCATCGTCGCGCCGCGCCTGGCGCAACCGCATGCACATGAACGTGCGTGATCGTGCGCCGGCCCCAAACACTGGCAGCGCGCATGGAGGGACAAGGGCAGAGCACCCGGAGGGACGCGAGAGCAGAGCGCGCGCGGCGGGACGCGAGCAGAGCGCGTCGCGGCCGCCTCAACCGCAAGCAAGCACATGCATAGAGCCGTTGAACACGCAGTAAATGGTCGTCTACAAGCCGGCCAACAGTTGCGTCGCTGCGTAGAGAGCGGCCGTGTGCTACTACCTCCGTCTTGGTCTATAGCCCCCTCTATATTCTGTGCCATACTTTGCCCTTAAATTTAACCAACAAAATGTTAATGCATGTTATAAAAATTATATAATTGGAAACTATGTTCAAATATGAATCCAACTATATAATCTTTGGCGACATGCATTCCAATTTTATTAGTTAAATCCTACTTATAAACCAGGACGGGGGTATAGTAGGTAATTAAATCGCAAACTTTTTTTTGTATTAACCGTATGTGTACGTGACCTTTCGTCCTCCTCTCGCACGTCTTGTCACCCCGCTGCCGCAGACGGCTTACAGCGCAAGCTTGCGCAGCGCGCGGGGGCGTTCTTTTGGCCAAACGGTGGCGACAATGAATCATCGGTGAGCCCATTCCCGCGCAACCTCGCAGGTTCCTGCGCAAGCTTCCCGCCTGACTCGGTGAAATCCCCCAAAATCCAAATGCTTGCCGGCCTGCTATATAAACCCTCATGGCCGGCCAGTCCTGCATCGCATTTTCCCCTCCCTCCCTGTAGCTTATCTCGTCTGCTTCTCCCACAATCGCCAATGGCACCGGTCCATCATCGTCGCTCAGCCACTCCGCCGTCATCAGAGGATAGCTCCAGCTGGGAGGCTACACTGCGGCGGCGGCGCAGTCCCCGGCGTAGTGTAGTGCGCATGGCGTCCCTGTTGGGTGTGCATGGAACACCCACCACACGCTCTGCCGCCGCTGCCTGTCGGTAGCTGTTGCCGGCCGCCGTTGCCGCCACACCATTGTTGAAAGCTAGGGCCATCGCCCGCTCCGCCGCCGCGGCCCAAAGGCGGGAGGTGGCCGTCGTGGCCGCCACCCCACTGCCGGCCACCGTGGCCATCACCCTCTCCGCCACCGCGGCCCGAAGGCGGGAGGTGGTGGTCGTGGCCGCCACCCCATCGTCGGCCGCCGTGGCCGCCAGCCCACCATCGACCGCCGAGGTCATCACCCGCTCCGCCACCGCCGCCCGAAGGTGGGAGGTGAAGGTGGATGCCCGCATGTGCGTCAGCGACCTTGCACGCTACACCGAGTTCCTGCGGGAGGAGGAGGAGCACCTCGTCGAGCACGCAAAGAGCCTTACCACTGCTGTGGCCGTGGCACACGCTGCCTCAGAGGCGAGGAATCAAGAGATCTACGAGGAGAACCACCGCTTCGAGAGGGGTCGTCTGGAGCGGCAGAGGGCATTCGAGGTGAGCGTCGCTGAAGCTGTAGCAGCGGCAGGCACCGTATTGCGGTTGCCTAGCTCGTCGGTAGGCTCCTCCTCCTCTGCCTCTTACTGAGCACGCTCGGCAGAGGAGAGGCAGCCGGAAGTAGTACAGCGCCCCTCCGTAGTATAGTAGTAGTAGTGTTTAGGGGCTATTTTGTTCAGTTCATCTGACTATAGATGTGGTGGAACTGTACAACGTACTTAAAATTAGGTAGTATATATAGTTGAACTAGCTATTTCAGTAGTGGTTGGCAACAATTGGGGAAAAGTTTGGTCGTTTCAGCTGTCGAGTTAAACTGTTTGTATAAATTAAGAACAACTGCTTAATCTATGAATGAAAGCTATGCTTAATTACTAAATTTTAGTTGCAAAAATTAGATACTGCTAGTGATTTTTAGCTTCATATTTTGACAAATCGCAGTTTTACAAGGTTGACAAATGGCAATGTTACTAGATAAACAAATGTCAATCTTTCCAGTTTGACAAATGGCAACATACCCAAATTGTTTGTAAGTGGTTGCACATGGGTCATCCAAAAGAACCGTTTGCGTTGAAGAGCTGCACAAATCATGCTCTCACTTTGCATACGGGTGTTCTATCTAAAACGTTTGCGATCAAGTGCTGCAAAAATCCTGCTCGGCACATTTTCCCTTGGCTTCCTGGGGAAGCTGTCGGTTTGTATATGGGTGTTCTAACTAAAACATTTGCGATGAGTGTTTTATATTTAAAAACCATTGACATTTTTTTCAAAAGAAAATCGTTTGATAAGTCTGTACATTAAGAGAGAAAAACGCAAGTTCGCTCAAACCATATCTTTCATTCAGTCATACTGTGAATTTATATTCATATGATTGAGATACAGTATTAAACCCAAGAAAAAAACTATTTTTTGCGGCGGCGGAGGCGGCGTGCCGCGCCGTCGTTGTCGTTGTCGTCGTCCAGGACGCCGTTATTGAAGTCTTCAATGCAGCACAGAATGTTCTTCACTTGTAAATCAAACATCATGTCGTCGCGCGATCGACGGGCGGGGGGCGGGAGGACGGCAGCTGGCGGCGCTGAGAGGTAGCGGTTGACGGCGGCATCCCATGCCGCTGAGGGGGGCACGCGCACGGGCACAGGCGCGGCGGGTGCAGCCAAACGCACGGGGACCGGTGCCGTGGTGGGTGGAGGGGTGCGCACGGGCACGGGCGCTGGCATGTACATGAGCTCGCGCGGGTCCACGGAGACCTCGCTAACGCCCGCGGCTTCCAGCTCTGCGATAGTGCTCGGCGACCTGCCCATCAATGCTACGGGGATGGTTGCTGGCGTGGGTGCGGGGATGGGAGCTGGGACGGGAGCGGGGGCAGCAACCGCCGCGGCCAGCTTGTTCTGGGCCATGTCCATGAGGCCCCATTCCTCCTTATTTTCAATCTCCTCCGGCTCAGAGTCGACTTCACCAAACTTGAAGACTAGTGGGAGATGATCCTTTTGCGCCATGGTGTTGGTGGAGGTCTGCGGGAGGGAGGGGAATGGGAGGCGAACAGTAAGGCCACCCGTATTAAGCAGCGGCTCGGGCGCCATTAATGGAGAGGAAGGCGGGCGGCCATGGAAGTCAAAGGGCTCGCTTCCCAGTGAGCCTGCGCAGCGTACAGCTCGCACATTTCCCGGTGAGCCTGCTCATTGGAGGACAGCTTGCACGCCTCCCGGTCAGCCTGCGCACCGGACTGCGCTCGCACGCCTCCCGTTCAGTTAAGGTCAAGCAGCTGTCCGCACGACACCTCCTATAGCCATTAAAACCAAGACACGTGGCGTCACATGAATGGTTAACAGAACGCACATGGTTTGAATTATACAAACGTTTGAGATATTAAACTGGCAGCTATTTTTTTCAAAATGCCTTTGTTGGCTGTTATTCGAGTGTGCCTTCTCTGAAAATGGACACGAAAAATACCACAGCATGTCGGGTGCCATTCCATGATAGCATGCCAGGTTTCATGAATTTCAGACGAGTTTTGGATTTACTAGAATTTAAAAACAAAGTATCTCAACATTTTGCCGGCAAACAACGGTGCCCTGTTGTTTGAAATTCGTTCCCATTTTTTGCATGGGACCTAAGCATGCACCCAAGGACACAGATTTGATTTTTCAACCAATTTATATGCACTGTAGCATGTGCATGTAGTTCAAATTTGAATTATGCATATAAATGCATTGAAAACTCAGTTAATGCATAAAAATGTCCAAACGAACCCCAAAAAATCACAACAATTGACACAACACTCCTGTTGTTCTATGTTGACATGAGAAATTTTTTGAAAGCAATAAGAGGCAATGGATATCGTTTCGTCCCCAAAGGTGGGACGTTCCCTACCGAAACCATCATGCTTGTTGTGAGAAGCTCTGGTTTGTAAGAAGCATATACCCAAACCTGCCCCAAATGGGACAAAAAAATTACCACGGTATGTTGATGCCTCTCCATGATAGCATGCCAAGTTTCATGAATTTCAGACGAGTTTTGGATTTACTAGAATTTAAAAACCAGGTATCTCAATGTTTGCGGCCGAGTGACGGTGGCAGGGTGTTTAACATTCATTCCCATTTCTTGCATGGGACCTAAGCATGCAACCAAGGACACAGATTTGAATTTTCAACCAATTTATATGCATTAGATCATGTGCATGTAGTTCAAATTTGAATTATGCACACGAATGCATTGAAAACTCAATTAATGCATAAAAATGTTCAAATGAACCCCGAAAAATCACAAAAATTGACACAACACTCCTATTGTTCTACGTTGACACGAGAAAATTTTTGAAAGCAATAAGAGGCAATGGATATCATTTCGTCCCCAAAGGTGGGACGTTCCCTACCGAAACCATCATGCTTGTTGTGAGAAGCTCTGGTTTATGAGAAGCATATACCCAAACCTGCCCCAAATGGGACAAAAATTTTACCACGGCATGTTGATGCCGCTCCATGATAGCATGCCAAGTTTCATGAATTTCAGACAAGTTTTGGATTTACTAGAATTTAAAAACAAGGTATCTCAATGTTTGCGGCCAAGTGACGGTGGCAGGGTGTTTGACATTCATTCCCATTTCTTGCATGGGACCTAAGCATGCAACCAAGGACACAGATTTGAATTTTCAACCAATTTATATGCATTAGAGCATGTGCATGTAGTTCAAATTTAATTATGCACATGAATGCATTGAAAACTCAATTAATGCATAAAAATGTCCAAACAAACCCCAAAAAATCACAAAAATTGACACAACACTCCTGTTGTTCTACGTTGACACGAGAAAAAATTTGAAAGCAATAAGAGGCAATGGATATCATTTCGTTCCCAAAGGTGGGACGTTCCCTACCAAAACCATCATGCTTGTTGTGAGAAGCTCTGGTTTGTGAGAAGCATATACCCAAACCTGCCCCAAATGGGACAATAAATTTATCACGGTATGTGGATGCCGCTCCATGATAGCATGCCAAGTTTCATGAATTTCAGATGAGTTTTGGATTTACTGGAATTTAAAAACCAGGTATCTCAATGTTTGCGGCCGAGTGACGGTGGCAGGGTGTTTGACATTCATTCCCATTTCTTGCATGGGACCTAAGCATGCAACCAAGGACACAAATTTGAATTTTCAACCAATTTATATGCATTAGAGCATGTGCATGTAGTTCAAATTTGAATTGTGCACATGAATGCATTGAAAACTCAATTAATGCATAAAAATGTCCAAACGAAGCCCAAAAAAACCCAAAAATTGACACAACACTCCTGTTGCTCTACGTTGACACGAGAAATTTTTTGAAAGCAATAAGAGGCAATGGATATCGTTTCGTCCCCAAAGGTGAAATGTTCCATACTGAAACCATCAGGCTTGTTGTGAGAAGCTATGGTTTGTGAGAAGCATATCCCCAAACCTGCCCCAAATGGGACAAAAAATTTACCACGGCATGCTGATGCCGCTCCATGACAGCATGCCAAGTTTCATGAATTTCAGACGAGTTTTGGATTTACTAGAATTTAAAAACCAGGTATCTCAATGTTTGCGGCCGAGTGACGGTGGCAGGGTGTTTGACATTCATTCCCATTTCTTGCATGGGACCTAAGCATGCAACCAAGGACACATATTTGAATTTTTAACTAATTTATATGCATTAGAGCATGTGCCTGTAGTTCAAATTTGAATTTTGCACATGAATGCATAGAAAACTCAGTTAATGTATAAAAATGTCCAAGCGAACCCCGAAAAATCCCAAAAATTGACCCAACACTCCTGTTGTTCTATGTTGACAGTAGGAAAAAATTTGAAATCGAGAAGAGGCAACGGATATCGTTTCATCCAGAAAGGTGAAACGTTCCCTACCGAAACCATCACACTTGTTGTGAGAAGCTCTGGTTTATGAGAAGCTTACACCCAAACCTGCCCCAAATGGGACAAAAAAATTACCACGTCATGTTGATGCCGCTCCATGATAGCATGCCAAGTTTCATGAATTTCGGACGAATTTTGGATTTACTAGAATTACAAAAGCAAGTACGTCGATGTTTGCCGGAGAGCCACGGTGCCGTGATGTTCGAATTTCATCCCCATTTCTTGCATGGGACATAAGCATAAACCCATGGACACATATATGATTTTACAACTCATGTTGGTGCACCAGAGCATGTGCATGTAGTTTAATTTTGAATTGTGCACCTGGAATGGCTAGAAAACCAATTTAATGTGTAAAATGTTCAAACGAACCCTGAATAATTCCAATTCTTTTACGACACACATATAGTTGCATGTTCACTGCAGATAAAAGGTCTAGCAATTCAAACACCGTCCATTGCCGCTGTGACCCCATTATGTGATTCAAATCAAGATGAAAAATCAAGTAGATCCCACACAGTTTATTATCACCAACCATGTGAGATGCAGCACAAAATATCCTGGAGTACCGTCGGTGTATAGCACGCCTATGGCTTACGCGAGAAGGTGCGTCGCTACAGTACACACCCGGCGTCTCAAGCACACTAGCTCGCTCCCCAAATATCATTTCACTGTTCAATCGTCGCCGGTGAAAGATGGGCACGTGGACCCGTGTCGTGAGGGCAACTTCGGTGTCCCACTCCGGCAAGAGCGCGGCCGCAGCCGCCATGCGCGTGCTAACAAGGTGCATGAGCGCGGCCGCAATCTGCGACCGGGCGGCCAAGGCAGCCCAAACGGCCGCTGTTGCTTCTCAGGTGGCAGCAGCAACATCTGCCTCGGGGATAGCAACTGGCGAGAGTGGCACAGCAGTTGTCCGTTCCACAGCGGCGGCCTTAGCCCTGATGGAGGCCGCATAGGACCATGTCGAGGCCGCCCACGCCCAGCTCGTGGCGGTCACCGCACAAATCGAATGAAGCTTCTCCGACAACGATCGGCAACTCACGGCCGAAGAGTTGGCAATCGCCGAGAGCGTTCGAGCAGCCGTCCGTTCCTCCGCCGCATACCTTGCGACGACGGAGCCCGTCCAAGCCCAGATCGCGGCCGCCCACGCCCAGCTCGTGGTGGTCTTTTCCAAAGAGATGGCGGACGCGGATGGCGAGATGCTTGCCGAGTATGGTGAGATGGATGCCATGGAGCCCCTTCCCCAGGAGACCATCGGGCGCGAGCTGGACATGGAGGCGGCAGCGGAGATCGACGAGCACCAGCCATAGTAGTACTCTTTGTTTTGTTTGATTAAGACCGCCGGTCTTTAATTTGGTAGAGTAATGTTTATGTCAGCTAGCTCTGTTTAATTGCTGAACTTGCTCGATTAAGAAGTGTGGGTGTGCTGTAGTCTCCTTTGTGTACCCAAATTATGCAATGACGTGGATGACCACTATAACCAGGGAAATTCAAACCAAAATTTTTGACGTTCAAACTCATCACACACGGGTTAAGCTATCTGAATCGTTTGTGATGTTCACATATCGTACACAGTTTTGAATAAGGGACCATGTCTGATGACACTTTGCGCGCCAGTTTTTTCGCTGAAGCGATTCCAAATTTTCGGCTTCCGCGGAAATATCCACCTCTCCGCCCCCTCCCCCTTATCAAAAGCCACATTTCCCCTGTTTCCGCCTTCCTTTCTAAGTTGAAACCTTCACTCCTTGCTTGCAGCGCCACCTCCTCACTGGCGACTCTCCTTCACGCTGCTCGGCCTCGTCTATCCAAGCAGGTAATCCACACCCGACCCCCATCCTCCTCCTCCTTCCACATGCCACATGCCCCGACCGCTGGTGCGACACCTTCCACCCAAATCACCGACCCCTCCACCAAATAAGCACCGCCCTAAGCCATGGTGCACACAGTATAGCCAGGATCTCAAGGAGCATTTGGCAGCGGAGAAGCAAATCACGGCCGCACGCGCGGATGAGGTCGCGATGGCTGCCATTCGTGTCGACCCCCAGATCTTGGAGGAGCACCTTGCCATTTGCTAGCTACGCCGGTTAAGCATGCTCGGTTTACCCGTTGCGTGTGCTGCTCCTACCTTTCCTTCACAAATTCTAGTGAATTGTGCTATCTAATTTTACCATGCAATCTGTTGCTCTAGTGTATATGTTCTATATGTCGTGAAGTGTGGTGCTCACTTATTAACTGTTTTGTTAATTAGTTGTCATCTTCAGTTAACTGTTTGGTTCAATTCTGCAAATGTGATGTTCAATTCTTCAGGCTGCAATTTTGTATTGTCTTCCATGTGAGAAATAAATCGAATTTATCTTTACAAAATACATGAGAAACGAATACAATTGCTATATTTCCAAGTGGTCAAGCATGCTTGGTTTGGTTATACATTGTGCAATGTGGTGCTCAGTTAACGTTTGGTTCATTTGTGTTGTGGTGTTTAGTTAACTGTTTGGTTCAATTCTGCAATGCGATGTTCAATAGTTGTGGGTGCATTCTGTTATTGTATACCATGTGAGGAATAAATTGAATTTGGCTGTAGTAAACATGAGAAACAAATACAATTGCTATATTTCCAAGTTGTTAAACATGCTTGGTTTGGTTAACTGTCTGATCTTCTATTAGGAGTATGTTATATTGTGCAATGTGGTGCTCAGTTAATGTTTGGTTCATTTGTTGTGGTGTTTAGTTAACTGCTTGGTTCAATTCTGCAATGCGATGTCCAATTGTCGTGGGTAGAATTTTGTATTGTTGTGCATGTGAGGAATAAATCGAATTTGGCTGCACTTAATACATGAGAAACATATACAAGTGCTATATTTCCTAGTTCTTAATCATGCTTGGTTTGGATAAATGGGTTTTCCATGTGGCTTGAATTAATCTAATGAATCTGGAATGTGCTTATTTTTCATCAACATATTTTACTAATAGCATGCGAACCCTTACTTAACCTAATGACTAACTAATTTATATGTGTTGCAAGGAAACAATGGGAAGCACTGAGGTTTACAATCGAGGTTAGCACGTGCATGGTCTGTTGTCTAATAGCACATTATTGTGCAATTGCAGGAACCATTCTAATATTTAGGTTTTTAACAATTTGTTCTTGCACATGTAGGTCCTGCTGTCAGAGGTTTTGACCCACTGTTCGACCCTTTTTGCATATGGGGAAATGAGTTGTCCATGAATATCAATCAAGTCAAGAAACTCAGAAAGATTGTTAGGATAAATAAATTAGAGACAAAAAACAACAAGATCTTTGTCTGCACAATGAAGAAGACATCAGTTCACTACAAGATGGTACTAACTATTATACCTTGCCTTTTTTTATTCCTTTGCCCCATTTCCAATATAGAGAAGATATTTATGCACATCCTTGTTTTCAGGCCTTTCCAAAGCATTTCACTGATGATTACCTCTCAAACCACCTCTATGGTCAGGAGGCGAGGAAGGTTTTCATACAACACCCACGGTTCAATATTGAAGTGTTCCTGAAGAGGACGAAGGACGGACGGTCAATTATCCACAGGCACTGGCCTAAAGTTGCAAAGACCTTCAACATGAATGAAGGCTCAATATTCTCCTTCCGCTTCAGCAGTTTTTCAGATAAGATGCATCTGTCTATATACCGTCTATGATGCTAATTTCGAAAGGTTCTACATGTTGCATGTGAAACTTGGTGCTGGTGCAGTTGTGTAATGGGGTAGCTGAATACTGAAGCTATATCATATTGTACTCAGATGTATTTCAATTATGAAATCCTGCTACCTTAATATGGAAATGAAATATATTATGTGCTTAATATGAATGTCAATTAGATTAATAAATGGATTATTAATAATAGGGCAATTAGCCTGCTAATGGTGAATTAGCCTGCTAATTGGGTTTTGTTATTGCAAAAGGTTATTCAGAAAATACCATGGGCGATGACCTCAGGCAACGCACACAGTTTCTAGGAATAAACCGTGTTGGATCAATGAACAATCACACACGACCTTCTCTTGAAAACTGTTTGCGTTAGGCCACCTTGCGCCAACGTTTACCACATAAAAACTGTATGTGATGGACAGCCTTTGCCACACAGTTTATTGTACGCACCGTGTGTGATGCATTCAATAACGCAAACGATAAAATTGTTAATATCATGTGCAATGGCAACGCTATCACAAACGATTTAACGGGGAAAATTGTGTGTGATGTACCTGTGAACGGAAATGTTTTCCTTGGAGCGACTGTGTGGGATGTACATACGAACGGAAACGTTTAGCGGGGACTGACTGTGTGGGATGTACTTGCGACCGAAAACAATTTCGCCTGTATAATTGTATTTTTTTAGCTCTACTGTACGTATTTCCGTATTTGAGCGCTCGACGGTCGCACACGAACTCATTTTGCCGAGCGTGTGTGCCAGGAGGGCATATCCCCGACGGTTTCTGGGTCATGTGGGAAGGACCCCCCTATCGCCGTCACTCACTAGGCGACGATTCCAAATGCCGTCGCGGAAAGGGGTTAAAAACCGTTTGTATATCACCGACGCGTACCAGTGATATAAGATGAATGTCCAGAAGTTCAACAATATATAACAAAGCAGTAAAACAAATGCGCAGAACAGAAGTTCAACAAAATTTCATTATAAACAAACAATAATTAAAACCAGAAGTTCAACTATGTGACCCAAGCAAGTAGCACATAAAAAAGATGTAGCATGAGCAGAAATACTATTTCACAGACAAACTAATTATCAATACCATGAAAATGATCACAAAAAAAACAAAGATATACACTATAAATATGAAACATTTGGGAAGTCCAACAACACTTGGTGACATAGTTCACCAGAAATTCATCAAATAAAATTAAGCAACACTCTACTGACTTAAACTAAGGGTAAAATGCATACACATCACCTTTGCTAGAAGTTCACACTTTTTAAAATGGGCAGTCCAACAAGACAACCAAGTGAAGATATGGGCAGACATATATAAGAAAACTTCTATTTAAAATACAAGATGCAACTACATTAAAATACCTGGAGAAGGTTTTGAAGCCATGACAACACAACCCCCTTGATGAATGGTACTCCAAACCCTAGATCAACCTACAAAAAATAGAGGAGAAATTACATATAGTTAGCAAGTACATAATCATACAACAATACAAAAAAGCAACTACATCAAACCCTAGGATGAAACAACTAAAACACATCAACAATTATGAAAGAAGGACAGAAGCACATCTAGGCAAGCACAACAAAAGAAGTACTCATAAACTAACTAGCATGTGACAGACACAATCTAGACTACGAAATCAATAGCACTAATGCATTTAGATACATCAGATCCAACATCAACCGTAACACCACACCCTTCTTACATGCATCTCACTAGTGAAATCACCAAAGGGGAAATTAAATCCACACAAGTCTGAAGGGAGAAATAGCACACACAAGCATCTCACAGATAAATCTGACCACGGGGGAATGGAATCCACCCACCACATGCAAAAAAAACCTACCTAATCTCCAACCCAACCATCAGAAGAAAGAGTAGGAGGCGGATGCGAGAGCACACAGAAGAAACAGAGAGGCCTCAACAGATCTGGCGAACACTAAGAGCAAGGATTGGGGGGAGGCAGCATTTGTACCTCTCCAAACGACCCCAACACACGAATCCGCGGTGGTTCTTCCACCCCCACGACGCCACGCGCACCTTGGAACCACGCAGGCAGTTGCTGCCCTCGCTTCAGAGCAGAACAAAGCGGGCCAAGGGAGGGAGAGCGGGGCGTGGGGCAGAAATAGGAGCGGGGCATGTGCCGGTTACTCCACTCACGAGGACAGGAGACAGTGGCTGAGAAATCGGGGGGAGTTGGAAGCGACGAAGGCAGTGGAGCGACAGAGAGGGGGAAGAGAGCGAGCGACAGGGAGGGGGGATTTCTGACAGGTGGTGGCGAGAGAAATGGACACTTAATGCCTCTCTGTAGTGGGGTGTTGCAGCGCCGGAGTAATTACAGTTTTACCCCCCAACAACTAAAAAAGTAAATGCATCTATTGATAAATGAATGCACCATTTGAATGCAACTATTTTAAAAAGATAAGATCAAATAACAAATATTTGCTGGTATACCTTAAAACCAAAAATTGATGGCAAACAGAAAGGTCAAGTACACTACCAAGGGAAGAAAAATACATACACAAAATAAGCACTTACAAAAATAAGTTCAAAAAATAAAGAACAGAAGTTCAAGTACACTAATTAGAGAAGTAAAGGCATATGAATAAATAAACACTAAGAAACAACAAGAAGAAGTTCAAATTCAAAAACATATGAAGTCCATATCAAACTAAACTACACAACTTAGAAACAATATAGAAGTTCAAAATTAAAATACACACAAAGTACACATGCGGCTCGGCCTCGCGCTACCGCATTGCTGCGCGCTAGGTTTTGACAGGACGCAATGCGGTTATTCTGTTTCCACCCCCACCGCACGCACCCCAGAGCCACACCCCTAAGATAGATAGTGAGGTCACAGATGTGACGGACTCGCCTTCGCATGCGACGACGCGGCGTCGCCTGCTCTGGCTCGTTTGTGTCTCGGCCTTGCAGGGGGAGGGGAGAGGGGTCCTGACCCCCTCCCCCCGGCTCGGCCTCGCGCTACCGCGTTGTTGCGCGCTAGGTTTTGATAGGACGCAATGCGGTTATTCTGTTTCCACCCCCACCGCATGCACCCCAGAGCCACACCCCTAAGATAGATAGTGGGGTCACGGATGTGATGGACTCGCCTCCGCATGCGATGACGCGGCACGCCGCATCGTCGCCTGCTCCGGCTCGTTCCTGTCTCGGCCTCGCAGGGGGAGGGGAGGGGGGGTCCCGACCCCCCTCCCCCCCGGCTCGGCCTCGCGCTACCGCATTGCTGCGCGCTAGGTTTTGACATGACGCAATGCGGTTATTCTGTTTCCACCCCCACTGCATGCACCCCAGAGCCACACCCCTAAGATAGATAGTGGGGTCACGGATGTGACAGACACGCCTCCGCATGCGACGACGTGGCACACCGCGTCGTCGCCTGCTCCGGCTCATTCCTGTCTCGGCCTTGCAGGGGGAGGGGAGGGGGGTCCCTCCCCCCGGCTCGGCCTCGCGCTACCGCATTGCTGTGCGCTAGGTTTTAACAGGACGCAATGCAGTTTTCAATGATTAAAATATTTTAAATCCAAAAAAATTATCAAAATTTATTGAGGAAGTTCAAATTGTAAAGACACAGAAGTTCGGGGGTTTGATAAAACATCAGATGAACATGTCAAAAAAAGCAAAAATATACAGGAGCAAAAATCTAGTAAGTTCGGGTTAAATACATACTGAAGTTCTACCACTGTTCGAAGTATGCAAACATCTAACAAAAAAATAAAAAGGTATGCATGCATACTTGGGACTAATCCCATGGTTGCCCACGGAACAAACTCAAAACCCAAATTCAAAAAAAGAAAATTACAAAAAGAAAACAAAGAAAAATAGAGCGCAATGCTGCACCGCCTTGCAATGTGGAAACCCAAAAGTTCAATCACTGGTACCATAGAAGTCCAACTTCTACTACAGACCGTGCATGATCCAAAAAACTAACCCCGAAGACAGATTAAATAAAAAAAGAGGATGCATGTGTCTATGGACCAACTCCACATTTACACATATGAGTACTGTCAAAAACAAAAAAACATACACAAATTTTTTATAAGAACACCAACCGAACAGATCGTATTGCAGCATCACCTAAAAAACATGCATAAAAACGATGGAAGTTCTAACACAAAAGGTGCAGAAGTCCAACTTGTAAAACAGACCGTAGAATCGTTGGAAAATACACACTATCGAATTTGGTTTCCAGATTTTATTAATTGGGTGACTACACCTTGTTAGTCCGCGACCTCGAACAATATCCTACTCCCCCCTAACATCAAAACGATGCGCCACCAATCTGTCTCATCGAAGAACCGAACCAAGGCGGGCGGAAACGAGATCCAATCGCCTGATTTCAGAGTGTATGCGCCTGCCCGACCAAATTAACAACGTATGAAGGATTCAATCTCACTTCTGCAAGCAAATCCGCCGTCTATCTTCACAGAAAAACAAGAAATCCACAGAAGCGGCGGAAACCACTCCCGCGGATGAAGAACACAAACCCGAAATCAAATCTGTTGAAATTAACAACAAATTGTCCATGAAACTCATACCTACACCCAATTCCCATCATGTTAGAGGTTCGAGAACATCCAATGCATGCATTAAACTTGTAAACAGACACAAGTTCATCCGCCCCGAGAGCAAATCCGCCAAAATGCAAAATTCCGAATCAAAACGCCCATTTAGATGCAAGCAAGGGTGTCTGGATTACTCTCACACCACAAACAACACTACTGACCAGAATAATTCGCGGGGGAAGGCACGGTTGTGAAGATAGACCGAAGGTCGGGTTCCTACAGAGGGAAGTTCAGGTTGTGATCAGAATATTATTCTCATCCCGTGATCAGAATAGTGTATATATATATATGGTGGTTATGAGGTAACCTCCGAACAGAGTAAGTTGATCATGATAGTTTAAATATGTTGCATGCTAGTATCATCATATGTTTATGCCATGCACATCTGAAGCTGCTCTACTTGTATCATGTTCATCTGTAATTAACCTGTAAATGCCATGCTATTGTTTGTCTTGATTGCTTTTGGTTGCTGTGAGCTTGCGAGTACATTCAAAGTACTCACCTGGCGGGTCATGTCGTGTTTGCTTGCTTGACGAGGATCCCGAGTTTGCGAACTAGGATACGCGTTCTAGCCAGAGTCCCTGCGGAGTGGAGTCCATCGCTGTCATTATTGTTCTGCTGCTAGAAGTCTTTCCGCTGCTATGAGTTGTTCTGCTGCTAGCATAGAGCAATCTGAGCAGGCATAGTATCGCCGTGCCGATGTAATTCGTTGTGATATCGAAACCCTTGTATCCGTATCATTTGTAATAAGAGCTGACTTGTTCTATGCCAAGCAGTGTCGTATTCTAGAAGACTTGATCTCTGGGCTGGAATACGGGGTGTTCCGGTCTCTCTGAGCTGGGGAGCCACAATTTTCAACAGAACTACCATGGTGTTGTTTTTGTGCAGAAATAAAAGTTCTTGGATTGGAATGAAACTTTTTGCAGAATTGTTTTATAATAAAATAAAAAATACTAGAGGCAAGAACCACCGGAGGGGGCCCCTGGCTGGGCACAAGAAACCAGGGCGCCCCACTCTGGCGCGCCCTGGTGGGTTGTGCCCACCAGGTGGCCCCGCGGACCCTAATTCCAACTCTATAAAATCCTATATTTGGAGAAAAAATCAGGGGGGAAGTTTCCTCGCATTTCACGACATGGAGCCGTCGCCACCTCCTATTCTTCATCAGGAGGCCAGATCTAGAGTCCGTTCGGGGCTCCGGAGAGGGGGATCTTCGATCTTTCTCATCACCAATTCCATGATGCTCCCCACCGAGAGTGAGTAATTCCTTTGTAGGCTTGCTGGTCGGCGAGGAGTTGGATGAGATTCATCATGTAATCGAGTTAGTTTTGTTAGGGCTTGATCCCTTGTATCCACTATGTTCTGAGATTGATGTTGTTATGACTTTGCCATGCTTAATGCCTGTCACTTTGGGCCCGGGTGCCATGATTTCAGATCTGAACCGTTTATGTTTTCACCATTATATCTATGTTCTAGATCTGACCTTGCAAGTCATATTCACCTATTACGTGTTATGATCCGTAAACCCCAGTGTGATAGTAATTAGGTTACTTTCCGATGATGACCGTAGTTTGAGGAGTTCATGTATTCACTATTGTGACAGCCTGGTTTTTGCCCTCTTTTCTTTTTCTGTTTTTTCTTGCCATTTGATTTGAATTTGGGTTTTGAATCAACTCACTTAGACTTGATCACTTGGGCATGTCCTTGATTTTCATCCAAGTGACCCATCTTTCTCCCAAAAACATCATTTCCTCTCTGAAATAGCCCAAAATGGCCCTAGGAATATTTTTCATAAATGAAAAATATTCATTTTCACTTCAAAACCTCACTTCAGAAACATATGCTCCAAAGCAATGCTCATTTTTCTTGCCCACAAAAATCTGAGAAAATTCTCAAATATTCTTTGAACCATGGTACACCTCCCTGAACAAAAATATTGCATAGGTTTTTGGAATATTTTTGCTACAGAAAATCATTTCTGTTCTGGTCAGAAAATGCAGTTTCTACAGGAAGTGCATTTTTCCTTGATCCAATGGAGCTGAAATTTTTAGGGCTTCATTACCCTCCTAAGAAACTACTAACCACCAAAAATCAGCCCTAAACTCTTTCTGGATCTCTCAGTTAACCTCACAAGTTTCTGTCCAGAAACTTGCCAGGAAGAAACCCACTCGCACAGCTCACTTGTGATCAACTCAAAGCCTTGGCTCAACCCAAACCATCAAGGACTACACGCTAGACATGAATTTAAGGCACGGCATGTCTCTATGCCAAAGTTCACGCGGTGACCACGCGTGTGCACCGTGTCGATGCGCTCTGGATGCCGCCGACGGCTGTGTTTCGCGCATGCTCGCTTCCCACCTCGCCGCGCATTGCCAAACCTCACCACAATCGCCGTCCCGACGCCCTTAACTCCCCCTGGCACTCACCGACGCCAGAGCTCGCTGCAGCGAGCACGGGCATGACGCGGCCAAGCCAACAGTGCGCCCGTGCCCACTGTGCTCATCGCTACCTGAGCCCTGTACTCATCTCCGCTCGCCCACAGTGGCCGTGTGATCCACGGTGTCTTCTCCCCCTCTCACTGATGCCGCTTGTCGTCGGGCGCCGCTTCCAGAGAACTCCGGCGGAGCCCGAGCCCCTCTCCTCCCTCGCCTATAAATACAGCCCTCCCCAGCCTCTCCGAGCATCACCACACACGCACACATCCACCACAACGCCGTAGTTAGCCTCAGCCCGGCTGGACAGGCCTCGGGCCGCCGTCCTCGAGCTCGAGCTCGTCGGCGATCCCCTCTACTTGCCTCGCCCATCCAGCCCCTCTCGAGCTCGTGCCACTTCTCCGGCAACTCCCCAGTGCTTCACTGGTGCCTACTGACCCGGTTGGAGCCCCTGGAACCGCCTCCCTCCGCCATCTTCTTCAACTCCGGCGAGACCCGACCACAGCCGCCGCTTGGGAGGAAGATTCCGAGCTACTCCGGCCACCTCTCGACGTGCCACGGGTAGAGGCAGGTGTGCTGTGACCCCCTCTTGCTTTCTATCCCTCTCAGATTGGCCGTAAAGCCCTCCTCGCCGGTGTGAGCTCCGGCGAAGCACCGCTACCTCTCTGTTTCCCTCACTCTCTCCACACCTGACAGTGGGGGCCCACTGTCAGCCTCACGGCCACGCCCGAAGCGGTATAAGTGAAGGCGCCCCATTGAAATACGCCTTCGACGTCATCCCCCCCTGAATTTTCTTTTTATTTGAATTTAATTCAAATTTTGACCAGAAACTTTGACCAGCCATAACTTTTAAACCATAAGTCCAAATGAATTGATTCTTTTTGCATTGTGTTTATTTTGAGAAGTTCTAACAGCACACCAAAATGGAGATTTTTCTCTGCTGTCTAGAATTTCTGGTGATTTTCAGAATGATTCTTGATATTTTCTTTCTCTATTTCTAAATACTTTAGAGGGAGAAGCTTGTCTTGAGGATAACCAGGAGGAGTGTGAACCTCCTCTGCACTAAGGCAAGCCACAACAACATTTGCATGGTGTCATTTCAATATTTATGATTTTTCCAACTTGAATATGAGCTATTTCATGCATTTAATTATTTAAATGAATATTGCCTATGCTAGTTACTTTGTTATGATTGAAATGCTTAGTTTACAGTAGTGTGAGAATATCTAAGCTAGTCTGAGTTAGTAGAAGTAATTTTTGATTGTGTGATTATGACATGGTTATGATATGACTAGCGTCGGTTTTATTTTTCATATGCAAGAAGTAGATTTTAATAAGATAGTATCATGACTTAAAATGATGATTATTAAGAACCAGTGAAGTAGAATCAGTAAGGCTTGATGATGACTAGTGCCAGTAGAAGATTTGGTGATGTTGATCCGTTTACTCCTAGTGTTATGTGATGCATGTTGTATGGTTGCATATTCATGGCATATCGTGACACCAACTATTTTATTTCAAGTTAAACATGATGTTAATTCAACTTGAACATAACGTTGATCGAGTCATGGTTCCACTAAATCAAGTTTTTCCCAGTGCAACCACATTTGCCTTTAGGGGAAGGCCTTTATTCGGTCCGTTGTCATGCCTCTGGTCGGTACCTCCAACGAGGGAAGGTTATGGGCGTGCGGTACCCTGGCCCGGTAAGCAGACATAACCTTGTGTGCCCATTTGTTGTTATGGTACCTTGTCCCCGTTTGGGACTGTTTATGTTTTGCCACGACGGTGGCCGTTGATGCCTTTGGTAGGCACGGGGCCACCCATGACTTAGCCCAGTGGGGAGTTGGTCGGAGTGGCCGGAGAGTGTCATGGCAATGGGAGGGTTCTGTTGGAATGCCGTTAGTCCACCTGAATGGGAGTGCGAGGCCATGGATTCCGTGATGTGGGTACAGTGTGCTAACCTCTGCAGAGTGTTATTTAATCTATCGATAACCGCGTCCTTGGTTACGGACATAACTCGTGAGTAGGTCACACCATGGATCAACATTTATAAGTAATCTTGCACACTAATTATTTATACTTGGCACTGGTTGAGAGATGATGGATGAGAAATTATGATGATTGTGGGAACCAAAGTGTTGGTTTCGTTTGTGATTTGGGTAAGATCACTGTTTGGTTACGAGGTAACCCGTTCGGTAAGAAAGTCCGAGGGGCTTGGTGCACAAGTTGTTTTCACTGCATCAGTAGTGTGTCTTTGCATTGCATTTAACTTGATTAAATATCATGATATTGTTTGCCATTATGTTTATGCTTGTTGTGAGCTTGCAAGTACATTCAATGTACTGACCTGGCGTGTCATGCCAGATTTCAGGAAAGTCTTACTGGATCGAAGTGCTGCCCGTGTCTAGATCGTGTCCACATTGGTGTCCCTGTGCTATGGAGTTCCACTTCGTCATCGCTCCGCTGCCGCGTAGTTGTCGTGATCGAGACCCCTTTATGTTCACTAAATAATGTACATATTGTTCAGCCGCACCGTCTGTGCCGCTTGGCCTCGCTACTCGATGTAATATCAAACTATGTTCCGCTAGTATCAATAAAGCGGTTGTTTTCTATACCAAGATGTTGTGTGCTGCCAGAAGACTTCATCTCTGGGCTGGCAATGCAAGGTAAACCGGTTGCTCTGAGCCGGGGTGCCACAACGCTTGGTATCAGAGCCGCGCTGACTGTAGGACACGTTAGACCACCGACGCATTAGTTGAACGTTAGTTAGGTTATAGATTGAGTGCCGGTAGTGTTTGCATCTGATTGCTACATTGCATGCACTTGGTTTATTATTATTTCTAACTGACTAATGGTTGTGAGTGTAGATGGCTCCAGTGCCGTACGCGTGCCAGTTGGAGCTGCTACCATACACGTCGCCGCACCTTCTTTGGAATGTATGGCGCCGACTCTACCCTCACGGTGACGACCCAATGTATCGGGTGTACTGGGAGCGTCTAGCAGACTCAGTATACGAGTATTACGTAGTGGTTACTCTGCGCGCCAGTTCAGCATCAGGCTCTTACACTCGTACCTCTAAGAGTGGTTTCGCTTCCACCGCCGCTCAGGCTGTCCAGTTTGCTGCGTTTGAGGTCCTCGTTGAGCTACGCTATAACGAGATCCAGAAGCAGACACACCCAGGTTTCTACTACTATCCATCCCTGTACGACGATGGTCGTATCCGTTTTCCTATCATTGATCAGGCGGCCGATAGCGCTACTAGCCACCTTTCTCGCTACATCATTGCTAGTTATCTTCTGATTCACGAGCTGGCTCGAGAGCTGACTCGTGCTCGCACTGCTTTAGTAGCCACTAGGTCCTATCCCACTCCCCCTTCCATGGGATTTACTCCTAATATTGCACCAGGTTCTAGCTTGCTTGTTCCCCCGGTTACTCCTCCGAGTAGCTCGGGCACCTCGACCGTGACTCCCCATAGTGCCCCTGCTGAGTGGGCTTCCCTTTCTCGCTACCCCCGCGGCCCCTATACTCTAGCCTCATCCCGCACCTACCCCTGAGGGTGAGCCCTCGAGGCAGCGCCATCGTGTTACCTTTAACCCGGAGGTCTCGGTTAACGTCGTCAGTTCAGGATCTGAGTCCACTTCAGGAGAGGACCCAGCAGGACCGGCAGAGCACTAGAGCATCCGAGTATCCGTAGTTGTCATGTTGATGTACGGATGTAGTCGTACGAGTCATGATGTTTCGTTTCATGTATGAGAGTAGTCGAACCAGTCATGATGTTTATCTTTCATGTATGAGTCTATGTATAATTATGTGGGAACTTTTTATTATTCGCTTTGTTTCTCGCTGTTTTCTTTCTTTCTCTCGGGTTTATCACTGGCTTTTCTTTCCATTTTGGATGTTGCTCATCACGGTTGCTTTCTATTGGGAAAAACAAACAATAGGATGACGCGGGGAGGCAGCAGCAGTCATGCTTGTGAGGATGCCCCTGTTTGTCGCTCAGCACGACAGGCAGGACATTCCCCCGAGCCGTATTTTCCACCACCGCCACATCCGCCCTCCACTGAACAGATTATGCGAATGTTTGAAGAAAGAAGGAACAATGATCTGATTGAGTTATTGAAAAGTCTACAAGCTATGGTTGGGCAGAATGGAAATCAGAATGGTCATCACTCCAAGCTGTTAGATTTTCAGAGAACCAAGCCTCCCAGTTTCAGTCAAGTTATCGATCCCTTGGAAGCCGATGATTGGTTAAGGACCATTGAGAAAAAGCTTGAGATTGCTCGTACTAAAGAAGATGACAAGGTTCCATTTGCTACGCATTACCTTGAAGGAGCTGCCGCTATATGGTGGGATAATGCTAAAGCCATGTGGCCTGCGGACGAAGAAATCACTTGGACTAAATTCAAGGACCATTTCCGCAAATATCATATTCCTGCTGGTATTATGAAGGTCAAGCAGAATGAATTCCTCATGCTCACCCAAGGAAACCTGTCTGTCAGTGAGTATCTGCATAAGTTCAATCATTTGACCCGTTATTCTCTCTATGATGTGGCCACAGAAGAAAGAAAGATCGACAGATTTCTTGGAGGACTAAACCAGCACCTCAGATGCACTCTCAGTATGTTTGATTTCCTGGATTTCCAAACTCTAGTAAACAAGTCCTTCATTGTAGAAAGGGAGCACAAGCTCATGCACGACAATAAGCTCGCTAATAATGATCACAAGCACAAGTTTGAACCTAAGAAGGATGGTCAGCCCATGTAGAAGGCTCGTACTTGGCAGCAGACTCAGGTTGAGTACAAACCCAATTGGCAGCAGAATGTTAACAAGACCACTACTCAAGTCAAGAATGTCGTGACCAGCCCGGTGCGCGAAGAATGTCAGCGCAACAATTCATGTTTCAATTGTGGACAAACCGGACATTATGCCAGACGGTGTCCCAAGAATGGCAAGTCGAATGCTCCATTCAGGCCGTAAGTCAACCACATGGGGCCATACCCTGTCCAGCGGACCATCCAAGGGAAAGTTCACCACCTCTCTACAGACGAAGCCCAAGAGGACCCAAAAGTCGTCATTGGTATGTTTCCTGTTAATAGCATACCTACAATAATTTTATTTGACTCTAGGGCTTCCCACTCTTTTATTTTGTGGAGTTTTGTTACCCAAAACAAATTTCCTTGTTCGATTTTGGGAAAAAGTATGATGGTACAATCCTCGGGATCCATGCTCAGAAGCAATATGGTCTGTCGTAATTTGGAAATTCATATCAAGGGAGTCCGCTTCCCAACTTCCCTGATAGTCATCGAGTCTGCCAAGTTGGACATTATTTTGGGGATGAACTGGTTGACCCAATATCAAGTACGCATCAACTGTGCGACCAGAGAAGTCACCTTGACAAGTCAGGAAGGTCGAACCACAAAATTCTATGCCTGCAGAAGCATACCCAAGAAAGAAATGGTCTTCACCGCTGTAGCTGAAGAATTGGAATTAATTCCTGTGGTCAGTGAGTTTCCAGATGTATTCCCTGAGGAATTACCAGGAATGCCGCCAGACTAGGAGCTTGACTTTGCAATTGATCTTGTGCCCAGGACCGCGCCATTATACAAGAAGTATTATCAAATGCCTTCGTCAGAATTAGTGGAATTAAAGAAACAGCTTGATGAGATGCTCCAGAAAGGTTATATCCGTCCAAGCTCTTCACCATGGGGATCACCCACAATATTTGTGGACAAGAAAGATGGCAGTCTCCGGATGTGTGTGGATTACCGTCAGCTGAATGATGTCACTATCAAGAACAAATATCCACTACCGAGGATTGATGATTTATTTGATCAACTCAGTGGGGCAAAAGTATTCTCCAAGATTGATTTGAGGACCGGATACCACCAGCTCAAGATCAAGAAGGAAGATATTCCTAAGACCGCGTTCACTACCCGATACGGTCTTTATGAATATACAGTTATGTCTTTCGGCCTCACCAATGCCCCTGCTTTCTTCATGCATATGATGAACAAAGTATTCATGGATTTCCTAGATAAATTTGTGTTGGTCTTCATCGATGACATCCTAATATACTCAAAAGGTGAGGAAGAGCTCAAAGGACACCTCAGAGCTGTCTTACAAAGACTCCGTGACCACCAGCTATACGCAAAATTCAGTAAATGCGACTTTAAGCTCAAACAAATTGGATTTTTAGGGCATGTTCTTTCAGCAGAAGGATAGCTGTGGATCCAAGTAAGGTGCAGGACATGCTTGATTGGATGGCTCCCATAATAGTATCCGAGATCCAGAGTTTCCTTGGATTAGCTGGGTACTACCGCCGTTTCATTGAGGGTTTCTCTAAGATTGCCAAGCCAATGACAGAGCTCCTCAAGAAAGATAAGAAATTTGAATGGACTAAGGACTGCGAGAAAAGTTTCAATGAGCTGAAGACCAGACTGACATCAGCACCTGTTTTGACCCTTCCAGACATCTACCGCAGCTTTGATGTGTACTGTGACGCCTCCGGGAGAGGTATTGGGTGTGTACTCATGCAAGATGGCAAGGTTGTAGCATACGCATCTCACCAGCTATGACCCCACGAAGGGAACTATCCTACACATGATTTGGAGTTGGCCGCAGTTGTGCATGCTTTAAAAATTTGGAGACACTACCTCATTGGGAAAAGGTGTCAGATATTTACCGACCACAAAAGTCTCAAGTATATATTCACTCAACCGGACTTAAACCTCCGACAGCGAAGATGCCTCGAATTAGTCAAGGATTATGACCTTGGAATTAATTATCATCCGGGTAAGGCCAACGTGGTCGCCGATGCCCTCAGTCGCAAGCCTGCCAGTCTGAATGCCATGATGGAGTCCTTGCCTCCCGAACTTCAGGAAGAGATCGCTCAGCTCAATCTGGTTATTGTTGATGCCGGTCTTGCTAATATGATGGAATTTACCCCTACCCTCGAGGATGAGATCCGCAGGGCCCAGTCAGACGATCCAGTTCTACAACACCATGTCAAGCGTATGCTAGAAGGCAAGACCCAGGATTTCTCTAAGGATCAGCAAGGAACGCTAAGGTTCCGCGGACGAGTTTGTGTACCTGAGCAAGCAGAACTAAGAAAGAAGATCCTGGCAGAAGCTCATGAATCTTCGTATTCAATTCACCCCGGAGGTACTAAAATGTACGAAGACCTTCGCAGATATTTTGGTGGGATGGAATGAAGAAGGACATCGCATATTTTGTTGCTTGTTGCGATGTATGCAACAAAGTGAAGGCGGACCACCAAAAACCCGCCGGACTTCTTCAACCTCTACCCGTTCCGCAATGGAAGTGGGATGATGTCTGCATGGATTTCATCACCGGACTACCAAGGACTCACCGAGGCAATGATGCAGTATGGGTCGTGGTGGACACACTGACCAAGGTAGCTCACTTCATTCCCATCCGAACCACCTACCGAGCCGATCAGCTTGCACAGTTGTATGTGTCCAGAATAGTCAGTTTGCATGGAGTGCCAAGAACTATCACTTCTGACAGATGGTCACTTTTTACCTCCACTTTCTGGTCACGTCTCCATCAAGCTTTGGGGACCACTCTAAAATACAGCACAGCCTATCATCCTCAGACAGACGGGCAGACTGAGCGAGTAAATCAAATACTTGAAGATATGCTTCGAGCATGTGCTCTTGCCCAAGGACCCAAATGGGAAGATTGTCTGCCATATGCCGAGTTCTCTTACAACAACAGCTTCCAGACCAGCCTGAAGATGTCACCCTATGAAGCTCTGTATGGCCGTAAGTGCCGCACTCCGCTAAACTGGTCTCAAACCAGAGATAGCCGCATTTTCGGAACTGATTTAATGATGGAAGCTGAAAATCAAGTCAAGGAGATCCGAGATAGATTGCAGTTGGCTAAGTCCCGACAGAAGAGTTATTATGATGCAAAGCACCGTCAGATCAGTTTTGAACCCAGAGAACATGTATACCTCTGAGTCACACCCATGAAAGGGGTCAAGAGATTTCAGACTCACGGAAAATTGGCACCCAGATATATTGGTCCATTCCCAGTTATGTCCAGAGTTGGTACTATTGCTTATCAGTTGGAATTGCCATCGGAATTGTCAGAAGTGCACAATGTGTTCCATGTCTCGCAGCTAAGAAGGTGTATCTCGCAACCGGAGAAAAGGACCGACATGGCAGAGATAGAGCTTGCTAAGGATTTAACGTATGAGGAGAAACCGTTCCGAATCTTGGATGAAATGAAAAGAGTCACTCACAGTAAAGCGATAAAGTTTTATAAGGTTCAGTGGGAGCACCACACCGAGGAAGAAGCCACTTGGGAAAGAGAGGAATTTTTAAAGGCAGCCTATCCAGAATTGTTTTCCCGAGCAACCGAATCTCGAGGACGAAATTCATCCTAAGTGGGGGAGGTTTGTGACAGCCTGGTTTTTGCCCTCTTTTCTTTTTCTGATTTTTCTTGCCATTTGATTTGAATTTGGGTTTTGAATCAACTCACTTGGACTTGATCACTTGGGCATGTCCTTGATTTTCACCCAAGTGACCCATCTCTTTCCCAAACACATCATTTGCTCTCTGAAATATCCCAAAATGGCCCTAGGAATATTTTTCATAAATGAAAAATATTCATTTTCACTTCAAAACCTCACTTCAGAAACATATGCTCCAAAGCAACCCTCATTTTTCTTGCCCACAAAAATCTGAGAATCTCAAGTATTCTTTGAACCTTGGCACACCTCCCTGAGCAAAAATATTGCATAGGTTTTTGGAATATTTTTACTACAGAAAATCATTTCTGTTCTGGTCAGAAAATGCAGTTTCTACAGGAAGTGCATTTTTCCTTGATCCAATGGAGCTGAAATTTTTAGGGCTTCATTACCCTCCTAAGAAACTACTAACCACCAAAAATCAGCCCTAAACTCTTTCTGGATCTCTCTCAGTTAACCTCACAAGTTTCTGTCCAGAAACTTGCCAGGAAGAAACCCACTCGCACAGCTCACTTGTGATCAACTCAAAGCCCTGGCTCAACCCAAACCATCAAGGACTACACGCCAGACATGAATTTAAGGCACGGCGTGGCTCTATGCCAAAGTTCACGCGGTGACCACGCGTGTGCACCGTGCCAGCCTGCGTGTCGACGCGCTCTGGATGCCGCCGATGGCTCTGTTTCGCGCGTGCTCGCTTCCCACCTCGCCGCGCCTTGCCAAACCTCGCCACAATTGCCGTCCTGATGCCCTTAACTCCCCCTGGCACTCGCCGATGTCGGAGCTCGCCGTAGCGAGCACGGGCATGACGCGGCCAAGCCAACAGTGCGCCTGTGCCCACTGTGCTCATCACTACCCGAGCCCTGTGCTCGTCTCCGCTCGCCCACAGTGGCCGCGTGATCCACGGTGTCTTCTCCCCCTCTCACTGACACCGCTCGTCTCCGGGCACCGCTTCCAGAGAACTTCGGCGGATCCCGAGCCCCTCTCCTCCCTCGCCAATAAATACGGCCCTCCCCAGCCTCTCCGAGCATCACCACATACTCACACATCCACCACAACGCCGTAGTTAGCCGCAGCCCGGCCGGGCAGGCCTCGGGCCGCCGTCCTCGAGCTCGAGCTCGCCGGCGATCTCCTCTGCTAGCCCCGCCCACACTACAAAAAAAATACACTTCCGTGATGATACGTGTTTGTCACAGTAGGTCACATTTTCTATCATGCATGTACATCCATGACGATTTTATGACATAATCAAGATAGTCATACCTGTGCTATCATAGAAGTGTTCCATGACATTACCAAAATTATCATCATGGAAGTGTCCACTTCCATGACGATAAATGGCGCGTCATGGAAGTGTTTTCGTCAAGGGTAACCGACACGTGGCATCCACCGTAACGGGTCGCCGTTAAGCTATCGGCTCCGGTTTTGGATCCGATAACCTGTTAACAGCCCGGACCAATGAGGATTTTCCACGTGTAAAATTCTCATTGGCCGGAGGAAACACGTGTTGGCTCACCGTTGGGACAGATGTCATCCATTCATTGGACAGGAGGTGCCTATGATACGTCGACACGTGGCACGGCCCAACAGAGGCCCATTCCGGTGAAAAGGCCGGCCCGTTTGACTTGGTCAAAAGGTAACGGGCCGGCCCACGGAAAGCCTGTTAACGGCCTGTTCGTATATAGCCCATTTACGGCCCGCTAACTCACGACCCGTTACGGCCTATCGGAATTAAGCCTAGTAGCTTCATCTGGGTCTTCCAATATGATTCTAGCCCGTTGTAACTTCCGGCCCATGTATGGCCCATGATGTCTTTCGGCCCATACGAGGCCATTTGTAACTCTTGGCCCATTAATGGCCCGTGGTGAATCTGGCCCACAATGAACAGTGTACCGCTTTATACCCATTAACGGCCCATTATTCCATTAGGCCGTTTCCAACCCATGTTATCTTTCGGCCTTCTCAGGGCCCATTTATTCTTGGGCTCATTTCCAGCATTCGGTTACTTACGGCCCGTTACTGGCCTTTTCTGCTTGTGGGCCAAATTCAGCCCGTGGTTACAACCGGCCCGTTTGCGGCCCGTTAATCCGTTGGGCCGTTTTCATAGCGTCATCAAATACGGCCGATTTATGACGGCCCGTTATGGTCGGCCCATGAACGGACGATTCCAAATCTAGCCCGTTTACGGCCCATAATGAGGTCTGTTATTGGCCCATGTTTGGCCGATCGATCATACGGCCCGTAGAAGGCCCATTGATGCTACGGCCCGTAGAAGGCCCATTGTTTCTACGGCCCTTAGAAGGCCCATTGTTTCTACGGCCCGTAGGAGGCCCATGGTAACTACAGTAAATATGTAGCCCATGGTTATTGTGGCCTAGTTTTAAAAAATAGGTTATTGCGGCCACTAGCAAACCGCGGAAAAAGAACTGCACTGACTACAAGCAAACAAATAAAGAAGACAACAAGGAAATAAATAAGCAAGCAACTTACACTAGGCTATCATGGCTATTACACATATTACATCCACTGGGCATCAAAGTTCGCCACCAGTGCAAATATAGGGAACAAAGCAGCATATCATATACACTAGTTGTCAAAGTTGGCGACCAGTGCAAATAAACGCCGCAGCAAAACAAGTCCAGAACTGAAACCACTTCAGAAGAGCTCAAGAAACAATATCCTGGGTACCCATAATGCTGGCAAGATGCTTAGCAAGCTTATTAAGTTTCTCTTGTTTGGCGCTTAAATCCTCCAGCACTTGCTGTTGCACCAGAAAGTATGCATTTGAATTCTACAGGGACTTCCTCAGTCCTTCGGCTTCCTGTCGCATAACATCTGATCGATGTCTTTCAACTTGAATTTGAGACTCAAGAAGCCGAACTGATTCAGGCAGCGAGTTTGAAGAGCTGGTGCCAGCATTAGTAGCCAGTAACTCGAACACTACATCAAGACAGGACTTTGGGGTAGTCTCAGTGTCTTCAATATAGTTTTTATCAGCTTTCTTGGAGACCAATAGGGATGTCTCACTATCTTGAACCTTATCTGCATTACTTCCTTTACCATTGCATAACGGGGTACTCTTCTCCAATATTTTATCCGCGTTCTAAAAGAGAAACAAACAAACACATCATAGGTTTACCATGTTGTATATGAAACTCATTTTGGTAAACCAATTCAGTAGTAAGGTGGATAGGATAACAACATGAAATAAACATATATCTATGTAGTATGGTCACTGTATGGTCTATATCATTCTAGTTTATGTTGCCAAATCAAGATAGAGACAGTTCAAATCATATCTATTTAAGACAAAGCAGCATAGACAGAATATAAGTGTGGGAAACTACACAGCAATAACAACACTTGTAATGTGCATGGCATGAGAACATAACTGTTTATTCAATTGAAACTAAAATCAACATAGAGCAAGTTACAACAGCAAACACGTTAAAGAAACAGGTTTAAAACATACCTGTTGCGCCATTGGAGTTTCAATTGCATCCTTCAAATTTGAAATTAGTTGGTATGAGTAAATACAGTGATGCAATAGCAAAGTAGTATGAACCATAGCTACAGAACCTGACCTGAGAATAATTCTTCTTCTGCTTTAAGCGTTGACTTGGGGTTCGGAGTGGTGGTCCTCGTGCTTTGGGCACGGCAGTTGCCTTACTAACTGCTCGTGTTTGGGTGCTCTGTGGTGGAGACGGTGCTGTGTCAACTGGAATTGGGTTACTATCTGCTGGGGTTGGGGTTAGAAGGGGTGTAGCTGGTTCTCTGTCCAACTGGGTAGGGGTACAATCTGCGTGAGTCTGGGTTATGTGAGGTGGGGCTGGTTCTTGGGCAAGTACAATCGTGGTTCTATCAGCATCGACTGGTAGCACTATCTTTTCTGAAGACTGTGTTGTTACTCCCTTAGATACTGCCATCACCCTCTCCAATTCAAATGGCTGATAAACAAGAAAAGTAATTGAATGTACAGACATCGTATGATAGACAGGTGCAATGGATAGTAGGGAAGAAAATAGGGCATGAAATAATTCACATTTATGTTGTCTAACCAAAGAGAATAGCAGGACGTAATTTCACATATATGATGGCTAATTAAACAGGATAGCATGACACAATTTCACATGTATGATGGCTAACTAAACAGGATAGAATGACATACTTCAAAATATAATGACTATGTAAACAGGATGACATGATATAACTATACGATGTGTCTATTAAAGTGGTTGGGTTGCCATAAATCACAAACATGCCGTCGATGGAAACATGATGGCATGATATAATTCACGGATAGAATGACATAATTCAAAATATGATGACTATGTAAACATGATGAGATGATATAACTATATTAAGTCTTTAGAAAATGGGTTGGCATGCCATAATTCAGATACATGCTGTCTATGTAAACATCATGGCATGATATAATTCAAATATATGATTTATATACTAAGCAAGTGAGCAGAGGGCAATCGCATATATGATGTGTCAACTAAGGAGATGGCATTCAATATTGTGTATACGATGTAAAAACTAAGCATTGCAATACAACATATGCATGATATGAGTAATATAATCCTGCCAAGTTTGAGCATACACCTCAGGGGGATAATAGGACTGGTCATCTGCCTCTGAATCCTCCTCTGAAGAGCTATTTGTAACCAGCAAGATATCTGCTTCAGCAGGTAGCATTGTCTGCTCTGAAGACCTTGTTTTCACTCCAGGTTTCTCCATCACCAATTCAAATGGCTGATGCACAGGAAGAGCAGTTGAATATACAAACATTGTCGACAAATGCAATGAGAAATTCAAAAAAAGAACGGCATGATATAATTCACATATATGACGCTTGGCTAAACAGCATGGCATTGCATAATTCACATATATAATGCCTTGCAACAAGATAGCATTGCATAATTCACATATATAATGTCTTGCAACAAGATAGCATTGCATAATTCACATATATGGTAATTAGACACTAACAGGTGGCATTCACACAAAGCATGTCTAAACTAAGCAAATGGCATAGCAATGCAAGATACCATACGCACGATATGAGCAACATAACCCTGCCAAGTTAGAGCATGCACCTCGGGGGGGGGGGGGAATAGGACTGGTCATCTATCTCTGAATCCTCCTCTGAGGAACTATCCGTAACCAGTAAGACATGCGCTTCGTCAGATAGCATTGTCTACTCTGAAGACCTTGTTTCCACTCCAGATTTTTCCATGACCGTGCCGAATGGCTGATGCACAGGAAGAGTAATTGAATGTACTAAAATTGTTGACAAATTTAATACGTAATAAAAAAATGATGGCATGATATAATTCACATATAAGATGACTGGCTAACCAGGGTGGCATTGCAAAATTCACATATATGATGCCTGGCTAAACAAGATGGCATTGCATGATTCACATATACAATAAAGAAACTAAACAGATGGCATTCACACAAAGCATGTCTAAACTAAGCAGATGACATATTTGATGTATAAAGTAAGCAATGCAAGGCACCATATGCATGATATTACCAACATCAGCATGCCAAGTTAGAGCAAAGACCTCAGGGGGTAAATAGGAGTGGTCTTCTCCTTCTGAATCCCCCTCAGAACAGTTATCTTCCTCTTGATTACAATCCGAAATGGGTGGAGGGGGGGCTGCCTTTGTGCCCACCATGGAGCGACGTCTGCATGAAATTTTATTGCCACACAAGGCTCGTCTCTTTTGCTCTACATGTTCAGTTCCATTGTGTACAATAACTGACATGCATAGGAATAAAACATAGTGAGATTATGTAAGGAGTGCATGCACAAATCCAGAGTGATGGTAGCAAACTGTGGATAGACCCAAAACCAATGATAGCAGGCAGATAATAGCTTTAGTTAAAAAATACAGATAATGGCTCCTTTAATGTTTGTTTGCACCCAACATGAAACTCATAGTAGACACCCGAGATTAACCAGATAGTAGACAGATAGTACTGATTGCTGCCCCAATATGTACCCCACAACCATTTAAAAACTCAAGTTTCAGCATTATTTTGGACCTGACTCGGAGTCTAATAGATGAACACGACGATAAAGTAGCATGTCATCATATTAAGCGATGCATAACTTAAGCAGACACGGAAGAGTGCGACCTCTCTTGCGAACCCGTGTAGTCCTCAAGGTCATCTGCTCAGTTGATGATGGTAATGCAATTGTCGTGGCTACCGGCGGCGGGGAAGAAGATCTGAGGCGGCGAAAGACAATCTGGAGAGCGGATCCCTGCTGTGGTGAACCCTTCCATCGTTGGAGCAGCTGAGCTAGGGTGGAACACAACGCAGTAGGAGCGGAACAAACCACACAAGGTTTTCTTTGACACATATCTGTAACAGAAGTAATTGTGTAAGGGCTTGTTTGAATTTGAGGATTCTAACAATGCAGGGATAGGAAATACACACGAATAGGATAGGAATGCACATGCAAAATAGAGAATTTAAAAACACAGGATTTCTACCAATCTGGGTGTTTGGTTCACAAGAATTAGAAGATCACAGGATGCAAAGAAGCATGGTGAGATTAAGTCAAACCACAAGAAAATGTACGGTTATAATGCTATTATGCTACTATCTCTTAGTCTTGTGCTTCATGAATAGGAATTTGAAAAGGAGGACAAGTGGATACTAAAATTCCTACAGTTTTTCTTTCAAGGAGACACTAAAGGAACAAATCCTACAGTTTTCCTTTGCTCCATTCCTTTGAACGAAATGCATGAATAGTAGTACCATAGGAAACTTTCCAATTCCTATGTTTTCCTTCACTTTTCCTTTCAAGCACTGGCGATTCTAGTAGACAGGCTTGAGCAAGGAAAAGCCTACACTCAAAAAATGTTTTTGTGCTACTTCTACTACTTTGGACCCAGGCCACTGCCCTACTAGCTCAACTCCCAGGCCCATCGACAAATGCACAACTCAAACGCGCAGAGATAAATAATGATGGCGTTTAAGAGAGTCCATCACGGATAGCTAAGTTGCCTGGTACCTAACTGCTTGTCATATAGTAGGAGAAACTAATCGTATTTCACGTTACTATGTGTGCTCAGTGGACAATATATATAACATGTAGAGTAAAAAAGAGATGCAACAAGTGTACAACCTCTTTGGCGAAGCCATGTCGATCTCAGCGTGATTGGGTTGGTCGGTGAGGATGCTCCGGCTGACTTGGCTGTCAGAGGAGGGGAAGAAGATCTTAGGCGTCTGGAGATGGAGCCCAGGGTACTGCTCCGCTATAATGGAGGGTTTCATCGTTGGAGCAGCTCCGGTGAGTTGTACGACACCGAGGCTGAAGCAGGACAAGAGAGACAACGTTAACCTGAGTGGAATTCTAATAGCATCTCCAATAGATGACATAAAATACATAACCACAAAGTGCTAGATGTAAAATACATCAGCCGCTCATCTCTGAACTTAACTGTCAAAACTGAATTTAACTGTCGAAACTGAACTTAACTGTCGAAACTGAATTTAGCTGTCGAAACTGAACGCACTAGTAGCAGAAAAGCAGTAGCAGCAGTGCGTGCGAGAGCCGGGGCAGCTGGTCGTGTAGCAGCATCAGGGTGAGGCTACACGTCAGTCGACTGACTTTTTCATCTCTGGCCAGTCGATTTTCCAGCCGTTGGATACGAAATCAAGGGCCTGCAGTTCATCTTCAACCTCCACCCCCCTGAGCCGCCGGCCACCACCGGCCAAACCGCCGCCCCCCGCCGCCCATGGCCGGCGGTGCGCCGCCCCGCCCACCCCGAAACCACTCCCCACCGCCGGTCCACAGCCGCCCCGGCCATCCCTCTAGGCCCCCCCGTGCCGAGCTTTTTCTCCGGCGATCCCCACGCCACCGCCCCACCACCGCTGGCGACCATCGCCCCACCCTGAACCCTAAGATAGATAGTGGGGTACCTCTCCGGCGAGGCCCCCTCCCCGCTGCGGCTAGTTCTTCCTTAACTCCGGTGAGCCCCCCACCCCCTAAAAATTGACTGACCCAAAAGTTGATTCAGTCGACTGAAGTGTAGCTAAATCAGAGCAGCATCACAAGCAAGAGCAAGAGCGAGAGCAGTAGCGCGAGCAGGAGCAAGAGCAAGAGCAGACCAGGCAGGGGACCAAGAGCAAGAGCAGACCAGGCAGGGGACCGAGAGCAAGAGCAGAGCAGCAGCGCGAGTGAGAGCTAAAGCAGCAGCAGCTCCTACTGATGTGGACGTCACCGCCGAGGGAGCGACGCCGTGGAGGAAGTGGCCGACGATGCCGCCGTGGATGGAGCCACGCCATGTCGGCTCGGGACTAAGCGCCGACAGCACCGTGAGATCGAATCAAGAAGAAAATGCGGCGATTAGTGTACAACCTCTTTGGTGGCGCCGATTAGGCCTCAGTTTCATCCGAGGAAATGGTGATGATGCTGATCTTCCGGTGGTGCAGGTGAAGACGGCGGTGTGGGAATGGAGGTGGCGCGAAAGACGAGGGGAACATCGGGGCAGCTCCTTGGAGGTGGAGGACGGGGTGGCTGAACCGGCGGGACGACGAGATCGATGATGGATCCTCATCCAGTACGATGGATGAGGGACATCGAGGTGTTGCTGTGGACGATGTCGTCAGGGAAGAGGCTCCGGTTGGGTGGCGGACGGAGGAGGGTGTGGGGCTTCACGGGTTTTCGCGGCCTCGGTGTACGAATGGGTGGGCGGATGGGATGGGAGTGGGGAACCATGGCTTAGGGACGCGCTTGTCCGAAATGTGGGGTAAGTTACGAAAGTACCCCCACCGATTTGAGCTAGGCGGTTCTTTCGGTTCAGGGGTATCACGGGCATTTCATGTGTCGGGATTTCGCAGGAGGTGGGAGTTTTCGCGCGCGTTGTAATTTTGGGATAGCAAGGCATGGGTTGAGATGGAGGGAGTTTTCGGAGCACAACGAGACAAAGATATATCTTAAATATTTCGGGGTAACAAGGCGCGGGTTGAAGAGGCGGGAGTTTCGCAGCACGATAGACAGAGATGCTAGCTTGAAATTTCGGCATAACAAGGCGCGGCTTGAAATTTCGGGAGAACAAGCTTAATGTGTACAAAAAAAAGACAATTTGCACCTCATCACTAGAGAGAGCCATGTCCCGTTTTACTATATTACTAGAAATGCATTCAAATACAACAACAACAACAAAATAAAAAAATCAGGACAACAAACATAATGTGTACAGTAACAAAACAATTTTTACTTCCCTCAACAATAAAAAAACAATGTGTGTTGTCTAGCATATGGACTAAATTTGAGTACATTTTCCCTGTTTGAATGGGATTGTACTCAGGTTAGTTATACAACCATCTAAATATTATCTTCACAACACATGACATGAATATAGGAGAAGTAAATTCCTATATAAATACGAACTACATGTACATACGATCTCAAATTCAAATATATGTATCCATTTTATGTTGAATTCAAATCATAGTACATGTATGCTCTAGCTAGATGTTCGGAATCTAAACCATGTATGATACTACGTACAATGTGTTTAACATGCACAACACACACACAAACACCATTTAGACTAGTAAGGTACACGTGCATTGCACGCATGAGATTTGGCAACCAAATTATGAATAAATACCACATTATAGCATGTAAGCTTTGAGTCATATATGCATGATGTAGATGTTCGTTTAACTCTTATAGTTCATTTCATTCAAAATCATCTAGTTTTTATAAGAAAGCTAATCTATTTTAAGATTCATGGAATTGTGCGTTGTAAAGCATAAAGTAAAAACAAATAATGGCAAATCATGTAGAAAAACATTTGGGCAATTCTGATACGGAAGATTCTAGAACAAAGAAGAAGTGCTTGTGTTTTGAGGTTTGTGCATTATGCTTAAGTTCAACCATGGAGTCTTCTAGATTGTACATGTGGCAAAATCTGGTGGAATCTAGATGATATCCAACGGCCAGTAGTGCTCGAATTTGCCATCTCTGCACCATCGGATTGGCTTCATCCAACGACCATCTTTCAAAGTTAAAGTTATCCGCACACTATATAAAAAATATAAAATATAATATATAGGGGTATAGATATAGATATGTGATGCGAAAGCCACCCATCATCTCCAATTAGAATAGTGTGTCCATGCACGGATGCAATGTGTCCAAACGATGTCTGCCACCGGTAACTCAAATTCAAATCAGTCTGACCTTGTTCAATGTGTATACAGTACAACATGCTCGTTTCCAAACCACACCGCGCATATCTCAGTTATATTCATGCATGCATGGGTTTCAAACATCATGATCTCTTATTCAAATATTTGAATTCAACTTTACATTGATTATGACCTCACCTAGTCTTTTACACCCACACAGTCGTCTTCTCTTTATAATTGTACCACTAACTTTCTCTCGTGCATGCATGCCACACATACTACCACTCGGCATTATCCATCGCACACATGCAATCTTTTTCTTCAGGTCGGTCTCCCATGCATGCACACACACACACCTCCCCCTCTTCATCATATCGGGAATTCTTTATCTCTCACATGCATGCGCAACGATCGATGTTCCTCTATGTGTGTGTGTATATAGCTAGGTCTTTACCAGTTTTCCACACAAATCGATCAATCTATATATCTAGTGAGGTCTCACCCTCTTTCCCACGTACACATCGATCAATCTATACCTCTCTATATAGGATTACATAGCTAATACACCCACATTAATTATATATCCAACGTCCCCCTCTCATCATCCATGCCTTCCGCTTCATCTCTCAGACACGCGCACAGTGGCGAAGACAGGGGGCAGCAAGGGCCCTGCCCCCTTCCCTAACATCACTATATATTAAGGCTAATATGAATGTGATCATTAGATCAATTGTTGGTAAAATGGTTTAAGTTGATGAATTGGCCCTCCTCGTAAAGGATTAGCAATGTTTGGCCCCCTAGCTCATTTATTTTTCATGGCTCCGCCACTGCGCGCAACAGCGCACGTTCTCGCCCCCTCTCTTTAAATATCGATCTCACACTTGTGCACTCCTTCATAGTCTCCCTCCACTTGGCCCCTCGCACCATCTTCTAGCCCCCCACCGGATTTTGCCACATGTACAATCTAGCAGACTCCATGGTTGAACTTAAGCATAATGCACAAACCTCAAAACACAAGCGCTTCTCCTTTGTTCTAGAATCTTCTGTATCATAACTGCCCAAACTTTTTTTCTAGTTGAATTGCCATTATTTGTTTTTACTTTATGCTTTACAACGCACAATTCCATGAATCATAAAATAGATTAAGGGCTTCTTTGATTCAAAGGATTCTCAAAGGAATTTTGGAGGATTGTAATCCTTAGGAATTTTTCCTATCTTGGTTGTTTGATTCGTAGGATTGTAAACCATAGGAATTTTTCCATAGGATTCATTTGCACTAGATTTCATAGGAAACATTCCATCCACTCAAACCTATTTGAAAGAATCCTACATTTTTTCTATGCACAATCAAACACTCATACAATCCTGTAGGGATTCAAGACGACATTCCACTCTAATCCCATGTTTTTCCTATTCCCGCGTTTTGGAAATCCTACGAATCAAAGAGGCCCTAGCTTTTTTATAAAAACTAATTGATTTTGAATGAGATGAACTATAAGAATTAAACGAACATCTACATCATGCATATATGACTCAAAGCTTACATGCTATAGTGTGGTATTTATTCATAATTTGGTTGCCCAATCTGATGCGTGCAATGCACGTGTACCTTACTAGTACTTTGAGTATGTGCAAAACACGTAAATTAGAATTCCAATGGCATGCTACACAGTGTCTCTCTTTCAGTTCATGAAGCCACATGGCACATGTGGAGGCGTTGTCGCGACCTCCTTGTGTTGATTGATCACAGTGATGTGCTGCTGGTTCCAGAAGAATGTACTCGTCCTATGCATGAAGCGAAGAAGTGCACGAACGCCACGCACGCACTCATTCCCTCACACGCACACGCGTGTACACGGGGGGACGCATTTTTGTACGAAGATCCACCCCATGTGATAATTTGACGCGTGTAAAGTCCTTCACTTCATTGATGGTCAATTAATACAGTGCATGCAAATTGAGTGGACGTGAGGGAGGAAGTAGTTGAGAAAGACATTACTACTTCATTGCGTGCATGCGAGTAGTTAAATCATGGGTTGCTACTTCCATTGGTCTCCTTCATATTTTGTGCCAATTTTTAACCATATTTTAAGTAACATAATATTTATGCATGTCATAAAAAGTGGCACACAAAAAAAGGGGGCCAATAAACCAGGACACAGGCAGCATGATCAATTTTTGCCAGGTCTACTGTTGGTGGCCTTTGTATTTAAATATGGACAGAGTGGAGTAGTACTATCTTTATCTTAGCCTCGTAGGGCTCTCCCAGCGCCTAGGCTCGCCTCCCCACCTCGGCCACCGGATCCCGCCATGGAGGATCCCGCCATGGATAATCCCTTAGATCCCAGGATCCCGCGGGCAGCCCTCTCACTGCGGCCCGCAGCACTGCCGCCTTTGAGCGAAACCCACATGTGTTTTAGACGGGATCCATTGCTCTGGAATCACAGATCGGTGGCGCCGGAGGACATGCCAGGGCTGCGTTTCAGGTGGTGGGTAGCAAGGGCAAATCAGATCGAGGAAGCGTCGCATTGATTGGAGAGAAGTTCCAAGGAGCTACGCCTGGCGCAGCACAAGGCGGAGGCGCAAGTCGATCTCAGGGGAGAGATGCTGAGGGATGTCAGCATCTGGCAGCGTCGCATTGATTTTGAGCTAGGGCTAATGGCAGAGATCATATTCACGGAGTCAACTGCGGAGGAAAGAGTGCGCATGCCTGCGGAATGGCATGAGCAGCCGGTGCAACTGTTCAAATGGGCGGTAGGAGAAGCCAAATCGCGGGACAACCTACGGCGGTGCCGCTGGGCATGCATCATAGGCGAGGTGAGCTGCCCTCCTTCCCCGCCCGCGATGCAGTGACCTACTCAGTTGCTGCTACAGTGAACTTGCGGTGCCATGGCGGTTTGCAACCGTGACAATCACTCCATCTATATGTATTGTATTCCTGTGAAAATACTTGGTCGTTTGGAAAAAGATGGTAATTGATTTATCACTAGTTTTTGAATGCTTGGTCGTGACAATCACCCGAAGCCACAACTAGAAGTCTCCATCATGTAATACTTAGGGTCGGTCGCACCAATAGACGGTCGGTCGGACCCGCGACACGCATCGGCTTGGTCTGACATGTACGACTAGTTATACATCACTGACTTGTGCGACCGTATTTGACCAGTAGTACTTGAAATTTGTGTTCCAGGAAACTCATCGGGAGCCGTTTCGGGCCTCGAAACCAAAACCATCAATTAATCTTTAGCTTGTTCCCATCACATTCCAAAAGTGTATACAAATGCTCCCACCTCGTTTCTTGTTTCTTAACATATCAACCAATAAGAGATGTGGGGCGTGCATATTTTCAATGACTCAAGACTACCAAACACGACACGCAGTGGTTAGTTCATTTCATGCAATGCTATTAATTAGCAAATAAACATTAAGTTCTCTCATTCTCCCCTCCTTCTTGGTCACGGTGCACAACCTAAGATGACTTATTCACCTAGACAGAGGGAGTAGTATAATTAAGTGCAAACCTGCTCACACCTAGTACGTATCAAACCTGAACGTGTTCCCACTATGCATGTTTTAGTACTAGTGCTAGTACTAGGTTATAAAAAGGGGAACTAGTACCTAGCCAAAAATCACTCTACCTCTTCCTCCTCATAAGTCTTTCTTGTTCGTCCATCCTTGCCATGGCCGGTGTGCAGAGCTCTAGGTTGAGAACTATCTGAACTACTCGTAACAAGGGAGCGGCCACCAAGGCCGCGGAAAAAAAAGAGGGCTCGCCGCCTCGCAGAGACCTCGAAAGATCTCTCACTGGCAGGTGAGGGCTCCCAGGAGCGCCCTAGCCGCGGAGGCGAGTGCTCCCAGGAGCGCCCTAGCCATGGAGGCAAGGGCTCCCAGGAGCGCCCTAGCCATGGAGGCGAACATGCCGAGCTGGCGGCGCTGGAGTCGTTATCCCTCGACGACATGCCCGATCAGCTCAATAAGCAGGAAGAGTTCAGCGAAGGCTTGGTGGAGCTGCTGAAGGAGAGCCTCGACGACATGCCCGCTGAGCTCAATGAGCTGGGGGAGTTAACCACTGGCTTGGTGATGCTACTGAAGAAGAGCAATGCCTCGGAAAAGAAGGCGACCGGCGAAATCCTGCAACTTCAAGAGGAGAAGGCAAAGCTCTGCCATGAGCTCGACCTGCTGAAGGAGGAGAACACTGGCTGGAAGAAGCTGCATGAGAACAGTAGTTCCTTGATGAAGATGCTGCAGGCCCTCGTCATGGAACAGAAGGAGGAGTTGGCGAAGCTCCGCATCGAGCATTCGGCTGCTGTCTAGGTACGTAATGCGGCAGTGGAACAGATGATGAAGGCTCGCGTCGAGAAATACCGCGTCATGGACAGAATGAGGAAGATGGTGGAGGAGATGCGCAAGGAGATGGAGGGCGTGGAGGCGATGAAGAAGCAGTTACGACTCCGCGGCCAGCAACCCTTCATGTAGTAGAGAGCAGCGCCCCAGACTTGTGTGTGCGTCTTCCTTCTTTTTTTGGGGTGATGATCTTCCTTCTTCTTTTGCTCCTGTGTTTCTTCTTTTGCTTCGGGTGTTTCGCCGCACATGTCACATTCTCTGCGAGGCATGAATAGAACAATACTAACGATGAGCGGCGCTGTGGGATCGATGACTATCAAATTAGATCATTTTTATCGCCATATGGCACTGGGCTGCCGTGTTTCGTGCTCCTCCGTCGTACTAGTACTCCAGTGGAAAACTTGAGTATACCGCACGGTTCTTTGCTCCTCCTCAGGTCGTCGGCAACATTTATACGAGCAGTCAAATCACAAGGCCCCACCTTCCAGCAGTAATGATCCATCAAATCACAAAGGCCCTCGCCTCTCGTGAAACCGATCAAGCGAGACTGCCCTGCCCTCTAGCCTTTTAAAAAATGTATACTTTTGTACAGTAGTACTAGTATCGATGGATTGCCCCATGGAGCAAAACTAACAAGATGAAATTAAAGAAAAAAGGTGGTACATATAGAGAGCGCTCGTCGCCAAATTATGCATATAGTACTATTAAAAAAGCTAGTACGTGCTTAAATGGGGTGCTAAATTCTATCAAAGAAATTAGCATACCTATTTAATTCTTGGGTTCTTATTATTTATGCCACTAGTTCTATATCACTACTTAGTTTTGCCATTAGAAGTTACAACTACTCAAAAATGCCATCGATCCGTAAGATGCTTGCTCACAAATGCAATTAGATATCTCAAAAATGCCATCGTTCCGTTAGATGTTTACTCAAAAATGCGATTAGAAATTGTTATTTTCACGTCAAACCCGTTGACCATGTTATATGACAAAAATAAGCCGATTCTCTCTATCTCACAATGATAAGTGTGGCCCCGCTTGTCAGGATTAACCAAGCGAATAATTTTACAGGAAAATAAGAACGCTGTTGGGATCAAGTAGGCCCCACACTTTATTGTACTGTAGTGACATAGAGGGAGAGCTGGCATGTTGGTCCATAGGTATTTATGTCATTATAACATGGCAAAAGAGATTTGAGTCACAATAATGGTGTCCAGCACAACACACCCCTCAAATAAAACTAAGCACCCTGAAATGCTTCGACAACTAAACTGCTGGCTATATGATGTTGGCCATATATATTGTACGTATATAATGTGAAGAAACGAGTGGTAGTACTACCAACTAAAAGATGAATTGTATGAAATACTAGTATGTACATACTGAAGAATTAAAGTAACGAGAAGGAACATAACATAGTTCTGCTGGGGGCTCAGCACAACACACCCCTCAAATAAAACTAAGCACCCCTGAAATTAAACTAAGCAACTAATCCGGTAGACACTGCATTAGAACCACCATGAGCAACGACACTGCCACCTTACTCGGACTCCTCGTCCACGTGCTCGACTTCGTCCTTGTCCCTCTTCCTCTTGGCTGATACTTCTTTGCTTGAACCGCACACTTGGCTCTTGCTCTTCATCCAACCCTTGTAGATATTGAAACAAAGGTAGCATCCATTGTAGCGTACTGGATGTGGTCTATATCTAGTACATTCCACTGCCATGCATGATGATGAAACTTGGGCGGAGGTTTCTTCAGTTTGCCGTACGAAGGATGAACCATGTCTCCTGCCAGGGTCAGCATTGAAGGCTGATCACGGGAGGGCACCAACCCATTCTTCTGGAGGTCGAAGGGCTCGCCTACAACAAGGCCTATCCGACCCAGGACTGTTCTGTCGGTCGTAAAGTCTACAATAACGAATTTGACTAGGTCGCCCGCGAGGAACTTCTTAAATTCCTCGCACTCAACGTCGGCATGGCATATGTGGTAGACCAAACACAAGTTATGCACGCAAACCTGGATCACAGCGGGCTTCATCTTCTCTTCCTCCTTTAGATTCTTCTCTTTGTCCAGGGCTGTGGTGTACTCAACATCTAGCCCAGCGACCCACTCATCATTTGAGTTTTCGAACATGCGTCTGAAGCGAGCAAGGCATCCTTTCACCGTCGCGGAAGAACGGGTGTAGATGACGTCAAACTCATCGCCGGTGATGGTTCTAACCTTGTACTCACCATCGATCATGGAGATTTGGGACGCCATGGATTTGGGAGGAGGGTTAGGATTAGTGGAACTGACGTAATTTGAAAGGACGGGACGACTAGGAGCGAACTGCCGTAATGTTAAAGGACGTCCAGGGACGAGTAGGAGCGAACTGCTAGCGGTTTTTTGAATGTAAAAATGCTGAGTGGGGCGTGTGAACGGCAAGGTAGTGGCTTGCCTGGTGGATAAATGGATTCATGCACAGTACTATGGGGGCCCAATTAGATGTCATGTCTACTCGACGCCCAATTAAATGGCTTTCGATGTCATGTCAAGCCTCGGGAAAATTATAGGTGATACGAAGCTTTCCATTCTCCCATGATATGGGCTTCCGAGAGCCCTTGAATCTGAGATCGAATGGTTGCATGGCGTGATTCTAGACCTATGGGTGAATATCCTATCCTGGAGTGTTATTCTGCAAATTTTCAGCAACTTAGCATGCGACCATTCGATCTCAGATCCAAGGGCTCCCAGTAGCCCGTATCATGGTCGCGCCTACCACGACCGTCGCCTCGCTCGCGCGGTCGCGCCCTTGGAGATTTAACATAGTGCGTTAGGCTATCTGATGTTGGCATGTCATACATAGTCATCACTTAGTCACTCATACAACAAGGTTAGCTATAAGGTTGGCTATAAGAGTATTTTTTTACTTCTCTCTATCTCTTTCTTCGTAGTATTTATTGCATTTGCCAAGGAATGACCTCTTCCAATGAAATGGTGCTTAGATGAGGTGCTAAGGGCATTAAATGGCTTAGCAACTCAAGTCCCCAATGCATAGGTGCTTAGTTTTTTGTTGCTAAGTTTGCTTCATTTAATTAGCCATAGACTCAAAATTGTCTTTTCACCTAGGTACACGCGCTTAGCACCATTTCTTCCTGGGGTCACCAAACTAGTCACTCTCTTCTTAATTAACTTGCCACATCAGACTTTATGCCTATGTGGCAGGCTTAGCACTTGTACGAGCAAGTACAATAGTGGGCTATAAGCCCGCTTACATGGCACTTTTGCATATGTGGAGGAAAGAGGCAAGGAAAAAGTGGAGGAGTGGGCTCTCATGCAAGAGCCAGCCTCTACATGGTGGAGCATTGGGAGAGGTACCTGTATACCATGGAGGTGGTCAGGAATCGGGAGACTCACGCCGGTCGTAGCGCCACAGTTAAAATGATAATGGCAAGTCAAATCACGGGGCCCCACCTGTCCAGCAGTAACTCGCTGTCAAATCACACAGCCCTACATTTGCAGCAGCCTACTCCCTCATCTTCTCGCGTCTCTGTCAAACCGACTAGGCGGAACTGCCCCGCCTACCGCGCGAAAAAAGCCCCGCCCTCGACTTTTAAATAGTACAGTATACTAATTTTGTATCCATGGATTGCGCCATGGAGCAAAGCCTCTAGAAAATTGCGGTACACATGTACGGAGTATACAGCACGCCCGTCGCGTTCGCGCCGCACCCCAGACGGTTGGTCGGTCTGGCACGCCGCTCTCCGAATGGAACGCGCGTCATATTGCGTTTGCACACACATGTGGGACCGCAATTGAGAACCGACCATAGGCACACTCCCCGGCCCCGCAAAGTCAGGTGAGTTAATAGAAGAGAGAGAAGAGCGATAGAGAAGTGTTGTACATACGTTGGTGCCTGGACGATCCCTGCATGACACGGAAGATCAGCTCGTCCATGCATGTGACCAGACTCCAGCAGACACGGCTGGATTGGCTATCGTCTACATATCGTGCAGGCTGTGTTGTACAGGGCTGTAGTTCTGATGAGAAATCTAAAAAAAGGTTTCTTGTCATCTTGCAATATTAGGTGCCATGTGCTTCGGATCACTGCGAGGGTTAAACAGCGACAACTGAGTTCCTCCAAGGCGCTGGTCATTGGGGGCACATGCACGAAGACTACTCAGCTGCCATCTAGGTCAAGCCGGCTATGTTAATTACGACATATATCGATGGACCCCTTTTCTACGAGTTTATCTTTAATTTGAGCTTTGATCCTCATCTAGTTTGTCCGTCGGGATTCATGTTGTCTCCTTGGGGCAGTGAGGTTATGGTTTCTTATCATGTGGCATTTTTTCGTGTTATATGTTATAATCCGATGCTTCAGATCAAAATGACGACAACTGCGCCTCCGGGCACGTGCATGAAGACTTCTCGACAGTCATTAACGAGGTCAACCCGGCTCCGGTCGACAAAAGAAAACTACTCCACTATATAGGCAGGAGCCTCCACGCTTGCTTGCTAGTGTTGGTCTCTTCACACTGTCTCGTCCTCTCCAGATCTAAACACGACAGCGCTGGCCACACTCTCTCTCTCTACTCACCGCTGGTCACAGATACAGCCGGATCCTCTTCGCCGGGGAAGATGAGAAGGTGCAACGTTCACGCGGTCGTCCTCGGCGATGGCTCTTACCCACTGCCGGTGCGTCCCGATCAGCGTGCCTTGCCGTTCTCTCCCAAGCACCGCTGGCTAGGGAGGGCCTCCGACCCCTTCTTCCTCGCTGCCGTAGTGTGGGCAGATCCGGCCTCCCGCCCCCCACCTAGCGACATCCTGGCGACCCTCAGGTATAACTTCCTTCAAAACTGGCCTTGCTCTACTTCCCGAGCTCCTGATGTCGCTGCATTTGTATCTTTTACTATTTCTTAGGCCCCCTCGTAGATAGGATCGATCGGCTGTTCGAAAGCCACCTAAATTTTTACTGTTAAGAGGTAAAACTAGTTCATGCACTCGAATCTAGTACTACTTGGTTCAAACAAGGAAGAAAGGGGGTGGGGGTGGGGGAAGATTTGTTACCTGAATCTAGGACTTGGTCGAAAGAGGAAATAATGGGTTCGAAAAGTAGCATAGACTGGCTATCCAACTGGTCTCTTGGTCTAATAGGGAAATAAAGGGAAACGCAGTACAAACTCAATATAAACCCGATCTATTGGTTGAAAAAGGAAAGAAAGTGGGGACTGGGGGACAAGTCAACAAAGTATGTCCAACACTAGATTTGCTAGCCTCACACAGTATAAGGTGGCTATACCGAACAAAAATGGGACCAACCCAGATATCCTGTTCTGATGTTTGTCGCCCCAAGCCACTCTTATGTAATGCCACTGGTAAAATGTAGCAGTCGCACTGTTAAAAGTAAGGACACGTTAAACCAATGTTGTTTTCATTGTAATGCCTCCAGTAATATGAATCAATGGCACTTTTTTTCATGTCCTGCTAAATTTCCCATTAAGATAAGTTGCTTCTTTTCGTTAGAAATGCAACTATCCTGGTCCGCCTACTCTCCCGTGCCCAAATACCAACTATGTAGCAGCTGTTAATGTTATGTTGCTGGTAAAATGAAGCAATGGCACCATTAAAGTAATGTCGTATTTAACGGTTGTCATAGTTAATCCTAATGCCCACACTAATATCTAGCAATGCTGCTGCTTTAGAAATTGCTACTGTCCTTGTAGGATTGCCATTCAGATAAGGAACATGCTTCTTTTCATTTGATGTATGTTTCATCACTTGTTAGTCACCCCCTCCTTTCCACCTTTTTTGTGCAAACAGAGATATACATTTCACGCTTGATCTTAGTTGAACTGCACAAATGATATCCAAATTATAGTTGAACATTCCACGAGCTTCACAACCAACCTTGATGTTGCTCAATTTTATTGCAACTAATGAAGAAGAAGCTCTGTGGGTTTCGTTTTCTGATGGAAATGGAACCAGGGCTGGAGCCCTTTTCTTAAAAAAAATGAAGAAGAAGCTGCTAGCTCATGGGACATTGCTTCATTTTAGGTGAACTGCACCAAAAGGTCCCATGAATTGAATCATCCATGTTGGTGACTGGTGTCATCCCTTCTACGATGGCGTTGACTGCAGATATGGTTCCCATCACGAGGTATGTTCCTTTTTGGTCTGACCGTTTGCCAAAGATCCTGCATGTTGAGTCTGCTCTTGTGCTACTGTTTTGGCACTGCCATGATAAAGCAGTAATGTTATTATTTTGCACCTTAATCTAGTGGCACTATTAATTTGAGGCAATGTTTTGGCACCGCTAGTGCCACTGATTTTTTTTATATATCAAAAGACGGGGTTTCCTCCGATTTCATTAAAGAAACCCAAACATAGAGAACCATTATCCGACAACATCTCAGTGTAAACGGGCAGCTATGCAACTACTACTAGAATGGACTGAGTACTAGCAGGAGACAAGTTTGCCACATAAGGTAGACAGGTAGGGGTACGCAGCACCAGCTCGACCAAGTTTGGATTACAACCCAAATGCTGCCACAAAAACATCAGGGGGGAAGATAGGGACTGAAAGAGCCAGCTTCAGCATCCCAGTCTAAGCACCCCCGGCCTCCATCCTTGCGACGCACGGTACACCTCGTTTGCCACCTGCTCGACCCTAGTGCCACTGATAAAATGAAGTAATAATACAGTTAAAATAGAGCGAGTGTCCTCTGTATCATTTCATTTCCAATGTAGATAAAGAAAGTGCTTCTCTTTGTTAGTATATGTTTCATCAACTAGTCCCATTGTTAATGTTTAAGCGTTTCTACAAACTGGGGTGCTTAATTTTAGTTGATCTGCACAAAAATAGAGATTGGAATGTCTCAAGGCCCCTCCTTGTACTACCGCTGTACACTGATGCTCATCACTGGCAAAAGGTGTATCGAGGAGACTTCGGTCGATTTCCTGTATGAGGCCTACCGTATGAGGCGTCGCAGGGCCCATCTCGCCCTCGCAGCATGGCATACTATGATACTATCGCAATATTTTCTTCTATTTATTAGTGTATGTTTCATCAACTAGTGCCACTATAATGTAATCACGCTTTTTCATTATCTTTGCAAACAGGGTTATTCAGCTACATTTTGGTGGAACTGCACAAATGTACGGATGGAGCCGGCATATATGCAGAGTGTGAGGTGTGCCAAGTAAAAATTACCGACACCAACCATGCTCCATGCACGCATTGACATCCACCACCACCAGTGGGATGTGTGGTGCTCTCTGTGGATGGATCTTTCTCGGCAGCAAATCCTCTAACCAAATACTAGTAGCTTATATTGGCAGTTTTCTACGGAGTACTCTTTTTTGAAAGAAGCACCAATCTATTTTTCTTTATTTGTACACAGTGTCACAACTTTGACCCAAAGGTCCAGAGCTATTTTAGGGTGATTGGCGTAGTACTCGGAGACTGATTGTAAGCATGATTTTCATTAGCTGTCACACTGATTGTAAGCATAAGCAGATGGAAGATTAGGTTAGTGTGAAGCTTACCTTAAACCCTACCGCCACCGTTGAAACGAGGCGAGCGTCGAGGGAACCGTGGAGAATGGTGGGGAAGCGACATCGCGCCATCCGGCCTCCTCTTGTGGTGGGAGAACGAATACTCCTGTGGCTCCGGCTGGCTCTGCACCCTCACAAACGGCACACCGTACTCGATCGATTCGTTATCCTCTAGATGCTCGACATTCAACCTGTACGCCCGCCACCTCCGCCTGACTTTCGCCTCGGGCGAATCTGTCTGCTCCATCGCCCAGAGGAGATACTCGATGAACTTGAAGGACTGCGGCGTGACTGCCGCCGAGGAGTACATCGCCACCCTCATCGCCGCCGTCTCGCTCTTTCGCATACATTGCCACATGGCCCTCACCGTCCTCAAAATCTCCCACTCATTGTCAAACCAAGTAAGGATCTCCTTCAACTTGGCTAACTTTGCCTGGTCTCCGCCGGCGATCTGCCCGATGCGCTGCTGCATCCTCTCCATAGATGTCCTTCTGAGAGGTCCGGTGCTAGCTTTGGAAGATGGGAGGAGAGACGGTGGTCTTGCAATAGATAAGAGGGAGAGGCGAGACAGTGGTTTTGCAATGGAGAAGATGGAGAGGAGAGGGGGTGGTTTTGCAATGGAGAAGAGGGAGAGGCGAGACGGTGGTTTTGGAATGGAGATGATGGAGAGGAGAGGAGGTGGTTTTGCAATGGAGAAGAGGGAGAGGAGCGTGCGGCAGCGATTTAGGATTGGACGAGAGGGCCGGTGCGCTGTGACTGGATCAAAATCAAAATAAATTTACCCTTCAATTAAGAAAGCGACCCCACATTAACTAGTCTCCCTTTTATTCTGGGTCATAATTGACCATGATTTTCACAAATAAAATATATGTTATACGTTGCAAAAATAATATAATTTGAAAGTACATTCAGATACGAACCAAACGATACAATTTTTGGTGACATGCATTCACATTTTGCTTGTCAAATACAGTACATGGTCAAACTTTGACCCAAAATACGCAAAACAAAAAAATACTTCCAAGACCAGCGCCGCTCCTCTCCTCTTAAACCACCGCCGCTCCTCTCCTGTTCCAATCTAAATCCAGCGCCGCTCCTCTCCCGTTCTAATCCAAAACCAGCACCGCTCCTCTCCCGTTCTAATCCAAAACCAGCGCCGCTCCTCTCCTCTTCCATTCAAAAACCACCGCCGGCAAGTGAAGGTGCTGTGGAGAAGTAGATCGTTGGAGGAGTACAACCGATACGTGAGGATCGCAGACGGCGACCCTGTGAAGCTAGCTAGGATGTTGGAGATATAGTCTTGGTTTGACAACAAGGACCAACTAGCGGTTACGGTGACATCCATGGTCAAATATCTGCAACAGAGCGAAAAGGCGGTGATACTCCCGAAGGGAGTCGCGCTAGAGTACATAGAGGTGCTCCTCTGGGCCATGGAGCAAACAGATTCACCGAATCCGATCGCGAGGCAGCAGTGGTGGGAGTATCGATCCCAGATGGAGCATCCACCAGAGATTGAAGGATCGAGCATATACATGGTGCCGTTTGTGAGGGTGCCGTGCCAGAGCAAGCCGGTGGAGTCTTCGTCGACCGAACCCAACTGCAAGAGGAGAAAAGCAGTTGGCCCGACGACGCTTCCCCGCCATCCTCTCCCTCGCCGTTCACATCGTCTCACCGGATATGAATTGTCGGGCAGGTTGTGAATTGTCAGGAGGAGCTTAGGGTTGTCAGTATTTGCAGGTTATGAATTGTGCTTTGTGTTGTGTATTTTGAGAGTACTTTCAGATATGAATGTCTTTTGAATTTCAGATTTGCAGTATTGAGCATATGAAGTATTTTATGAATTCTAGAGATCTATTTTTAGCACTTAAAAAATGTAGTTTCATAGGAGTATAAAAGTGCAGACAATGTGATTCTCATAGAAGAAACTGCAAGTTTCTGTTTCAGATAAGAAACTACAACTTTTAGAGGCAGAGCATTTATATTAACACGGCCATTTCAAACAGGGATAACATCATGTTGGAAGTTTTATTCATGGTCGAAAATGGAACTACCAGCCAGTTAACATCATGCTGATCAACATTCATGCATAGCACATCTTCATATGATGCACAGTCAAAAAGATATGCTATTTCCAAAATGCCCACACAATGTCGAGTGTGAGAAAAATAGAGAAAGCAAGGGATGAAGTTTTGGCGAGTGTTGGACGTGGTGTGCGTAGATGACAATGGGGACCCACATGTCAATAATGGCAGCGGCAAAAAATTTGGAGATATTTTCCCTGCATCAGGTGGAATTGAACCCGGGCGGAACAGCGGTCGGGTAGTGTCACTTGGCCACTGGGCTAGTTCAGCAGTTTTGGTACAAATAAGGCACTGCCTCAGGTGGTCCGATCTCATCTTGCGCCTTTGTGCGCTCGCCAAGGCGCCGCTGTCTGCCGTTGTGAACATGCTGAACAAACGAGAGGAATCTAGAGAGGACTGTACGTGGAGAGGCGACCGTCGGGGCCCACCAGGTCTATGGCCGTACGCAAGCAAGTGCCTCATTGAAAAAAATACTTCCTCCTAATGCTATACTGACGTTGGGGCCCTTGGGTTTGTCAACATAGTTACAATTTTTTAGGTGCTTCAACGTAGTTACTAAAGGAGATAAATTTACAACGAAGCCGGGGAGCTGGCAAGTATCAGTTATTATCACTGGGGCAGCAAGTATCAGCTGGGTTGTGGGCTGCCCCGTCTAGGCTTTCTTTTTTAACATGCGCAGCCCACGACATGCCGGTTTGTATTTTCTTGAGGGACGTCATGTATCGACCGGCCTATGGACCTCCCATTCGAGGTTTTATTTTTCCTGAAACATCGGCAGCCCAACTTATGTATTTTTTTGAAAAAAACGCAGAGGTCTGTTCTATTTTTCTATATAAGAATAGGAACGCCTGGTCCAACTTATGTTTCCCTTCTAACTATATTATATATATTTAAATTATTTTATATGTTATTATATATTATTGTTATTGTCATCATATATTTAACAGATACTTACATATATAAGAAAACAATATCCCACATCTTATTAACTTATAAAAATAATTTCTTAACTATAAAATCCTGGATTTTTTTACATTAAGGCAACGAAAATCCTGGTGATTGTGTACAAAAGCTTGATAAGATTTAAGGACCAATGTAATAAGACATCACTTATTATTTAAATATATTTATAACAAAATGCTCAGCCCCTGTTTATTTTTTGATAACATTGCTGCGCCCAACCCAACATTATAATTAGAATCAGCCCAGCAAAATCATGTATTTCGAGAAAGTGCAAATGGCCTGTAATTTTTTAGGAAAAAAATAAATGGGCCGAATGGACGCTACATTATTTGTTCACCCAGCCCAGCAAATGGACTATAATTGTAAAAAAAAGAGATCAAATTGACTGTAAATTCTGAAAAAATGGGTTGAATATGTGCCACATTTTTTGAGGCTGAAATGTGGGCCAATAGGTCGAAGCCAACGCAAGTCGTTGTCAACTTAGTCAACAAATGATTCTGACATTGTTGGCCATCGGATTTACATCCAACGACCGGGATCCATCTTCAATCTCTCGTCTTCTTCCTCCAGCGCCGCCGAGACCACCTGCTCCCGCCTCCTGCTGCTAGCAGCTCTGCTTAGCACGCTTCGCTGTGAAGCGCTACCCCACCGCCGGCCAGGGCATCCCTCCACCCCTCCACACCTCCTGTTCTTCTCCACCGAGTGCCGAACCACACCGCACCAGAACCAGTTAACCATCATACACCTCTCCGTCTGTGACTCCACTCCCGCGTCTTCCCATCTCCGGCTCGTTGCTGTCCGGGGCCTCGCCGTCGTCCACCACCTTGGATGCGCTCGGCGCGGCATGGTCAACACACAAAAAAATGAATACTCCCCCTGCTAGCTGGGAACCACCATAGTGGGAGGCTGACTTGTGAGCCTACTAAGTTGACGGGGACGGAGGGCTTTGTCAACTTACTCAATATGGACGATTCTAGCTCCAGTGACCGTACGATGTCCATCCAACGGCCGTAGTGCTTCTTCAACGTCTGGTCTTCTTGCTCCAGCCGCCCAAACCAGCGCCGGTCGTGCCGCCTGCTCCTGCCTCCCACGGCCGGTTGTGCTACCGCGGAGGCCTCACTGCCCCCTACTACTCCCACCGCTGGCCAGGCCCTGCGGCGATGGCATCCTCACACCGCAGCCAAACCAGTGAACCCTCGTACTCCTCTCCGCGTGGGCATCCACTACCGCGTCTTCCCCGGCTCTGCGTCGTCCCCTTCCTAGGCCTCGCCGTCGTCCACCGCATTGGTGCTCTCGGCACGGCATGGTCAATGTGGTCAATGAACGACTTCCATCGGAAGAGTACTATACGTGGAGAGGCTGACAGCTGGGTCCATGGCCGCAGCAAGGAAGTGCCTCCTTATTACGCGGAAAATAATGATTCCTGCACCTGACAGCATGGACCCACCGGACGGGCCACCGTATTTCACGAAAAAAATGTTTCCCCCTGACTGCTGGGACCCACCAGCTACATCTTCGCACGCAAGGAAGTGCCTCCTTATCCTCCCTGACAGCCGGGACCCACCTGGTCGAAGCATACGTAGTGTTGTCATTCTGGTCGCGAACGTGTACGTACATACTGGTCGATCGGTCTGTCTGCAGGCTGCAGCGATGAACCGTAGCTGAGTAAGGAAGGGCACGTGTCGTAGTAGAGGCGCGGACGTAGCATGTACACGTACGTACAGCCAGGGTGCAAGAAAGTAAATATGGCCACGTACGTACATACGGGCGGGGTCTCGAACACCTACTCACGCATACGTACGGCCAGAGCTCGTGTACATGGCTGGGTCGGAACGGAGAAACTGTGTCATCGTGTTCATCGGGGGCCAACCGGCTTGGACGAAATAGCCGATCGAAACGAGGCCTGGCATACCGCAGAACGGAGGAAACGGCCTTGTGTTCGAGCGGCCACGATCGAAACGGGATCCTGTTCATCGGGAGGGGTCTGGCGTACCGCAAAACGGAGGAAACGGACTTCTCTTGGACCTCCTATGGTTGAAACGGGGTCCTGTTGATCGGGAGGGGTGTGGCGTACCATAAAACGGAGGAAACGGACTTGTGTTGGAGCACTACGGTCGAAACAGGGGTCTTGTTCATTGGGAGGGGTGTGGCGTACCGCAAAACGGGACTCCACGAGATACTGTTCATCTCCACCGTCGATTGCCTCCACGGGCTACTGTTCATCCACCGTTGACCTCCTCCAGCCTCCACCTGCGACTGTTCATCCACGGGGCTCCTGCTCATCTAGCCTCCACCGCTCCTCCACCGGCTACTGTTCAACCAGCCCTCTCCACGGGGTCCTGTTCAACCACCCCTCCACGGGCTACTGTTCATCCAGCCCTCCACCGGCTACTGTTCAACCAGCCCTCCACGGTGTCCTGTTCATCCAGCCCTCCACGGGGTCCTGTTCATCCACCCCCAACCGGCTTGATCGATCGGGGTCCTGTTCATCCAGCGGCAACACCACGGGGTCCTGTTCATCCAACCCCCCACCAAGAACTGTTCATCCAAACCCCCCCAACAACGCTCACTGTTCATCAAGGGAAGGAGGCAGCAGGGTTCGATCAGCTTCAGTTAGCAGCAGTAGCGAAGGAATCGCTGAATCGGGTTCAGTTAATAGCCAGATCGATCGATCGCTCGGGTTTAGTAACACGTAGCCTGCAGTGCAATCGCTCGGGTTTAGTAGGTGAACGCCTCGCTCGGGTAAAGTTAGAGCCCAACATCTCGCACCCCCGCGCGTACGTGTACGAGAGAAACGTGCATCGCTCGGCCCCCGACCACCCACCGTAACCGGGAACTCCCCGATATTTTCCTCGCCCTCGCTTCTACCACGGTTTTTTCCGTCGTGGACAGCCCAAAGAATGTCATGCAGCTGCGTCTCGGGCCCACCCAGGACGAAAAGCCCATTTTCTGTCATGATTTTTTGTCATAGAAGTAGGAGCCCACCACATCTATGATGATACCGGGTTTTGTCACAATTACCGTCATAGAAGTGTCATAAGCATGACAGAAAAAAAAATTGTTCGGCCCAAAATGTCACGGATGTGTCTTTTTTTTGTAGTGCCATCCAGCCCCTCTCGAGCTCGTGCCACTTCTCCAGCGACTCCCTGGTGCTTCACTAGTGCCTACTGACCCGGTTGGAGCCCCTGGAACCGTCTCCCTCCGCCGTCTTCTTCAACTCCGGCGAGACCCGACCACAGCCGCCGCTTGGGAGGAAGATTCCGAGCTACTCCGGCCACCTCTCGACGTGCCACGGGTACAGGCAGGTGCACCGTGACCCCCTCTTGCTTTCTATCCCTCTCAGATTGGCCGTAAAGCCCTCCTCGCCAGCGTGAGCTCCGGCGAAGCACCGCCACCTCTCTGTTTCCCTCTCTCTCTCTCCACACCTGACAGTGGGGGCCCACTGTCAGCCACACGGCCGCGCCCGAAGCGTTATAAGTGAAGGCGCCCCGCTGAAATATGCCTTCGATGTCACCCCCCTGGATTTTCTTTTTATTTGAATTTAATTCAAATTTTGACCAGAAACTTTGACCAGCCATAACTTTTAAACCATAAGTCCAAATGAATTGATTCTTTTTGCATTGTGTTTATTTTGAAAAGTTCTAGCAGCACAACAAAATGGAGATTTTTCTCTGCTGTCTAGAATTTCTGGTGATTTTCAGAATGATTATTGATATTTTCTTTCTCTATTTTTAAATACTTTCAGAGGGAGAAGCTTGTCTTGAGGATAACCAGGAAGAGTGTGAACCTCCTCTGCACTAAGGCAAGCCACAACAACATTTGCATGGTGTCATTTCAATATTTATGATTTTTCCAACTTGAATATGAGCTATTTCATGCATTTAATTATTTAAATGAATATTGCCTATGCTAGTTACTTTGTTATGATTGAAATGCTTAGTTTACAGTAGTGTGAGAATATCTAAGCTAGTATGAGTTAGTAGAAGTAATTTTTTATTGTGTGATTATGACATGGTTATGATATGACTAGCGTCGGTATTATTTTTCATATGCAAGAAGTGGATTTTAATAAGATAGTATCATGACTAAAAATGATGATTATTAAGAACCAGTGAAGTAGAATTAGTATGGTTTGATGATAACTAGTGCCAGTAGAAGATTTGGTGATGTTGATCCATTTACTCCTAGTGTTATGTGATGCATGTTGTATGGTTGCATATTCATGGCATATCGTGACACCAACTATTTTATTTCAAGTTAAACATGATGTTAATTCAACTTGAACATAACGTTGATCAAGTCATGGTGCCACTGAATCGAGTTTATCCTAGTGCAACCACATTTGCCTTTAGGGGAAGGCCTTTATTCGGTCCGTTGGCATGCCTCTGGTCGGTACCTCCAACGAGGGAAGGTTATGGGTGTGCGGTACCCTAGCCCGCTAAGCAGACATAACCTTGTGTGCCCGTTTATTGTTATGGTACCTTGTCCTCGTTTGGGACCGTTTATGTTTTGCCACGACGGTGGCCATTGATGCCTTTGGTAGGCACGGGGCCACCCATGACTTAGCCCAGTGGGGAATTGGTCGGAGTGGCCGGGAGAGTGTCATGGCAATGGGAGGGTTCTGTCGGAATGCCGTTGGTCCACCCGAATGGGAGTGCGAGGCCATGGATTCCGTGATGTGGGTACAGTGTGCTAACCTCTGCAGAGAGTTATTTAATCTATCGATAGCCGCGTCCTCGGTTACAGACATAACTCATGAGTAGGTCACACCATGGATCAACATTTATAAGTAATCTTGAACACTAATTATATATACTTGGCACTGGTTGAGAGATGATGGATGAGAAATTATGATGATTGCGGGAACCAAAGTGTTGGTTTCGTTTGTGATCTGGGTAAGATCACCGTTTGGTTACGAGGTAACCCGTTCGGTAAGAAAGTCCGAGGGACTTGGTGCACAAGTTGTTTTCACTGCATCAGTAGTGTGTCTTTGCATTGCATTTAACTTGATTAAATACCATGATATTGTTTGCCATTATGTTTATGCTTGTTGTGAGCTTGCAAGTACATTCAATGTACTGACCTGGCGTGTCATGCCAGATTTCAGGAAAGTCTTACTGGATCGAAGTGCTGCCCGTGTCTAGATCGTGTCCACATTGGTGTCCCTGTGCTATGGAGTTCCGCTTCGTCATTGTTCCGCTGCCGCGTAGTTGTCGTGATCGAGGCCCCTTTATGTTCACTAAATAATGTACATATTGTTCAGCCGCACCGTGTGTGCCGCTTGGCCTCGCTACTCGATGTAATATCAAACTATGTTCCGCTAGTATCAATAAAGCGGTTGTTTTCTGTACCAAGATGTTGTGTGTTGCCAGAAGACTTGATCTCTTGGCTGGCAATGCAAGGTAAACCGGTTGCTCTGAGCCGGGGTGCCACAACTATGTGTTAATGCTTTGTTCCGGTTCTCTATTAAACGGAGGCCTTAATATCCCTTAGTTTCCTTATGGACCCCACTGCCATAGGAGGGTAGGACAAAAGATGTCATACAAGTTCTTTCCAGAAGCACGTATGACTATTTACGGAATACATGCCTACATTATATTTATGAACTGGAGCTAGTTCTGTGTCGCCCTAGGTTATGACTGTTATCTGATGAATATTGTCGGTGTCAAATCCGGCAGACCTCAGGGTAGGGGGTCCCGAGCCGTGGATCTAGGATCGATGGGGAACAAGGGACGTCGAACACAGTGTTTACCCAGGTTCGGGCCCTCTCAAAGAGGTAAAACCCTACGTCCTGCTTGATTGTATTGGATGTATGATATGGTTTATAGAGTAGATCTACCTCGAGATTAGCATGAGCTAAACCCTAAGGCGATGAGGTGATGAATGTAGCTCTAGCCCTAAAGACTAAAAACCCTCGGCTTATATAGACACCGGTAGGGTTAGGGTTACCGAAGATAGATTACAATATGGGTTTAAAGAGATCCCGCGCCTTATTGACTTGGAGGGTACACCCTGGCTTCATAGATATCCTATCATTATACGGCTCCACAATCCGGCCCACGTATGATGGGCCGTCGCCCCGAGGACCCCTTAGTCCATGACTCCCTCAGTAGCCCCGAACTTGCCTCCAACGCCAAGACTTGTACCCGGTATCCATTCATACGACCAGTATGTGGCTTGCGGGGCGAGTTCTTCAGCATGTCTCTCCCATGTTCGACACCAAGCCATGTCCGGAATCTGAAATGGCAGTTTTGCTTAACACCGAAGGCAATAATAAAAAATAACGCTCAAGCGCAAATGATGCCTCCATCTGACAACTTTTTCTCTTTCAAAGAAGAGTCATTTCTGGCAATAACGCTGAGAAGTTACTATTTCTCAAAGCGCGGCTCGAGGCCGACACCATGTTTGACACGTCCTCTCGAAGTGGAGATCGTGTCCCGCTTTTCGGGGGATATGGTTAATGATTTCGATTCCCCTCCCCGCTCATAACATCGCGGGCATATCGGGAAGTGGAGAAGGCCACGGCGTGAAAAAAGGAAAACCCCGGGCCTGTCATCGGCCTATAAAGGGGGGCCACTACAGTCTGCATCTCACGCCCTCTTCCAGCTCCCGCTTATGCAGACCTCCAGAGCTCCAGCGCCCTTTCTCTCTACTTCCACAACGAATCCCTCTTTGCCTCCTTCGACCATGGCTGGATACGGAGCCAATGGGAAGTGGGAGGCCGCCAGCGTCACCGAGGGGGACATTCTGAAGCTAAAGGAGGCCGGCTATTTGCCGGCCAATGTTGCTCATCGGCCCCCCGAAGAGGGCCAGGTCATCCCCACGCCCTAGCTGGGCGAGAGGGTCATGTTTCTTCCCCATTTTCTTAGAGGGCTAGGATTTTCCATGCACCCCTTCGTGCGGGGGTCGATGTTCTTCTACGGGCTAGATTTTCAAGATCTAGCCCCCAATTCCCTCCTCCACATTTCAACCTTCATTGTTGTGTGTGAAGCGCTCCTTCGAGTTCAGCCGCACTTTGGTTTGTGGCTGAAGGTGTTCAACGTCAAGCCTAAGGTGGTTGGCGGCGAGCATGCGGACTGCGGAGGGGCCATGATTAGTAAATTGACGCGGGTCCAGTGGCCGGACGGCCACTTCGTTGACACTGTCCGATTGTGGCAAAAGGAGTGGTTTTACATCACCGAGCAGAGGGAGGCCGCATGGGGAGCGGCCCCGCATTTAAGTCTGGACCCCCTACCAGGTTGGCCTCATGGACCACCAAGGCTCCGGACTGGGGGTGTGTGGCCCACACGAAGTAGTTGCAGAAGCGCATCGACAGCATAATAAAGACCGGAGCGAAGCTGGTTGATGTGGTCCAGATCATGCTCCACCGCCAGCTCCTCCCTTGCCAAGAGAGGGCCAAGCCTATGTGGGAGCATGAGCTCAAGGATCCGGCCACCGTGCTGCACCTCTACGGCATGACCCCTGACAAAATATGGGGTCACTTATTCCAGCCCCAGAAGGAGTGGCCGGTCGAGGTGAAGGACATCGGCCTTGACGCCGCGAACCCCCCAAAGGAGGTGAGTTGCATTTTTCTTCGAGGAGTGTTCGGATATTCATACCACGTTTAATTCGATCTAACTTTGTACGCAGATTTTTGCAGGGCTGGCTTGCCAAGGCCAAGAAGATCAACGGCCCGGCGCCTCTACCGGAAGGGCCCCGATCAGAGCAGCTGGAGAAGCTGCTGGTCGTGGTGCCCCATAAGGCGCCCGCTAAGAAGGGCAAGAAGAAAGAAGTGCCGGAGGCCAGGGAGGGCCTCCGCCGCAGGGTTCGTCCGGGCAACCGGTCCGGAGACGCCGCGGCCTCATCCATACAGGATGGCGGCGAGGATGAGGATGAGGAGGAGAGCGCCTCCTCGCACTCCAAGAAGAGGGCGGGGTCCGAGGACATCGAGGAGGTCCAACCTTCTCCGGCCCCGAAGACACGATGCTGGCCTAAGCTGGTTCTGTCCGACAGCTCGGGCTCTGACAAGGAGTCCGAGGCATCCGAGGAGCTCCCGAAGAAAGGATCCAGGGTCAAGCCCCCTGCCAGCAGGTAAGGCGTCGGTATTTTTAGCTGTTCTATTTGTAGTAATTTGTTTTAGCTGAAGGTTAACCCCTCCGAATTGTAGTCCCCCACATGAATGCCCCACCGAGCGGACTTCGGAGGGGACGTCTCTGCCCACCGAACTGGCAGACAGTGGGTCTATGGCGCACTCCGCGCCTCCTCTGATCCCCGAAGAGACCGAGGAGGTGCGGTCCCGAAGGACTCCTCCTCCTCTGAACACAGAGGGGGAGTCTGACACCGTAATGGCCGAGGTTAACACCTCGGTCATCGAAGACCAGGAGAGAGCATCCCTCCTGGCTGACGCGGGAAAGGAGTCGGGACCATCCGGACCCCATCCGTCAACCACTCCCGAGCCCCCAAGGCCTTCGACAGCACAGGCACCTCCCAGCGGGGAGGGGGCCGGGGGGCCGACGTCAGCGCCGGACACCTTGACACGGGCAGTGGCTGGCTGGCCAGATGTGTTGGAGGAGCTGGTGGACAACTCCGCCATCATTGACGGACACCGCACTCTTATGAGTGCAGTTATGCAGGGTGTTCGGTCCGTCCAATCCGGACTGAACGACATTGTTCAAGGCCTTCTGACAGGCTTTGAGGTAAGTCAAGTAATTCTTTTTCCTCATAATGCGGTTGTAGTAATTAGTTTTGGTAGGCCGTATACCTAGCAGCCCCCGAGACTCTGCAAGGGCTACGAAGAAAACTTGCGGATGATCAAATTCGGTAGGCCGATTAATGTTGTTGACATTTTTTTCTGCTGACGCAGGCATCTTCCATGGCTGCGGCTTCTAATGCCGCGGCGTTAGAGGAGATGGATCGGAAGCTCAAGCTTTCTGATCAAGAGCTTGACCTTGTCAACAAACGGCTTGACGAGGCGCAAGGTGAGCCTTATGAGAAGATGTGTATTTGCCGGATATTGATGGGCCGGACTGTTTGCTAATCCTTTATTTTGATGCTCTTATAGCTGCTACCGCCGAGGTCGAGGGCTTGAGAGAGGCCCTGAAGAAAGCCGAGGCGGTCGAGAAGAGGACGTCGCTGAGAATGCGGTGTTCGAGCTTGAGCAGGCCAAGCTTGATGCTGAGCAGCATGAGGCTCGGGTAAACGAAGTCTAAGTGGAGCACCAGGATGCCGCCGAGAAGCTTGAGGCCCTTGAGAAGGGGCGGGAGGAGCAATCCTCCCATCTATCCAAGGCAGAGAAGGAGCTCCAGGAGGCAAGGATTAACACACGAGACACCCGGGAGGAGCTCCGTCAAGCCGCGCAAATTGCCAATGGTAAGAAATACTTACTGCAGAGTGTGTTCGGAGGCAACAGGTTCGCCCTGCTGACGCGGGTCTGGCGCTCCGCAGGCGTCTTCACCGAACTTCCGAAGAATGCGGCGGCCGCGGCGAGGCACTATGCCACCCTCGAGGAGGACTCCACGCAGCGGCTCTTCTGGTCATAGTTTCTGTAGGATCGAAAGTAGGTCTAGAGGGGTGGTGATTAGACTACTTGACCAAATAAAAATCTAGCATTTTCCCAATTTTAAGTCTTGGTAGATTTTAGCAACTTAGCACAAGTCAAGCAATCAACCTATACATGCAATTCTAAGAGTGTAGCAGTGGAAAGTAAAACATCGCATATGAAGGTAAAGGGGAAGGTTTGGAGAAGGCAAACGCAATGTAGACACAAAGATTTTTGGCGTGGTTCCGATAGGTGGTGCTATCGTACATCCACGTTGATGGAGACTTCAAACCATGAAGGGCAACGGTTGCGCGAGTCCACGGAGGGCTCCACCCTCGAAGGGTCCACGAAGAAGCAACCTTGTCTATCCCACCATGGCCATTGCCCACGAAGGACTTGCCTCACTCGAGTAGATCTTCATGAAGTAGGCGATCTCCTTGCCCTTACAAACTCCTTGGTTCAACTCCACAATCTTGTCGGAGGCTCCCAAGTGACACCTAACCAATCTAGGAGACACCACTCTCCAAAAGGTAATAGATGGTGTGTTGATGATGAACTCCTTGCTCTTGTTCTTCAAATGATAGCCTCCCCAACACTCAACTCTCTCTCACAGATTTGGATATGGTGGAAAGATGATTTGAGTGGAAAGCAACTTGGGGAAGGCTAGAGATCATGATTCTTGTGGTTGGATTGGAATTTCTTGGTCTCAACACATGAGTAGGTGGTTCTCTCTCAGAAAATGGGTAGTGGAAGTGTAGGCACATTCTGATGGTTCTCTCTTGAATAGAGAAGGGGGTGGAGGGGTATATATAGCCTCCACACAAAATCTAACCGTTACACACATATGACCCAACTCGGTCAGACCGAATAAGAGAACTCGGTGAGACCGATTCAGTTCAAAATGTGAACATTAGGATTTTTGGTGGGACTGACATGATCAACTCGGTGAGACCGATGTGCTAGGGTTAGGGCAAAACCTCATCTCGGTGTGACCGATTGCATGAACTCGGTGAGACCGATTTCAGCAATGAGCAAATAGAAAGTTGGTCAGGCAAACTCGGTGGGACCGATCGCTCCTTTTGGTAAGACCGAAACGTTACGAAAGGGAAACAGAGAGTTTGCATTGCGGACTCGGTGGGACCGATCGCTCATCTCGGTGGGACCGAAACATTACGAAGGGAAACAGAGAGTTTGCAATCCCATCTCGGTGAGACCGAAATCCCTATCGGTAAGACCGAACTGATTTGGGTTTCTGGCAGTGGCTATGTCAAAGGAACTCGGTGGGGCCGAGTTTGACTTTAGGTTTAGGACATATGTGGATATGAGAAAGTGGTTGAGGGCTTTGGAGCATATCACTAAGCATTTTGAGCAAGTAGATCACTAAGCAACACCTCATCCCTTTTTAATAGTATTGGCTTTTCCTATGGACTCAATGTGATCTTGGATCACTAAAATAGATTTGAAGAGTCTTGAGCTTTTGCCAATATTTGTCCTTAGCATTTTGAGGGGTCCACAACTCTAGTCCATGTGCCATGCCAATCATTGAACTACCTGAAATATTTAACCTGAATGGATATTAGTTCAATGATCTATATGTTGTTATGAATTACCAAAACCACCCAGGGATTAGTTGCACTTTCAATCTCCCCCTTTTTGGTAATTGATGACAACATATAGATCAAAGCTTCGACAAATGATAATATGAATGAAATACATCGTCGCTTTGAGAAGTATGTGATAAGAAAGAGCTCCCCCTAAATTTGTGCATTATTTAAAATTTGCTTTTGAATGCAAATGTACAATCGATTAGGATCATGGGTTACTCTTCCATGTCACATACATCTTGGTGGACCGCTCAAAATGATAAAAAGTAAAGCATATGCACTCATCACCAAGGGAAACATGATTGATCATACATAAGTAACATAGATAGCATCATTCAAGCACACATTAAAGCATAATGATCAACCACATGATCATAGGTGTATCTCACACACAAGAACAAATAGTGTAGCAAACAAACGATCAATTATCAAGTAGCAAGAGAGGCAAATAAAAGCAAAACACTCTCTCTCAAAGCCTAAGATCTATACACTTTCTCCCCCTTTGGCAACAAGTTACCAAAAACCTTGAAAATGCATAGTGCTATTCGGCACTCTAGGCACGATCACCGAGAGCTCCTGAAGTGGTCTTCGGGCTGGTGGCCTCGGTGTGCGCAGATGGCATTGAGAGGAGTCCGTCTGCAAAGGCTTCTGCTGAAGTCTGAGGAGCTGGAGGGGATGCAGCTGAGGGTGCAACAGTGGCAGTGGCAGCAGGTGCTAAAGCTGTAGCTCTGGAATCTGTGACAACTAGCTCTGCAGTAGACCTCTGTGCTCTAGGCACTCTATGAAATGCATCTGTGGTAGTTCTTCCTCTCTTGTCCTCTGCCTCTTCTTGGAGTTGCTCAACTGTGGTCTGGATCTCTGTGACCTTCAAGTCTAGATCATAAAACTTTGTTTCAATGATCCTCTCAAGACTCTCTTGGTTTTGAGTCAGGGTGGCTAGTCCTTTCTCAATCCTCATTATAGATTCAAATAGATAAGTGAGCTGATCTTTCTTGGTCTTGAGATTCACAGCTGATATATCTGGCATCTTGGATGTCTTTGCTGCCTTAGCTTGCTCTCTCTTCTCCTGAGCCTCTACTGATGAAGGATGTGAAACATCCATGACAACCTCGTTATCCTCAAAGTCTGGCCTCAGGGGAAGGTGTTCTCTGTCCAGTAGATATGTGCCTGTCCCATCTTGGAGTTGATGAGCATCTGAATGTGTGGGGCATATCCACATGACCTCTTCTGGTCAGCAGCAGTCCTCTTGATAGTCTCTACAATCAAGGTCATCACCTTGAACTCCTCTGGCACATCAAACATATGCAGTAAGTTGATTGAGTGACCTCTGATCATCCTGTCATCTTCTGACTTGGGCAACAAGGTGTGCCTTAGTATAGTGTTGATTGTAGGCAGCCCTGACAGCAGATAGTAGACTGAGCCAAACTTGTGAGACTCCAAGGCAGCATCAGGTATCTCCTTGTACATATGAGCCATGGAGTTTTTTCCTTTCCTAGGCTTGGCATAGATATCAGTGTCATCAATGAACTCCCAGTCAACCCATCTTATGTCACTGACTATGGGCTTCTTGTCCAAAAGTACTGTTTCATAGAAGTCTTGCTGCTCCTTGTGTGAAGTCTGTAGTCCACAGCAGTTCTTGTCCTCATAGCATATGGGTTTGTCTGTCTCCATAGTCTGAGACCTGCATCCTTTCTCACTTTCATGTTCTCAGCTATTGGATGATTGTCATCATGATCTGGAATTTTTGGCTTGAGCTTCCTGAGCACTTGCTCCTCCTCATCCTCTTGAACTTCAGGCACTAGGGCCTTGTTCTTCTCAGCAGCTGGGATGTTTCTGGTCGATCTCTTTGGTACTGATGGTTTTGGAGCTTGAGCTAATGGCTTGGGAGCTGTATTGGGCTTGGATGAAGCAGCCGCAGACTTAATTGCATCTCCCATGAGTTTCTGAGATTTTGGTGCTGGCTCTTCAGCTTCTTCCTCATCATCTTCTTCTGGATCTCTCATCATTGATGATCTGCCAATCACTCTGGCCATGGTCTTCTTGACCCTTTCCTTCCTTTTCTTGCCTCCAGCAGCCTCATCCTCTTTTGGTTCAAGGGTGAACTCCATAGTTTCTAGAGTGGAGGCTCTGGCTTTTGACATGTGCACTCTCTTGGCAGGAGCTTTCTTCTTCATGCCTGGCTTGATGGCAGCAGCAGCATACTCTTTCTTAACTGCTTTCTTCTTTGAGGTGACCTCCTCATCAACCACAAAGTCCCCATCTTCAGATTCTGAGGTTCTCTTCTTCCTTTGCCTAGTTGCAGCTTTAGGCAAGTTGCTTGGGGTGCTTCTGCTACCCTCATCATAACTGTTGTTGGAGGGACTAGTGCCCTCACTGAGATTAGCTTGCTCCTCTGACCTGTTCTGGCTATCACTATTGTCTGACATGGCTGACATTGACCCTATGAATAGATAGGTATAGGCAGAGTAGATGAGCATCACAAAGTGCAGCTATTTTGGCAAAAAGATTGACTTAAAAACTTAATATTAGTTTTCTGCAGAAAGCATTTTGGAGCTACCGATATGAGTAACTCAGTGACACCGAAGCAGCTTTGGAGTCTAAACATGTGATTTCGGTCAGACCGAGACACAGTTCGGTGACTCCGAGATGCTAGGGTTTCACAGAGAAAGTGAACTCGATCACACCAATTTGTACACTTCGGTCAGACCGAGTAGTACATGTGCAATGGCCTGGGCCAAATCGGTGGGACCGAATACATCAAATCAGTCGGTCCGAGATGAGTTCGGCGGAAACCTAACCCTAAGTTTTTGCATCAAAACTAATCTAAAGGAAGTTTTGGTTGGATGAATTGATCACAAACGTGGCTAGAAGCATGGCATTGACCAATGTGCAGGAATTGGAGTAAGATTGCACAAGGGGATTGAGTCCGTACCCTAACTTGGCGGCGGACTCGCTACGGCGACAACGGTGGCGAAGAATCCCGTTGATAGCGGCGGAGACCAGCGGTAGGAGGGCGCTGGCGACGACGGCGACGATCCGAAGACCAAGGGGGTGGCAGAGCTGGGCAGACGCGGTTGGAGTGTTTGAAGAAATTTCCAAATTTCAACCCGCGGATATATATACCCAGTCACTATCGGTGAGACCGAGTGGAACGACTCGGTGGCACCGAGATGCAGAATCGCAAGCGGTTACTGCAACTCGGTGTGACCGAATTGTTCTAATCGGTTGCACCGAGGTGAAAACCTAGATCAACTCAATGATTTCGGTGAGACCGAGTTGGATGAATCGGTCAGACCGAAAGCCATTAAGAGGTTTTGGAAGTTAAGCCCTTGACGGATTGGTGACTCCGAGTGCTCCTCACCCGGAGGGTCTGAATTTGACTTGTTCAAACTTTGTGATGTAGCATGAATAGAGTTTGAGACGAGAAAAGCATAGATAGCTAGAGGGAGTACTTAGGCATTCTTGTCCATCCATTTGGCAAAAAGAAAAGCCAAACAATCAAAACAACAAATGGATGTCCTCGAATGGAGAAAATTATGCAACCAACATGCTCACGCAATAAGATAGCAAATGAAATATGTGGTAAACATGCACAAACACTCTAGCATCTATCAAGCAATTGGCAATGACTAGGTCATCTATATATGAGTATATTGACTTAGGAGTCAAATGAGAACATTTGATCATAGGTCATACTCATCGTTTAAGCACAAGTGGGGTTATCACTTTTACATAAATCATTGTTGTGTTCACACCATTAGAGTTGCTTTAGCTCAATTCTTAGAGTAAAGCTCCCCCAAGATGTGATATCCCCCCTAAGAGGGATGAACTAACCTTGGGTTTTGTCGATGATGACTTCATGTAGATGTTGAAGATGTAGATGCTCAATGTTGATGTAGATCATTTGGAGCAAACCATTGGAGTGAGTTGTACTTTCAATACCTACATGGGTTAGTCCCACAAGAAACACACAAGGATATCCATAGACATAGAGTGAAATTCACATATGATGTTGTCCATGAAAGCATTAGGTTACCTTGTCCCTTGTCTTACCAACAAGAGGGTTTGTGACTCCTTGAACTAGTGCAAGATATGGAAGTTGATTGCACTTATCCTTGCCAAAATGAATATGAGTGAAGTATGTTGGTGGAGTCACCCTCAAGAACTCTCTAGTTCTTCTTCTTTGGGACCCACATCAACTTGATGGGAATCCTTGGAGTTGTAGTCGTACTTGATGAAGTAGAACTTGATGTAGTCTTGGGAACCCTCTTTACCAAGGCCTTTGGAGCTTCTTCAAATGAATCAATCTCCTCTTGAAGCTTGTCCTTGCCTTTTAGCTTGTGGTCTTGTGGTGGAAGATCATCTTGAGCTTGTGTTCCATCAAAAGAAGTGGGGTCATACTTCTCTTGTTGAGGAACAAACTTTGTCTTGGGGTATTGATCTTCTTCCCACTCAACTCCATTGTCATTGAACTTGCATTCAAAACCAACACCTTGATTTCTTCCGGTGCCTTCCTTGCTTGCGTACAATTTCCTCAACTTGCTTACTTCCGGAAAGGCTCTTGTAAACACCTTTCTATATAATTCCCTTCAATAAGCTATTTCTTGCTCAAGTGTAACTTGGCTAAGAGAATCATTAGTGGAATCAAGAGAACTACTAGAAGCAACAATATTGGATTTAACATGATTATTGTTACTACTAGAAGAAGAATCTTTCTTGTTCTTGTTGCTAGATTTTACTTGTGGCATGGAAGTAGACAAGAGTAAATGCTTAGCAATGTAAGAAGAACTTTTCTTATGAAGATCATCATTGATTGCTTTTAAGAACTCATGCTCTTGCTCTAGATTGAGCTTTTCAAAGCGTAGCTTCTCATGAGTCTTTAAAAGCTCTCGATGATCCTCTAAGGTAGTTTCATGAGCTAACTTAAGAGTGTTTAGTTCTTTAGTTAGATTCTCAATCTCCTTATTATCATTGTCATTCGTTTCATCTTGATTAGCATGATTAATAGCAATTTCATCTTAGTTTTCATCACTAGAGTTGTCAACAAGTAAATCATCATCACCTATCAAATCATCCTCATCACTATTGAAATCAACATATTTGGGGTGTGATACCTTGGGGCCTTTAGCCATGAAGCATCTTCCAATTCCTTTATTTGGTGAGTCAAATATGTCGTAGGAGTTGGATGACACAAGTGCAAGACCGGCAACACCTTCATCTTGAGTATATTCGGAGTCAGAGTGATAACTTCTCTCGGAGTGGTTGTCGGAGTCGGAACCGGATACCCATTCACCAACATGAGCTTGATGTCTTCATCTTGTGTAGCTCTTTGATGACTTGTCCTTCCTTTCCGAATCCTTGCTTCTGCGAGAGGGTCTTCGTTCATAACGATCATCTCTACTCCTTCTCTCTCTTGGAGGTGATTCCTCTCTTTTACTTCTCCTTTTAGGTGAGTCTTCTCTTCTTTTGTAGGGAACCGTACATTCACTAGAGTAATGTCCGGGTCTTCCACAATTGTAGCAATTGTGATCACGACTAGAAGATCTTTTGTCATTGTAGGACCTTGACTTGGAACTTCTCTTTTTGCTTCTACTCTTGCAGAACTTGTTGAAGTTCTTCACCATTAGGCTCAATTCTTCATTGAAGGCTTGTTTCTCACTTGACGTTGTGGGAGCATCACATGAAGCTTTGTAAGCACCACTAGACTTGTTGTGAAGCTCTTCTTTATCCTTGAGTGACATCTCATGAGCAACAATTCTACCAATGACTTCCGTTGGCTTGAGATCTTTGTAATTGGGCATCATTTGGATCAAAGTGCACATGGTATCATATTTTCCATCCAAGGCTCTTAGGATCTTCTTGATGATGAATCTGTCGGTCATCTCTTCACTTCCTAAGCCAGCAATCTCATTTGTGATGAGACAAAGCCTAGAATACATTTCAGCGACTCCTTCACCATCCTTCATTTTGAACTTGTCAAGTTGACTTTGAAGCACATCCAATTTGGATTCCTTGATGGACTCGGTACCTTCGTGCATATCAACCAAAGTATCCCAAATTTCCTTTGCATTCTCAAGACGGCTGATTTTGTTGAATTCTTCGGGGCACAATCCGTTGAAGAGGATATCGCAAGCTTGAGCGTTGTATTGCAACATCTTCAATTATTTCGCGGTCGCTTCATGATTCGGTTCTCTTCCATCTTCGAAGAATTCACCTTGCAAACCAATACACACAATAGCCCAAACGGCGGGGTTATGTCCAAGAATATGCATTTTCATCTTATTCTTCCAACTAGCAAAATTAGTACCATCAAAGTAAGGACCTCTATGGTGGTAATTTCCCTCGCTAGACGCCATACTCTCCTAGGTTGTGAAACCAAGGCTATGATCACCAAAGCTATGGAAATCAAGGCAAATGGAGACCAAAGCTCTGATACCACTTGTAGGATCGAAAGTAGGTCTAGAGGGGGGTGATTAGACTACTTGACCAAATAAAAATCTAGCCTTTTCCCAATTTTAAGTCTTGGCAGATTTTAGCAACTTAGCACAAGTCAAGCAATCAACCTACACAAGCAATTCTAAGAGTGTAGTAGCAAAAAGTAAAACATTGCATATGAAGGTAAAGGGAAAGGTTTGGAGAAGGCAAACGCAATGTAGACACGAAGATTTTTGGCGTTGTTCCGATAGGTGGTGCTATCGTACATCCACGTTGATGGAGACTTCAACCCACGAAGGGTAACGGTTGCGCGAGTCCACGGAGGGCTCCACCCACGAAGGGTCCATGAAGAAGCAACCTTGTCTATCCCACCATGGCCATCGCCCACGAAGGACTTGCCTCACTCGGGTAGATCTTCACGAAGTAGGCGATCTCCTTGCCCTTACAAACTCCTTGGTTCAACTCCACAATCTTGTCGGAGGCTCCCAAGTGACACCTAACCAATCTAGGAGACACCACTCTCCAAAAGGTAATAGATGGTGTGTTGATGATGAACTCCTTGCTCTTGTGCTTCAAATGATAGTCTCCCCAACACTCAACTCTCTCTCACAGATTTGGATATGGTGGAAAGATGATTTGAGTGGAAAGCAACTTGGGGAAAGCTAGAGATCAAGATTCTTGTGGTTGGATTGGAATGTCTTGGTCTCAAGACATGAGTAGGTGGTTCTCTCTCATAAAATGAGTAGTGGAAGTGTAGGCACGTTCTGATGGCTCTCTCTTGAATAGAGAAGGGGATGGAGGGGTATATATAGCCTCCACACAAAATCTAACCGTTACACACATATGACCCAACTTGGTCAGACCGAATAAGAGAACTCGGTGAGACCGATTTAGTTCAAAATGTGAACGTTCGGATTTTCGGTGGGACCGACATGATCAACTCGGTGAGACCGATGTGCTAGGGTTAGGGCAAAACCTCATCTCGGTGTGACCGATTGCGTGAACTTGGTGAGACCGATTTCAGCAATGAGCAAATAGAGAGTTGGCCAGGCAAACTCGGTGGGACCGATCGCTCCTTTCGGTAAGACCGAAATGTTATGGAAGGGAAACAGAGAGTTTGCATTGCGAACTCGGTGGGACCGATCGCTCATCTCGGTGAGACCGAAACGTTATGAAGGGAAACAGAGAGTTTGCAATCCCATCTCGGTGAGACCGAAATCCCTATTGGTAAGACCGAACTGATTAGGGTTTCTGGCAGTGGCTATGTCAAAGGAACTCGGTGGCACCGGATAGATCAAATCGGTGGGTGTCACAGCCCTAGATCAGCCTTGTTTGACTTTGCTTGCTCATCATGTTTAAATTTTCTTTAAATTTGAAATGGGGATCAACAAACCCCAGCACCCCCCCTGAAAAATACCAGGTTCAACCGAAAAACATTTCAATGAACCCAAAATGACCTTCACAAAAGTTCAACATTTTTGAATTGGTCTAGAACCTCTGCCAAAAATGGTGCACATTTTTTTAGGTCATCCTGGATTTGTTTGAATTAAATCATATGTATTTGAATTGGGGCATTTAAATGCTATAAATAATTTTAAATGCTACAACAATTCTGAAAACAGCTGAGGGCCTCTGAAATAATTCAGTTACTGCCCACAAATATTTTCAGGATTTATAGAATGGGTTTGGTATTAAAACTAAATCAGAAACAAACTGCAAAATTAGAAAACAGAATCTAAATGGAAAAAACTATAAAGAGAGAGAGAGAGAGAGAGAGAGAGAGAGAAGGACTTACTTGGCAAGGCCCACCTGGCGGCCCACCTGGCTGGCCCAGCCCAATTCCCCGCCTATCGCCTTCCTCCTCGCGTCAGCAGGTGAGGGCGCGTGCCCGGCTCCCGCAGCCACACGCCCGCCACCTCCTGCCTCCCTGCTCGCTTCCCCGACCCCCCTGGAGATGCCACGCGACCCCCTCGACGCTCTCTCACTCTCCCTCATCCTCATCCTCTCCCCTGGATCCCCCTCTCCCACCAACCGAGCGACCCGTCGCTGCCGCTCACCATTGTCGTAGCCACCGTCATCGCCTCACCTCGCCGTTGAGTCCAGTAGCTCCACCGTCGTCCGCATCATCTCCACACCGATGAACGCAAGCCGAGGATCACCACGCCGTTGTCTTCGAGCTCGTCACCATCGCATCTGCTCGCCGGACTTCGCCGGTCGATTCACCGTCTCAAACGCCTCCCTGAGCCCGCTGATCTGCTCTACGTGTCCATCGTGAGCCCCTGCGTCGAACCCCTCTCTCCCCTCGCTTGTTTGCTTCCTCCAATCACAATGGCCATCATGGCCAAGAGCTTGGCTCCACTGTCCATGCCGCTGCCATGGCCACGGCCACGCAAGCTCGCAGCCGAGCACCCGAACATGCTCAGGGCGACCCTAGGATCCTAACACGACCAACCGCTGCTCCATCCGTCCACCGTAGCGCCGATCCCGTCATTGTTCGAACTCTGGCCGCCGCACTAGTCGTCACCGCCGCTGTTTTGGTCCACGCTGGCTCGAGCCGATGGCACCGCTGGACGCGCACGAGCGCCAGCGTCATGTAGGTGGTCTCCGTCGGCCATTTGGTCGCCGGAGCAAGAAACCCGAAGCCCTCCGCCGTCTCTGGCCTCGCCAGCGACGAGCCGTGGGTCAACTCCGGTGAGTTTGACCCTGGTTGACTGGGTTTGACTCCCCTCTGAGTCACTGACGTGTGGGCCCTTGCTCTTGGTTAATTAAGTTAATTGGCTAGTTAGCACTAACAGTCTCTGTTAATTAGTTAAGACACTGACACGCGGGACCCACAGGTCAGATTTGACCTGGAGCGGTCAGTTGACCTGCTGATGTCACACTGATGTAATGTTGATGCAGTAATCTCTTTTCTGGATTTTAAATAAATCTAAACGATTTATTTATTTTCAGAAAATGTCCTAAACATCTAAAAATCATAGAAATTCAACCGTAACTCCAAATGAAATAATTTATATATGAAAAATTATCAGAAAAATATGAAGAATTCTTTTATGGCATTCCCATGCATGTTTGAGCAAACCAAAGCTACTCTATATGACAATTTGAATTCATGGCATTTGAAATGTCACATGTGGAGTTTGAATTTGAACCTTTGGTTCAAACCAACTTCATTTAATGTGGTTGCTAGTTGCATTAGCTCAATCAACAACATATTGTCATGTCATGATCATGCATCATATTGTTGCATTGCATTGATTGTGTTCCTTCCCTGTTTGCTGGTGTTGTTCCCTCTCAGTGGGCGTTGTTCCGACGTTGTGATCGTTGACACCGATGAAGAGCTATACTATCTTCAGAAGTGCCAGGCAAGCAAACCCCCTTGGTCATTCTGATACAATCCCACTCTCTTCCTCTTGCTCTCTTTTGCTGCATTAGGAGAACAACGATTCAACTGTTACATGCTGCGGTAGTTGAACCCCTTTCCTCTGCATGACTTGTCTTTTCCACAGTAAATAGTTGAAACCCACTAGCATGAGTAGGAGTTGCTTGAGCCATGATGTGCCTACTCATTCATGCTTGCTTGTTATGCCTACTATGCTTAGAGTTGTGTCAGGTCTGGTTCATCTGGGTGATGGATTGGAGTGAAATGGTTGTGTCGGTAATGAGAGTGAAGTGTTGAACACGATTTGGTAAAGGTATCGATGAGAGGCCATGTAGGAGTACATGGTGGGTTGTTTCATTGGAACCGTCCCTAAGAACTGAGTTCGGTGTGTGTGATTCAAGATCAGCTACTACCACGCGTTGGGCCCGAAACCAATGGACCCTCTCGACTTATTAATCGCCATGTCCTCTGTCCAGGAGTTGCAAGTAGTTTTTGGTGTTTGTAGTATGCTGGAGGCCGTGCGCAGCGCTGACCCTAGGGGTGGGCTGTGATGCGGCGGCACGTGGTCCGGTGTACCGAGTCGCCCGTTTGGTGACTTGGGAAGCCTACACACATCGTTTGGGGCTGTAGTGGAAACCCCGGATTTCCTTGCGGATGGAACCCGAATAGGCGATAAACCTGGACTAGAGACTTGTGTGGTTAGTCAGGTCATGGCCGACACCCTCGCTGGGCTTCCACTTGAAGGTTGCCGAGTACATGTCATGTAAACGGCGATAAGTGGTGGAAGCATGTGTGAAGAAGTACACCCCTGCAGGGTTATCAAACTATTCGAATAGCCGCGTCTGCGGATATGGACTACTTGGTTGCTTATGCAGTTCATAGACAAGTTAATGGATACTCATAAAAGTCTCAAGACAAGTTTGAGTGCTATGGATGGGCCTCTCGTAGGGAGACGGGAGCGGATCCATAGTGGTGTATTGATATGGTGAATATGTGGACTCGTGTGCGCCACCTCAAAAGAGTTACCAACAGTCGTAGTACAGGATAGCCACTGAGTCAAAGCTTGCTTGCTGTAGTTAAACTCCACCATCCCCTTTGTTGATACTGATGCATATGTAGCTAGTTCTGATGTAAGTCTTGCTGGGTACATTTGTACTCACGTTTGCTTAATTTATGTTTTTGCAGAGAGACTTCAGTCTCACTAGTAGTTCCGCGTGGACTTCGACGTTTAGCTTGTTACCTCAGCTACGATCTTGTACCCTTGGGAGGGTCTTGTAGATAGACAGGCTTACTAGCCTTCTCTCTTTTCAAATGTTTGTACTCAGACAGGTTTATGCTTCCGCCTATGCTTGTTGCTTGTATGACTTGAATGCTGGGTCATCAGACCCATGTTTGTAATATCTGGCTCCTCGGAGCCTATTGAATAAATACTTTGAGTCATAGAGTTTTGTTGTGATGCCATGTTGTATTTGCACATATCGAGCATATTGTGTGTATGTTATTGAAATGTTTGGTATGTGTGGGATCCGACACCTAGTTGTTTATTCTTGGTAGCCTTCCTTATGGGGAAATGTCTCCTAGTGCTTCCACTGAGCCATGGTAGTTCGCTACTGCTCCAGAACACTTAGGTTGGCCGGCATGTATCCATCTTTGTTCCTATGTCTGTCCCTTCGGGGAAATGTCACGCATTGTTCCTTAAAGTCCTTGTAGCTTGATACGACTTGGGTTCATACGTTGATGACCGACACGTTCATTGTTGGGTTGCGTATGTCTGTCCCTGTAAGTTAGTGCCACCTTGGGTTTACGACTAGTCATGTTGGCACGGGTTCTCTGTCATATGGATGCTAGCGACACTATCATATACGTGAGCCAAAAGGCGCAAACGGTCCCGGGCCAGGTAAGGTGGCACCCATGGGAATACCGTGCGTGAGGCCGCAAAGTGATATGATGTGTTACATGCTAAATCGGTGTGACTTAGAATCGGGGTCCTGACAGTGGGGCCGAGTTTGACTTTAGGTTTAGGAGATATGTGGATATGAGAAAGTGGTTGAGGGCTTTGGAGCATATCACTAAGCATTTTGAGCAAGTAGATCATTAAGCAACACCTCATCCCCTTTTAATAATATTGGCTTTTCCTATGGACTCAATGTGATCTTGGATCACTAAAATAGAAATGAAGAGTCTTGAGCTTTTGCCAACATTTGCCTTAGCATTTTGAGGGGTCCACATCTCTAGTCCATGTGCCATGCCAATCATTGAACTACCTGAAATATTTAACTTGAATGGATGTTAGTTCAATAAGCAATATGTTGTTATGAATTACCAAAACCACCCAGGGATTAGTTGCACTTTCAGTTTTCGGACTCCGAGCATCCGCCCCTCCTCAGTGATCAAATGAAGTAGCTGATGGAGATGCATCGGATGTCTGAGCTGGCCTTGAAGGACCTCTGTGTCTGTCTATGGCCTGTCGCACCCCTTCTGGACACCTACTTCGGCCTTGTGGAGAAGCTGCGGGAGGCGCCACTCCGGATTGACGATGGAAAGCGGTCAGCGTGCCTCGAGGGAGCGAGGCTTGCGTTCGCGAAGACCATGGTACATTGGCCGAAGATTAACCCAATGTAAATGGCCACCGGTCCTCCGCCCAAGGGAAAGGAGCATCGCCGCCCTGAGCAGTAGTTTGCACTGGTGATGAATGGCGCGCGGGCGATAAAGGGCCAGTGTTCAAAAGATGTACTTTTTGAGTGATTTGTATTAAGCTATGTATCACCTGGACCTTGTGCTTTATAATGCGTCCGCCGGACTTGTTTTATATTGTACTGTTTTTAATTTTGACTCCTATTCGGCCGTATGTTAAATCTGAAAGCTACCAGTCATCGGCTTCGGCCCCCAGGTGAATGTCGCGAGGGGTGTTTTCGTCTCCACACTGATACCCTTAGCCAACGTCTTGGTACCCGGAGGCGGTAGTGCATGAGCAAAACTAGGCAATCAGACTATTCGGTTTTACTGCTTTCACTTAGCCTTCGGAGCTTGACGGTGGGAACTAAGGACTAGCCCCCGATGTATTGTGATGTACTTGGGGCTAAAAGTGTACCCTTTCCGATCACGTGGTTTGTGCTAAGACGAACCCTTCGTGTTACACAGTGAAATCGCCAACGATTTTTAGAGTCAAGCCTCATCATCAGATCACTGATCAGTTCACGCTTATCATGACGGTCAATTTTCAGCTTTCTCCTCCTGAGGTACTTGACCGGGTGAGCCAAAAGTACAATCGCAGGGGTTCTCCCTTTGCCCTCTTAGCCGAACATGCGGAACATAAGGGGCAAACATAGGAGCCGAGCAACCCAACTATTGACCTAAGACATGGTTCAGAACTTGATGCATATAATGCAATATCCGGGACGCCGAACACTCAGTGGTAAGCGGTGTCGGACTTGGTGTGCCGAGCTGATAGAGGAAATCGAGCTCTGGGTTATATAACCGATATTGTTTTTATGCCGAGCTGTTCGAAGAGCGGGGGAAGAATCGGAACAGGAATAGTCAAATCGCAAGGTGCGGATATCCGAACACCATAAAGGGTATTTTTATTATTTCTCGTAAGCTCGGGATGTCTAACCGTATAATTCGAACTGCGAAGGCAGTACTTGTAAGAGAAAAGGAAAAGAAAAATTTATAGAGTGAAGGTTGACACAGGGCCTTGGTGCGTGAGTTGAAGCCTTCACTGTGCCCTACTGCATGTCTGCGCCTTTGCTTCAGATGGGTGGGGGTTGGGACCTTCGATAAAACCTTGATGGGTGAGGACCCTCCCGATGAAGCTTTATGCTTGGGGGTGTCCGGAATTGGTCCCCGAGTCGTCCGAAGACGAGGTACCTCCGAAGTTTGGGTTAACCGAACATTTACTTCAGATTTGTTGTTGTATGCCTCATGGCTGCCCATGGTATTTTGAGTGCAAAGTTGTGCTGACGAGGCACGTGGAGCGTGAAGAGAGTGGGTGTGCCGTGGGGCTCGTATCCCTATTTGCGACGAACGCATGTGGGCTCCCATGATGAGGAACGGGTTCAAACCCATTTACTATTGTCGCCGACCTTTATGGCGGGTCGGCCTCCGGGCCTATATGGGTCGGTGTGGTCTTGGGCCGCTAGGGCCGCAGTATGCTGAAGGCACATGTGCTCCCTGGGTGATTTTGGTAATTAATGTCAACATATCTCTTGTTGGACTAATACTTTTATCTAGTATATTTCAGTTGAGTTCAACAGCGGAGTGGCATGGACAAGAGGATGTGGAACCCCTTCAAGATACTAGGGACAATCATTGGCAAAAGCTCAAGACTCTACATTTTCATTTTAGTGATCCAAGATCACATTGAGTCCATCGGAAAAGCTAATACTATTAAAAGGGGATGAGGTGTTGCTTAATGGCTTGCTTGCTCAAAGTGCTTAGTGATATGCTCCAAAGCCCTCAACCACTTTCTCATTTCCACATATGTCCTAAACCTAAAGTCAAACTTGGCCCCACCGATTTGATCTATCTGGCGCCACCGAGTTCATTTGACATAGCCACTGCCAGAATCCCTAATCAGTTCGGTCTCACCGATGGGATCTCGGTCTCACCGAGATGGGCATGCAAACTCTCTGTTGCCTATTGCAACTATTTCAGTCTCACCGAGATATGCAATCGGTCCCACCGAGTTTGCTTGACCAACTCTCTGTTTCCTTATTACCAAAATCGGTCTCACCGAGTTTGAGTAATCGGTCAAACCGAGTTGAGGTTTTACCCTAACCCTAGCACATCGGTCCCACCGAGTTGATCATGTCGGTCCAACCGAAAACTCTAACGTTCACATTTTGAACCATATCGGTCTGACCGAGTTTCTCGATTCGGTCCCACCGAGTTTGGTGAATTGTGTGTAACGGCTAGATTTTGTGTGGAGGCTATATATACCCCTCCACCCTTCCTCCATTCGTGGAGAGAGCCATCAGAACGTGCCTACACTTCCGGCATTCATTTTTTGAGAGAGAACCACCTACTCATGTGTTGAGACCAAGACATTCCAATCCAACCACAAGAATCTTGATCTCTAGCCTTCCCCAAGTTGCTTTCCACTCAAATCATCTTTCCACCATATCCAAATCTGTGAGAGAGAGTTGAGTGTTCGGGAGACTATCATTTGAAGCACAAGAGCAAGGAGTTCATCATCAACACACCATCTATTACCTTTTGGAGAGTGGTGTCTCCTAGATTGGTTAGGTGTCACTTGGGAGCCTCCGTCAAGATTGTGGAGTTGAACCAAGGAGTTTGTAAGGGCAAGGAGATCACCTACTTCATGAAGATCTACCCAAGTGAGGCAAGTCCTTCATGGGCGATGGCCATGGTGGGATAGACAAGGTTGCTTCTTCGTGGACCCTTCATGGGTGGAGCCCTTCATGGACTCGCGCAACCGTTACCCTTCGTGGGTTTAACTCTCCACCAACGTGGATGTACGATAGCACCACCTATCGGAACCATGCCAAAAATCTCCGTCTCTCCAATTGCGTTTGCACACTCCAATCCCATCCCCTTACTTTCTTGCAAGATGCATGCTTTACTTTCCGCTGCTCATATACTCTTGCCATGCTTGCTTGAAATGTATTGTGAATGTTTAAACTTGTGCTAAAGCTCCACCTTAACTTGAAGAAATTAAAAACTGCTACTTTTCTTTGTTGAGGGTCTAATCACCCCCCCCCTCTAGACACCTCTTCTCGATCCTTTCAATATGTATCAGAGTATTGTCTCCATTGCTTTGGTTTAATCACCATTGGAGGAAGATGGATGAGTCTACGTTGGGGAGTGTTAGACGTAGAGTGCCTATACTTGATGGAGAGTTCTTTCATGAGTGGAAAAATGAAATGCTTGAGATTTTCAATGAATATCACTTGAACAAGTACATTACTAGCCCTTGTGCACCCCTTGTTGATCCTTTGCATCCTACCCCTGATGAGTCCGTTGACATGATCCGCAACCTTAGAACTGTCAATCTTATTACTAGAGGTTTGCCTAGAAATTTGATTGTTTGCTTGCCTACTCTTGATTGTGCTTACACCATATGGAGATTTCTTAAGGAATGATTTCCAAACTATTCCTTGCAAAATGAAGATGGACAAGTTGTATGCAACAAGGCCCATCTCATGGCTCAAGGCTACACTCAAGTCGAAGGTATGGACTATGGTGAGACATATGCCCCCGTTACTAGACTTGAGTCCATACGCATCTTACTTGCTTATGCCAATCATCATGATATCACATTGTACCAAATGGACATTAAAAGTGCTTTTCTAAATGGTGAAATTGAGGAGGAAGTTTATGTTAAACAACCTCCCGGCTTTGTTAATCCTAAGAAACCCGACCATGTTTACAAACTTCACAAAGCTCTTTATGGTCTAAAACAAGCTCCTAGATCGTGGTATAAATGCTTAACCAAGTTCCTTATTGAAAAAGGCTTTGAGATTGGAAAGATTGATTCTACTCTTTTTACTAAATGGGTTAATGGAGAATTATTTGTGTGCCAAATTTGTGTTGATGATATCATATTTGGTTCGACTAACCCTCATTTTAGTGAAAAGTTTGGAAAGCTAATGTCGAAGAAGTTTGAGATGTCTATGATGTGTGAACTCAAGTTCTTTCTTGGTTTGCAAATCAAGCAAACTAAGGAGGGCACCTTTGTTTCTCAAACAAAGTATACCAAGGACTTATTCAAGAAGTTCAACATGCAAGAAAGCAAAGGTATGAAAACACCCATGCCTACTAGTGGACATCTTGACTTGACTAAGGATGGCAAATCGGTTGACCAAAAGGTTTACCGCTCTATGATTGGTTCATTGTTATATCTATGTGCCTCCCGTCCCGATATTATGCTAAGTGTGTGCATGTGTGCACGATATCAAGCAGCCCCCAAAGAATGTCATCTTAAGGTTGTGAAAAGGATAGTGAGATACTTAATTCATACACCAAATTTTGGCATTTGGTATCCTAAGAGGTCTTCCTTTGATCTTGTTGGCTACTCCGATTCGGACTTTGCCGGTGACAAGGTTGATAGAAAGTCCACTTCGGGTACTTGTCAATTTCTTGGTAGATCTCTTGTGTCTTGGTCCTCCAAGAAACAAAACTCGGTATCCTTATCCACCGCCGAAGCGGAATACATTGCTGCCGGTTCATGTTGTGCTCAATTACTCTGGATGACCCAAACTCTTAAAGATTATGGGATCTATGTGAAACATGTTCCATTGCTTTGTGACAATGAAAGTGCTATTAAGATTGCTCATAATCCCGTGCAACATTCTCGAACTAAGCATATTGAACTTCGTCATCATTTCATTCGAGATCATGTTGCTAAAGGAGACATTGATCTTAAGCATGTTCGTACCGATAAGCAATTGGCGGATATATTCACCAAACCGCTTGATGAGAAAGTATTTTTCCGTTTGAGAGGTGAATTAAATATCATTGATGCCTCAAACTTGGAGTAGACACTCCATTTGGATACATGCAAGGCATGAGCCTTTGACTAATCCTTGATATTTCTCTTATGATGATGATCATATGTCTTGGATATACTTGCACCCTTGCATGCTATCTAACCCTTGTAGGTACTTGGATGAATCTAATTCTATGAGATTGCCACTCACTCACATCTTGAGCAATCTCTACATCACAGAGTCTCTACAAATCGGTGGTCGAAGTCAAGGAAGCATGAATCCTTTCAAACATATCCTTTGACAATCTCTATATATCAAATTTCATTTGGTATCAAACTTCATGCTTGTCATTTTGGATACACAAGTGCTCTTCCTTGCAAGACTAACCCATGTAGGTAGATGAACTCAAACTACAAGTGGTGCTCCCATCAACATCAACTTTGAGCACCCCACACAAGTTCAACTACATGATCAAGATCAACACCACCACCCAAGGTATGTTATTCCATCTTAGTGAAGCTTTACCCCAAGTCATGGGTCAAAGCAGCTCAACAAGATGAGAATACATCAAAATGCTTAAATGGAAAATGGCAACCCCATTTTGAGCTTAAACAAAGATTATGACCTACGATCAAGTGTTCTCACTTGACTCCTCAATCAATATACTCTAACATAGGTGACTTTGTCGCCGACCAATTCTAGATGAAGTTCTCAAGTGTTTTTCTGTGTTCTTGCATTTGTCTCTTGCATGTTTGTTTCCCTTTTTCCCGTTATTCAAAAAAAAACTTCATCTAGATTTCTATTCTTTTTCTGTTTTGTTCTGCATTCCCTGCATCCAATTCATTGCAAATCCTTCAGTTAATTCCTTGCAAATCTTTGTGAGATCTTATTTGCCTAAGTGAGCTGAGATGACAATTGTTTTCTCTCTGTGTTGAATTCGGCCTCACCGATTTGTTATTCTCGGCTAAGCCCAAACAAATCGGTGCCACCGAAGCAAATAACTCAGAGTTACCGATTTCAATGCTGAGAAAACACTTTACCACTTGCATCCTGCATATTTGTTCCAGCTCCACTCGATGATTCTTGTCCTCTACCAGCATCTTATATTACATGTTGCTTTGTAATGTGACTCAAGGACCAAACCTACTTGACTCATGCTCCAGAAGATCCCTTCTTGGAAATTGATGTCAAAGGGGGAGAGAGAGCACATCAAAGCTTATCACATAAGAGAGAATGCACTCCTTAAGCTTCTCTAGATGCTTGTTATCCATAGAGGAGAGAAGTCACATGTCTTCAAGAGGGGAAAGACATGTTGGTATGTATTATGTTTGTTATGATTGATTTTGCTCTGATTTTCTTTTGCCCTATCTTCTCCCATTATCCAATATAAGATTCAGGGGGAGAAAGACATTCAAGGGAAGGAAATCTTTGAATTCATTGCATATCTTTACTCACTGGGGACATGTCTATATCCAATAGAGTACTAAGTACTCACTCACTACATGTCATCCCAATCTTGGTACTCTTGTGGTTTCTTAAATTGCTTTTCCAGTAGGTGTTCATGTGTTATCTAACCTTGTTTACTCAGGTTCACCTATTCCAAAGCCACCTCAAGACCACAAGGTAAGTATATGCATCACATCCATGTGCATGATGATTTCTTGCTACTGTACATATTGTTTGCAAGAAGGAATCATGAACATGGAGGTACACTTCCTATATTCACATCATTTGCTCTGGTGCATATAGCCAAGATACATGTAACTCATTGCTTGCTCTGTCATGCTTATGCTTTCACATGCTCTTATATTCCATATTCACATGATTGCATACATGTAGGGGAGCCTATGCATGTTACATGTCCTTCTAAAGCTTTACTTGCTATTCCTTATATCCTTATCTAAAGCTTTGATGTATGTTGTCATCAATTACCAAAAAGGGGGAGATTAAAGGCACAAGTGCTCCCTGGGTGATATTGGTAATTAATGTCAACATATCTCTTGTTGGACTAATACTTTTATCTAGTATATTTCAGTTGAGTTCAACAGCAGAGTGGCATGGACAAGAGGATGTGGAAACCCTTCAAGATACTACGGATAATCATTGGCAAAAGCTCAAGACTCTACATTTTCATTTTAGTGATCCAAGATCACATTGAGTCCATAGGAAAAGCCAATACTATTAAAAGTGGATGAGGTGTTGCTTAATGGCTTGCTTGCTCAAAGTGCTTAGTGATATGCTCCAAAGCCCTCAACCACTTTCTCATTTCCACATATGTCCTAAACCTAAAGTCAAACTCGGCCCCACTGATTTGATCCATCCGGCGCCACCGAGTTCATTTAACATAGCCACTGCCAGAAACCCTAATCAGTTCGGTCTCACTGATGGGATCTCGGTCTCACCGAGATGGGCTTGCAAACTCTCTGTTGCCTGTTGCAACTATTTCAGTCTCACCGAGATATGCAATCGGTCCCACCGAGTTTGCTTGACCAACTCTCTGTTTCCTTATTACCAAAATCGGTCTCACCGAGTTTGAGTAATCGGTCAAACCAAGTTGAGGTTTTACCCTAACCCTAGCACATCGGTCCCACCGAATTGATCATGTCGGTCCCACCGAAAACTCTAATGTTCACATTTTGAACCATATCGGTCTGACCGAGTTTCTCGATTCAGTCCCACCGAATTTGGTGAATTGTGTGTATCGGCTAGATTTTGTGTGGAGGCTATATATACCCCACCACCCTTCCTCCATTCATGGAGAGAGCCATTAGAACGTGCCTACAGTTCCAGCATTCATTTTCTGAGAGAGAACCACCTACTCATGTGTTGAGACCAAGACATTCCAATCCAACCACAAGAATCTTGATCTCGAGCCTTCCCCAGGTTGCTTTCCACTCAAATCATCTTTCCACCATATCCAAATCTATGAGAGAGAGTTGAGTGTTGGGGAGACTATCATTTGAAGCACAAGAGCAAGGAGTTCATCATCAACACACCATCTATTACCTTTTGGAGAGTGGTGTCTCCTAGATTGGTTAGGTGTCACTTGGGAGCCTCCGTCAAGATTATGGAGTTGAACCAAGGAGTTTGTAAGGGCAAGGAGATCGCCTACTTCATGAAGATCTACCCAAGTGAGGCAAGTCCTTCGTGGGCGATGGCCATGGTGGGATAGACAAGGTTGCTTCTTCGTGGACCCTTCGTGGGTGGAGCCCTCCATGGACTCACGCAACCGTTACCCTTCGTGGGTTGAACTCTCCACCAACGTGGATGTACGATAGCACCACCTATCGGAACCACGCCAAAAATCTTCGTGTCTCCAATTGCGTTTGCACACTCCAATCCCATCCCCTTATTTTCTTGCAAGATGCATGCTTTACTTTTCGCTGCTCATATACTCTTGCCATGCTTACTTGAAATGTATTGTGAATGTTTAAACTTGTGCTAAAACTCCTCCTTAACTTGAAGAAATTAAAAACTGCTACTTTTCTTTGTTGAGGGTCTAATCACCCCTCCTCTAGACACCTCTTCTCGATCCTTTCATATGCTCTTCGGTTCGAAGTGAGCATTATGTGTTGCCGTTGATAGTTATGATGCCTGAGGGACCAGGCATCTTCAACTTGAGGTACGCGTAATGCGGGACGACATTGAATTTGGCGAACGCTTTTCGGCCGAGGAGGGTGTGATAGCCGCTGTGAAAAGGTGTAATGTCGAAGATCAAGTCCTTGCTTCAGAAGTTATCCGGAGATCCGAACACTACATCAAGTGTTACGGTGCCTGTGTAGTGGGCCTCCACTCCCGGAATTACCCCCTTAAAGGTGGTGTTACTGGGTTTGATCCTTGATGGATCGATCCCCATTTTCCTCACTATATCTTTGTATATCAGATAGAGGCTGCTACCTCCATCCATGAGGACTCTAGTGAGGTGGAATCCATCAATGATAGGGTCGAGCACTAAGGCTGCAGAACCTCCACGATGTATGCTGGTCGGATGGTCCCTGCGATCGAACATGATCGGACAGGCTGACCATGGATTGAACTTTGGCACTACTGGCTCGATGGAGTATATGTCTCGTAGTGCTCGCTTCCTCTCCTTCTTCGGTATGTGGGTTGCGTAAATCATGTTTACCGACTTGACCTCAGAAGGGAAGGGTTTCTGGCCTCCATTGTTTGGCCTGTGTGGCTCATCATCGTCCTCGCTCCGTGGGCTTTTGCCCGAGTGTTTGGCTGTGAGTTTGTCAGCCTGTTTGATCACCCAACAGTTTCATTTGGAGTGATTGGCGAGCTTCTCTGACGTGTCGTGGATCTGACAGGGCCTGTCCAGGATTGTATCAAGTCTGGATGGGTCGTCGCTGTTGCCTTTAGGGGCCTTCTTTCAGGGTCCAGACTTCTAATTTTGGAATCCGGCATTTAATGCCGTATCCTCGCCCTCGCCGTCATTATGGCGACATTTATTCTTGCTGTGTCTGGGCTTTTCGTTTCCATCCTGAACCTCGAACGTACCGGGTGTGTCTGGGTTGGTGTTTTTGCGGGCAAGCCAACTGTCTTCACCTGCGCAAAAGCGGGTCATGAGGGAAGTAAGGGCTGCCATAGTTCTTCGTTTGTGCTGGCCGAGCTGTCGTACGAGCCATTCGTCCTTGACACTATGCTTGAAGGCGGCCATGGCTTCGGCATCCGGACAGTCAACGATCTGGTTTTTCTTGGTCAGGAATCGGTTCCAAAATTGTCGGGCAGACTCTCCGGGCTGTTGTGTAATGCGATTTAGGTCGTCCGCATCCGGAGGCCGGACATAGGTGCCTTGAAAGTTTGCTCGGAAAGCGTCCTCGAGCTCTTCCCATGAGCCTATAGAGTCTTCGAGAAGGCTGTTCAACCAGTGTCGAGCTGGACCTTTAAGCTTTAGCGGCAAATATTTGATGGCGTGGAGGTCATCTCCTTGCGCCATGTGAATGTGGAGGAGGAAATCCTCTATCCATACGGCTGGATCTGTGGTTCCGTCATATGATTCGATATTCACGGGCTTAAAGCCTTCCGGGAATTGGTGTTGCATTACCCTCTCTATGAAACACAGGGGGTGTGCGGCGCCCCGCACTCGGGCTACGTCCTGTCGGAGGTCTTCGGCTGTCGGATTCAGGGTTCCGCAGACCCTTGAGAGGTTCAAACTCTGGGGTGCGTGCGAAGAACTCTCTCTTCCCAGTCTGCCTACTCAATGATTCCATGGCCTAGCTCGACGAACCCAAGGGACAAGAGACACGGCAGTTTATCCTGGTTCGGGCCACCTTGCGGTGTAATACCCTACTCCAGCTTTGGGGTGGATTGCCTCAAGGTGCTGAGGATGAACTAGTACAGTGGTTGAATAGCCTTAGGAGGTGAGGTGTTCTTGAGCTCGATGAGCTGGTGAGATGGTCAGGGTGGAATCGATCCCCCCTCCCTATGGTGGTGGCTAAGTCCTATTTATAGTGGCCTTGGTCCTCTTCCCAAATGTAGGCGGGAAGGGATCCCACAACGGCCAAATTTGAAGGGAGACAACTAGTACAAGCTATCCTGACAAAAGTAGTCTTCGCCTGCAAAAGGCCCTGGTGGTGACGCTGCGGTGGGCTCCGTGATGACCTCCGTCTTGCTGTCCTGGCGGTCTTTGGTCTTGTTGCACCGATATGGAAACCTTTGCTTGATTCCTCGGGACCCCGTGCCTGCGCTTGCCTCCTTAGCACCAAAGAGGAAACTGGTACACTGCGCCTGCTGGCGCCCGCCTGGCCTTGGTCGTCATGGCTCACATCATATGAACCTCGTGAGGCACACCTTGCTTAGATATCCCCACTCCTCAGGAGCCAGCCTAGTGAGGCTGCCCCCCAGGGAGGTCTTGGTGTCATCCGCCTCACGAGGCTTGGCCCCTCGCGAGGGTCTTGGGTTGTTGTTGCTGAAGCTAGGCCGTACCGGGCCGTTGACGGAGCCACGCCGCGGGCCGCAGGCAGGCAAGTCTGGGTACCCCTATTCCCAAGACACCGACAGTAGCCCCCAGGCCCAAGGCGCGCTTGAACTTGGCTTCGAGGCGAAGCCAAAGGGCAAGGGCGGAGCTCCGCGGGCCCCAACCACCTGCGGCCTCGGCCGACGCATGGTGATTGATGGGACGTGGGCGCTTCCGCTTCCCCACGCTGTCTCGGCAACCGTTCGACTTGATGAGACCCTGCTGCATGCAGAGAGAAACCATCATTACGTGAGATCATGGAGGCCGGCGGTTGGCCTCTTCTTGGCTATAAATGAGGAGAGGAGCGGAGCCCCCTTTTGCTCATCTCCTTCTTCTCGTCACTCACTCTCTCTCTTCTTCCTATTTGTCTCGCCGTCTTGCCGTAGCCCTCATGGCGCCGACGAGGAAGTTCTCCGCTGCCGAGAAGGGGAAGGCTCCCAAGGAGGGACCCGGCTCGCTGCCGCCCAAGAGAGGGCGGGGCCGCCCTCGTAAGCACGCCGCGGCCCCCGCGGTGGCTCCTTGGGGCTACGGGCGCACTCCTTCAGGGGCCGGCATTGCCCTGGGCGGCCGTGGCGGAGTTTCTTCTCATGGCGGGGGCCGCCAAGGGTGAGGCAGCCCCCGCGACGAAGGGAGGCGCGCCGTGGTTGCCTGGTCTCCCCGGTCGCGCTTCCACTTGGCGGAGGTGCTCCCAGAGTTCGTCGTGTGGTCGGAGAGGCTGGCGAGCTGTCGGCCGCCGGTCTTGACGGCCTCTGGCTGCAGGCTGATGGTTACTGCAGCAAGGCTTCATGGGTCGGGGTCGAGTTTCCGCCGCCGAGAACATGGCCTTGACCCGTGGCTGGCCGGCGTTCACCCGGGTGCGCAGCTTGAGCAGGAGGTGCACCCTCCACTTCAAGTATGATGGCATCGTGACTCTCTACGTGATCTACGTGAGGGTGTTTGGGGAAGATGGTTGCCGCGCAGGGTGCTGCCCCAAAGACAGCGGTGGCGATAGTGAGCTTCGTCTCGACGACGGCCATGGCGACGCTGAGGGCGAGCTAACCCTTGGCGACGGTCGCGGCTCGTCCAGCGGCGGCGGCTCCTTCTCCGGCGAGAGCACCAGCAGTGGCGGCTACGACCAACCGCCATGCCACCGGGCTCGCTTCGAGGACAGTGGCGGGTCGTCCCGTCGCCACGCTCCGGTGAAGCATGAGGAGGGCTCGGGCTGAGCTGAGTCCGGGAGGCCCTTGGAGCCAGGCCTCATGAGCTGCTGCGGTTGTGCGGGCCGCCTTTGTTTACCCTTTCCTTTCTTCCTGCATTTGAAAAAGTAGGGGGCCCTATAGGGGCGTGTAATGAACCATGGTATTTATGCGGCTATGCTATGTTTATTGTTCCGATGTTATGCTGCGGTGTTCATGCTCCAAATGGATATGGTAGGATAACTTAGCTTGATACACTCGCGGTAGTTTCCCTCCTCGCGAGAGCGCGTGCTTCGTTATCTGGTGAGGCCTTCCTTGCTGGCGGCTCGAGAGTCATCGACCTCGGGAGGCGTCATGAAGCTGCGCAGTTGCTAAAATCTTTGTCGGGTGTCTTATTCTTCCTTGCGCGAGCCCTCAGGCACGAGCCAGTCGTGGCTTAGCGCACCACGTCGCAGTACCCGGGGGGCATGGACTTCAAGGGGGTGCGTAGATCACGAGCTTACTCGAGGGCGTCTCGCGAGGATAGAAAAAGCCAGAGCTCTGAGGGAGCAGGGCTATGGCGAAGTGTGTTTGCGGTGTGGGGCGAGCCCGTCACACTCACACACCTGCCAGCCCCCACGCGCGAGACACGCGAGGAAGAGCGACGGGCAACTGCCGCTCCTCCTGGACCAAAACCAAAGTGCAAGAGAGAAGACAAGGGGAAAACGGATTGGCAACTGAAAACACGAGACCTCCAAATTTCATTAAGAGGATCACAAACCAACTACAGAAAGCAAGCAAATGAATAGCCATGTTCGGCACCTAGTCTAGTCTTCTCACCAGTGCGGAGCTAAGTGCTACCACTAGGACATGGGAGGGAGCCCCCGAGGCCCGAGGGCGGCTCTCCGGAGACTCCGGGGCGTGTACAGCCCCACTCATTATTACGTGAGAGTGTCACGAGCGGAGACCTTCACAGGCACTGGGCCTTCCTTCATGGGTAGAACTTCCGGAGGTGCTGGATGTTCCAGGCGTTCTGGATGGGGATCCCGTCCTGCGTCTCCAGGCGCGCGGTGCCAGACCTGGAGACGCGGGCGACCCTAAACGGGCCCTCCCACATGGGTGAAAGCTTATGCAGCCCTTACCTGGAGAGCACCCGCCGTAGGACGAGATCACCCACCTCGAGCGTCCTGGAGCGGACGCTGCGGCAGTGATACCGCCGTAGCGCCTGCTGGTACCTTGCCGCTCGAAGCGAGGTTTGACGGCGGCGTTCCTCCCCCAGCACGAGGTCCATCCCCCGCGTGGCGTCCTGGCGTGCCTCGGTAAACGCCAAAACCTGCGCGGAGTGATGCCTGACCTCATGTGGGAGAACTGCTTTAGCTCCGTAGATGAGGAAGAATGGAGTTTCGCCGGTTGGCTTGGTCGCGGTAGTGCGGATGGACCATAGCACGGACTGGAGCTCGTCCAGCCAGCTCCTACCACAGGCTTCAAGCTTCTTGTTGAAAGTCCTTGCTTTGAGGCCCCTCAGGACCTCTGCGTTTGCGCGCTCGGCTTGGCCGTTGCTCCTGGGGGGCGCAACTGAGGCGTAGCATATCTGCGTTCCAAGATTAGCACTATACGTTTTGAAGAGATTGCTAGTGAACTGCGAGCTATTGTCGGTGATGATGCGATTAGGGACTCCGAACCGGCTCATGAGGCCCTTGATGAACTTGACCACCGAGCCGACCGGGATGGTACGGACTGCCTCCACTTCCGCCCACTTGGTGAACTTGTCGATGGCGACGTAGAGGTAGTGGTAGCCCCCGGGCGCTCGAGGGAACGGACCCAAGATGTCCAGCCCCCAGATGGCAAACGGCCATGAGAGCGGGATAGTCTGGAGGCCTCGAGCAGGCTGGTGGATTTGCTTGGCGTGGAACTGGCAGGCTTCGCAGGATCTCACCAGCTCGGTTGCGTCGTTGAGTGCCGTGGGCCAGTAGAATCCGCTGCGGAACGCCTTTCCCACCAAGGTGCGCGATGACAAGTGATGTCCGCAGTCTCCGCCGTGTATGTCGGTTAACAGCTCGCACCCCTACTACCTGGAGATGCATCGCAAGGAAACATCGTTCGGTCGTTTTTGGTATAGCCCACCGTCCTGAATACAGTAGGCCGTGGCCTGCCGAGCCACGCGCTCCGCATCTTCCTCCTTCTCCGGCAAGGCTCCCCAAAGCAGGTACGCCTTGAGCTCTTCGGTCCAGCACCCCTCCTGAGGCTCGAGCGCGAGGAGCAGGCGTGCTCTTGAGGTCGGGCCACAGGCGGGGGCTCCCGAGGTTGGTGCTGGGGGGAGCTCCTCCTGAGGTAGTGTTGGCTCAGCCGCAGGAGGGGCTGCTAAAGGCTTGAAGAGCCGCACCTCGAAGACGCCGGACTCCTGAGGCTGGCGCTTGGAGGCTCTCTTAGCGATATCATCGGCTTCCTTGTTCGTGTCGCAAGGCACGTGCTGCAGTTCCAGGCCCACGAATTGTTTCTCAATTTTGCGTACCTCCACCAGGTATGCCTCCATGTGTTCATCCTTTGGCTCGTACACTTTGTTGGAGAAGTTGACGAGGAGCTGGGAGTCGCCCTTGATGGTGAAGCGCTTCATGCCCAAAGCGGCCGCGGCCTTGAGACCGGCAATCAAGCCCTCGTACTCCGCAATGTTGTTGGAGACCTTCTCGCCGTGTTGGAAACAGAGCTGCATGGCATAGTAGAGCTTGTCCTGAGTGGGCGAGATGAGCACGGCTCCAGCCCCCATGGCCTGACATGCGAAGGCGCTGTCGAAGTACATAACCTAGCCATCTGGTGCTTCGCTCCCTGGCGAGAGGGACCGGTCCTCGCCTGCTTCGGGCCCTGGGGCGTCGGTCCATTCCGCCACGAAATCGGCGAGTGCGGCACCCTTGATGACCCTGGTGATGCTGAACTCCAGCTGGAATGCCTGCAGTTCGATGTTCCATTCGGCGACCCTTCCCGCAGCATTGGGGCTCCAGAGCACCCTTTCCAGTGGGTAAGCTGAGACGACCTTAATGGGGTGGCCTTGGAAGTAGTGGCGCAGCTTTCGCGAGGCAACGAGGAGCGCGAGCAGGAGCTTCTGCGGCATGGGGTAGCGTGCCCGCGCGTCGCGCAGTACCATGCTGACAAAGTACACCGGGTGCTCGACGAGGGCGGAAGTGTTGGTGGAGTATGAGACCTCCTGAGGCTGGGGCATCTCTTGAGGCTGGGGGACCTCAGGAGCTCGGTCGCCTGTTGGGGCAACTGCAGCCTCAGGAGCGCCGCCTTGTGGAGCCTGGTCATCCGCTGGCGCCGCCGCGGCTTCAGGGGCGCCGTCTTGGTGCTGCATCATCTCGACCGAACACGTGGCGTCGTGCGTCTAGCCCTTGGCCTGGTACTCTTCCCGGACGGCCACCAATGCTGTGCTGGCTGAGTGGGGCATGGCGGCCAAGTAAAGCACCAGGGGCTCGAGAGGACGTGGCGCCACCATCACTGGTGGGCTGGTGAGGTACCTCTTGAGTTCTTGAAACGCCGCGTCAGCTTCCGGAGTCCACTCGAATGGGCCCTTCTTTTTAATCATCTTGAAGAATGGGAGGGCGCGCTCCCCCAGCTTGGAGATGAAGCGCCCCAGTGAAGTCACGCAGCCCGCGAGCTTTTGCATTTCCTTGAGAGTCTGCAGCGGGCTCATCTCTTCTATTGCCTTGACCTTCTCCGGGTTCGCCTCGATTCCCCTGTTGGACACAAGGAAACCCAGCAACTTACCGGAGGGGACACCAAAAACGCATTTCTCTGGGTTGAGCCGCAGGTCCACCTTGCGCAGGCTGGCGAATGTCTCCTCCAGATCCTGGATGAGGGTCCTTGCCTCCCGAGATTTCACCATGATGTCGTCGACAGGGCGGTAGCGCAGGAGCTCGCGCGCCATGAGCAGCGCAGCCTGCATGTCCGCCAGCCCGCGTCGAGCGTGCGACGACGAGCCAGCCGGAGTCAGCGATGGGGTGGCGGTGCGTCCATCTCGCCGCACGGAGGGGTGCAGCGACGAAGCTTGTTGCTCGTGCCCCGCCGGGCTGGTGGCAGCGTTGGCGGCAGGTGATGGAGAACAACGGGGAGGCCCGCCGATGGGCGCCATCTGGGCGACACGAGCGGCGAGAGCGGCTCGACGCTCAGCACGGGCCCGACGAGCATCAGCCATGGAGGCGGTGGAGCGGCGGTGGGTCGACCGACGGAAGAGAGGCTTCAACGCACCCCTACCTGGTGCGCCAAATGTCGGATTCAGGGTTCCACAGACCCTTGAGAGGTTCGAACTCTGGTGTGCGTGCGAAGAACTCTCTCTTCCCAGTCTGCCTACTCAACAATTCCATGGCCTAGCTCGACGAACCCAAGGGACAAGAGACACGACAGTTTATCCTGGTTCAGGCCACCTTGCGGTGTAATACCCTACTCCAGCTTTGGGGTGGATTGCCTCGAGGGGCTGAGGATGAACTAGTACAGTGGTTGAACAGCCTCAGGAGGTGAGGTGTTCTTGAGCTCGATGAGCTGGTGAGATGGTCAGGGTGGAATCGATCCCCCCTCCCTATGGTGGTGGCTAAGTCCTATTTATAGTGGCCTTGGTCCTCTTCCCAAATGTAGGCGGGAAGGGATCCCACAACAGCCAAATTTGAAGGGAGACAACTAGTACAAGCTATCCTGACAAAAGTAGTCTTCGCCTGCAAAAGGCTCTGGTGGTGACGCTGCGGTGGGCTCCGCGATGACCTCCGTCTTGCCGTCCTAGCGGTCTTGGTCTTGTTGCACCGATATGGAAACCTTTGCTTGATTCCTCGGGACCCCGTGCCTATGCTTGCCTCCTTAGCACCAAAGAGGAAACTGGTATACTGCGCCCGCTGGCGCCCGCCTGGTCTTGGTCATCATGGCTCATGTCATATGAACCTCGTGAGGCGCACCTTGCATAGATATCTCCGCTCCTCGGGAGCCAGCCTAGTGAGGCCGCCCCCCAGGAGGTCTTGGTGTCATCCGCCTCGTGAGGCTTGGCCCCTCGCGAGGGTCTTGGGTTGTTGTTTCTCAAGCTGGGCCGTACCGGGCCGTTGACGGAGCCACGCCGCGGGCCGCAGGCAGGCAAGTCGGGGTACCCCCGTTCCCAGGACGCCGACATCGGCCCTCCGAATCTCCTGCTGCTCTCGGATTCTATCGTTTCGGTTTAGCTAATCGTAGTATCCTTCCCGATAAGCATGCTGGTCTTCTCTGGGTCCGTAAATGGACCTGGTGCGGCCTCCTCGGGCATCTAGGTCATGGCGGAGGTCGTACTCATAAGTGGCCATGCTTGATCCTTGCCATGACGGCGAAGTGGGGCGGCTGGGTGTTCGGCCTTCTCTGTCCCGCCCCCTAGGGGGGTGGTCCGGCTATTCGGCGTTTGTGTATATTGGGCGTGTGGGCTCCATGGCCTCGTCGTCGAACTGCGGCAGGAGCCTTCGCTTGGTGTAGCTTTTGGTTGGTTGTTCGCGGACATACCCTTCTTCAGCAGCTAGGACTTTAGTCCACCAGTCATTGAGGGTGTCCTATTGGGCCTTGATTTTGCGTTTTTGTTTCTTTAAGCTTCGGGCGGTGGCTAAAAGCCTCCGCTTGAATCGTTCCTGCTCCAGAGGGTCTTCGGGGACGATGAAGTCATCATCCCCGAGACTGGCCTCCTCTTCAGAGAGTGTGGGGTAGTTGCTATCTTTGAAGTCGTCGTGGTTTTCTAGATTGAGCGGGTCCTCCTGCCCCGCGGGGTCATCCTGATGGTTCTCGTTGGTTGCATCCCCTGCGAGGTCGTCCGTGTTATTTACGATGCCTTTCTCGGCGGAGTCTATGTTGCTCGCATGGCTTTGACGTGGCTTTGATTGACAGCGCTATTTTTGGCGTTTGAGCGGCTCATCTCTGGGCTTGCCTTGGTCCTGATCAGGAGTTCCGTCTTCGTCCTTTGGGGTGTCCACCATGTAAATATTGTAGGTGGATGTGGCCAACCAGCGGCCCGTGACGGAGGGGCCTCAGCGTTAGTCGTGGCTACGTCCTCCTTGTCCGTGTATTCGGCATTCTCCGAATTATAGTCTAGCATATCGGTTAAATCATCGATAGTGGCCACCAAATGGGCGGTGGGTGGGACGCAAAATTCCCTATTGTACGCCTTGAAGGGTTGATGACTGAAAGCGGAGGGCAGGTCCTCCTGAATGGTCATTTTCTGAATTCGGTCTAGCGCCTCATTTACCATTGCGAGGGTAGCCGAGCTCAAGGGCTCTGGGCCGAACTCCGTTGTAGTGGCGTGGGGGGCGATCAGTGCCTTGGCCGATCCTTGATTTCCGTTGGTTGTGCTGAGCTTGGGATGCGGAGCCAGATCCTTGAGGGGGTCTGGGCCGACACTGGAGGTCGAGGACGGGCCTTGGTCCTTGCTTGCGGCTTCCCTGTTGGGGTTCGAGATTGAGCTGCTTTGGGCTGGGGGTGACCCCTGGCCATTGGCTGCCGGTTTGTCGCAAGGGCTTAAGGCCGGGCGAGCGTGGTGAAAGGAAGGTTCGGCCGAGATTGACTCTTGGCTTCTGTCTCCTGATTCTGCCTCGAAGGTCGACGATAGGTCCTCCATGGTCATGATGTGTCCGGACGGAGGTGGTGTCTGTCCCCTGCTTGATGCGGAGCTCTCCTGGCTTGAAGTTGTTAGAGCCGATCTGCCGATTGAATCGGGGAGGAACTCCGGAGCGGGCGTGGCGAGGGTGCGGAAGGGGGAAGTGAATCCGGCAAAAACCAGATCGCCCCGTGTGTCCGCGACATATTCCAGACTACCGAAGCTTATCCGGTGTCTGAGGGCGAAGGCGTCGATCTGACCCAGATGGCCAGTGGGGTATGCATGCAGCACGATGCTGTCAAACGCGAAGAGTTGTCCGGGGACGAAGAAGTCCCCGGATCTGATGCCTTCTCCTATGATTAGGCGAGCCATCGATCCATCGCACGATCCTGCAGCGGAACTCTCAATGAAAGCACCAATGTCGGTGTCAAAACTGGCAGACCTCGGGGTAGGGGGTCCCGAGATGTGGATCTAGGATCGATGGGGAACAACATACGTCGAACACAGTGTTTACCCAGGTTCGGGACCTCTCGAAGAGGTAAAACCCTACGTCCTGCTTGATTGTATTGGATGTATGATATGGTTTACAGAGTAGATCTACCTCAAGATCAACATGAGCTAAACCCTAAGGCGATGAGGTGATGAATGTAGCTCTAGCCCTAAAGACTAAAAACCCTCGGCTTATATAGACACCGATAGGGTTAGGGTTACCGAAGAAAGATTACAATAAGGGTTTAAAGAGATCATGTGCCTTCTTGACTTGGAGGGTACACCACGGATTCATAGATCTCCTGTCATTATACGGCTCCACCAATCCGGCCCACTTACAATGGGCCGTCGCCCAAAGGACCCCTTAGTCGATGACTCCCTCAAATATCATCCAACGAATCCACTGATCCAATGCCTACGAATTTCCTACATATTGTTCTTGCTAAGTTATTACTGCTGCTGTTACTGTTACAACTGCTACAAAATCATTGCTATCACTGTTACCGTTACTACTGCTATTACCACTACTATCAAAACTATCATACTACTGTGCTACTGATCGCTTTGCTACAGATATTTAATCTCCAGGTGTGGTTGAATTGACAACTCAACTGCTAATACTTACAAATATTCTTTTGCTCCCCTTGTGTCGAATCTATAAATTTGGGTTGAATACTCTTCCCTCGGAAACTGTTGCGATCCCCTATACTTGTGGGTTATCAGCCGCCATGAGGGGGTCCTTCGAGTCCCATTTTCCTGATAGTTGCTGAGCAACCAAATCGGAGTCACCCAGACACCTGACCCGGATGAGATTCATCTCCTTAGCCATACAGAGACCATGGAGGAGAGCTTCATACTCAGCCACATTATTAGTACAGGGAAACATGATCCTCCGAATGTAACAAAATTTATCACCTCATGGGGAAGCTATGATGACTCTAGCCCCCAAGCCTTCCAATTGTCTTTACCCATCAAAGTGGATTGTCCAATACATATTGTCTGGCCTTTACTCAGGGACTTGAAGTTTAGTCCAATCATTGATGAAATCCACCAATGCTTGAGATTTGATGGCCGTCCGAGGCACATATTTCAGATGATGTGGTCCAAACTCATTTGCCCACTTAGCAACCCGACCTGTGGCCTCCCTGTTCTGGATGATGTCTCCCAGAGGAGCTGAGCTGACCATAGTAATGGGATGCTCCTGGAAGTAATGCTTCAGTTTGCGACTAGCCATGAAGACACCAAACACCAGTTTCTGCCAGTGTGGATACCTCTGTTTGGACTCGGTCAGAACCTCGCTGACATAATAGACTGGCCTTTGGCCCGGATATTCTTTCCTTGCCTCCTTTCGCTCCACTACAATTGCCACACTTGCCGCTTTGTTATTAGCAACGATGTATAGGAGCATAGGCTCTTTGTCAATAGGAGCGGCAAGGACAGGTGGCTCTGTCGGATTCAGGGCTTCGCAGACCCAAGAAAGGTTCGAACTCTGGGGCGTGTGTGAAGAACTCAACCAATCCAGCCTACCAGCCCGCCGCCCCGCGGCCTATCTTGATTCACATGAACAAGGAAGAAGATGAACGCGGCAGTTTACCCAGGTTCGGGCCACCTTGCGGTGTAAGACCCTACTCCTGCTTTGTGGTGGATTGGCCTTACGAGGGATTGAGGATGAACAGATACAAGGGATGAACAACCTCGCGAGGTTCGGGGGTGAGGGAATGAGTCGACCCCTTCTACGGTGGTGGCTAACCTATCTCTATAGTGGCCTCGGTCCTCTTCCCCCAAAACATAGGCGGGAAGGGATCCCACAGTGGCCAATTTGAAAGGGGACAAGTAGTACATCTTATCCTGGCAAAAGGTGGTCTTCGCCTGGAAAGCTTCTGGTCGTGACGCGGAGGTGGGCTCGGCGATGTCATCCATCCTGTTGTGCTGGTGGTCTTGGTCTCATTGCACCGGAATGGAAACCTTTGCCAGATTCCTCGGGAACCCACTCATGTCCTTGCCTCCTTAGCACCAAAGAGGAAACTACCCCCTCTGCGCCCGCTAGCACCCGCCTGCCTTGGTCGTCACGGCTTGCGTCAGGGTAGCCTCATGAGGCTGGGTACCTGCATAGAAATCTCCACTCCTCAGGAGGCTGCCTGGGGAGGCCACTCCCTCAGGAGGTCTTGGTGCCGTCCACCTCGCGAGGCTTGGCTCCTCGCGAGGTTCTTGCCTTGATGGTCTTGGAGGTGGGCCATACCAGGCCGTCGAAGGAGCCACGCCATGGGCCACGGGCAGGCAGGTCTGGGTACCATGGTTCCCAGAACGCCGACAGTAGCCCCCGGGCCCAAGGCGCGTTCGGCCTTGGCTTCGAGGTGAAGCCAAAGGGCAAGGGCGAAGCGCCGTGGGCCCCAATCGCCTGTGGGCCAGGCTGACGCGTGGCGCTTGATGGGACATGGGCGTCTCCGCTTCCCCACGTCGCCTCGGCAACCGCCCGGGCTGACAAAAGACTGGCGCCCGCCATCGGGACATCATTGCCTTCTCTACGGCTCGCTCCAGATCCCCTTTCTCCTAGCCGAGAGCATCTCCAGATCCGGTTGTGTTCCTCCTTCCTTCTGCACCTTTTCCTCCAAGATCTCACGAATGGCGTCCGGGAAGGCGAAGCCTTCCACGCCGTCCGTAAGCTCCTCCTCCTCTCCTGCGCTGGCCCTCGGCACGTCCTCCATCACCGAGGAGAAGCACCTCACCGCTGCGCTCCTACTGACGGCGAGCGAAGACAATGAGTGGAATCAGACCATCCTCCTGGCCGGCTCCGCCGAGCAAAGGACCTTGGCACGGACGTTCTATCCCTTCTTCCTCCACAGCGTCTTCGTGGGGCTCCTCCCACCTTTCTCCAGGTTCTTCACCGCCGTCCTCGACCACTACCAGGTTCAGGCCCTGCATCTTCAGCCCAACTCCATTCTCCTTCTGTCCATCTTTGCCTTTTATTGTGAGGCATTCGTGGGCGTGAGGCCCTCCGTTCTGCTCCTCCAGCACTTCTTCTACCTGCGGCTGCACGATCCAACCCAGCGCTCCGGTTGCGTGTCCTTCGCCGCGGTCCACAAGAGCAACATGCTCATGAGGATCGGGAAGAAGGTGGAAAACTTTCGGCGTCGGTGGATTTTCATGGACGCCAAGAGCCTCAACGCGCGATTGGAATTGCCAACCCAGCTACCGGAGAAGCTCGATTGGTAGGGTCATGAGAAGTTCTCCGACCCCCGGGCGGCGCCTGTCCTGAGGAAGATGACCGCAGACATGGAGCTAGGGCGCTGACGGGAGGCATGCTCGTCAAGGAGTTCCCGACGCAGCACCTGGCCTCGCTCCAGGTGCACACGCGCCCTATGTGGGAGTTCCAGGGCGCGGAGGATGAGATCCGGCTGCGCTCGGGGAGCTTGACGGGTGAGGAGCTGGACAAGGCCATGAACACCCTGCTCGAGGGGGAACCGGGAGACCTCCCGGAGGCCTACACACCGCTGTATCGTTGTGCCGGCAGGGAAGCACTGGTCGTCGCCATGCCCGTCTTCCAGGAGCTGGGGCTCATGCCGCCCGAGCTCCCCAACTCCCCGGTGCTGGTATCTTCTGGTGACAACGCCAGTGAAGAGGGCGAGGAGGACTCGGAGGCGACCGAGGACAACATGGCGGAGATCTCTCCCCCGTCCCAGAGCGAGCTCCTCCGCAACCTCGTAGATGATGATGACGCCGTCAAGCCCCCGGTCGTGGAATCCCCACGCTCCACCAGGGTCGTCATGAGGTCCGGTGCCACTCCCCAGGCCCTGCGAAGGTCTGGCCAAGCGACCCCGAAGAAGAGTGGGGCGGCGCCCCCTCCTCAAGGCGATGCCTCTGCCTCACCGATCGTCGGTGCTGCACCGAGGCCGGCCGACGTGCGCCCCGCCAACCCCCAAGACGCGGCAAAGGCTGCTCCCAGGAATAGCGGAGGTGCCCCGGCCCCGGCTAGGAAGAGGGCGTACATCGCCCCTGACAAGTAAGTGCCTTACCTTGTTTTTGTTTGTTGCCCTTTGATACTGTGCCCACATCGCTCCCCTCTTGGTGACCAGGATGGGCATCGTGGTGAAGAAGAGGAAGGAAGGAGCCAGGACCCCAGAGGCGCCACCACTCGCCGCAGCCGTGCCAACTCCGGCACGGGTGGAAGAGGTCGCCTCGCGATCCCTCGCGAGGGAACGGCCCCCCAGGGCATGGTGGTGAAGCCTCAGGAGGAGTCTGCACCATCGGGCCAGGCCACGAAGCCGTCCATCCCCGTCATGCCCGCGGGGGGTTCAGAGGCTCCAGTGCCCCAAGTTGCCCTCGCTGCTACCTCCCTGGCAGCAACGCCAGCCCACACACCAGTCCCGTCCCCTCCCTAGGCCCTTGCACTGGTGTGCTGCGGCCCCCTTGTCAGGCCCGGGGCTGTGGAGGAAGCCTATGCCGCGCTAGATCAACTCCGAACCGACCTCCAAGACGCCGACAGGTGCCTGGTGATGGAACGCATGGGGCTGATCTCGGGGTGGCTCCAGGCCAACACGTCCGCCAGGGCGGCATGGGACCGGGCTGAGGCCGCTACCGCGGAGAGCAAGAGGGAGGCCAACGAAGCCACGGGGGCTCGCAACGCGGCGCTGGCCGATGCGGCATCCGCCAAGGAGCGCTGTGGCAAGGCGGGGGCTGAGCTGAAGGCTCTTCGCGAGGAGCAGGCTACCCACACCCAACAACTTCAGCAGCGAGAGGAGGACCTCAAGGCCTGTGAAGCAATGCTCATCGATCGTGATGCTGAGCTGGCCCAGGTGACCGCCGACCAAGCCGTGGAGCAGGACCGCCTGGGCAAGCTGAAGGAGGAGGTGGACAAGGTCCAGGCGTCCAACGCCCATCACGTCTCCAAGGCAACGGCCTAGCTGTAGGCTAGGGAGAAGACCCTCGCCGCCGCCGAGAAAACAGCGGCCATAGAACACGAGGCCTTCCTCTCCCTCGAGTTCGGGTCTCGCGAGCTCGAGTTTGGGTCTCGCGAGGCGCTGTGCTCCATCTGCGGGGGAGGGTACGAAGAGCCGCTGGCGACCCCTGAGGACGACCTTGCCGGGCTTCTCCCCAAGCTTGCTAAGGCACTTGAGGGTGCCGCCGCTGGAGTGGACTCCTAGGTGGAGGGGGGGTGCCACTCGCTCTTTGCCGCAGCCGCGACGCGCGTCTTCAGCCACCTCCACCTTCGGGACCCAGGCTTCGACCTTAGCACATGGATCGAGCCGGTGGCTCCTGAGTCCCGTATCACTGCCTCTGAGGCCGTGAAGGGGCAGGTGGACGCCCTGCTGGGGAAGTTCCTCTGCGTCCCCGACCCCGAAGCCCTGGCGACGGAGGTCGGCGACGGCGAAAATGGTGGCAGCGTCATCGACGATGGGGTTCCAACAACCAGGGCGAGCGGCGGCAGCGGCCCAAACGATGGTGGCGCTTCTTCCTAGTTTAACCCTGCAACATTTATCGTGCCTCGTGGAGGCGTGAGAACTTATGCTTGAATTTGTGGAACATTATGTTTTGTAAAAACTTGCTAGAACTCCGCGATTTCCTTTTCGTGCTTGGTTTCCTTCGTGTTTGCCTTAGTGTTCTGCGTCGGCAGGGTCTAGCCCCGTGCATACCTCGACCACTGTTGGGGCATCCAGATCACCAGGACGAGACCAAGGGGCGAGGGGCTACGTGACTAGTGAGGCCCCTGAGTCGCGATGCTCAGGGGTCCCCCTTGACGTGCGAATAGCCTCGATGTTCTGCGTCGGTAGGGCCCAGCCCCGCGCATACCTCGACCATCGTTGGGGCGTCCGGATCACTAGGACGAGACCAAGGGGTGAGGGGCTACGTGACTAGTGAGGCCCCTGAGTCACAATGCTCAGGGGTCCCCCTTGACGTACGAACGGCCCTCGCGAAGGAGAAATGAGCAGTCGTCTAAGCTAATCCGGAGTACTCCATACCTTTGCTCACCAGCTTTCACCTGGGGGGAACGCGAGAAGCCAAGTGCCTGTACCTAGTAGTGCGGCGTATGCCAGGCGTGGCCTAAGCACAACCCCCATGTCCAGCCCCCTCGCGCGATCCTCCTAGGGGAAAGCTGTGAGGTGTCACCAGGCGAATAGCTGAGAGGCCGTCCTGAGGTTGGTGTGGCCACGAGGGCGCCCTCAGTTGTTTATTCACCAGCGCGGAGCATGGTGCTTCTACTCCAGCATGGGCATAGCCGCTCCTCGGCCGTGTCATCCGCTAGTGTGGAGCATGGGGCTTCCACTGGTGCGTGGGCATAGTCGCTCCTCGACCGTGTCGTCCGCCAGTGCGGAGCATGGGGCTTCCACTGGTGCATGGGTGGGAGTTCCCTCTGGGGAGACTCTGGGGCATGTATAGCCCCGTTCGTACGCGTGGCTAGCACGGCAGAACTGGAGGAGGTGTATCTGGGCACTTGTGAGCCAGCGCGGGACTCGCGAGGCCCTACCTCAAGGCGGGTTGCACCTGATTATTGCGGCGGGGGGCGCACGTAAGGAACACTACAAAAAAATACACTTCCGTGATGATACGTGTTGGCACAGTAGGTCACGTTTTCTGTCATGCATTTACATCCATGACGATTTTATGACAGAATCAAGATAGTCATACCTGTGCTGTCGTAGGAGTGTTCCATGACATTACCAAAATTATCATCATGGAAGTGTCCACTTCCATGACGATAAATCGCGCGTCATAGAAGTTCTTTCGTCAAGGGTGACCGACACGTGGCATCCACCGTAACGGGACGCCGTTAAGCTATCGGGTCCGATTTTGGATCCGATAACCCGTTAACAGCCTTGACCAATGGGGATTTTCCACGTGTAAAATTATCATTTGCTATAGCAACCATGTGTCAGCACCCGAAAAGGACAAATGGTAACCGCCCAATGGACAGGAGGCGCCTAAGATACGTCAACACATGGCAAGGCCCAACAGTGGCCCATTTAGGTTAAAAAGGCTGGCCCAGTCAAAATTAGCGGGCTGGCCCATTAACGGCCTGCTTGCAAACGGCCCATTCGCAGTTAAGGCCTGTACGGCTATTGTCAAATCGGCCCGTCAACAGCCCGTTCTAAACTTGTCATCATCGCGGCCCATGGTCACTTCTAGCCCATTAATAGTCCGCTAAGTATTTGGGCCGAATTACGGCCCGGTGTGTTTCCGGCCTGTTAAAGGTCCTGCTTCATTTGGGCCCATTTTTTGGCCCTTGAAACTTTCGGCCCATAAACGACCGTGAAGGATTTGGGTCATATTCGGCCATGTCTGACATTCGGCCTGTTAGAGGCCCACTGTAGATGTGGGCCACTTCCAGCCTGTTGTGATTTCCGGCCTGTTAACATCGGACGAAATCCATGGGCCATATGTGGCCCAATGTCACATCGGGCCTATTAACGGCCCATATAAAACTGATAGTAATCAAGCCCGACCGAACTTCCGGCCTGTTAAAGGCCCGTGTAGTAGGTCGGCGCATTTATGGCCCGTCTGAATTTCGGCCTGTGAATGATCCGCATTGTAAATGGGCCACCACGAGCTGAGATACATTTCGGCCTGCTAATGACCAGTGGGTTATTTGGCACAATCAGGGCCCAATCTCACTTTCGGCCTATTAAAGGCCCATGTTATTTATGGGCTCGAGATATTTACACATGTTAACGGCCTATTGTTACTGAGGGCCCAAATTATGTTTAGGCCTGTTAAAGGCCCACTAGGTGCACAGGCCTACCAAAAATATGAAAGCTTATGCTGATTTAGGCCCAGATATTTTTAGTGGGCTACATGCAAATTACGGCCCATAATCGTTTTTAGCCCAATTGGAATGGGCCTAACGAATGTTGGCACGTTGCGCTCCTACGAAACTTTCGGCCGAATACATTACTAAGATAAACCTATACTATACAAAAATAGCGTCGTAATTTCTATAGCCTTTGGCAGCACAATAAATGTTGTATCACAACAAAATAAATTCCAGACAACAAAAGACTTGTTGGCATAAAGTTTACAGTCCTTGCAGATAAAAGCACCATCAGATGTATATAAGCACAGATGATTTGACCTGAGTGCTAATGTTTCAGGCTGTAGAATCTAATGGAGCAGCATGATCATCCCCTTTTTTCCGCCATTCCTCTTGAACAACGAAGCAAATGTCTGCTAGTCTGGTTTCAAAACCATTCATATCTTGACAACATTTGTCAACCACTATTCTTTTTTCTGAAACGATGTCCATTAGGGATTGGACTTGTGTCTGGAGCATAGATATATCACTCTGTCTAGCCGAAAGATTTTGTTCAGTAGGCGATTTGGTTGAGGTTACCTTGGCAACCAACCCAGAATTACGCAGGAAGGTGCTTTTTGCACTGTTAGTGGAGAGATACTAAAGCACTGCAGCAAGAGGTGACATTGTGCCTGTGGTAGCCTCGTCACCTTCAGGTGGTTGTGGTTGTTCAATCATTTATTCTATAGCTTGCTGAAAGTTTGAACTTGTAGACTAGTGTACCAGATAAGTTACTAATGAGACAAAAACAAACAAAGTAGGTTTCATGTTTATACATAACTTATTTTGGTGAACTACCGTAATACATTAGCATGTATTGTAGTGCCAACTACATAATAAAATCACTTTCGGAACATATGTCCATGTAGCATGCCTACTGTATTGTCTATTTCCTCACATTCGTTGACATGTAAGGATAAAGAGACATGGTTTAAAGTAGGATGAACATAGTATGACATCATTCATATCATGGGCAAACAGATATAAAACAAACAGGCTATTGTATCATTGTGTGGGAACGTGAACATCACAACTAGATTACAGATCAAGACCAAAAGAATATCCTTCATCTCTTTTAAACCGTGTAAGGTGAAATGATACGTGAAGACAACTGTGTATAAAAGTGAACAGAGTAACTGACATTGGCTGCAAACCAAGCAGTTAAATGAACACGTCACAGTAACAAGCAGTTCAAAGGCAGGAGGAGTAAGGACTTACAACAGCGGCTTGAACTGGGTGCTCATGCCCTTCATCTTGCTGGTGTGGCAATCCTTGAAGATTTGCACTACATTCGGTTCAGGTTCTTTTTGGTCCGCACGGGCTTTCCTCTGTATTTGGAACAAGTCAATATAGATACGATAATATGGCACAAAAAGAAGAAGGAAGTATCAGCTATTTACAAGAGCCTCGCAGTGTGCAATATAGCTACGAGATCCTGTTGTCTGTTGGAATTTCACTTTAGAATGGTTGGTCTTGTTCTTCAAACAGTTAGCCTAGAAGAAGATACACTTGTAAGGCACATACATAAATACAAGTTCAATATGTGATCTGATTAAATACATATACCCTACCTGATACTTTGGATCAGACCAGTGTTTAACAAGGGTTGTCCAGTCTTCATCTGTAATATATTCCATTAGAGAAGTTTGGGCGATTTCATTGTTAGCCTTGCCTTCAAAGTGAGTTTTTCTAAGGTGATACCGATACTGTCGCAGAGCAGACTGAAAAACATGAGTGCATGCTTGTTTAGTTGCATCATCTTTCGGATCCAACTTGAACCTCATCTGTTGAAAAAATAATGTGAGTCTTATTAGGAGGAAGCTAGAAAGTATGGGACAGAGCAAGACAATATTACAAATTGCGATGAATAACATTACTTACGGATAAATGGTCAAGGAAGGTGTTATACTCGGTATCGTCTTTCTCATTCATGTACTGGATCCACGTTGGGAGGATACGTGCATGACACCTAACGGCAACGGCTGCCTCTGATACTAACTTGGCTGACTCTGTAGCATCACGTGGCCTTTTTAAACCTGCCTCAAAATTGATCTCCATTCTTCCTCCTTTAGATTTTGTTAATCTGTAAAGCATTATCCCTGATGTCTGTTTCCGCTTGCGCCATGGTGCTAGTTCAACAACAAATATGGAAAGTGTTAGTGCACATCAAACTGTGAGAGTACATATAAAGGAGCATGCAACTACAACTTGACTCGGTCAGGTACCGTCTTGGTGTTGATGCTCATGAGGTTCATCTGATCTTGCCAAGTCCTGTTGTGTCAGCAGTGCTTCGGAAGTAGTGTTAGGTGTGAAGGCAGCTTGGGAACTGGCCAGTTGCAGAGCAAACGAACAAGTAACTCATTGAGATGCTGGTACAGTTGAAGCGGATGCTACAGCTGGTGGAGCAGGTGATACTTTGTTTGTAGATTTAGCCAGTGGACTTGGACCTTCTACTGCACTATAAGTACCAGCAGAATCTCGAGGGCAAATCCTTTTTCGTTGCACCCGACGAGTAACACCATTCCCTACTATATTCTTTTCCTTGCTCTTTTTTGACTTTGCCATGTCAAGCCGTACCCACAACACAAAAGAATAAAATCGCTCTTTAGAACTCATTGATGCATGATACAGACAAGCAATACTTTGATGTAAGACAATCGTATGAGGATGGAATATGTAAGAAAAACAGGACGGCGTGACATATTCACAGCTACGATGTGTAAACTAAGCAGAAGGATTTTCAAGAAAATAGAAGTAATGCAAGCTAGACACCATATGAAAGATACAACCAATATCACTCTGCCAAGTTAAAAGTGTCTTGTCATAAGTGGCATTTCGAAAAATTAGAAGCAGTACAACCTAGAAATCAATGCAAGATGCAACCACTATCAAACTGCCAAGTTAAAAGCGTCCAATCATGAGTGACTGATGCGGGATACACAACATCAGTACTTTGATGTAAGAACATGGTATGATGACAGATGCAGTGTATTCTAGACACAGGAAGGCATGTCATATGCACAAGTATAACGTATATACTCAGTAGGTGCAATTTAATCAAAATAGAAGAAATACAGGCTAGACAACATATGCAACATGAAACCAATTATCACACTGTCAACTTAGAGCAAGCACCCGCGATGGTGGAGTACGGGAGATGAACTCATCATGTAGACTTGGGACTTCAACTGCATTAGCAGTAGCAGTGGCAAATCTAGAGAGTCTCTGTTTGCGTCGGTCCGGAGGACAACCAACATCCCCTAACTTACTCTTTTCCTTCCTCTTTTCTGATATTGCCTTATGAAGTCAAAACCACAAGAAGATGAATAAAATTAGCTCTGCATAACTGGTTGATGCATGATACAGACGAACACTACTTTGATGTAAGGCAAGCGCAGGATAGGAGGATGGAATATATACAAAAAAAAGACAGCATTGCATATTCACACGTACGATAGGAGGATGTAATATGTATGAAAAACAGTAAGCAGAAGGCATTTCAACAAAATTAGAAGAAATGAAAGCTAGGCACCATATGAACATGCAACCAATATCACTCTATCAGGTAAAAAGTGTCTCGTCGTAAGTGCCATTTCAAGAAATTAGAAGCAGTACAAGCTAGAAGACAATGCAAGATGCAACCTACATCACACTCCCAAGTTAAATGTGTCTTATGGGTAAGTGATTGTTGCAGGTATAAGTTGTAAGCTACGCAGATGCAATTCAACAAAATCAGAAGCAATACAAACTAGACATCATACGGATCACGCAACCACATATAACAGTTCCAAGTTAGAGAAAGCACCTGTGATGGTGGAGTAGGGGAGATGTGCTCATCATCTACACAGCTACGTTGACTGTCCAGCCTTGTGTTATCTTGTGAATCTTGTTGGGAGGATGGCGGAGTAGAATCTATAGAGACCCTCTGTTTGAGTTGCTCTGAAGGACCACCATCATCCACTTCCGTACTAATTTCCTTCAGCTGTATTGATTTTGCATTATGAAGTCAAACCAATAAGAAAAAGGAATAAAATTCGCTCTTCAGAACTCATTCATGCATGATACTGACAAACACTACTCGGATGAAAGGCAAACACATGATACGAGGATGGAATATGTACGAAAAACAGGATGGCATGACATATTCACACCTATGATGTGGTAACTAAGCAGAAGGCATTTCAACAAATTAGAAGCACTGCAAGCTAGACACCATATGAAAGATGCAACCAATATCACTCTGCCAAGTTCAAACTGTCTGGCGTTTCAACAAATTAGAAGCAGTACATGCTAGAAATCATATGCAAGACGCAACCAATATCACAGTGGCGACTTAAAGGTGCCTTATCATAAGTGACTGATGCGGGATATGCAAGAACAGTAGTCTGATGTAAGAACATGGTGTGATCAGATATAGTATGTTCTAGAAACATGAACACGTGTCATATTCACAGGCATTATGTGTAAAGTAAGCAGATGCAATTCAACAAAGTTAGAAGCAATACAAGCTAGACATCATACGCAACATGCAACCACATATAATAGTGCCAAGTTAGAGCAAACACCTATGATGGTGGAGTAGGGGAGATGTGCTCATCATCTACATAGCTACATTGACTGTCTAGCCTTGCGTTGTCTTGCGAATCTTGTTGGGAGGATGGCAGAATAGAATCTGTAGAGACCCTCCATTTCAGTTGCTCGGAAGGACCACCATCATCCAATGCCTTACCAATTTCCTTCCGCTTTATTGATTTTTCATTGTGAGGTCAAACCGACAAGAAAAATGAATAAAATTCGCTCTTCAGAACTCATTCATGCATGATACTGATGAACACTACTCTGATGAAAGGCAAAGTCATGATACGAGGATGGAATATGTACGAAAAACTGGACAGCTTGACATATTCACACCTATGATGTGGTAACTAAGCAGAAGGCTCTTCAACAAATTAGAAGCACTGCAAGCTAGACACCATATGGAAGGTGCAATCAATATCACTCTGCCAAGTTAAAATTGTCTCGTCATATGTGGCGTTCATCAAACTAGAAACACTACATGCTAGAAATCATATTCAAGACGCAAACCAATATCACACTGCCAACTTAAAGGTGTCCCATCATAAGTGACTGATGCTGGATACACAAGAAGAGTAGTTTCATGTAAAAACATGGTGTGATAGACAGATATAGTATGTACCAAAAACAGGAAGGCGTGTCATATTCACACGTACCATGTGTAAGCTAAGCAGATGCAGTTTACACTAATTAGAAGCAATACAAGCTAGACACCATATGCAACATGCAACCAGATATCACACTGCCAAGTTAGAGCAAGCACCTTGGATGGTGGAGTAGGGGAGCGGAGACTTGGAACTTGTAATGCACTAGCAGTACGAGGAGAATCCATACATATGCTCCGTTTACGTTCCTTACTCCTTTCCTTCCTCTTTTTTGATTTTGCCTTGTCAAGTCAAACACACAAGAAAAAGGAATAAAATTTGCTCTTCAGAACTCATTGATGCATGACACTGACGAACACTACTTTCATGTAAGGCAGCCGCATGATAGGAGGATGGAATATGTATGAAAAACAGGACGGCATGACATATTGACATGTATGATGTATAAAGTGTAAACTAAGCAGAAGGTGTTTGAACTAGTTAGAAGCAATGCAAGCTAGAAACCATATGAAAGATGAAATCAATATCACTCTGCCAAATTAAAAGGGTGGCCTCCTAAATTTATTTGACCAAATTAGAAGCAATACATGGCAACATGCTAGAAATAATATGCAATATGCATCGAATAAAGGTGTCTCATCGTAAGTGATTGATGCAGGATATAGAAGAGAGGTAGTTTCATGTAAGAATATGGTTAACAGATAGATGTAGTATGTACCAAAAATAGGAAGGCATGTCATATTCACAGGTATAATGTGTAAACTAAGCAGATGCAATTTACCCTAATTAGAAGCATTACAAGCTAGACACCGTATGCAACATGCAACCACATATCACACTGCGAAGTTAGAGCAAGCACCTGCGATGGTGGTGTAGGGGAAATGTGGTCTTCAAGTACAGAGCTACATTCAATATCTTCATTTAGGCTTGCTGTTTCTTGAGAATCATGTGGGGAGGATGAAACTGCACTCTTTATAAGAGTAGCGCATCTCATACTAACCCACGGGCGTGACTGTCTCATCATAAGTGTTAGATGCAGGATACACAAGAACAGTAGTTTGATGTAAGAACATGGTGTGATAGGTAGATGTAGTATGTACCAAAAACAGGAAGGCGTGTCATATTCACATGTATAATGTGTAAGCTAAGGAGATGCAATTTAACAAATTAGGAGCAATACAAGCTAGGCATCATATGCAACATGCAACCAGATATCACACTGCCATGCTAGAGCAAGCACCTGGGGTTGTGAAGTAGGGGAGATGAGATTTGGAACTTGCACTGCAGTAGGAGTAGCAGGAGAATCTGCAGAGATCATTTGTTTCGGTTGCTCCAGAGGACCACCATCATTCCATGCCTTCGTCCTTTTAGATTTTGCCTTATCAAGTAAACACACAAGAAAAAGGAATGAAATTCACACTTCCAAATTCGTTGATGCATGATACTGACGAACACAACTTTTATGTAAGGCAGCCACATTGTAGGAGGATGGAATATGTACGAAAAACGCTAAGCAGAAGGCATTTCAACAAATTGGAAGCAATGCAATCTAGACACCATATGAAAGATCCAACCAAAATCACTCTACCAAGTTAGATGTGTCTCATTATAAGTGGCACTTCAACAAATTAGAGGCAATACATGTTTGAAATGATATGCAAGATGCAACCAATATTACACTGTCAACTTGAAGGTGTCTCGTCAGAAGTGATTGATGAGGGATACACAAGAAAAGTAGCTTGATGTAAGAACATGGTTAATAGAAAGACGTAGTATGTACCAAAAAACAGGAAGGCATGTCATATTCACAGGTATAATGTGTTAACTAAGCAGATGCAATTTACCCTAATTAGAAGCATTACAAGGTAGACACCATATGCAACATGCAACCACATATCACATTGCCAAGTAAGAGCAAGCACCTGCGATGGTGGTGTAGGGGAATTGCGGTCATCAACTAGAGAGCTAAGTTGACTATCTTCATTTAGCCTTGCTGTTTCTTGAGAATCATGTGGGGAGGATGACACTGCACTCTTTAAACGAGTAGCGCGTCTCACAGTAACCCACTGGGATGACTGTCTCATCATAAGTGATTGATGAGGGATACAAAAGAGCATTAGTTTGATGTACGAACATGGTTAATAGACATATGTAGTACGTATCAAAAACAAGAAGGCATGTCATTATCAAAGGTATAATGTGTAAAGTAAGCAGATGCAATTTAACCAAATTGGAAGCAATACAAGTTAGACACCATATGCAACATGCAAGCACATTTGACAGCGCGAAGTTAAAGCAAGCACCTGGGATGGTTGTGTGTGGCAATTGAGATCATCAACTGCAGAGCTACGTTTACTGTCTCCATCTGCGGACACTACACCCTTTAGAGCACTGAAACACTTAGTGCTTATCTTCGAATTACACTGGAGCGACTTCTGTCTTTTCATTTGTGTATTCATCAACACTGCGTCAGAGTCTGAAATACCCATGCATAAAAAAACAATAGTGTGAGTATGGGTGAAGTGTGTGCACAAGTAGTACAGTGTAAAAGTAGCAGATAGCAGGTCGGTTAGAAATAAATGACATGAGACATATGATAGCTCTACAACATGCATGGCACACGAAATTACTAGATTCTAGGATTTTGAAATATGAGCACAGGGATGGCTGGGAAATGCAGATGCTCCTCCAGCACACCACAAGGTGTGGTCCTATGAAAATAACAGTCGACTGAAAACAAATAGGTCAGTCCATTTTTTCTGCACCGTCCGATGTACAAAGAACGGCAGATCGCCTTCATCTACCTCCAGCCAGTCAGTATAGATGATCTTCCTCGAAACGCCAGCGACCACCGGCCCAGTCCCCTGCCTCCGCCCCCTCGACATCACCGCACCGCCCCCCTGCCATCCCTTGAAGCCCCGCCGACCTCCAGATCGGGCGCAAGCTGCTCCTGCGCCCCATACCCCTATGATAGACACCGATGCTCCCCTTCCCCAGCGAACAGGCGGACTAGGTGCTCCGCGCGCCTAAGCGGGTGCTGCTTCTTTTAATTGCGAATCAACTGACCCTGAATTGAAATCCAGGCGGGCTACTGACCTCTAGCCAAGGTGAAATAGTAAATGGGAGGAAACCTTGTGCATTTAGTACCACGAAGAAGATGCAGTAAGAAGCGCTCAACTAGTTTCTTTCATGGGATGAATACGGTGTGAGCAAAGACGTAAGATTTGCATGAATAAGGGAAGAGGAGTACCTCTTTCTGCTGGCAGTGATGTGTCCTCCTTCTGTTTTTCCAACGATCTTCTTGTGGTTCGCTGGAAATGAGAAGTTGTGGAGGACGGTGGAGCCTTGGACAAACCCATGGCCAAGTTGTTGAGTGTGGTGCGGTGGTCGTCTGTCGGCGGCGGGGAACCAGATCCAAGGCGGCGAACGACGGTGTAGCGGGAACAGCATCGGTGCGGTGGACAGTTGCGACAGTGGAGCGGCAGCGGTGAGGCGCCGGACGACGTGGTCGAAGTGGTTCTAGTATGGCACATGTCGGCGTCGGCGTCGTGGAGGCAGCTCTGCCTCGGCTTCAGCTGCTAAGTCCTTGAGGGCATTGTGGTTGCGGTTGCGTTGGACGACAACGTCGGGGTACCGGTTCTGGCGTGATGGAGGAGGGCGGTGGTGGATTGGGCGTGATGGGGTGGAGGACGGAGGAGGCTGGGGTTTCGCGGCTGGTGGAGAGGGCGTTTTGGCGCCCACGGAGTATGAATGGGGAAACGGAGGGAGGGGGAACTAAGGGGGAACAATGTTTCGGTTTGGGACGCGCTTGTTTGAAATTTGGGGAAAGTTACAAACTTTGTCCCCATCTAAAATTTCAGACATATTGCGGGTCGGGGGTAGGACAGTAATCTCAGGTGTCCCAAATGGTGGGCGGGATAGATTTCGGCCGAGCGCATGGGTGTTTAGGTGCCCATAGCGTACGAATGCTTCTTGGAGGCGGTTGAGACTGGTGTCTTGGTGAAGTTAAAAACCTACCCCGGTTTAGACCTTTGGACATCGGTCCGATAGGCTACACGGGCCAGAGTCAGGACAGTAATTTCCTACCACCAAACATTAGTCTCGCGCGGTTTCGGGTGACCAGAGGCTTATTTGGCACTTCGTTCAATATTTGGGAGAAGAAGCATTAACGTTTTCAGTTCTCTTGAATTGAACTTTCAGGATTTGTCAAACTTCACAAATCTTGACTCTTCAAAATCCTAAAACTACAATTATTTTGGAATGGAGGGGGTACATTTGAATATACATTGTACACAAGTATATATTAAAAAATATGCAACTTACCTTAGTTCATGCATGGTTCCACATATAATCTCCTTGGTTGCAAAAAAATAGTTAGACATGTGTATGAATATATAGCATGTTCAAACGCACAACAAAGATTGATGCCCCATTTTAGATCTGATTTACAAATGCCATTATCTCGGATTCAAATAGATGAATGCACTTCCTATGAATTCGAATCTTCGAAACCCCCTTTATGTTGAATTCAACATGTATTCTATTTCGTAGCTAGCAATTTGGAATGTATCCATGTAAGTGACAAATGTATAAAGTGCTTCACACTAACAACATGTAGTGCACTAATTAATGTTTATATATGAATTGCAAAAGCAATGCATTGTCTGGATTTCAATCCACTCTCACTCTATGGATCGATAATATGAAATAAACACATGCACATGCTAGAATTCAATAGAGTATGGGTGTCTGATAGACCGATGTTCGTTCATACTCAAATTGCAAAATTCATGATCTCATCCAAAAATAATAATGTCATTTATATTTTAATTTAATGCATAGAACCGCCTTTTACACGTAGATGCACTATGCCTCGGCCCGTTCTCACACACGCGCTATATATCTCTCTATCTAACGCATAAGTGCACACACTTTATATACATCGGCATTTATCTCTCACACATGCTCACAATCTCTCCTGGGGTGTCGGGGTGTCTCACGCACACACTCTCTGTATATCTCCCTCTCTCTTTCTTACTACTATGTACCACTCTTTTCACTAATCTCAGTTGGAAAACACTATTTCTCTCACATGCATATATACACATGCACGGTCTCTACTAGCCCTCTATAGGCACATATATGTGCCTATGTGTCTCCCGCACGCACATTATCTTTAGGCCTCTCTCGCACACATTGCCCCCCCCCCCAAACACACCTCTCTCTTAGTAGTTGGCAGATATGATTCCGTCAGATCATTCGGTAGGATATCCCTGACTGTTAGGCTAGATGGTAATACGAGGCAAAGTTTTACCCAAGTCCAGGCCCTTGCAGTTGAGGAAAAAGCCTACTCCTGGTACTGTATATTTGTGATAGGGGTGTGTACAAAGTACATGTGAATACCAGGCATTGTGCGTGTGTGTATACTATCGATGAACTAGCCACCGGGCTTCTATAACATACTCGGGGCCTAGGGTTACAAATCATATATAGTCGGCTTATCATCAGTGGGGATAGAGTCCTCCACGACTCTGGTAGCTTCATCTTGTACGCCGAGTCCTCCACATGGGTCTTCGTATAATGCGTCTCGGTCCAACCTATGTGGCGCAGGATGGAGCCGACCCATGAGTCCTCATGTTGACCCACCACAACTAGAAATGATGTGCCCACCACACCCCACACGCAATCGGCCACTAAGAAAATAAGCATATACAATAGTACAATGTTATACATGAAAGTTAATTGCATGGTGCATCCAATAATATTTGTTCTGCATTGGGAATGTTTATATTTTCTCCTAAAATGTTAGTCATGGGAAAGAGAAACGAAGGGCATATATCTCCTTGTCTCCACCGGACACCCCCTCTTTCTACACCACTTCCACGTACGCGCACAAACTATCTCTCGGCCATCTAAAAGTATGCATGCCCCTGACACATTCACGCATGACGGTCATTGTATTTCAAGCGAAAGCACTATACGGTCACTGGACTTTAGAATATGCTCATTACGGTCACCGTATACATTCTCGTGGTGATCATATGGTATCTAGCTCACGATACGTCTCCGTATTTTGTTGATGACACTGACGGACATTGTATTTGATGCGTGCTCCGTATTTTGTTGATGACACTTACGATCGTTGTATTTGAAGCGAAAGCACGATATGGTCACTGGACTTCAGAATAAGCTCATCACGGTCACCATATACATTTTGTGGTGCTAACCAACCTGTGGTTGGATGGTTAGGAGGACAGTGGTTTCCCCAGCCCACCAGGGTTAAAGTCCTGGTGCTCGCATTTATCCTGGATTAATTTTAGTATTTTCCGGCGATGTGCGTTCAGTGGGAGGAGACGTTCCCCTCGACTACGAGGCACCTATGGTGACTTCGTAAAATCTCAAGATCATATGCTGGCTCACTCTCTCGAAGGTGCTCATAGGGGTAGGGTCTGCATGTGTGCGCTTTTAGCGGTGAGTGTTTGCGTGTATATATGAGCGCTTGCATCTGTACTATGTTAAAAAAATACATGTCGTGATTATATGGTCTCTGGCTCACCCGTACAACTCCGTATTTTGTTGATGACATGATCAATTGACCAGTCAAACGATCCACGTGGCGCAACTAGTGTTGTACATCAGCGCGCGTAACCGTGGGTCCCACCTGTCAGCGCGTATATGAAAGAAAGAAATGGTAGTTCGAGTCTGTACTGTGTTAATAAAATACATTTTATGGTGATCATACAGTCACTGGCTCACCATACAGCTCCGTAATTTGTTGATGACACGATCAATTGACCAGTCAAACGGTCCCCATTCAGCAGCGCACATTACCATAGGGCCCACCCGTCAGCACGTATATGAAAGACAGAAATGGTAATAAATTAGTGGTCGGTGGGGATTCTTTTTTTTTGCGGGGGGTCGGTGGGGACTCAAAGTCGTGAGACCTCTGGTTGGCAGCCCGCGCCCCCTAAACCACAGCGGACAAGGATCGCCTTATGATGATATGCTGAGCCGGCCGTTTTAATTACACGCACGCACGAGCCACTGTGGTAAATACAAACTCATCACACATGCGTACAAGCACACGCCCGCATGCATGCATGCAATACTCACACGTACCGATTTAGCTACACTTCAGTCGACTGAATCGACTTTTGGGTCAGTCGATTTTCAGGGGGTGGGGGGCTCGCCGGAGTTAAGGTAGAACCAGCCGCAGCGGGGAGGGAGGCTTGTCGGAGAGGTACCCCACTATCTATCTTAGGGTTCAGGGTGGGGGCGGTGGTCACCGGCGGTGGGGGCGCGGTGGTGGGGGCGGTGGCGTGGGGATCGCCGGAGAAAAAGCTCGCCGCGGGGGGGCTAGAGGGATGGTCGGGGCGGCGGTGGACCGGCGGTGGGGAGTGGTTTCGGGGCGGGCGGGGCGGCGAGGCGGCACGGGCGCATCGCAGGCCGTGGGCGGCGGGGGCCGGCGGTTCGGCCGGTGGTGGCTGGTGGCTCAGGGGGGTGGAGGTTGAAGATGAACTGCAGGCCCTTGATTTCGTATCGAACGGCTGGAAAATCGACTGACCAAAGATGAAAAAGTCAGTCGACTGACGTGTACCCTCACCCCGCATGTACACATGCACGCACGCAACACTCGCATGAACACACGCACGCATGCAGGCATGCAACACTGACACGTACACATGCACTCATGAACACACACACACGCAACACTCGCACGCCTGTATGCACACAGCGCACACGATGCAAGACACACGCTCAACCTATACGTGCATGCACCCTTTGTTAAGGACATGGATTGTTACGGGTATTGATCAATCTTATCAGTGATAAGCAGAACATTGATGTTTGCAGCGGTCTTTATGAATCACAACGTATCAAATGGGCTATCAACATATATAGGAAAATTTTAAAATTCTCTTACATTATATAGTAGGCTTATCTACATGAACTAGATGACGTCACACTCAATGAACAATCATCGGTTTATGAAATGCCCGCTTCTGACTGCCCTGGCCCACTAGAAGCTCCTCCACCGTGCGCTGCCTGTGTTGGGTCACTGACATGCAGGCCAGGTACCCAACGAGCCCACACGTCAGTGGAAGAACGGCGCGGTGTCGTATGTCAGAGTCGAGGGCGCCGCTCGCTGCACGCCCGGCTGAACACGCCTCCTTGCCACATTCAAATGCCTCCATGAAACCCGTGTGGAAGCCGAGAAACCCACTCTGGACACACGTCCGTTCATGATCGGACCGGCATTAAACGCAACGCCGGCCGACCTCCTCCCATCCTTCGTCTATTTAATCTCCTATTTAAATGAGGCTAGACGCCGGCCAAGAATCGCACACCTCCGCCGCTCCCCTATCTCCTCCTTCACTATTTTGTCCACTCTTACAATGGCTTACGAAGAGTAGTTATCCGGCATCCAAGCCGGCTGGGTGGCCCGCCGAGCCCACCGGATATGAGCTATGCAGCTCGCAGATCCACCTCCCTCCCCTCGCACGACGGAGCCAGTTGCCGCCCCAAGCTGGCGCGCGGTTCCGCAACTCGCCGCTCCAGGCCAGCTCGACGAGGAGCGGCGAGCTGCTCCACGCTGGCATGGCAGGGAGCACGGGCGTCATCGCTGCCGTCCACGCCGCCGCCTCGTACCGCGCCTCCCGTGTCTGCGACCGCGTCTCCCATTTCTGTGGCCGGGACTCCCATGCCTGCGGCCGCGCCATGCAAGCAGAGACAGAAGCCGAGTGCACGGAGAGCGACGAGTCGGTAGCCAGTGCCTCCGCATCCGCCGCCATCATCGAGGAGAAGTTGAACACGGGAGGCTGCCGCTATTTGGGTTCCATGAAGGCCACCGCGGAGGCGACGCCGGCGTACACAGCAGGTGTCTTGCCGGATCCTTTTGTTGTGAGGACCTTCGTCGACCCCGCATGGGCTCCACGGAAGCGGAGAAGCCCCCTTCAGACTCCATCTTTGGCATCAACCAATGATGTCAGTTGAGTGGTGGGGAAGCGAGCCGTCCTTTGCGCTGAAGCATATACCTCCGGGGCTCCCGGCAGTCCGGTGATCGTGCTGCCGGACATGAGGAAGAGAAATGGTCGACGGGCGACCATTTAGGCTAGGTATTATTATACTTGTGCTGTTCGGGACTAGCACCGCTTAGTTGATTTGAATGTAATGAAATCCGCCATGTTTGTATGAAAATCTGGTATTTTATATGAATTCCGTCATTGTTTATATGAAATATCACTGTGTTTGCTTGAATTTCGTCCGGTTGGTTGAGTTGCTGTCAGAATGTGTGCGGCTACGGTTGGATGGCGTAATTTGCGGGTCGCCGGTCGGTCTGCGGCCGGCTCGGGCGGCGTGGTGGGACAAAAAAGCATAGCTTGTGCGAGCTCATCTCCAATGCGCACGCTAGAGGATGCATGAGCACCCGAGCTCTTCCTCGTCCATCAGTGGCAAAGGCACGGGTGGATAAAAGGGTCGCCAATATTTTGGCTACCCCGGGCAAGATCCAAACAGCCCCTCCCAGCACATTCAAATCCCTCGTTCGCTGTGAAATTTTGCCATGTGTTGTTTTCATGGATATTTTGCTGTGTGAAAACAAATTTAAATATGAACGAATAATCGGTGTCCGCGGTCTTCTGCTGGGACACAGTTGGATGGCCTCATAGTAGTAGTAGTAGTGTAGAGTACTACTAGTACTACTCTTACTAGATAGTGAGTGTTTACTACTGTATCTACGTACTAATTGCAACGCATGCATGTGTTAGCAGTATAATGACCACGTACAGATTTGACGGTAACATTTGTGTAAGTTGGATGTCATATTATTGCTCTAACATGTGGTCAAAGTTAGCCTCCAAAATGCATTTTATACCCTATATGGATTGAGGGAGTACATGCATTGCTGAGGTTTCTCTTAATCCTTGCGTGCAACGTTTTTATTGAAGCTTGAATTGTGAACATGTGAATGGGAGGGACTACTACAACCCTTCCAAAAGAACTGTAGTACTAATGGTATCGTACTCCCTCCATTCACCATCTCACATGCTCAGTACTTTTGCGAACTATGGAAGTAACAAATTTATTCCGCCACTCAGCATCTATTATGGATACACTGTGGATTTCAAATTGAGCCATATAGACCGGAAAGTAGGCACTTAGGGCATCCACAATGTATGCTTTTTGTTTCCTCTAAGCCCTCTCTCTCCTCTTAGGCCTTGTACAATGCTAGGTGCTTAGGAAGATGCTTAGAAAAATAAACCGGGTCTTTCTTAAGCACCAGTGCCTATTTCTACAGGAGAGACGATTAATTAAGCATCTACCCTGTACAAATAAGCACTGGTGCTTGAGGAAAGCCTGGTTATTTCTCTAAGGACCTCCCCTAAGCACCTTGCATTGTACAAGGCCTTAGAGGCAGGCCTCTATACATTGCATGAGCTGCCTCTAACAAAAAATTGGCTAGCATCGCGTCTAACCTTAGAGGCTGCCTCTAACAATGTAACAATCCATCTGGTCCCACTTGTCAGCCTTAGGAAGCATAAGAAAGTAGGAGTACAAGAGAAATAGTACTGATTGGACAAATGTGGTGCTAATCAATACTTCTTAAATTTCTGCTAGGGCCCACCTTAGAGGCTCTATACATTGTGGTTTTTTCATTTGACTAGCAAGATGCCCATGCGTTGCACGGAACATCAAGATGCATTTGTTTGAGTAGTTTATCTTGTGGGAGAAAAGGATGAACGAGGGAAGGCCTTATTTGCAAATGTGGAGAGGGGTGTGGGTATCTTTTTTGCAAAATTGACATAGTTTCCTTCCTATCCATCAGATATAAATCGGACGGCCTATATTGCAGGATGGCAGGCACACCATCATCACCAACTCTGTTTTTTTACTATAAGAGTAGAGATAAGAGGCAAATCATGTGGGGTCTACCTTAGAGTCAAGGCTCTATACACTGGAGATGATCTGTAGTAGTACTACTTTTGATGTGTCCCATCAACTCGCAGAACGAGGAGAAGCTTGCTACGCCCTCTCCCCCGCCCACGGGTGCGGTGGCTCGCAGAGTCGCAGGACGAGGAGAAGCTTGCTTACTACGCCTACGCCCGCTCCCTTTGTTAGACATATACTCCCCTACCTTGGAGATTATCATATTGTTTGAAATATATGTCTTTTAGTAGTAGGAGTAGTACAGTGGTAGTACTACATAGGAGTAGTACTACAACAATTTCCTCGGAGTCCGTGGTGCAGCAAGCTACCCTAGGCTATGTTACTACTCCCTCCTTTCTCAATTTCATAATCCTGGTTTGTATCGATGGATCGCGCGAAGCAGCAAAAACCAAGCCGTGTCTTGTACTCCTCCGTCATACTAAAAGAGTGGAGACGCTCGCTTTCATGAATTATGTACTTCCTCTCGCCGACATGTGGGACATATAGCAACCGGGTCGACGTGTCATGCACCAAATAATAGTGCAGAACAGTAGGGGGGACGCACCCCAGTCGTAGCGCCCCAGTAGTAGTAATGAGCAATGAGACGTCAAATCACAATGTTGCACCTTCCCAGACGGACGAAGCAAACATTATTTCACACTTCGTTGAATCCGCTTCGCCATCATCTCCTTCAAGAAAACCACGTATTGCTTCTGCCATTGTTCTGCCTCAAGAGGGACACGCATCGCCTTGGTACTTCATGACACGTGGGACCGCATGACAGGCCATGCTCCCCCGCCCACCGCTCGGTAAAATCACCTCATTTTTACTACTACCTCCATCTCAGTTTACAGGGTATGCACGTCGTTCTAGGTTGAGAATTTAACTAGCTATATAGTACTACCTCCTTTCCGGTTTATAGGGCTCAATTCAAAAATCTCACCAACCAAGGTAGATGATGAGTGGTGGAATATTTTTTGTGGTTTGTAAAAGCACTCAATTAATGCGCTCATTTTCCTCAAAGAATTGTGTTTACCAATGCATTAATTGCAATGCATGCATGAAGTACATGCATTGGTCAAGTTTCTCATAATCCTTGCATGCAATTAATTAATGCACCTTGAAATCTGAGCATGTGATGGGGAACAATCAAATTGAGATAAGCCCTATAAACCGGGAAGGAGGGAGTATGTGATGAACAATATATGTTTAGAAACTAGTACATCCGCTTAAGAATCCAATGATATACTTTTTGTGACATGGTAACTCATATTTAGTTAGTCAAATGGATGACCTAGAACTACGTGCACGCCCTATAAACAGAGATGGAGGGAGTAGTATCTTTTTAGATCAATATAGTCGAGATTCACCAAGGAGCAAAACCAAGTGGTAGGCTGCTCCTGTCGTGTTGGCGTAGCCACTCAAGCGGGGTCAGTCCGCACACGAAATGGCGACACACTTAACAGGACCCCTTTGGCCGACATGTGGCTCATCCACCGTCTTGTTCCACGTGCGATGCACCAAATTACAGTTCGGAGTAGCGGTTGGACTTGGAGGCACCCCGGTCGTAGCACCGCAGTAGTAGTAAATGAGCGATGAGGGGTCAAATCACAAAGCCCCACCTTTCCCGCATTAAGCTGGAAGACGAAGCAACCATCATTTCACTCTAGGGCGCAAGAGCATAAAGAAAAGAGAAAACCAATGATGCGTGCGTCAGCTACCTAGGGCACCCTAGGGTAGGACCCTCCACTACAAATCCGCTTCTCCCTCGTCCTCTTGAAGAAAACCGATGATGTGTGCGGCGGGTAGGGTTTGTAGGAGTACTACGGTGTGCGGGGCCATGGCATAGTAAACGGGAGAGGGATTGAGTTCGAGTCGACGCCTTAACACGGGTGGGCCGCTTGGTTTTACAGGAACGAGGTAGAATTTTCGGTTCGGGGACCAGTGGAGATGTACGTAGTACAAAAAATTGTGGGCATAGGTGAGGGAGTCCTGGATTAGGGGGTCCTCGGTTGTCCGGACTATTTGATACAGGCCAGACTGATGGGCCGTGAAGATAAAAGCAGAAGACTTTTCCCCCGTGTTCGGGTAGGACTCATATATGCGTGGATGGCAAGTTTGATGTCCGGATATGTTATTTCCTTCCCTTGCGAACCGACTCTGTATGACCCTTGGCCCCTCCGGTGTGTATATAAACCGGAGGGTTTAGTCCGTAGAGATCATCAGAATTCTCATAGGCTAGATAGCTAGGGTTTAGCCAATACGATCTCGAGGTAGATCAACTCTTGTAACCCCTATATTCATCGAATACAATCAAGCAAGACGTAGGGTTTTACATCCTTTAAGAGGGCCCGAACCTGGGTAAACATCGTGTCCCCCTCATCCCTTGTTACTATCGATCCTTAGACACATAGTTCGGGACCCCCTACCCGATATCTGCCGGTTTTGACACCGACATTGGTGCTTTTATTGAGAGTTCCACTGTGTCGTCGACAGAAGGATCGATGGCTCACCTTGTCAGCGGGGACGATGCTGTTTCCGGGGAGACTTTTCCCCTAGTCAACTCTTTGTGTTTGGCAGCTTCGCTCTACGTGCCAATTCAACTGGTCACCTCGAGCACATCGACAGCTACGCCCCTGGTCACCAGATCAGGTTTGGAAGCTTGAACTACATCGCTGATATCTGAGGAGACTTGGTCTTCGAAGGGTTCTCGGCCTCGGCCGCCGCCCTTCATCCACATGAAGGAGGCCCGTCGGATCCACCATCAGATTCCGCTCAAGGGCCGACGCCCACGCCTGCCCCGGCCTTAGATCCAAAGCAGATCACTTCGTCCGAAGACGGGAGGATAAACCCCGCTGGACTCTATCCCCTTACGGAGCTCTCCGTTGGAGACCCAGATGCGACCATGCTGTCAGCAGGCCCAGAGTCAAACGGCACTCTCGCTATCATCGGAAAGCCGGACTCGCCTCTGGACGTTAACGCCAAACTCTCGAGGCCTGCGTCCATGGAGCTCGGTCGAGTGGTTATTACCGAACCTAGCTCCGCAGGTCCTCAGACTCCCGTCCAACTTTCACTCTTAAATGAGACACTGGACCTAATGCGATCTCTCACCATCACGGAAGTATCACCTCCGAACTACGCCCAGCCTGAACCTGGAGCTGGGAGCAGGGAATTTTACTTCCCACCCACCACCCACTTAATAGCCACTGTCGAGGACCTAACCGACATGCTAGACTACGCCTCCGAAGACATCGATGGCATGGAGGACAATGTCGAGGCCAAACCAGGCCAGAACCCGCCCGTCACAGGGCGCTGGACGGCCACTTCTACGCATGACGTATACATGGTGGACACACCTAAGAAGAAGGATGATGATGGCAGTTAAGACCCAGACAAGGATAAGCCCGTCGATGAACCACCAAAGCACCGACATCAGCGGCGCCGCTCACGATCACGTCGGGCAAGGGAAAGCAATACGGACACCGGAGATAATAACACTCTAGACAACATCGAAGATCCCGATCACCCCGTTGAGCCTGTGTTTGAGCAGGATGAAGGGAAGAAGGTCAATACAGCCCTGAACACGCCGATCATGAGGACTCGGAAGATAGTAACTACTTACCTGCCTCCGAAGAGGATGTCAACCTCGGCAACGAAGATTTCATCATCCCAGAGGAACCCCTCGAATAAGAACGCTTCAAGCGACAGCTCATCGCCACCGTGAGAAGCCTGAAAAAGAAACAGCAGCAGCTTCAAGCCAAACAGGATACGCTCAATGACAGATGGACCAAGGTCCTGGCTACCGAAGAATACAGCCTCGAGCGCTTGACAAAGAGTTACCTAAAACACAGGCTACTGCCACAATTTGACGATGAGGCCCTTCAGCCAATACCGTCAAAATACAATCAGGCTGACCAACAGGACCGACCACCACATGGACGGGACAAAGCGTGTCGGAGGGATTGACCAAGGGTAGCCTCATCTACCCCCCATGGCATTTCAAGACATCAGGGCCAGCTAGCCCCTCGCACCTTCTGGACGTGCGGCCGGCTCCTTGGGCCTGCTGGCCCAGGAGGCTGGCTCCTAGAAGACGGCGCACTCTCAGAAGGCGGCCTCAGGGGGGCGGCACCTAGCAGGCAGCCCTTCCTCCCCTCAGAGTTTGCACCCATTCATTACGACGAGACGGGGCGTGGCTACAGGACCACCCCCTCCCCCGGATCACGGAAGAGCATGGCTACAGTGCGAGCCGACCCAGCGGTCACCTGCCTCTGCCTGGCGCGGCACTATAGCCATACGGCTCATGACACGGCCTACGTCAGCCAGGGCCATGTTCCCATGACGGGCGGTCAGTATGGCCCGCACGCGGCGGGCCCTACCTGTCCGCGAGCAACCAGAAGATGGCGTACCCCGGGAAGGTGGCCTCAGGGGTGGGCCGGCCTCCAGCAGACGGCCTTCCCTCCTTTTGAGTCTTCGGACTACTCCGAACAAAGCAACCGGCTTCACTCCCTTCTTCCTCGTGTACGGGGCCGAGGCTGTCAGCCCAACTGACATCAAGTTCGACTCACCTCGCGTCACCATGTACACGGAGGCGGAAGCGAAGGAGGCGCAAGAAGACGGCGTCGATCTGCTGGAAGAGGCCCGGCTGCTGGCACTCAGCCAGTCCGCCATCTACCAGCAGAGCCTATGCCGCTACCACAGCCGTAAGGTCAAGCCACGAGCCTTCCGCGAAGGGGACCTTGTGCTCCGGCTGATCCAACGAACAGCCGGCCAGCACAAGCTCTCGGCTCCTTGGGAGGGGCCTTTCATCATTAGCAAGGCCCTAGGCAACGATTCCTACTACCTCATCAACACACAAAAGCCCAGGGCACACAAGAGGGGCAATTCCGGCCAAGAGACAGAGCGCCCATGGAATGCGAATCTTCTCCGTCGATTTTACAGTTGATGCAATGTATGTACCATGCTACCTTTTGTATTAAGCAAAGACAACAGGTCCCCCGAGGCGCACTCGGGGGCTACCTTTTTATCTATATGATAAGCTTCTCCTATGATTGTGTTATTTCATTCTTTCGCCCTGCCCGGGTTCGTTCAGCCGGCCCAGGGGCTCGCCGCCTTGACCTAAGTTGGCACCACCCGCAGTCGGCTAAGTAGTGTGCCGACATCTAAGCCCTCTCTTGCCTTAGCCATAGCTTGCAACGCGACTGTCCGACTGGCAAGAGCTAAAGGCAGGAAATGCTGTCCACACGAAAAACGACTAAGGAAGAACGTCAGTATAGACCAAGCCGGCTCCTCGCCTCACCCGTCCGGCTGCCCAGCGGCCGGTCGGCCGGCTTCTCGCTTGATCAGCTAGGCTCTAGACGGCCGAAGTAACTTACCTATCCTAAATGGCCAAGTCCCTGACCCGGCCACAGACCGCAGCGCGGCTGTCCGGCTGGCAGGGCAGCAGCCAAAGGAAGGCGGCAAAAGAAAAAGCCAAATAGAGCAAAGGCAAAACCAAGCCAGAACCCAGCAAGAGCACAAGCATGTGTGAAAATAAATTATTTACATAGCAAAAGGCCCAAGGCCAGCATTCAACAAAGTTTGAAATACACCCCCAGTGGGTGGAAATGCGCGAGATTAACTTGTCTTTTGAGTACAAGACAGATAAACTTTAAACACAAAGGGCCGCCTAGGCCAAGGGCGCTGCGGGCCGCGTGGACAGGTCGGCGGAGGCTGAGGCACCGGCTGGTGGAGCGTCCGACTGACAGGTCTCGGCCTGGTTCATGTCGGCAGTAGTCGACATAGTCTCTCGCGGCTCGCTGGTTGAGGCCCGATCGGGCTGAGTCTGGCCGGTCGCTCCAGCGTCCGGTGCGACATCCTCTCTTTCCTCTTCCTCGTCTTCCTCGCCTTCGTCGCTGGAGGCAATCTCCTCCGCCGAGTCCTCCTCCTCCTCCAGGTTCAGCCTGAACCAAGAGGGCGGCACCTCGGTGTTGTCTTCTGCCAGCTTCGGGATGAAGACGCCGGTGTCGGCATAGTCGGCAAGAGCTGCCGTGAGCTTGACGATCTCGTCGCGCACCGCCTCCAGCTCTGGTCCTACCTCCTGACGGAAGGTGGCCAGCTGTGCCTGCCTCACGTCCGGGTACCAGGCCTTGACGAACTCCAGCGTCGCCCTGGCGCCCGCCCGGGCTGCGGCGCCTTTCCAGGCCTCAAACCGCTCGACCGCCACCTCCAACCAGTCAGCAGTCTGACTGGGAGTGCGAGGAACCTGAGCATCCGGCCAGAGCCCCGCCAGGACCTGCGACCCGGCGCGCTGAAGATGACGGAGCAGACGGTGCGCCGGCTCAAGGCGCATCTTGATGGCCATGAGCTGCTCGCCCAGAGTCTGGGGCGCATTCAGCGGAATGTTCGCGCCCGTCCTCCTCCGCTGATCGCGCCGCGCCTTGCTGGCCTGGCAGCCAGCAACGGAGCGACCGGGGAGAAACTTTGTCCAGAAGAAGACTAAAAATTTAGAAGCAGGCCTCCTGCAGCAGTTGGCAACTAAGCAACAAAAGAAGAAAGGATTTACCTTCAACCATGTCCTCGATCACCCCGTAGCCGTCCGACAGCAGCTTCTCCCTCTCGGCCCAGTCCAAGTGCTCAGTCTCGAACTCGGCCTTGAGGAGCGCCTCCCCATCTTTCAGCTGCCGGACCTCCGCCTTGTGCTTCTCCGCCTGGTCCGCCAGCTCCTTCGCAAGACGGTCACACTCTGCGGCCGCTTGGCTACGCTCCTGCTCCTTGGCATGGAGCTCAGTCTCGAGCTCGCCCATGTGCGTCTGCAGCTGAGCGGCGGCCTGTGCCAAAACAAGAAAGAAACGTCAGCATCAACCAAAAACAAGAAGTTGCCGGAAGATCCGACCCGACTCCTCAGCAGTCGGCCCGAATCTCGGGGGCTACACCTAGTGGGTGCGCTTGTGCGCCCCCGCTGAAAGACGGCCCACGTACCACGGCTTTGGTTCAGGTCGGCAGTCCGCTTGGCGAGCGCCTTGCTCTGGGCATTGAAAGGACGCATGCGCATGTTGTGGTAGTCCTGTAGCAAGCACGACATGTCAAGCATTTGGAAACACGCCTTAAAGTTCCAACCCGCCTACTCAGCAGCCGGCTTGGAGCTCGGGGGCTACACCCAGTGGGTCCGCTGGCGCGCCCCCACTGAAGATTACAAAAAATTAAGAGCAAGATCGAGTACATACCCGGACGGCTGTCCGCATTGCTACCATCTCATTCCCCGCCTGCAGGAGAGTGGCGCCGTGGGCATTGAACTTGTCCAGGACGTCGTGAATCGCAAGGTTCAGGGCGGCCGGGCCGGGTCCTGGTGTCCAACCAGGCGGAGCGGCACTGGTGGCCTCGGTGTCACCCGTCGGCGGACGCATGGCCGCGATCCCCACCGGCCTCGGCGCGGAGATGGCCAGCGCCCGGTGTGAGCTCGCGGAGGCGCGCGTCGTCACAGCCCGGCTTGGCACCAGCTCGGTGCTAGCCGGCGGAACCTCCGGCCCTTCAGGCTGGCCACCACCCCTCATCAGCACCCAGCGCGCGCTGAGGGTCCTCCGGGATGATGGGGTCGGTCGTCCCTTGCCGTGGTGCCGTATGGCTGGCTCTGACTCCTCCAGTCGGCGACTAGTCCTCCACCACCGGTGGCTTCGGCTGCTGCGGGTCGGCGGCCTCCGGAGCCGAGACGCGGGCCAAGTCCTCCGGACCTTTGCGTCGGCCTCCGCCTGTGCCTTGGCCGCCATGTCCGCTTGCGCCTTCGTCACGGCCTCGGCCTCCGCCTGCGCCGCGCTCGCCATCTCGACCTCCTTTCGCGCCGCGGCATCCTGCTCCTCCTGTGCTTCCCACACGTTCCTCTCCGTCGCCTCCCGAAAGGCAGCGGCCGGGTCCACGCGGCGAGCATCCTCAGGGCCGCCTGCTGCCCCAGTCACCGAGGCAGATGGGGCCCGTGACACGGAGAGGGGAGCCCTGTGCGGCAAAGCAAGCAAAAATGAGAAGACTCGCGAGAGAAGAAAAGCCAAGACAAAGCGAAAACAATCAAGAACGATGAAAACACTTACGCAGACACCATCAGGCACTGCTTTGGGGTCTTCCGGGTGATGGCTGCCTTCACGGCCTCTTGCCGCTTGGTCGCGGCAACTGACGACTTGGCCTTCTTGGATGGCCGGCTGCCGAACAGCCCCAAGTCGGCACGGCGCTTGGACGCGCCGAGTGCACCAGTCGACGCTCCGCCTATCGGCCGCGTCGACGTGGAGCCGGCCCTCGCCCTATCGGCGCCTTCTGGGCGGCGTTGTTCGTCGCCGTCCTCGTCATCGTCCAGCCAGTCCCGGACGTTGCCGCCTCCTCCCGCGGATCCGCCTGCTCCATCACCGCCTGCTCTGGTGGCGTCGTCTTCCTCCAACGCGGCCGCCCCCAGCTCGGGGTCGCCCATGTCGCTCGCCTCCCGGTCCGGCATCCACTGGTGGCCAGGAGCTGGCCCGGTGGCATTCGCCTGGCCAGCAAAGGGCTGCGCCACTTTCGGGTGGTCAGGGCGAATGAAGAGAACAGCGTGAGCAAAGAAAGGAGACCAAATACTCACCGGAGGTGGAGGGTTGGCGCGATTGTACGGCAGCTTGCCGAAGCTCCAGTCCTCCTCGCTGAGCTGACTGTTGGAGAAGTAATTCACATGTCGACATCCGGCAGGGGTCCCGGCAGCCGCTCATGTCGCAAATGGGATGCGAGCAAAGCTGGAGCGGCGACACCCGGTAGTACACAAAGGCGGCCAGCAGGTCCGCCAGATGGAGCCCCTCCGACTCCGTCATCTACTGCAGTCGGTCGAGGGCGTTGACGATGGCAGTCGGCAGTGGCTTGCCGGGCTACTGGCCCCAGTTGCTCCGTGGCTCAGCAGGCGGCCCGGGCACGAAGGCCGGCAGGTTAATGTAGTCGTTGGTCGGGTGGAGTTGCGGACGTAGAAGTACGATTTCTACCAGAGCTTCGCTAACTCGTGCAGCGTGACAAGTGGAAACCGGGTCCCGGAAGGGGTACACCGCACCGCGACGCAGGCGCCGCACTGGGCCGCCTCGCCTTTGGTGGCGGTGCCTAGCTTCAGGTAGAAGAACCTGCCCCAAAGCTCGAGTGTGGGCAGGACGCCGAGATAACCTTCGCACAGCGTGACGAAGGCGGAGAGGAGGACCACGGTGTTGGGCGTAAGGTGGTGAGGCTGCAGCCGGAAGAACTCGAGGAACTCCCTGAAGAAGCCGCTCGCCGGCAAGCCGAAGCCACGGAGGAAGTGGCTCCGGAAGACAATGTATTCACCGGCCTACGGTGCCAGTGAGATCTCCCTCTCGGCCAGAAGGCGCGCCTCCACGCACGCTGCATTGGGAATCCATCGTGTCACGCGGAGGAACTCGACATGCCCGTCGAGGATGTTCGACCCGTCCCACTCGCCTCGCGCCATGGCTCGCAGAAGCTCGACGGTGGCGCGGCGAGGTCGGGTGGCGGCGAGGTTGCAGTGGCACGAAGAAGTCGAGCAACGACGGCGATCTGCGGTGGCGTTTTGGTGGCGGAGCGGCGCAGTAGCGCAACGGCGAGAAAGCAAGGAAGAAGATGGAGAGCGAGGGGGCACGCGTGCCTTTGGCTGCACCCCCTCCCTCCTATTTATACGGCAATGGCGGCGGAGCCGAAGAGGCAAGACGTGGGAGGCGTGGGGATTAACTGCGCCCACACCCCGCACGACCCCGAGTATTCCGCACCTTAACGGCGCGTGATTAATGCGCCTGGGAAGGGCAACCGCCTGCCTCGGCCGCAGCGGATCCACGCGCACGCCGAGGCCCTGTAGCGCTGGGCCCCGGCATGCGGCGACGTCCCGTCGCGCGCTTGGGCTGGCAGGCCAGCCTGGTCCGCTGGCGCCGCGTGGCAGGCGAGCAACGGTCGGTAGGCGCGCCACCCGGAGTCGCTAGCCCCGTTCTCTGCCGAGACGTCCCGTCGCGTGCGTGGGCTGGCAGGACAGCCTAGTCCACTGGCACCGCATGGCGGGCGAGCAACGGTCGGTAGGCACGCCACCCGGAGTCGCCAACCCCATTCTCCGCCGAGACGTCTCGTTACACGCATGGGCTGGCAGGCCGGCCTACCCTACGGACGCCGCGTGGTGAGCAAGCAACGACCGGCAGGCATGTCACTCGGTGGCGCCAGTTACGTCCCCCGTCGCATCGATTCAAAATCCACCAGGCGGCCGGCCCAGCCGCGGCCGGCTCCTGGCAGACGGCATCACCCAAGCCGGACGAAGCAAGAATACAAGACCTCCCAGAGTAGGAAGCTGTTGAGGCACTTCGGCTTGAGCCACGGCGCCTCACCAGCTTCGGGGACCACTGTCGGTGGGATTAACCACGGGTAGCCTCATCTACCCCCCATGGCATTTCAAGACATCGGGGCCAGCTAGCCCCTCGCACCTTCCGGACGTGCGGCCGGCTCCTTGGGCCGGCTGGCCCAGGAGGCCGGCTCCCAGAAGACAGCGCACTCTCAGAAGGCGGCCTCAGGGGGCTGACACCTAGCAAGCGGCCCTTCCTCCCCTCAGAGTTTGCACCCATTCATTACGACGAGACCGGGTGTGGCTATAGGACCACCCCCTCCCTCAAATAACGGAAGAGCATGGCTACAGTGTGAGCCGACCCAGCGGTCCCCTGCCTGCCCGGCGCGGCACTGTAGCCGTACGGCTCATGACACGGCCTACGTCAGCCAAGGCCATGTTCCCACAACGGGTGGTCGGTATGGCCCACACGCGGCGGGCCCTACCTGTCCGCGAGCAACCAGAAGACGGCGTACCCCGGGAAGGCGACCTCGGGGGCGCGACGGCCTCTAGCAGACGGCCTTCCCTCCTATCGGAGTCTGCGCGCCATTAATCTGATGAGACGGAGCATGGCTACAGTGAGCGCCCGCTAGGCGGCGGGACTGTAGCCATGCGTCCCCAGACAAGGCCTCCATCATCAAGGGCGAGGCTACAGCAAAAGGCAACCAGCGTGGCCCGCAGGCAGCGGGCCCTACCCGTCGGCCGAGCTCACGGCAGCCGGCGGGACCCACCAGGCGGCCGGCCCAGCAGCCGGCGGAGAACCCGGCGCCCCAAGACACTGATGTCCGGGTCCTCCACCCGGCCGTATTACCATTGTACCCCTGGGGGGTAGGCCTATATAAACCCCCCAGGCTCACCCATGCAAAGGGTTCAGCACTCATATCATTTTAGACACACATAGCTAGGAGAAGCAAAGGAGCTAGCCCTGCTCTTCTTCTTCCTCTAGCAACACAGCTCAAGGAGCACGATTGTAGCCACCTTTGATCATAGTCATCATGCGGAGACCCCGCAGAGCAGGACTAGGGGTGTTATCTCCTCGGAGAGCCCCGAACCTGGTTAAGACTCGTAGGCGTTCGAAATCTTGCTCACTCCCGCTTCCAGGGCCCGACGACGTACTCTTGTCCCCATCCATGATAAGCCACCCCCTGGCATATGTCGCGAGATTACCCCGACAAAGCGGCTAATTATGCCGAACACCAGCCCACGCCACCTCGCTGCGGAGGCAAAGAGACAGTGGATCCGGGCTACACGTACGACTTATGTCAGGACCTGGACAATAGTGTCGGCCAGACAAGATCAATCTATGGATCAAGAGGACGCGCTCCAGCGTGAGATGACGGCCACCAGGCCTGGCACGACAAACATAACCAAACCCGGGGTCGGCCCCGAACACAGATGTCATCCGAGCTCCATCACGATGTCGCCCGGTATAGAGGTGCCGCACACCCCATGTGCTTTACCGATGAGGTAATGCAGCACCAGTTTCCGGAAGGGTTTAAACCCGTGAACATCGAGCCTTACGATGGCACGACAGATCCCGCTGTATGGATTGAAGATTTTCTTCTCCACATTCACATGGCTCATGGAGATGATCTCCACGCCATCAAATACCTCCCCCTAAAGCTAAAAGGACCAGCACGGCACTGGTTGAATAGCCTCCTAGAGAACTCCATTGGCAGTTGGGAGGACTTAGAGGATGCTTTTCGGGACAACTTTCAGGGCACTTATTTCCGGCCACCGGACGCCGATGACCTGAGTCACATAGTCCAACAACCCGGAGAGTCAGCCCGCAAACTCTGGACTCAGTTCTTAATTAAAAAGAACCAAATCATCGACTATCCGGACGCCAAAGCCTTATCGGCCTTTAAGCACAGCGTCCGTGACGAATGGCTCGCCCGACACCTCGGTCAGGAAAAGCCAAAGACTATGGTAGCTCTTACTACACTTATGACCTCCTTCTGTGCGGGCGAAGATAGCTGGTTGGCTCATAGAAGCAACAGTACCAGTGACCCCGGTACCTCTGAGGCCAGGGACGGCAATGGAAGGCCACGACGCAACAAAAATAAGCGTCGAAACAACAATGAAGAAACCGAAGATACGGCAGTAAACGCCGGATTCAGTGGCTCCAAGCCCAGTCAGCGGAAGAAGCCGTTCAAAGGAAATAGAGATGGTCCATCCAATTTGGACAAAATACTGGATAGGCCCTGCCAGATTCATGGCACCCCTGACAAGCCTGCCAACCACACCAACAGAATTTGCAGGGTTTTTGAACAGGCCGGTAAATTAAATATCAAACACAAGGGGAAAGGACCTCAAAGCGAGGACGATGATGAGCCCCGCCTCCCGAACACCGGGGGACAGAAGAAGTTTCCCCCCGAGGTGAAAATAGTGAACATGATATATGTCACTCACATCCCCAAGAGGGAGCGCAAACATGCATTACGGGACGTCTACGCCGTAGAGCCTATCGCCCCGAAATTCAACCCATGGTCGGCTTCTCCGATCACCTTTGATCGCAGGGACCACCCAACCAGTATCCGTCATGAAGGTTCGGTGGCCCTGGTGCTTGATCCCATCATCAATGGACAGTAGCAGCAGTCTCAACTTGATTTATCAAGATATTGTCCGTAAGATGGGTATCGACCCGTCCAGAATCAAGCCAAGTAACACTACCTTTAAAGGAGGGATACCTGGCATGGAGGCCTGCTGCACGGGCTCCTTAACACTGGAGGTAGTATTCGGCTCCCCAGACAACTTTCGAATCGAAGATTTGATCTTCGACATCGTCCCTTTCCGCAATGGTTATCATGCACTGCTTGGACGAACTGCCTTCGCCTGCTTTAATGCAGTCCCGCACTATGCTTATTTGAAGCTCAAAATGGCCGGACCGTGCGGCGTCATCATAGTGAATGGAAATATGGAGCGCTCCCTCCATACTGAGGAGCACACCGTGGCCCTAGCAGCCGAGGTACAGAACGGCCTCATCAAGCCGAACAGCTCATCGGTCATCAAGACCCATGACATCGCTAAGCGAGTCCGATCCACATTACAGCACGATAGCTCAGCGGATCTAGAGCATGAATAGCAGTTCAGCCTCCGCCGATCGCCCCATAAGGTCGCGGCATACGTACCGCGCGCGCATAATTACGCACTTAAAATACCTTGGGTAGCACCGGAGGCATACTGCGGAAAAGGTCTATAGTACAGCTTGACCCTATTCGGACCTCAACCTTTTTTCTCTTTTTCTTTTCACTACAGGTTCATTAAAAACCTACCTACTCTACGGTTGTACAGGGGCTCCTTTCCAGGTTCCCCTCTCTTGTAGACGACCATCGACTCCTCCTCTCAAAGGATTTCTAACCAAGGAGAAATGGCGCAGACATGCAGCAGGGCATCATTAGGATCTTCAAGCCACTATTTTCTCAAAAAGCCCTGTATAAACCTTTCCCTTGTGTAAACTTTCGGCATGTAAAATGGCCTCGGCCTTCGGGCATTATCTGTAATGGCACGTCTCGACGTATTAATCAAGGCATAAAGGACGCAGTTGATCACCACTTTTGTTTGGTACTCATCTATTTTATTATCATCTGCATTCCCTCCCTACTTCCAACTCCCACACATGCTTTAGTCCGACCTTAAACACCGGGGGCTGTATCCGGCCCGGCACATTTTCAAGTCCGAACTCCTATGGGATACTCTTTGGTGTCCCGGATATTGCATTATATGCATCGGCTCTGAATCATGTCTTTGGTCTATAGTTGGGTTGCCCGGCTCCTGTGCTTACCACCTTATGTTCCGCTCGTTCGGCTAAGGTAGTAAAGGGAGAACTACTGTGATTGTATTTCTGGTTCATCCGGTCAAATACCTCAGTAGAGAAAGCCGAAAACTGACTGTCATGATAAAGCGAGAGCTGGTGGGCAATTCGGTGACTTAGTCTTATACTAAAATCGTTCATGATTTATGCCGTGTTATACGAGGGGCTGGTCTTTTCCCATTCACGTGGAACGGGCATCGTAGTCCAGATAGCCCCACACGCACTAGGGGCTAGTACTTAGCTCCACAGTCAAACTCCTATGGCTAAGTGAAAGTAATAAAGCCGTATAGTCTGATTGCCAGGTTCCCCTCGCAGACGCCTCCTTTACGGACCAAGACGTTGGATAAAGTGCGGTCACGCGTTACGCTGAACACCCCCGTAAGATCTGCGTGGGGGCTGAAGCCGATGACTGGCAACTTTCAGAAATAAACGGCCGCACAGGAGGAAAAATCATTTGAAACAAAAGGCGCAAACATGGATATATTACAAGCCTGGGTTCACAAACATAGCTTTTACAACCCGAACACATCTAATCAAATAACACGTCCTTAGAACATTGGCCCTCTACTATTCGGGCCCCTTCCAGGACGTCGTCGAAGTACCTCTTCGGCTTCCGATGATCCTTGCCTTCGGCGGGCCTGCGGTCCCCACATCGGTGGCCTTCATCTTCGCCCATTGCATCTTCACGCAGGCGAAGGCCATCCGAGCACCCTCTATGCAGGCTGAACGCTTTATAGCATCATTTCGGGGCCGCGCATCGACAAGCCGCTTCACCAAACTGAAGTAGCTGCTGGGAATAGGTTCGGCTGGCCAGATTTGGACTATTAAGTCCTTCATGGCCAAGCCCGCCACCCTATGCAGCTCCATTAGCTGCTTCAGCTGGTCGTTTAGAGGCGTCGGATGCTCCGGCGCAAGAAATTGCGACCAGAACAGCTTCTCGGTCGAGTTCCCCTCCTGGGCTCGGAAGAACTGTGCGGCATCAGCGGCACTCCTCGGAAGATCCACAAACGCATCTGGAGAACTCCACACTCATGTGAGCAAAGCATACCTCTGACCTCCAAAAATACTCTGCAAAAGAAAGGCCTTACCAGCTGCTATCTGCTTCGCCTGATGGATCTCCTCGCGAGCACTCCGGGACTCGATCCATGCCTCTTTAGCATCATGAAGAGCCTTGGCGAGTTCGGTCTTCTGGGCCGAAGTCTTCTCCTCCAAGGCATCGCATTTACCGATGGCATCCTTCAGCTCCTGCTCAACTTCGGCCACCCGAGCTTCATGTTGACGGCGGGCGACCTGCTCGGTCTTTAGTTCCGCAGCCGCTCTCTATCAGCGGATGCCTTATTCGCCTCCGCCTCTTTCTTGGCCTGGGCAAGGGCGCCTTTGAGGGTCTCGACCTCGGCTGCGCCAACTGTAATCAAAGCATTACATGAGTTAATCTCTGACTATACATATCACTTCTGATATACAACTAAACTTTTAAACATTACAAACATACCTTGCGTCTCGTCGAAACGCTTGTTAATGCGGTCGGTTTCTTCATTGGCCACCTGAAGCTTCTGATTGAGTTCAGAAACTTCTGCGGCCTGCACGGTTGCCGCCAATAGGGAAGCCTGTTGCAACAACAGAGCAGTCTGTTACCTCTCCCGAATACTATGTGGATCCTCTGTCCGGTTTCTTTCAAACCAGACAGAGCCCTAGGGGCTATTGTCTATACACAGGTATATTCCTCTATATGGGACAAAAATGTTTAGGACATTACGTCGCATACCTCAAAGCCTATCAGTAGACTGGTAAAGGCTTTGTTCAGTCCGCTTTTTGCAGACTGAACCTTCTCCACCACCGCACCCATCAAGGTGCGGTGCTCCTCCATGATGGAAGCACGTTGCAGTGCTTCCTCTATAGCGTTCGGCGCTTCCGGATTAGTGGAGGTCGCCGATGGAGCTGATGCTCCTCCCCCCTCTTTCAAAGCGGGCTGCTCGCCCAATCCCGGAGCCACATTGGTCTTTGGAATGGTGTCCAGCTGGGGCTCGGATTGCTGGGGGTCCCCACCATCGGTTGTCATAGGGGTCGCCTCCCCTAGATCTTCGGTGACTGAGGTATTTACCTCGGGCGCTTTCTCGACGTCCTCGTCCGCACCCCCTTGGCCAGGAGAGGTCCTTCGGGATAACACCTCGGTGTCATCCACAGTGACAGGTGAGGGGGCTCGTGGCGGCATCTCGCTCTCTGCCATCCCGGGTGGCAGAGAGTTCCCCTCCAATAACGGAGTGTTCGGAAGCTCACATGGAGGGCTGAGAGGCAAAATAACAAAATAACTTACATAATGGAGATAGGAAGGCCGAAGATAAACAGGTAGTATCTGAATACTTACGATTCGGCCAGGGGCTTTACCCTGGGAGGCTTTTTGAGGACCGGTTCGGCATCTGAGTCCGAACTGTCCTGGAGGATCACCTTTCCTCTCTTGGGCGCCTCCTCTTTCGGGTCTTCGGAGGCCACCCTCTTCTTCTTCCTCCCCTTATGAGGGGAGTCGCTTTCCACCTCCTCCTCTTCTTCTTCTTCTTCCTCGTCTCCCTCATGGGAGGAGAGGACTTCAGTCTCTCCAGACACTGTGTCCGAAGGACCCTTATGGCGGGGGCCGCCCTTGGCCTCCTCGCCCTTCTTCTTCTTGGCCTTCTTCTCCGGCGCTTGATACGGCACCGAGACCAGCATCTCCATTAGCTGGGGGGTGACCGGGTTCTCCGGTAACGGCGCCAGAAAGTTGATCCGCTCCGCCTTCGCCGTCCAACCCTGTACGGAAAGAGGATAATACAATCTTCATCACATCTGAAGTGTTAACCAAATAAGTCTTCGGAAGAGTTATGCTTACCGCTGAGGCCCGGTTCTCGCTATCGAGTCCGATGTCCTCGGTCTTCATCGGCCAACTCTTTTGGGCCTTGAAAAGCTGCTTCCATATATCTTCGTGTGTACTGCCGAAGAAGCGCTTCAAGGTCCATGGTTCTTCTGGATTGAACTCCCACATAGGGGAGGCCCGGAGTTGGCAGGGAAGGACACGGCGGAAGAGCATCACTTGGATCACGTTTGTGAGACCAGTGTTTTTGCCCAACACGTTGGAGATGCGCTTCTGCAGCATCATCAACTCCGGCTGAGACCCCCAATCAAAGCCCTTGGCGGTCCACGAGGTGAGTCTTGTGGGGGGTCCGGATCTGAAATCAGGTGTGGCCGCCCACTTGGCGTCGCGGGGTTCGGTGATGTAGAACCATTCCTGCTGCCACACCTTGACTGTCTCCACGAAAGCCCCCTTGGGCAAGATGATGTTGGGAAGCTTGCTCACCATAGCCCCACCACAGTCCGCGTGCTGTCCGTCAACCACCTTCGGCTTCAGATTGAAGACCTTGAGCCATAGGCCGAAGTGTGGGGGGATGTGGAGTAGAGCCTCACACACGACGATGAATGCCGATATGTGGAGGAAGGAATTCGGGGCTAGATCATGGAAATCTAGCCGTAATAGAACATGAGGCCTCGGACAAAGGGGTGGAGGAGGAACCCTAGCCCTCGAAGGAAATGGGGAATGAATACGACCTCTCGCCGGGCTCCGGAGTGGGGATGACCTGATCTTTGTCAGGGAGCCTGTGCGCGATATCCGCGAACAGATAGCCCATGCTCCGGAGCTCCTTGATGTCCTTCTCGGTGACGGAGGAAGTCTCCCACTTGCCCTTGGAACCAGATCCAGCCATGGCTGGGGAGGGTGGTGGCGGTGGGAAAGATTAAAGTTTTGGGCGCTGGAGCTCAGAGGTGGGAAGGCAGGAGCTAGAAGAAGGTGTGGGGGAAAAGGAGGAATCTTTACCCTCTTATAGGCAGTGAAATACCTAACGTCCCCCTCTCAAGCCTTAAAACTCGTCTGTTCCCAAAGAGATCGTGCGAAAGGCGCGGTTGGATTACCCAAAACCATATTGATGAGAATCCCGCAATGGGCGGGCACGATCTCTGTTTTGACAGGACGTGCCAATAGAGGCTAGGCCTCGAAACACGAAACGGGAGGCATGAAAATGGTTCGAAATGTTAAAGAGCCAAGCATGACGCTTCACCAAAAAAATTGTCAGTAAAAGACACTGTTTTACTTTGGCATCTTGCCTTCGTGGCTAACGGTTGTATTAATTATACAGAGCCGGATACAGTTCCTTTGTGCAGGGAATTATCTTAAAATGTTCAGGAGAAGTAACCCGCCTTGCGACGCCGAAGACAATCTGCGTGCCAAATACATCGTCATCGAAGACTGGTTCAGGGGCTACTGAGGGAGTCCTGGATTAGGGGGTCCTCGGGTGTCCGGACTATTTGATACGGGCCGGACTGATGGGTCGTGAAGATAAAAGCAGAAGACTTTTCCGGCGTGTCTGGGTAGGACTCTTATATCGTGTCCCCCTCATCCCTTGTTACTATCGATCCTTAGACACACAGTTCGGGACCCCCTACCCGAGATCTGCCGGTTTTGACACCGACAGTAGGTTCGACCGAAAGGCAATGACGCATGGGCCCCGCATTTTGATTTACCCACGGCCGCGTGAAATTTGCTACTCAAAATAATGCATAAAAGTTCCTCCAAAAACATATATAACTAATGGGAAGTGAATGTATGCTTAAAATGAAAATGTAATACAAAGAGAAAAAATGAATTGCAGTTAAAAGAATGACATTTCTAACAAAAATGTGAATGTGAACTACATATGTGTGCATGTGACCAACACATACATTGTCAATACAAAATCTAATGCAAGAAATAACTTATGAGTAACATGCATGAATTGATGATGTGGTGCTTGCATGCATAGAGTACAAAAATAGTGTGATTTATGACTTGCATGCATGATGTGTTCTTGTGCCATAGTTGCATGTCCAGGAAAAAAGCTACTAGTGGGTTGTACTAGCTATTTAGGAATAGAGAAGATGTATACATGGAAATTGTAGGGAAAGAGATGACATGTCTCTCAATTCCTATGAGTAGGGATTGGAAAAGAGATGTCATTTGGTTCACATCATAGGAACTTTTCTATTGAATCTAGAGATGACATGTATCTCAATTCCTATGAGGAGGGATTAGAAAAGAGATGTCATTTGGTTCACATCATAGGAACTTTTCTATTGAATATACGCTAATGTTTATTTTCCTTTGAAATTGTGGGAGTATAGGAATCCATTCATATGAACCAAGTGGCTCTCAAGCTATAAAAATGATATCATGTTTATTTTCCTTTGAAATGTGGAGTATATGAATCTATTCCTATGAACCAATTGGCTCTAAAGGAAAAAATCCTATAAAAATCATATCATTAGAGTTCCTATGATATTCCTCCACACCATAGGATGGTTGAAATTGTTGCAGGTCATACGACGGTCTTTCTTTGTACACTCCTCCCCCATCTTTATAGTTACCTCTCGAAGATGAATGAAATGATATATACTGGGTATTCTATATGTGCATTTTGGTATAAGAAAACTCGGTAAAAGTTTGCGAGGTTCGAATTTTCAATAAAGCTATATGGACTACATTTTGGAACGGAGGGAGGAGCATACGGCAGTTGCTAACACTCACATGGAAGATTTGTGTGTCAGAGGAGTGAATGTTCTGTTAAATGACATGGCAAAACTGACACTGTCGGATGCCGATCTAACGGTTCTTATGGCGTTCGTCAGGAAACGGCTTTTGGCAAACATTTGTCAGATATGATTTACGGACACATGCATTGCATTGATACGTGCCCCCTCTCCCTCATGCACACATGCACCCTCACGAGTCATGAATCTCCCGAGTCCTCTCGCACCCACCGTCTATCTGTAGGTAGACGTCACACACATATGTGCTATTCACACCCTACCCTCAGAACTTCTAAAAAATAAAAGACGCCGCACACCTTTTATTTTAACTCACACGTCACACACTTATAGTATTACTCTTGTGGCGAATGTTCTTTGGGCGTAGTATATTGTATTCTCACAAAGTGAAGCGGTGCACGCACGCACTAGTTCTCTCACACCCACTCCCGGGTACACGTAGGAGCACTTTTTTTTTTAAGCTAGGAGCGCTTTTGTTTACAAAGAGGCATCTCAATTGACATTTTGACTAGTCTAGTTTTCATCTTGATGGAGGGTCGGGGACCGCACGTGAATGATACAGTATTGTGCGTCCTGGACGCGGTGGCACGTTATTGATCGAGTTTTATTTTTACTTGAACTTTAAATGAAAATAGTGGTTCACGCGTATTCAATTTAATAACGACTGGTACAACAAAATCACTCCACTATATATATATAAGCAGGAGCCTCGGCGCGTGCTTTACTAGGGTTCCTCTCTTTCACTCTCTCATGCTCTCCAGATCTAAGCAAGACATAGGTGGCCACACTCTCTCTCTGCTCACGGCTGGTCATAAATACGGCTGGACCACCTCGACGGGGGCAGGGGTGTAGGTGCATTGTTCACGCGGTCGTCGGTGGCGAGGGAGGAGACCAACAGTTGCCTGCGTGTCCTGATCAGCGGCCGTGCCATTCTCTTCGAGACAGCACCGGTTCGGGAAGGCCCCTGACCCCTTCTTCCTCCCTGTGGTATTGTGGCCAAGATGCGGCCTCCCGACACCGTCTTTGCCACATGCCAACAACCCTCAGGTATATATTCCTTCGAAACCTGCCTTGCTCTACTGCCCCAGCTCCCCACATGGCTGCGTGTGGATCTTTTTCTACTTCCGCCGGCTATCCCAAAGCCACCTAGACTTTTACTATTATTAGAGGTAAAGCTAGTTCATACAGTCAAATCTAAGAGTTGGTTCAAACAGGGAAGAAAGTGGGAAAGCTGTAGCATGAATCTAGGACTTGGTTCTAAGAGGAAACGGGGGAAAGTTGTAGATACTGGCTACCCAACCGGTCTCTTGGCTGAAAAGGCGAAGAAAGCATGGTGGATGGCGAAGGGTGGGGGAAGTGGACCTGTCTCTTGGTCGAAAAAGGAAAGAAAGTGAGGGGTGTTGGGGGACAACGCAAATGAGAACGAGCAGGTCTAGATTTCCTGTGCTCACATAGGAAAATGTCGCTGAGGAGATAAAAAATGGGACAAATGCAGACATGCTGCCTGAGTGTTTGCCGCTCTCAGCAACCACATCTGCCTCACCACTTTACGCCCCATGCTGTCCCTACGCCCATATCGCTACCGTTAATGTAAAATCACATGAAGCATTAAGCAATGCCACCTAATGTCACTATTAAATAATGGTCTAGTGTCGTCGATAAATTGAAGCAATGCCACCTAATGTCACTATTAAGTAATGGTCTAGTGTCGTCGATAAATTGAAGCAATGCCACCACCATTTTATGAAGTGCTTCTGTCTTGCTTTATTTCCCATGCATTGTGTTTTTGCAGTTACACTTAAATCTCACAGCGCTAACATTGCTTCATCCCAGTGGAACTGCACAAATTTGATTGCACATTTACTGACCATGTGCTACTCTCATGATAGTAATACTAATGCTATTGTTCTGCATGTTAATCTAGTGGCATTGTTGATGTGATGTGATGCTACTTCTTACTTAATGGCACTTTTTTATACTATCAATGTAGTGGCAGTTATAACACAATAGATGCTGTTGTTAATCATATGCCACTGGAAATAACCGTCACTGCTTAAATAACCATATTTCATATTTACGCAAGCAGGGATGTCAGTCTCCATATCGTTTCTATTTGTGCAATCAGAAGTACACACCTCAATTTTAGCAGAACTGCACAAAATCAGATGGCTATTCCTAGCTGCCGTCCTCTAACCACCAGTGTTCCAAGTATTCCTACATTGGTAGTAACTAGGTAGAATGACCAACGCAATCTAAAAGAAGCTGATTCGTACATTTTACTTCCTGATTGCAGTGCAGGGACGAGCGAAAACAACTGCATCCTAGTCGGGAATGCACTTTCTTCCAATTCATGGATGGACAGAGGACTAGCTGGCACGGCTGCACGGAGGTTTTTGGGACAGGTGCGCGGACAAGAGGCATTGTGGTCTGCTTATTTCTGCAAATAGCGGTGCTTAAATTTAGTGGAACTGCACAAGAAGTTCAGATGGTCAGTACACTACATGGTTCACTTCAGCACTCCAACTGAGAACACAATTATAATTGGTTATTCTGGAATGAGAGAACCTAACCCTGGATGGTGGCAACAAGAAAACCCATAGTGAACTCCAGGAAATTAAAGCCTGCCTAGGGAGGCCCTTTGCTCAGAGAAGCCTTGCTTGATTTTTCCTGATTTGTAAACCTTCTCACAACTTTGTCTTTTGCTGTGAACTAGTATATGTTTGTTATGTTCTATGAATAATTGAGATGTATAAAATTGCTTAACTTATGCTTTTCAAGTATTTTATGAAGCCGAGTTTAATGTGAATGTTCCACATGAACGCTGGACTAGCGTGTGAACATTTGGAATTTACATTGTGGCCTCAGCTAACTGCATGAACCACTGTAACAAGATACATAGTTGCTTATATGTCAGACAGCAGATTATTGATTGTTAGCTAGTCGATAGCCGACTTTTCTAGTGTTGAAGCGAGCTGAGCCAATGTGTCGTGTTTTGCACAATTGCTTACGAGTGGGGTAGCACCAATAGAGTTTACAAGTACTTAACCAGCCTTACATACCCTATGTATACGTCGGCACATAGTTCACGAACAATTACTCTATTTCATCAAACACACACTGCTCGTATGATAAACCGTGACAACTTATGTCTTACCATGCCATACTCATGAAAAAACCAGCAAGGACGCATCTGTTTCGGCAACAATTAGGATGGTTCTCACATGATTCATGGGCACACAAAAGTAGCAGCAATTCTCATAGACGTATTCAAACAGAGTACTAGCCCCAGAGGGCTCGATAATAGGCAAGGTTCAGATAATTAGACACAATCCAAACTACTATTAAACACTAGATGGGGCAACTATTTCATGCCTCGATCTAATTTGGGATGGACACAAGACGGACCTTGCCATGAACATCACCGAGGATGTCCGGCAGCAGCTCAATCCTGTGAAACTTCCTGAAGATAACCTTGTGGCCTTGCCACTCATAAACTTGTTTGTGGAGGCATGCCACGTCATCTTCATGCGTAAGCTTGACAAGAATAGTATGCCTCACAAACGAAGGAGTAGCTTTGAACTTCTTGTGCTTCAGTACACCCTGGACAACACGCCTGATAACAGTGAGGCTGGAATACATCTCAACATTGGTATAAGTGCAAATGGCTTCCAGGATCCAATAGCCTAAGAACTCTGTTTTCCCAGTGCGTATATTCAGGTCATCCCCCTCATAGCGAGTGACATGTACAACCACACAATCCTTGTCTGCATCAGGGCTCTAATTGAAACAGAAACAAATTCTGCATTACTTTCCAATATAAGAAACACAAGTTATTTAAACCACTATGTAGAGTCAAAAGTATGCATGACAGGGAAGGTAGCATGGCATCAAAGCTAATAAAATTTTGCATTATTTATCGCCACATAATTAGATGAAAAACCACAATCGAGATCGGCAAAGAAGAAAATCACCTTGGGCAGCTCAGCGGGGGGAGGGGGACACATCCTCTAAGGGGGAAAACTACTCCTACAGGGCCACGGGGGCTGTAACCTCAAACGGGGCGTTGACCATCTCAGTAGTGGCCGTGAGCGTATCTAGGGTCGGCTCGGTGGCTGCCTCCATCTTCTTGGAGCTCTCTGTCTCGTAGGGATCAGCCTCCCGCGTCTGCTCCAACATCAGCAGATCTTTGCCTGGTTCTCCTTGGTCCATCATGAAACAGCCGAATACTAGGAGACCACTGAAAGGAAAACACAATCGCAATGACAATGAAACAAAAAGAGAGTGAGGATCGGTTACTGCTTTGCAAAAGTTTTTTTCTGAATGAAAATATACCAACATCACGGATCCGCTTACCTTTCCTTCGTTGGGAGAGAAGAACAGTGGCAGATGCGAGTGTTGGCTTTCTTGAAGATGGTGAGGGAGAAGGGGATTCAGCGAAGAGTGAAATGATGGTTGCTTCGTCCATCAAACTTAGACTGCGGGGAGGTGGGGTTTTGTGATATGATGGCTTGTTACTGCCACGCTACGACCGGGGTGACTCTTCCCTTGCATACCGCCTTCTAATTTGGTGGATGGCATTTGGGACCGCGCGCTGCATGGCCTGCATGTCGGTGAACAAAAGTAAAACGACATTCAGTACAGGGAGACGTTTCGATGACCTCGGAGGAGCCAGAAGCGGTAGTGTATCCACTGTACTAGTAGTACTTGTTTTTCTGGGTAGTTGTAGAGTGTCTCCACTGTACTAGTAGTAATTGTTTCTCTGGGCCTGAGACAAAACAGCCCATCCACCCTAGTAAATAATAAAATCAATTCAAAAGCCCATATATTTACTTAATGAGAGGCGGGAGTAGCCGGGGAAGTCCCGCGAAGCTGGGAATGGAAAAGGAGGCGAGGGGCTGAGGCTCGAGGGTAAACTGGAGGGGCCCAGGCCGTGGATACCGAGTGCGGGTGTCATGGTTCTGAACCAGAGTGCAACTGTTCTATTGTGGGGAGGCAACCAGCACGGTGGGGGGAGGCCAAGGCCAGGGAGGGGAGGAGGTCGGCGGGCCCGATCAGGCCGACGCGTAGCGTCAGCATCGTAAGGAGAAGACGTAGAACGCGGAGATGTGGTCGTTGGGAGGGCACAGATGAAAAGCACGTAAGACGGACGAGAACCTTGGGAAGGGTCGCAACGAAGGCTGGAGAGACAGGGAGCGCTTAGGTGGATGGGGACGCAGAACGAGGAAGGGACGGAGTGAGAACAGGGGGGCAGGGCCAGGCGACGTGGGGGGGGGATGTAGAGGCAACCGGTCGGGGCGTGAAGCGAGGAGAGGGGGAGGGGGCGGGATGGGAAGAGAGGAATACCGCGTGTTATGGTAGGGTGAGGGCGCGGCGGTGGGTCGCACGTTCATTCCGACGGCGCCCCTCTTCCTCCTCCCCATCCCCTCTTCCTCCCAATATATTACTTAATGAGAGGCGCTACCCGCGCACACCCCCCCCCCCCAAAACCTGGGTGCTCTTCTTCCTCCTCACTCCCACCCACCTCACGTCAGCTCGCTCCACTCATACCCCCAAATTCCTCACCTCACTCCTACAGAAAACCCTAGCCCCCCCTCTTCCTCACTACTACAGAAAAACCCCAGCTCCCCTTCTTCTTCACTCGCACTACAACTACGCTCATCATTCGTTACTCTTCTCAAATCCATGAGCTCAACGCGACGCCCTCGAGGAAAATGGAGTCGGCTGACCCTAGCGCCAAGAAGATGAGGCTCCCGCCAGCGGCGACGCCTGTTGTAGATCCCGCACCCGGTAGCGTGGGGAGAAGCAGCGAGCCCACCCCCACCGGATCCCAGGAACCCGTAGAATCTCGGGTGGACCGCATCAGCGATCTCCCGGACGCCATCCTTGGGGAGATCATCTTGCTTCTCCCCACCAAGGATTGCTGCCGCACCCAAGTCCTCTCAATTTGGTGGCGCCCTCTATGGTGCCCCACGTCCCTTAATCTCGACTGTCGTCAGCTATCTCTCTTTAATGATTTTGAACTCCCCAGAGCCATCATCTCCTCCCACCAGGGCTCCGTTCAAAGCCTCTGCATCCTGACATGCTACCTAAGCAAGCATACGATGCCCTGCACGGTGGATGCCTGGCTGAAATCCCCTGAATCACAGAACTACATCTGCTTGAGTTCTACTATTCCCGAGGAAATCACCTACCAGATATCGAACGCCATGTACTTGTGCCCTCAGCACCGATGTCCATCTCGCGGTTTTCCTCCTCTCTCCACACCGCCACCTTTGCGCTGTGCTACTTACCAGACAATCTGGTACTAAACCTTCGACTCCCATTTCTCAAAAAACTTTCACTTGTGCAGGTTCGTATATCAGAGGCCTCATTGCGCAGCATCATCCACTCCAGTTGCCCTGCCCTGGAGTGCTTGGTGCTTGTTTTCACAGTTAGAATCGGTTGTCTCCAAATAAAGTCGCCTAACCTTGTAAGAATTGGAAATTCTTTTGACGGAAGGTAGCTCATCATCCAAGATGCCCCTTCACTTCAAAGGTTGATCCTTGATTCTAGTTATTCACCGTCGCAAATAACCGTCCTCTCTGCGCCTAAACTAGAGACCTTGGGTGTAATACATGATCTTTGTGCTCATTTCAATATGATGTTTGGCTCCACAGTTCTTCAGGTACTGTATATTATCATCTACACTTGTAACCATAAGCTGCATTTTAAATTTTTGCGCATAAGTTATATATCATCTTGGAGTACACATTTTGTACTAATATTATGTTCTATGCTCAATGAAGAGTTTCTCCATGGATAGCCTATCAATAGTGCTGGATTCTGTCAAGATCTTATATATCCAAATGAATAGTTTTGATCTAAACAAGATTATTGGCTTGCTGCAATGCTTTCCATGTCTCGAGAAGTTGTATATAAAGGTGATAATTTCACGCACATTGGAAGCCCGCATATAGGGTACTAGAATTAACCGTTCAGCTGTTGCTCTTTTGACACTCTTTTTTAGACTTTAACTATTTTCAATCTTCATGTCTCTTTAGGCAACAGGACGGGGTAAGAAAGTTATAACCAATCGGTGGATTTGTAAGCACCGGGATTTTCTCACTTCTCATGACATTCGATTGAAGACAATAAAGCTGGAACGATATGTAGCCAACCATGCAAACACTAGATTTGTCACATTCTTCCTGCTGAATGCAAGGTTACTATTGTCCATCAGGCTTAAGTTTATCAGCAGCATGGTTTTGACGGATGGGCATGTCGAAGAGCAAAAAAAGGAGTTTCAGGTGGACACAAGAGCTTCTGAACGTGCCGGGCTTCTATTTACAACATCTTGTGGTCATAATCCAGTAAATTTTATGACCCAGGATGTTCATTATATGGACCTGACCGATCCATTTGACTGTGACTGCCGAAAACAGTGTTGGAGTTAGATGTTGTTGCCCTTTTCAATCTGGGTTTTGTCTAAACCTGATGAACAATTAACCCTCGTGCTTTTGTACAGTTTGTAAGCTAGAGTTAGATGTTGTTGCCCTTTTCAACTCGGCTGTGACTGTCATATTTTCTTTGAAACAAGGAAAATGGCTTGCCATTCGTTTAATTGAGAGTGAAATATTGTAACAAATCTCAACCAAGGGAAATAACATCACTCTCTCCGGCTGCTTGAGCTCACTGTGCATTACAGAACCCAAGTGATTAGCCCCCACCAGCACCCACAAACTTATTTTGAACTAGCACACCAAATGGCTATGAATTTTCATAAGAAAGGCTGCATGACCGTGACAGATTTGGATTCTGACATTTGGGACCCACGAGGAAAAAGCCTATCCAAGGTGGTGTCGACTTACTAGCTAGTCAACAAACGATTTTGCCTACCAGCCGTTGGATTGACATCCAACATCTGTCTTGTATCTTCTATCTCTTGTCTTCTTCCTCCAGCCGCCCAAACCAAACCATCCTGTTGGTTCCGCCAGCTCCTGCCTCCCACGGCTGGCTGCGCCTCTGCCACCCTACCGTACCCTCCAACGTTGGCCAGTCCCTCCCTCTATTCCCCCACACGTCCTGTTATTCTCAGGCGACGTCAGCCCAACACGCACCCGCACCCGAACCAGTCAACCCTCGGACTCCCCTCTGCCTGTGACTAGACCGGCGCATCTTCCATGGCTCCTGTTTGTTCCGTCCGAGGGCTCGCCGTCGTCCTCCGCCTTGGTTCGCTCGCCATGCGCGGTGCGCCGCCCTCTTGTGTTGTCAACGTTGTCAACAACCGAGAGGAACAAGGAGATGACTGTACGTGGAGAGGATGATAGTAGGGACCCACCAGGGTCATGGCAGTATGCAAGCAAGTGCCTCGTTATTACAAGCCCAAAAAAATGGTTGGACATCTGGGGCCCACGCCATTGTCAACGTAGTCAATAAACAAGAGAATTACACAACGAGCGGCTGACACCACGGACCCAGCAGGTCACGCAGTTGTTATTTACTTTTTTTAAAGAACAAGCAGTTGTTATTTATACTGGTTTTAGAGACGGATCAGGGTAACAACGGGGCTGTGCAGGGGTTGTGGCCCGTCTAGCCAGGGTTTTATTTATGTTTACCATACCATGAGCCCAGTTGTGTTTTTTTCTTGCTGAAAATGGCTAGCCCAGTTCTACTTTTTTTAAAGAAATACCCAACTAAGGCCTACTTTCTTTGTCAGCCCTGCTGGGCTGCAAATCTTTCAAGAGGAGGAGAGTTTCATTCGTCTTGCCCAGAAAATGGTCTATCAGTAATGAGAAATGGGTTGTACATTTTTAAAACACATCAAACCGGGAATTAGTTTCAATTTTTTTCATTTCAAGATTTTAAATTCCATTGATTTTTATGCGTGGACAATTATTTGGATTTTATATTTATATAAATTTATTTTTCAAATTAGTTTGAATGTGACTCAAAATTTCGGGATTAAAAATAGTTGACCGCACCAAAATATGCAAAATTTCATCTAATTTTTAACCGTGGCCACAATATGGGCTGTAATGCTAACAAAAAGAAGATGGGCTCCAAAAAAATCCTTAAGAATTAGCAAATGGGCTGTAAATTGTTAGAAATAATGGCAGATGGGTTGTATGCTGTTTTCCACACATTTGAGGCTGACGTATGCGCCTACTATAGGTTGACACGTACGCTTTCCTAAAAAAAGGTTGACGCACACGCAACGCCGTGTAGACCTGTCCATGGGCTACCCGGCCCGGACGGCCCGGCCCGGCCTGGTCAGAAAAAGCCCGGCCCGGCCCGACCTTGCCCACGGGCCGGGCCTGGGCCTGAGATATAGGCCCGATGGTCGGGCCGGGCCGGGCCCGGGCCCGCCATATCTGCCATTTAACGAAGACGCCCGGCGGGCTTTTCCAGCGATGGGCCGGTCTTGGGCCTGAAAACTAGGCCCGACGCCCGGGCCGGGCCGGGCCCGGGTATGGGTTTTTTTCCTCGGGCTTGGTCAGGCCCGGCCCGAGGCCCGGCCCTGCCCGAAGTTTGCCCAGGTATAACGCCGTGTCAACTTAGTCAACACACGAGAGCAGTGACTGTTGGATGTCCAGCCAATGGACGTCGTGCTTCTTCAATCTCTGCTCTTCCTGCTCCAGCCGCTCAAACAAGCGCCGGTGGGACTGCCTGCTCCCTCCTCCCGCGGCCGGCTGTGCTGCCGCACAGGCCTCACCGCCCCATCATACTCCCATCATTGGCCTAGCCATCCCCCTACTCACCCACACCTGTTGTTATTCTCCGGTGACGGCAGATGAACTAGTAAACCCTCGTACTCCCCTCCGCGTGGGAAACAACTGCCGAGCCCTCCCTGGCTCCGTGTCGTTCCCTTCCTAGGCCTCGCCGCCGTCCACCGCCCTGGTGCTCTCGACGCGGCGTGGTCAACGAACGACATCCATCGGAAGTGGACTGTATGTGGAGAGGCTGACAGCTAGGTACACGGCCGCACGCAAGGAAATGCCTCCTTATTACGCGCAAAATAATGATTCCTCCACCTAACAACTGGGACCCACCAGAAGGGCCTCTGTATTTCGCGAAAAAAACGTTTCCCCCGCTAACAGCTCAGACCCACCAGCTATATCTTCGCACACAAGGAAGTGCCTCCTTATTACGCACAAAAAAAAATGAAAACTCTCCCTGCTAGCTGGGACCCACCATAGTGGGAGGCTGACTTGTGGGCCTACTAAGTTGACGCGGACGGAGGGCTTTGTCAACTTAGTCAATATGAACGATTCTAGCTCCAGTGACCGTACGATGTCCATCCAACGGCCGTAGTGCTTCTTCAACCTCTGGTCTTCTTGCTCTAGCCACCCAAACCAGCGTCGGTCGTGCCGCCTGCTCCTGCCTCCCGTGGCTGGCTCTGCTGCCGCGCAGGCCTGACCGCCCCACCCTACTCCAACCTCTGGCCAGGCCATCCCTCTACTCACCCACAACCCCTGTTATTCTGTGGCGACGGCATCCTCACACTGCAGCTGAACCAGACAACCCTCATACTCCTCTCCGCGTGGGCATCCACTGCCGCGTCTTCCCCGGCTCCGCGGCGTCCCCTTCCTAGGCCTCGCCATCGTCCACCGCCTTGGTGCTCTCGGCGCGGCTAGTCAATATGGTCAAGGAACAACTTCCATTGAAAGAGTACTGTACGTGGAGGGGCTGACAGCTGGGTCCACGACCGCAGCAAGGAAGTGCCTCCTTATTACGCGCAAAATAATGATTCCTCCACCTGACAGAAGGGACCCACCGGACGGGCCATCGTATTTCACGAAAAAACATTTCCCCCCTGACTGCTGGGACCCACCAGCTACATCTTCGCACGCATGGAAGTGCGTCCATATTACGGGCAAAAAATATGATTCTCCCCCTGACAACTGGGACCCACCAGTTATATCTTCGCACACAAGGAAGTGCCTCCTTACCGCCCTGACAGCTGGGACCCACCCGGTCGAACCGTACGTAGGGTTGTCTGTCTGGTCGCGAACTTGCACGTACATACTGGTCGATCCGTCTGTTTGCAGGCTGCAGTGATGAACCATGGCCGAGTAAGGAAGGGCATGTGTCATAGTAGAGGCGCGGACGTAGCATGTCACATAGTCCCATCTATATCGTGTACACGTACGTACCGCCAGGGTGCAAGAAAGTAAATATGGCCATGTACGTACATACGGGCAGGGTCTCGAACGCCTACTCGCGCATACGTACGGCCAGGCCTCGTGTACATGGAGAGGCAGCGGAGAGCAGCGATGGCGTCATGTTCATAGGCAGCCAACCGGCTGGGTCGGAACGGAGAAACTGCGTCGTGTTCATCGGGAGGCAACGGAATGCGCTGCTTGGACGGAACAGCCGGAACGAGGCCTGGTGTACCGCAGAACGGAGGAAACGGCCTTCTATTCGACCACCTACGGTCGAAACGGGATCCTGTTCACCAGGAGGGGTCTGGCGTACCGCAAAACAGAGGAAACGGACTTCTCTTCGACCTCCTACGGTCGAAATGGGGTCCTGTTGATCGGGAGGGGTGTGGCGTACCGCAAAACGGAGGAAACGGACTTCTCTTCGACCTCCTACGGTTGAAACGGGGGTCCTATTCATCGGGAGGGGTGTAGCGTACCGCAAAATGGGACTCCACGGGCTACTGTTCATCCACCATCTACTGCCTCGCTCCAGCCTTCACGGGCTACTGTTCGTCCACCGTCGATCTCCTCCAGCCTCCACCTGCGACTGTTCATCCACGGCGTCTCCCTCCTGCCTCCACCAGCTACTGTTCATACACGGGCTCCTGTTCATCCTGCCTCCACCGGCTACTGTTCAACCAGCCCTCCACGGGCTACTGTTCAACCAGCCCTCCACCGGCTACTATTCAACCAGCCCTTCACGGGGGTCCTGTTCATCCACCCCCAACCGGCTCGATCGGGGTCCTGTTCATCCAGCGGCAATGTCCTCTACTACCACGGGGTCCTGTTCATCCAACCCCCACCAGGAACTGTTCACCAACCCCCAACAATGCTCACTATTCATCAAGGGGCAGGAGGTTCGATCGGCTTCAGTTAGCAGTAGTAGCGAAGGAATCGCTCAATCGGGTTCAGTTAACAGCCAGGGATCGATCGATCGCTCGGGTTTAGTAACGCGTAGCCAATGCAATCGCTCGGGTTCAGTAGGTGAACGCCTCGCTCGGGTTCAGTTAGAGCCCAACGCCTCGCACCCACGTGCGTACGTGTACGAGAGAAACGTGCGATCCCTCCGTGCATCGCTCGGCCCCGACCACCCACCGTAACCGGGAACTCCCCGATATTTTCCTCGCCCTCGCTTCTACCACGGTTTTTTTTCCGTCATGGACGGCCCAAAGAATGTCATGCAGCTGCGTCTCCGGCCCGCCCAGGACGAAAAGCCCATTTTCTGTCATGATTTTTTGTCATAGAAGTAGGAGCCCACCACATCTATGATGATACCGGGTTTTGTCACAATTATCGTCATAGATGTGTCATAAACATGACAGAAAAAAATTCGTTCGGCCCAAAATGTCATGGATGTGTCTTTTTTTTGTAGTGGAACCTGTGGGGCGATGGGAGGTCCTGCATCGAATGCCCCTCTAGAGGTTGTCGTGTGAGAAGGCCAGACACCAATGACCCCAGGAGGTGACGTGAACGGGGCCGGCCCGCCAGACAGAGCTCAGCCATTGGTTTTATCGATGCAGCAGGGACGGACCCGAGCACAGACGTCATGCCAAGTCTTCTCATGCAATGATCCCACGAAAAAACAACCGGCACACGGCTCCCGCTACGGCGAAACGCCAAACTGCGATTGTACGAACCGGGCCGTGCGCCCGCACTTGCCCACACGCGATTAGCTCATGCAAGAACAAAGCACCAAGGACCACGGGAGGTGATGCACACGGGAGCTGGCCTGCGGGACAGAGCTCAGTCGCTTGGATTTGTCAATGTTGCAGGGACGAACCCAAGCACAGAAGCCGTGCCCGCCTTTAATCATGAGGCAGTCGCGGGCGGGCTCGCGAGGGCGCAGCGACATCATAGTGATGAAGCACCGGACATGCAGTTGAAATACCCAAGAAACTCATGAAGGCAAGGCCAGTTCTGATACATGCGCAAAAATGATACAGCTGCGGGGTCGGGCCCTAGCAGCCTGAGGATGATGCAGCCCAAGGGGCACCCTGAGTTGAACAAAACAAAAAGTCACCTGGCACCATCGTTGTAGAAGCGTTGGAGTAGCTGAACACGCATGCTGCAGAGATCGCCCCTCACGAGCCGGCCTGCTCCTGAGCCTCGTGAGGCTCCGGAGGTCCGGGGGGCTCGCGAGGGCCCGATACCTCCTCTGTCAGGACCTCCTGGCTCCTTGCCTCGCGGGCCGCCAAGGTTCCCTGCATGTGGCACTGGTACGAGGCGGCAACGTTCAGTAGGCCGAAGGGCATGCGGGCGTAGCTGCAGGGGTATCCCCCACTCCGGCTGACATGGGACAGCCAGAAGAGGCCCTGCGAAGCAGCCTTGTTGAGGCCTGGAATGTTGACGCAGACGCACAGCTTGCCACCCATGTCAGGGGCGGCAGCTGCACTGGATGGTGTGGGGTGACACTCGCCACGCATGGCTCGCACTTCCTGAAGCTCCTCGATTGCCTTGGTGATGAACTCCTGAGCGCCTGGTGCCGTGCGCCTTGCTCACGGAGGCGCGCATCGAAGCACGCCTCCACGTGGTGGCCGAATGCCTCCCTCGTGATGCTGGTTAGGTCAGAGGCCCTCCAGATGAGAGCCCCCGAGCCCGTCCTAAGAGGGGTGCCGGGCGCGCCTTCCTATGCGAGAGGGAAGGGCGCCCCAGCAGTGGGTGCGGGGCCTGAGGCACGGTCGACAGGCGCCTCAGCATCCTAATGGCCCTTGAGGAGGAGCTGCTTCTTCTTCTTGGGGACGGCCTCAGGAGGCAGGATGGCACCCTCGTCGCCAGAGTTCTCAACCGCTGCGGCCTGGTAGGTGCGCTCGAGGGAGCACACCGCATCCTTTTCATCGCAGGCGACCGTGATGATACCGCCACTTCCTGGCATCTTGAGGACATTGTAGCCATGGTGAGTTGCTGCCATGAACTTGGCGACAGCCGGATACCCGAGGATGGCATTGTACGAGAGGCGAATGTGGGCGACGTCGAAGTCGATGAGCTCGGTGTGGTAGTTGTCACGCTTGCCGAAGGTGACAGGGAGGCGAATCTGCCCCAGGGGAACGGTGGACCGTCGGTCACTCCTGAGAAGGGCTTGGTGGGGAGGAGCTTGTCGTAGGGCACTTGGAGCATCTCGAACGTCTCGACGGAGAGAACATTGAGCTCCACGCCACCATCGATGAGGGTCTTGGTGACGAGGACATTCCTGATGGTTGGCGTGCATAGCATCGGGAGCGCGCCAGCTGCAGCTGAGCACTTGAGCTGGTCCATGGAGTCGAAGGTGATGGTGTGCTTGGACCACCTGAGGGGACGCGACACCTCAAGCTTAGGGAGGGCCGCATTCACCTCACGAGCGAACTGCTTGAAGATGCGATGAGAGGCGGGACTAGGATGCAGGCGACCGCACGAGGCTCTTGGAAGCCCCCAGCCCCATCATCTTGGCGGTTGTCGTCATTTCTCCTTGGCAGTGGCGGCAGCGGAGGGAGGCCGGCAATGCCCTGAGGACGGTCCTCATGTGGCTGGTCTCGCCAGGGGTCATCATGAGGTTGGCCCTGCCAACGGTCCTCACGGGGTTGGTCGCGCCAGTCCTGGCGGGGGTCGTGGTTGTCCCAGCGGCCACCTCCACGGCCTCCTCCGCGGCCGTAGCCTCGGTCGTTATGCTCGGGACGGCGGCCAAGGCGCCCGTCGCGGATTGCCATGAGCTCCTGGCAGTCGTTGATGTTGTGGTTGTGGACATTGTGGAAGACGCAGAACGGGTGGTTGCCCCTGGGAGGCTCATCGTGGTCACGGTCGCGCTTCATCTCGGGCTCTGCGACCAGCACAGCGGGGCCCTTGCGCTTCACTTCCATAGCCTTGGCCTTCTTGTCTTCTGGATCGACCTCCGGAAGTTCCAGGAGGGAGAGGCGACCTTCTTCTGCCCTCGTGCACCGGGCTGCCATGTTGAACATCTCTAGAGCCAAACACAAGTCCTCGTGGATGGTGAGCTCCTCCTTCATCTTGACATCCCAGACACCATCAGAGAACGCCGAAATGATGGCCTCGTACAACACCTTTGGGATCTTGAGGCGAACGTTCGTGAAGCGCTGTATGTACTTGTGCAAGGTCTCGCTCGGCTTCTGCTTTATGCGCTGCAGGTCGCCTGCTGCAGGAGCGCGGTCATGAGTGCCCTGGAAGTTGGCGATGAAGCGCTCATGTAGCTCATCCCAGGAGGAGATCGACCCCACCGAGAGGTTCAGGAGCCAAGAACGCGCGCCATCCTTGAGGGCCATGGGGAACCAGTTCGCCATGACCTTGTCGTCGCCGTTTGTCGCCTCAATGCCTAGCTCGTAGAGCTGGAGGAATTCTGCGGGGTCAGGAGTGCCTTCGTAGCGTGGAGGCAGATCCGGCTTGAACTTGCCAGGCCAGGCGACGCGGCTCAACTCCGGGGTGAAAGCATGGCAGCCTGCCGCACTCACAGGGGTCGGTCGTGTCGGAGTAAATGACCACGGGTATCCCCATCAGCCCCCTTTGGCATTTCAAGACATCGGGGCAGGCTGAGCCCCTCAAACCTCAAAGACAAAGAACCACCCTCTTGGGGCCAGCTGGACCGAGCAGCCGGATGCCAGGAGGCGGCGGGGTCCAGAAGACGGCCATGAAATGGGCCGACTCCTGGACGGGCGGCTTCCTGGGAAGCCAGGTCCTAGCAAGCGGCCCCTCGTGCCCTCAAAGTCAGCACCAACTTAAACATGATGAGCCGGGGCATGGCTACAGTGCAAGCCTGCCAACCCCGAATCCTGGGCCGAACATGGCCACAGTGCAACGTACAGAGCAGGCGTCCTGCGCCCAGAGCGGGACTGTTGCCATGCCGCCCGTGACATCACCCATGGCAGAGGAGGCCATGCTCCCGCGACGTGAGGCCAGTACGGCCCGCAGGCGGTGGGCCCTACCTGTCCGTGAGAAGCCAGAAGGCGGCGAGCCCGGACCAGTCGGCTCGGTAGAGAGGTCGGCCCCCAGCAGGTGGCCTTCTCTCTCCCTTGAAGTCTGTGCGCCATTAACCAGATGCGATGGGGTGTGGCTACAGTGAGCGCCCGCCAGGCGGCGGGACTGTACCCACGCTCCCCCTGACGAGGTCTTCATCATCAGGAGCAATACTACAGCAAAAAGTGGTCAACCCTGGCCCGTGGACGGCGGGACCCACCAGGCGGCAGGCCCCAGTGGTCGGCGGAGAAGCCGGCGACCAGCGACGCTGACCGCCGGGTCCCGCGGCAAGCCGGATTACTATTGTACCCCTGGGGGGTAGGCCTATATAAACCCCCCAGGTTACCCCATGCAAGGGGTTGGAACCTTGAAGAACACCTCAACCGAGCACCCAACGTGCCATACACACACGTAGAGAGAGTGGAGTAGAGCTAGCCTTGCCCTTCTTCCTCCTCTAGCCAAACAGCTACAGGAGCAAGCTTGTAGCTACTTGTTGAAGTAGTGATCATGCGGAGACCCCGCAGAGCAGGACTAGGGGTGTTATCTCCTAGGAGAGCCCCGAACCTGGGTAAGATTCGCAAGCGTACGCGGTCTCGCTCACTCCCGCTTCTAGAGCTCGGTGACGTACTTTTGTTCCCATCCATGATAAGCCATCCCTTGGCATATGTCGCTCGATATCCCCGACATTTGGCGCCCACCGTGGGGCTAGGTGCACCGTCGTCCGGAAACACGTTCTGGACGGGAACCCTCTTCCTCCCTGGCGAGCGCAGCCAGCCCGGCACGCCCGACGGCGTTTGCGCCGACATGCTGCGCGGCGTGGAAGTTGCTTGTACCACAAACAGCCTCGCCGATCTTATCGGCGGGATCCGCCTCTCCGACAAGCCCGCGCTCGACGCGGGCGCAGCTAGCCCCGGGAGCTGCCTCGTCGATCTTCTCGGCAAGCTTCACATCGCCGACGTACCAGTCTCCGATCTGGAGTCCGTCGGCTCCACCGACCTGCTCGACGACATGGACGTCGACGCCGACACCGCGCTTTATGATGCCTTCCCCGGTGACGTGGTTGTCTTCGACGACCCGCTCCCCGCCGCAGACAGCAGCGCCAGCACCAGCGCCCCTCTTGTGGTGCTGGTCATCAGCAATGACGGAACCTTCGACCAGGCCGGCCAGGACCCGTTGCAGGCGGCAATGCGGGACCTGTCCGCGCCGGTAGCACCCGGTGCGAGCGGTGAAACGCTGGAAGCATGCCGTATCGCGCTTCTCAACAGCGCCAACAAGTTGGCGGCCATGAGACGCCTCGCCGAGGCTTACCACCGCGAGATCGACCGCGCCGTCTGCGGCACGCCGGCTGCTGGCGAGCCCAGCCGTGCGGGCACGGTCCGACAGCGTGGCGTGGCCATCGCCAGCATGTTGGGGGCCGACCGCCCGGTCTACACCACGCCAATGGAGAACTTGCGCGCCGCCCAGGCGGCGGCAGATGAGCTGGACCGCCTGGAGGGCAACGAGTGTCGCTGCATGATGGAGCGCGTCCAGCAGCTCATCGACGCAGCCGCCGCGCAGCAAGAAGTTGGCCACCGCATGGTGGAACCTGGCTTACAGGCCAGGAACCTTTCCCCTCGCCGAGATCACGGCGCGACCTCCCGGACGCCAACAGACGGCGCCCGCAACGGAGGAGACCCAGAGCCGGTTGCTAGCCGCAGCCGCACCCGCATCTCCATCGAGCGCGACCAAGACGGCCGCCCACGAGCAGTAGAATGGCGGGACGGTCGTCAGCCCCCTCCCCCGCGCAGGGAGAGGCGCGCCTCCCCGCTGCCTGTTGAGCATCCGACTCTTGAGCGCCGGCTGGGCCCCCATGAAGGAGTCGGAGAGAAAGACGCCAGTAACCGGATCGACCGCTTGGCTCGATCCCTTGCGTTGGAAGAAGAAGACGCAATCGGTCCACCTTGTTTCGGCCCCCGCATTCGCGATGAGCCCTTCCCCAAGGGATTCTCGCTCCCTCGGGACACTCCCAAGTACAAATGCTCTGTGAAGACGGAACATTGGCTGGTCGACTACTCCACAGCCGTCAGCATAGCAAACGGCAACTAGCGTGTCGCTGTGAAGTATGTTCCGCTCATGCTCCAGGGCACGGCCTGGACCTGGCTGAACAGCCTCAAGCCCTACAGCGTCAACAGCTGGCTAGACTTCACCGAAGTTTTCATCCGCAACTTCACCAGCACCTACAAGCGGCCGCCCAAGCCTCGCCAGCTCTCCCTGTGCGTCCACGGCCCGACCGAGTCCACCCGCGAATACTTGACGCGGTGGGCCGAACTACGCAACTCCTGCGAGGGGGTTCATGAGGTGCAAGCCATCGAATACTTCACTTCCGGGTGTCGAGAGGGCACCCTACTCAAGCATCGACTCCTCTGCGACGAGCCGGCCACGCTCGACAAGCTGCTGATTATAGCGGACAAGTAAGCCACCGCCGACTCCTCCATGAAGTCGGAGCTCCGAGTAGATGCGTCAGGAAAGATGCTCCCTCCGGCCCCTCAGACGCCGGCTGGTGATCCCAGTCGGCGCCAACAGTCGGGTGACAACAAGCGCAAGGCCCAGCAGCCGGCTACCACCAGCCGGCAGGTGGCGATAGTCGAAGACCAGCCGCCGAAAGTGCAATCCGGCCCCAAGCGCCTGAAGGGCGGCAAGCCTGCCTGGTTGCCCGCCTTCTCGTTTGAGCACACCCTTGACGCTCCCTGCAAGTTCCACAGCGGCGCGAAGCCATCCAATCACACCACCCGGAAGTGCCACTGGCTCACCCGCATCGCTAGAGGCGAAGGACTGCCCCCGCCGCCTGTTGGCCCGCCACCTTCGCCCCCCCAGCAGCCGGCGGTTCGGCCAGTCGGTGCGATCCAAGACAAGTTTTCCGAAGAGCACGGAGCTTACGTCGTCTTCACCAGCGTGACTGACGACAGGCGCAGCCAGCGTCAACAGCGCCGAGAAGTGAACGTTGTCGCTTCTGAAGCTCCAGAATTCATGCACTGGTCGGAGAAGCCGATCAGTTGGAGCCGAGCTGACCACCCGGAGGTGATGCCTGCTCCAGGTTCCTATGCCCTGGTGTTGGATGCCACCTTTGCGACGGAGAGGCGAGCTGCTCGTTTCTCCCGAGTTCTAATAGATGGCGGCAGCAGCATCAACATCCTCTACCGTGACACCATGGAGAAGTTGTGCATCAAAGAGAAACAGCTCTAGCCCAGCCGGACTGTCTTCCATGGCATTGTGCCTGGCCTATCCTGCTCACCGATCGGCAAGATCAAGATAGATGTCCTCTTCGGAGACAAGAATCACTTTCGCCGAGAGCCAATCTGGTTCGAGGTGGTTGATCTTGAGAGCCCCTACCACGCGTTGCTTGACCGGCCCGCCCTGGCCAAGTTCATGGCGGTCCCCCACTACGCCAACCTCAAGATGAAGATGCCGGGCACCAAGGGCATTATCACCATAGCCGGCGACTACCAGAAGTCCGCCGCCTGCGCCACTGCCAGCAGTCGGCTGGCCGAGTCCCTTGTGATTGCTGCCGAGAAGAGGCTCCTTGACCAGGTTGTGGCCATGGCCGGCAAGCAGCCGGACCTGTCGCCAGATCCCAAGGAGTCAGAAGCTCAGGGCTCTTTCCAGCCGGCCAAAGAAACCAAGAAGATACCCTTGGACCCGGAGCACCCGGAGAGGTTCGCTGTCATAGGAGCTCGCCTTGACAGCAAATAGGAAAGTGAGCTCGTCGATTTCCTCCGTGAGAACCGGGACGTCTTTGCATGGTCTCCAAAGGACATGCCGGGTGTTCCGACGGATTTCGCCGAGCACAAACTGCATGTCAGGGCAGATGCAAAACCAATCCGGCAACCCCTCCGCCGCCTGTCGGAGGAGAAGAGAGGAATTGTCGGTGAAGAAATAGCCCGGCTTCTAGCCGCTGGCTTCATTATGGAATTGTTCTTCCCAGAGTGGCTTGCCAACCCAGTCCTTGTACTGAAGAAGAACAACAAGTGGCGCATGTGTATTGACTATACCAGCCTCAACAAAGCTTGCCCAAAAGATCAGTTCGCTTTGCCTCAAATTGACCAAGTGATAGACTCCACAGCCGGATGCGAGCTGCTGAGTTTTTTGGATGCCTACTCAGGGTACCACCAGATCAAGTTAAGCCCGGCTGACCGCCTGAAGACCGCCTTCATCACACCGTTCGGAGCCTTCTGCTACCTGACCATGACATTCGGCTTGAGAAACGCCGGTGCCACATTTCAGCGTTGCATGCAGAAGTGCCTCCTCAAGCAACTCGGCAGAAATGCCCATGTTTATGTGGACGACATCGTGGTGAAGACGGAGAAGCGCGGTACCCTCCTGGAAGATCTCAAGGAAACCTTTGATAACCTACGCCATTTTCAAATCAAGCTCAACCCAGAAAAGTGTGCCTTTGGAGTACCAGCCGGCCAGCTCCTCGGCTTCCTTGTCTCAGAGCGCGGCATAGAGTGCAACCCTGTCAAAATCAAGGCCATCGAGAGGATGGAGAGGCCCACCCGACTGCGAGACATTCAGAAGTTCACCGGCTGCTTGGCATCCATCAGCCGCTTCATCAGTCGGCTGGGCGAGAAGGCTCTTCCATTGTACCATTTAATGAAGAAAACCACTCATTTCGAGTGGAATGACAAGGAGGACGAGGCTTTCCTCTAGCTCAAGAAGATGTTGACCACACCGCCCATCCTGGCCGCTCCGGCTACCAAGGAGCCCATGCTTCTCTACATCGCCGCCACCAGCCGGGTGGTCAGTACAGTTATGGTGGTTGAGCGCCGAGAGGATGGCAAGGCACAGCCGGTCCAGAGACCGGTGTACTACTTGAGTGAGGTGCTGTCAGCCTCCAAGCAGAACTACCCCCACTACCAAAAGTTGTGTTATGGCGTGCATTTTGCCGCCAAGAAGCTCAAGCCATACTTTCAAGAGCATCCAATCACGGTTGTCTGCACCGCCCCGCTTGCGGAGATCATAGGCAGCAGAGATGCATCGGGCCGAGTGGCCAAGTGGGCCATCGAGCTGGCCCCCTACACCATCTTTTACCAGCCTCGCACCGCCATCAAGTCCCAGGCGCTGGCCGACTTCCTGGTCGACTGGGCCGAGACCCAGTACCTGCCGCCAGCTCCACACTCCACTCATTGGCGGATGCACTTTGATGGCTTGAAGATGCGCACCGGTTTGGGAGCCGGCATCGTCCTCACCTCTCCCAAAGGCGACAAGCTCAGATACATGCTGCAAATCCACTTTGCCGCCTCCAACAACGTGGCCGAGTACGAGGCGCTAGTACACGGACTCGGCTGGCCAAGGAGATTGGCATCCACCGGATACTGTGCTACGGCGACTCGGACTTGGTGGTCCAACAGTCGTCTGGCGACTAGGACGCCAAGGATGCAAACATGGCGAGCTACCGCTTCCTCGTCCAGTAGATTAGCGGATACTTTGATTGGTGCGAGTTCCTTCACGTACCACGGGCCGACAACGAGCAAGCAGATGCCCTGGCGCGGATTGGCTCCACCCGGCAAGCCATACCAGCCGGCGTGTCCCTTCAGTGCCTCCGCAAGCCGTCTATCAAGCCTTCCCCGGAATCAGAATCCATCTTCGTGCCGGTTGCCCCCGAAGCAGTCGGATCCGACTCGGGGGCTGCAGCAGCCGGCCCGGGGACTTCAGCAGGCGGCACGGGGACTGCAGCAGTCGCACTCGGCCCGGGGACTTCGCAACCCGGCCCAGGGGCTGCAGCAGCCGGCCCGGGGACTTCGGCAGGTGGCACGGGGACTGCAGCAGTCGCACCCGGCCCGGGGACTGCAGCAGTCGCACCCGGCCCGGGGACTGCAGCAGTCGCACCCGGCCCGGGGACTGCAGCAGTCGCACCCGGCCCGGGGACTGCAGCAGTCGCACCCGGCCCGGGGACTCCACAACCCGGCCCGGGGGCTGCGGCAGTCGGCCCGGAGACTTCAACAACGCAGCAAGACGCGGTCGACTCCACCCCGCCACCTCCCAACCCAACCGCCCTAGTTCCAGTGGCCGTAATGACAGTGGATGAAGTCGAAGCACCATCATGGGCGCAGCCCATCCTCAACTTTTTGGTGAGCGGAGAGCTGCCAGTTGATGAGATCTCGGCCCGGCAGGTGCAACGCCGGGCAGGAGCTTACACAATAGTAAATAGAGAGCTTGTCAGGCGCAGCGTGACCGACATTTTCCAACGCTGCGTCGAACCAGAGAAAGGCAAGGCAATCCTCAGAGACATACACCAAGGCGAGTGCGGCCACCACGCGGCCTCCAGATCCCTTGTCACCAAAGCTTTCCGCCATGGTTTCTTCTGGCCGACTGCTTTGGAGGACGCCATGGATCTGGTCAAGAAATGCAAGGGGTGCCAAAAATTCAGCTCCAAGCAACATCTGCCGGCTTCCGCACTCAAAACCATCCCTCTTACCTGGCCCTTTGCCGTCTGGGGGTTGGACATGGTGGGCCCGTTCAAGACAGCACGCGGTGGCATGACTCATCTGCTTGTCACCGTGGACAAATTCACCAAGTGGATTGAAGCAAAGCCAATCAAGAAACTGAATGGCCCGACTGCTGTAACCTTCGTCGCAGATATCACCGTCCGGTATGGTGTACCGCACAGCATCATCACCGACAATGGCACCAACTTTGCCAAAGGCGCCTTGGCCCGTTTCTGCGCAACACAGGGCATCCGACTGGACTTAGCATCCGTTGCCCATCCGCAGTCAAACGGCCAAGTCGAGCGAGGAAACGGCCTCATCTTATCCGGCGTCAAACCCCGACTGGTCGAGCCACTGGAGCGCTCGGCCGGCTGCTGGATCGACGAGCTGCCGGCCGTCCTCTGGAGCCTCCGCACAACTCCAAATAAATCAACCGGCTTCACTCCCTTCTTCCTCGTGTACGGGGCCGAGGCCGTCATCCCAACGGACATCGAGTTCGACTCGCCTCGCATCACCATGTACACAGAGGCGGACGCGAAGGAGGCACGAGAAGACGGCGTCGATCTGCTGGAAGAGGGCCGGCTATTAGCACTCAGCCGGTCCGCCATCTACCAGCAGAGCCTGTGCCGTTACCACAACCGGAAGGTCAAGCCACGATCCTTCCAAGAGGGAGACCTTGTGCTCCGGCTGATCCAGCGAACAGCCGGCCAGCACAAGCTCTCGGCCCCTTGGGAAGGCCCCTTCATCATCAGCAAAGCCTTGGGCAACGACTCCTATTACCTCATCAACGCGCAGAAGCCCAGGGCGCGCAAGAGGGACGATTCCGGCAAGGAAACGGAGCGCCCATGGAACGCAAATCTCCTCCGAAGATTTTACAGTTAATGCAGTATGTACCACGCTACCTTTTTGTACTAACGGCAGAGACACCGGGTCCCTCGAGGAGCACTCGGGGGCTACCTTTCTTATCTATACGATAAGTTTCATGCCTTGAGTGAGCTATTTCATTTCTCCGCCGGGCACCGGGTCCGACCAGTCGGCCCAGGGGCTTGATGCCTTGTACTATGTCGGCGCTACCTGTAGTCGGACAAGTAGTGTGCCGGCATCTAAGCCCACCCTTGCCATAAGCCGCAGCTCACAGAGCGACTGTTTGGCCAGCAAGGGTCAAAGGCAGGAAATGGTGCCCACATGAAAAATGGCTAAGGACGAAAAGCACCCACATAGGCCAAGTCGGCTCCTCGCTTAGCCGTTCGGTTGCTGAGCAGCCGGACGGCCGGCTTCTCACTTAAATTGCTATGTTCTAAGCGGCCAAAGTACTTGTCTTCCCAAAATGGCCAAGTACTCGACCCAGCTAGCAGACCGAAGAATGGCTGTCTGGTCGGCAAGGCGGCAGCCAAGGGAAGGCGGCAAAGGAAAAAGCCAAAAGAACAGAAAGCAAGACAAGTCAGAACTCGGCGAAGCACATCTTGTGCGAGAATTAGATCACATAACTAGAGGCCCTCGGCCAGCATTCAACAAAGTTTGAATACACCCCCAGCAGGTGGAACTGCGCGAATTTAACAAGTTTTGTTCTAAAGATTACCAAAGCAGGAAAAGATAAGATAAGTTGGCAGCCTAGGCCAAAGGTGCAGCAGGCGAGTCTGGCAGGTTGATGGAGTCGGCGGCGCCAGCTGGTGGAGTGGCCGTCTAGCGAGTCTCGGCTTGGTCGCCTTCAGCAGCAGTCGATGCACTAGCACGCGGCTCGTTGCTCGAAGCCCGATCAAGCTGAGGCTGGGTGTCCGCTCCGCCCTCCGGTGCGTTGCCTTCACCATCCTCATCTTCCTCGTCCTCGCCTTCGTCGCTTGAGGTGATTTCTTCCGCCGAGTCCTCGCCGTCATCCGGGTTCAGCCCGAACCAGTCCATCGGCACCTCGGCACCCTCCTCGTCCAGCTCGGGTAAGAAGACGCTGGTGTCGGTGTACTCGGCGATCGCCACCGCACGACGGGTGAGCGCTGGCCCCGCCGCCACTAGCTCTTCCATGGCCTCCTGCCGGAACATGGCCAACTAGGCTAGGTTCAGCCCAGGATACCACGCCTTGACGAACCCCAAGGCTCTTCGGGTGCCTGCCCGAGCGGAGGAGCCCCTCCAAGCCTCGAAGCGGCCGATTGCCGCCTCCAACCAGTCAGCTGTCCTACTGGGGGTCCGTGGAGCTTGGCCGCCTGGCCAGAGGGCGGAAACCAGCTGAGACCTGGCACGCTGAAGGTGGCGGAGCAGACGGTGAATCGGCTGCAAGCGCGTCCGGACGGCCAGGAGCTGCTCGTTCATGTTCCGAGGCGCGTCGGGCGGGATCTCCACTCCTTCCCTCCTACGCTGGTCGCGCCGCGCCTCGATGGCCTGGTTGACGGTGACGGTGTGGCCAGGAAAGAAGTCTACGCAAAAGAAAAACAAAGATCAGAAGCCGAAAGCCGACTCCCGATGCAGTCGGCAGCTATCCCAAAGAAAGAAGCTTACCGTCGATCAGGTCCTCAATCTCGCCATAGCCAGCGGCGAGGATCGCCTCCTTCTCGGCCCACTTTGAGTGTTCGATCTCAAACTCGGCCTGAAGGGCGCCTTCCGCCTCCTTGAACTTCTAGAACTCCGCCTTGTGATGGTCCGCCAACTTCTTGGCCAGACGGTCGCACTCCAGGGCCGCCTTACGGCGCTCCTCCTCCTTAACGCGTAGCTCGGTCTGGACTTCACCCAGATGCTGCTGCAGTGTAGCCTTGGCTCCTGCAAAAATGAGAAAAAGAAGACAATCAACAAAGACGACCAAATAAGAAAAGTGGTTGCCAGAAGATCCGGCCCGACTGCTCAGCAGTCGGCCCGAATCTCGGGGGCTACACCCATCGGGTGCGCTGACGCGCCCCCGCAAGGAAGAAGACGGAGCGCTTACTTCGGCTTTCGGTGAGGTCGGCGGTCCGCCTAGCCAACTCCTGGACCTGGGAGTTGAAGGCGGCTGCGCGGATGTTGTGGTAGTCCTGCAGCGAAGGCAAAGAAGAGAAAAAGTTAGCACTTGGAACCTACCTTAAAGTTTTGAGCTGCCTGCTCAGCAGCTAGCCCGGAACTCGAGGGCTACACCCAGTGGGTGCGCTGGCGCGCCCCCACGGAAGATTGCAAGAATCAAAAAACAAAGCAAAGAAGCATACCCGAATGGCCGTTCGCGTCGCCAGGAACGCCTTCGTACACTGCTGAAGGGCGGCGCCTTGGGCCTGGAGTTGGGCCTGAATGTCCTGCGCGGCCTTGTTCAGCACGCCCGTCCCGCCCCCAGGCGTCCACTCTGGCGAGGTGGCGCTGGTGGCCTCTGCATCTGGGGCCGACGAGCTCGCGGCCCCGATCTCCTGCGCCCCTGGCGCCGAGGCCGCTTTCACCTCACACCGGCGCGCCGAAGGACGGACCGTGGGAGTCGCCCCCACCGCGAACTCGCTGCTGACTTGCGGCGCCGGTGGCACGTCCGGCCGATTGCGTCGGGCCCCGGCAGTCGGCGCCCGCGGGGGGACCTCCGCCCCCGAGACGATGGCGTCGCCTCCCCCCCTCTCCATGACCGGCTGGTCGTCGCCGGCCCCTCCAGTCGGCACGGGGATCTCTGGTGCTGGCGGCGCCACGCGCAGCGGGACAACAAGCTGCGGAGTCCGGCCGCGTGCGGATTCTTCCGCTTGCGCCTTGGCGGCCGCGTCCGCCTGAGCCTTGGCGGCGGCGTCCGCCCGGGCCTTGGCCGCAGCATCTGCTTGAGCCATGGCCGCCTTCGCCTTCTGCCTTTCCGCCTCCTCCCGTTCCTCACGCGCCTCCCACGCGTTCCTCTCCGTCGCCGCCTGGAGGTCGGCGAGCGGGTCCACCCGGCGGGTATTGGCGGAGCCTTCCGTCGCCCCGACCACGGAAGCAGCGGCAAACTGCTCAAGAGTTAGTGGGGCACTGGTTCGAGGAAGATAAGAGGAAGCTCAGAAAAAGGTTGCAAAGAAGAAGAAAAGAAAAACACAACCAGGCACTTACGCGGACACCATCGGGGGCTGCTTCGGGGCCCTCTGGAACTGGGCCGCTCTTGCGGCGGCCTCTTACCGCCTGGTCGTGGCGGCCGCGTTCTTGGACTTCCTCGGCCGACTGCCGAACAGCAGTGAGCCGGCTCGACGCTTGTGTTGGCCGCCCGGTACGGTCGGCGCGGCCAAGGAGCTCGCGCCCGCCCTCTCGGTGCTGTGCGGGCGGCGCGGCTCGTTCTCCTCCTCGTCATCGTCCGGCCAGTCCTCAAGGCCGCCTCCTCCCACGGAGCCACCTACTCCGCCACCGCCACCTGTGGCGTCGTCCTCCTCCATGGCGGCCGCCCCCAAGTCGGGGTCTTCCACATCGCTCCTCGTCCGGTCCGGCATGTACTGCTGACCTGGATCCAGAGCACCGGCGGCCGACTGGGCCGGGAGGACCTGCACCATGGCCGACTGGTCAGACGGCAAAACAAGAACTCGGACCAGCAAAAGAGAAAAAGAATTACAAAGACTTACTGCAGGCGGCGGATGTGCGCGGTCGTACGGCCGCTTGCCGAACCGCCAGTCCGTCTCCGACAGCTTGCAGTCGGAGATATAGTTGACCAGCCGAACCACCTCCACGTCCAGCAGCTCCCGCCTGCACATCCGGCACGGGTCCCGGTGCCCGCTCATGCAGCTGATGATGTGAGGCTGGGCTTGGAGGGGGAGAACTCAGCGCGTCACGAAGGCGGCCAGCAAGTCCGAGCCCTTTAAGCCCTCCGACTCCATCATCACGTGAAGTCGGGCAAGGGCGGCGGAGGAGGCGGCCGATAGAGAGCTTGGCTTGAACCGCCAGTTGGCGCGCGGCTCGGCCGACGGGCCAGCTGCGTAAGCCGGCAAGTTGACATAATCGCTCGTCGGATGGATGTTTCTGACGTAGAAATAAGATTTCTGCCACAGCTTGGCAGACTACAGCAGAGAGATGGAAGGGAAGTGGTTCCCGATGCCCGGGCGCCGCACCGCCACGCAGGCTCCGCACTGAGCCGCCTGGCCCTTGGCGGCGGTGCCAAGTTTGAGGTAGAAGCACTCCCCCTAGAGTTCGAGGGTGGGGAGAGTGCCGAGATATCCTTCGCACATGGTGACGAAGGCGGCCAGCAGCACCACCGTGTTTGGCGTGAGGTGGTGCGGCTGGACTCAGTAGAAGTCAAGGAAAGAGCAGAGGAAGTTGCTCGCTGGAAGGCCGAAGCCACGAAGGAAATGAGACCGGAAGACGACGCGTTCGTCGTCCTCCGGCCCCGGCGAGATTTCTGCCTCGGGAGGGACGCGCACCTGCACATTCGCCTCCCGGGGCAGCCGACGTGTTTGGTGGAGGAAGGAGAGGTGGTCTTCGTGGACATTGGAGCCGTCCCAGTCGCCGGCTCGTGAGCACGCCATGGACGAAGGAGCTCGTCGCAGGTGTGGCGCGGTGGCGAGCGGGCGAGGCTGCAGCGGAGCAAGGAAGCCGCTGCGAGAAGACGCAGAGCGACGGCGAGCTGCGGCAGCGTTTCGGCGGGAGGGAGGAGCGCTGCGGCGGCAGGAAGAAGAAGAATGGCAAAGGGGGAGAAGGGCGCGCGTACGTCTGCCACCCCCTCCTCCCCCTACTTATAGCCCCAGGCGGCGAAGCCGAGGGGGCGGGGACGTGGGGGGTCGTGGGGATTAACTGCGCCCACTCCCCCACGATTCTCGCGATTATGGCGCCAGTAAAGGCGTGCATTAACTGCCACAGAAGACCAACCGTCCGCCTCGGCCGCAGCGGATCCGCGCGCGCGCCGAGGCACTGTAGTGGCGGGCCCCGGCCTACGACGCAGTCCCGTCACGCGCGTGGGATGACAGGCTGGCTTGGCCTGATGACGCCACATGGCCGACATGCGCGAACGGCAAGTCTGGCGTCTGGCTGGCATACCACCCGGTCCCCGCCACGACGTTTCAAAACCACCAGGCGGCCTGCCTGGTCATGGCCGGCACCTACCAGTCGACTCTTCGGAAGACGATCCGGAATATGAAGCTGTTGAGGCTTCTCGCCCCTTCAGCCGCAGCACCTCATCAGCTTCGGGGACTACTGTCGGAGTAAATGACCACGGGTATCCCCATCAGCCCCCTTTGGCATTTCAAGACATCGGGGCAGGCTGAGCCCCTCAAACCTCAAAGACAAAGAACCGCCCTCTTGGGGCCGGCTGGACCGAGCAGCCGGATGCCAGGAGGCGGCGGGGTCCAGAAGACGGCCATGAAATGGGCCGACTCCTGGACAGGCGGCTTCCTGGGAAGCCGGGTCCTAGCAGGCGGCCCCTCGCGCCCTCAAAGTCAGCACCAACTTAAACATGATGAGACGGGGCATGGCTACAGTTCAAGCCTGCCAACCCCGAATCCTGGGCCGAACGTGGCCACAGTGCAACGTACAGAGCAGGCGTCCTGCGCCCAGAGCGGGACTATTGCCATGCCGCCCGTGACATCACCCATGGCAGAGGAGGCCATGCTCCCGCGACATGCGGCCAGTACGGCCCGCAGGCGGCGGGCCCTACCTGTCCGTGAGAAGCCAGAAGGTGGCGATCCCGGACCAGTCGGCTTGGTAGAGAGGTCGGCCCCCAGCAGGCGGCCTTCTCTCTCCCTTGAAGTCTGTGCGCCATTAACCAGATGCGACGGGGTGTGGCTACAGTGAGCGCCCGCCAGGCGGCGGGACTGTACCCACGCTCCCCCTGACGAGGCCTTCATCATCAGGAGCAATACTACAGCAAAAAGCGGTCAACCCTGGCCCGTGGACGGTGGGACCCACCAGGCGGCGGGCCCCAGTGGTCGGCGGAGAAGCCGGCGACCAGCGACGCTGACCGCCGGGTCCCGCGGCAAGCCGGATTACTATTGTACCCCTGGGGGGTAGGCCTATATAAACCCCCCAGGTTACCCCATGCAAGGGGTTGGAACCTTGAAGAACACCTCAACCAAGCACCCGACGTGCCATACACACACGTAGAGAGAGTGGAGTAGAGCTAGCCTTGCCCTTCTTCCTCCTCTAGCCAAACAGCTCCAGGTGCAAGCTTGTAGCTACTTGTTGAAGTAGTGATCATGCGGAGACCCCACAGAGCAGGACTAGGGGTGTTATCTCCTAGGAGAGCCCCGAACCTGGGTAAGATTCGCAAGCGTACGTGGTCTCGCTCACTCCCGCTTCTAGAGCCCGGCGACGTACTTTTGTTCCCATCCATGATAAGCCATCCCTTGGCATATGTCGCTCGATATCCCCGACAGGTCGCATGGGGGGAGCTTGATCTTGGTGCCTACGCGCCATCGTGTCTGGTGGCACGCGGTCCTGATGCGATGGTGCTGGAAGCGCGCGTGCTTCTCCCTAGGGCCGCTGCACCACCTGGCAGCTTGCTTCATCGCGCGCCAGCGCCCTGCGCGGCGGGTCACACAGGGGTGCCTCACGCCTGGGCTCGTGGTCCACGCCGTGCAGAGGAGGAGGAGGGGGCGCGCGGTGAGCCATATCGCCCGCCATGGACGGCGGGGGACGGGGCAAACGGGGTGGTGCAGGGGCTTCACCAGCGGCATTGACGAGCTCGGCGATGCGGCCGAGCCAGTCGTCATAGAGGTCATTGGTCGGACGGTAGCGCAGAAGCTTACGCGCCATAAGCAGCGCAGCCTGCGCGTTCGCCGGCCCGCGACGAGCATGAGAAGACGACGCCGTGGCTGGAGTGGGTGATGGAGTTGCGGTGCGGCCGTCGCGCCGCACGGATGGTGGCAGCGATGAATCCTGCTGTTCGCGAGTAGCAGGGTCAATGGCGGCATTAGCCACCGGGGAGGCAGAGCGGCGAGGAGCGCCATTGCCCATGGGTGCCATCTGGGCGACACGAGCGGCCCAGCGATCGGCACGAACACGGCGGGCATCAGCCATAGGAGCGGCGGAACGGCGGTGGAGCGAACGGTGGAAGAGAGGCTTCGACACGCCCCTACATGGCGCGCCAAATGTCGGATTCAGGGCTCCGCAGACCCAAGAAATGTTCGAACTCTGGGGCGTGTGCGAAGAACTCAACCTATCCAGCCTACCAGCCCGCCGGCCCGCGGCCGAGTTCGATTCACACGAACAAGGAAGAAGATGAACGTGGCAATTTACCCAGGTTCGGGCCACCTTGCGGTGTAAGACCCTACTCCTACTTTGTGGTGGATTGGCCTTATGAGGGGCTGGGGATGAACAGATACAAGGGATGAAGAACCTCGCGAGGTTCAGGGGTGAGGGAATGAGTCGACCCCTTCTACGGTGGTGGCGAACCTATCTTTATGGTGGCCTCTGTCCTCTTCCCCCAAAACATAGGCAGGAAGGGATCCCACAGTGGCCAATTTGAAAGGGGACAAGTAGTACATCTTATCCTGGCGAAAGGTGGTCTTCTCCTGCAAAGCTTCTTGTCGTGACGCAGAGGTGGGCTCGGCGATGACATCCATCCTGTTATGCTGGTGGTCTTGGTCTCGTTGCACCGGAATGGAAACCTTTGCCAGATTCCTCAGGAACCCACGCCTGTCCTTGCTTCCTTAGCACCAAAGAGGAAACTACCCCCTCTGCGCCCGCTGGTGCCCGCCTGCCTTGGTCATCATGGTAGCCTCATGAGGCTGGGCACCTGCATAGAAATCTCTGCTCCTCGGGAGGCCGCCTGGGGAGGCCGCTCCCTCAGGAGGTCTTGGTGTCGTCCGCCTCACGAGGCTTGGCTCCTCGCGAGGGTCTTGCCTTGATGGTCTTGGAGGTGGGCCATACCAGGCCATCGAAGGAGCCACGCCATGGGCCACAGGCAGGCAGGTCTGGGTACCCTGGTTCCCAGAACGCCGACAGGCTCAGCCAATTGCTTCTTGATGGCTTCAAAGGCTTTATCTATAGCATCACTCCAGACAAAATTATCCGTCTTTTTCAATAATTGGTACAGGGGAATCACCTTCTCACCGAGGCAGCTTATATTATGAACCGGCTTAAGGCTGCAATGCGACCCGCCATAGGCTGGACGTCGTTGATGTTGGCTGGTTTAGTGAGCGAGGTTACCGCTTTGATCTTGTCCGGGTTAGCCTGGAGGCCCCGTTCTGATACCAAAAAACCCAGCAACTTGCCTGCAGGGACACCAAAAACACACTTGGTCAGGTTAAGCTTCATCTGGTAAACTCGAAGATTGTCGAAAGTCTCCTTGATACTACAAGAAATATGGCAACTTGCGACCATCAATATTGGTCACTGAATGGTCGTTATTTTTCATTTGCAGCCTTTTTGTGACCAAAAACAATTGGTCAAAAGCTGACCATCTTTAATGAGACTTAACGACCTTTATTGTGAAATGGTCGTAGAACGCAACGACCAAAATAAAAGGTCGTTGGTTTTACGACCAATTGTTTTGGTCAACAGCAGTCCGCCCAGGCCATGTCGGATCCAACGTGGCAAGTTGACGTGTGTCGGGGTACACAAACGGGGGTATATGTTTCCCCTGACTTGTGCACAGACAGTAGGCCTGCGGCCCAGCAGCGACAAGCATCCAGGGCAAGACCAAACCAGAGAGATAGATCTTTGAGGAATCAAAGGGCGGATCAAGAAGACCAAGACAAGCCGTGGGACCAAGATGAGGACGGCTCTGGCGCCCACGCCCTGCCGCGCGAACGCGCCGTCGAAGTACATGACCCAGCCATCGGGCGCTTCGTCTCCGGGCGTGAGGGATCGGTCTTCACTCATCCCTCAATCGGGGGTGTCCGCCCATTCCGCCATGAAATCAGTGAGGGCCGCGCCGTTGATGACCCTGGTGGTGCTGAACTCCAGCTGGAATGCTTGCAGCTCGATGTTCCATTCAGCGACCCTCCCCACGGCATAGGGGCTATGGAGCACCTTCTCCAGGGGGTATGCGGAGACGACCTTGATGGGGTGGCCTTGGAAGTAGTGGCGCAGTTTCCTGGAGGCGACAAGGAGCGCGAGCAGGAGCTTCTGCGGCAAGGGGTAGCATGCGCGCGCGTCACGCAACACCGTGCTGACGAAATACATGGGGTGCTCGACAAGGGAAGAGGTGTTGACGATGTCCCGCTCCGCTTGAGATGAGGGGGCCTCAGGAGCCTTGTCGTCCAAAGGGGTAGTCGAGGCCTCAGGAGTGCCATCCTGAGGTGGCAATGGTGCAGCTGTACGCAGGGTGCTACACCGCGCACCTGCACCTGCGCGCTCTTCCCGAACCGCCACGAGCACTGCGCTGGCCGAGTGGGGTGTGGCGGCTAGGTAAAGCACCAGGGGATCGAGAGGACGAGGTGCCACCATTATCGACGGGCTCGTGAGATACCTCTTGAGGTCTTGAAAGGCCGCCTTAGCCTCCGGAGTCCATTCAAAGGGGCCTTTCTTTTTCATCAGCTTGAAGAACAGGAGGGCGCGCTCGCCGAGCTTGGAGATGAAACGCCCCAGCAAAGTTACGCAGCCCGTGAGCTTTTGCATCTCCTTGAGGGTCTGCGGCGGGCTTATCCTTTCTATTGCCTTGAAATTCTCTGGGTTTGCCTCGATCCCTCTGTGCGACACCAGGAAACCCAGCAACTTGCCAGATGGGACACCGAACACCCACTTCTCCGGATTGAGCCACAGGTTTACCTTGCGCAGGTTAGCGAATGTTTCTTCCAGGTCTTCGACAAGGGTCCTTGCTTCCCGCAACTTGACCACTATGTCGTCGACGTATGCCTCGGCATTCCTCCCGAGCTGTTGGCCCAGAGCGATATGCATCAATCGCTGGAAAGTCGCGACGGCATTCCGCAGTCCAAAGGGCATGCAGGTGTAGCAATACACCCCGCACGGGGATAGGAAAGCTGTCTTCTCGACGTCTTGCACTGCCATCTTAATCTGGTGGTAGCCCGAGAAGGCGTCCAGGAAGCACAGCAGGTTGCACTCGGCGGTGGAATCAACGATCTGATCAATGCGCGAAAGAGGGAAGGGGTCCTGAGGGCACGCCTTGTTGAGGCTCGTGAAGTCGACGCACATATGCTCCTTCCCGCCCTTCTTGGGGACGATGACCGGGCTGGCCAACCAATCCGGGTGCCATACTTCCCGAATGACGTCGTCTTCTTGCAACTTGCGGACCTCCTGGACGATGAACGATTGCTTCTCCAGGGCTTGACACCGCGCCTTCTGCTTCACCAGGTGTGCCCCGGGGCACACCATCAAATGGTGTTCGATCACATCTCACGGGACGCCAGCCAAGTCTGCCGCCTCCCATGCAAAAACATCCTTGTTCGCACGGAGGAAACCGACTAGCGCATCTTCCTGATCTGGGGGGAGGCCAGCGCCTATGGTGAAGGTGGGGCCTGAATCTCCGTCATCAACTGGCACCTGCTTCGTCTCGGCCCGATCTTGAGAGAACGATTGTTTCTTCTTTGCGGGCGCGGTCTCCGGGGTCTCTGGGGCATCCTCAGCGACTGGCCGTGCGGCTGTCGCGACTGCCGCGGCTTTGAGAGCGAGCTTGAGGGCCAGGAGTGCATCTCTGGTGGACCCCACCACGGTGATGATGCCGCTGCTGCCTGGCATCTTGACGATGTTGTAGCCAGGGTGCGTCACCGCCATGAACTTGGCAAGGGCCAGATACCCAAGGATGGCATTGTACGGGAGGCCGACATAGGCAACGTCGAAGTCAACGAGCTCGGTACGGTAGTTGTAGCGCGTGCCAAAGGTGACTGGGAGGTGTATCTGGCCCAAGGGGGTGGTGGTTCCGTCGCTCACCCCCGAGAAGGGTTTGGTGGGCGCGAGCTAGTCGTAGGGCACTTGAAGCAAGTCAAAGGCCTCCATGGAGAGGACGTTGAGGCCGGCACCGCCGTCGATGAGAGTCCTGGTGACTGCAACATTGCTGATGGTGGGCGTGCAAAATATGGGGAGTGCGCCGGCCCCGACTGTGGTCTTGGGATGATCCCTGGAGTCGAAGGTGATGTCAGCCTCGGGCACTGCGTGGCCTGGCGGAGCCCCCTACCGCGGCCGAGCAGCTCCCACCCGACGAAGAAGCTACTTGACGTGGCAGCCCGAGGCCGGCGCCTGTGACCCGCTGAGGATGGACGCAACTGCGTGGGGCGCCGGGGCTGCAAAACGCGCGATGAGCAGGCTACACAGCTCCTCCTAGGAGGCCACCGAAGACTCTGGTAGGCTGAGCATCCAGGAGCACGGCACGCCTGTGAGGGCCATGGGGAGCCAGTTCGCCATGACCTTGTCGTCGCCGCCCGCCGCCCGGATGGCCTGCGCGTACAACCAGAGGAACTCCGCAGGGGCCCGTCTTGCCATTGTATCGCGGGAGCAACGCCGGCTTGAACTTCAGCGGCCACCGCACCTGCCATAGGCCGGGGGGTAAAGGCTCGGTGGCCTGCGATACCTCCGAAGGCGCCCAGCGGCCCGGAGGGAGGGGTGGCGCCCGCCATGGGAAATACGCAGCGTGGGCGGAGCGCAGCTAATTGATGAAGAGGCGGAGTTTCGACACGCCCCTATCTGGCGCGCCAAATGTCAGATTTGGGGCTCCACAGACCCAAGAAAGGTTCGAACACTGGGGCGTGTACGAAGAACTCCACCTATCCAGCCTACCAGCTCGTCGCCCCATGGCCTAGCTCGATTCACACGAACAAGGAAGAAGATGAACACGACAGTTTACCTAGGTTCGGGCCACCTTGTGGTGTAAGACCCTACTCCTGCTTTGTGGTGGATTGGCCTCACGAGGGACCGAGGATGAACTAGTACAAGGGATGAACAACCTCACGAGATTCGAGGGTGAGGGAATGAGTCGACCGGGGTCGCGTCCCCTCTACAGTGGTGGCTAACCTATATTTATAGTGGCCTCGGTCCTCTTCCCCCAAAACATAGGCGGGAAGGGATCCCACAGTGGCCAATTTGAAAGGGAACAAGTAGTACATCTTATCCTGATGAAAGGTGGTCTTCACCTACAAAGCTTCTGGTCATGGCGCAGCGGTGGGCTCGGCGATGACATCCATCCTATCGTGCTGGCGGCCTTGGTCTTGTTGCACCGGAATGGAAACCTTTGCCAGATTCCTCGGGAACCCACGCCTGTCCTTGCCTCCTTAGCACCAAAGAGGAAACTGCCTCCTTTGCGCTCACTGGCGCCCACATGTCTGGGTCGTCAAGGCTTGCGTCATGGTAGGCTCATGAAGCTGGGTACCTGCATAGAAATCTCCACTCCTTGGGAGGCCGCCTGGGGAGGCCGCTCCTTCGGGAGGTTTTGACGTCGTATGCCTCACGAGGCTTGGCCCCTTGCGAGGATCTTGTCTTGGTGGTCTTGTAGATGGGCCGTACCAGGCCGTCGATGAAGCCACGTCGTGGGCCTCATGCAGACAAGTCTAGTTACCCTGGTTCTGAGAACGCCGACAATGGTATTCGGACACCAGAAGGGTTTCGGGATGCTCCGAGTAGCCATCGGGTTACCGGAAGGGGTTCCGAACACCCCCGGTAGGTGTTATGGGCTTAATGGGCCAAGGGAGGGACAGACCAGCCCACATGGGGCTGGTGCGCCCCTCTCCCTCCCGCCTTTCCCTCTCATGGGAGAAAGGAAGGGGGGCGCCACCCTCCCCTGCCTTTCCCCCGCACCTATACAAGGCAGGGGGGCGCGACTTGGGAGAGACCCCAAGTAGGATTCCTCCTACTTGGGCGCCCCCTTTGGCTACTCCTCCCTCCCTCCCACCTATATATAAGTGGGAGGGGGTGCCTAGCACATAACAGACAATTGCCTAGCCGTGTGCGGCGCCCCCTCCACCGTTTACACCCCCGGTCATATTTCCGTAGTGTTTAGGCGAAGCCCTGCGGAGATCACTTCACCATCACCGCCACCACGCTGTCGTGCTACCGGAACTCATCCACTACCTCGCCATCTTGCTGGATCAAGAAGGCGGCGGACTTCATCGAGCTGAACATGTGCTGAACGCGGAGGTGCCGTACATTTGGTGCTCGATCGGTTGGAATGCGAAGAAGTTCGACTACATCAACCGCATTGTCAAACGCTTCTGCTTACGGTCTACGAGGGTACGTAGACACACTCTCCCCCTCTCGTTGCTATGCATCTCCTTGATAGATCTTGTGTGTACGTAGATTTTTTTTTCCATGCAACATTTCCCAACAGTGGCATCCGAGCCAGGTCTATGCGTGGATGATATGCACGAGTAGAACACAAAGAGTTGTGGGCGGTGATAGTCATACTGCTTACCACCAACGTCTTATTTTGATTCAGCGGTATTGTAGGATCAAGCGGCCCGGACCAACCTTACATGTCCATGCACATGAGACCAGTTCCACCGACAGACATGCAACTAGTTTTGCATAAAGGTGGCTGGCGGGTGTCTGTTTCTCCTACTTTAGTTGAATCGAATTTGACTACGACCGGTCCTTGAAGAAGGTTAAAACAACAAACTTGATGAAACACCGTTGTGGTTTTTGCGTAGGTAAGAACGGTTCTTGCTAGAAGCCCGTAGCAGCCACGTAAAACTTGCAGCAACAAAGTAGAGGATGTCTAACTTGTTTTTGCAGGGCATGTTGTGATGTGATATGGTCAAGATATGATGTGATATATGTTGATGTATGAGATGATCATGTTTTGTAATATCGACAAGCGGCAGGAGCCTTAGGGTTGTCTCTTTATTGTATGAAGTGCAAGCGCCATGTAATTGCTTTACTTTATCACTATGCGTTAGTGATAGTTGTAGAAGCAATAGTTGGCGTGACGACCTCGACGCAACGACGCTACGGTGGAGATCAAGGTGTCAAGCCGGTGACGATGGAGATGATGACGATGCTTTGGAGATGGAGATCAAAAGCACAAGATGATGATGGCCATATCACGTCACATTTTTTGATTGCATGTGATGTTTATCTTTTATGCATCTTATTTTGCTTAGAATGGTGGTAGCATTGATCCCTTCACTTAATTTCAAGATAAAAGTGTTCTCCCTGAGTATGCACTGTTGCTACAGTTCGTCGTTTTGAGACACCACGTGATGATCGGGTGTGATAGACTCTACGTTCACATACAACGGGTGTAAGACAGTTTTAGACATGCAGAATACTTGGGTTAAACTTGACGAGCCTAGCATGTACATACATGGTCTCGAAACACTGGAGACCGAAAGGTCAAACGTGAGTCATATAGTAGATATGATCAACATAGAGATGTTCACCATGGATGACTACCCCATCTCACGTGATGATCGGACATGGGTTAGTTGATTTGGATCGCGTATCACTTAGATAACTTGAGGGATGTTTTTTAAGTGGGGTTCATTAGTAATTTGATTAATTGAACTTAATTTATCATGAACATAGTCTTATAGTTTTGCATATCTATGTTATAGATCAATGGCTCAAGCTACTGTTCCCCTGAATTTTAATGCGTTCCTAGAGAAAGTTAAGTTGAAAGATGATGGTAGCAACTACACGGACTGGGTCCGTAACTTGAGGATTATCCTCATTGCTGCATAGAAGAATTATGTGCTTGATGCACAGCTAGGTGAAAGGCCTGCTGCAGGAGCTGAAGCTGATGTTATGAATGTTTGGCAAGCTCGATCTGATGACTACTCTATAGTTCAGTGTGCCATGCTTTACGGCTTAGAACCGGGACTTCAAAGACGTTTTGAACGTCATGGAGCATATTAGATGTTCCAAGAGTTGAAGTTAATATTTCAAGCAAATGCCCGGGTTGAGAGATATGAAGTCTCCAACAAGTTCTATAGCTGCAAGATGGAGGAGAACAGTTCTTTCAGTGAACACATACTCAAAATGTCTGGGTATTATAATCACTTGACTCAGCTGGGAGTCGATCTTCCAGTTGATTGTGTTATTGACGGAGTTCTTCAATCACTGCCACCAAGCTACAAAGGCTTCGTGATGAACTATAATATGCAAGGGATGAACAAAACAATTCCCAAGCTCTTCGCAATGCTTAAGGCCGTGGAGGTAGAAATCAAGAAGGAGCATCAAGTGTTGATGGTTAACAAAACCACTAGTTTCAAGAAAAAGGGCAAGGGAAAGAAAGGGAACTTCAAGAAGAATGGCAAGCAAGTTGCCACTCCCGGGAAGAAGCCCAAAGCTGGACCCAAGCCTGAAACTGAGTGCTTCTACTGCAAAGGGACTGGTCACTGGAAGCGGAATTGCCCCAAATACTTGGCGGATAAGAAGGATGGTAAAGTGAACAAAGGTATATTTGATATACATGTTATTGATGTGTACCTTACTAATGCTCGTAGTAGCGCCTGGGTATTTGATACTGGTTCAATTGCTCATATTTGTAACTAGAAACAGGAGCTACGGATTAAACGAAGATTGGCTAAGGATGAGGTGACGATGCGCGTCGGGAATGGTTCCAAGGTCGATGTGATCGCCGTCGGCATGCTACCTCTACATCTACCTTCAGTAATAGTTTTAGACCTGAATAATTGTTATTTGGTGCCAGCGTTGAGCATGAACATTATATCTGGATCTTGTTTAGTGCGAGGTGGTTATTCATTTAAATTAGAGAACAATGGTTGTTCTATTTATATGAGTAATATCTTTTATGGTCATGCACCCTTGAAGAGTGGCCTATTCTTGTTGAATCTCGATTGTAGAGATACACATTGTCGGCGTCCTGGGACCGGGGGTACCCAGACTTGCCTGCTTGCGGCCCATGAAGTGGCTCCATCGACGGCCTGGTACGGCCCAGCTTCAGCAACAACAACTCAAGACCCTCGCGAGGGGCCAAGCCTCGCGAGGCGGACGACACCAAGACCTCCCTGGGGAGCGGCCTCCCTAGGCTGGCTCCCGAGGAGCAGAGATATCTATGCAGGGTGCACCTCGCGAGGTTCATCTGACGTGAGCCATGACGACCAAGGCCAGGCGGGCGCCAGCGGGCGCAGTGTACCAGTTTCCTCTTTTGTGCTAAGGAGGCAAGCGCAGGCGCGGAGTCCCGAGGAATCAAGCAAAGGTTTCCGTTTCGGTGCAACAAGACCAAGACCGCCAGGACGGCAGGACAAAGGTCATCGCGGAGCCCACCACGGCGTCACCACCAGATGCTTTTGCAGGCGAAGACTACTTTTGTCAGGATAACTTGTACTAGTTGTCTCCCTTTGAATTTGGCCGTTGTGGGATCCCTTCCCGCCTTTCATTTGGGAAGATGACCAAGGCCACTATAAATAGGACTTAGCCACCACCAGAGAGAGGGATCAGATCCATTCCACCCTGACCAGCTCACCAGCTCATCAAGCACAAGAACACCTCACCTCCTGAGGCTGTTCGACCATTGTACTAGCTCATCCACAGCCCCACGAGGCCAATCCACCACAAAGCAGGAGTAGGGTTTTACACCGCAAGGTGGCCCGAACCTGGGTAAACTGCTGTGTCTCTTGTCCATTTTGTTCTTCGAGCTAGGCCGTGGGATCGGTGAGCAGGCAGACTGGGGAGGACGAGTTCTTCGCACGCACCCTAGTGTTCGAACCTCTCAAGGGTCTGCGGAACCCCTAATCCGACATTTGGCGCGCCAGGTAGGGGTGCGTCGGAGCCTATCTTCCGCCGACCGATTCGCCACCGCTCCATGGCTTCCATGGCTAACGCCCGTCGAGCCCGTGCTGAGCGTCGGGCCGCCCTCGCCACCACGTCGCCCAGACGGCACCTGCTGGCAGGCCTCCCCGTCGTTCCCTGTCATCCGCCGCCAACGCCGCCACCGGCCCGGCGGGGAACGAGCAGCAAGCTTCGTCGCTGCACCCCTCGGTGCGGCGTGATGGGCGCACCGCCACCCCGTTGCTGACCCCGGCCGATTCATCGTCTCACGCTCGTCACGGCCCAGCGAACGCGCAGGCCGCGTTGCTCATGGCGCGTGAGCTCCTGCGCTATCGCCCCGTCGACGACCTCTACAAAGATTGGCTGGACCGCATCACCGAGCTCGTCAGCGCTGCCGGGGGCTCTCCTGCACCGTCTCTCCCGTTGCCTCACCAGCCGCCTGCTGCGGGTGACCTAGCCCACGGAGCGCCTCCTCCATCTCCTCGTCAAGATGCCATCATCGAGCCAAGGCACGAGACCCCAAGGCGTGACCCGCCGAGCAGGGCGCCTGCGCGGGAAGAAGAAAGCTGCCAGGTGGTCCAGCGGCCGCAAGCAGAGGCGCGTGCGCTCCCAGCACCACCACGTCAGGACCGCGCGCCACCTGCCGTGGCGGCGCCCGAGCCCCAAGATCAGGCTCCACCTCCACGGCGGGCCCCCGTGACCACAGCGGGTTGCCGCACCTTCACTCCGGAGCTACGCAGCATCGTCTGGCCGGGGAAGTTCAAGCCCGACCTGCCTCCACGCTACGACGGCACCCCCGACCCCGCCGAGTTCTTGCAGCTCTACGAGCTGAGCATCGAGGCAGCCAACGGCGACGAGAAGGTTATGGCAAACTGGTTTCCCATGGCCCTCAAGGATGGGGCACGTTCTTTGCTCCTGAACCTGCCCGTGGGATCGATCTTCTCCTGGGGCGAGATGCGCGAGTGTTTCGTCGCCAGCTTCCAGGGCACTCACGACCGCCCGCCTGCCGCGGGTGACCTACGGTGCATCAAGCAGCAGCCAGGGGAGACCCTGCAGAAGTACATCCAGCGCTTCAACAGCGTTCGTCTCAAGATCCCCAAAGTGTCAGACGAGGCCGTCATCTCCGCATTCACTGATGGTGTCCGCGACGTCAAGATGAAGGAAGAGCTCGCCATACACGAGGACCTGTGCATAGCTCTGGAGATGTTCAACAAGGCAACCAATAGCGCGAGAGCTGAGGAAGGACGCCTCTCCCTCCTCAAGCTCCCAGAGACCGACCCAGAGGACAAGAAGGCCAAGGCCAAGGACATGAAGTGCAAGGGGGCGGCCATGCTAGCGGCTGAACCAGAGATGAAGCGTGGCTGTGACCACCCGGAGTCATCCAAGAGCAGCCACCCGTTCTGCGTCTTCCACAACGTGCGCAGCCACAACACCAACGACTGTCAGGAGCTCAGGGCCATCCGCGACGGGCGCCTCGGTCGTTGCCCCGAGCGCAGCAACCGGGGCTACGGCCGCGGAGGAGGCCGAGGCAGAGGACGCTGGGACGACCGCGGCCCTCGCCAGGAGTGGCGTGATCAGCCTCGTGAGGAACGCTGGCAGGGTCAGCCTCGCCAGGGCGCCTGGAGAGACCAGCCTCGTGAGGATCGTCCTCAGGGCAACACTGGCCTCCCTCCGCTACCACCAGCGCCAAGAAGGAACAATGACCACCACCAGGACGAGGGGGCTGGGGGCTTCCAGGAACCTCGTGCCATAGCCTACATCTTGGGCGGCGCCCAGGCCCCAGCCTCTCATCGCAACTTCAAGCAGTTTGCCCACGAGGTGAATGCGGCCCTTCCCAAGCTCGAGGCTACGCGTCCTCTCAGGTGGTCCCAGTGCACCATCACCTTTAGCTTGTCCGACCAGCTTAAGTGCGCGGCAACTGCCGGTGCCCTCCCGATGCTCTGCTCACCCGTCATCAGCAACATCCTCGTCACCAAAACCCTCATCGATCGCGGTGCGGGGCTCAATGTTCTGTCCATCGAAACATTCGACCGACTCCAGGTGACCTATGACCAGCTACAGCCCACCAAACCCTTCTCAGGAGTGACCGATGGCTCCACCACCCCGATAGGGTAGATCCGCCTCCCTGTCACATTCAGCCAGCGCGACAACTACCGCACATAGCTCATCGACATTGATGTTGCCCACATCCGTCTTCCATACAACGACATCCTTGGGTACCCGGCCCTGGCCAAGTTCATGGCAGTGACTCATCATGGTTACAATGTCCTCAAGGTGCCAGGGAGCCGCGACGTCATCTCAGTCACTTGCGAGGAGAAGGGCGCAGTGTGCTCCCTCGAGCGCGCCTTCCAGGCTGCAGCTGTCGAGAACCCCGACAACGAAGGCGCTATCTACCCACCCGAGGCTCGAGTCCCCAAGAAGAAGAAGCAGCTGCCTCACTAGGAACCTCAGGGGAGCGGGGCGTCCGGTGGCACTACCTCAGGACCTGCGCCCACGGATGGGTGAAAGTGCAACTAATCCCTGGGTGGTTTTGGTAATTCTTAACAACATATAGCTCATTGAACTAATACTCTTTCAAGATGATCATTTCAAAAAGTTCAATGATTGGCATGGCATGGACTAGGAATGTGGACCCCTCAAAATGCTAAGGACACATATTGGCACAAGCTCAAGACTCTACTCTTTTCATTTTAGTGATCCAAGATCACATTGAGTCCATAGGAAAGCCAATACTATTAAAAGGGGGTGAGGTGTTGCTTAATGGCTTGCTTGCTCAAAATGCTTAGTGATATGCTCCAAAACCCTCAACCACTTTCTCATATCCACATATGTCCCAAACCAAAAGTCAAACTCGGCCCCACCGATTTGATCTATCCGGCGCCACCGAGTTCATTTGACATAGCCACTGCCAGAAACCCTAATCAGTTCGGTCTCACTGATAGGGATCTCGGTCTCACTGAGATGGGATTGCTAACTCTCTGTTTCCCTTCGTAACATTTCGGTCTAACCGAGATGAGCGATCGGTCCCACCGAGTTCGCAATGCAAACTCTCTGTTTCCTCTTCGTAACATTTCGGTCTCACCGAAATGAGCGATCGGTCCCACCGAGTTTGCCTGACCAACTCTCTGTTTGCCTATTACAGAAATTGGTCTCACTGAGTTCATGTGATCGGTCTCACCGAGATTACGTTATGCCCTAACCCTAACGAAATCGGTCTCACCGAGTTGACATGTCGGTCTCACCAAAAATCCTAATGTTCACATTTTGAACTAAATCGGTCTGACTGAGTTTCACTATTCGGTCCCATCGAGTTTGGTAAATTGTGTGTAACGGTTAGATTTTGTGTGGAGGCTATATATACCCCTCCACCCTTCCTCCATTCACGGGGAAAGCCATCAGAACGTGCCTACACTTCCAGCATTCATTTTTTGAGAGAGAACCACCTACTCATGTGTTGAGACCAAGATATTCCAATCCAACCACAAGAATCTTGATCTCTAGCCTTCCCCAAGTTGCTTTCCACTCAAATCATCTTTCCACCATATCCAAATCTATGAGAGAGAGTTGAGTGTTGGGGAGACTATCATTTGAAGCACAAGAGCAAGGAGTTCATCATCAACACACCATCTATTACCTTTTGGAGAGTGGTGTCTCCTAGATTGGTTAGGTGTTACTTGGGAGCCTCCGTCAAGATTGTGGAGTTGAACCAAGGAGTTTGTACGGGCAAGGAGATCACCTACTTCGTGAAGATCTACCCTAGTGAGGCAAGTCCTTCGTGGGCGATGGCCATGGTGGGATAGACAAGGTTGCTTCTTCGTGGACCCTTCATGGGTGGAGCCCTCCGTGGACTCGCGCAACCGTTACCCTTCGTGGGTTGAAGTCTCCATCAACGTGGATGTACGATAGCACCACCTATCGGAACCACGCCAAAAATCTCTGTGTCTACATTGCATTTGCTCCCTCCAAACTCCTCCCATTTACCTTCATATGCAATGATTTACATTCTGCTGCTATACTCTTAGAATTGCATGTGTAGGTTGATTGCTTGACTTGTGCTAAGGTGCTAAAATCTGCCAAGACATAAAATTGGGAAAAGGCTAGATTTTTATTTGGTCAAGTAGTCTAATCAACCCCCCCCCCCTCTAGACATACTTTCGATCCTACAAGTGGTATCAGAGCTTTGGTCTCCATTTGCCTTGATTTCCATAGCTTTGGTGATCATAGGCTTGGTTTCACAACCTAGGAGAGTATGGCATCTAGCGAGGGAAATTACCACCGTAGAGGTCCTTACTTTGATGGTACTAATTTTGCTAGTTGGAAGCATAAGATGAAAATGCATATTCTTGGACATAACCCCGCCGTTTGGGCTATTGTGTGTATTGGCTTGCAAGGTGAATTCTTCGATGGGAGAGAACCGAATCATGAAGCTACCGCGGAAGAATTGAAGATGTTGCAATACAATGCTCAAGCTTGCGATATCCTCTTCAACGGATTGTGCCCCGAAGAATTCAACAAAATCAGCCGTCTTGAGAATGCAAAGGAAATTTGGGATACTTTGATTGATATGCACGAAGGTACCGACTCCGTCAAGGAATCCAAATTGGATGTGCTTCAAAGTTAGCTGGACAAGTTCAAAATGAAGGATGGTGAAGGTGTCACTCAAATGTACTCTAGGCTTGCTCTCATCACAAATGAGATTGCCAGCTTAGGAAGTGAAGAGATGACCGACAGATTCATCATCAAGAAGATCCTAAGAGCCTTGGATGGAAAATATGACATTGTGTGCACATTGATCCAAATGATGCCAAATTACAAAGATCTCAAGCCAACTGAAGTCATTGGACGAATTGTTGCTCATGAGATGTCACTCAAGGATAAAGAAGAGCTTCACAACAAGTCTAGTTGTGCTTACAAAGCCTCATGTTATGCTCCTACATCATCAAGTGAGAAACAAGCCTTCAATGAGGAATTGAGCCTAATGGTGAAGAACTTCAACAAGTTCTACAAGAGTAGAAGCAAGGAAAGAAGTTCCAAGTCAAGGTCCTACAATGACAAAAGATCTTCTAGTCGTGAGCGTAATTGCTACAATTGTGGAAGACCTGGACACTACTCCAATGAGTGTATGGCTCCCTACAAAAGAAGAGAAGACTCACCTAAAAGAAGAAGCAAAAGAGAAGAATCACCTCCAAGAGAGAGAAGGAGTAGAGATGATCGTTATGAATGAAGAACCTCTTGCAGAAGCAAGGATTCGGAAAGGAAGGACAAGTCATCAAGGAGCTATACAAAACGAAGACAACAAGCTCATGTTGGTGAATGGGTATCCGGCTCCGACTCCGACCACCACTCCGAGAGAAGTTGTCACTCCGACTCCTAATATACTCAAGATGAAGGTGTTGCCGGTCTAGCACTTGTGTCAACCAACTCCTATGACATATTTGACTCACCAAATGAAGGAATTGGAAGATGATTCATGGCTAAAGGCCCAAAGGTATCACACCCCGAGTATGTTGATTTCAATAGTGACGAAGATGATTTGCTATGTGATGATGATTTACTTGTTGACAACTCTAGTGATGAAAACTATGATGAACTTGCTATTAATCATGCTAAACAAGATAAAACGAATGATGATGATAAGAAGGAGATTGAGCGTCTAACTAAAGAACTAAACACTCTTAAGTTAGCTCATGAAACTACCTTTGAAGATCATCGAGAGCTTTTAAAGACTCATGAGAAACTACGCTTTGAAAAGCTCAACCTAGAGCAAGAGCATGTGTTCTTAAAAGCAATCAATGATGATCTTTGTAAGAAAAGTTCTTCTTACATTGCCAAGTGTTTACTCTTGTCTACTTACATGCCACAAGTAAATCTAGCAACAAGAGTAAGAAAGATTCTTCTTCTAGTAGTAACAATAATCATGCTAAATCCAATATTGTTGCTTCTAGTAGTTCTCTTGATTCCACTAATGATTCTCTTAGCCAAGTTACACTTGAGCAAGAAAATAGCTTATTGAAGGGAATCATAGAGAAAGGTGTTTACAAGAGCCTTGCCGGAAGTAAGCAATTTGAGGAAATTGTACGCAAGCAAGGAAGGCACCGGAAGAATCAAGGTGTTGGTTTTGAACGAAAGTTCAATGCCAATGGAGTTGAGTGGGAAGAAGATCAATACCCCAAGACCAAGTTTGTTCCTCAACAAGAGAAGTATGATCCTACTTCCTTCGAGGGGACACAAGCTCAAGATGATCTTCCACCACAAGACCTCAAGCAAAAAGGCAAGGACAAGCTTCAAGAGGAGATTGATGCATTTGAAGAAGCTCCTAAGGCCTTGGTCAAGTGGGTTCCCAAGACTACATCAAGTTCTACTTCATCAAGTACGAATACAACTCCAAGGATTCCCATCAAGATGATGTGGATCCCAAATAAGAAGAACTAGAGAATTCTTGAGGGTGACTCCGCCAACATATTTCACTCATATCATTTTGGCGAGAACAAGTGCAATCATCTTCCACATCTTGCACTAGTTCAAGGAGTCACAAACCCTCTTGTTGGTAAGACAAGCGACAAGGTAGCCTAATGCTTTCATGGACATCATCTTGTGTGTACTTCACTCTATGTCTATGGATATCCTTGTTTGTTCCTTGTGGGACTAACCCATGTAGGTATTGAAAGTGCAACTCACTCCAATGGATTGCTCCAAATGATCTACATCAACATTGAGCATCCACATCTTCAACATCTACATGAAGTCATCATCGACAAAACCCAAGGATAGTTCATCCCTCTTAGGGGGATATCACATCTAGGGGGAGCTTTACTCTAAGAATTGAGCTAAAGAAACTCTAATGGTGTGAACACAACAATGCTTTATGTAAAAGTGGTAACCCCACTTGTGCTTAAACGATGAGTATGACCTATGATCAAATGTTCTCATTTGACTCCTAAGTCAATATACTCATATATAGATGACCTAGTCATCGCCAATTGCTTGATAGATGCTAGAGTGTTTGTGCATGCTTTGTCACATATTTCATTTTCCATTTTATTGTGTGAGCATGTTGGTTGCATTTTTTTCTCATTCGAGGACATCCATTTGTTGTTTTGATTGTTTGGTCTGTTTCTTTTGCCAAATGGATGGACAAGAATGCCTAAGAACTTCCTTTAGCTATCTATGTTTTTCTCGTCTCAAACTCTATTCATGCTACATCACAAAGTTTGATCAAATCAGATTCGAACCCTCTGGGTGAGGAGCACTCGGAGTCACCAATTCGTCATAGACTTAAACTTCCAAAACCTCTTTGTGCATTTTGGTCTGACCGATTTGTCCTTTTCGGTCATACCGAGTTCACTGAGTTGATCTAGGTTTTCAATCTCGGTGCAACCGATTAGAACCATTCGATCACACCGAGTTGCAGTAACCGCTTGCGATTCTGCATCTCGGTGCCACCGAGTTATTCCACTCGGTCACACCGACAGGGTCAGGATATATATACCGACGGGTCAAATTTTGGAAATTTCTCCGAAACCTTTTCACCCGCGCGTATCCTGCTCTGCCGACTCGGGTCTCTGGATCGTCCTCTCATCGCCAGCGACCCCCTGCCGCTGGTCTCCGTCGCCGTCAACGGAAATCTTCACCGCCGTTGCCGCCATAGCGAGCTCATCGCCAAGTTAGGGTATAAGTTCGACCCTTTGTGCAATCTTTATCTCCGATTCTTAGCACAAAGACAATGCCATGATTCTTACCACGTATGAGATCAATCTATCCAATGAAAACTTCCTTTAGATTAGTTTTGATTAGAAAATTTAGGGTTAGGTTTCCGCCGAACTCATCTCGGACCGACCGAGTTGTAGAAATCGATCTCACCGATTTGGCTTAGGCCATTGCACTTGTAACTTTCGGTCTAACCGACAGTTGCAAATCAGTGTGACCGAGTTCAACTCTCAGTGAAACCCTAGCAATCTTGGACTCACCGAACTGTGTCTCGGTCTGACCGATCTCACTAGTTCAGACTCCAACATTGCTTCGGTGGCACCGAGTTTAACAAATCGGTAGCTCCAAAATGCTTTCTGTGGAAAACTAAAACTAAATTTTTGACTCAATTGTTTTGCAAAATCTCTGCACTTTGTGATGCTCATCCACTCTATCTCATCTATAACTATTCATAGGGTCAGCTTTCAGTTTGCAGTGCCAGAATGTCTGATTAGAGTGATAGCCAGAACAAGTCTGAGGAGCAAGTGAATCTAAGTGAGGGCACTAGTCCCTCTCACAGCTATGAGGATGGCAGCAGAAGTACTCCTAGCAACCTGCCTAAGGCTGCTACTAGGCAGAGGAGAAAGAGAAATTCTGATTCTGAAGATGAAGACTATGTTGCTGCTGAGGAGGAAGTCAGCTCCAAGAAGAAGGTGCTGAAAAAGGAATATGCTGCTGCTGCAACCAAGCCTGTGTTGCACAAGAAAGCTCCTGTCAAGAGAGTGCCCATGTCCAAAGCCAGAGCCTCAACTAAGGAAACCATTTAGTTCACTCTTGAACCAAAGGAGGCTGGTGAGGGCAAGAAGAGAAAGGAAAGGGTCAAGAAGACCATGGCCAGAGTAATTGGCAGATCCTCAATGATTAGAGAACCAGCTAAGGATGAGGAAGAGGATGATGAAGAAGATGTTGCACCAGCACCAAAGACTCAGAAATTGATGGGGGTGCCATCAAGTCTGGGGCTGCTCCAGCAAAGCCCAAGACTGCCCCCAAGTCTACTGCTCAAGCTTCTAAGTCTGCAGCAAAGAGAAGCACAAGAAACATACCAGCTGCTGAAAAGAACAAGGCCCCAGTGCCTGAAGTGGAAGATGAAGAAGAAGCCCAAGTGCTCAGGAAGCTAAAGCCAAAGATCCCTGACCATGATGACAATCATCCAGTGGATGAGAATATGAAAGCAAGGAAGGATGTAGGTCTCAGATTGTGGAGACAATCAGATCCATATGCTATGAGGAGAAGGACTGTTGTGGACTATAGATTTCACACCAAGGAGCAGCAGGACTTCTATGAGACAATTCTTTTGGATAAGAAGCCCATAGTGTGTGACATGAAGTGGGTAGACTGGGAATACATCGACAACAATGTAGACCACTTCCCAGGAGTGCATGAAAGTTTCAGACTCAATGGAGTAGACACTTTTGTGGGTCAGAAGCTTACCAAGTGGAATGATGAGCTCATTATGCAATTCTATTTTATAGCTCATTTCTATCCAGATGGAAGGATTGTATGGATGTCTGAAGGTACAAGGTACCAATCAACAGTTGCTGAGTGGGCCAAGCTGATCAATGCCCCTGCAGAGCTTGAGGATGACATAGATGTCTATGCCAAGAGAAAGAAAGATCACAACTCCATGACCAACATTTATAAGGAGATTCCTGACAAAGCCTTGGAGACTCACAAGCTAGGCTCTGTATATTATCTGTTGTCTGGACTGGCCACTATTAACACCATCTTGAGGCACACCTTGTTGCCCAAATCAGGAGATCACAGGATGATCAGAGGCCACTCCATCAATTTGCTTCTGTTGTTTGATGTGCCCCAGAATTTTAAGGTGATGAGTTTGATTGTTGAGACAATCAAGAGGACAGCTGCAGACCAGAAGAGATCATGTGGGTATGCTCCACACATCCAGATGCTCATCAACTCCAAGATGGGCACAGGCACATATTTGTTTGATAAAGAACACCTTCCCTTGAGACCTGAATTTGAGGACAACATAGTTGTCATGGATGCTGAAGATCCTACATCAATAGAGGCTCAAGAGAAGAGGGAGAAAGCAAAGGCAGAGAAGGCAGCCAAGATGCCAAGTGTTGAAGAGGCATCTCAAGTTTTTCTCAAGTCAAAATAAGATCAACTTAGCTATCTCATTCAAGCTACTTTGAGGATTAAGAAAGGTTTGGCCACCCTGACTCAGAATCAAGAGAGCCTAGAGAGGATCATTGAAACAAAGTTTTATGATCTGGACTTGAAGGTGACAGAGATGCAGACAGTTGTTGAGCAGCTCCAGGAAGAAGCTGAAGAGAGGGAAGGGAAAGCTACTACAGATGCTTTTTAGACAGTGCCTAGGGCACAGAGATCTGCAGCAATGCCTGTGACAGATACAAGAGCTACTGCGTCAGCACCTGCATCTACAGCTTCAGTTGCCCCTTCGGTTAAAACTCCACCAGCTCCAACAACCTCAACAGATGCATTTGTTCTTGGAGTCCTCTCTACACCGCCTCCCAAAGATCAAGCCTAGAGAGACGCATAGCACTATGCATTTTCAAGCTTTTTGGTAACTTGTTGCCAAAGGGGGGGGAAAGTGTATAGATCATAGGCTTCGAGAGAGAGTGCTTGCTTCTTTTTGCCATTCTCTTTGCTACTTTTTGTGTGCTTGCTTGGTTAATATTCTATGTTTATGTGTGTGAGATACTTATGGTCATGTGTTTGATCATATCCTACATTAATGTTTGTGCTTGGATGATGACATTATTTATCTCTCTTGTATGATCATTCACTTTGCCTTGGTGATGAGTGCATATTTTCATATTGCATCATTTTGAGCGCTCCACCAAGTTGTATGTGACATGGAAGAATAACCCATGATCCTAATCGATTATGCATTTGCATTCAAAAGCAAATTTTAAATAATGCACAAATTTAGGGGGAGCTCTTGCTTATCACATACTTCTCAAAGCGACGATATACTTCATTCTTATTATCATGTGTCGAAGCTTTGATCTATATGTTGTCATCAATTACCAAAAAGGGGGAGATTGAAAGTGCAACTAATCCCTGGGTGGTTTTGGTAATTCTTAACAACATATAGCTCATTGAACTAATACTCTTTCAAGATGATCATTTCAGAAAGTTCATTGATTGGCATGGCATGGACTAGGAATGTGGATCCCTCAAAATGCTAAGGACACATATTGGCTCAAGCTCAAGACTCTACTCTTTTCATTTTAGTGATCCAAGATCACATTGAGTCCATAGGAAAGCCAATACTATTAAAAGGGGATGAGGTGTTGCTTAATGGCTTGCTTGCTCAAAACGCTTAGTGATATGCTCCAAAACCCTCAACCACTTTCTCATATCCACATATGTCCCAAACCAAAAGTCAAACTCGGCCCCACCGATTTGATCTATCCGGTGCCACCGAGTTCATTTGACATAGCCACTGCCAGAAACCCTAATCAGTTCGGTCTCACCGATAGGGATCTCGGTCTCACCGAGATGGGATTGCTAACTCTCTGTTTCCCTTCGTAACATTTCGGTCTAACCGAGATGAGCGATCGGTCCCACCGAGTTCGCAATGCAAACTCTCTGTTTCCTCTTCGTAACATTTCGGTCTCACCGAAATGAGCGATCGGTCCCACCGAGTTTGCCTGACCAACTCTCTGTTTGCCTATTACAGAAATCGGTCTCACCAAATTCATGTGATCGGTCTCACCGAGATTACGTTATGCCCTAACCCTAACGAAATCGGTCTCACCGAGTTGACATGTCGGTCCCACCGAAAATCCTAACGTTCACATTTTGAACTAAATCGGTCTGACCGAGTTTCACTATTCGGTCCCACCGAGTTTGGTAAATTGTGTGTAACGGTTAGATTTTGTGTGGAGGCTATATATACCCCTCCACCCTTCCTCCATTCGCGGGGAAAGCCATCGGAACGTGCCTACACTTCCAGCATTAATTTTCTGAGAGAGAACCACCAACTCATGTGTTGAGACCAAGATATTCCAATCCAACCACAAGAATCTTGATCTCTAGCCTTCCCCAAGTTGCTTTCCACTCAAATCATCTTTCCACCATATCCAAATCTGTGAGAGAGAGTTGAGTGTTGGGGAGACTATCATTTGAAGCACAAGAGCAAGGAGTTCATCATCAACACACCATCTATTACCTTTTGGAGAGTGGTGTCTCCTAGATTGGTTAGGTGTTACTTGGGAGCCTCCATCAAGATTGTGGAGTTGAACCAAGGAGTTTGTATGGGCAAGGAGATCGCCTACTTCGTGAAGATCTACCCTAGTGAGGCAAGTCCTTCGTGGGCGATGGCCATGGTGGGATAGACAAGGTTGCTTCTTCATGGACCCTTCGTGGGTGGAGCCCTCCGTGGACTCGCGCAACCGTTACCCTTCGTGGGTTGAAGTCTCCATCAACGTGGATGTACGATAGCACCATCTATTGGAACCACGCCAAAAATGTCCATGTATACATTGCGTTTGCTCCCTCCAAACTCCTCCCCTTTACCTTCATATGCAATGATTTACATTCCACTGCTATACTCTTAGAATTGCATGTGTAGGTTGATTGCTTGACTTGTGCTAAGTTGCTAAAATCTGCCAAGACATAAAATTGGGAAAAGGCTAAATTTTTATTTGGTCAAGTAGTCTAATCACCCCCCCCCCCTCTAGACATACTTTCGATCCTACAATGGGGCGCCTCCCTCCCTCGCATAGGAAGGCACGCCCGGTGCCCCCCTCAGGCTGGGCTCGGGGGCTCTCTCCTGGAGGGCCTATGACTTAGCCAATGTCACCGAGGAGGCGCTCGGGCACCATGTGGAGGCGTGCTTCAGCGCGCGTTTCCCCCACAAGGGCACAAGGCGCGGGATGCCAGGTGCTCAGGAGGTCATCACCAAGGCAACTGAGGAGCTTCAAGAGGCAAGAGCCATGCGCGGTGACCGTCGCCCGCCACCCGGCATGGCTCCTTGTCCTGGCGAGGACAGCGAGCTGCGCGAATGCGTCAACATCCCAGGGATCAACAGGGTCGCCTCTCAGCGGCTCTACTGGCCGTCCCATGTCGGCCGGTGTGAGGGCCCCTCTCACAGCTACGTTTGCATGCCCTTTGGCTTGCCGAACGCGGCTGTTGCATTCCAGCGCCACCTGCAGAGTGTCATGGCGGCTCAGGAGGCCATGCACTAGGCGGTCCTAGCGGAGATGGCGACGGTTCTTTGCAAGCCCCCTGAGCCTCCAGAGCCCCCCGAGGCTCAGGACCCAGGCGGCTCATGAGGAGTGACCTCTTCACCACGCATCTTCAGCTACTTCAACATCTCTTCAGCAATGGTGCCAGGTGACATTTTCCGGTTTATTCAGTTGGGGGCGCCCCACGGGCTGCATTATCCCCAGATCGCATGGGCCTGTCCCTGCGATGTGTATCCTTTTTGCATCTTCTAGTCGTTCAGCAGGGAGCGCCCCTCAGGCTGCATCATCCCCAGGCCGCGTGAGTATGTCCCTGTGGCATGTATCGTTCTTTGCATCTATTAGAGCCGGTTTACCTCTTTTCATGAGATTATTTATGTTATCACCCGCCTGCCTGTCATTTATCACCCTTCGCGGCCTCCCTCGTTGCTGACCAGCCTCTTGCTCATTCCGCAATGGGGGCTACACATGCTGGCACGGCGCTTGTGCTCGGGTCCGTCCCTGCAACGCTGACAAACCTGAGAGATCGAGCTCTGGCTCGCGGCCAGTCCCGTGCACGTCACCTCACCAGATCCTCAGTGCCTTCATCTTCTCGCGGAAAGATCAGCGGCAGGACAGCAGGCGTGAGTAGCGCTCTCTTCTTGGATTAACCCGCAGGAATCCCTGGAGCTTGACTACAGGTGGCCCCGCCGGTCGTCCCTTTTTTCACGCAATTCGCTTGCACGTTAAAGGGGGGGCTCCTGAGCACCGCACCTCGGGAGCTCCTACTGACTCTCCAGCCCTCACCCCCTGGCCTTGACCATGGCATCGTGACCTGGCATACCAGCGGTGGCTGAGCCTCGCTCGAGGGTCGGGACCCGAGGACGTAGAGCACTCAGATGAGCGAGGGAAGGGGAGGCCGGCATGAGCCCTACCTGAAAGCATCACCACTAAGGCCCAGCCAGGCGCTGCGCAAGGGAATCACCACAGGCCCGTAAAGATAAGTGACCTATACATATCAGCGTAAACCCACCGTCCGGAATTTCGACTCTCGCAATCTCGCTCCGGCATCGCCATAGGGAAGGCCGGCATGAGCCCTACCTGAAAGCATCACCACTAAGGCCCAGCCAGGCGCTGTGCAAGGGAATCACCACAGGCCCGTAAAGATAAGTGACCTATACATATCAGCGTAAACCCGCCGTTTGGAATTTCGACTCTCGCAATCTCGCTCCGGCATCGCCATTTTCCTTTTCAGCCTCCGGGAAGTTGCTTGCACGCCAAAGGGGACCTCTTGAGCATCGCATCTCAGGAGCTCTCACCGGACCTCGGGCCGCTCACCTCCTGGCCTTAACCACGGCATCGCGACCTGGCATACCAGCGACGGCTGAAGCCTGCCTGGGGACTGGGGCCTATCGACGTAGAGCGCAAAGCTACCGCGAGAACGAAAAGGAGGAGCAATGCCAGAGCGAGACACACGATTGCAAGCTCATACTAGGAATAATAAACTTCAAAGCAAAAGCATTACAAGTTTTTTTTTACATACCCCCACGGGGTTTGTCTCGATTCCTCGCAGGGAACAAAAGAAGAAAAACTTCCAGGAGCCCCAGCTACGGGCATCGCCGTCGACGCCATCATCAACAGTGGGCCACGTGAGGCCGACGCCAACCCCATCCAGATCATCGTCGACGCCGAGCGGATGCCACTGCCGCGCTCCGGGCACGGCGAGAGCTCGGTGGCACGTAGCTGTCGTCGCTGGACTCCGGGGACTCGCTGGGATCGGGAGAGTCGCTGGATTCCTAGGAGTCGTCGCTGCTGCTGGAGGAGCCGTCGGCGAGGCCGGGGGCAGGATCAACGCCCGCGTCCGCGCCACGCGGGCTGCTTCCTCCGAGGCAGCACTCCAGCCGTCGGCCTACCTCGTCGAAGACCTTGAAGAACAGCGTGGAGGTGCCATCGTACTCGAAGTGGATGGCGAGGGCCCCATCCGCGCGGCAAGCGCGGACGACCTCGCCCCATCCTCGGGTCATGAAGATGCCGCCCGGAGGGACGGCCTCGACCTCCGCCCCCGTGGCCAGGCTGCAGCACTCGGCATGCTGCAGCCACAACTCGAGCGGCCCCCTCGGCGGCATCTCCTCAGTGAAGAACCGCGGGAACCGGATCCAAGTGCGCGGCAGCATTGCCGCCCATATCACGAACTCACGCGAGGAGCCCTCGGTGTGGGTTCGCGGGCTGGCCGGCCGCACAGCCTCGGCCTGGTCGCCGTGGCCGTGGCCGTGGCCCGCATGGCGCTGGGCGCTGCCGCCCTTTCCGGAGCCCTGTGCACGGGCGTACAGAGGGAGCGGGAAGCCAGGCGGTGGCTGCTCGTACCAGGGCCGCGTCACCGCCTGCCTCTCCCCGGCATCGCAAGGGCGGCTGAGCCTCTTCTTCGGCGGAAGCGGTCCAGGCTCCTCCCGAGGGGCCTTTCCCTTTTCCGCCGCAGAGAACCTCCTGATCGGCGCAGTGCGAGCTACAGCAAGGTGGCAAGACAAGCAAGAAGAAGAAGCGGGCGGCAAGAAGCAGAGATGAGCAAGAGGGGCTCTGCCCCTCCCCTCATTTATAGCCAAGGGAGGCCAACCGCCGGCCTCCATGATCCCACGCAATGATGGTTTCTCTGCATACAGCAGAGTCTCGTTAAGTTGGACGGTTGCCGAGGCAGCATGGGGAAGCGGAGGCACCCACGTCCCATCAATCGCCACGCGTCGACCAAGGCCGCAGGCGGTTAGGGCCCGCGGCGCTCCGCACTTGCCCTTTGGCTTCGCCTCGAAGCCAAGTTTGAGCGCGCCTTGGGCCCGAGGGCTACTGTCAGCGTCCTGGGACCGGGGGTACCCAGACTTGCCTGCCTGCGGCCCATGAAGTGGCTCCATCGACGGCCTGGTACGGCCCAGCTTCAGCAACGACAACTCAAGACCCTCGCGAGGGGCCAAGCCTCGTGAGGCGAACGACACCAAGACCTCCCTGGGGGGCGGCCTCCCTAGGCTGGCTCCCGAGGAGCGGAGATATCTATGCAGGGTGCACCTTGCGAGGTTCATATGACGTGAGCCATGACGACCAAGGCTAGGCGGGCGCCGGCGGTCGCAGTGTATCAGTTTCCTCTTTTGTGTTAAGGAGGCAAGCGTAGGTGCGGAGTCCTGAGGAATCAAGCAAAGGTTTCCGTTTCGGTGCAACAAGACCAAGACCACCAGGACGGCAGGACAGAGGTCATCGCGGAGCCCACCGCGGCGTCACCACCAGATGCTTTTGTAGGCGAAGACTACTTTTGTCAGGATAACTTGTACTAGTTATCTCCCTTTGAATTTTGCCGTTGTGGGATCCCTTCCCGCCTTTCATTTGGGAAGAGGACCAAGGCCACTATAAATAGGACTTAGCCACCACCAGAGAGAGGGATCGGATCCAGTCCACCCTGACCAGCTCACCAGCTCATCAAGCACAAGAACACCTCACCTCCTGAGGCTGTTCAACCATTGTACTAGTTCATCCACAGCCCCACGAGGCCAATCCACCACAAACCAGGAGTAGGGTTTTACACCGCAAGGTGGCCCGAACCTGGGTAAACTATTGTGTCTCTTGTCCATTTGGTTCTTCGAGCTAGGCCGTGGGATCAGTGAGCAGACAGACTGGGGAGGACGAGTTCTTCGCACACACCCCAGTGTTCAAACCTCTCAAGGGTCTGCGGAACCCCTAATCCGACACACATATTCATAATATTGATGCCAAAAGATGCAAAGTTGATAATGATAGTGCAACATATTTGTGGCACTGCCGTTTAGGTCATATTGGTGTAAAGCGCATGAAGAAACTCCATGCAGATGGACTTTTGGAATCACTTGATTATGAATCATTTGATACTTGTGAACCATGCCTCATGGGCAAGATGACTAAAACTCCGTTCTCCGGAACAATGGAGCGAGCTAATGACTTATTGGAAATAATACATACCGATGTATGTGGTCCGGTGAGTGTTGAAGCACGCGGTGGGTATCATTATTTTCTAACATTCACAAATGATTTGAGTAGGTATGGGTATATCTACTTGATGAAACACAAGTCTGAAACATTTGGAAAGTTCAAACAATTTCAGAGTGAAGTAGAGAATCATCGTAACAAGAAAATAAAGTTTCTATGAACTGATCGCGGAGGCGAATATTTGAGTTACGAGTTTGGCCTTCATTTAAAACAATGTGGAATTGTTTCACAACTCACGCCACCTGGAACACCACAACGTAATGGTGTGTCTGAACATCGTAACTATACTTTATTGGATATGGTACGTTCTATGATGTATCTCACCAATTTACCACTATCGTTTTGGGGTTATGCATTAGAGACAGCTGCATTCACGTTAAATAGGGCACCGTCTAAATCCGTTGAGACGACACCGTATGAACTGTGGTTTGGCAAGAAACCTAAGCTGTCGTTTCTTAAAGTTTGGGGTTGCGACACTTATGTCAAAAGGCTTCAGCCTGATAAGCTCAAACCCAAATCGGAGAAGTGTGTCTTCATAGGATACCCTAAGGAAACAATTGGGTACACCTTATACCACATATCTGAAGGCAAGATCTTTGTTGCCAAGAATGGAACTTTTCTAGAGAAGGAGTTTCTCTCGAAAGAAGTGAGTGGGAGAAAAGTAGAACTTGATGAGTTAATTGTACCTTCTCTTAGTTTGGAAAGTAGCACATCAGAGAAATCTGTTCCCGTGATGCCTACACCAACTAGAGAGGAAGTTAATGATAATGATCATGAAACTTCAGATCAAGTTACTACTGGACCTCGTAGGTCGAACAGAGCATGTTCCACACCAGAGTGGTACGGTAATCCTGTCCTGGAAGTCATGTTACTAGACCATGACGAACCTACGAACTATGAAGAAGCTATGATGAGCCCAGATTCCGATAAATGGCTTGAGGCCATGAAATCTGAGATAGGATCCATGTATGAGAACAAAGTGTGGACTTTGGTGGACTTGCCCGATGATCGGCAAGCCATTGAGAATAAATGAATCTTCAAGAAGAAGACGGACGCTGATGGTAATGTCACCATCTACAAAGCTCGACTTGTCGCAAAAGGTTTTTGACAAGTTCAAGGGGTTGACTACGATGAGACCTTCTCACCCGTAGCGATGCTTAAGTCAGTCTGAATCATGTTAGCAATTGCCGCATTTTATAATTATGAAATTTGGCAAATGGATGTCAAAACTGCATTCCTTAATGGATTTCTTAAAGAAGAGTTGTATATGATGCAACCAGAAGGTTTTGTCGATCCTAAAGGTGCTAACAAAGTGTGCAAGCTCCAGCGATCCATCTAGGGACTGGTGCAAGCATCTCGGAGTTGGAATATATGCTTTGATGAGGCGATCAAAGCATATGGTTTTATACAGACTTATGGTGAAGCCTGTATTTACAAGAAAGTGAGTGGGAGCTCTGTAGCATTTCTGATATTATATGTGGTGAAGCCTGTATTTACAAGAAAGTGAGTGGGAGCTCTGTAGCATTTCTGATATTATATGTGGATGACATATTGTTGATCAGAAATGATATAGAATTTCTGGATAGCATAAAAGGATACTTGAATAAGAATTTTTCAATGAAAGACCTCGGTGAAGCTACTTATATATTGGGCATCAAGATCTATAGGGATAGATCGAGACGCTTAATAGGACTTTCACAAAGCACATACCTTGTGATACGTCCATTTTGCATCATGCTTTCATATTGATATTTAATGCATTATGGGTTGTTGTTACACATTATATCACAATACTTATGCCTATTCTCTCTTATTTTACAAGGTTTACATGAGGAGGGAGAATGCCGGCAGCTGGAATTCTAGACTGGAAAAGGAGCAAATATTAGAGACCTATTCTGCACAACTCCAAAAGTCCTGAAACTTCACAAAGATTATTTTTGGAATATATAAAAAATATTGGGTGAAGAAAGAACCAGAGGTGGGCCACCAGCTAGCCACAAGGGTGGAGGGCGCGCCCTACCCCCCTGGGCGCGCCCCCCGACCTTGTGGGCCCCCTGGCAGGCCTTCGGTGCCCATCTTTGGCTATATGGTGTGTTTTGACCTGGAAAAAATAAGCAAGAAGCTTTCGGGATGAAGCGCCGCCATCTCGAGGCGGAACTTGGGCAGAACCAATCTAGGGATCCGGCGGAGCTGTTCTGCCAGGGAAACATCCCTCCGGGAGGGGGAAATCATCGCCATCGTCATCACCATCGATCCTTTCATCGAGGGAGGGTCAATCTCCATCAACATCTTCACCAGCACCATCTCCTCTCAAACCCTAGTTCATCTCTTGTATTCGATCTTGGTCCCAAAACCTCATATTGGTACATGTGGGTTGCTAGTAGTGTTGATTACTCCTTGTAGTTGATGCTAGTTGGTTTATCTGGTGGAAGATCATATGCTCAGATCCTTAATGATAATTAATACTCCTCTGATTATGATTATGAATATGCTTTGTGAGTAGTTACGTTTGTTCCTGAGGACATGGGACAAGTCTTGTTATAAGTAATCATGTGAATTTGGTATTCGTTTGATATTTTGATGAGATGTATGTTGTCTCTCCTCTAGTGGTGTTATGTGAACGTCGACTACATGACACTTCACCATTGTTTGGGCCTAGGGGAAGGCATTGGGAAGTAATAAGTAGATGATGGGTTGCTAGAGTGACAGAAGCTTAAACCCTAGTTTATGTGTTGCTTCGTAAGGGGCTGATTTGGATCCATGTGTTTCATGCTATGGTTAGGTTTACCTTAATACTTCTTTCGTAGTTGCGGATGCTTGCGAGAGGGGTTAATCATAAGTGGGAGGCTTGTCCAAGGAAGGGCAGCACCCAAGCACCGGTCCACCCACATATCAAATTATCAAAGTAACGAACGCGAATCATATGAGCATGATGAAAACTAGCTTGACAGCAATTCCCATGTGTCCTCGGGAGCGCTTTGCTTTATATAAGAGTTTGTCCAGGCTTGTCCTTTGCTACAAAAAGGACTGGGCCACCTTGCTGCACCTTGTTTACTTTTATTACTTGTTACCCGTTACGATTTATCCTATCACAAACTATCTGTTACCGATAATTTCAGTGCTTGCAGAGAATACCTTGCTGAAAACCGCTTGTCATTTCCTTCTGCTCCTCGTTGGGTTCGACACTCTTACTTATCAAGAGGACTATGATAGATCCCCTATACTTGTGGGTCATCAAGACTCTTTTCTAGCGCCATTGCCGGGGAGTGAAGCGCCTTTGGTAAGTGGAATTTGGTAAGGAAACATTTATATAGTGTGCTGAAATTTATTGTCACTTGTTACTATGGAAAATAATTCTTTGAGGGGTTTGTTTGGGGTATCTTCACCTCGATCGGAACCACAATTAGTTGCTACTCAACCTACTGCACCTACTGAAAATATTTATTATGAAATTCCTTCGGGTATGATAGAGAAACTGCTAGCTAATCCTTATGCAGGAGATGGAACATTACATCCCGATATGCACCTAATCTATGTGGATGAAGTTTGTGGATTATTTAAGATTGCAGGTATTCCCGAGGATGTTGTCAAGAAGAAGGTCTTCCCTTTATCTTTGAAGGGAAAGGCATTGACATGGTATAAGCTATTGGATGGTATTGGATCATGGAACTACAACCGATTGAAATTGGAATTTCATCAAAAGTTTTATCCTATGCATCTGGTTCATCGTGATCGGAATTATATATATAATTTTTGGCCTCTTGAAGGAGAAAGTATCGCTCAAGCTTGGGGGAGGCTTAATTCAATGTTATATTCATGCCCCAATCATGAGCTCTCAAGAGAAATTATTATTCAAAACTTTTATGCTCGGCTTTCTCATAATGATCGATCCATGCTCGATACTTCTTGTACTGGTTCCTTTATGAAGAAGGATATTGAATTCAAATGGGATTTATTGGAAAGAATTAAACGCAACTCTGAAGATTGGGACCTCGACAAAGGTAAGGAGTCAGGTATAAACCTTAAGTTCGATTGTGTTAAATCTTTTATGGATACCGATGCTTTTCGTAATTTTAGCACTAAATATGGACTTGACTCTGAGATAGTAGCTTCTTTCTGTGAATCTTTTGCTACTCATGTTGATCTCCCTAAGGAGAAGTGGTTTAAATATCATCCTCCCATTGAAGTTAAAGTAGTTGAACCTGTTAAAGTTGAAGAAGAAACTATTACTTATAATGTTGATCCTATTGTTCCTACTGCTTATATTGAGAAACCACCTTTCCCTGTTAGAATAAAGGATCATGCTAAAGCTTCAACGGTGGTTCATAAAAGTAATACTAAAACACATACACCCTCTAAACAAATTAAAGTTGAACCTAGTATTGCTATGGTTAAAGATCTCTTGGTTGATAATATTGATGGGCATGTTATTTATTTTTGTGATGAAGCTGCTAGAATTGCTAAACCCGATATGAAAGGTAAAAATAGACCTGTTGTTGGCATGCCTGTTGTTTCTGTTAAAATAGGATATCATTGTTATCATGGCTTATGTGATGTGGGTGCTAGTGTGAGTGCAATTCCTTATACCTTATATAAAGAAATTATGAATGAAATTGTACCTGCTGAGATAGAAGATATTGATGCTACTATTAAGCTTGCTAATAGAGATACTATATCACCAATTGGGATTGTTAGAGATGTTGAAGTATTGTGTGGGAAGATAAAATATCCTACTGATTTTCTTGTTCTTGGTTCCCCACAAGATAACTTTTGTCCCATTATATTTGGTAGACCCTTCTTGAATACAGTTAATGCTAAGATAGACTGCGAGAAAGATATTGTTACTGTTGGTTTACGGGATATGTCTCATGATTTTAATTTCTCTAAATTTCGTAGACAACCCCATGATAAAGAATTGCCTAGTAAGGATGAAATTATTGGTCTTGCTTCTATTACCGTGCCTCCTAATGATCCTCTAGAACAATACTTGCTAGACCATGAAAATGATATGTTTATGAATGAAAGAAGGGAAATAGATGAAGTATTCTTTAATCAGGGACCAATTTTGAAACACAATTTGCCTGTTGAAATTCTTGGGGATCCTCCTCCACCCAAGGGTGATCCCGTGTTTGAGCTTAAACCATTACCTGATACTTTGAAATATGCTTATCTCGATGAAAAGAAGATATATCCTATTATTATTAGTGCTAACCTTTCAGAGCATGAAGAAAATAAATTATTGAAAACTTTGAAGAAGCACCGTGCCGCTATTGGATATACTCTTGATGATCTTAAGGGCAGTAGTCCCACTCTATGTCAGCACAAAATTAAATTGGAGAAAGATGCTAAACCAGTTGTTGATCATCAACAACAGTTAAATCCTAAGATGAAAGAAGTGGTAAGAAATGAAATACTAAAGCTTATGGAGGCAGGTATAACTTATCCTATTGCTGATAGTCAATGGGTAAGTCCTGTTCATTGTGTCCCTAAGAAGGGAGGTATTACTGTTGTTCCTAATGATAAGAATGAATTGATCCCTCAAAGAATTGTTATAGGTTATAGAATGGTAATTGATTTTTGCAAATTAAATAAAGCTACTAAAAAAGATCATTACCCTCTACCTTTTATTGATCAAATGCTAGAAAGACTATCCAAACATACTCATTTTTGCTTTCTAGATGGTTACTCTGGTTTCTCTCAAATACCTGTGTCGAAAGAGGATCAAGAGAAAACTACTTTTACTTGCCCTTTCGGTACCTTTGCTTATAGACGTATGCCTTTTGGTTTATGCAATGCACCTGCTACCTTTCAAAGATGTATGACTGCTATATTCTCTGACTTTTGTGAAAAGATTGTTGAGGTTTTCATGGATGATTTTTCTGTTTACGGAACTTCTTTTGATGATTGCTTAAGCAGCCTTGATCGAGTTTTGCAGAGATGTGAAGAAACTAATCTTGTCTTGAATTGGGAAAAGTGCCACTTTATGGTTAATGAAGGTATTGTCTTGGGGCATAATGTTTCTGAAAGATGTATTGAAGTTGATAAAGCTAAAGTAGATGCTATTGAAAAGATGCAGTGTCCTAAAGATATCAAAGGTATAAGAAGTTTCCTTGGTCATGCTGGTTTCTATAGGAGGTTTATTAAAGACTTCTCTAAAATTTCTAGGCCTCTCACTAATCTCTTACAAAAAGATGTTCCTTTTGTTTTTGATGATGATTGTGTAGAAGCATTTGAAATACTTAAGAAAGCCTTGATTTCTGCACCTATTGTTCAGCCACCTGATTGGAATTTACCCTTTGAAATTATGTGTGATGCTAGTGATTATGTTGTTGGTGTTGTTCTAGGACAAAGAGTTGATAAGAAATTAAATGTTATTCAGTATGCTAGTAAAACTCTAGACAGTGCCCAGAGAAATTATGCTACCACTGAAAAAGAATTTTTAGCAGTTGTATTTGCATGTGATAAGTTCAGACCTTATATTGTTGATTCCAAAGTAACTGTTCACACTGATCATGCTGCTATTAAATACATTATGGAAAAGAAAGATGCTAAACCTAGACTTATTAGATGGGTCCTCTTGCTACAAGAATTTGATTTGCATATTGTTGATAGAAAGGGAGCTGAGAACCCTGTTGCAGACAACTTGTCTAGGTTAGAGAATGTTCTTGATGACCCACTACCTATTGATGATAGCTTTCCTGATGAGCAATTAAATGTCATAAATGCCTCTCATAATACTCCATGGTATGCTGATTATGCTAATTATATTGTTGCTAAATTTATACCACCTAGTTTCACATACCAGCAAAAGAAAAAGTTTTTCTATGATTTAAGACATTACTTCTGGGATGATCCACACCTTTATAAAGAAGGAGTAGATGGTGTTATTAGATGTTGTGTACCTGAGCATGAACAGGAATAGATCCTACGCAAGTGCCACTCCGAGTCTTACGGAGGACACCACACTGGAGATAGAACTGCACATAAGGTATTGCAATCCGGTTTCTATTGGCCCACTCCCTTTAAGGATGCCCGTAAGTTTGTCTTGTCTTGTGATCAATGTCAAAGAATTGGTAATATTAGTAGACGTCAGGAAATGCCTATGAATTATTCACTTGTTATTGAACCATTTGATGTTTGGGGCTTTGATTATATGGGACCTTTTCCTTCCTCTAATGGGTATACACATATTTTAGTTGCTGTTGATTACGTTACTAACTGGGTAGAAGCTATTCAAACTAGTAGTGCTGATCATAACACTTCTATTAAGATGCTTAAAGAAGTTATTTTTTTGAGGTTTGGAGTCCCTAGATACTTAATGATTGATAGGGGTTCACATTTTATTCATGGTGCTTTTCGTAAAATGCTTGCTAAGTATGATGTTAATCATAGAATTGCATATCATCCTCAGTCTAGTGGTCAAGTAGAACTGAGTAATAGAGAGATTAAATTAATTTTGCAAAACACTGTTAATAGATCTAGAAAGAATTGGTCTAAGAAACTTGATGATGCTTTGTGGGCTTATAGAACTGCTTATAAGAATCCTATGGGTATGTCTCCATATCAAATGGTTTATGGAAAAGCATGTCATTTACCTCTTGAGCAAGAACATAAGGCATATTGGGCTATTAAAGAGCTCGACTATGATTTCAAACTTGCCGGTGAAAAGAGGTTATTTGACATTAGCTCGCTTGATGAATGGAGAACCCAAGCCTATGAGAATGCCAAGTTGTTTAAAGAAAAAGTTAAAAGATGGCATGATAAAAGGATACAAAAGCGTGAGTTTAATGTAGGTGATCATGTTTTGCTATACAGCTCTCGTTTAAGATTTTTTGCAGGAAAGCTTCTCTCTAAATGGGAAGGTCCTTACATTATCGAGGAGGTCTATCGTTCAGGTGCCATAAAAATCAACAACGCCAAAGGTAAAAATTCGAAGGTGGTAAACGGTCAAAGACTCAAACATTATATCTCAGGTACTCCCATAAATGTTGAGACCAATATAATTGATACCATAACCTCGGAGGAGTACATAAGGGACACTTTCCAGAATGTTTCAGACTCCGAAAAGGAATAGGTATGTGGTACGGTAAGTAAACCGACTCCAAAACGTTTCCAATAATAAATTTTCTCCGTTTTGGAATATTTAAAAAATTAGGAAAATTAAAAGTAGTCCAAAAGAGACACGAGGCAACCACAAGGGTGGAGGGCACGCTCTACCCCCCTGGGCGCACCCCCCGACCTTGTGGCCACCTCATGTGCCCTCTAGACTCCGTTTTCTTGCAGGATACTTCTTTTGGTCGGTAAAAATTCACTATATAATCTCCCGAAGGTTTTGACCACCGTAACACGCAAAAATCTCCTGTTTTTGTTTCGAGTTGTTTTTCCTGACAGATCTAGATCGCCATGACGTCTCCAAGCGCCCCCAAGGACAAGTTTTTCGAGAAGGTCATCAACCCCTACCTCGCGGAGGTGCTGCGGCATCCTCAAGCCATTGAGTTGCGTGAGGGGGTGTTGCAAATCCGCGATGTTGAGGGGCCGAAGAAGACCGGAAGCATGGAGACGAGGCTCGAAGCAATGGAGCAACAAGTTTTCAAGTGCCAAGGGATGGTGGAGCGTGGAATCAACGCAAACCACATGATGATCGCGGAGTTCACCAACAAGCACAAGCTGGATCCCAAGAGCATTGAGGAGGCCATCTTCAGGCTTCATGAGAAAATCGAGCATCTCCAAGCCCAGATCTATGACCTGCAAAACCAAAACTATGAGTATGAATATAGATTCAAGAGGATGAGTTTGGCTGCAGATTCGAGGATCCCGGAGACTCGTTCATCTTTCTATGATGGTGAACCTATGTCGTGGAAGATGGATGACAAGCCTACCTCATCAACAACTCCTTCATCACCACCTCCGAAGAAAGAGATCTAAATACATGGGTATCGGCACTCCCCTTGGCAACTGCCAAGCTTGGGGGAGTGCCCCGGTATCGTATCACCATCACATCTTTATCTTTATCGCTTTTCTTAGTTCGATCCTTTTGGTTATATCTTGATCTAGTAGAATAAAGTTCTCTTAGTATGATCTAGCTTTGAGTTTGACTTATGTTCCCTCTATGTTATCGAGTACGTGAGATATATAATAAAGAGTAGTTTTGAGACAAGGGCTTTGCTTTCTTGCTATGATCTTGAGGGAATTAAATAAAAGAAAGAATAAAAAGAAATAAAGAGATCATATAGTGATCTTATGGAAAGTAATGACTTCACATATAAAGAGTATGATGAATAAAAGTTATTGAGAGTTGACAAACATAGTTTTGGTCATTGTTGCAATTAATAGGAAGTAATAAAGAAAGAGAGGCTTTACATATAAATATACTATCTTGGACATCTTTTGTAATTGTGAGCACTCATTAAAATATGACATGCTAAAAAGTTGATGTTGGACAAGGAAGACAACATAATGAGTTATGTTTTCTTACATCTGAATAGAAGTTATATTGTTTTGGATCATCCAACATGATTGATCTTGCCTTTCCCTCTCATGCTAGCCAAATTATTTGCACCAAGTAGAGATACTACTTGTGCTTCCGAATATCCCTGAACCCAGTTTTGCCATGAGAGTCCACCATACCTACCTATGGATTGAGTAAGATCCTTCAAGTAAGTTGTCATCAGTGCAAGCAATAAAAATTGCTCTCTCTAAATATGTATGATCTATTAGTGTGAAGAAAATAAGCTTTATACGAACTTGTGATATGGAAGAAATAAAAGCGACGTACTGCATAATAAAGGTCCTCATCACAAGTGGCAATATAAAGTGACGTTCTTTTGCATTAAGATTCTGTGCATCCAACCATAAAAGCGCATGAAAACCTCTGCTTCCCTCTGCGAAGGGCCTATCTTTTACTTTTATCTTCTACCCTTATACAAGAGTCATGGTGATAATCACCCTTCCTTTTTACACTTTTTTCTTTTGGCAAGCTCTATGTGTTGGAGAGATCCGGATATTTATATCCACTTAGATGTAGGTTTTCATAAATTATTATTGTTGACATTACCCTTGAGGTAAAAGGTTGGGAGGCAAAACTATAAGCCCATATCTTTCTCTGTGTCCGATTGAAGCTTTGTACCCATAAGTATCGCGTGAGTGTTAGCAATTGTGAAAGATTATATGATAGTTGAGTATGTGGACTTGCTGAAAAGCTCTTATATTGACTCTTTCCGATGTTATGATAAATTGCAATTGCTTCAATGACTGAGATCATAGTTTGTTAGTTTTCAATGAAGTTTCTGATTCATACTTTACCTCGTGAACGAATTGTTACTTTAGCATAAGATATTATATGACAATATATGTTGCTATTCTAAAGATGATCATGATGCCCTCATGTCCGTATTTTATTTTATCGACACCTCTATCTCTAAACTTGTGGACATATTTATCGATATCGGCTTTCGCTTGAGGACAAGCAAGGTCTAAGCTTGGGGGAGTTGATACGTCCATTTTGCATCATGCTTTCATATTGATATTTAATGCATTATGGGCTGTTGTTACACATTATATCACAATACTTATGCCTATTCTCTCTTATTTTACAAGGTTTACATGAGGAGGGAGAATGCCGGCAGCTGGAATTCTGGACTAGAAAAGGAGCAAATATTAGAGACCTATTCTGCACAACTCCAAAAGTCCTGAAACTTCATGAAGATTATTTTTGGAATATATAAAAAATATTGGGCGAAGAAAGAACCAGAGGGGGGCCACCAGCTAGCCACAAGGGTGGAGGGCGCGCCCTACCCCCTGGGCGCGCCCCCCGACCTTGTGGGCCCCCTGGCAGGCCTCCGGTGCCCATCTTTGGCTATATGGTGTGTTTTGACCTGGAAAAAATAAGCAAGAAGCTTTCGGGTCGAAGCGCCGCCGTCTCGAGGCGGAACTTGGGCAGAACCAATCTAGGGCTCCGGCGGAGCTGTTCTGCCAGGGAAACATCCCTCCGGGAGGGAAAAATCATCGCCATCGTCATCACCATCGATCCTCTCATCGAGGGAGGGTCAATCTCCATCAACATCTTCACCAGCACCATCTCCTCTCAAACCCTAGTTCATCTCTTGTATTCGATCTTGGTCCCAAAACCTCATATTGGTACCTGTGGGTTGCTAGTAGTGTTGATTACTCCTTGTAGTTGATGCTAGTTGGTTTATCCGGTGGAAGATCATATGTTCAGATCCTTAATGATAATTAATACTCCTCTAATTATGATTATGAATATGCTTTGTGAGTAGTTACGTTTGTTCCTGAGGACATGGGAGAAGTCTTGTTATAAGTAATCATGTGAATTTGGTATTCGGTCGATATTTTGATGAGATGTATGTTGTCTCTCCTCTAGTGGTGTTATGTGAACGTTGACTACATGACACTTCACCATTGTTTGGGCCTAGGGGAAGGCATTGGGAAGTAATAAGTAGATGATGGGTTGCTAGAGTGACAGAAGCTTAAACCCTAGTTTATGCGTTGCTTCGTAAGGGGCTGATTTGGAGCCATATGTTTCATGCTATGGTTAGGTTTACCTTAATACTTCTTTCGTAGTTGTGGATGCTTGCGAGAGGGGTTAATCATAAGTGGGAGGCTTGTCCAAGGAAGGGCAGCACCCAAGCACCAGTCCACCCACATATCAAATTATCAAAGTAACGAACGCGAATCATATGAGCATGATGAAAACTAGCTTGACATCAATTCCCATGTGTCCTCGGGAGTGCTTTGCTTTATATAAGAGTTTGTCCAGGCTTGTCCTTTGCTACAAAAAGGACTGGGCCACCTTGCTGCACCTTGTTTACTTTTATTACTTGTTACCCGTTATGATTTATCCTATCACAAAACTATCTGTTACCGATAATTTCAGCGCTTGCAGAGAATACCTTGCTGAAAACCGCTTGTCATTTCCTTCTGCTCCTCGTTGGGTTCAACACTCTTACTTATCAAAAGGACTACGATAGATCCCCTATACTTGTGGGTCATCACCTTGATAAAGTTTTGAAGAACTTTAAAATGGATCAGTCAAAGAAAGGGTTCTTGCCTGTGTTACAAGGTGTGAAGTTGAGTCAAACTCAACACCCGACCACTGCAGAAGATAGAGAGAAAATTAAAGTCATTCCCTGTGCCTCATCCATAGGTTCTATCATGTATGCTATGCTGTGTACCAGACCTGATGTGTGCCTTGCCATAAGTTTGGCAGGGAGGTACCAAAGTAATCCAGGAGTGGATCACTGGACAGCGGTCAAGAACATCCTGAAGTACCTCAAAAGGACAAAGGATATGTTTCTCATTTATGGAGGTGACAAAGAGCTCGTCGTAAGGTTACGTCGATGCTAGCTTCGACACTGATTTGGATGACTCTAAGTCACAAATCGGATACATTTTTATATTGAATGGTGGAGCTGTCAGTTGGTGCAGTTCCAAGCAGAGCGTCGTGGTGGGATCTACGTGTGAAGCGGAGTACATAGCTGCTTCGGAAGCAACTCATGAAGGAGTCTGGATGAAGGAGTTCATATCCGATATGGATGTAATACTCAGTGCATCGGGTCCAATGAAAATCTTTTGTGACAACACTGGAGCAATTGCCTTGGCGAAGGAATCCAGGTTTCACAGGAGAACCAAACACATCAAGAGATGCTTCAACTCCATTGGTGAAAAGGTTAAGGATAGAGACATAGAAGTTTGCAAAATACATACGGATCTGAATGTAGCAGACCCATTGACTAAGCCGCTTCCGCGAGCAAAACATGATCAGCACCAAGACTCCATGGGTGTTAGATTCATTACAATGTAATCTAGATTATTGACTCTAGTGCAAGTGGGAGACTGAAGGAAATATGCCCTAGAGGCAATAGTAAAGTTGTTATTTTATATTTCCTTATTCATGATAAAGGTTTATTATTCATGCTAGAATTGTATTGACCGGAAACTTAAATACATGTGTGAATACATAAACAAATACCGTGTCCCTAGTAAGCCTCTACTAGACTAGCTCATTGATCAAAGATGGTTAAGGTTTCCTAACCATGGACATGCGTTGTCATTTGATAACGGGATCACATCATTAGGAGAATGATGTGATGGACAAGACCCATCTGTTAGCTTAGCATAATGATCGTACAATTTATTGCTATTGCTTTCTTCATGTCAAATACATATTCCTCCGACTATGAGATTATGCAACTCCCGAATACCGGAGGAATACCTTGTGTGCTATCAAACGTCACAACGTAACTGGGTGATCATAAAGATGCTCTACAGGTATCTCCGAAGGTGTTTGTTGAGTTGGCATAGATCGAGATTAGGATTTGTCACTCCGAGTATCGAAGAGGTATCTCTGGGCCCTCTCGATAATACACATCACAAGCTTGCAAGCAAATGACTAAGGAGTTAGTTACGAGATGATGTATTACGGAACAAGTAAAGAGACTTGCCGGTAACGAGATTGAACTAGGTATGAAGATACCGACGATCGAATCTTGGGCAAGTAACATACCAATGGACAAAGGGAATTATGTATGTTGTCATAACGGTTCGACCGATAAAGATCTTCGTAGAATATGTAGGAGCCAATATGGGCATCCAGGTTCCGCTATTGGTTATTTACCTGAGAGGTGTCTCGGTCATGTCTACATAGTTCTCGAACCCATAGGGTCCGCACGCTTAACGTTCGTTGACGATATAGTTTTATATGAGTTATATGATTTGGTGACCGGATGTTGTTAGGAGTCCCGGATGAGATCATGGACATGACGAGGAGTCTCAAAATGGTCGAGAGGTAATGATTGATATATAGGACGATGGTATTCGGACACCAGAAGGGTTTCGGGATGCACCGGGTAGCCATCGGGTTATCAGAAGGGGTTCCGGACACCCCCAGTAGGTGTTATGGGCTTAATGGGCCAAGGGAGGGACAGACCAGCCCACAGCGGGCTGGTGCGCCCCTCTCCCTGGCCGGCCAACCCTAGGGAAGGAAAAGGGGGAGTGCTAGCCCCTCCTACCTTTCCCTCTCATGGGAGAAAGGAAAGGGGGAGGGGCGCCACCCTCCCCTGCCTTTCCCCCGCACCTATACAAGGTAGGGGGCGCGGCTTGGGAGAGACCCCAAGTAGGATTCCTCCTATTTGGGCACCCCCTTTGGCTGCTCCTCCCTCCATCCCACCTATATATATGTGGGAGGGGGTGCCTAGCACATAACAGACAATTGCCTAGCCGTGTGCGGCGCCCCCCCCCCCCCCCCCCCCTCCTCCACCGTTTACACCCCCGGTCATATTTTCATAGTGCTTAGGCGAAGCCCTGTGGAGATCACTTCACCATCACCGTCACCACGCTGTCGTGCTGCCGGAACTCATCCACTACCTCGCCGTCTTGCTGGATCAAGAAGGCGGAGGACGTCATTGAGCTGAACGTGTGCTGAACGCGGAGGTGTCGTACGTTCGATGCTCGATCGGTTGGAACGCGAAGAAGTTCGACTACATCAACCGCGTTGACAAACGCTTCTGCTTACGGTCTATGAGGGTACGTAGACACACTCAACCCCTCTCGTTGCTATGCATCTCCTGGATAGATCTTGCATGTGTGTAGAATTTTTTTTGTTTTCCGTGCAACGTTTCCCAATAGCGCCAGGTAGGGGGAAGCGCTTGCGCGAACACAAGGTCATGTGCGGCGTTTCGAGATGCATCGTCCTTAGCATCGACGCTCCCTCCACCAACGGCTTCAGAGGGGGGAGAAGGCAGCATCACTCTCTCGTTCGTCCTACCCAGTTTCTATCGTCCGTCTCCGCCGCGGCTGCGATAGTGGCAGAAACGAGAGGTGGTGGCGACGCGGCGACCCTGGACGGCTCGGGTAGCATGGCCATCATGCAACCTCCATTCGGGAAAAAATGTGAGGTGATATGGTACATGATTTCTTCCTCCACCACTTTCACTCGTCAACGATCGAGCCACGTGGGGTTTCAGCGTCGTCAACTTCGATGAGCCCACGCGGAACTCGGTCCGGCATTTGCCCCGCTAGGGGAAAATCTGAGTAAAACACTGGTGCAAATCCATTGATTGACGCCCCGGCAAGAATGCTCCGGCAAGGCTGTCCGCGCCAGCGTGACCTTTGTGCCAACTGCCATAATATCATTACAAGTGTAAGGGGAAGGATAGGGAAACCGGCCTTACCTTTCACCGTATATTATCACCTGAAAAAGATCTGTGATCCCCACCGGCCCTTGCCGGGGGTGGATACGCAATTCATAAATTGCCAAGTTTTCTCCTTGTGCATATTTTATCAATCGGTGCCGCAGATCTGAAACAGACACGCGAGTGCCATCCTCTTAAGACACGCGGACATGACAAACGCTACGGCGGAAGGAGGAGGGAAGCGTGGACAAAAGCTAAGTCAATATAGCCACTAAATTTTTCTCCAAAGTTTGCATTTCCTGATCCCTCGGACAACCAGGATTTTCTGTATGGTTAAGCCCTTTCATGTGATGGCACCTTGCTATGTTTGTCCGCGCCCCCGCTTTTGTTTCAAGCACTACTCAACAAAGTGGGCGGCAGCGTCAAAGACTCCTAAGGAAAAACCTGCCGAGACATGTCCTCGCCAGCTGAATGCTAAGGACCCGCTCCTCACAGCAATCATGACAGCATGTTACTGTCAGGCAACCAAAACGCATAGAAAGAAACTAACCATACGAACCTCCATGGGTAAAACACAAGAGGGATAGCATGCATTTAAAGTTAAGTAAACAACAGTTCAACATGAGCAAAAGCAGTACGGGACCTAAACACGAGACATGTGCAATGTTTTGTTACAGGGCGTCACGGCGACACGAATGATTTAGGGCTGAGCTTGGCAGCCTTATGGAGCCCTGGGGACGGAGAGGACCTTATCGGCGAAGGGACCAGCCTTCTCTTCGGCAGCAGAAATGTCGGCACCTGCCGGGAGCCTCCTGAAGCCATCAGCGAGGTTGAGGTCGGGGTGGCGATAGGCGAGGTTTCTCAAGACTATGAAGAGGGCATCGCGGGCAATGTTTCGAGACTCATTTTCAAAACGAGCGGCTCTTCCTTCCTCGTGTGTCTTCAGCCCTTCGATCAAGCCTTCAAAGAAGAGTGCCAGCTTGACACTTGGGACCTCGTGCCTACTAGCTGAGAAGGCCAGGCTCTCCATGCCCATCGTTGTGATCTGGGCAATAAGGCGTTCAGCAATGTCGACCAGGCTTTTGATCCAAAGGTCGCACTGTTCAACTTGGTTCGCCAACTTGTCCTCTGCGTCCTTCCGGAGGATCCTCGTATTTTCCAAGTCTTTCATCAGCTGCTTCTCACAAACTCCGGCGGACTCGATCCCGCTCTCCAAGGTGCCAAGCCTTGCCTTCATGTCTGTCATGGTGCCATTAGCTGTCAAGGTCACGGCTCTTGGAGGGAAGCTGTGTTTGCGCCTCCTTCAAAAGGGTGTCCGCCTTCTGGGCTTCCTCCTTGAGAGCCGCAATTTCCTTGACAATCCGGCAAGGTCCTCCGTCAGCTTGGCCGCGTGTTGATAAAGATCAGCTTTGGCAATAGAGGCAGCGGCAAGATCATCAGCAGTATTCTTTAGTTAGGAGGCTGAGTCAAGGGCGAGCGCGTCTAGGGCTGCCTTGTGCTTATCCTCCAGCTCCTTGGTGTGCTGCTGGACAAGGGCCTCCAACTCTCCATCCTTGCTCCAGAGGGCGGCCTCAAGGTTCTCCTCCCGGGAAGAGATATCCTTCTCTTTGGTGTTCAGAAGCGCTGCATGCTCCACCAAGCGGACTTCCCAGGCAGCGAAGTCCTCTTTCGCCATGGTTATCACCTCATGTTGCCGCAGAAGGATTCGGAACTGCTTGTTGTGCCACTCACGTAGCTCGCTGCCCTTGTCCCTCAGTTTTTGATCTATGAGGCTGGCGGAGTTGCGCTGCTCCTTGAGCGCCTGCCATTTCTGGCCGTGCCTATTCTACATCTCCTTGATGCATGTCTTCATGGACTCCAGGAAAGACAGGTCCATGACTACGCTGATGGAATCATCGGCCTCTTCAGCTTGCTGGGACAGCGGCGCCATGATGCACTGGATCTCCTCATCTAGGTCTGCACTCACTACTGTGGAAGGACCGGGGGCTCCAAGTCCAGGCTGGGCAAGCACCAATGCTAGTTGGCTCAAAGATGGTTGGGAGGCTCCGGTCGAAGTAGCTGCTCTCCCCCAGGCAACCTTGTCGGGCTTGAGCGATGCGTGTTCGTCACGGTCCTCTATCCAATCCACCAAAGCAGGAGTAGGGTTTTACACTTCGCAGCGGCCTGAACCTAGGTAAAAATGACCAGCGTCATCCCTGTCGTGCTGCTCCATGGTCTCCGCTCTTTGTGCAATGTGTCCTTCCCCCTTGCCGAACCACAAGGGGCTGATGGCCCATAGGTGATCATGTTCCACCACGACAACGTGGAAAAATTGCGACCAAATAAATTCGTCGTAAATCAGAATCAGCCCGGTCCAATTCATGCGTTTATATGGGCGACCCAACAATTGAGCCCATTCAATTTATTTATTTCCCTGTTAATTTTGGTAGCTACATGGGCCAAGCCCAACAATTCAGCATTTTTATTTTTTGAGTCATGGCCTTTTACAGTCCATTTCTTTTTTGGGCCTCAATCTTTTTGCAGTCCAAATTCTTTTTTATTTTCAGGCTTCGTCCCTACCAATATATTTTGGGCCATAGCCTTTTCAAAGCCCAAATAGAATTGGCCCAATAGACATTTCAGCCACTTACTGATTTGGGCCATGCCTTTTATGTCAAACAATATTTACATCAGACAAACAATCAGCCCAGACTCAATGCAAATATATTTTCCAGTCCAGAAATGCATTTGAAGTAAACATAGAATAGTATTACAAGAATATGTACATAACTCCTAGGGTTTGAATAAAAAATCAACCCAGATCACTGCTATGTTAGCAAGCAAATATACACCAAATTCTCAGCAAAATCAAGAGTACATCAAAAGTCCTAGAAATTCACATCTCCCTAGGAGCAGAAGCAGGGATAAGAGAGCATGCATGCATGCCTAGATCTTGCATGCCTTGCTTCTTCCAACTTCGTCCTAGAGCTCGCGTCGAAACATGAATGAAGGCAATCATCTGCATGTTATAAAAGAAAATGGTTATGAACAAAATAAAAGCACATCTAACAACATGTTAACTTGTAGGCAGTCTGTGCATAAATTACAATAGAACAACCAAATCGAGGCATCATTATCAATGAATAACAGTAAATACTATATTAATGAGGAACAACACCATAAAGATAACAGTGGGGATGCCACAACTGAAAGGAGCAAGCTATTTTGTATTTCTGAAACTGAAAAATGCATGAACAATTTCTCAAAAGGTAACTGAACTTCTGTGCATGCATTTAGATAGGAAAACAAGGGCTTGTAGTATATACATTAATTAGAACAGGATCGCAAGACACCAATATAAGCTAGAATTGACAAGTACACATTAATTTTAACATATCATCACTATCTCTATTGTTGTCTGCATATTACACCAGTAGTTGTCTGTCTAAACAAACACAGAAGTGCAATGCTTGAGATACAGGTATGCAGCAAGAAAACCAGGTAATACGATGATAGTATGAGATCACTGTAGCTCTGGAAGTAAAAAAACATAAGGTGGCAATGGTTAAGTTACTGAACTTCATAGCAGTAACCTGCCACAGCTCATCGTTGATGTGATTCAATCTGTCAAAAGCATAGATGTAAGATTAGTCCTTGTACTCTGCAACAATAGGGGACAAAATTGCATAAGCTTTGAATTTTCACCAAATAAGTTGGACATAAAAGATACATGGACATCAGTTTGCAAGTGCGGAATGCTAAACGTATAGTAGTGGGTACGCTCGGGTTACCTGGGTTGTCAACCAGAGGTGGCTTCCACTTTGCCCTTGCTGTTCAGGTTCTTGATTTTCTGAATACACAGAAGTCTCAGCGCAGAACTTGTAATACACATCGCTGCTTGTCTAACCAAATTAACTACCTAGTCATACTTCCATGCAACAGTTCATGGTATACCTTCTACTTTGATGGTCCCTTGAACTGGTTTGGAATGGTTGGAGTTGTCCATTTCCCATCTTATACAATCTGCACATTCAAAGAGAACAAACGATATGTCAAACATAGATGAGCAGAAAATACACACTACTCAACGAAAGAACTAATGTGTAGATAGTACTCGAACAAATCAAAGAGGCAGGAAACCAGATATCTTCATTGCATGTACCATTTAATTAATAGGAAACTAGAGAATAAGTTGTCAAGTGCTAGCTAGGAGTTCAGGTATGCATAAACAAAATATTTGCATTGTATGCATAAACAAGTATTTATATTATAAGCAAATATAGGAGTGCCAATTCAAGTGAATGCCAGACATCACATTACACAGACTCAAAATTAAAAGCCAGACATCCAATGTACATCAATACACAAATAGAGTGTTCTCAGATCATAAGCATGGCTTGTTGAAGGAAAATTACTAATTAAGGGCATAGTTGTATCTGGTATCCAGGAATTTCTAGATATGGCGGACGGTACATGCTCTGGGTAGAGTACATGCCTTGGATCTGAGTTCATGGTTAAGTTCATTTGAATGCTAAAGTAGCTAAAAACACAATGCACTGGGTCATGCTAAATACACCTATAGAAAAACTTGAATGCATGCTCACTGAGTCACATGAGAACAGGTAGGCAAATTCACAAACAAATGGAGTGACAACAACATTTCATTAACATATCTTGGGTGAACAAAGGAATTAACCTTTAAGATTTTAGATTTATATATTAGATTAGATGGAGTATGCACACAGAATGTGGGGAAGAGCTTTGAGCTTTATATTTGCTATTCCTTTTGCATCCTTTATTCTGTAGTAAAACTACAAAAGCAAGTTGTAGACAATTTCAGAAATCAAAGCAGATTGATCCTTGGTTCCATCTCATCTGAAAAAATATCCATCAAAATTGCATCAAAATATCACCTAACTAATCCATCAAAATTGCATTCAAATAAAATTTTAGACTACTGTAATGGATAGATGCAAACTGACGAACATGTGAATGTACAGAAGATGGGTGGAGGGAGGCAGGGAGGGGAACAGAGAACAAATCGGCCCGGTCGTCACTGGAGGAGCTGAGCACCTTGCGTCCAGGTCACGTTCTTGCGTCCTTCTCCTCGCCAAGCACCTTGCCGCCGGAGGACCTGAACCTGGTGCAGAGAACATGGCCAGTCAGAGAGAGAGAGAGAGAGAGAGAGAGAGAGAGAAAGAGAGAGAGAGAGAGATGTGCCTGCCGGCAGAGGGAAGGAGGCGCGGCAGAGATGGCCCGCAACCTCAACCCTAGCGGACGGCGAGGGCCGGCTGGGCGACGGCCGATGGGAGGGCCTACTCGGCAGATCTCATGCTCGGCGGGGGTGGGGGGCTCTAGATCTGCTGCCTGAGAACGGGGCAGCGCCGGGGGTGGCGGCGCGGCGACCGATGGGTGCAGATGACGTCTACACCCGTCCTTTCTTCCCAAGCTCCAGTGAAGACCTTTAGATCCGGCGCGTCCACGGCTTGTAGATGTGGGGTGCCCTTGGGGAGACGATGACCCCGACCAGCAGCGTGAGGTGGACGACGGCCTCCGAGGCTCGCGTTGGCGCCGTCGTCGTCCTGGTGGCCGGAGACCCTACGCAGGCCACGCGCGCACCGCGGTCCGGCCAGCTCGATGGAGCACCGCGCGCGCCGGCGAGCAAGCTAGACATGGTCGCTGGGCGGCGACGCCTCTCTCTCCGGCGAGGCTGAGGCATGCGGAGGAGAGCAGGGGCGGATCGACATCAGAGGGGGAGGGAGAGGGTTGGGGGTGGCAGCTGTGAGTGCGTGGGGGCTGAGTGGGTGAGGGTTGTGCGTGTTAGGGCTACGTGGGTGATGTCTACTACACAACTTATTCTTGTAGACTCGTGTTGGGCGTCCAAGCACAGAGTTTTGTAGGACAGTAGCAATTTTCCCTCAAGTGGATGACCTAAGGTTTATCAATCCGTGGGAGGCATAGGATGAAGATGGTCTCTCTCAAACAACCCTGCAACCAAATAATAAAAAGTCTCTTGTGTCCCCAACACACAAAATACAATGGTAATTTGTATAGGTGCACTAGTTCGGCGAAGAGATGGTGATACAAGCGTATTAATGATAGTAGATATTGATTTTTGTAATAGGAACAATAAAAAACAGCAACGTAACAAATAACAAAAGTGAGCACAAATGGTATTGCAATCCTTGAAAACAAGGCCTAGGGTCCGTATTTTCGCTAGTGCAATCTCTCAACAATGCTAATATAATTGGATCATATAACCATCCCTCAACGTGCGATTAAGAATCACTCCAAAGTTCCTATCTAGCGGAGAACATAAGAAGAAATTGTTTGTAGGGTACGAAACCACCTCAAAGTTATCATTTCCGATTGATCTATCCAAGAGTTCGTACTAAAATAACACCATATGATACACATCAACCAACTCTAATGTCACCTGGATACTCCAATGTCACCACGAGTATCTGTGAGTTGATTATACAATATGCATCAAACAATTTCAAATTCATAATACTCAATCCAACATAAAGAACTTCAAAGAGTGCCCCAAGATTTCTACTGGAGAAACAAAGACGAGAACATGCATCAACCCTATGCATAGATTACCCCAATGTCACCTCGGGAATCCGCAAGTAGAGTGCCAAGGCACATATGAAGTGAATCAATATGATACCCCAATGTCACCACGAGTATTCATAGCAAGACATACATCAAGTGCTCTCAAATCCATAAAAGTATTCAATCCGATAAAGCGAAATCTCAAAGGGAAAACTCAATTCATCACAACAAGATAGAGAGGGAGAAACACCATATGATCCAACTATATTAACAAAGCCCGCGATACATCAAGATCGTATCAACTCAAGAACACGAGAGAGAGAGAGAGAGAGAGATTAAACACATAGCTCCTAGTACAAACCCTCGGCCCCGAGGGTGGACTACTCCCTCCTCATCATGGTGGCCGCCGGGATGATGAAGATGGCCACCGGTGATGATTTCCCCCTCCGGTGGGGTGCTGGAACAGGGTCTAGATTGGTTTTTCGTGTCTATAGAGGCTTGCGGCGGCGGAACTTCTGATCTAGCGTTATTTCTGGGGGTTTCTGAATATATAGGATTTTTGGGCATCGGATTCACGCGAAGATGGGCCATGAGGGGCCCACAAGACACCAGGGCGCGCCAGAGGGGTTGGCGCGCCCGGGTGGGTTGTGGCCACCTTGTGGATCTTCCGGCCCTCCCACGAAGCTTCTAGTGCCTCTTTTCTTCCAAAAAAATCGTCAAAAAGTTTCGCTGCATTTGGAGAACTTTAATTTCTGCACAAAAAACAACACCACGGTAGTTCTGCTGAAAACAGCGTTAGTCCGGGTTAGTTCCATTAAAATCATACCAAAACCATATAAAATTGTTGTAAACATGGCATGAATACTTCATAAATTATAGATGCGTTGGGGAGGTATCAGCATCCCCAAGCTTAATTCCTACTCGTCCTGGAGTAGGTAAATGATAAAAGAAATAATTTATGAAGTGTGAATGCCAGCATAGTGCATAAGTTTGATCAATGATAATTTCAATCACTTTTCCTAGCATCATAACAGCAACTCTTTCTTATAAAACTCATAATGATAAAGCAGCGATCAATTCACATGTTGTGGTTCAAACAATGCATTCTCTTGAAACTTGACAACCTATGTTCTTAGTCACCAAACAATTGCAATTCAACTTATTCAACAAAGTCTAAGTAAGAGCTCCACATAGTTAATCATCATATAGTCTTCCATGATTGCTAGTACTCAAAGCATATTTTTAGAACAAATGGCATCCATCGAACACAGAGAAAGATAGGGGCTTAATGTTTCACCTCCCAACTCATTTATCATAGAGATAATTGTCAAAAATAATAAATCATGATCAAATATATTTGACTGGCCATATGTGCCTAGATCTTTCCCCACCACATGATGCTTGCCAACTAGAGAATAGTTGAGGTTGAAATTAATGAGAATTCATACTATTGACTCTTTGCATAAAAGTAAATACTAAAAAGTAAAAGATAGGCCCTTCGCAGAGGGAAGCAGAGGTTGTCATGCGCTTTTAATTTTTGGATGCCCAAGCTCTTAATGCAAAGGAATGTCACGTTATATTGCCCTTATGATAGCAACCTTTATTATGCAGTCCGTCGCTTTTATTACTTTGCCATCACAAGTTTGTACAACACTTATTTTCCCTTACAATAAAAGATCAAACATATTTACGAGCAATTTTTATTGCTTTATGCACCGATGACAACTTACTTGAAGGATCTTATTCAATCCATAGGTAGGTATGGTGGACACTCATGGCAAGAAACTGGGTTTAAGGGTTTTTTGATGCACAAGTAGTATCTCTACTTAGTACAAGTTTTTGGCTAGCAAAAGATCCTAAGCAAGCACCACATGTTGGAGGATCCATAACAATATAACTTCTATGCAAATATAATCAACCATAACTCATTACGTTGTCTTCCTTGTCCAACTTCAACTAATTTGCTCAAGTTTGAAAATAATTAATGGGTATTCACAATCATAGAAGATATCCAAGATAATATATTTGTATGTGAAAGTTCTCTTCCTTATACTAATCATTCATGAATTGCTTGTATGACCAATATTGTGATTGTCAAGCTTCAAAATATTTCACTTTCTAAACCCAACGTGAAGCTACTACTAGGCATGATATGAACATATAACTTCAACTTCATGATATTCAATTCATTCAACAATTTACTCATAGGATATAAGTGAACCACAAGAGTAAATGGCAAACTACTCCAAAAAGATATAAGTGAAGATCAAACGAGTAGTTAAGTAAATGGGTAGCCATTTGAGGACCCTCTCTTATTTAAAAACTTTGAGATCTAAGTATTTTATTAAAACAATAAGCTAAACAAAACAAAATGACATTCCAAGAATAGCACAACTCATGTGAAGAAGCAAAAACTTAGGCTCAACCGATACTAACCGATAATTGTTGATGAATAAAGGTGGGATGCCTACCGGGGCATCCCCAAGCTTAGATGCTTGAGACTTCTTGGAATATTAATTTGGGATGCCTTGGGCATCCCCAAGCTTGAGCTTTTGTGTCTCCTTAATTCCTCTTATATCACGGTTTCCCTAATTCTTAAAAACTTCATCCACACAAAACTCAACAAGAACTCGTGAGATAAGTTAGTATAAACCAATGCAAAAACTTATCATTCTCTACCATAAAAAATCACTGAAATTATAATTTAACATTTCATACTAAATGCCTCTGCATATTTAATACTCCTATCCTCAAATAGAATCATTAAACAAGCAAACATATGCAAACAATGCAAACATAACAGCAATCTGTCTAAACAGGATAGCCTGTAAAGAATGAAGTAAGATCCATACTTATTTAACTTCAAAATTTCTGACAATTTACCACACTGTAGAAAACTTATCATAGCTTATTGTGCAAAAAATATCAACATTTTATCACATTCTGACTTTCCTCAAGAATTCACGCACTAGCGTGCAACTTTCTGTTATGCCTTCCGGGGCATCCCCAAGCTTAGTTGCTTGGATATTCCTTCAATATTACCTTGGGGTGCCTTGGGCATCCCAAGCTTAGGGTCTTGTCACTCCTTATTCTCCTCATATCGATATCTCACCCAAAACTTGAAAACTTCAATCACACAAAACTTAACGGAACTTCGTGAGATAGGTTAGTATGATAAAGACAAATCATTCACTTTCGTACTATCAAAGACAATATTCATAATTGTTATCACACAATGCCTACTATACCTTATCATTTCCACAATTTATGTTGATCAATATAAGCCATTGAAACTAGAAAACAAGCAAACTATGCATTGAAAACAGAATCTGTCAAAAACAAAACGGTCTGTAATGACCTGGACAATGACCGTACTTCTGCTACTCCAAAAATTCTGAAAAATTAGGAAAATGTAGGGAATTTGTATATCAATCATATATAAAAAATTCAGATCCAAAGCACATTCCAGTGAATTTTGATAATTCTTGGACTGAGCACAAAAGTTTCAGTAGCTTAATCATGTGAACATACAAAAATAGTAGGGGTAAGTTTTGGGTTGTCTCCCAACAAGCGCTTTTCTTTAATGCCTTTTTAGCTAGGCATGATGATTTCAATGATGCCCGCATAAGAGATAAGAATTGAAACATTACAAGAGCATCATGAAACACATGGCAAGCACATTTAAGCCTAACCCACTTCCTTTGTGAGCAAACAATTCATGGGAGCAAGAATCAACTAGCATAGGAAGGGAAAACAAACATAACTTCAAGATTTTCAACACATAGAGAGGAAACTTGATATTATTGGGATATGTAGAAGCATATGTTCCCCCCTCATAGTAATTTTCAGTAGCATCATGAGTGAATTCAACAATATAAATATCACATAAAGCATTCTTTTCGTGATCCACAAGCATAGAAATTTTATTACTCTCCACATAAGCAAATTTATTCTCATGAATAGTGGTGGGAGCAAACTCAACAAAATAACTATCATGTGATACTTGATGGACATAATCAAATTGAACATTAAAATCATGATGAAAAGTTTCATGGTTATCATTACTCTTTATAGCATACATGTCATCACCATAATCATCATAAATAGCAACTTTGTTCTCATCATAATCAATTGAGACCTCTTCCAAAATAGTGGATTCATCACTAAATAAAGTTATGACCTCTCCAAATCCACTTTCATCAATATAATCATCATAAATAGGAGGAATGCAATCATCATAATAAATTTTCTCATCAAAACTTGTGGGACTAAAAATATCATCTTCATCAAATATAGCATCCCCAAGCTTATGGCTTTGCATATCGTTAGCATCATGGATATTCAAAGAGTTCATACCAACAACATTGCAATCATGCTCATCATTCAAAGATTTTTTGTCAATCATTTTATAGAATTTTTCTTCTATCAATTGAGGACAATTTTCCTTTCCATCATTTCCATGAAAGACATTATAGGGATGAATAATATGATGCAACCTCAATTCCATTTTTTGTAGTTTTCTTTTTATAAACCAAACTAGTGATAAAACAAGAAACTAAAAGATTCAATTGCAAGATCTAAAGATATACCTTCAAGCACTCACCTCCCCGAAAATGGCGCCAGAAAAGAGCTTGATGTCTACTACACAACTTATTCTTGTAGACTCGTGTTGGGCCTCCAAGCGCAGAGTTTTGTAGGACAGTAGCAATTTTTGGATGACCTAAGGTTTATCAATCCGTGGGAGGCGTAGGATGAAGATGGTCTCTCTCAAACAACCCTGCAACCAAATAATAAAAAGTCTCTTGTGTCCCCAACACACCAAATACAATGGTAATTTGTATAGATGCACTAGTTCGGCGAAGAGATGGTGATACAAGCGTATTAATGATAGTAGATATTGATTTTTGTAATAGGAACAATAAAAAACAGCAAGGTAACAAGTAACAAAAGTGAGCACAAACGGTATTGCAATGCTTGAAAACAAGGCCTAGGGTCCATATTTTCGCTAGTGCAATGTCTCAACAATGCTAATATAATTGGATCATATAACCATCCCTCAACGTGCGATGAAGAATCACTCCAAAGTTCCTATCTAGCGGAGAACATAAGAAGAAATTGTTTGTAGGGTACGAAACCACCTCAAAGTTATCCTTTCCAATCGATCTATCCAAGAGTTCGTACTAAAATAACACCATATGATACACATCAACCAACTCTAATGTCACCTAGATACTCCAATGTCACCACGAGTATCCGTGAGTTGATTATACGATATGCATCAAACAATTTCAGATTCATAATACTCAATCCAACATAAAGAACTTCAAAGAGTGCCCCAAGATTTCTACCGGAGAAACAAAGACGAGAACATGCATCAACCCTATGCATAGATTACCCCAATGTCACCTCGGGAATCCGCGAGTAGAGTGCCAAAACACATATGAAGTGAATCAATATGATACCCCAATGTCACCACGGGTATTCATAGCAAGACATACATCAAGTGCTCTCAAATCCATAAAAGTATTCAATCCGATAAAGCAAAATCTCAAAGGGAAAACTCAATTCATCACAACAAGATAGAGAGGGAGAAACACCATATGATCCAACTATATTAACAAAGCCCGCGATACATCAAGATCGTGCCAACTCAAGAACACGAGAGAGAGAGAGAGAGAGAGAGAGTGAGAGAGAAAGAGAGAGAGAGAGATTAAACACATAGCTACTGGTACAAACCCTCGGCCCCGTGGGTGGACTACTCCCTCCTCATCATGGTGGCCGTCGGGATGATGAAGATGGCCACCGGTGATGATTTCCCCCTCCGGTGGGGTGCTGGAACAGGGTCTAGATTGGTTTTTCGTGTCTACAGAGGCTTACGGTGGCGGAACTTCTAATCTAGGGTTATTTCTGGGGGTTTCTGAATATATAGGATTTTTGGGCATCGGTTTCATGGGAAGATGGGTCACGAGGGGCCCACAAGACACCAGGGCGCGCCAGAGGGGGCTGGCATGCCTGGGTGGGTTGTGGCCACCTCGTGGCTCTTCCGGCCCTCCCACGAAGCTTCTAGTGCCTCTTTTCTTCCAAAAAAATTGTCAAAAAGTTTCATTGCATTTGGAGAACTTTGATTTTGCACAAAAAACAACACCACGGTAGTTCTGCTGAAAAGAGCGTCAGTCCAGGTTAGTTCCATTCAAATCACACCAAAACCATATAAAATTGTTGTAAACATGGCATGAATACTTCATAAATTATAGATACGTTGGAGACGTATCAGTGGGTGAGAGGGTGAGGGGGTGAGGACCGTCGTTGGATCCGGGAGCATCCGACGGTGTTTGATGCATGATCCGCATGAGATGCCCATGGACCAATCAAAGTTTTTTTCACGAAAAAATCATTTTCTATTTTCCATTTTCCAAGTGCCCAAAATGAGTTTTTTTGTGGAGGACCTACAAATATTTGTTGCAAAATTGGACCACATCAATTTTCTCAAATACTAGGTCATATTTAATGTACAATTAAACAAATGGTCGGGTGCCAAAAGATTTTTATCCACCTCTCGTGAAGAAGACAAATTTTCGACGATTCAGCAAGAAACGGATCAAATTTGAACTACAGTTGCCTCATAGTTTGCTTTTTATTTTTTTTCCAAAAATCATTTTTAGGTAGTAAAGTATCTATTTAATCAGAGATACTGCAAAAGTTTTGCAAGATTCAACCCCTAGGTACGAACAGTCATGCCCACCGTTTTGACCGCATTTTGAAATGGGCATAGGAAATTCAAAAAAAAATGAAAACCTCTGCATTGCATCACTATATGTGACCTAGTATCCAGGAAAAATAACAAACTTGGACTACGGCAAATGTCCTAAAAAGTGTTCTCAGAAACGAGCTATCATGTATGAAGATCCATGGCTTTCAAGGCAAATGGCCAATGTTATGGCAACATTCATGGCATAGTTTGTTCAAATGACATCATATTTTGAACAAGTTTGCATCTTGGAATGGCAAACAATGTTTCCTAAGGAAGTTTTCATTTTCTTTGGACGAAAAATTCATTTTCCATTTTTCGAATGCCCAAAATGAGTTTTTTGTGAAGGGCCTACCATATATTTGTTGCAAAATTGGACCAAATCAATTTTCTAAAATACTAAGCCATATTTAATGTACAATTGACCAAATGGTTGGGTGTCAAAAACTTTGATCCACCTCTCATGAAAAAGACAAATTTCCGCCAATTCAGTAGGAAGTGGGTCAAATTTGAACTGCAGCTGCCTCAAAGTTTGCTCATGATTTTTTCCAAAAACCATTTCTAGGTACATAAGTATCTATTTAATCAGAGAAACACCAAAAGTTTTTCAAGATTCAACCACTAGCTAGGAACGGTCATGCCAGCCATTTTGACCGCATTTTGAAATGGGCATGAAAAATTCAAACAAAAAAATAAAATAATGGAAAAGCTTCGCATTGTGTCATTATATGTGACCAAGTTACCAGGAAAAATCATAAACTTGTAATACGGCAATTCTTTTAAAAAAGTGTTCTCGGAAATGAGCTATCATGTGTGAAGATTCATGCCTTTCAAGCCAGATGATCAATCTTATGGCCACATTAATGTCATAGTTTATTCAAATGATATCATATTGTGCACAAGGGTGCATCTTGGAATGGCAAACAATGTTGCCTAAGGAAGTTTTCATTTTTTTTTGGACGAAAAATTCATTTTCCATTTTTTGAGTGCCCAAAATGAGTTTTTTTTGTGAAGGACCTACCATATATTTGTTGCAACATGGGACCAAATCATTTTTGTAATATATTAGGCCATATTTAATGTACAATTGATCAAATGGTTGCGTGTCAAAAGATTTGATCCACCTCTCATGAAAAAGACAAATTTCCACCGATTCGGGAGGAAGCGGGTCAAATTTGAACTGCAACTGCCTTATAATTTGCTCTTTTTTTCCAAAAATCATTTCTAGGTACATAAATATCTATTTAATCAGAGAAACACCAAAAAATTTCCAAGATTCAACCACTAGCTAGGAACGGTCATGCCCGCCGTTTTGACCGCATTTTCAAATGGGCGTGAAAAAAATCAAAAAAGTCAAAAAAATTGGAAACATTCGCATTGTGTCATTATATGTGACCAAGTTGCCAAGAAAAATAATAAACTTGTAATATGACTATTTTTTTAAAAAAATGTTCTCAGAAATTAGTTATCATGTGTGTAGATTCATGGCTTTCAAGTTAGATGATCAATCTTATGGCCACATTCATGGCATAGTTTGTTCAAATGTTCTAATATTGTGCACAAGGGTGCATCTTGGAATGGCAAACAATGTTGCTCAACGAAGTTCTCATTTTCTTTGGATGAAAAATTCATTTTCCATTTTTTGAGTGTCCAAAATGAGTTTTTTTGTGAAGGACCTACCATATATTTGTTGCAAAATTGGACCAAATCAATTTTCTAAAATATTAGACCATATTTAATGTATAATAAACCAAATGTTTAGGTGTCAAAAGTTTTGATCCACCTCTCATGAAAAAGACAAATTTCCGCCGATTTAGTTGTAAGTGGGTCAAATTTGAACTGCAGCTGCCTCAGAGTTTGCTGTTTATTTTTTCCAAAAATTATTTTTAGGTACATAAGTATCAATTTAATCAAAAAAACACCAAAAATTTTCCAAGAGTCAAGTCCTAGCTAGGAACGGTCATGCCCGCCATTTTGACCGCATTTTGAAACGGGCATGAAAAATTAAAAAAATCAAAACATTGGAAAAACCTTCGCATTGTGTCATTATATGTGACCAAGTTGCAAGGAAAAATAATAAACTACTAATGCGGCAATTATTTTAAAAAAGTGTTCTCAGAATTGAGCTATCATGTGTGAAGATTCATGACTTTCAAGCCAAATGATCAATCTTATGGCCACATTCATGGCATAGTTTGTTCAAATGATCTAATATTATGCACAAGGGTGCATATTGGAATGACAAACAATGTTGCCTAAGGAAGTATTCATTTTCTTTGGACGGAAAATTCATTTTCCATTTTTCAAGTGCCCAAAATGAGTTTTTTTGTGAAGGACCTACCATATATTTGTTGCAAAATTGGACCGAATCAATTTTCTAAAATATTAGGACATATTTAATGTACGATTGACCAAATGGTTGGGTGTCAAAAGGTTTGATCCACCTCTCATGAAAAAAGACAAATTTCCGCCGATTTAGAAGGAAGTGGGTGAAATTTGAACTACAGCTGCCTCATAGTTTGCTCTTTATTTTTTCAAAAATCATTTTTAGGTACAAAAGTAACTATTTAATCAGAGATACACCAAAAGTTTTGCAAGATTAAACCCCTAGCTACGAACGGTCATGTCCGCCGTTTTGACCGCATTTTGAAACATGCATAAGAAATTCAAAAAAAACAAAAATATTGAACACCTTCACATTGTGTCATTATATGTGACCTAGTTTATAGGAAAAATAACAAACTAGTAATACGGCAATTATTTTAAGAAAATGTTCTTAGAAATGAACTATCATGTATGAACATTCATGACTTTCAAGCCAAACGACCAATGCTATGGAGACATTAATGGCATAGTTTGTTCCAATGATATCATATTGTGCAGAATGGTGCCTCTTGGTATGGCAAACAATGTTGCTAAAGAGAGTTTACATTTTCTTTGCACAAAACAATCAATTTTCATTTCCCGAGTGCCCAAAACGATTTTTTAAGAAGTTATCAAATATTTGTTGCAAAATTGGACCGCATCTTGTAATGGAAAACAATGTTTCAGAAGGGAGTTTTCAATTTCTTTCAACAAAAAAGTCATTTTTATTTTCAGAGTGCAAAAATTGTTTTTTTTTGCGCAAAGAACCTAACAATAAATATGTTGCAAAAAGGCACCACTCCATTTTCTGAAACATTTGACCATTATGTCTAGTTTATGCCGATTTAGCTGGTCAATTTTTTTCTATAAACATTTAACATTTTTGAAATACAAGTTTAACATTTTCTGAATACACGGTCAACATTTTTCTATACACATTTAACATTTTCAAATGCAAGCTCAACATTTTTTGAACACATGGTCAATATGTTTTATATACACAACATTTTTAAAATACATGTTCAATATTTCTATACATTTTTCATTTTCAAATGCTTGATTAACATTTTCCAAATATTTGTTTAACATTTTTTCAAAAGCTTGATTAACTTTTTCTTAAATAGATGATCAACATTTATTCAAAAAATTATGTAAACTAATTTTTATAATATACTCCCTCTGTAAACTAATATAAAAGCGTTTAGATAACTAAAGTAGTGATCTAAACACTCTTATATTAGTTTACGGAGGGAGTATATGTTTAGAGTATTTCGAAATATAAACAAAACTTACATAGGAAAGCAAAAAATGAAAAACAAATACGAAAAAGCGGAAGGAAAAAACAAAAAAAGCACCAAGCTCATGGTGGCGTGCTGGGCCCGACCATGGCCGCGAGCAGAAAGAAGCCTCGGGCGTCGTGAGGATGGCCCAGTCGGCCACCTAGGTCCAGACCCAACAGAAGAATGAATGTATAAATTACTTGCGTCTGGGAATATATCACTACTTTTTTTTGAAAGGAATATATCACTACTTGAGAGGTAGCCTGTTGGTTTTCCTCTGCTTGGCGCCCTACCCGGTCGCGGGTTCGAACACTTGTTCTGCCTCTTTTTATTACTAGTTTTCTGTTTTGTTTCTTTTTTTGGTTTTCAATAATTTTAGCGTTTTTCTCTGTTTCTTTTGGTTTTCATTCTACCTTTTTCGTATACGTCAAGAACATTTTTCTAATACATGTTTAACATTTTTTAAATAAAATTTGAAGGTTCTTTCATACTTGTTCGACATTTTTATACACATTTAAAACATTCTTCAAATGCTTGGTTAACATTTTTTAAATACAAGATTATTACTTTTGAATACATGGTCAAAAAAAATTATACACATTTTAACATTGCCAAATGCTTGATTAACATTTTTTACGTACATGATTAACAATTATTTAATACATGGTCAACCTTTTTTATAGACATTTTAACATTTTTTAAATGCTTTATTAAAAATTCCATATAGAAGATTAATATTTCTTGAATACATGGTCAATATTTTTCTATACACATTTAAACATTTTCAAATGCTTGATTAAAATTTGAACTCCCTTTATTTATATGGACTCAAAGTTGTGCGAAGCCGGGATTTTCCACACATGCATATTCTATTGGCCTATGGGCTGTTGGCCCACTCGTCACATAAAAAAGAAAAAATATGGCCTTGTCCAATCGAGGCCCAAACCCAGCAACGCATTTTCTGTTTAAAATGAGCCGGCTGGGTAGCTTGCCAAAAGTCGTGGTGTGGTCTGGTGGTTAGCCTCGTTAGATGTACGTAGAGGGGCACGGGTTTCGAATCCCCCCCAACCATATTTTTTGGTTGGTTATGAATTGAGATGAACAGAGGACTATCTCTATAAGACTGTTTGTGTGGCTTGTTATCACAAGCTGAGGCTAGCAAGATGGTTGGTGCTCTCTCTCTCTCTGCACCGCGAGGTTGTGTGATCGAGCCCTGCCCTCTTTTTTTTATTACTTGGGAATATTTCCGCCACCCACTGTAGACATGTAGGCCCCCCTGGTCCCACATTTAAGTATGGGGGGTCCTGTGTTGTTATTGGTTGGTGTGGTGGGTCCTACATGTCATTGGAAACCCGTAAGTGGGGCAGGCCCCACATGTCAAACGAGAGCATGTGGGTGGTGTTGGTCCCACGCGTAAGATCAACGGGTCCCACCCGTTAATTAGAAAAAATAAGTGTTAAATAGTGACATGTAAGTGAGAATGACACCTAAACACGCCATGTAGGCGAGATTGCTGAGGTGTCTGCCAAGTCATGCCAAATCAAATCATCGTACAAAGTACGACTATCTAAATTGGTCATAATTGACAAGAAATAATATCGTAAATCATGTTCACAAATTTACGACCATTTCGTGTAAGAAAATAACGACCTTTCTGACCAAAATGGTCGTTATGGTTTAGGGTTTGGACCCTCCCAAACAACTTGCGACCAATTGGTTCGAAATGGTCGTAGATTTACGACCAATTCACCCACGGTCACCGAGAGAAGGTCACAAGTTGACATATTTCTTGTAGTGTGAGGTTATCCAACCATGTCTCCTTCTTCTAAGATTTGACCACAATATCATCAACATAAGCATGAACATTGCATCCAATCTGCTTGTGGAAACAATTCTGCACACAGCGTTGATAAATAGCCCCCGCACTCTTAAGCCCAAAAGGCATAGAGACATAGCAAAAAGCCCCAAAGGGCATGATAAAGGCCGTCTTTTCCTGGTCCTCAATGGCCATCTTGATCTGATGATAGCCGGAGTAAGCATCTAGGAAACATAAGCACTCGCAACCAGCGGTAGAATCAATGATCTCGTCGATGCGGGGAAGGGAAAACAGGTCTTTGGGACAAGCCTTGTTAAGACCTGTGTAAACAACACACATGTGGCAAGTGCCGTTTTTCTTTAGAATAAGCACTGGATTTGGCAGCCACTCGGGATGAAAAAATTCAACCATGAACCCAGCAGCTAGGAGCCGGGCTACTTCTTCCCCAATAGCCTTGCATCTCTCCTTGTTAAAACGACGGAGGTATTGTCTGACAGGTTTCATCTTAGAATCCACATTGAGGTGGTGCTCAGAGAGTTCTCTCGGTACACCTGGCATGTCAGAAGGTTTCCATGCGAAGATGTCTCGATTCTCACGGATGACCTCAATGAGCGCGCTTTCCTATTTGGAGTCCATGCCAGTACCAATAGTAAACTGTTGGGACGAATCACCCGGAGTGAAGTCAACCTGCTTGGTATCCTCAGCCGACTTGAACTTGAGCAGGGGGTCAGACTCACTAGTAGGCTTCTTCAGAGGCGTCATATCAGCCGGGTCAACGTTGGCTGTATAAAACTTCAGCTCTTCCGCGGCTCAGGTCGACTCGGCATAAGTTGCGTCCCCTTCCTCACACTCGCATGCGAATTTCCGGTCACCGTCGACTGTGATGTGGCCCTCCGACCCAGGCATCTTGAGCTTGAGATACACGTAACAAGGTCGGGCCATGAAACGAGCGTAAGCCGGCCATCCAAAAATGGCATGATATGGGCTCTTAAATTTGACCACCTCAAACGTCAGGAATTCTAATGTGTAATTGAACTCAGTGCCAAACGCAACCTCCAGCTTGACCCGGCCAATAGGATAAGCAGACTTTTCGGGGACAATCCCGTCAAAAATGGTCAAGGAAGGCTGGAGCTATTTTTCTGACAGGTTCATCCGCCTGAAGGTATCATAGTACAAGATGTTGATGCTGCTTCCACCATCCATGATCACCTTTGAGAGATTATAACCACCAACTTGAGGTGCCACCACCAGGGCTAGACAACAAAGATTCTCATCCCGGGGAGGATGAACTTCTCTGCTCCAGGTGACCGGTTGCTCTGACCAGTTTAAGTACTCGGGGACAGCCGTCTCAATGATGTTGACAGCACGTTTCTGGAGCTTGCGATCATGTTTTTCAAGTACTAGTTGTGAACACATGATACTGCCCACTATTCAACCACATGGGGTTGCTCTGGAAACCTGACTGGTTGCAGTCCTGCCGAATGCCTTGACCAGAATGTTGATTTCCACCTCCGTTATTGCCAGAACCCTGATAACCAGATCCTGAGCCGCCTGAACCCTGAAAACCGGGATTCAGAAAACCACCAGAAGAGTCAGCTCCCGGGAAGTCGTATCCTAAGCTGCCGGCTCCTAATCTCGATCTATGCCAACTCAACAAACACCTTCGGAGACACCTATAGAGCATCTTTATAATAACCCAGTTACGTTGTGACGTTTGATAGCACACAAAGTGTTCCTCCGGTATTCGGGAGTTGCATAATCTCATAGTCAGAGGAATATGTATAAGTCATGAAGAAAGCAATAGCAATAAAACTAAACGATCATTATGCTAAGCTAACGGATGGGTCTTGTCCATCACATCATTCTCTAATAATGTGATCCCGTTCATCAAATGACAACACATGTCTATGGTTAGGAAACTTAACCATCTTTGATTAACGAGCTAGTCAAGTAGAGGCATACTAGGGACACTCTGTTTTGTCTATGTATTCACACATGCACTAAGTTTCCGGTTAATACAATTCTAGCATGAATAATAAACATTTATCATGATATAAGGAAATATAAATAACAACTTTATTATTGCCTCTAGGGCATATTTCCTTCAGTCTCCCACTTGCACTAGAGTCAATAATCTAGATTACATAGTAATGATTCTAACACCAATGGAGTCTTGGTGGTGATCATGTTTTGCTCGTGGAAGAGGCTTAGTCAATGGGTCTGCAACATTCAGATCCATATGTATTTTGCAAATCTCTATGTCTCCCTCGTTGACTTGATCGCTGATGGAATTGAAGCATCTCTTGATGTGTTTGGTTTTCTTGTGAAACCTGGATTCCTTCGCCAAGGCAATTGCTCCAGTATTGTCACAAAAGATTTTCATTGGACCCGATGCACTAGGTATAACACCTAGATCGGATATGAACTCCTTCATCCAGAGTCCTTCATTTGCTGCTTCCGAAGCAGCTATGTACTCCGCTTCACACATAGATCCCGCCACGACGCTCTGCTTGGAACTGCACCAACTTACAGCTCCACCATTCAATATAAATACGTATCCGGTTTGCGACTTAGAGTCATCCAGATCAGTGTTAAAGCTTGCATCGACGTAACCATTTACGACAAGCTCTTTGTCACCTCCATAAACGAGAAACATATCCTTAGTCCTTTTCAGGTATTTTAGGATGTTCTTGACCGCTGTCCAGTGATCCACTCCTGGATTACTTTGGTACCTCCCTGCTAAACTTATAGCAAGGCACACATCAGGTCTGGTACACAGCATTGCATACATGATAGAACCTATGGCTGAGGCATAGGGAATGACTTTCATTTTCTCTCTATCTTCTGCAGTGGTCGAGCATTGAGTCGGACTCAACTTCACACCTTGTAACACAGGGAAGAACCCTTTCTTTGACTGATCCATTTTGAACTACTTCAAAACTTTATCAAGGTATGTGCTTTGTGAAAGTCCAATTAAGCGTCTTAATCTATCTCTATAGATCTTGATGCCCAATATATAAGCAGCTTCACCGAGGTCTTTCATTGAAAAATTCTTATTCAAGTATCCTTTTATGCTATCCAGAAATTCTGTATTATTTCCAATCAACAATATGTCATCCACATATAATATTAGAAATGCTACAGAGCTCCCACTCACTTTCTTGTAAATACAGGCTTCTCCAAAAGTCTGTATAAAACCATATGCTTTGATCACACTATCAAAGCGTATATTCCAACTCCGAGAGGCTTGCACCAGTCCATAAATGGATCACTGGAGCTTGCACACTTTGTTAGCACCTATAGGATCGACAAAACCTTCAAAAATGGGTATGATGACTAAAGGTGCTAAAAAAATGTGCAAGCTCCAGCGATCCATCTATGGACTGGTGCAAGCATCTCGGAGTTGGAATATACGCTTTGATGAGTTGATCAAAGCATATAGTTTTTATACAGACCTGTGGTGAAGCCTGTATTTACAAGAAAGTGAGTGGGAGCACTACAGCCTTTCTGATAAGTATATGTCAATGACATATTGTTGATCGGAAATGATGTAGAATTTTTCTGGAAAGCATAAAAGAGTGTTTGAAAGGAGTTTTTCAAAAGAAAGACCTCGGTGAAGCTGCTTACATATTGAGCATCAAGATCTATAGAGATAGATCAAGATGCTTGATAAGATTTTTTCAATGAGTACATGCCTTGACAAGATTTTGAAGTAGTTCAAAATGGAACAGTCAAAGAAGGAGTTCTTGCCTGTGTTACAAGGTGTAAAATTGAGTAAGACTCAAAACCCGACCACGACAGAAGATAGAAAGAGAATGAAAGTCATTCCCTATGCCTCAGTCATAGGTTCTATAAAGTATGCCATGCTATGTACCAGACCAGTTGTGTGTCTTGCTATGAGTTTAGCAAGGAGGTACGATAGTGATCCAGGAGTGGATCACTGGATAGCGGTCAAAGTTATCCTTAGTTACCCAAGAGGACTAAGGAAATATTTCTCGGTTATGGAGGTGATAAAGAGTTTATCGTAAAGAGTTACGTTGATGCAAGCTTTAACACCGATCTGGATGACTCTGAGTCTCAATCTGGATACACATTGAAAGTGGGAGCAATTAGCTAGAGTAGCTCCATGCAGAGCATTGTAGACATAGAAATTTGCAAAATACATACGGATCTGAATGTGGTAGACCCGTTGACTAAACTTCTCTCACAAGCAAAACATGATCACACCTTAGTACTCTTTGGGTGTTAATCACATGGCGATGTGAACTAGATTATTGACTCTAGTAAACCCTTTGGGTGTTAATCACATGGCGATGTGAATTATTGGTGTTAATCACATGGCGATGTGAACTAGATTATTGACTCTAGTAAACCCTTTGGGTATTGGTCACATGGCGATGTGAACTATTGGTGTTAATCACATGGCGATGTGAACTAGATTATTGACTCTAGTGCAAGTGGGAGACTGAAGGAAATATGCCCTAGAGGCAATAATAAAGTTGTTATTTATATTTCCTTATATCATGATAAATGTTTATTATTCATGCTAGAATTGTATTAACTGGAAACTTAATACATGTGTGAATACATAGACAAAACAAAGTGCCCCTAGTATGCCTCTACTTGACTAGCTCGTTAATCAAAGATGGTTAAGTTTCCTAACCATAGACATGTGTTGTCATTTGATGAATGGGATCACATCATTAGGAGAATGATGTGATGGACAAGACCCATCCGTTAGCTTAGTGATCGTTAAGTTTATTGCTATAGCTTTCTTCATGACTTATACACATTCCTCTGACTATGAGATTATGCAACTCCCAAATATCGGAGGAACACCTTGTATGCTATCAAACGTCACAACGTAACTGGGTGATCATAAAGATGCTCTACAGGTGTCTCCGAAGGTGTTTGTTGGGTTGGCATAGATCGATATTAGGATTTGTCACTCCGAGTATCGGAGAGGTATCTCTGGGCCCTCTCGGTAATGCACATCATATGAAGCCTTGCAAGCAATGTGACTAATGAGTTAGTTATGAGATGATGCACTATAGAACGAGTAAAGAGACTTGCCGGTAACAAGATTGAACTAGGTACGATGATACCGACGATCGAATCTCGGCAAGTAACATACCGATGACAAAGGGAATAACGTATGTTGTTATGCGGTTTGACCGATAAAGATCTTCGTAGAATATGTAGGAGCCAATATGAGCATCCAGGTTCCGCTATTGGTTATTGATCGGAGATGTGTCTCGGTCATGTCTACATAGTTCTCGAACCCGTAGGGTCCGCACGCTTAACGTTCGATGACGATTTGTATTATGAGTTATGTGATTTGATGACCAAAGATAGTTCAGAGTCCCAGATGAGATCACGGACATGACAAGGAGTCTCAAAATGGTCGAGAGGTAAAGATCGATATATTGGAAGGCTATATTCGGACATCGGAAAGGTTCCGAGTGATTTGGGTATTTTTCAAAGTACCGGAGAGTTACGGGAATTCGCCGGGGGAAGTAGTGGGCCTTAATGGGCCATACGGGAAAGGAGAGAAGGGCCTCAAGGGGTGGCCGCGCACCCCCCCATGCGCTGGTCCGAATTGGACTAGGAGGGGGCGGCGCCCCCCTCCTTCCTTCTCCCCTCTTCCTCCTTCCCTCCTTCTCCTACTAGGAATAGGAAAGAGGAGGGGAATCCTACTTGGACTGGGGAGTCCTAGTAGGATTCCCCACACCTGGCGCGCCCCCCTTGGGCCGGCCACCTCTTCCCTCCCCTCCTTTATATACATGGTCAGGGGGAACCCCAATAACACACAAGTTGATCTTTTAGCCATGTGCGGTGCCCCCCTCCACAGTTACACACCTCGATCATATCGTCGTAGTGCTTAGGCGAAGCCCTGCGCCGGTAACATCATCAACACCGTCACCACGCCATCGTGCTGACGGAACTCTCCCTCGTCCTCAACTGGATCAAGAGCATGAGGGACGTCATCGAGCTGAATGTGTGCTGAACGCGGAGGTGCCGTACGTTTGGTACTTGGATCGGTTGGATCGCGAAGAAGTTCGACTACATCAACCGCGTTACTAAACGCTTCCGCTTTCGGTCTATGAGGGTATGTGGACACACTCTCCCCTCTTGTTGCTATGCATCTCCTAGATAGATCTTGCATGAGTGTAGGAAGTTTTTTGAAATTGCATGCTACGTTCCCCAACAGTGGCATCCGAGCCAGGTCTATGCGTAGATGATTTGCACGAGTAGAACACAAAGGAGTTGTGGGCGTGGGTGTATACATATTGCTTGTCGTTACTAGTTGTTACTTGGTTCAGTGGTATTGTGAGATGAAGCGGCGCGGACCGACATTACGCGTACGCTTACCCGAGACTGGTTTCACCGCTACGAGCACTCGTTGCTTAAAGGTGACTGGCGGGTGTCTGTCTCTCTCACTTTAGTTGAACCAGTTTCAATGAAGAGGGTTCTTTTAGAAGATCAAAAAGCAATCACTACACCACGTTGTGGTTTTGCGTAAGTAAGAATCGGTTCTTCTAAACCCGTAGCAGCCACGTAAAACTTGCAACAACAAAGTAGAGGACGTCTAACTTGTTTTTGCAGGGTGTGCTTGTGATATGATATGGTCAAGACATGATGTGTGATATACGTTGTTGTATGAGATGATCATGTTTTGTAAAGTTATCGGCAACCGGCAGGAGCCTTATGGTTGTCTCATTATTGTATGAAGTGCCAACACTATGTAATTGCTTTACTTTATCGTTATGAGTTAGCGATAGTAGTAGTAGCAATAGTTGGCGTGACGACCACAACGCTACGATGGAGATCAAGCTGGGGCGCCGGTGACGATGGAGATCATGATGGTGCTTCGATGATGGAGATCAAGAGCACAAGATGATGATGGCCATATCATATCACATATTGAATTGCATGTGATGTTAATCCTTTTATGCATCTTATTTTGCTTAGTACGACGGTAGCATTATAAGATGATCCCTCACTAAATTTCAAGGTATAAGTGTTCTCCCTAAGTATGCATCGTTGCGACAGTTCATCGTGCCGAGACACCACGTGATGATCGGGTGTGATAAGCTCTACGTTCACATACAACGGGTGCAAGACAGTTTTGCACGTGTGGAATACTCGGGTTAAACTTGACGAGCCTAGCATATGCAGATATGGCCTCGGAACACTGGAGACCAAAAGGTCGAACGTGAATCATATAGTAGATATGATCAACATAGAGATGTTCACCATTGAAAACTACTCCATCTCACGTGATGATCGGACATGGTTTAGTTGATTTGGATCACGTGATCATTTAGATGACTTGAGGGATGTCTATCTAAGTGGGAGTTCTTAAGTAATATGATTAATTGAACTTTAATTTATCTTGAATTTAGTCCTGATAGTATTTGCATATCTATGTTGTAGATCAATAGCTCACGTATAGCTCCCCTGTTTTATTTTGATATGTTCCTAGAGAAAAATAAGTTGAAAGATGATAGTAGCAATGATTCAGACCGGGTCCGTGATCTGAGGATTATCCTCGTTGCTGCACAAAAGAATTATGTTCTTGATGCACCGCTAGGTGACAGACCTATTGCAGGAGCAGATGCAGACGTTATGAATGTTTGACAAGCTCGGTATGATGACTACTTGATAGTTTAGTGCACCATGCTTTACGGCTTAGAACCGGGACTTCAAAAACGTTTGAACGCCACGGAGCATATAAGATGTTCCAAGAGTTGAAATTGGTATTTTAGACTCATGCCCGTGTCGAGAGGTATGAGACCTCTGACAAGTACTTTGCCTACAAGATGGAGGAGAATTGCTCAGCTAGTGAGCATGTGCTCAGAATGTCTGAGTACTACAATCGCTTGAATCAAGTGGGAGTTAATCTTCCAGATAAGATAGTGATTGACAGATTCTCTAGTCACTGTCACCAAGTTACTAGAACTTCGTGATGAACTATAATATGCAAGGGATGATGAAAAACAATTCCCGAGCTCTTCATGATGCTGAAATCGACGAAGGTAGAAATCAAGAAAGAGCATCAAGTGTTGATGATTAACAAGACCACTAGTTTCAAGAAAAGGGCAAAGGAAAAGAAAGGGAACTTCAAGAAGAATGGCAAGCAAGTTGTCACTCCCATGAAGAAACCCAAAACTAGACCTAAACCTGAAACTGAGTGCTTCTACTGCAAAGGAAATGGTCACTAGAAGCGGAACTACCCCAAATATTTGGCGGATAAGAGGGATGGCAAAGTGAACAAAGGTATATTTGATATACATGTTATTGATGTGTACCTTACTAGTGCTCATAGTAGCCCCTGGGTATTTGATACCTGTTCGGTTGCTAAGATTAGTAACTCGAAACAGGAGTTGCAGAATAAATAGAGACTAGTTAAGGGTGAAGTGACGATGTGTGTTGGAAGTGGTTCCAAGATTGATATGATCATCATCACACACTCCCTATACTTTTCGGGATTAGTGTTGAACCTAAATAAATGTTATTTGGTGTTTGCGTTGAGCATGAATATGATTAGATCATGTTTATTGCAATACGGTTATTCATTTAAGACAGAGAATAATTGTTATTCTGTTTACATGAATAAAATCTTCTATGGTCATACACCCAATGTTAATGGTTTATTGAATCTCGATCGTAGTGATACACATATTCATATTATTGATGCCAAAAGATGCAAAGTTGATAATGATAGTGCAACATATTTGTGGCACTGCCGTTTAGGTCATATTGGTGTAAAGCGCATGAAGAAACTCCATGCTGATGGACTTTTTGGAATCACTTGATTATGAATCATTTGATGCTTGCGAACCATGCCTCATGGGCAAGATGACTAAAACTCCATTCTCTGGAACAATGGAGCGAGCTACAGACTTATTGGAAATAATACATACTGATGTATGCGGTCTGATGAGTGTTGAGGCTCGCGGCGGGTATCGTTATTTTCTGACCTTCACAGATGATTTGAGCAAGATACGGGTATATCTACTTAATGAAACATAAGTCTGAAACATTTGAAAAGTTCAAAGAATTTCAGAGTGAAGTGGAAAATTATCGTAACAAGAAAATAAAGTTTCTATGATCTGATCGCGGAGGCGAATATTTGAGTTACGAGTTTGGTCTTCATTTAAAACAATGCGGAATAGTTTTGCAACTCACGCCACCTGGAACACCACAGCGTAATGGTGTGTCCGAACGTCGTAACCGTATTTTATTAGATATGGTGCGATCTATGATGTCTCTTACGGATTTACCACTATCGTTTTGGGGTTATGCATTAGAGACAGCTGCATTCACGTTAAATAGGGCACCATCTAAATCCGTTGAGATGACACCGTATGAACTGTGGTTTGGCAAGAAACCTAAGCTGTCGTTTCTTAAAGTTTGGGGTTGCGATGCTTATGTGAAAAAGCTTCAGCCTGATAAGCTCGAACCCAAATCGGAGAAGTGCAACTTCATAGGATACCCAAAAACCGTTGGGTACACCTTCTATCACAGATCCGAAGGCAAGATCTTTGTTGCTAAGAATGGATCCTTTCTAGAGAAGGAGTTTCTCTCGAAAGAAGTGAGTGGGAGGAAAGTAGAACTTGATGAGGTAATTGTACCTTCTCCCGAATTGGAAAGTAGTTCCTCACAGAAATCAGTTCCTGTGATCCCTACACCAATTAGTGAGGAAGCTAATGATGATGATCATGAAGCTTCAGATCAAGTTACTATAGAACCTCGTAGGTCAACCAGAGTACGTTCTGCACCAGAGTGGTACGGTAATCCTGTTCTGAAAGTCATGTTACTAGACCATGACGAACCTACGAACTATGAGGAAGCGATGATGAGCCCAGATTCCGAGAAATGGCTTGAGGCCATGAAATCTGAGATAGGATCCATGAATGAGAACAAAGTATGGACTTTGATTGACTTACCCGATGATCGGCGAGCCATTGAGAATAAATGGATCTTCAAGAGGAAGATGAATGCTGATAGTAGTGTTACTATCTACAAAGCTCGACTTGTCGCAAAAGGTTTTCGACAAGTTCAAGGTGTTGACTACGATGAGATTTTCTCACTCATCGCGATGCTTAAGTCTGTCCGAATCATGTTAGAAATTGCCACATTTTATGAAATCTGGCAAATGGATGTCAAAAACTGCATTCCTTAATGGATTTCTTAAAGAAGAGTTGTATATGATGCAACTAGAAGATTTTGTTGATCCTAAAGGTGCTAACAAATGTGCAAGCTCCAGCGATCCATCTATGGACTGGTGCAAGCATCTCAGAGTTGGAATATACGCTTTGATGAGTTGATCAAAGCATATAGTTTTTATACAGACTTGTGGTGAAGCCTGTATTTACAAGAAAGTGAGTGGGAGCACTACAGCCTTTCTGATAAGTATATGTGAATGACATATTGTTGATCGGAAATGATGTAGAATTTTTCTGGAAAGCATAAAGGAGTGTTTGAAAGGAGTTTTTCAAAAGAAAGACCTCGGTGAAGCTGCTTACATATTAAGCATCAAGATCTATAGAGATAGATCAAGATGCTTGATAAGTGTAACGCCTGGATAATTAAGCTGCAGTAAACCCCTGTTGATGACTACCAAGTCATCAAAATTATTTTGCTAATCATCACCCAAACCAAACTCAAATCCAGATTCAAATGCCAAGTCAAATTATAATTTTATAAAACAGTAAATTTAAAAATGTTCCTTAGGTTGAAAATATTCACTACCAAATTTTCATGAAAGAATAAACATTTTTTCAGAATGATAAAATGCCCCTAAGCTATTTTAACTGAACCATAAAGCTTTTAATCGAACCATCTCAATTTAAATAAATATGTAAACAATTCAAAAATGTTTGGAACTTATTATACATACTCCAAATATTGCCTAATGTTACTGTGCTAAATTGCACTTTTAACTAAACTCATTTGTTAGCTGAAATTAACATAAAACATTAGCTAAATATGAAAACAGAAAAAGAAAAGATAAAATAAAAATAAAAAAAGAAACAAAAGGGAAAACCCCCTTGGCTTTTGGCCCATCTGGTAGGTGGGCAGCCTAGCCAGCCCACCCCACTTACCTCCTTCCCCCGCTACAGGAACAGGAGGGGGGCCGTGGCAGCCATCCACGGCGCCATGGCCGCGGTGGCAGCCATCGGCCTGCTCCCCCTCGCCTACAAGACGACGGCGCCTCTCCCGCTCAAACCCTAGGACACCCCTGCCTCTCCCCCTTCCTCCTCGCGCCGCGCCTCGCTCTCCCTCGATGCACCCGCTCGCCCGAGCTCGCGTACGCCATGGCCGTTGTCGCCATCGCAGCCACCGTGCTCCCCGAGCCGTAACAAGTTGTCCAGAAGCATCCTCATCGCCGTCTCCTTCGTCCTCGACCATTGAATCAAGCTGGGAAGGCCTGCATGCTCGCCATCGAGCTCGAGTCCTTCGTGTACATCGCCGGCCGCCATCGTCGTTTGCCTCGTCTCCGGTCCACCTCCGGCCTCGGCGTCGCCTCCGTTGAAACCGCTGTGAGCTCCTCTTTTGAAGCCCCCTCTCCCCGTTGTCGATTTGGTTGCCGTTTGCCGTCCCCCATAGCTAGCCATGGCCCTGCGTCCGCGTGCGCGCTCACCTGCACTTGGCCATGTCCACGCGCGCGTCCGCATGCTCCTGCTGTCGCCGGCTCCCACTGCTGCTGCGTGGCTGCTTGCCGCTGCTGCCGCTTGCTGCTCCTGTGCCGCTGCTACTTTGCTGCCGCTGCTTAAGCCACTGCTCGCTGCTGCTTACTGCTACTACTGCCTATTGCTGTTGCTGCTCTGTACTACTCATGCCGCTGCTATTGCTGGTGGCCATGGTTGTGTGTGTGTGCCGTATGTGTGTGGCCGGTTATGCCACAGCCGTGTGTGGCCGGCCCTTTGTTTAACTAGTTTAGTTTAGGACTAAAATTAGTGCTAAGTTAGTCTACTAGCAAATGACATGTGGACCCACTATTAGTTTAAAGAGAAAGCAAATTAAAAAAAATATTGTGTCTAAGTGAATGACATGTGCCCCCTACACTGTTCATATGTTGACCAGTCAACCTTTGACCGAGTCAACCCAGCCCCACTGTCATACACTGTGGCTAGAATAGCACTAGGTGACAAAAGTATTTTAATGATTAATTTCGAATTATAAATAATTCCAGATAATGCTTTAATCTTTGAAAATTCATAGAAATTAAACCGTAACTCAGATCGAAAAAACTTTATATATGAAAGTTGATCAGAAAAACGAGACGAATCCGAATATGCCCTCCTCATACCTGTCACATGCCCATAGCATGATGAACATGGGACTTTCCCCTCTGTTTCATCCGTCCGATAATCACCCGGAGCTGGTAGAATATCTCCGGATGTTTTCCCGCTCCGTCTGCAACGTGTAGCCCTTCGTTAGGTCTCCCCTAGTACCGCGTAGCTGCCTTGTTACGTCCTATGATGCTTAGATTGATCTATTATTTATTGTTTCTTCCCCCTCTTCTATCTCGATAGACCTCGAGACCGAAGATGGCCGATGATCGTCTACCTCGTCGAAGACCCGTTGGTGTTTGCAAAGCAACCAGGCAAGCACCCCCCCCCCCCCTTGAGCATGCCTATATCGCCTATTCTCTTCTCTCTTGTGCTTGCATTAGAACTGCTGCTGCTACTGCTTTACCTATTCCGATGCATGACCTGATTTTGTAACCTGCTATTGATAATTACCTGCATATCCTAAACTGCTTAGTATAGGCTGGGTAGAGACCCCAGTGATCCCACTTGTCCCGACTGCCCCGCTGGATTATCAGAAGACCCGGTTAACGGGATTGAAGACCAGGCCCCGGCACCGCACATCACCCCCCCTTAGTTGTACGCCGCTACTGGGTTACTATCGAGTGCCGAGGGTGATACCTCGTCAGCACTTTTGATGTTAATCTGGTAGGTTAGTTCATCGGTTGTGGTTACCGAGGGTGATTCCTCCTTCCCCACTTCCGATAACGACGTTGTCGTGCAATTCATCAAGTGTGAACCCATCGAGGGTGATTCCTCCGAGTTCACCTTGACGGATACATCGAGTAGGAATCTGACGAGGGTGATACCTCAGATTCCCCTGATGTTATGGACACACGGATACTTGGACTTTACACTGTTACTTGGAAAGGTGGGTCGACCCTGAGGGGTTCCCGCGTGTGATGTGAAGACGGGTTGCCTGTATGGTGCCCGAGTGATGAATACGAGGCGCGGCCGGGCATTCTTAGCCCTTGCAGCAAGTCCTCGAGACGGGGCGACGGGGTCACATCTTTCGTGAGTCTCTGCTTGTTACCGCAAGCCCTAGTCCACTAACGATTTGGATATTTGATCCGAGCAGGCCTCTGGCCTGATAGCACTAACCATCACGTGGGCATAGTATGGGCGTTCTGCATCGTAGCATCAGCCGACAGTTCTGTCAAACGTCCAGTTCAGCATTGTGGCCGGGTCGGATCGTGCTGTTGGCGCTGGTATCCACCCTGCTCGCAACGACCCGGAGTGCACAGGCCGACGGCCCAAGACCCCTGAGCGCTTAGGTTGTAGACCGGCGGGGACCTCTCTGCTGAGCTGTAGGTAGGGTTGCGATGTATCGTTTGGCCGAGGCCGGGCATGACCCAGGAAAGTGTGTCCGGCCGGAGTTAATCGAGCGTGTTGGGTAAGTTGGTGCACCCCTGCAGGGAAGAACACATCTATCGATAGCCGGTCCTATGGTAAAGGACACTCGGAGTTGTATCCCGATCGTCACAACTTGACCTTGAGATGATACCTGGATTTATGGCTCTGGGATTGCTTCTCGCAGGGAGTCGAGAAGGGATCTCAAGACGAGGTTGATGACTGTATGGCTCTAGGATTGCTTTCTCGCAGGGAGTCGAGAAAGGATCTCCGGGTGAGGTTGATATCATTACTACTACATTATACTGTGCTGATCTACTCTCTTCTATTGCTGCAAGACCGCTGAAGATGCTAGTCTTCGATAGGACTAGGCTTTCCTCTCTATTCTGGCATTTCTGCAGCCCAGTCCACATATACAGCCACTCTTTGATAATGTTGCATATGTAGTGTAGATCCTTGCTTGCTGAGTACTTCGGATGAGTACTCACGGTTGCTTTGCTTTCTTTTTCCCCATATCCTTTTGGTGCAACCAGATGACGGAGCCCCTGAGATAGCTGCCCCCACCGACGATCGCTACTACTACCCCGAGGATGGATACTACTACGAGCTGGCCGACGACTAGGAGTAGGTTCGGAGGGTCCCAGGCAGGGGGCCTGCGCCTTTCGATCGTAGTGTTTTATTTTGCCCCGCCTTTATAAAGATCTTTCTGTTTCTCTTTTAATATTTGTACTCAGATATCTGATGCTTCCGCTGACGTTTGTATGCCATCGAGCTATGTATTTGAGCCCTCGAGGCCCTGGCTTGTAATATAAAGCTTGTATGACTTTATTTATGTTTTAGAGTTGTGTTGTGATATCTTCCCGTGAGTCCTTAGGCTTGATCGTGTGCATTTGCGTGTATGATTAGTGCACGATTGAGCCGGGGGCGTCACAATAAGATTTTTTCAATGAGTACATGCCTTGACAAGATTTTGAAGTAGTTCAAAATGGAACAGTCAAAGAAGGAGTTCTTGCCTGTGTTACAAGGTGTAAAATTGAGTAAGACTCAAAACCCGACCACGGCAGAAGATAGAAAGAGAATGAAAGTCATTCCCTATGCCTCAGTCATAGGTTCTATAAAGTATGCCATGCTATGTACCAGACCAGTTGTGTGCCTTGCTATGAGTTTAGCAAGGAGGTACGATAGTGATCCAGGAGTGGATCACTGGATAGCGGTCAAAGTTATCCTTAGTTACCCAAGAGGACTAAGGAAATATTTCTCGGTTATGGAGGTGATAAAGAGTTCATCGTAAAGAGTTACGTCGATGCAAGCTTTAACACCAATCTGGATGACTCTGAGTCTCAATCTGGATACACATTGAAAGTGGGAGCAAATAGCTAGAGTAGCTCCATGCAGAGCATTGTAGACATAGAAATTTGCAAAATACATGCGGATCTGAATGTGGCAGACCCGTTGACTAAACTTCTCTCACAAGCAAAACATGATCACACCTTAGTACTCTTTGGGTGTTAATCACATGGCGATGTGAACTAGATTATTGACTCTAGTAAACCCTTTGGGTGTTGGTCACATGGCGATGTGAATTATTGGTGTTAATCACATGGCGATGTGAACTAGATTATTGACTCTAGTAAACCCTTTGGGTGTTGGTCACATGGCGATGTGAACTATTGGTGTTAATCACATGGCGATGTGAACTAGATTATTGACTCTAGTGCAAGTGGGAGACTGAAGGAAATATGCCCTAGAGGCAATAATAAAGTTGTTATTTATATTTCCTTATATCATGATAAATGTTTATTATTCATGCTAGAATTGTATTAACCGGAAACTTAATACATGTGTGAATACATAGACAAAACAAAGTGTCCCTAGTATGCCTCTACTTGACTAGCTCGTTAATCAAAGATGGTTAAGTTTCCTAACCATAGACATGTGTTGTCATTTGATGAACGGGATCACATCATTAGGAGAATGATGTGATGGACAAGACCCATCCATTAGCTTAGTGATCGTTAAGTTTATTGCTATAGCTTTCTTCATGACTTATACACATTCCTCTGACTATGAGATTATGCAACTCCCGAATACCGGAGGAAAACCTTGTGTGCTATCAAACATCACAACGTAACTGGGTGATCATAAATATGCTCTACAGGTGTCTCCGAAGGTGTTTGTTGGGTTGGCATAGATCGAGATTAGGATTTGTCACTCCGAGTATCGGAGAGGTATCTCTGGGCCCTCTCGGTAATGCACATCATATGAAGCCTTGCAAGCAATGTGACTAATGAGTTAGTTACGGGATGATGCACTACAGAACGAGTAAAGAGACTTGCCGGTAATGAGATTGAACTAGGTATGATGATACCGACGATCGAATCTCGGGCAAGTAACATACCGATGACAAAGGGAATAACGTATGTTGTTATGCGGTTTGACCGATAAAGATCTTCGTAGAATATGTAGGAGCCAATATGAGCATGCAGGTTCCGCTATTGGTTATTGATCGGAGATGTGTCTTGGTCATGTCTACATAGTTCTCGAACCCGTAGGGTCCGCATGCTTAACGTTCAATGACGATTTATATTATGAGTTATGTGATTTGATGACCGAAGATAGTTCGGAGTCCCGGATGAGATCACGGACATGACGAGGAGTCTCGAAATGGTCGAGAGGTAAAGATGGATATATTGGAAGGCTATATTCGGACATCAGAAAGGTTTCGAGTGATTCGGGTATTTTTCAAAGTACCGGAGAGTTACGGGAATTCGCCGAGGGAAGTAGTGGGCCTTAATGGGCCATACGGGAAAGGAGAGAAGGGCCTCAAGGGGGGGCCGCCCCCCCCCCCCCCCATGGGTTGGTCCGAATTGGACTAGGAGGGGGCGGCGCCCCCCTCCTTCCTTCTCCCCTCTTCCTCCTTCCCTCCTTCTCCTACTAGGAATAGGAAAGAGGAGGGGAATCCTACTTGGACTGGGGAGTCCTAGTAGGATTCCCCACACCTGGCGCGCCCCCCTTGGGCCGGCCACCTCTTTCCTCCCCTCCTTTATATACGTGGCCAGGGGGCACCCCAATAACACACAAGTTGATCTTTTAGCCGTGTGCGGTGCCCCCCTCCACAGCTACACACCTCGATCATATCGTCGTAGTGCTTAGGCAAAGCCATGCGCCGGTAACATCGTCAACACCGTCACCACGCCGTCGTGCTGACGGAACTCTCCCTCATCTTCAACTGGATCAAGAGCACGAGGGACGTCATCAAGCTGAACGTGTGCTGAACGCGGAGGTGCCGTACGTTCGGTACTTGGATCGGTTGGATCGCGAAGAAGTTCGACTACATCAACCGCGTTACTAAACGCTTCCGCTTTCGGTCTACGAGGGTACGTGGACACACTCTCCCCTCTCATTGCTATGCATCTCCTAGATAGATCTTGCGTGAGCATAGGAATTTTTTTGAAATTGCATGCTATGTTCCCCAACAACATTACCGTCAGCGTCAGTCTTCTTCTTGAAGATCCATTTATTCTCTATGGCTTACCGATCATCGGGCAAGTCAACCAAAGTCCACACTTTGTTCTCATACATGGATCCCATCTCAGATTTCATGGCCTCAAGCCATTTCGCGGAATCTGGGCTCATCATCGCTTCCTCATAGTTCGTAGGTTCGTCATGGTCAAGTAAGATGACCTCCAGAACAGGATTACCATACCACTCTGGCGCGGACCATACTCAGGTTGACCTACGAGGTTCGGTAGTAACTTGATCTGAAGTTTCATGATCATCATCATTAATTTCCTCACTAATTGTTGTAGGAATCACTAGAACTGATTTCTGTGATGAACTACTTTCCAATTCGGGAGACGGTACAATTACCTCATCAAGTTCTACTTTCCTCCCACTCACTTCTTTCAAGAGAAACTCCTTCTCTAGAAAGGATCCATTTTTAGCAACGAATATCTTGCCTTCGGATCTGTGATAGAAGGTGTACCCAATAGTTTCCTTTGGATATCCTATGAAGACACATTTCTCTGATTTGGGTTCGAGCTTATCAGGTTGAAGCTTTTTCACACAAGCATCACAGCCCCAAACTTTAAGAAACGACAGCTTAGGTTTCTTGCTAAACCACAGTTCATATGGTGTCGTCTCAATGGATTTAGATGGTGCCCTATTTAACGTGAATGCAGCCGTCTCTAAAGCATAACCCCAAAACGATAGCGGTAAATCTGTAAGAGACATCATAGATCGCACCATATCTAATAAAGTACGGTGACGACGTTTGGACACACCATTACGCTGTGGTGTTCCAGGTGGCGTGAGTTACGAAACTATTCCACATTGTTTCAAATGAAGACCAAACTCATAACTCAAATATTCACCTCCACGATCAGATCATAGAAACTTTATTTTCTTGTTACGATGATTTTCCACTTCACTATGAAATTCTTTGAACTTTTCAAATGTTTCAGACTTATGTTTCATTAAGTAGATATACCCATATCTGCTCAAATCATCTGTGAAGGTCAGAAAATAACGATACCCGCCACGAGCCTCAGCACTCATCGGACCGCATACATCAGTATGTTTTATTTCCAATAAGTCAGTGGCTCGCTCCATTGTTCCGGAGAACGGAGTCTTAGTCATCTTACCCATGAGGCATGGTTCACAAGCATCAAGTGATTCATAATCAAATGATTCCAACAGCCATCAGCATGGAGTTTCTTCATGCGCTTTACACCAATATGACCTAAACGGCAGTGCCACAAATAAGTTGCACTATCATTATTAACTTTGCATCTTTTGGCTTCAATATTATGAATATGTGTATCACTACGATCAAGATTCAACAAAAATAGACCACTCATCAAGGGTGCATGACCATAAAAGATATTACTCATATAAATAGAACAACCATTATTCTCTGATTTAAATGAATAACCGTCTCGCATCAAACAAGATCCAGATATAATGTTCATGCTTAACGCTGGCACCAAATAACAATTATTCAGGTTTAAAACTAATCCCGACGGTAGATGTAGAGGTAGCGTGCCGACGGCGATCACATCAACCTTAGAACCATTTCTGACGCGCATCGTCACATCGTCCTTAGCCAATCTTCGTTTAATCCGTAGCCCCTGTTTCGAGTTGCAAATATGAGCAACAGAACCAGTATCAAATACCCAGGCGCTACTACGAGCATTAGTAAGGTACACATCAATAACATGTATATCAAATATACCTTTCACTTTGCCATCCTTCTTATCCGCCAAATACTTGGGGCAGTTCCGCTTCCAGTGACCAGTCCCTTTGTAGTAGAAGCACTCAGTTTCAGGCTTAGGTCCAGACTTGGGCTTCTTCCCTTGAGCAGCAACTTGCTTGCTGTTCTTCTTGAAGTTCCCCTTCTTCCCTTTGCCCTTTTTCTTGAAACTAGTGGTCTTGTTAACCATCAACACTTGATGCTCCTTCTTGATTTCTACCTCCGCAGCCTTTAGCATCGCGAAGAGCTCGGAATTGTCTTTTCCATCCCTTGCATATTATAGTTCATCACGAAGCCTTTATAGCTTGGTGGCAGTGATTGAAGAACTCTGTCAATGACACTATCATCAGGAAGATTAACTCCCAGCTGAGTCAAGTGGTTATGGTACCCAGACATTCTGAGTATGTGTTCACTGATAGAACTATTCTCCTCCATCTTGCAGCTATAGAACTTGTTGGAGACTTCATATCTCTCAACTCGGGCATTTGCTTGAAATATCAACTTCAACTCCTGGAACATCTCATATGCTCCATGATGTTCAAAATGTCTTTGAAGTCCTGATTCTAAGCCGTAAAGCATGGCACACTGAACTATCGAGTAGTCATCAGCTTTGCTCTGCCAGATGTTCATAATGTCCGGAGTTGCTCCTGCAGCGGGTCTTGCACCTAGCGGTGCTTCCAGGATGTAATTCTTCTGTGCAGCAATGAGGATAATCCTCAAGTTATGGACCCAGTCCGCGTAGTTGCTACCATCATCTTTCAACTTAGCTTTCTCTAGGAACGCATTAAAATTCAAGGGAACGGTAGCACGGGCCATTGATCTACAACAACATAGATATGCAAAAACTATCAGGACTAAGTTCATGATAAATTAAAGTTCAATTAATCATATTACTTAAGAACTCCCACTTAGATAGATATCCCTCTAGTCATCTAAATGATCACGTGATCCATATCAACTAAACCATGTCCGATCATCACGTGAGATGGAATAGTTTTCAATGGTGAACATCACTATGTTGATCATATCTACTATATGATTCACGTTCGACCTTTCGGTCTTAGTGTTCTGAGGCCATATCTGCATATGCTAGGCTCGTCAAGTTTAACCCGAGTATTCTGCATGTGCAAAACTAGCTTGCACCCGTTGTATGTGAACGTAGAGCTTATCACACCCGATCATCACGTGGTGTCTCGGCACGACGAACTGTAGCAACGGTGCATACTCAGGGAGAACACTTATACCTTGAAATTTAGTGAGGGATCATCTTATAATGCTACCGCCGTACTAAGCAAAATAAGATGCATAAAGGATAAACATCACATGCAATCAAAATATGTGACATGATATGGCCATCATCATCTTGTGCCTTTGATCTCCATCTCCAAAGCACCGTCATGATCTCCATCGTCACCGGCTTGACACCTTGATCTCCATCGTAGCGTCGTTGTCGTCTCGCCAACTATTGCTTCTACGACTATCGCTACCGCTTAGTGATAAAGTAAAGCAATTACATGGCAATTGCATTTCATACAATAAAGCGACAACAAAAAGGCTCCTGCCAGTTGCCGATAACTTTTACAAAACATGATCATCTCATACAACAATTTATATCTCATCACGTCTTGACCATATCACATCACAACATGCCCTGCAAAAACAAGTTAGACGTCCTCTACTTTGTTGTTGCAAGTTTTACGTGGCTGCTACGGGCTTCTAGCAAGAACCGTTCTTACCTATGCATCAAAACCACAACGATTTTTCATCAAGTGTGCTGTTTTAACCTTCAACAAGGACCGGCCGTAGTCAAATTCGATTCAACTAAAGTTGGAGAAACAGACACCCGCCAGTCACCTGTGTGCGAAGCAAGTCGGTAGAACCGGTCTCATGAACGTGGTCATGTAATGTTGGTCCGGGCCGCTTCATCCAACAATACCGCCGAATCAAAATAAGACATTGGTGGTAAGCAGTATGACTATTATCGCCCACAACTCTTTGTGTTCTACTCGTGCATATCATCTACGCATAGACCTGGCTCGGATGCCACTGTTGGGGAACGTAGCATGCAATTTCAAAACATTTCCTACGATCACGCAAGATCTATCTAGGAGATGCATAGCAACGAGAGGGGAGAGTGTGTCCATGTACCCTTGTAGACCGAAAGCGGAAGCGTTAGGTTAACGCGGTTGATGTAGTCGAATGTCTTCACGATCCAACCGATCCAAGTACCGAACGTACGGCACCTCCGTGTTCAGCACACGTTCAGCTCGATAACATCCCTCGAACTCTTGATCCAGCAGAGGGTCGAGGGAGAGTTCCGTCAGCACGACGGCGTGGTGACGGTGATGGTGATGTGATCCGCGCAGGGCTTCGCCTAAGCACTACGACGCTATGACCGGAGGAGTAAACTGTGGAGGGGTGCACCGCACATGGCTAAGCGAACAATTGATGTGCCTTTGGGGTGCCCCCCACCCCCGTATATAAAGGAGGGGAGGAGGAGGCCGGCGTCCAGGAGGGGCGCGCCAAGGGGGGAGTCCTACTAGGACTCCTAGTCCTAGTAGGATTCCCCCTTCCTATTCCGGAGTGGGAAAGGGGGAAAGGAGAGGGAGAGGGAAAGGGAAAGGGGGGAGCCGCCCCTCCCCTAGTCCAATTCGGACTGCCATGGGAGGGCGCGGCCACCCCTTGCGGCCCTCCTATCTCTCTCCACTAAGGCCCATCTAGGCCCAATACTTCCCCCGGGGGGGTTCCGGTAACCTCCCGGTACTCCGGTAAAATATCCGAACCACTCGAAACCATTCCGATGTCCGAATACTACCTTCCAATATATGAATCTTTACCTCTTGACCATTTCGAGACTCCTCATCATGTCCGTGATCTCATCCGGGACTCCGAACAAACTTCGGTCACCAAAACACATAACTCATAATACAAATCGTCATCGAACGTTAAGCGTGCGGACCCTACGGGTTCGAGAACTATGTAGACATGACCGAGACACATCTCCGGTCAATAACCAATAGCGGAACCTGGATGCTCATATTGGTTCCTACATATTCTATGAAGATCTTTATCGGTCAAACCGCATAACAACATACGTTATTCCCTTTGTCATCGGTATGTTACTTGCCCGAGATTCGATCGTCGGTATCATCATACCTAGTTCAATCTCGTTACCGGCAAGTCTCTTTACTCGTTCCATAATGCATCATCCTGTAACTAACTCATTAGTCACATTGCTTGCAAGGCTCATAGTGATGTGCATTACCGAGAGTGCCCAGAGATACCTCTCCGATACACGGAGTGACAAATCCTAATCTCGATCTATGCCAACTCAACAAACACCTTCGGAGACACCTGTAGAGCATCTTTATAATCACCCAATTATGTTGTGATGTTTGATAGCACACAAAGTGTTCCTCCGATATTCGGGAGTTGCATAATCTCATACTCAGAGGAATATGTATAAGTCATGAAGAAAGCAATAGCAATAAAACTAAACGATCATTATGCTAAGCTAACAGATGGGTCTTGTCCATCACATCATTCTCTAATGATGTGATCCCATTCATCAAATGACAACACATGTATATGGTTAGGAAACTTAACCATCTTTGATTAACGAGCTAGTCAAGTGGAGGCATACTAGGGACACTCTGTTTTGTCTATGTATTCACACATGCACTAAGTTTCCGGTTAATACAATTCTAGCATGAATAACAAAAATTTATCATGATATAAGGAAATATAAATAAAAACTTTATTATTGCCTCTAGGGCATATTTCCTTCAGTTATGGGGACACGAAATGTTTGACTCGTCCAGCTGCCTCCCACTGGAGTTGTCCAGCTGTGCTGCCTCCCACTGGACTCTTCTACGTGTCTATCGTGCCTCACAGACCTATGTGAGGCACGGTTATAGAAGCTAAAAAGCATAGTCATGCTTCTGTGATTTAATCGTTTTTAATCACATGTTTAATCAGATAGGGTTGGGTGTGTCTTTACGAGAGGAACGGTAATGAAGCTACTAGATGCACGGTCATGAAAGCAGGAGAGGCATGATTGATACATCGAGGGAGGCAAATTCAGGAGAGGCATGATCGTTCCCAAAAGAGAGTCACAGAGGCACTGTTGCACCTGAAGTGGAGTCACGGTTCGTGACTCTGCGTTTGCAATGTTTTCAGCCACTTGTTGACCCAGAGAGCCACTGTTTTTCAAATGTTCATTGGGTTCAGGCGGGAATCTGTATGATAGCCCACAGTTATACGTATGTGAGAAGCATGGCCGTGCCTTTGTTTTGGCAATGTTTTTGGTGGTATGCAGACATAGATATCCAGGTCCGTCGATATCACTGAGGTTTCTCTTTAACAAAGTGGAGGCACACGTGTGGCTTTGCTGCTAGCCGAACCATGCTTGTATTTTGGTTCACTCCCCGTGTAGTATATGTATTCCAGAGATCTAGGTTGCACGATAGGGTCATCGTTTGCCTCCTCGCATTCTTCTCTCGGTCAAAAGATGTGCTTGTGACCGATGCGATGGCTGTTGGATGTTAGTATTCAATGTGCCAGATACTGCTAGAGTTAATCTAGAGGCTCCTCGATTACAATGTGGCAGCCGTGACTTTTGAAGTGCACGGTTCCACAAGCTGCAGAAGCACAACCGTCTATTCATGGTTCCCAATGCAATTTAATGGGCACATGTTAACAGAGTCGTCTTTCCCCAAGGTTAAATACTGGTCTAATCCGGGAGGTCACCACGTCGTATTCTTGCCACAGAACTGCAGGCAGTTCCCATCATCCTTACGAGTGACGCCGGAGAAGCACAGTCAAACTCCATTGGCACTCTCACCCTCGTTTCTATGGACGACTTCAGGAACACTACTGGGCGTCTCTTTATAGATGCCGACGGTAACACCAAGCTCGACGTGTGGTACACCAACGAGCCCTACAAGGTGGAGGAGACTATTTCTCTTTATGAGCAATGGCTGCGTGAGGACAGGTACAAGTTTGTTGGTATTGATCTGGAGTACACACGAGAGGATTATTTTGATCGGAGCAGAAAAGTCACCGTCATGCAACTGGCAATGCGCAAGCATGTTCTTGTCTATCACCTGTGCAAGGCCAGGATGGAGTGCCCTGCTCTGAAGGATTTCCTTGGGAACAAAGCTATAACTTTCGCTAGTGTCGACGTCAGGAACGATAGAGAAGTTCTCTCAAATAGTTTCCTCAAAATTCCAAGAGAGTATCACATCGACCTTCAGGAGGTGCTCATGATCAAAGGCGGCAATCTAAGGGACTCCATGGCAGATCTGGCGGGAGCCGTCATAGACAAATCTTACTCGAGTATGAAGTCATCTTTTCCACGAGGTCAGCATGACTACTGGGAATGGAAGCCGCTTTCCCTTGACCACCTGAAATATGCGGCAATTGTAAATGAAAATTTCATTTATGTGGATTTTTTGTCTTTATATTTTTTGTTTTATTGCAAGAATAGCACTTTTTTCCTTTACCTATATCTTCATTCTCATCCGCCTTTTGTTTTAGGATGGGTATGTCAGCTACGAGCTCTACCGGCGAGTTCTGTCGATGAAGGACATGATACATCCTCGTTGTATTCCCGACCACAGACGCCGTGGACGTTTGTGAGCTGAACTCCAACTGGAAGGCTTCGAAAAGAGATACCTCTATGGAGATAGTAGTTCATTTCTTTTTTTGCAGGGGAGATAGTACTTCATTTCATGTATAATTAATGTCGTAGTTTTAGTTCAATCCTATGGAGTACCGTTTTGGGATTTTGGTTTTATTTTCATAGTATCATGTTTGGCTTGTCTCATGTTATGAGAATATAATTTTTCTATGATTTTTATGTTACAAGTTCATTGTTGACGTCTGCGCGAGTTCAGATACATTTAGAGAATCCGTCGAAGTGGCGCAGATGTATTGTTTGGGAGAAGCGCCCTTTGTGTTTGTCTCATATTCAATGTCGTGCGTTTGTGTTTGTATTGTTGTCTTTTACACGTTCGCAGAAGAGAGGCATGTCTGCTAACGTACGAGGCAACATTGTGCATGAAGGCAGATGTATGGATTTGGCATTTTTGTTTTAAATGTTTCCTTTTATTTGTTCATCCTGAGATGCACGGCCTTGGAATGCTAGAGGCATGTATCTTTGTGTACATGAAGCACGTCTGTGCCTCTGTGTTTTAGATGGTTCAGGTTCCTGTCTTTGTGTGCTTCAGGACCGTGCCTCGAGAAGCCCTACATTCGTGCCTGTGGAGGCTTCACTCCCGTGGCTCCGCTGCCTGCATCCATGTACCTCACGTGAGACACGACATGACTCTACGTGCCTGTGGTGTCACACGGTTGTGCCTCTAGAGACTTCGTAACCGTGCCTCTCCAACTGAGTATTCTCAGCCATGCCTCTGCCACCACACTTTTGTGCATCTAGAGGGTTTGTACCCGTGCCTCGGGAAGCCCCAATTCCAAGGTCGTACCCGTGCCTCGAGAAGCCCCAATTCTGTGCCTGTAGAGGCTCCAGTTCCGTGCCTCCGCTGCATGTATTCACGTGTCTCGGGCGACAAGCTGCTTGTGACTCTACATGCATGTGGTGCCACACGCCCGTGCCTCAGGTGACACGCTGCATGTGACTCTACGTGCCTGTGGTGCCACACGCCCGTGCCTTAGGAGACTCCATAACTGTGGCTCTCTGACTTAGTAATCGGACCTCTCCTAACACAATTTTGTGCACCCAGAGTGTTGATACCGAGCCAGGCCTTGAGAAGTCCCACGCCCATGCCTGTAGAATCTACACTTTTGTGCGTCGCGTGCCTGCATCCACGTGCCTCATGTGAAACCTGCCTTGACTCTACATGCCTGCAGTTACACACACCTGTGGCTCTAGAGACTTCACTTCCGTGCCTCTCTAATTCAGTAATCGGACCCATACGTCCGCCACCACACTTTTGTGCATCTAGAAGGTTGATACCCATGCCTCACGTCCTGTAGAGGCTTCCTTCCGTGCCTTTGCCTCCTGTGACTCTACGTGCCTGTGGTGCCACGTGCCAATGGCTCTAGAGACTTCACAACCATGCCTCTCTAACTAGGTATTCGGACGGATGCCTCTGCTACCACACTCTTGTGCATCCAGAGGGTTAGTACCCGTGCCTCGAGAAGCTCCACGTCCGTGCCTGTAGAGGCCTCACTTCATGCCTCTGGTGCCTGCATCCACGTGTCTATAGTGGCTTCACTTCCGTATCTTTTTTAGCAGTGTCACTACACTAACATAAAAAATGGTAGCGTCCCACCGACTGACTTAAGATGCTAGCGAACAAAAAAAACCACAGCTAGGCAGCACGAATATTGATGCTCAAAACGGACGGTCGAAGATTAGAGGCGGTCGAAGTTTAGAGATGTTTGCTCTCTAGAGTCACTGTCAGTGTTTGTGTTCAGATTGTTATGCATATGTCAGGTGCCCGGTCGTGCCTTTGTTTTCTGTGGCTCCGTGCCTTATTATTCGTCATGCCCGTGCTTCTATGGTCTTAACTGACATGAAACAGTTGAAAAAACTGCCGTTGCTCTTATAGCTTTGATTGGATCATTTTTATTAGTTTACCGAGGGAGACACGGTGTGAAGCTAGCTAGGTGAGGCATGGATCAGTATTGGCCTTCAGATCTAGGGTACGTAAGTATCTATTTAATCAGAGAAACGCCAAAAGTTTTCCAAGATTCAACCGCTAGCTAGGAACGGTCATGCCAGCCGTTTTGATCGCATTTTGAAATGGGCATGAAAAATTCAAAAAAAAACAAAAAAAATGGAAAACCTTCTCATTGTGTCATTATATGTGACCAAGTTACCAGGAAAAATCATAAACTTGTAATACGGCAATTCTTTTAAAAAAGTGTTCTCGGAAATGAGTTATCATGTGTGAAGATTCGTGGCTTTCAAGCCAGATGATCAATCTTATGGCCACATTCCTGTCATAGTTTTTTCAAATGATATCATTTTGTGCACAAGGGTGCATCTTGGAATGGCAAACAATGTTGCCTAAGGAAGTTTTCATTTTCTTTGGACGAAAAATTCATTTTCCATTTTTTGAGTGCCCAAAATGAGTTTTTTTTGTGAAGGACCTACCATATATTTGTTGCAACATGGGACCAAATCATTTTTGTAATTTATTAGGCCATATTTCATGTAAAATTGATCAAATGGTTGTGTGTCAAAAGATTTGATCCACCTCTTGTGAAAAAGACAAATTTTCGTCGATTCAGGAGGAAGCGGGTTAAATTTGAACTGCAGCTGCCTTATAATTTGCTCTTTATTTTTTCCAAAAATCATTTCTAGGTACATAAGTATCTATTTAATCAGAGACACACCAAAATTTTTCCAAGATTCAACCACTAGCTAGGAACGGTCATGCCCGCCGTTTTGACCGCATTTTCAAATGGGCATGAAAAATTCAAAAGAAATCAAAAAATTGGAAACCTTCGAATTGTGTCATTATATGGGACCAAGTTGCCAGGAAAAATAATAAACTTGTAATACAACTATTCTTTTTTAAAAATGTTCTTAGAAATGAGCTATCATGTGTGAAGATTCATGCCTTTCAAGCCAGATGATCAATCTTATGGCCACATTCATGTCATAGTTTGTTCAAATGATATCATCTTGTGCACAAGGGTACACCTTGGAATGGCAAACAATGTTTCCTAAGAAAGTTTTCATTTTCTTTGGACGAAAAATTCATTTTCCATTTTTTGAGTGCCCAAAATGAGTTTTTTTGTGAAGGATGCACCATATATTTGTTGCAACATGGGACCAAATCATTTTTCTAAAATATTAGGCCATATTTAATGTACAATTGATCAAATGGTTGTGTGTCAAAAGATTTGATCCACCTCTCGTGAAAAAGACAAATTTCCGCCGATTCGGGAGGAAGCGGGTCAAATTTGAACTGCAGCTGCCTTATAATTTGCTCTTTATTTTTTCCAAAAATCATTTCTAGGTTCATAAGTATCTATTTAATCAGAGAAACACCAAAAAAATTCCAAGATTCAACCACTAGCTAGGAACGGTCATGCCCGCCGTTTTGACCGCATTTTCAAATGGGCATGAAAAATTCAAAAAAGTTAAAAAATTAGAAACATTCGCATTGTGTCATTATATGTGACCAAGTTGCCAGGAAAAATAATAAACTTGTAATACGACTATTCTTTTTAAAAAAATGTTCTCAGAAATTAGCTATCAGATGTGAAGATTCATGGCTTTCAAGTTAGATGATCAATCTTATGGCCACATTCATGGCATAGTTTGTTCAAATGTTCTAATATTGTGCACAAGGGTGCATCTTGGAATGGCAAACAATGTTTCTCAACGAAGTTCTCATTTTCTTTGGACGAAAAATTCATTTTCCATTTTTTGAGTGTCCAAAATGAGTTTTTTTGTGAAGGACCTACCATATATTTGTTGCAAAATTGGACCAAATCAATTTTCTAAAATATTAGACCATATTTAATGTATAATTAACCAAATGTTTAGGTGTCAAAAGCTTTGATCCACCTCTCAAGAAAAAGACAAATTTCCGCCGATTTAGTTGTAAGTGGGTCAAATTTGAACTGCAGCTGCCTCATAGTTTGTTGTTTATTTTTTCCAAAAATTATTTTTAGGTACATAAGTATCTATTTAATAAAAGAAACACCAAAAGTTTTCCAAGAGTCAACTCCTAGCTAGGAACGGTCATGCCCGCCATTTTGATCGCATTTTGAAACGGGCATGAAAAATAAAAACATTGGAAAAACCTTCGCATTTTGTCATTATATGTGACCAAGTTGCCATAAAAAATAATAAACTTGCAATGCGGTAATTATTTTAAAAAAGTGTTCTCAGAATTGAGATATCATGTGTGAAGATTCATGACTTTCAAACTAAATGATCAATCTTATGGTCACATTCATGGCAAAGTTTGTTCAAATAATCTAATATTATACACAAGGGTGTATATTGGAATGACAAACAATGTTGCCTAAGGAAGTATTCATTTTCTTTGGACGGAAATTCATTTTCCATTTTTCAAGTGCCCAAAATGAGTTTTTTTGTGAATGACCTACCATATATTTGTTGCAAAATTGGACCGGATCAATTTTCTAAAATATTAGAACATATTTAATGTACGATTAACCAAATGGTTGGGTGTCAAAAGGTTTGATCCACCTCTCGTGAAAAAGACAAATTTCCGCCGATTTAGAAGGAAGCGGGTGAAATTTGAACTACAGCTGCCTCGTAGTTTGCTCTTTATTTTTTCACAAATCATTTTTAGGCACAAAAGTATCTATTTAATCAGAGATACACCAAAAGTTTTGCAAGATTAAACCCCTAGCTATGAACGGTTATTCCCGCCGTTTTGACCGCATTTTGAAACATGCATAAGAAATTCAAAAAAATCAAAAATATTGAACACCTTCGCATTATGTCATTATATGTGACCTAGTTTATAGGAAAAATAACAAACTGGTAATACGGTAATTATTTTAAGAAAATATTCTGAGAAATGAACTATCATGTATGAACATTCATGACTTTCAAGCCAAACGACCAAAGATATCGAGACATTAATGGCATAGTTTGTTCAAATGATATCATATTGTGCAGAATGGCGCCTCTTGGTATGGCAAACAATGTTGCTAAAGGGAGTTTACATTTTCTTTGCACAAAACATTCATTTTTCATTTCCCGAGTGCCCAAAATGATTTTTTAAGAAGTTATCAAATATTTGTTACAAAATTGGACCACATCTTGTAATGAAAAACAATGTTTCAGAAGGGAGTTTTCAATTTCTTTGAACAAAAAAGTCATTTTTATTTTCAGAGTGCAATTTTTTTTTTTTTTTGCGCAAAGAACCTAACAATAAATATGTTGCAAAATGGCACCACTCCATTTTCTAAAACATTTGACCATTATGTCTAGTTTATGCCGATTTAGCTGGTCAATTTTTTCTATAAACATTTAACATTTTTGAAATACAAGTTTAACATTTTTTGAATACACGGTCAACATTTTTCTATACATATTTAACATTTTTGAAATACAAGTTTAACATTTTCTGAATACATGGTCAACATTTTTCTATACACATTTAACATTTTCAAATGCAAGCTCAACATTTTTTGAACACATGGTCAATATGTTTTATATACACAACATTTTTAAAATACATGTTCAATATTTCTATACATTTTTTCATTTTCAAATGCTTGATTAACATTTTCCAAATACTTGTTTAAATTTTTTCAAAAGCTTGATTAACTTTTTCTTAAATAGATGATCAACATTTATTCAAAAATTTATGTAAACTAATTTTTATAATATACTCCCTCTGTAAACTAATATAAAAGCGTTTAGATAACTAAAGTAGTGATCTAAACACTCTTATATTAGTTTATGGAGGGAGTATATGTTTAGAGTATTTCGAAATATAAACAAAACTTACATAGGAAAGCAAAAAATGAAAAACAAATACGAAAAAGTGGAAGGAAAAAACAAAAAGAAGCACCAAGCTCATGGTCGCGTGCTGGGCCCGACCATGGTCGCGAGCAGAAAGAAGCCTCGGGGCGTAGTGAGGATGGCCCAGTCGGCCACCTAGGTCTAGGCCCAACAGATGAAGGAATGTATAAATAACTTGCGTCTGGGAATATTTCACTACTTGAGAGGTAGCCTGTTGGTTTTCCTCCGCTAGGCGCCCTACCCGGTCACGGGTTCGAACCCTTGTTCTGCCTCTTTTTATTACTAGTTTTCTGTTTTGTTTCATTTTTTCTTTCATTTCGTTTGTTTCTTTTTTTGGTTTTCAATATTTTTAGCATTTTTCTCTGTTTCTTTTGGTTTTCATTCTACCTTTTTCGTATACGTCAAGAACATTTTTTCAATACATGTTTAACATTTTTTAAATAAAATTTGAAGGTTCTTTCATACTTGTTCGACATTTTTATACACATTTAAAACATTCTTCAAATGCTTGGTTAACATTTTTTAAATACAAGATTAATACTTTTGAATACATGGTCAAAAAAAATTTATACACATTTTAACATTGCCAAATGCTTGATTAACATTTTTTATGTACATGATTAACAATTATTTAATACATGGTCAACCTTTTATATACACATTTTAACATTTTTCAAATGCTTTATTAAAAAATTCATAAAGAAGATTAATATTTCTTGAATACATGGTCAATATTTTTCTATACACATTTAAACATTTTCAAATGCTTGATTGAAATTTGAACTCCCTTTATTTATAGGACTCAAAGTTGTGCGAAGCCGGCATTTTCCACACATGCATATTCTATTGGCCTATGGGCTGTTGGCCCACTCGTCACATAAAAAAGAAAAAATATGGCCTTGTCCAATCGAGGCCCAAACCCAGCAACGCGTTTTCTGTTTAAAATGAGCCGGCTGGGTAGCTTGCCAAAAGTCGTGGTGTGGTCTGGTGGTTAGCCTCGTTAGATGTACGTAGAGGGGCACGGGTTTCGAATCCCCCCACCATATTTTTTGGTTGGTTATGAATTGAGATGAACAGAGGACTATCTCTATAAGACTGTTTGTGTGGCTTGTTATCACAAGCTGAGGCTAGCAAGATGGTTGGTGCTCTCTCTCTCTCTCTCTCTCTGTGCACCGTGAGGTTGTGTGATTGAGCCCTGCCCTCTTTTTTTTATTACTTGGGAATATTTCCACCGCCCACTGTTGACATGTAGGCCCCCATGGTCCCACATTTAAGTATGGCGGGTCCTGTGTTGTTATTGGTTGGTGTGGTGGGTCCTACATGTCATTGGAAACCCGTAAGTGGGGCAGGCCCCACATGTCAAACGGGAGCATGTGGGTGGTGTTGGTCCCATGCGTAAGATCAATGGGTCCCACCTGTCAATAGGAAAAAAATAAGTGTTAAATAGTGACATGTAAGTGAGAATGACACCTAAACACGCCATGTAGGCGAGATTGCTGAGGTGTCTGCCAAGTCATGCCAAATCAAATCATCATAAAAAGTACGACTATCTAAATTGGTCATAATTGACAAGAAATAATATCGTAAATCATGTTCACAAATTTACGACCATTTCGTGTAAGAAAATAACGACCTTTCTGACCAAAATGGTCGTTATGTTTAGGGTTTGGACCCTCCCAAACAACTTGCGACCAATTGGTTCGAAGTGGTCGTAGATTTACGACCAATTCACCCACGGTCACTGAGAGAAAGTCACAAGTTGACATATTTCTTGTACTGTGAGGTCATCCAACCATGTCTCCTTCTTCTGAGATTTGACCACAATATCATCAACATAAGCATGAACATTGCATCCAATCTGCTTGTGGAAACAATTCTGCACACAGCGTTGATAAATAGCCCCCGCACTCTTAAGCCCAAAAGGCAGAGAGACATAGCAGAAAGCCCCAAAGGGCATGATAAAGGTCGTCTTTTCCTGGTCCTCAACGGCCATCTTGATCTGATGATAGCCAGAGTAAGCATCTAGGAAACATAAGCACTCGCAACCAGCGGTAGAATCAATGATCTGGTCGATGCGGGGAAGGGAAAACGGGTCTTTGGGACAAGCCTTGTTAAGATTTGTGTAAACAACACACATGCGGCAAGTGCCGTTTTTCTTTAGAATAAGCACTGGATTTGCCAGCCACTCGGGATGAAAATTTTAAACCATGAACCCAACAGCTAGGAGCCGGGCTACTTCTTCCCCAATAGCCTTGCATCTCTCCTCGTTAAAACAACGGAGGTATTGTCTGACAGGTTTCATCTTAGAATCCACATTGAGGTGGTGCTCAGCGAGTTCTCTCGGTACACCTGGCATGTCAGAAGGTTTCCATGCGAAGATGTCTCGATTCTCACGGATGAACTCGATGAGCGCGCTTTCCTATTTGGAGTCCATGCCAGTACCAATAGTAAACTGTTGGGAAGAATCACCCGGAGTGAAGTCAACCTGCTTGGTATCCTCAGCCGACTTGAACTTGAGCAGGGGGTCAGACTCACTAGTAGGCTTCTTCAGAGGCGTCATATCAGCCGGGTCAACGTTGGCTGTATAAAACTTCAGCTCTTCCATGGCTCAGGTCGACTCGGCATAAGCTGCGTCCCCTTCCTCACACTCGCATGCGACTTTCCGGTCACCGTCGACTGTGATGGGGCCCTCCGGCCCAGGCATCTTGAGCTTGAGATACACGTAACAAGGTCGGCCCATGAAACGAGCGTAAGCCGGCCATCCAAAAATGGCATGATATGGGCTCTTAAATTTGACCACCTCAAACGTCAGGAATTCTGATGTGTAATTGAACTCAGTGCCAAACGCAACCTCCAGCTTGACCTGGCCAATAGGATAAGCAAACTTTTCGGGGACAATCCCGTGAAAAATGGTCAAGGAAGGCTGGAGCTGTTTTTCTGACAGGTTCATCCGCCTGAAGGCATCATAGTACAAGATGTTGATGTTGCTTCCACCATCCATGATCACCTTTGAGAGATTATAACCACCAACTTGAGGTGCCACCACCAGGGCTAGACAACAAAGATTCTCATCCCGGGGAGGATGAACTTCTCTGCTCCAGGTGACCGGTTGCTCTGACCAGTTTAAGTACTCTGGGACAACCAGCTCAACCATGTTGACAGCACGTTTCTGGAGCTTGCGATCACGTTTTTCAAGTACTAGTTGTGAACACATGATACTGCCCACTATTCAACTACTTGGGGTTGCTCTGGAAACCTGACTGGTTGCAGTGCTGCCGAATGCCTTGACCAGAATGTTGATTTCCACCTCCGTTATTGCCAGAACCCTGATAACCAGATCCTGAGCTGCCCGAACCCTGAAAACCGGGATTCAGAAAACCACCTGAAGAGTCAGCTCCCGGGAAGCCGTATCCTGAGCTGCCGGCTCCCGGCTACCCTGGGTTTCCGCCGCCTCCGCCCTGATGACTTTGGTAAGCCTGGTTGCGAAAATCCTGCATGATGTAACAATTTTCCCAGGAGTGATTAGCCAGCTTATCAGGGAGGCTATGCTTTGGACACGGGCCTTTGAGGGCCTCCTCAAAATTACGATGTTTGTTCCCATTGTAAGATCTCCCAGAGTTGTTGTTCCGCCTCTGACCCTTGAAGCAAGTATTGGTGTTAGCGACAAAATCCGATCCGCCCTCCGGGTGTTTACGCCGTCGTTGCCTTGGTTACCGTGGTTGCCATTGTGCCCCGAGTTATTCTGCTGATGACCCTTGCCACCACCATTTTTCTTGCCTTTGCTAGATTTGTCATCATCCAAACTAGGATCTTTCATGCTATCTGATTCAGCATACCTGGTGAGGACATCCATGAGATCACCCATGTCATGAACCTTTCACTTGAGCCTCCCAAGCTTCTGAACGAGAGGCTAAAAGTGACAGTTCTTCTCCAAAATCAGGACGGCTTGAGCGGATGTTATGCTGTCTGAGGAGTGGATGATCTCCGCGACCAGGCGAGACCAGTGATGGGCGGACTCATCCTCATGCTGGATACAATGCTGCAGATCAACAATCATCATTGGGCGCTTGCAAGTTCCTTGGAAATTTTTGATGAAAACGATCCTTCAACTCGGCCCAAGTATTGATTGAGTTGGGGGGCAGGTTTTTCAACCAAGTACGAGCCGGCCCCTCCAACATCATAGTCATATACTTGGCACAAACTACATCGCTAACATCCAGCATGTCCATGGTGATTTCGTAGCTCTCAATCCAAGCAGCCGGCTCGAGATCAGCCGTGTAATTGGGAACCTTGCGGGGGGCCTTTGAAGTCCTTGGGCATGCACTCATTGTGTAAAGCCGGTGCTAGACAGGGTATCCCAATGGTTCTGGTACTCGACCCCATACCTTGCGAAGCCAATGGAGTTGTAGTAGGTGATGGCTGAGTCGCCGCGTGTGCTGCTTCCGCTTCCCGCATAGCCCGAGCCGCGTCCACAATTTCCTGGGCGACTGAAACCACAGGTCGAGGTGGGTCACACAGTTGCTTGCGATGCCGACGTGCGCTGCTGGAGACCACCGGCGACTCAGAATGCCGGCTCTTGCTGCGGCTCAGATGCGGGGTGAAGTGGAGTCGTTGCTGACTATAGGAGTAGTTTGCCGACGACCGCTGTCTTTAGCATCTCGATGGCGTTTCGGGCCTCAATCTCAACTGGGGTGTTTCTTGTGATCGGGAGCGCAGGAAGATTAGTAATCGCCGCCAGCATGTTGTTGGTGGGGGTGGAGAAGTGACCCGCCGGCGTCAGAAAATGATGAGGAGGTGCCTGAACAGGCAACGGGTGCCGGGCCGGCTCAGGATGGTGCTGCTGAGCCGGTTGACGAGGCTGAGCCGGCGGTGGTTGTCCATCTCCGTTCGAGGGTGTGACTTGGTCTAACTGGGGTATGACTGGTGCGTCAGGGGTGCTTGTCTCTGCCCTCAGAGCGGGCGTGTCTTGCGGTGTGTTAAACAAACGTGTAGGCTCAAAATTGGGCGGTAGACGGCTCATGTGCCTCCTTTGATGGACCACGTTTGAAGCGTTCTGACGGAGACTCATGTGCCAGGCTTCCGTCTTCAAACGTTCCACCTCATTATGGATCTGAGTTCGCGCTTCCACCATGCAGGCGTTCTCAGCGTTGATATCCTCCTGGATTTTAGTCATCTGCTCATGAAGTTTTGTCACCTCTGTGGTGTGCTCCGCCTGGTTCTCCCCTGTCACCGGAGTTTCCAAAATTGTTGCTAGGGCGATCATCAACTCTGCTAGAGCCTAAGCCGGCGGTTTGGCCTAGCCGGCCGCGCCCGAAGCCGGCGCTGAAGTGTCGATCCCTGTCACGGCACCTGCGGCCGTGGAGTTATGGGCCGCAGTCATGCCTGCCATGTAGATGGCATCTCGGCGAGGTGGCTCGCGGACGGCTAGAGCCGGCTCATTATCGGAGTAGCCGCCAAGCTTATCATCGGAAAGCGGGAGGATCGACTCGGTATCTCCAACCGAAGACTCGCCATCGGAGTAGATGAGGGTGTCCCCGCCGGACGCGGATTTATCCGTGAGGTCGACACCCTGAGTGAAGCCGATGAAGACATGCTTCCAGCCGGCTTGAGCCCGGCCGGGTGGGGAGCACCAAGCCGGCTCGACGTTGTCGGTGCAGATGTCCGGCTCGGGACTTGATTCGCCGATCTTGTCGATGAAGACGTGGATCTTGCCAAAGGGGACCCGGTACCCATACTCGATTGAGTCGGCCTCGGGGCCCTAGCCTGAATCGTCGTTGTAGAGCTTGTCGCAATTACTCTTGGTCATCCGGCCGGTTGCATATCCCTCGATCCCTGGGAGAGCACCCTTCAAGAACTCAACACCACCGTGTGATAGCCCCATAGTGGGTGCCAACTGTTGTGGTTTTGTCATGGCAGATGCCCTCGAAAAAGGACTTAGTGAGGCCATCGCAGCTAGGTAGTAGCTTGAACGGGGTTGATCGGAATCGAGAGACATGGGTTTACCCAGGTTTGGCCCCTCACGGTGAAGGTAATAGCCTACTTCCTGCCTGATTGATTATTGCTTGAGATCTCGATTACAAGGGTGCGACTTGGCTAACCTAGTACTCGAGAGCTTGTAACTTAGTCTTTATGCCTCAGGGGCTCCCCTTTATATATAGGTTGAGTCCCTAAGGTCACAATAGAATCCGGGTCGTAGTACGACCCGTGTCTTAGTCTACTTCCTACTTATCTTGTCTCTCAAGTAAGGAAAATTGCTCATAACTTTCCTTCTTAAGATGGCCCGCCAGATACTGGGACATAAGCTGGCCTTCTCTTTAAATCGCCTCCTGGGCCTTGAACTTCATGGTTAACAGCGGCCCACATAATGAACCTGTTTATGAGCCGCCACTAGATAACCAAGTCATATCCTGGCCGGGTCATACCATGGGGTATATCCCCAACAGTAGGTCATGGCTAAATGCCAGGCAAATTTTGAGCAAAGTCATGCGTTCATAGGATTCCTTCCTCCGGCATGAAGTGGAGGGGCCGGCACTGCACAATATAAAAAAAATCATATCTCAGTTCAAAATCAAACTAGATGTACTGGGGTCATGCCGATGATTAGTTAATAACATCAAAATCATTCCAAATTATTATTTGCAGCAACTAAATCGTTTTGATGCGAACTACACGGTTTACATCACTACATGACAAACCTAGGGGGTGGCAGGTGATGACGTCGCGCGGCTAAGCCGTGAGGTACGTGGACTCCGGCATGATTGTGGACGGCGATGACATCGATGGCATGCATGGAGGCCAGATCACGGCGTGACTGCGGACGGTGATGACTTCGACGACGTGCACGAAGGCCAGATCACGGGCGCAGTCAGGGGAATGGCGGACGCGGTCTGGGCATGGTGAGACGCGTCGTGGGCCGGGGGATGGCGACCGCCGTCTGCAACCAGCGGCGGCGGCGGTCGTACTCTAGGATGGGCAAGGGTGGTGATCGGCCGGCCGGGGCGACGCTGGATCGGGCCGTGTGATCGCCGAACGGGCTGCTAGGTCGTGCGTGTGTGTCTGTCTTTTTTTTGCATGCGTCGGGCGCGGTAGGTGCCACGCGGCCGTATCGGCTCGGGCAGTCGGCTCGATTGTAAGCATCTGCCGACGTCGCGTACGGGCGTGGGCATACATTATGGACCGTATGTCCAAAATGCCCTTATACGTTAAGGGGGGGTACCGAAGCAGGCCTCGAGTGTGAAATGCCTTTATTCAAGCACAAGCTGATTTTGCGGCTGCAGAGAGGGATGACACTGTTGCAGTCCATTAGTATTTGATTTCAGTCAAGTGTCGAGATTAACAATGTTCAGTCCATCATGAGCTTCAGTCTTTTGTTTAGCCCATCATTTTGATCATGAGGAGCATGAGCAGATGAAGTGATGTTAAGACTGAGTGGTTTCTTAAGTTTCTTTAGTCATTGTCTAGGCGTGAGCAGATGAAGTAATGTGAAGACTAGGTAAGATCATATACAGTCAAGTGAATATACACAACCAAACTCGATGTTGATCCCTTAGGTTTTCATAATGTGGTAACATCATATAAAGTGAGGTGCACACACACAAGAAAAATCAGATCCCTCAGTTCTCACCCATGTCTCATTTCATCCTTTATTTATTTATTTTTTGCAGCCAGATCATCCCATGTTGTTAGAGAGGATTTCTTGAACGTGCACCGCCGATAGTATGTGCTTTCAAGCAGCGGAGATGCACATACGTCGTCAACCTCAATAAAGGACCAGCAAAGAGAGCTTCAAGAGGACTTAGTATGACACCTCGCCCGACGGTCGCATATCCTTCAAGCAAGGATGGAAGAGGTTCGTCACAAGAATATGGCTTGAGGCCGACACTGATGTACTAGTTACATTCAAGATCATCCCCCGCAACGAGCTGGCGATGATAGTCATCCTTCATGTTCTCTAAGAGGTTGAAGATGATGTTTGACGATTTCTGGGGATTGATGAGCTTTTCTAGTCATCCTTCATGTTCTCTGAGAGGTTGAAGATGATGTTCGACGAGTTCTAGGCATTGATGAGTTTTTCTAGTCGTTTCTCTGGTTTTTGTAACTGAAGACACTGCATTGCAACAGTGTTAACCTTGATGGCATCAACACTGCTTTCATCACTTTGTTGCCCAAAAAGGACACCCCTTTGGAGATGAAAGATTACAGACCCATCTCCCTGGTACACAGCACACCCAAGCTAGCTTCCAAGGTTATGGCCAATAGATTGCAGCGGCAGATTCCGGTTTTAATACATTCTCTACAGTCTGGGTTTTCGAGGGGATGCTCCATTATTGAGAATTTTTCTTTGGCAGCTGAGTTAATTCAATGTGCCCACAAAAGGAAGTTGCCAGTCATTGCTCTGAAATTGGATTTCCACAAGGCTTTTGATAGTGTTAGCTGGGACTGTCTCAACCAAGTTATGGAAGCAAGAGGTTTTCCTCAACTCTGGAGACAGTGGGTTTCTAACCTCCTTTCTTCTGGCCGCTCAAGGGTCATGATCAATGGTGAGTTGCCCCCCCCCCCATCCTAGCCAAGCGAGGCTTCCGGCAGGGTGACTCTTTGTCCCCGTATCTCTTCATTTTGGTAGCAGACGTGCTACAGAGGCTTTGCTGCATGCATTTTCAAGAGGGGGCCCTGCAACATCCCCTAGGCTCAGGCAGTTTCTTTCCGGTGCTGCAATATGCGGACGATACCTTGATCATCTTTAAGGGGGATTTTGAACAGGCCACGGTGATCAAGAACATTCTCACCTCCTTCTCGGCTTTCTCATGTCTGGCTATCAATTTTCACAAGAGTACGTTGGTACCAATTTCTATGGACGCAACTGTGGCTTCTGAGATTGCTCAGCTATTTGGGTGCCCTCTTTCCTCTATTCCATGCACATATCTCGGGCTGCCTCTATCTCTGAATAAGATCACGCACGGGATGTTAATGCCAGTCATACACAAAGTAGACCGCAGACTCTCGGGCTGGTTGGCTACTTTCTTAACACTGGGAGGAAGGCTCACGCTCGTCAACTCTGTGCTGGCCGGCATTCCTAGTTATTTCATGTCCTGCTTTCCATGGCCTAAGGAGTCCATCAGCCTGCTTGACAGCCTTCTGCGTGCTTTTCTCTGGCAAGGCAAGAACAAAGTTAAAGGTGGCCAGTGTCTTGTGGCTTGGGACAAGGTCACTCTTCACCGGGAAAGTGGTGGCCTGGGTGTGAGGAATCTGCAAGCCCATAATCAGGCAATGTTATGCAAGTTTCTTTCCAAGATTCTGCAGTCTTCTGATATTCCTTGCTACCAGTGGTTTGCTTCACAATATTGCAAGAAGTCCATACCCTTTGGTGCTAACAACAGAGATACAGCCTTGTGGAGAGGTTTCAAGGATCATATCCCTCTGGTTATCAACTCTTCGAGGTGTACGTTGGGCTCCGGAAGTCTCATATCCTTCTGGCATGATCAATGGCTTGATAATGGCAGACTCTGCTTGCTGCTGCCAGTCCTATATTCCTTTGCCAGGAACCGTTGTTGTTCGGTTCAGTCGCAGTTTTCGGATGGAGTTTGGTCAGTGCAGCTCCACCCAAACCTCTCCCACTCTGCCGAGCGTGAGCTGCTCTTGCTGCACCAACTCATCGCAGATACAGTTTCTGATGGCTCACGCAAGGATGCGCGCACTCCCTCCATGTTTGACAAGCAGATCAGCGCAGGCTACTTCTACCGGCTGCTGACTTTCTGAGGAGCCAGTTGTGCTTTCCATAATTGGGTGTGGGATGCGTTGATCCCCCTGAAGCACAAATCCTTTCTCTGGCTGGCCTTTTGGGACCGTCTCAACACCAGGAATAATATGGTCAAGAAACATTGGGTGGCTATCGCTCCGCTTGCGGACTGTGATCTTTGTCCCGCAGTGGAGTCAGTTCATCACATCGTGCTACGTTGCCGGGCGGCGTCTGCCCTCTGGCATCGGTTGCTCTTGGCCCCTTTGGCATGCCGGTCGCCCGACATCATTTTCTTTGTTCAACAAGCTGCCTCTCAACTAAGGTTCAAACACAAATGGAACGTGGCTTTTGCCGCTTGTGCCATCACTCTCTGGCATGCACGAAATGATTGAATCTTCAACTCACGTTCATGGACAGACTCCTACATAAGTTTCTATGCAGCGGATCTGCTCCGTCTTTGGTGCTGCAGAGCCACAAAGCAACAGGACAAGGAGGATCTCATGTTTTGGGGCAATCTACTAGCCAGATAGTTTTCTCCTGATGTATTTTCTGCTCACTCCCTCGCCCTTTCACTCTCTCTCTCTCTCTCTGTCAGTTCTTGTGGCATTGCACCAAGGTGCACCCCACAAGTTTCATGTAACTGTTACTTTGTTCCTCAGGCTTCAGCCTGTTTTGAATATAAGGGCGGCCCTGCGCCTCCTTTTATCTTCAAAAAAAGAAGACACTGCATGTGTGTGCATGCTTGCGCTTAGCTAGAAGCCACATGAAGCATTTTATAATTTTGTCTAACTTAGTAATGATTATTAGTGTTGTGTTAGTGTTCTTTTTCTTATTATTTTCTTGATTCTGTGTTTTAGTCTGTTTTGCCTAGCTATTAGTTCCCCCTATAGCTTGACTGCTCTTCTACAACAAATCAGAGGAGGTTTTGTTCTCTTCTATATATTGTTGGTTCTTCAGACAAAATTTCTAAAATCTCTCATTTGAGTGTTTGTGTGCAGGAGATAATCAGCCTTTCACTGGTCAGTTTTTCTTCTATTTCCTGCAAGAGAATCATCTAGTTTCCAGTGTATATCACTTTTGTCCGTCATTACTCATGTGTCTGCTTTTGTGCGGCTTGTATCAACTTGAACATCTTTTTATTTTAAGAATGTTCAGTTTATTACCAGTTTTAGCAACTTACCAATTTGGGTGCTCCTTTTCTGGGTTTTTTTTCATTGAGAGTTTTCAGTGTTGATTGCCAGGGAAAACCCAAAGGGGCTGATGCAGAGTTTCATGGGAAGTTTCCCCCTGTTGTTTTGGTACTACACGAAGTATCTAACATGTAAAGGGGGTTCTAACACGAAGGGGGTGGGCGGGGCTGGGTAGCAGGATTTTTTGTTGTTGCTATGCTGGGTGGTAACGGGTTAACAAGCTCGCCCATTAGGGACAGCCTGGGCTGGCATAAACAATACTTTGAAGGTCCAAAAGGGGAGGAGGAATTCGACCTGAATCAGGAATGAAAACAAACCATTTTTTCTCATGCTGAACCGGGACTAAAAAATACTACAAGGCACGTGTCAAAACCTGCCTGGACAAAAAACAACCTAAACCAAATAAAAAAACAAATGTCTGGAAAATAGGCACCCTCTTAATTTTTATATTAATTTTCTCCCCTTGCAACACACGGTCTTTTTTGCTAGTCTATAAAAACAAGCAAGGAAAGAAAGGAAAGCACTGAAATCCGACGCGGGGTTGGAATGGGAGCCGCGCGAGGGCTCAGCCAATGGCCACCACCGCACCTTGTCGGCGACCCCGAACCACGGCTAGGGTTAGTCGTCCCGGGGCGTAGAGCAGCAGCTAGGGCGGGGCACCGGTAGAATGAGGCTGGTAAAACATGGGTACCCAATTTGCTTTTCTGTGCCGATGCGGAGTCAGGCATGTTGATGGTGGCGCCTGAGACGACCATGCCCAACAGGAATTGGAGGTGGCGGCGGCGGCGCTGATTTGTGCAGAGAGGGAGAGAGCGAGAGGGGGGAGACGGGAGAGCCTATTTTCTTGCTTGCAAAAGCATTCCGTAGTCCAAATGAGGTCAATCAGTACCTTTCTCCCTCCGTTCCTAAATATTTGTCTTTTTAGAGATTTTAAATAGACTATCACATACGGATGTATATAGACATATTTTAGAGTGTAGATTCACTCATTTTGCTCCATATGTAGTCACTTGTTAAAATATCTAGAAAGACAAATATTTACTTGTTGAAATCTCTAGAAAGACAAATATTTAGGAACGAAGGGAGTACATAGGTAAAGCACGGCTGGGGGTGAAAATGAAAAATCAAGTGGACATTAAGGACAGTATAACCGCACCTAATCTCTACCCTCACAGCGATTTACGTTTTCGGCCGTCCGCTTTCGCGATCTGGTAGTTTCTGGCCGTCATATTTAACGTGAAAAGCGATCTGTTTCACAGTGTGGCTAATCTGGCCCAGCTGTTATGTGGCCTGCTGCTCCACGGGCCGAAACGGACGCCTCTGGTAAATTGGGCCTTTTCTGGCAGCCCAACTAAACCATCCGATCGGTCGCGCATACTACCCGAGAGCCCAGTCCACCCCGACTCTCCTGCCTCCGCCCCCCTGCTCGTAGGGTTTCTCGAGCGGACGTCATCGCACCGCCGCCGGCCATCCCTCCTCTGCCCCCTCCCACCGCCGCGCTTCTGGCCGTACCGCACATCCGCTCGCCAGTCCCGGCTCTCCTTTACCGCGACACCGGAAGCCATCGTCGCACCCCGACCACGAAGCCGGTGCCCGATCTACTCGCTCCGACCTCGACAGCGCCGCCGGACACCGCCCCTCGACCCCGTCGCCCGTACCTTGACTGAGTCACCGGAAGCAGCTGCTCCACCCCTACCCCCTCGCCCCTACAACAACGCCGTGCGCCCTCCCTATCGACCCTGACGCCGCTGCTTCACCCCTACCTTGACCTCGCATCCGGACGTTGTCGCTCTACCTCGGTGAGCTTTTGTATGCCTTGTGGATTGTTGCTGGTAAGACTGAATTGCTGCTGATGTGAATATTTGCTAATTCTACAGTTATACCAGTTGGTATTGGCTATACAATCTGCTAATGTGTGGTAATTGTAATGTAAGATTGTTGATTTCAATGTGTGCATAGATAGTGTCAAAGATGCATTTTTTATGATTGTTAATGTGTGTGGCGGCGAACAGTGTTCTGTCTTCCAGTAGCGGCTCTTGTCAAGATGGTTGGTTGCTGAGATGGTCTGTTGTGGGAAGGCGGTCGACACCGGCGGCCAAGAAGGCGACGTCGAGTAGCTCCAAGGTCGGGCTGCAGTTCCCCGTTGGCAGGATCGCCAGATTCCTCAAGGCCCACAAGTACGCCGAGCACGTCGGCGCCGACGCCCCCATGTACCTCGCAGCTGAGGTGCGTTTCTACCAGATCTCATCCTTGCCCTTGTTCTTTGAGTCTTCTATTCCTCGATCTGGTTATTCTTAGATCTGTTTTCGACCGATTAGTAGCAATGCCTGAATATTTGTGCTATTCTTGTCGTTCTTCCCCATTGATGCAGGCCCTGGAGCTGGCTGGCAACGCTGCCAGGGACAACAAGAAGAGCCATATCGTTCCCCGCCACATCCAGCTCGCCGTGCGCAATGATGATGAGCTATCTCATGTTGGTTGTAGGGAACACAAGACAGACAGGAGCTTTGGAGCAAGTCCGTCCATGTCGGCCCCTTTTCATTTATTTATTTTGTGAATTCCTTTTCATTTATTCATGAGCGTACTTATGCTACTATTCTTGACTGAAATTCCTTTTCTGTTTGAATGATCGGAGCCATGAGGATTGCTACTCCGTAAGCAGCAGCATACTCCTACAACTTGCCCGAATGAGCTGATGATGGTTTCTTGGAAATATATAGACCCATATGATTTATTATTGGGGCAGGTAGCGTACGCATATTAGCCTATGGCATTGTTACTGCATATTCCAGTGTTTGCATTTTCCACCTTGATTTCCTTTTCATATTGATTTAGTAAGGCCATCACATGGGTTGTTTGCATTTGCCACCTTGATTTCCTTCTTGTATGGTTTTAATAAGACCATAACATGGGTTAATTGGTCAGGAGGGGGCCAACATCCAGCAAGATATGGTGCTGCAAAATGAATGTGGGGTTTGTCTAGCTAATCAGGTCGGTGTGGTGCAGTGCCCTCTGCTGTTCATATCTTGTTTTTTTGTTGCAATTCTGACATCCTGATTCAGTTGCTTAGTTGTGATAGATTTCCATTCACTTGGTCTCTAGATATCCAGAAACCTAAGATGAAACATTTTGCTTGAATGGTCAACTCCATCGCTGGCTATCTTTTAGACTTGCTACACTTTCTGCATTATCTTCTTCGATGAAAATTTGTTATATGCTAGGAAACAAGCTTCAAATATAATTTAGAACAGACCCAAATACATTCTTAGTTCAATAGTTTATTAGTATAACTACGGCACCACCTAGCTTGCTATTTTTGACCTTCAAGCCATCCATTAGTCCTATGTCGCTGCCCCAATGCACTTGCTTCTTAGTACTGTATTTTGCCTACCATCCTATCAATTGTTTTGGACAATATCCCTAGATGTGTGGTTCATCTGCTTACTGCATGAGACATCTTTCCATATTTATCTGAACCATGTAAGTCACACCAAAGATGTATTCTGACACATCCATCTTAATCAGCACTATGTCTATCTGGCTCTAGCTTGCTGTTATTGTCAGGTTTGACTTTAATATCCTTAATGATCCAACCCTTAGCTGATTCATCCACGTTTGATATTATTTATTTAGTAGTATGAAATTTTGATGCAAGTAAGCGTATTTACATAGTACATGTATGCGTAATCAGTTTCCTGTCATTTTTAATACTCGCTAAACCTGTCAAGAGTGGGGAAAAGATATCTATCTTTACTGACAATCCATGGTCCTCGAGTGTTTGTACTAAAATTCCTTACGAAGAAGCTTCTCTGTAGTGTGTAGCTTTTCTTTTATCATTGTGTATGTGCAGGTAATCTTTTTTACAACAATGTGCGCTAGATGATGATTATGAGCATTTCATGTACAAGGTATACTGTGTGCGGAAGGTTGTACTCGTAGCAACAACATGATGGTCTTTTTTTTCCCACCCCAAGTATGTGATTAATTGGTTCATCTTGTTGCCCATCAGTGTTGAATAGAGTGGTGGATTCTTGTTTCTGTTGAGCTGTTGCCCGCATTGTTACCATAGTTGTTACGAAGCTAACGGAGGAATTTCCTGGAAGCCGCTGGTACCTGTGCTTACAGGGTTTCCATGCATATTGTGAAGTTGAAGAAGGCAGAGATAGTATCAACTTCAGACCATCCCTTTTCAACCTCAAATTGATGAGTGTGTTCTTATTTCATTGTTACTTGTTATGTTTGTTGAATATCAATGCATTTTGTTCTCAGAATCAAGTTTGACCACTTTGCTGCTCATGTGTAGTTTAGGGGGAAAAATAGGTCTTGCAGAAAAAAACCATGCTTGAGATCTCAATAGTACAAGATTTTGTTTTACTGTGTTTGTGCTAAAAACATGTTCTAATCATTTCGAAGAATGTGCAACAGAGGACCTGTTTCCAGGGAGTACCATGGGGCTGTTTGGTTCCCAGCCACGGTTTGCCAAGCCACAGTTTAGTTGGCATGTGTTTGGTTTTTGCCACCCTTTATTGTCCCTATGGCCCACTTGTCATAGAGACAATTTTTTTGCCAACTTTTGCCAAAGTTTGGCGTCCAATTTCTCAGCCACACTTGTGTGGCTTGCCATACTTGTGTGGCTGGCCACATTTTGGCTTGGTCACGCTAGTCTCGAACCAAACAGACCCCATGTATGCAAAGCCAGTAGAATATGAAGATTTACTTGCATCCTTACAGTAACTATTCCATTTTTTGTTTATTCATCCCTATAGCGGGGTCCAAAACAGCAAGTATGCCAGTTGCCTGTCAATGTTTAAGGTTATTGTTGCCATTCGTTCACCTCAAAGATCTGTTGCTCTGTTATTTCAAAAGAAAACAGAAAACTTTCGTGATACAGTTTATTTGAGTCTATTTGTCCTTTTCCAGAAGTTATCTTGTCTCCAAGTATTTACATAAATTCATATCTTATAGAAAAATTCAAAATAGACGGGCGCGGCAACACGCGCCATCGATGATCTAGTACTGACTAGTACCAGGTACATCCGCGCCATTAAACTTAGCCGATTCTGTCTCCCAGTAAAAAAATCATTCTGAGTCATAAACTGTATTATTATTATACACACAACAAAAATAAGAACGGAACAGCACCAAGCAAACATTCTTTCGCACCAAAACATGTTAAAAGATTCCATCATTAAGAGTTTTCAGTCTACAAATACTCACGGGAACAGCCCAGATTAGTGATGGTGCAAACACATAAAAAAGCGACATACATACACTAATACATCGAAATCAGATATCAATCTAATTAATTGCGACCGGGCAACACGAGACTGGAGACGCCTATTCTGAGTCCGTTGTCCTACAAAAACCACAAGGTACTTGCCACATAGTCGTACCGATCCTTCATTTATGACATCCTGCAAAAATCACCCACAAGTAGTTTGCTTGCCACATGGTTTCACTTCGTCCTGCCTTTATGAATATCCTGCAAAATTTATCCACTTGAAACATGGTGTGCCTTGCGTGCTGCTGCTGCTACATGTATGGTAGTCATGAGTTCCGCCGAATGAATGCTTCCACAGCACCTAAGAGTGCACCCTTCAACAGAAGCCAATTCAGATATTAGGATTTATAAATTAAAACTAATGATACTGAGATCACTGTAGGAGTTAGAAGTACCTTCAAGTTTAATGCTTCACCGCTTTTAACCTCACATAACTGATAGATCAGGTTAAGAAGGCCCTGAACATTTAATACAACCACTGAATCCAAGTAATTATTTTCTGTCAAAACAATTCCCACCAGATCCCCATTTTTCCTGGACACGGGTGAAGAATAAAGAGTTCTTACTGATATAACTCTATCTTTGTCGATGTTCTTAAGCTCCAGAGAGAAGTCCTGAAAGGTGCACTTAACTATAAAGCAATTCTCGTGTCCTGGTTCTATATTACCCAGGACATCCATAGATGCGCAACTAGGTGCCAATACTACTCCCCTATAACTACCAACGACATGAAGGAGTTCATCAATAACCGGTGTGCCAGGATTGCGTCTCGTCCCAGCCATGGTCCCAGCAGTCCTCAGTACTTCCCCTAAAATAACTGGTTCATTGGAAAATTTAACCGCGGTGCGAGCCACGGATTCAAGGACAATCAAAAGCAGAAATTTGTTGAATTTGTTCTGAATTAGTACTTTGGCTTCCTTTCTGGTATTATCGGTGAAGTAAACCCAATATCTTGCGCTCTGGCCAAGAGCACTTTCGAGCTGCTTACCAGTAGTAAGCCTGTAGGGTTTACTACTACAGAACACAACTGTGTAATCAGCAGCATTGTTGCTTAATATAAAGCCAGATCCAGCAAATGTGCTTGCCCCTTGCCTAGAGAGCACCGTCACGGCAGATGGCATCGGATAAGGCTGAAATTGAAGAAAGAACAAATCAGAAGGGAAAAAATGAAAACACAGCAATTGGGACAAAAAAGAAGATGGAAAAAGAATAGGGAAGGCAGCTCAAATCACTGGGACATAAAAAAAGAATGAAGATAAGAAAAGTGACTAACATAAAAAGCAATTGCAGCATCAGGAAGATGAGGAGGCGCTGCTGGATCCGCAGCAGCAGCAGGAGGAGCGAGATCCGCAGCAGCAGCAGGAGGATGAGGGAGATCCGCTGCTGGATCCGCAGCAGCAAGTGGAAGCACATCTGGATTCATCGTCCCCGATCTCAGTCTTGGACTCCGGCGTACAGGGCGCTGCATTTCCCCGTTCCCGCTACGCTCCGCCTCCGGAGGAGGACTACGGCGGTGGCACGATGGAAGAGACGGCGGCTGCACGGAGGGTGAGGGAAGAGGTCGCGCGTGGCGGCCGCAAATAGGATTGTGCTTATATATGAACCCTATATATGCCGGTTATACACGGATTGCTTCTCTTCAGCGCCTATGCCGCAGATCGCGCGGAGTGCTTCTTTTCCTTTTTTTTTTAACCAGTTTTCTGGTTTTCTTCATGTTTTTTCATTTCTTTTTTCTTTTTCGTTTTTGCTTATTTATTTATTTTCTTTCCCTTTTCCTTTTTGTATTTTATGTTATTATTCTGTTTTTCTTAAATTCGAAATTTTCAAAAAAGTTTCTGGTATGCAACAAAAAGTTCACCATGCATTATAATTTTTTATCATAGTATTAGAAATATTTCAACGAACATACAAATGTTCACTGTGTTTTTAAAATTTGTTTCGCGTATATTACACAAATTTTTAATATGTATTCGAATTTTGTCAACGTATACTACAAAATGTTCAATGTGTATATGAAAAAAATTCAACGTATATATTCATATTTTTCCTAAATAATAATTATATATTATAAAAAATGTCATCATATAATACAAAAAATGTTATCTTTTATTAATAAAATGTTCAACGTATATTAAAAAAGTTCAATGGATAATACAAAATGTCCAATGTGTATTTTCCAAAATTTTCAAAATAAAAACCGACCAAAAAACCAATCCGAATAGTAAACCGGATGCTACAGTATTGTGTGGCTGTAGTAAAAGTCGATGCTACAGTAAAGCAACTAAAAACAAAGAGGGAAAAATAAAAAATCGCTCACAGGCAGAGTGGGGCAGCCTAGCAGGTGCGCGCCTGTGCGAAGGTCCGCCGTTTTAACGCATACGAGCATCACACAGGGTCCCCCCCCCCCCTCTCCCCCTTGGGCTCAGCCCATTAAACACCTTAGTTTTTCTCGTACGCATCATTTGTCCCGCGCGCCATTTTTTATTTTTTTCACCCTTATTTTTTCCCTATTTATTTATTTATTTACTTTTTTGGTTTTCAACTTTTTTTTCTTCTTTTTTCTTTCCCCTGGTGAAAAACCTAGGGTTTGTTCGTTGCCGGCGAATCACGTTGGGAGTTTGCAGTAAGCCGTGCTTTAATCACCTCACGGATCCATCCTCCCCCCGAGCTGATCTTCCTACTTGTGGGTTGCGAAGGCGAGTTCCCGAGAGGCATCTGGAGGGGCGTGTGACCTAGGGCTGATGGCGGGCGACTAATCTGGATTGCAGGACAGCAAGAAGGAGAGCATGGCGGATCTTCTAACCCGTCTGAATCTGCAAGAGGAGGAGGACAATGAGTTCATCTGGGAAGAAGAGTTGTCGGGCAGAATTGAGTCAGCCAAGTGGCTAGCTATAGCTAGGGTGCACACAACAAAATTCTTCAGCCCTAGCGCTCCGTACGCAGATACGTTGTCGGGTTGGGACCCGGCGAGGCCAGTGGTGTGGAGTTGAATTAATTGTTGGGGAACGTTGCATGGGAAACAAAAAAATCCTACGCTCACCAAGATCAATCTAGGAGATGAACATCTATGAGAGGAGAGATTGCATCTACATACCCTTGTAGATCGCTAAGCGGAAGCATTAAGAAACGCGGTTGATGTAGTCGAACGTCTTCGCGATCCAATCACGATCCGTCCCGCGAACTCCCGATCCAAGTGCCGAACGAACGGCACCTCCGCGTTCAACACACGTACGGCTTGATGACGCCTTCACCTCCTCGATCCAGCGAGCGATGGTGAAGTAGTAGCTCGAGTCCTCCGGCAGCATGACGGCGTGGTGGCGGTGGTGGTGGTGGAATCTCAGCAGAGCTTCGCTAAGCACTACGGAGAAGAAGGACTACGAGGGAGAGGGAGGGCAGCGCCGTGGCATAGATGGGTGCGGCTGCCCTCCCTATATGTGACGCCCCCGGCTTAATCGTGCACTAATCATACACGCAAATGCGCACGATCAAGCCTAAGGACTCACTTGAAGATATCACAACACAACTCTAAAACATAAAATAAAGTCATACAAGCTTAATATTACAAGCCAGGGCCTCGAGGGCTCGAATACAAGCTCGATGGCATACAAGCGTCAGCGGAAGCATTAGATATCTGAGTACAGATATATTACAGAGAGAGAGATAAGCCTTCACAGAGGCGGGGTAAAAATAAAACTACGATCGAAAGGCGTAGGCCTCCTGCCCTGGACCCTCCGATCCTACTCCTGGTCGTCGAACGGCTCCTCGTAGTAGTAGTACTCGCCAGGCGGATAGTAGAACTGGTCGTCGGCTGGGGCTTCTGGCTCAGGGGCTCCGTCGTCTGGTGGCATCAAATGGAAAATGGGGGAAAAAGAAAATAAAGCAAACGTGAGTACTCATCCGAAGTGCTCAGCAAGCAAGGATCTACACTACATATGCATCACTGTCAAAGGAATGGCTGTATATGTGGACTGGGCTGCAGAAATGCCAGAGTAGAGGGGGAAAGCCTAGTCCTATCGAAGACTAGCATCTTCAACAATCTTCGACAGTCTTGCAGCATCAGGAGAGAGCAGATGAACATAATGTAAAGTAGTAGTAGTAATATCATCAACCTCGACCTGAGATCCTTTCTCGACTCCCTGCGAGAAAGCAATCCCAGAGCCGTACTATCCAATTCTCATCACATATTCTAGTTGTACCGATCGGGATACAACTCCGAGTGTCCGTTACCGTAGGACAGGCTATCGATAGAAGTTTCTTCCCTGCAGGGGTGCACCAACTTACCCACCACGCTCGCTTAACTCCGGCCGGACACACTTTTCTGGGTCATGCCCGGCCTCGGCTAAGCAACACGCCGCAACCCGACCAAATACCTAACAGAGAGGTCAGCACGCCGGACTAACCTATGCCCCCAGGGGTCTTGGGCCATCGCCCCGGGAACTCCTGCACGTTACGTGCACCGCCGGTGAGCAGACCTAGCAACCCCTTATACAAGCGCGGTTGCGTTCCCAGTCCAACCCAGCGTGTGCCGCATCAGTCGCTGACGTCCAATAAGCTTCGGCTGAAGTATACGACGCAGAACGCCCATACTATGCCCACGTGATGGTTAGTGCTATCGGGCCAGAGGCCCCTCGGATCAAATATCCAAACCGTAGTGGATTAGGAGCGCGCGGAAACGAGCAAAGACTCACGATCGATGTGACCCCGTCGCCCCGTCTCGAGGACTTGCGGCAAGGGCTAAGAATGCCCGGCCACGCCTCGTAGTTATCTCGCGGGCACCATCCAGGTCAACCCGACTCCACATCACTTCGCGTTAAGCTCGCGCGGGTACCCCTCAGGGCCGACCCGTCTTTAGTATCGTGGTTCATAGTCAAGTCATAATATCCAAGGTAACTGTGTGTCGGACACCGAAGGGAACCATGAGGAATCACCCTCGATGGAATTCCCGCTCGATGTTATCATCAAGGTGAACGAAGGAGGAATCACCCTCGAGGTCCACACTTGAGAGGTTGCGCGACGATGTCGTTATCGGGGGTGGTGTAGGAGGAATCACCCTCGCTTACCACGACCGAGTAACTAACCTACAAGGTTAACATCAGAAGTGCTAACAAGGTATCACCCTCGGCACTCGACGGTAACCCAGCAGTGTCGGCAACTAAGGGGTAGTGATGTGCGGTGCCAGGGTCTGGTCCTCAATCCCGATGATCGGGTCTTCTGATATCCAGCAGGGCAGTCAGGATCAAGTGGAGGTCTCTGTCGTGTCTCTACCCAGCCTATAATAATCAGTCTAGGATAACCAGTAAGGTAACAAAGCAGGGTACAATAATCAGGCTATGCAGCAGATATAGGAAAACAGTAGCAGTAGCAGTTCTAATGCAAGCATAAGAGAGAAAAGAGTAGGCGATATAGGCATGCTCAAAATGGGGGTGCTTGCCTGTTTGCTCGGGGGCAAGGGCAAGGTCTTCAGTAGTATCGTCGGGGACGTAGTCGTACTCCTGTGCGGCGTCTGCCTCGGGAGCTACGTCAACGTCGGGGTCTACCGAGAGAGAAGAGGGGGAAGAAACAGGTAAACATAATGCAAACAGATGCAATACGGTGCGTGTGATGCTATGATGCAGTGCAGGGTTGCCTAAATATGCATCTAAGTCATTTTAGTTATTTTTAGAATTATTCTGGGATTTAATATCCGACGTGTGTGCACTATTCATCTGTCGGATTCGGGTCCGGAGTTATGAGTTCTTCTATGTAGGAGGTTCCGATGGAGAAACAGACAGCACGATCAGACTCGTCTCGTCGTTCTGAGCAACTTTCATGTTTTAACTTTCTCGATCCGAGCTACGGTTTAAAAGTTATTAATTTTTAAAGATTATTTGAATTTCTGGAATTATTTTATTTATCAGAAAAGGAAATATGACGTCAGCATGGTGTAGTGCTGACATCAGCAAGTCAACAGGACGGTTGACCAGTCAAACCTGACATGTGGGTCCAGTGGGACCCACATGTCAGCCTCTGTTTCTTTAACCAGTGATTCAGTTTAATTACCAGGATTAATTAGGGGGTGGACCCCACATGTCAGTGAGACATTAGGTTAATTAGTTTATTTTTATTTCTAAAATGTTTTAATTAATTAATCAGGGAGGTGGGGCCCACGTGTCAGCGACTGGGCCGGTCCAGTCAGCAGGGCTGACCGGTCAACTGGCCGTCCGGGCCCCTGGGGCCCATGGGTCAGTGACCCAGGGGTGGGCCCCGCCTGTGCCACGTCAGCGGGGCCGGCGGCTGGTCGCCGGCGACCAAATCGCACGGCGGCGCGTCGCCGGAGTTGGCCGGAATCGAGCTATAGGGCTCGGTTCGAGCCGGGCTTGGGTGCGTTCGAAAGCTAAGAAGCTCGCGCATCCATCTACGGCGTCAAAACGAGTGGGGGAAGGTCGGAAACGCGCCGGCGTCGAGCCGTAGCGGCGACGGAGTTCGGGCCTCGACGGAGACCAGTGCTAAGGTGCTCGGGCGGCCATTCTAGTTAGCTAGGCGGTTTCTACGACGCAAGAGGAACAAGCCAGAGCGGTCGGGCGTGCTCGCAACGGCTCAGGGGCTCGACGACGGCGGCAATGGCGACGGCCGGAGCAACAGATCGACGGGGGCTCCGCTCGGGCTCGGAATCGAACAAAAGAAGACGGGAGGGGAAAGATGGAGCTCACCGTAGCGGTCACGAAAGACCGGTGGAAGCTTAGGAGCAGCAGGCGGAGCAAATCAACGGCGGCGAGGTTCGGTGGCCGGAGATGGGGAAGAGGTCGTTGACGAAGATACCGGCCTCCCTGTCTCCAGCTGAAGGGCGAGGACGAAGAAGCGGAGGACGGCGCAGCTCGCAGGCGAGTCGGCTGAGCTTGGGTACGACGGTGGCCGCGGTAATGAGCAAAGGCGGCGGCGATGGCGTTCGGCCACTTGCAAGCAGAGAGGGAGGAGAGCGGCGTGGGGCGAGGGAGAGAGGGGAAAATGGAGGAGGAGACCAGGGGGAGTGGATGGGGCTTGCCCTTATCCCCTCAGGGTGGCCGCGGCGTCGCGGTGTCGACCGGCGACCGGTGGAGCTCGCGGTGACCATGGAGAAGACGACACGGCGGCGGGAGTGGGTGAGTGAGGTGGGCTGGGCCAGTTTGGCCCAGTAGCCAGGTATGTTTCTGCCACTTTTATTTATTTCCTGTTTTTTTTCCTTTTGTTTAATAACGGAGAGGGGAGAATAATTATTTGAGCACCCTTTTCACTTGGGAAAAATATGGGAAGGGTCCCATTAAATCCATGGTAATTTTAGACAGTGACACAAATATTTTGGAGGCAATTGGGATGGTTTTAATACTTTTAGAAATTGAAGGGGGTAAGATAAATGTTGCTGGACCATTCAAACAATTTCCAGGGGGCAATTTGGGATTCCCAAAAATGTTGGTTCCACTTCTATAATTGCCTTAGGAATATTTGTCACATCATGAACAATTTTGTTTGGCTGTTGGAGGAAGTAAATATTTGACTTGAGTTTGGAATTGGAAATTGAGTTTGGATTATTCCTTAATTATTTTTATTAGGGTTTAATGATGATGACTTGGCATGATTAGTGGGAAAATACTGTGGCATGACTCCCAGGGTGTTACACTATACCCCTCTATATATAGGGGGGAGGGAGGAGGACGGGTGCCCTAGGGTTCCCTAGGGGGGCCGGTGGCCGCCAGTGGAAAACCCTAGATGGGTTTTGGTGCGCCTCCCCCCTCGGGGAGCCTTGGCCCCTAAGGCAAAGGGGGTGGCTGCCCAAGGGGAGCGCCCCCCCCCCTTCTGGTTACGTGGGAAATGGTAAGGGGGCGCACAGCCCCTTAGCGGTCTGGTTTGCCCCCTCCCCTTGGCCCATGGCCTCCCCCCCAACACTTGCGAGGGCCCCCCGAAACCCCTTTCTATGATGTTGGTCATCACCCGGTACCCCCGGAACAATTCCAGACTCCAATACCCTTCGTCCAATATATCAATATTCACCTTCGGACTATTCCGGAGTTCCACGTCACGTCTGGGATCTCATCTGGGATTCCGAACAACCTTTGGTAGCCACCATAATGACTGAACTATACTTATATCGTCACCAAACGTTAAGTGTGTAGAGCCTGCGGGTTCGAGAACTATGCAGACATGGCCGAGACACCTCTACGGTCAATAACCAATAGCGGTACCTGGATGCCCATATTGGTTCCTACATATTCTATGAAGATCTTATCGGTCGAACATCAATGTCAAGGATTCTGCTAATCCCGTATGCAGTTCCCTTTGTCCATCAGTATGTTACTTGCCTGAGATTCGATCGTCGGTATCTCCATACCTAGTTCAATCTCATTATCGGCAAGTCTCTTTACTCGTTCCGTAATACAAGATCCCGTGGCTAACCCATTAGTCACATTGCTTGCAAGCTCATTGTGATGTTGTATTACCGAGAGGGCCCAGAGATACCTCTCCGTCATGCGAAGTGACAAATCCCAGTCTTGATCCATGCCAACTCAACAGACACCCTCGGAGATACCTGTAGATCACCTTTATAGTCACCCAGTTACGTTGCGATGTTTGGTACACACAAGGTAATCCTCCGGTGTCAGTGAGTTGCATGATCTCATGGTCATAGGAACATATACTTGACATGCAGAAAACGATAGCAATAAACTTGATACGATCATATGCTACGTTCATAGTTTGGGTCTTGACCATCACATCATTCTCCCAATGATGTGATCCCGTTATCAAATGACAACTCATGTCTATGGCTAGGAAACCATAGCCATCTTTGATCAATGAGCTAGTCTAGTAGAGGCTCACTAGGGACACATTGTTGTCTATGTATCCACACATGTATCTGAGTTTCCGATCAATACAATTCTAGCATGGATAATAAACGATTATCATGAACAGGGAAATATGATAATAGCCAATTTATTATTGCCTCTAGGGCATATTTCCAACAGTCTCCCACTTGCACTAGAGTCAATAATCTAGTATACATCACCATGTGATTAACACCCAATGAGTTCTGGGGTTTGATCATGTTATGCTTGTGAGGGAGGTTTTAGTCAACGGGTCTGCAACATTCAGATCCGCGTGTACTTCGCAAATCTTTATGCCATATTGTAGATGCTGCTACCACGCTCCACTTGGAGCTATTCCAAATGGCTGCTCCACTATACGTATCCGGTTTGCTACTGAGACTCATTCGGATTGGTGTTAAAGCTTGCATCGACGTAACCCTTTACGCCGAACTCTTTATCACCTCCATAACCGAGAAACATTTCCTTATTTCTCTAAGGATAATTTTGACCGTTGTCCAGTGATCCACTCCTGGATCACTCTTGTACCCCCTTGCCAGACAAGTGGCAAGGCACACATCAGGTGCGGTACACAACATGGCATACCGTATCGAGCCTATGGCTGAGGCATAGGGGATGACCTTCGTCCTTTTTATTTCTTCTGCCATGGTCGAGCTTTGAGTCTTACTCAACTTCACACTTACAACTCAGGCAAGAACTCCTTGTTTGACTGATCCATTTTGAACTCCTTCAAAATCATGTCAAGGTATGTGCTTTGTGAAAATCTTATTAGGCGTCTTGATCTATCTCTATAGATCTTGTTGCCCAATATGTAAGCAGCTTTACCCAGGTCTTCCTTTGAAAAACTCCTTTCAAACAACCCTTTATGCTTTCAAGAAATTCTACATCATTTCCGATCAACAATATGTCATCCACATATACTTATCAGAAATGTTGTAGTGCTCCCATTCACTTTCTTGTAAATACACGTTTCTTACAAACTTTGTATAAACCCAAAAGCTTTGATCACCTCATCAAAGCGTATGTTCCAACTCCGAGATGCTTGCTCCAGTCCATAGAAGGATCACTGGAGCTTGCATACCTTTTAGCATCCTTAGGATCGATAAAACCTTCTAGTTGTATCACATACAACCTTTCGTCATGGAAACCGTCAAGGAAACTTTGTTTTGACATCCATCTGCCAGATTTCGTAATTGAAAATGCAGCAACTGCTAACATAATTCCAACAGACTTTAGCATCGCTATGAGTGAGAAAGTCTTATCATAGTCAACTCCTTGAACTTGTCGGAAACTTCTTTGGGACAAGTCGAGCTTCATAAATGGTGACATTACCATCAGCGTCTATCTTCTTCTTAAAGATCCATTTATTCTCAATGGCTTGCCAATCATCGGGCAAGTCCACCAAAGTCCATACTTTGTTCTCATACATGGATCCTATCTCGGATTTCATGGCTCCTAACCATTTGTTGGAATCCGGGCCCACCATCGCTTCTCCATAGCTCGTAGGTTCACCGTTGTCCAACAAAATGACCTCTAAGACGGGGTAACCGTACCACTTAGAAGCTGTACGTACCCTTGTCGACCTACGAGGTTCGACAGTAACTTGATCCGAAGCTTCATGATCATCATCATTAGCTTCCTCTTCAACTGACGTAGGTGCCACAGAAACATCTTTCTGTGATGCGCTACTCTCTGGTTGAAGTAAAGGTTCAACAACCTCATCAAGTTCTATCTCTTTTGAGAGAAACTCTTTCTCGAGAAAGGACCCGTTCTTAGCGACAAACACTTTGCCCTCGGATCTGAGATAGAAGTTATACCCAACCGTCCCTTTTGGGTATCCTATGAAGACGCATATGTCTGCTTTGGGTTCGAGCTTTTCCGGCTGAAGCCTTTTGACATAAGCATCGCAGCCCCAAACCTTAAGAAACGACAACTTAGGTTTCTTGCCAAACCACAGTTCATACGGTGTCGTCTCCACGGACTTAGATGGTGCCCTATTTAAAGTGAATATAGTTGTCCCTAATGCATAACCCCAAAACGATAGTGGTAGATCGTCAAGAGACATCATAGAACGCACCATATCCAATAAGGTACGATTACGATGTTCGGACACACCATTACGATGTGGTGTTCCAGGTGGCGTCAACTGTGAAACAATGCCACATTGTCTTAAGTGATTGCCAAACTCATAACTCAGATATTCTCCCCCTCGATCAGATCATAGGAATTTAATCTTCTTGTTACGATGATTCTCAACTTCACTCTGAAATTGCTTGAACTTTTCAAACGTTTCAAACTTATGCTTTATTAAGTAAATATACCCATATCTACTCAAATCATCGGTGAAGGTGAGGAAATAACGATATCCACTGCATGCGTCAACACTCATCGGACCGCACACATCAGCATGTATGATTTCCAACAAGTCACTTGCCCGTTCCATTGTTCCGAAAAACGGGGTTTTAGTCATCTTGCCAATTAGGCATGGTTCACATGTGTCAAGTGATTCAAAATCAAGTGACTCCAAAACTCCATCAGCATGGAGTTTCTTCATGCGCTTTACACCAATATGACTTAAGCAGCAGCGCCACGAGTATGTGGTACTATCATTATTAACTCTGCATCTTTTGGCATCAATATTATGAACAAGTGTATCACCACGATCGAGATTCAATAAACCATTCACATTGGGTGCATGACCATAGAAGGTATTATTCATGTAAACAGAATAACCATTATTCTCTGACTTAAATGAATAACCGTATCACAATAAACACGATCTAATCATGTTCATTCTCAACGCAGACACCAAATAACATTTATCTAGGTTCAACACTAATCCCGAAGGTAGAGGTAGCGTGCGATGGTGATCACATCAACCTTGAAAACACTTCCAACACACATCGTCACCTCGCCCTTAGCTAGCCTCCGTTTATTCCGCAGCTTTTGTTTCGAGTTACCAATATTAGCAACTGAACCGGTATCTAATACCCAGGTGCTACTAGGAGTACTAGTAAGGTACACATCAATAACACGTATATCAAATATACTTTTGTTGAAGTTGCCAGCCTTCTTTTCTACCAAGTATTTGGGGTAGTTCCGCTACCATTGCCAGTTCCCCTTAGAATAGAAGCACTTAGTCTCGGGTTTGGGTTCAATCTTGGGTTTCTTTACTAGAGCGGCAACTGGCTTGCCATTCATGAAGTTTCCCTTATTTTCCCTTGCCCTTCTTGAAACCAGTGGTCTTGTTAACCATCAAAACTTGATGCTCCTTCTTGATTTCTACCTTCGCGGCCTCAAGCATGGCGAACAGCTCCGGGATCATCTCCATCCCTTGCATGTTATAGTTCATCACGAAGCTCTAGTAGCTTGGTGATAGTGACTGGAGAACTCTATCAATCACTATCTTATCTGGAAGATTAACTCCCACTTGATTCAAGTGATTGAAGCACCCACACATTCTGAGCACATGCTCACTGGCTAAGCTATTCTCCTCCATCTTGTAGGCAAAGAACTTGTCAGAGGTCTCATACCTCTCAACACGGGCATGAGCCTAAAATACCAATTTCAGCTCTTGGAACATCTCATATGTTCCATGGCGTTCAAAATGCCTTTGGAGCCCCGACTCTAAGCCATAAAGCATGGCACACTAAACTATCAAGTAGTCATCAGAACGTGTCTGCCAGATGTTCACAATATCCACAGACGACACTAGAGGGGTTGGCACACCGAGCGGTGCATCAAGGACATAAGCCTTCTGTGCAGCAGTGAGGACAATCCTCAGACTACGGCCCTAGTCCGCATAATTGCTTACAATATCTTTCAACTTAGTCTTTCTCTAGGAACGTATTAAAACTTGGAGCTACAGCGCGAGCTATTGATCTACAACATAATTTGCAAAGCTTGGACTATTGTTCATGATAAATGAGTTTAATTAATCATATTACCTAAGAACTCCCACTCAAATCAACATCCCTTCGGTTGTCAGAGTGTAACACGATCCAAATTCACCAACCCAAGTCCGATCATCACGTGAGATGAGGTGGTTTCAATGGTGAACATCTCCATGTCGATCATATCTACTATATGACTCGTGTTTGACCTTTCGGTCTCTTGTGTTCCGAGGCCATGTTTGTACATACTAGGCTCGTCAAGTTTAACCCAGGTGTTCCGCATGTGCAGAACTGGCTTGCACCCGTTGTATGCGAACATAGAGTCTATCACACCCGATCATCACGTGGTGCTTCGAAACGATGAACTTTCGCAACGGTGCACACTTGGGGAGAACACAATTTTATCTTGAAATTTAGTGAGGGATCACCTTAGAATGATACCGTCGTCCTAAGCAAAATAAGATGCATAAAAGGATTAACATCACATGCAAATCATAAGTGACATGATATGGCCATCAACTTGTGCTTTTGATCTCCATCTCCAAAGCATCGGCATGATCTCCATCGTCACCGACATGACACCATGATCTCCATCATCATGCCGCCATCAGGGTTGTCTTGCCAACCATGCTTCTACTACTATTGCTACTGCTTAGCGATAAAGTAAAGCATTACATAGCGCTTAATGATTGACACGCAGGTCATACAATAATTAAAGACAACCCTATGGCTCCTGTCGGTTGCCGTATGCATCGACATGCAAGTTGATATAAACTATTACAAACATGATCATCTCATACATCAAATATATTTCATCATGTCTTTGGCCATATCATATCACAACATACCCTGCAAAAACAAGTTAGACGTCCTCTAATTGTTGTTGCATGTTTTACGTGGCTGCTATGGATATCTAGCAAGAACGATTCTTACCTACGCAAAGCCACAACGGTGATATGCAAGTTGCTATTTAACCTTCTACAAGGACCGCCTTTGTCGAATCCGATTCAACTAAGGTGGGAGAGACAGACACCCGCCAGCCATCTTTATGCAACAAAGTCACATGTCCGGCGATGGAACCTGTCTCATGTACGTGGACATGTAAAGTTGGTCCGGGCCGCTTCATCCCACAATACCTCTGAATCAAGAAAAGACCAAGGAAGGAAGCAATCTGAATATCAACGACCACAAACTCCTTTGTGTTCTACTCGTGATGTCATCTACGCATAGACCTAGCTCTAATGCCACTGTTGGGGAATGTTGCATGGGAAACAAAAAATTTCGTACGCTCGCCAAGATCAATCTAGGAGATGAACATCTACGAGAGGAGAGATTGCATCTACATACCCTTGTAGATTGCTAAGCGGATGCGTTAAGAAACGCGGTTGATGTAGTCGAACGTCTTCTTGATCCAATCACGACCCGTCCCGCGAACTCCCGATCCAAGTGCCGAATGGACGGCACCTCCGCGTTCAACACATGTACAGCTTGATGCCGCCTTCACCTCCTCGATCCAGCGAGCGATGGTAAAGTAGTAGCTCGAGTCCTCCGGTAGCACGACGGCGTGGTGGCGGTGGTGGTGGTGGAATCTCAGCAGAGCTTCGCTAAGCACTACGGAGAAGAAGAAGGACTACGAGGGAGAGGGAGGGCAGCGTCGTGGCACAGATGGGTGCGGCTGCCTTCCCTCTAATCCTCTATATATAGGGAGAAGGGTGGAGGAGCGGCACCGGCGGCCACCAGTGGAAAACCCTAGATGGGTTTTGGTGTGCCTCCCCCCTGGGAGCCTTGGCCCCAAGGCAAAGGGGGTGGCTGCCCTAGGGGAGCACCCCCACCCCTTCTGGTTACATGGGAAAGGGTGAGGGGGGCGCACAACCCCTTAGTGGGCTGGTTTGTCCCCTCCCCTTGGCCCATGGGGCCCCCCAACACTTGACGGGGCCCCCCGAAACCCCTTTCGGTGATGCTGGTCATCACCCGGTACCCCCGGAACAATTCTGGACTCCAATACCCTTCGTCCAATACATCAATCTTCACCTCCGGACTATTCCGGAGTTCCACATCACGTTCGGGATCTCTTCCGGAATTCCGAACAACCTTCGGTAACCACCATAATGACTGAACTATACTTATATCGTCACCAAATGTTAAGTGTGTAGACCCTACGGGTTCGAGAACTATGCAGACATGGCCGAGACACCTCTACGGTCAATAACCAATAGCGGGACCTGGATGCCCATATTGGTTCCTACATATTCTACGAAGATCTTATCGGTCGAACCTCAATGTCAAGGATTCTTCTAATCCCGTAAGCAGTTCCCTTTGTCCATCGGTATGTTACTTGCCCGAGATTCGATCGTCGGTATCTCCATACCTAGTTCAATCTCATTACCGGCAAGTCTCTTTACTCGTTCCGTAATACAAGATCCCGTGGCTAACCCATTAGTCACATTGCTTGCAAGCTCATTGTGATGTTGTATTACTGAGAGGGCCCAGAGATACCTCTTCGTCATACGAAGTGACAAATCCCAGTATTGATCCATGCCAACTCAACAGACAACCTCGGAGATACCTGTAGAGCACCTTTATAGTCACCCAGTTACGTTGCGATGTTTGGTACACATAAGGTACTCCTCCGGTGTCAGTGAGGTGCATGATCTCATGGTCATAGGAACATATACTTGACATGCAGAAAACGATAGCAATAAACTTGATACGATCATATGCTACATTCATAGTTTGGGTCTTGTGCATCACATCATTCTCCCAATGATGTGATCCCGTTATCAAATGACAACTCTTGTCTATGGCTAGGAAACCATAGCCATCTTTGATCAACGGGCTAGTCTAGTAGAGGCTCACTAGGGACACGTTGTTGTCTATGTATCCACACATGTATCTGAGTTTCCGATCAATACAATTCTAGCATGGATAATAAACGATTATCATGAACAGGGAAATATGACAATAGCCAATTTATTATTGCCTCTAGGGCATATTTCCAACATTAATGATAATCTCTTTACAGCACAGTTCGGCTGTCTCGGCGACTGGAATAAGGCGATGAAGGATGGACCGTGGCTCTTTCGCGGCCATGGTGTGATTATGTGTGAGTACGGTGGGTTTAAGGGCATCTCCAATGGCAATCCGCAAAAAACCTCCCGCATCTGTCCGCAGACAAGGGGCCAGTCCGCGGACATGGACGCAGGAGGCACACATCCAACGCTAGCCGTATACATTTCAAACTAGTTTTCAATAAACTGGATGAAATTCATGCAAACACGGGCGGATTTTCGTACAAACATGATGGATTTCATACAAACACGACAGATTTAACTACATTTCAAACATTTAGAACAAAAAAAGACCTGCCCCTAAACCTATCCTACTGCGACGGCGCCCGGCGTCCAAGCCCGTGTCGTCCTCCTACCGCCGTCTCCATGAGCACCGGCGATAAGACCGATGAAGTGAAGGTGCGGTCTCCGGCGAGGAAGAGTAGAACACGGGAGACGGACCGGTCCGCATGGGACACTAGGCCCTGCCCCCTCCTATGGCCTACTCATCCTCGAGGAGACCGCGCCTTGTCCGTCGCCGGTGGACGTGAGGTCCATGAGGGAAATGGTGGCGCCTTGGTTGTCGTCGTCCCACCGGGCCGGCTGATGGTTCGTCGGTGGCGCGTAGGAGGCGCATCTGGCTATGTTCTCCTCCGCGATCGCCTACAGTTGTGTCGGAGTATTCTCTCATCAGTCGACAGGGGATACCGCGAGTCGACAGATGCCACGGGGTGGTTTGAGGTGAGGGCAAGACTGCCGTGGAATATCCGGGGATGGGTATGCGAGTAGCACGTACTAGTTTACCCAGGTTCGGGGCTCTCCGGAGAGATAATACCCCTACTCCTGCATGTCTGAATATATATGTGGAGTATACATCTGGCAGTACAAAGTGCTCCTGGAGCTGTATCTGAGATCAGTGCCATGGGGACCTAATCTCGTATATGCATATGAGCACAAGTGTGTGCGTACCGTGGCTTGTGGCCACATGTGCCTGAGCATGCATGCGTGAGTGTGTGTGAGTCCATCTTGGATGGATGGATGGATGCTCATATATATAGTGGGAGCTAGCTTAGTGTGTAAGGTAGGTGGGCATGGGGGATGTCATGCTTGTCTCCTGGGTCACTTCATAAATAGTGCCCAGGGACAAGTGACACTATACATGATGGCTTGGGGTGACACGTGTACAGTGCTTCACTATTCGCCGACAGTGCCGGGTACAGCCGTCTTGTCCGTGTCATGTCCGATGGGACGCCGTAGTTGACTTCACGTAGCAGGCCGACTGGAGCAGCCGGACGGAGAGCAGGCTGGGCAGCCGGGTGGCGAGCCAGCCCGGGCAGTCAGACAGGGGGCCGTCTGGGGTGGCCTGAGCAGTCGGACTGAGGGGCTTTGCTAGCCCCGATGTTTTGAAATATTGTCTCGCCGTCCTCGGGGTACCCGTGGTCAATTACCCCGACAGTAGCCTTCGAGCCTCCGGGCAACTTGGCAAAGTTGGGCGGAGGTTTTTTAGCGGGTGTTGATGTAGAAGATGCTTGATGATGGCCGGCTGCGGGCCGCAGCCAGCGCGGCTTGCTTCCGGCGGGGGCGCGCGAGCGCACCTGCTGGGTGTAGCCTTCGAGCCTCCGGGCAACTTTGGAAAAGTTGGGCGGAGGCTTTTCGCGGTTGTTGGCGCAGACGATGGCGTTGAGGGGCCGGTTGCAGCCGGCGGCGGACGTGCATCAGGCGCGGCATGTTCCGAGCAGGGGCGCGCAAGCGCACCCGCTGGGTGTAGCCTCCAGGCAACTTGGGAAAGTTGGGCGGAGGGTCTTGTTGTTGATGATGAAACCGACGGCGACGTCGATGGTGCCGGGCGTGGACACGGAGTCCGCCGGCTGATGCTGTCGGGCACGGACGCGGGGTCAGCCGACAGATGCTGTCGGGCGCGGACGCGGAGTCCGCCGACTGATGTTGTCGGGCGCGGACGCGGGGGTCCGCCTACTGATGCTGTCGGGCGCGGACGCGGGGGTCCGCCGACTGATGTTGTCGGGCGCGGACGTGGAGTCCGTCGACTGATGGTGTCGGGCGCGGACGCGGGGGTCCGCCGACTGATGCTGTCGGGTGCGGACGCGGTGTCCGCCGACTGATGTTGTCGGGCACGGACACAGGGTTCGCCGACTGATGTTGTTGCTGACAGCAGGCTGTGAGCTGCAACCGGCGCGGCTTGCTTCCAGTGGGGGCACGCCAGCTCACCCACTGGGTGTAGCCTCCGAGCCTCCGAGTGAGGAGGGGGGTTCCCCACGGAAATGATCATGCAAAAGACAAAGTTTGTCCGCGCAGATATATCAAATGTTTGCTTTTAGCATTGCAAGTTTTATGCGGAGGGTACCGACTCGGTTTCGTCCGAGCCCCCTTCAATCTTTTTCATGTCCCCTCCGCTCTTTGGCTTGTGCTCTCGCTAGCCGGACAGCCGCTCTGCGGTATGTGGCTGAGAGTGGGCCGCGGAGTGGAGTGTACAGTTTTCAGACTCTGGGAGCAGATTCGACCGAGCAGATACTCATAAAGCAAACGGCCGGGTCGCCCGAACCGTTTTTCTTCCCGGACATTTTTCGCGTGGGTGGCCTCCAGCTTTGCTCTTGCTAGCCGGACAACCGCGCTGCGGTCTATAGCCGAGACAAAGAGTGAGCCTTCGGTACCGTGCACGCTACTAAGCCGTCTATGGGAACGAACGTCTCAGGCCAAGCGCCGAGGCGAACAGTGGTGAAACTGTAATAAAGACGGAGGTGGTCCCCGAGTGTCGCCCGGGGTTATCCATGTTTGCGCGATGCAAAATTATGCGGGTGAGGAGCTCACATTACTTTTGGTGCAGTCGGGGTGGAGATGATCTCCGGTAGGCGGCCCGAGCCTCCGGGCGCTCGAGGGATGCCCCAGTCGGTCAGGCCCATCCGGCCAGGCGGCGGAGCGGGAGGCGGCCTAGCTGGCTCTCCAGCCGACAAGGCGTCGAAGTGGACAGCGCACCAGCCGGCCGTGCGGCGACGTGGGCAGTCAACCTGAGCAGCCGGCTGGACCGCTGCCGTGCAGCCGGTCACGCAGGTGGATGCGCAGCCGGCCATGCATGTACGCACGTACTTTGTACGTAATTTTTCCCATCCGGCTGAGCAGCGGGACGCAATATTCTCTTTCTATTTCTTTTTTCTTTTAGCACCCGGCCACTTTTCTGTTTGGACAGCCGGCAGCTCTTTTCAATCCGGCCCCATTTTTTTAGAAGCCGGCAGCTCTTTTCAACCCGGCCCCATTTTTTTTAGCAGCCGGCTCGCAGACTTTTCTCCAGCCGGCATCCCACTCCTTTCTTTTTCTTTCTTTCTCTGTCTCCACAGCCGACAGCCGAACACGCGGGAGCAGACGGCGGGAGCTGGGCACGGCGCGGAGTGGAGCGGCGTCCGACGGAGGGAGGCGGAGCCGGCGCGGCCGGGAGCCGGCCAGGCAAGGCGGCGAGTGGGGCCGGCGCGCGGGAGGACGCGGGGCCGGAGCGGGACCAAGCCGAACGCGGGGGCGCCGACGACCCGGCGGCCGGGTGCTGCAGGAGTCGGCCGGGCGCTGCGGTGAGGCGGAGCCGGCCGGGATCCGAGGACGCGGCTGCGCGAGGGGCAGCCACCCGAAGCCGGCGTGGGATGCGGAGAGGCCGGCGCTGGGGCCAGGCGCACGGCGGCTTGCGCGGAGGTGGCGCAGCCGGCTGGAGCGGCGAGCCGGCAGCTGGGAAGCGGCAGAGGGACGGGGGCTCGGACGGCGGGGCGCAGCCGCGTGATGACTGGGTGAGGCAGCGCGCGGTGCGAAGCGACGCGGAGCTGCCCGGACAGGGCGCGAAGACGGCAGGGGGCGAGGATGGCCCGAGGCGGCGTGGACCGCGGCAGCCGGCCATAGCAGCAAGCCGGCGGGCGGTCGCGACCGCGAAGCCGGCACGCGCGAGACATATGCGGCTAGTCCAACAAGTGCAGTTTTGGTCCTGTTTGCATGTCAATATTCAACAGGCTGATGTCGTTTGCAAGCAGGTCAGGTGATCGATTGGGTGCTTTGGCGATGGTGTTTTTTCCTCCACCGTACGCTGGGTGGACAGAGATAGATGACGGAGCAGAGCAGCGCGCAGAAGCGAGGCTGCAGCAATGCGCGGCCGCGCGATGGGAGTAGCAGGGCTGCAGCGGTGCGTGGAGCTGCAGGGCAGCACACAGGAGCGGAGCTTGGGCGCAAAGGGAGCCGAGGGTGGACGCTATGGCCGTGACGGAGCTCGCGAAGGCGGAGCAGCAGAACCACGAGGCAAGGTGAGGTGGACGGGGTTGCAGGCCAGAGCAACGGCGAGGCTTACGCAGCCGGCGAGCCTGAGGCGCGCGCGCGCACGAGCTAAGCTAGCTAGCTAAGCCAGTACGCATGCTGCTGCTGCTGAATCCATTGGGTTCGCTAGCTAGCTAGCCAGCTATGCACGAACGCGTGCATGCACAGGGACCGGAGGTGCTCGGGACAGCCGCGGAGCAGAGTGGTGCTGCGAGCGCGCAGACCGAGGGCAGGCGACAACGACGCATGGTCGCGCCGGTGGATGCTGATGTCGAGCCGGCGACTGGCGCCGAAGAGACGGCGGCGACGCCGCGGCGGGGATGACGAAGATGGCGCGACCGACGACGAGGACGCGCCACTCCGTGCGGCCGTCCTGGGGGCGGGTCGATGTCGAGCCCCCGAGCGCTACCGGAGAGACGGCGCGACGCCGCGGCGGAAGCGATGAAGAAAAAGGGTCCCGCCCGGACCGCGGTTACAACAGCAGCTTGCCCCATGGTGGGCGCCAACTGTCGGAGTATTCTCGCGTCAGTCAGCAGGGGATACCGCGAGTCGACAGATGCCACGGAGTGGCTTGAGGTGAGGGCAAGACTGCCGTGGAATATCCGGGGACGGGTATGCGAGTAGCACGCGCTGGTTTACCCAGGTTCGGAGCTCTCCGAAGAGATAATACCCCTACTCCTACATGTCTGAATATATATGTGGAGTATACATCTAGCAGTACAAAGTGCTCCTGGAGCTGTATCTGAGATCAGTGCCATGGGGACCTGATCTCGTATATGCATATGAGCACAAGTGTGTGCGTAGCCGTGGCTTGTGGCCGCATGTGCCTGAGCATGCATGCGTGAGTGTGTGTGAGTCCATCCTGGATGGATGGATGGATGGATGCTCATATATATATAGTGGGAGCTAGCTTAGTGTGTAAGCTAGGTGGGCATGGGGGATGTCATGCTTGTCTCCTGGGTCACTTCATAAATAGTGCCTAGGGACAAGTGACACTATACATGATGGCTTGGGGTGACGCGTGTACAGTGCTTCACTATTCACCGACAATGCCGAGTACAGCTGTCTTGTCCGTGTCGTGTCTGATGGGACACCGTAGTTGACTTCACGTAGTAGGCCGACTGAAGCAGCCGGACGGAGAGCAGGCCGGGCAGCCGGGTGGCGAGCCGGCCCGGGCAGTCGGACAGGGGGCCGTCTGGGGCGGCCTGAGCAGTCGGACTGAGAGGCTTTGCTAGCCCCGATGTCTTGAAATATTGTCTCTTCGTCTTCGGGGTACCCGTGGTCAATTACCTCGACAAGTTGTGCCTCCGTGGTTGTCGCTTCCTGCCGAGCGGCGACTTGAGCGCGGACGGCATTGTAGATGGCACGATGCTCCGCGATGAAATTTGGGTTCACTGCGACCATGGCCGTCACGGCCTCCTCGCTCACGCGCTTGCCATAGATCTGGCCCTCCGCCAGCTGGTGCTGCTCCAGGAGGAACATGTTGTACCATTGTTCCTCCTGCGCCTACTGGAATGCCGACAAAGGCGTCGGCGCAGGCTGCACCTCCACCATATGGCGGCATTGAACTGTGCCTGCGCCTGCTCCGTGGTGAAGCCGACGTGCACAGGAGGCGCATGAGCCTGGTGGAGTGGGTTACCCTGTCTCACTCCTCTTTTACAATTAAACTGCTTACCTGGCACCCCATTTAAAATGATGGAGGAAGTTCCAGATGAGAGGAGCTCCTTAACCCAGCCTATCCATTTATCATCAAAGCCCTTGCATCTCAGCATTAGCAAGATGAGATCATGTTCAACAGTATCAGAAGCTTTAGCGAAATCAAGTTTCAGTATCAAGATTGGCCTTTTTGACTGATGGCATTGGTGGATGTATTCCAAACTCCAAGCAATGCAATCTTATATTGATCTTGACTTTAGAAACCCATAATGATTCTTATGGATGCATCTGAGTGTCACTTTCTGAAGTTTGCTTGCTAATAACTTTGTAAGGAATTTGAGACATGTATTTGTGAGTGAGATGAGCCTGAAGTCATTGGGTCTTTCTGGTGATAGGACTTTTGGGGTCAAACTAACAAGAGACCCATTTTATGTTCTGAAGAGTAATTCTTCCTTCATAGAAATTGGAGATTAATTTATGAAAATCATCCTTTATAATGTGTCAACATCTCTTTACAAATAACCTAGTGAAGCCATCTGGTCCAGGGGCTCTATCCAGAGGCAGATGCTTCAAAACCTCATTTATTTCATCATCAGAGAAAGGTTCAGATAGATCCTCAAGTCGTGAGATAGGGCCGATGATATTTTGCAAATCAAACTTCATATCAATTCCTTGTGCTACCCCCATTCTGTCCTTATAAGAGGACCAAAGTAGACCAGCCATTTCATTATGAGTGGAGACCACAATTCCATCCTCATTCACCATACTTGCAATTGTGTTCCTTCTAAATCTCTCTATAGACATTGCTTGGAAATATTTTTAATTTTCCTCTCCAACCTTGATCCAACGAATGGTATACCTCTGCTTCCAATATATAAATTGTAAGTGTAGCTGGTCTTCCAGATGTAATTTGACTATTTTCCTGAAGTTAAATTCAGGTCTAGTAAGAGGTCTTTGTTCCTCAAGATTATCAAAAGCCAAAATGACAACATTGCAAGCTTGCATCAAAAGTTTTAATCTTGAGATACTAGTGTGCCATCTCTTTAGGTCCTGTCTCAGCCTTTTAAATTTCTCAGTTAAAATACCTGCAAAATTGAGTTTAGAAGTTGGTGCAGACCAAGACTGTTGTACACAGTCAAAGAAACCAGGCATGTCAATCCAATAGTTTTCGAACCTAAAAATCTTGGCCTTTGGTATGGAAGTGGAAATAGAAACCACACAGGGTACATGATCAGAGCCAGTTTTTTGCCAGTGGATAGACCAAAGTGTTTGGAAATTCTGTGGTCTAGGTTGGTGTTGTGAAAAACCAATCTAATTGCTCCGGTAGTGGTACTTCCTTCATATTAGACTATGTATATGATCTTCCTTTTAAAGGCAGTTCAAGAAGGCCTAAATGCCCAATAACTTCATTAAAGAGAAACATATCATTTATATCTCCCCCTGGCAAGTTTATGTTTTCCATAGATGTAATGAAGTTAAAATCCCCTAGAAATAACCAAAGTTCATCCTAAGGAATTTGTATGTGATATAGCCAATGCACAAAATTATCTCCCAGTTGCCCCTGGCAGGGTCCATAGACAGTAACTAGTGTCCAGTTCTGGTTATTATGTACTGAAGTGAAATTAACAATAATGCCTTAGCTCTGCACTTCAACTAAGGTACCAACCAGAGCAGCTGAGCTCCATAAAACCAAAATACCTCTAGAGGCACCCACAGATGGTGCATAAGCAAAGTTATCAAACCTTTTGGGGCAAGACTTTCTTATAGCTCTTTGGTCAAAGAATTCACATTTAGTTTCCTGTAGACAAACTACAGAACGTTGGCTTTCCTCAATTTTTGCCCTGACAGCGCTCTGCCTAACTTCAGCATTCAAGCCTCTGACATTCCAGCATAACACCTTCTGATCTCTAGTTTGGTTCAAATTCATTGTAAAACATGAGGTTTTTGTGTTGGGCCCACGTGTTGAAGATAACATGATGAATAGTTCAGACAACCACATTTCCCGCGAGGGGAGGGGATCAGAGTGGAGAACGGGGCGGTGGCGGATCGACATGAACACGAGGGGAGGGGATCAGGGCAGAGAGCGGGGCGGTTGGTGGGGGACTCCTCCTTGGCGGTCCGTGGAGAAGTACGGTGTGAAGGAGAGAGGATGCCATGGTGAAGATGAGGTGTGCCCAACAATTGACATCATATTTTTGTGGAATGCACGACATTCAACTGTATGTTCCAACGTGTAATTTGTTGGAAATATGCCCTAGAGGCAATAATAAAATGGTTATTATCATATTTCCCGTTCATGATAAATGTTTATTATTCATGCTAGAATTGTATTGACCGGAAACTTAAATACATGTGTGAATACATAAACTACACCGTGTCCCTAGTAAGCCTCTACTAGACTAGCTCCTTGATCAAAGATGGTTAAGGTTTCCTAACCATAGACATGAGTTGTCATGTCGAGTATCATTAGGAGAATGATGTGATGGACTAGACCCAACCGTAAGCTTAGCATCAGAACGTTTAAGTTATTTGGTGTAGCTTTCTTCATGTCGAGTATCTGTTCCTTCGACCATGAGATCATGCTACTCCCGGATACCGGAGGAATGCCTTGTGCTATCAAACATCACTTTGTAACTGGGTGATCATAAAGGTGCTCTACAGGTATCTCCGAAGGTCTCTGTTGGATTGCATGGATCGAGACTAGGATTTGTTACTCCGTGTGACGGAGAGATATCTCTGGGCCCTTTCGGCAATACAACATCATAAGAAGCTTGCAAGCAAGTTACTGATGAGTTTACTCATGGGATCTTGTATTACAGAATGATTAAAGAGACTTGCCGGTAACAAGATTGAACTAGGTATGGAGATATCGACGATCGAATCTTAGGCAAGTAACATATCGCCGGACAAAGGGAATTGCATACGGGATTAACTGAATCCTTGACATCGTGGTTCAACCGATAAAGATCTTCATTGAATATGTGGGAATCAATATGGGCATCTAGGTCCCGCTATTGATTATTGATCGGACAGGAATCTCGGTCATGTCTACATGATTCTCGAACCCGTAGGGTCGCATGCTTAACGTTCGGTAGCACTAGGATATTGAGATATTAATAGTTGAAAGTCTGAAGGTTGTTCGGAGTCCTGGATGGGATCCGGGACATCACAAGGAGCTCCAGAACGGTCCGGAGGTAAAGATTCATATATCAAAAGTTGTTTTCGGGGTTCCGAAAAAATTCAGGTTTTTCGGTATTGTATCAGGAAGGTTCTAGAGTAGGACCCACCTGCATGGGGGGACCCACATGAACGTGGGTAGTGGGGAAAGTACCCACACCCCTGGTCTAGGTGCACCAAGATCCTCCCTTAAAAGAAATAGTATCATATCCCGAAGGGGTAAGATCAGGATCCCTAAAAAGGGGATAGCGATCATTGGGGAAGGAAAGGAGGGATTTCCTTCCTCCCACCTTGGCCAACAACCCTAGGGGCTTGGAGGGCATTCCACCAGCCCTCTCCGCACCTATATAAAGGTGGGGAGGCGTTGGGGGTAGCGAACCTTCGACCCTTGCCCGTTACCTCTCGCAACTCCTCCCACGTTTCATCGGTACGCGCTTGGTGAAGCCCTGCCGGAATTCCGCTGCCACCACTACCACCACGCCATCGTGTTGGTCCCGATCTCATATACCTCCTCTCCCTTGCTTGCTGGATCAAGAAGGAGAGGACGCCGCCGAGCCGTACGTGTGCTAAACTCGAAGGTGTTGCACATGCGGTACTAGATCGGATTGGATCGCGATTGGATCGTGAAGAGTACGACTACCTCAACCACGTTACGACGCTAATGATTCCGGTCTACAAAGGTATGTAGACACACTCCGTCCCGTTGCTTTGCATATCCATAGATATATCTTGGGTGTTTCTTAGGATTTTTTTGATTTTCATGCTTCGTTCCCCATCAGTGGCATCATGAGCTAGGTCTATGCGTAGATGTATATGCACGAGTAGAACACAAAGAAGTTGTGGGCGTTGATGTTCAATTTGCTTACTTCCTTTGTCTTATTTGGATTCGGCGGTATTGTGGGATGAAGCGGTTCGGACCAACCTTACTTGTCCACGCACAAGAGACCGGTTCCACTGACTGGCATGCAGCTTGTATTGCATAAAAGTGGCTTTGCGGGTGTCTGTCTCTCCCACCTTAGTTGAATCTGATTTGACAACAGCGGTCCTTGTAGAAGGTTAAAAGGCAATTTGTATATCAGCATTGTGGTTTTGCGTAGATAAGAACGGTTCTTATAGTTTGCCCTAGCAGTCACGTAAAAATTGCAACAACAAAGTAGAGGCCATCTAACTTGTTTTTGCATGGCATGTTGTGATGTGGTATGGCCAAAACATGATGTGATATATGTTGATGTATGAGATGATCATGTTTTGTAATAGGTTCATGACTTGCATGTCGATGAGTACGGCAACCGACAGGAGCCATAGGGTTGTCTTTAATTTATTGTATGACCTGGGTGTCAATCATTAAACGCCATGTAATTGCTTTACTTTGTCACTATGCGTTAGAAATAGTTGTACAAGCAATAGTTGGTGGAGACAACCATGATGACGACACAATGATGGAGATCATGGTGTCATGCCGGTGATGATAGAGATCATGCCAGTGCTTTGGAGATGGAGATCAAAAGCACAAGATGATAATGGCCATATCATGTCACATATTGATTGCATGTGATGTTTATGTTTTTATGCATCTTATTTTGCTTAGGAGGACGGTAGCATTATAAGATGATCCCTTCACTTAATTTCAAGATAAAAAGTGTTCTTCCTAAGTATGCACCATTGCAAAAGTTCGCCGTTTCGAAGCACCTCGTGATGATCGGGTGTGATAGACTCTACGTTCACATACAATGGGTGTAAGCCAGTTTTACACATGCAGAATACTTGGGTTAAACTTGACGAGCCTAGCATGTACAGACATGGCCTCAGAACACGGAGGACCGAAAGGTCGAACATGAGTCATATAGTAGATATGATCGACATGGAGATGTTCACCGTTGATGACCACCCCATTTCACATGATGATCGGACATGGGTTGGTTGATATGGATCGTGTAAACACTTAGACAACTTGAGGGATGTTGATTTAAGTAGGAGTTCACTAGTAATTTGATTAACCGAACTAATTATCATGAACATAGTCTAAATGTCTTCGCAAATTATGTTGTAGACCAACGGCTCGCATTGTTGCTCCCCTAAATTTCAATGCGTTCCTAGAGAAAGAAAAGTTGAAAGATGATGGAAGCAACTATGCGGACTGGGTCCGTAATTTGAGGATTGTCCTCACTGCTGCACAGAAGGCTTATGTCCTTGATGCACCGTTAGGTGAACCACCCGCTCCCGAAAATCTGGACGCTATGAACGTCTGGCAGACTAGAAGTAATGACTACACGATAGTTCAGTGCGCCATGCTTTACGGCTTAGAACCAGGGCTCCAAAGACGTTTTGAGCACCACAGAGCATATGAGATGTTCCACGAGCTGAAATTGGTATTTCAAGCTCATGCCTGAGTTGAGAGGTATGGCCCCTCCAACAAGTGCTTTAGTTGTAGGATGGAGGAGAAGAGCTCCATTAGCGAGCACGTACTCAAGATGTCTGGGTACTATAACCGCTTGAATCAATTGGGAGTTAATCTTCTTGATGAAGTAGCGATTGATAGAGTTCTCTAATAACTGCCACCAAGCTACAAGGGCTTTGTGATGAATTATAATATGCAAGGAATGGAGAAAACGATCCCTGAGCTTTTCGCGATGCTTAAGGCCGCGGAGGTAGAAATCAAGAAAGAGCATCAAGTGTTGATGGTCAATAAGACCACTAGTTTCAAGAAAGGCAAGGGAAAGAAAGGGAACCTCAAGAAGAACTGGATCATTGAAGGCGCGCGTTGTTGCGCTCATCCATTTTGGCATTATAATATTAGTGATGACGAATTCATGCAATATACATATCACATTAAATTCAAGGGTAGTATTTCAATCATGCTATATAATTATCACATCCATATGAATCATGTCTTTTGACCAGTATTTTGACACCTGATATTCATCCGATGGTTTAGTACTTTTGTGCCTGTTTATTTTTGACGCAAACATGTTTGCTATTGATGGAAAAATATATGTTAATTAATATTTTCTATACGAATATGTTAGATGGTAAGAAGGTTTGTACATTTTGATTTTATATGAGAATAACAAGTGTTCAAAACCATGGCAGGGACAGAAAGCAAGAGAGGTGTAGGATCGAAAGTATGTCTAGAGGAGGGGTGATTAGACTACTTGACAAATAAAAACCTATCCTTTTCCCAATTTCAATTGTGGATAGATTTTAGCAATTATGACAAGTTCTTTAGTTGTAGGATGGAGGAGAAGGAGTGTGATGTTGGGTTCGTGAGTTCAAAATTTGGAAGAAGGAGTGTGATGTTGAATGGATTCTTGTTAGTTCGTCCAAGCGTAGGGCTGCTCTAGGGCTTTTGGCAATGCATAAACCACCAGTTAAGTCTTCTATCAAGTCTGGTTCTTCTGCTCGTAAGAAGATCTCTTTTGCTACATTCCAAAATTACACTATTTGCAAGGGTTATAGATATCCTGTCATGAATGATTGCATTGAAACTGTTGAGATGGTTGGTTATGAAGTTCCAGAAAATGAAAGGGTTATCATTCATGCCCCCCTCCACCAGACCTCCAATGGACTGTTGCTTCACTGTCGATCGTGTTTGGCACGGTGGAATCTCTGGTGGTTCGCCACCGCCGTGAATCACGTGATCAGACCCCTCCCGAGCCGCCATCTTCGGCGTTGTCGTTGGGCGGGACATCAACTTTGATTTCTCATGTTGGGTCAGCTATCTCGGAGCCCAGTGGGCCAAGCAACGCAATGCCACTGACTTTTGGGCCTATTCCCAGCCCGGTTGAGCCTTTGGAAGATATCCCCTCTTCTCAGGATGCAAATCTTGCTTTTAATGATATGGTTGATAAAATCTTTACTTGTCAAAAATGTTCTCATGATGGGCATTTTGAAAAAGATTGCCCCTCGTTGTTAGTCTGTTGGCATGTTCTCGGGTGGGCCACAGTCGCAGGGACTGTGAGAGAATTTCTTTAGAGCAAGGTTTGTTTTGGAAGCAAAAATCCTCTCCGTCTTCTCTGGTTCCCAATACCGGTATCGAAGTTGCCGCCTCCCAGTTTTCCCCAGCTCGGGACGTTTCGTGCTCCCCTGCCATTGGCATCGCGTCTATTCATTGCTCCTTAGCACCAAAAACCCCACCTGGCTCACCTCCGGCGACTCCTCCACCTCCTTCGTCGCCTCCGACGCCACCTACTCAATCCCCCATGGTGGTCTTTGCTCTTGACCCCCATCGCTATGTCCCCACAGGCCACCATATCATTGATGGTGGTGGGAATAGATTGCCTCGCACCTTCGTCAGTCCTCCATCCCCCATTATCCGTCGCCATGAGGAGTTTATGGTGGCCGAGGTTATGCCATTGTCGGCTCCAGATCAAATCGGGCCTGCAAGAGAGGAGGTGGTTGATCTTCTGGAGAATATGGGAATTCAGGTTCGATCTGCTCAGCCCTGGGTATGTGGCGTTGGTCTTTTTCAGCTTAGGGATGCTGGGGTTCGTTTCCGTTTGCTTCAGTTGCCACCTCAGCCACTTGGTAATGATAGATTTGTTCGGTTCCTCAAGCATGATGAGGGAGTGGGCTATCGGGGCACTCATGGTTTTTGTGATGGCTGTTTGATGTTTCTGGGTATTCCTTTGGACCTTCGTACTACGGAGAATATCAAGGCTGCAGTTAATACTTTTGGGAAATTCCAGCATTGGGTTAGTGATGATCCATATCGTGTGCGCTCCATAGTGTTTGCTTCCTTCCCTGAGGATATTTTGGTCCCTCGAGATGTCGTATTTACTGATTATGCTGCATATGGGGGTGCAAAGGTTTCATGGACAGCTCCTTGTTACATTCTTGGGGCCAATTTCGCTGAGCAAATGCCTGAAGATGAGGACCCTATGCCCTTGGATGGAAATCCTCATCCTTTGCCAGAGCACTTGATCCCTAAAGAGCACAACTTTGTGTTGCCGTCCTACCCTGCAATCGGCTGGAATGACCTCCCTCCGATTCCACAGCCAACGCAAGATCATGTGGAACAGGATAATTGGGGCAACGCTCATTGGGGTGATGATCATAATGTTCAGCAGGAGAATGAACAGCAGCCAGTGCAGGATCAAGAATCTATGGTGATAGATTAGCCAGTTTTATCAGACTCTGAAGTTCAGATGAATGCTCCAGTTATTGAAGAAATAGTTCAAGTTGAAGCCCCACAGTTGTTCAATGCTAATGATTGGGCCATTGTCCCTTACCAGCCACCTCTCATTCAGTTTGACTGTATTTTTGTTGGAGCTGTCAAAGTTGTTTATGGGCCTGTTCTGCCGCCAGAGATGGCATGGAGGAGAAATTTTGAAACCCTACTGCAGGTTGGTCCGTTGCTTGCTCAGCCTATGCCAATGCCATCTGTCCCAATAAAGTCGATCGTGCTCCCGAAGAGGAATTGGGCACTGGCTTTTGATGATGTTCAGGTAGTCACAAAGCTACAGTTTGTTCAAGCTCTCTCTATGAGCCCAGTCAAAGCAAGGCCAGTAGCGAGGAATTTGTTCCCAGTTGAGGACTCGTCTAGCTCTGCAACTGAAGTTATTCCTTCAGGTGAAGTGTCAGCCCCGACGTCAGAGGAGACCTTTTCTTTCTCTGCACAATGCCGGGACAAGAAGGTGCGCCACCGTAAAACTTTGGCACCAACTCCACTGGTGGATACCTCTATCCAGTGGTGTACGAGGGGATCAGTCAAGCGGGATGGGTACAAGCCTATCTTTGAGGAACTGAAATCACAGCCCAAGAAGAAGAAACTGTGTAGCAAGCCTTTTGTGGCAGTCCCTTCAGAAGAGTCTGAAGACATGGGACAGGGGACTCCTTCTGCTTCTACTGCAGACAACCTTCACGACGTGCCTCCTCCGACGCCCATTCAAACTATCCAGCACATTGGGGAGGACCTGGGAATTGCGCCGGAGAAGCTAACTGTGGAGAAGCTTATGGCTGATCCTGCCAATGATGTTGCAAAGTCTTCTGATGATTGATTGTTATGTTGGCTGTTGGGTTTGGCAAGCCCCCAAATTGGCCGTTTATGTCTGTCTTGCATGTCTTTCTACTCAAGTATTTTGGGACTATAATAATTATGCACTCTGTTACTTTTGGTGGTACCTAGTTAAACCTTTTAAGCTCTATTATGTAGTGCTTATTTACTACTGCTCCAGTTTGGTTTACAATGAATCACACTTCTTTTAGAAATTGGAGTGTTGTGTGTTGGAATGTGAAGGGGCTGAATTCACCAGCTAGGTAGCGTGCTGTTAAGCAAAAAATTGAGGAAAGCCAGTGTGTGGTGGCTTGTTTTCAGGAAACGAAATGCAGCTCCTTTGATAGCAGAGATATTAGGGCTTTCTGTCCTAAGAATTTTTACACGTTTGCATATGCTCCTTCAGTGGGTGCCTCTGGGGAATTCTTGTGGTTTGGAATTCTACTGTTCTTTTTGGTATGCTTGTGGAGGTTCAACCTTTTGTTGTGGTAGTTAACTTTACTTCCAAGCACAATAATGAACAGTGGACACTTGTGTCTGTGTATGGACACTTGAATATCCCTATTGATGACAACTGGTTGTTGCTGGGAGATTTCAATTTCATCAGGTCTACAGAGAACAGAAATCAGCCAGGAGGGGATCTTAATGACATTTTTATCTTTAATGAGATTATTGGTGATGTCTACTATGCAACTTTATTCTTGTAGACACGTCTTGGGCCTCCAAGCGCATAGTTTTGTAGGACAGTAGCAATTTTCCCTCAAGTGGATGACCTAAGGTTTATCAACCCGTGGGAGGTGTAGGATGAAAATGGTCTCTCTCAAACAACCCTGCAACCAAATAATAAAAAGTCTCTTGTGTCCCCAACACACCAAATACAATGGTAATTTGTATAGGTGCACTAGTTCGGCGAAGAGATGGTGGTACAAGCGTAGTATGGATAGTAGATATTAGTTTTTGTAATAAGAACAATAAAAAACAGCAAGGTAGCAATTGATAAAAGGGAGCACAAACGGTATTGCAATACTTGAAAATGAGGCCTAGGGTCCGTACTTTCGCAAGTGCAATCTCTCAACAATGCTAATATAATTGGATCATATAACCATCCCTCAACGTGTGATACGTCTCCGACGTATCTATAATTTATGAAGTATTCATGCTGTTATATTATCATTCTTGGATGTTTTACAATCATTTTATAGCAACTTTATATCATTTTTTGGGACTAACCTATTGACCCAGTGCCCAGTGCCAGTTGCTATTTTTTCCTTGTTTTTTACATCGCAGGAAATCAATATCAAACGGAGTCCAAACACCGCGAAACTTTTTGTGGATTTTTTATGGACCAGAAGACTCCCGATGGGCCAAAGAAGCACCTGGGGGGTGCCCCGAGGGGGGCACAACCCACCAGGGCGCGCCTAGGGGCCCAGGCGCGCCCAGGTGGGTTGTGCCGACCTCGGTGGCCTCCTGCACCCCCTCTTTGCCCTATAAAATCCCAAATATTCCAAAAACCCTTGGGGCTAACCTCGATCAGAAGTTCCGCCACCGCAAGGCTCTGTATCCACCGAAAACCAATCTAGACCCCGTTTCGACACTCTGCCGGAGGGGGAGATCATCACCGGTGGCCATCTTCATCATCCCGGCGGCCACCACGATGAGGAGGGAGTAGTCCACCCTCGGGGCTGAGGGTTTGTACCAGTAGCTATGTGTTTAATCTCTCTCTCTCTCTCTCTCTCTCTCTCTCCCTCTCGTGTTCTTGATATGTCATGATCTTGATGTATCTCGGGCTTTGTTAATATAGTTGGATAATATGGTGTTTTCCCCTCTCTATCTTGTTGTGAATTGAGTTTTCCCATTGAGATTTTGTTTTATCGGATTGAATACTTTTATGGATTTGAGAGCACTTGATATATGTCTTGCATATGAATACTCGTGGTGACAATGGGGTATCATATTAATTCACTTGATATGTGTTTTGGCACTCAACTCGCGGATTCCCGAGGTGACATTGGGGTAATCTATGCATAGGGGTTGATGCGCGTTCTTGTCTTTGTTTCTCCGGTAGAAATCTTGGGGCACTCTTTGAGGTTCTTTATGTTGGATTGAGTATTATGAATCTGAAATTGTTTGATGCATATCGTATAATTAACTCACGGGTACTCACGGTGACATTGGGGTATCTAGGTGACATTAGAGTCGGTTGATATGTATCATATGGTGTTATTTTAGTACGAACTCTTGATTAGATCGATCAGAAAGAATAGCTTGCTGTTATTTTAGTACGAACTCTAGGATAGATTGATCGGAAGGAATAGCTTTGAGGTAGTTTCGTACCCTACAAACAATTTCGTCATATGTTCTCCGCTAGATAGGAACTTTGGAGTGATTCTTCATTGCACGTTGAGGGATGGTTATATGATCCAATTATATTAGCATTGTTGTGAGATTGCACTAGCGAAAGTACGGACCCTAGGCCTCATTTTCAAGCATTGCAATACCGTTTGTGCTCTGTTTTATCAATTGCTACCTTGCTGTTTTTTATTGTTCCTATCACAAAAATCAATATCTACTATCATTACTACACTTATATCACCATCTCTTCGCCGAACTAGTGCACCTATACAAATTTCCATTGTATTTGGTGTGTTGGGGACACAATAGACTTTTTATTAGTTGGTTGCAGGGTTGTTTGAGAGAGACTATCTTCATCCTACACCTCCCACGGATTGATAAACCTTAGGTCATCCACTTGAGGGAAAATTGCTACTGTCCTACAAAACTCTGCGCTTGGAGGCCCAACACAAGTCTACAAGAACAAGTTGCGTACTAGACATCAAGCTCTTTTCTGGCGCCGTTGCCGGGGAGGTTAGGAAAGCGGCACTCACATCCCATCAACGAAGCTCTTTTCTGGCGCCGTTGCCGGGGAGGTGAGTGCTTGAAGGTATATCTTTAGATCTTGCAATCGAATCTTTTAGTTTCTTGTTTTATCACTAGTTTGGTTTATAAAAGAAAACTACATAAAAATGGAATTGAGGTTGCATCATATTATTGATCATCTTTATAATATCTTTCTTGAAAATGATGGTTCGGAAAATTGTGCTCAATTGATAGAAGAAGAATTCAATAGAATGTTTGGTATAAATGATGAGCATGATTGCAATGTTGTTAGTATGAATTCTTTAAATATCCATGATGCTAATGATATGCAAAGCCATAAGCTTGGGGATGCTATGTTTGATGAAGATGATATTTTTAGTCCCCCAAGATTTTATGTGCAAATTTGTTATAATGATTGCATGCCTCTTATTTATGATGATTATAATGATGAAAGTGGATTTGGAGTGGCCATGACTTTATTTAGTGATGAATCCACTATTTTGGAAGAGGTTGCAATTGACTATGACAACAAAGTTGCTATTTATGATGATTATGGTGATGACATGTATGCTATAAAGAATAATGATAATTATGAAACTTGTCATCATGATTTTAATTTTCAATCACATGATAGTTATTTTGTTGAGTTTGCTCCCACTACTATTGATGAGAATAAATTTGCTTATGGGGAGAGTAATAAAATTTCTATGCTTATGTATCATGAAAAGAATGCTTTATGTGATGGTTATATTGTTGAATTCATTCATGATGCTACTGAAAATTATTATGAGGGAGGAACATATGCTTGTAGGTATTGCAATAATATCAAGTTTCCTCTCTATGTGTTGAAATTTTTGAAGTATTGCTTGTTTTGCCTTCCTATGCTAGTTGATTCTTGTTCCCATAAATTGTTTGCTCACAAAATCCCTATGCATAGGAAGTGGGTTAGACTTAAATGTGCTATTCATATGCTTCATGATGCTCTTGTTATATTTCAACTCTTATCTTCTATGCGAGCATCATTGAAATCATCATGCCTAGCTAAAAGGCATTAAAGAAAAGCGCTTGTTGGGAGACAACCCAACACTTTTACCTACTGTTTTTGTGTGCTCACATGATTATGCTACTGTATTAATCATGTTTTGTTGCTTTAGTTTCAATAAAGTGCCAAGTAAAGCCTTTGGGATAGTGTGGATGATAGTTGACTTGAATCTGTGCAAAAACAGAAACTTTTGTGCTCAGTCCAGGAAATTTCAAAATTCACTGGAACGTGCTTTTGATCTGAATCTTTTACAGGTGATAGATATAAAAATTCCCTACGTTGTCCTAATTTTTCAGAATTTTTGGAGTAGCAGAAGTATGGTTGGAGCACAAATTACTACAGACTGTTCTGTTTTTGACAGATTCTGTTTTTTAATGCATAGTTTGCTTGTTTCCTAGTTTCTATGGCTTATATTGCTGAATATAAATTGTGGAAATGATATGCTACAGTAGGAATTGTGTGGAAACAATTATGAATCTGGTCTTTGACAGTACCAAAGTGAAATGGCTTGCTCTTTATCATACTAACCTATCTCACGAAGTTCCGTTAAGTTTTGTGTGATTGAAGTTTTCAAGTTTTGGGTGAGATGTCGATATGAGGAGAATAAGGAGTGACAAGAACCTAAGCTTGGGGATTCCCAAGGCACCCCAAGGTAATATTCAAGGAAGATCCAAGCAACTAAGCTTGGGGATGCCCCGGAAGGCAACCCTCTTTCGTCTCCAACATTATCGGTAACCTCATTTGGAGCTATGTTTTCATTCGTCACATGATATGAGTTTTACTTGGAGCGTCATTTTATTTAGTTAGGATTTGCTTGTTATTTTAACAAAATACTTAGATCTGAAAGTTTTTAAATAAGAGAGAGTCCTCAAATAGCTACCTATTTACTCAACTACTCGCTTGATCTTCACTTATATCTTTTTGGAGTAGTTTGTCATTACTCTTGTGCTTCACTTATATCCGATGAGTAAATTGTCGAATGAATTGAATATCATGAAGTTGAAATTATATCATGCCTAGTGGTAGCTTCACATTGGGTTTAGAAAGTGAAACCTTTTGAAGCTTGACAATCACAACATTGGTCATACAAGCAATTCATGAATGATTAGTAGAAGGAAGAGAACTTTCACATGCAAATACACTATCTTGGAAATCTTTTGTGATTGTGAGCCCCCATCAAAATATTATATGCCAAAATTGTTGACGTTGGACAAGGAAGACAACGTAATGATTTATGTTTGTTCATAATCACATAGAAGTTATATTGTCATAGATCCTTCAACATGTGGTGCTTGCCCCCCTATCTTTGCTAGCCAAAAATTCCGCACCAAGTAGAGATACTACTTGTGCATCCAAAAACCCTTAAACCCAAATCTTATTTTCAAGAGTCCACCATACCTACCTAGGGATTGAGCAAGATCCCTAAAGTAAGTTGTCATCGGTGCAATAAGGCAATAAAAATTGCTTCTAAAAGTGTTAGATCATTTAGTGTAAGAGGAAATTGAGCGTTGTACGAACTTGTGATGGCAAAGAATAAAAGCGACAGACTGCATAATAAAGGTTGCTATCATAAGGGGCAATATAACATGACGTTCTTTTGCACTAAGGGGTTGAGCATACAAATAAATAAGCGCATGGCAACCTCTGCTTCCCTCTGCGAAGGGCCTATCTTTTACTTTTCAGTATTTACTTTTATGCAAAGAGTCAAAGCTTCCTCTCTATTCCTTTTTATTTTTATCTTTTGGCAAGCATCATGTGGTGAGGAAAGATCTAGGCACATATATCCAGTTGGATATGGGTAGCATGAGTTATTATTGTTGACATCACCCTTGAGGTGAATACGTTGGGAGGCAAAACAATAAGCCCCTATCTTTCTATGTGTCCGGTTGAAACGTTTTGCTCATGTGTATGCGGTGAGTGTTAGCAATCATAGAAGACTATATGATGGTTGAGTATGTGGAGCTCTTACTTAAACTCTGTTGAATAAGTTGAATTACAATTGCTTGGTGACTGAGAACATAGGTTGTTGAGTTTCAAGAGAATTCATTGTTTGAACCGTAACATGTGAATTGGTTGCTACTTTAACATGAGAAATTTTATGAGAAAGAATTGCTGTTATGATGCTAGGAAAAGTGATTGAAATTGTCATTGATCAAACTTGTGCACTTTGCTAGCATTCACACTTCATAAATTATTTCTTTTATCATTTACCTACTCGAGGACGAGTAGGAATTAAGCTTGGGGATGCTGATACGTCTCCAACGTATCTATAATTTATGAAGTATTCATGCTGTTATATTATCATTCTAGGATGTTTTACAATCATTTTATAGCAACTTTATATCATTTTTTGGGACTAACCTATTGACCCAGTGCCCAGTGCCAGTTGTTGTTTTTTGCTTGTTTTTTACATTGCAGGAAATCAATATCAAACGGAGTCCAAACACCGCGAAACTTTTTGTGGATTTTTTATGGACCAGAAGACTCCCGATGGGCCAGAGAAGCACCTGGGGGGTGCCCCGAGGGGGGCACAACCCACCTGGGCACGCCTGGGCCCCCAGATGGGTTGTGCCCACGTCGGTGGCCTCCCGCACCCCCTCTTTGCCCTATAAAATCCCAAATATTCTAAAAACCCTCGAGGTTAACCTAGATCAAAAGTTCCGCTACCGCAAGGCTCTGTAGCCACCGAAAACCAATCTAGACCCCATTCTGGCCCTCTGCCGGAGGGGGAGATCATCACCGGTGGCCATCTTCATCATCCCGGCGGCCACCACGATGAGGAGGGAGTAGTCCACCCTCGGGGCTGAGGGTTTGTACCAGTAGCTATGTGTTTAATCTCTCTCTCTCGTGTTCTTGAGATGTCACGATCTTGATGTATCGCGGTGTCGGGGTAACAACACCTATGGGATCGTGTGGATCCCTTCTACGGTTTGGCAGGGAAGTGGGGTGCACAAAGAGCAGATCTAACGATCAACACGAGGGATTTTTACCCATGTTTGGGCCACTGAGAAGCGTAAAACCCTAGTCCGCTTTTTAGTGTACATTCAGTGTTCTTGAGCTTCGGCTAGCTGCTACGCATGCAAACTGGGCCGGAAAGTCCAAAAGTCCCTCCCCGTATCGCCTTGGGCCTCCTTTTATAGCAAGGGGCGACCACAGTGGCATACAGGCATACAGGAGGTGTAAAGTGCTACAGTGCACGTGCTTATCACTGACGTCTTAGGACAAAACGCATTAAATGCGCTGCTTACGTGCCCTCTAACTTTATCGGGGACGGAAACAGAGCCCGTCGTCTGTCGCCGCCTCACCCCGTCTTGACACGCATCCAGGATGGCGAGGCATGCAATGCCAAGCTGACTGGCTAGCCGCTACGCTGGAGCGGTGGTAGGATCTTCACGAAGATCTGCATGCCGCCACGCAGGTGCTTGCCTGGTTGGCGGGCTAGTTGCTGTGCTGGAACGGTGGTAGGGCGGCAGAGCCTTGTCTTGCGCGAGCCTTGTCGTGGCCCCACAATCGTCCCCGGCAAGAGTCTTGACGGGGCCTCGCAAATGTCCCCGGCAAGAACCTTGCTGGGAACTTTGCCTTCTGGTCTTCACAAAGATCTGCATGCCACCATGCTTCACAAAGATCTTCATGCCACCATGCTTCACAAGGATCTGCATGCCACCATGCTTCACAAAGATCTGCATGCCACCACGCTTCACAAAGATCTGCATGCCACCACGCAGGCGCCCCTGGGTCTTGGTCTTGACATTGTCGATGGTGTCAGAGCCCTCAACCTCAAGGGTGGTGGTATTGTCAGCGCTTCGCAAGCTGCCCCGGCAAGGAGCTTGCCGGGGCTTCGCGAACCGCCCCGGCAAGGATCTTGCCAGGGGTTCAGCTTGTCTTCTGCCCTCTGGTTACTGGCTTGGATGTCGTCTTGGTCGTCTTGTATTTTGCCTCCAGCTGCCCCCGTCAAGCCTTGCCGCGGGTGCGGCTGCAACTGCCCGTGCACAAGTAAGGGGTACCAAAGGGCCCAAACTTTAGTACACCGATAGGAGCCCCCGGGCCTGGGCCATACACGAGTGCGAAGCGTCGTTGGGCCAAGCCCAAACAGTGCGCGGGCATGCGTGGCAGGGGTTAACTGCTGTAATCATCTCGTCTGCTGCGCTTCCCCATGATCCGCATTGAGTGCACGACATGGGGGTCGTGCGTGGAACGGTCGCAGCACGCCTGCAAAAATGCCTTCACATCGAACAGTAAAGAGGCAGCCCCGCGCCTTCCCCATAAAAAGAGGAATCAGCAGGGGCGCTGCTCATTTACCCCTTTCGCCCATTCCAATCTAGGAACCACCGTCTCCTTCTTCTTCCTCGAGCCCAAACCAGAGCTTCCTCCTCCGTCCGCCGCCGCTGCACCCTCACCGCTCTCGGTCCCCCGCCCTCCCTCGGTTGCTATGGCGCCCAACACAAGCAAGGGCAAGGGAGCGTCCAAGGCGAGCGAGGGGGAAGAGGTGCCGGAGAGTGAGCTGGTGAAGATGCGGAGGGAGCATGTCGTCTTTGCTCCGACGCTCAACGCACGCGCGCTCAAGGACCGATACCTATGTATGTGGGGGAGAGATACGGCGGGGCACCCGGCCACCCGTGTCATCCCAGCTTCTCGCACCGAGCCCGCCCCAGATAAATTCCCTTTCTTTGTCGACTATTTCTACTGCGGGCTCTGCCCCCCATTTTCGAATTTCTTCATCGACATCATGTACACCTTCGGCTTCCATCTCTTGGACTTCACGCCGAATGCTGTGGCGTGTATGGCCACCTTCGCCCACCTCTGCGAGAACTTCGCCGGGGTGGTCCCCAACACGGCGCTCTTCCACCACTACTTTGTCCCTCGCCTCTAGTCGGGAGGAGCTCTCTCTGGCTGTGTCACTTGGATCCCGAGGGTGCTGAGCAAGAAGACGTACCCAGACGGGACCCACAAGGAGAAGTGGGACGAATGGCGGCATAGGTGGTGCTGGATCATGGAGAAGGACCCGCAGCCGTTCTGTATGCCCCGGCAGGCGCAACTGGTCCGTGGCGGCAACTGGGGCGACCTCGACCCTCAAGACGCGAAGCTCACAGTCGCCACCACCAGAATTCATCGCCTCAAGGCTGCCGGGCTCACAATCGAGATGATTGGGGCCGACTTCCTCCGCCGCCGCATCGCCCCTTTGCAGAACAAGGGGAGTCCGGCTTGGGAGTACCGGAATGCAGCAGACATCATGAGGTTGTGCCCCGGCCTGAACAACAATCTGATGGTCATGCACCATGTGGCTCTCTGCCAAAGGCTGTTCCACCTCAAGGCCGACAAGGCCGGCAAGGCCGACAAGACCGAGAAGGCCGACAAGCCGCTCAGGTTGCCGGCGGGCGTGATCCCCTTGTGCAACAACTCCGCTTTGACCTCCATCATCGCCATGATGCCGGTATTCAATGCCCATGGCCTTGACCAGACCTGGCCGAGCCAGACGTGGAGTGGGTGTAGGAGTTCTTCGACAACTTATCGGAGAGGGCCATCCGGGAAGAAACGCAGCTCATCCGTGCCACCACCGATGAAGAGGTGGCATATATTGCCAGCAGGGCGGAAGAGGCAACCCTTGCCGAGGAGGCCGGCAGCGTCGGCTTCCTGGAAGACGAGGCCGGCACAGAGGAGGACTTTGCCGGGCGGGAGGAGCTTGCCGGGGAGCATAGTGGCGCCACTGCCGGGGGCCCTTCTTCCGAGGAGACAGCCGAAGAGGCGGCCGAAGGGGTAGACGAAGAGGAGCCGCACGAGGAGCCCCTAGTCCCGGGGAAGAAGAAACGCGTCCTTCGGCGGGTTGGCTCCCTCGAGCTAGTCTGGCAAGCCTCTTCGCACGAAGAGGTCCCCGTCAAGGGGGCGGCCGGCAAGGCCACACAACGGCAAGAGGCCCAGCCGCAACCTGTGCGCCAGACGAGGCGCACGGCCGCGGCAGCAAGGAAGGCGGCGGCCGCCGCCTCTGCCACGGCAAAGCGGCCCAGGTCTCCATCTCCATCTTCACCCCCTCGCACGGACACCATACCAGAGGCTGACTTCGACCTCTCTTCTTTTAGCCCGAGGAGGAAGAAGCCAGAAGAAGAAGACGAGTAAGTGCCTCACTGCTTTTCTTCATCTCCTGAGTCCCTGTTTTGTTACTTTATCTGATTTGATCTGGCCCTGACTTGTTCCCGCAGAGACACGAAAATGCTGGTGCAGAGGATGGCGAAGAAGGCCAAGACCTCGATGGGCGACGAGCCCCCGGCAGGCACCTCAGGTGCGCTGGAGACGATCACGATCAGCCCGGATCCCAGCCCACGACGCAGCCCCCAACCTAGCCCCCAGCGTGAGCCCGTTACTCACTTTCCGCTGGCGAGCGTCGGGGTGTGTATCTTTATTGCTAACCTTGCCGGGTTTGTAGGAGAAGAGCGGCAACAGGAGGAGCCGCCAAGGGCCTGATGCGGCTTGAAGCTACGTCGGTATTTCCCCAAAGAGGAAGGGATGATGCAGCACAGCGGTGGTAGGTATTTCCCTCAGTGATGAGACCAAGGTTATCGAACCAGTAGGAGAACCAAGCAACACAACGTTAACAGCCCCTGCACACAAATAACAAATACTCGCAACCCGACGTGTAAAAGGGATTGTAAATCCCTTTCGGGTAGCGGCACCCCAAGATAGGCAAACGGACGTGAAATAAATTGTAGTAGATTGATAGATCGAACGCCAAATAAAATAAATAAGAACAAAATGCAGCAAGGCATTTTTGTATTTTTGGTTTAATAGATCTGAAAATAAAAGCAAGGAAAAGTAGATCGCAAAGGCAAATAATATGAGAAAGAGACCCGGGGGCCGTAGGTTTCACAAGTGGCTTCTCTCGAGAAAAATAGCAAACGGTGGGTAAACGAATTACTGTTGGGCAATTGATAGAACTTCAAATAATCATGATGATATCCAGGCAATGATCATTATATAGGCATCATGTCCAAGATTAGTAGACCGACTCCTGCCTGCATCTACTACTATTACTCCACACATCGACCGCTATCCAGCATGCATCTAGTGTATTAAGTTCATGGGGAAATGGAGTAATGCAATAAGAACGATGACATGATGTAGACAAGATCTATCTATGTAGAGATAGACCCCATTGTTTTATCCTTAGTAGCAACGATACATACGTGTCGGTTCTCCTTCTGTCACTGGGATCAAGCACCGTAAGATCGAACCCACTACAAAGCACCTCTTCCCATTGCAAGATAAATAGATCAAGTTGGCCAAACAAAACCCAAATATCGGAGAAGAAATACGAGACTATAAGCAATCATGCATATAAGAGATCAAAGAAACTCAAATAACTTTCATGGATATAAAAAGATAGATCTGATCATAAACTCAAAGTTCATCCGATCCCAACAAACACACCGCAAAAAGAGTTACATCATATGGATCTCCAAGAGACCATTGTATTGAGAATTAAACGAGAGAGAGGAAGCCATCTAGCTACTAACTACGGACCCGAAGGTCTACAAAGAACTACTCACGCATCATCGAAGAGGCACCAATGGAAGTGGTGAACCCCTCTGTGATGGTGTCTAGATTGGATCTGGTGGTTCTAGACTCTGCGGTGGCTGGAATTGATTTTCGTCGACTCCCCTAGGGTTTCTGGAATATTGGGGTATTTATAGAGCAAAGAGGCGGTCCGGGGGGCACCCGAGGTGGGTACAACCCACCAGGGCGCGCCTGGGCCTCCTGGCATGCCCTGGTGGGTTGTGCTCCCCTCGGAGCACCCCCCAGGCGCTGCCTTGGCCCATTGGGTGTCTTCTGGTCCGTAAAAAATCTCCGTGAAGTTTCGTTGCATTTGGACTCCATTTGGTATTGATTTCCTGTGATGTAAAAAACATACAGAAAACAGCAACTGGCACTTGGCACTATGTCAATAGGTTAGTACCAAAAAATGATATAAAATGACTATAAAACATCCAAGATTGATAATATAACAGCATGGAACAATCAAAAATTATAGATACGTTGGAGACGTATCAGCATCCCCAAGCTTAACTCCTGCTCGTCCTCGAGTAGGTAAGTGATAAAAACAGAATTTTTGATGTGGAATGCTGCCTAACATGTCATATCATATTCTTTTCTTTATAGCATGGACATTTGGACTTTTATGTGATTCAAAGCAATAGTCTAGTCTTGACATGATAACTTAAATACTCAAGCATATCAACAATTAACCAAGTCTTTCAAAATATCAATGCTAAAATAAGTTATCCCTAGCCCATCATGCTCAATCATTGATCCATTCATGAAACACACTCGCATATTAACTACACCCAATACTCAAGTACGATCATAGTGCCTCCTAGTTGGTGCTTTATAAGAGAAGATGGAGACTCAAATTCAAAATAAAAATTGCATAAAGTAAAAGAAAGGCCCTTCGCAAAGGGAAGTAGGGATTTGTAGAGGTGCCAGAGCTCAAAGCGAAAAACTTAGAGGTAAAAACATTTTGGGAGGTGTGCCTTTCCTACCAATGAAAATGACTTAGAGTTCCCAACACTTTCCATGCTAGATATATCATAGGCGGTTCCCAAACAGAAATTAAAGTTTATTCCTTTTTCAACCATACTTTCACTTTCCATGGCTAACCGTAATCATGGGTGCCTTCCATACCAACACTTTCCAAGGAATTTATTATTTGACAACATAAAGTAAATTCATTTTTCATTTTGGGACTGTGCATCCCTAATACCTTTGCCTTACTCTCGTGCAATGACAAGTGAATAAACACTCATCGTGAGAATAACACATCTAGCATGGAAAATATTAGCCACCCCTCACCGCCTTGTTAGCGGTACGAGCACACAAAAGAGAAATTTATTTTGAATATTAGAGATGGCACATACAAATTTGCTTAGAACGGCAAAAGAATACCGCATATAGGTAGGTATAGTGGACTCATGTGGCAAAACTGGTTTAAAGGATTTTGGATGCACAAGTAGTGATCATACTTAGTGCAAAATGAAGGCTAGCAAAAGATTGAGAAGCGACCAACCAAGAAACGAATAATCTCATAAGCGAGCATTAAGCATAATTAACACCGAATAATGCACCACAAGTAGGATATAATTTCATTGCATAATTATTGACTTTCGTGCTTGCATAGGGAATCACAAACCCTAACACCAATATTCTTACTAAAGCATAATTATTCATCAAGATGACTCACATATCACATCATCATATCTCAAAACTATTACTAAGAATCAAGTTTATTTTGTCCAATGATGTTCATGAAAGTTTTTATTATATCCTTCTTGGATATCTATCACTTTGGGACTAATTTTCATGTGTTGCTTTTGATAATCTCAAACAAATATAAGTGAAGATCATGAGCATAAAATTTCTTTCTCTCAAATTAATTTAAGTGAAGCAAGAGAGAATTTATTCAAAAATACTAAAGCACACCGTGCTCAAAAAGATATAAGTGAAGCACTAGAGCAAGTCCATAGCTCATAAAAATTTAAGTGAAGCATAGAGAGCAATTCTAACAAGTCATGACATAATTTTGGCTCTCTCAAATAGGTGTGTCCAGCAAGGAATCAAGACTTTAAACACAAAATAAAACAATCAAAGACTCATATCATACAAGACGCTCCAAGCAAAACACATAGTATGTGACGAATAAAAATATAGCTTCGAGTAAAATACCGATGGTCGTTAGAAGAAAGAGGGGATGCCACTCGGGGCATCCCCAAGCTTAGTTGCTTGCTTTATTTTGGATAATAGCTTGGGATGAAGGGCATCCCCAAGCTTAGGCTCTTCTTACTCCTTATTCCTTCATCCATCGTGAGATAACCCAAAACTTGAAAACTTCAGTCACACAAAACTCAACAAAAGCCTTCGTGAGATCCGTCAGTATAAGAAAACAAATCACTACTATAAGTGCTGTAGCAAACCAATTCATATTTTGTTCTTGCATTATATATACTGTATTCCAACTTTTCTATGGCAAAAACTCATCAAAGAAAACCATAGAGCCATCAAAACAAGCACACAACGCAAAGAAAACAGAATCTGTCAAAAACAGAACAGTCTGTAGTAATATGGATATTTAGAATACTTCTGTAACTCCAAAAACTCTGAAAATTAGGACGACCTGGGAAATTTGTATATTAATCTACAGAAAAAGGAATTGGTATTTTATCGCTCTCTGGTTAAAAATGAAAATTATTTTTGTGAGCGTAAAAGTTTCTGTTTTTTCAGCAAGATCAAACAACTATCACCCAAGAAGATCCTAAAGACTTTACTTGGCACAAACACTAATTAAAACACAAAAAACACAATCATAACAGTAGCATAATTGTGCTAACACTCAAAAACAGAAAGCAAAAAGTAAAAATAAATTTTATTCATTGGGTTGCCTCCCAACAAGCGCTATAGTTTTACGCCCTTAGCTAGGCATAAAGTAAGGATCTAAGTTTTGTCATCTTTGTTTCAAGATCCATAAGATGCCCTCATGATTGATTCATATGGTGGCCTAATTATTGTTCTAGGGAAGTGTTCCATACCCTTCCTCAAAGGAAATTAGAGCTTAATATTGCCTTCTTTCATATCAATCACGGCACCGATAGTGCGTAAAAACGGTCTACCAAGAATAATTGGACAAGACGGATTGCAATCAATATCAAGAACAATAAAATCTATGGGCACATAATTCCTATTTGCAAGAATAAGAACATCATTAATTCTTCACATAGGCTTTTTAATAGTAGAATCCGCCAAGTGCAAATTTAAAGAGCATTCTTCAATATCGGTAAGACCAAGCACATCACATAAAGATTTCGGAATTGTAGAAACACTAGCACCCAAGTCACACAAAGCAAAACACTCATAATTTTTAATCTTTACTTTGATGGTAGGTTCCCATTCATCATGCAATTTTCTAGGAATTGAAACTTCTAATTCCAACTTTTCTTCTAAAGCTTTCATCATAGCATCAACAATATGTTTAGTAAAAGCTTTATTTTGTTCATAAGCATGGGGTGAAATTATCATGGATTGCAACAAAGAAATACAATCAATCAAAGAGCAACTATCATAATTAAAGTCTTTGTAATCCAAAAGAGTGGGCACATCACTAGTTAAAGTTTTGACCTCTTCAAACCCACTTTTATCAATTTTCTCAACAAGATTTTCACCCTCCGAATTATCGGTACGCCTTCTAACTAAAGTTGACTCTTCTCCAGTCCCTTTTTCATCAATCTTAATTTTACTAAACAAGGAATCAATAGAAGAAACACCAATCATTTTAAGATCTTCATCATTTTTGCGAAAGTAATCACTAGAAAATGCTTTTTCTAAAAATTCTCTTTTAGCTCTAAGCATAGCGGTTCTTTTCTTACTTTCATCCATAGAAACATAAAGAGCTTTAATTGATTCTTCTACCTTAGGCACAAAAAATTTCATCTTGAGACTTTCCACATCATGGGAAATTTTATCAACACTTCTAGACAAATCATCAATCTTATTCAACTTTTCTTCTATGGTAGTGTTGAAAACTTTTTGCGTGTTGATAAATTCTTTAATATTATTCTCAAGATCAGAGGTGTTTCTATTATTATTATAAGTAGGATTTCCATAGGAATTAATATAATTATTAGAGGAATTACTAGGAAAAGGTCTAGGATTAAAATTACCTCTATAAGCATTGTTATTGAAATTGTTTCGCGAGATAAAATTCACATCTACGGCATCACTATTTTGCTCAATCAAAGTAGAAAAAGGCATATCATTGAAATCAATAGGAGCACTTTTACTAGCAACCAATTTCATAAGAGCATCAACTTTTTCACTCAAAGAAGAAATTTCTTCAACCGAATTAACTTTTTTACTAGTAGGAGCTCTTTCGGTATGCCATTGCGAATAATTCACCATAATATAATCAAGCAATTTGGTGGCTTCACCCAAAGTAATTTCCATAAAAGTACCACCCGCGGCGGAATCTAAAAGATTACGAGAAACAAAATTCAACCCCGCATAAAAAATTTGTATGATCATCCAAAGATTTAATCCATGAGTTGGGCAATTCCTTAGCATCATTTTCATCCTTTCCCAAGATTGTGCAACATGCTCATGTTCAAGTTGCTTGAAATTCATGATCTAGGTTCTAAGGGAAATATTTTTTGCGGGCGGAAAATACTTAGTGATAAAAGCATCTTTGCACTTATTCCAAGAATCGATACTATTGTGAGGCAAAGAAGAAAACCAATTTTTTGCAGAATCACGCAAAGAAAACGGAAATAATTTCATCTTCACAATATCATTGTCCACATCTTTTTTCTTTTGCATATCGCATAATTCCACGAAGGTATTAAGATGGGACGCGACATCCTCATTAGGAGTACTGGAAAATTGATCTTTCATAACAAGATTCAGCAAAGCAATATTAATATCACAAGACTCCGCACTAGTGGCGGGAGGAGCTAGCGGAGTGCCAATAAAATCATTGTTGTTGGTATTTGAGAAATCACACAACTTGGTGTTCTCTTGAGCCATGATGACTACACAACAAGATTGCACTCAAAAACAGATCCGGCAAGAAAACGGCGAACGAAAAAGAGTGCGAATAAAACGGCAAATTTTTGTGAAGTGGGGGAGAGAAAAATGAGAGGCAAATGGCAAATAATGTAAATTGCGAGGAGATGAGATTTGTGATTAGGAACCTGGTATATGTAGATGATCCTCCCCAGCAACGGCGCCAGAAATTCCTTTTGATGCGGCTTGAAGCTACGTCGGTATTTCCCCAAAGAGGAAGGGATGATGCAACACAGCGGCGGTAGGTATTTCCCTCAGTGATGAGACCAAGGTTATCGAACCAGTAGGAGAACCAAGCAACACAACGTAAACAACCCCTGCACACAAATAACAAATACTCGCATCCCGACGTGTAAAAGGGGTTGTCAATACCTTTCGGGTAGCGGCGCCCCAAGATAGGCAAACGGACATGAAATAAATTGTAGTAGATTGATAGATCGAACGCCAAATAAAATAAATAAGAATAAAATGCAGCAAGGTATTTTTGTATTTTTGGTTTAATAGATCTGAAAATAAAAGCAAGGAAAAGTAGATCGCAAAGGCAAATAGTATGAGAAAGAGACCCGGGGGTCGTAGGTTTCACTAGTGGTTTCTCTCGAGAAAAATAGCAAACGGTGGGTAAACGAATTACTGTTGAGCAATTGATAGAACTTCAAATAATCATGACGATATCCAGGCAATGATCATTATATAGGCATCACGTCCAAGATTAGTAGACCGACTCCTGCCTGCATCTACTACTATTACTCCACACATCGACCGCTATCCAACATGCATCTAGTGTATTAAGTTCATGGGGAAACGGAGTAATGCAATAAGAACGATGACATGATGTAGACAAGATCTATCTATGTAGAGATAGACCCCATCGTTTTATCCTTAGTAGCAACGATACATACGTGTCGGTTCCCCTTCTGTCACTAGGATCAAGCACCGTAAGATCAAACCCACTACAAAGCACCTCTTCCCATTGCAAGATAAATAGATCAAGTTGGCCAAACAAAACCCAAATATTAGAGAAGAAATACGAGGCTATAAGCAATCGTGCATATAAGAGATCAAAGAAACTCAAATAACTTTCATGGATATAAAAAGATAGATCTGATCATAAACTCAAAGTTCATCCGATCCCAACAAACACACCACAAAAAGAGTTACATCATAGGGATCTCAAGAGACCATTGTATTGAGAATCAAACGAGAGAGAGGAAGCCATCTAGCTACTAACTACGGACCCGAAGGTCTACAAAGAACTACTCACGCATCATCGGAGAGGCACCAATGGAAGTGGTGAACCCCTCCGTGATGGTGTCTAGATTGGATCTGGTGGTTCTGGACTCTGCGGCGGCTGGAATTTATTTTCATCGACTCCCCTAGGGTTTCTGGAATATTGGGGTATTTATAGAGCAAAGAGGCAGTCCGGGGGGCACCCGAGGTGGGCACAACCCACCAGGGCGCGCCTGGGCCTCCTAGCGCGCCCTGGTGGGTTGTGCTCCCCTCGGAGCACCCCCCAGGCGCTGCCTTGGCCCATTGGGTGTCTTCTGGGCCATAAAAAATCTCCGTGAAGTTTCATTGCATTTGGACTCCGTTTGGTATTGATTTCCTACGATGTAAAAAACATGCGAAAACAGCAACTGGCACTTGGCACTATGTCAATAGGTTAGTACCAAAAAATGATATAAAATGATTATAAAACATCCAAGATTGATAATATAACAGCATGGAACAATAAAAAATTATAGATACATTGGAGACGTATCAGGGCCACCCCCGACATGCCTCCTTCGTCAACCACACCGCCCAGGGAGGGATCCCTGCAAGGGCTTCCATCGACGAGCCCACGCGCGTGGAGGAAGAGCCGGCGAGCACAGGCGCCGGCAGCTCCATACCAGCAACGAGTGTTGTCGAGGAGGAAGACACCCCTCAACAACTCGTCACAGGTAGGCCGCCTGCTTCCTGGCACTCATAATTTTTTCAGTGCGGGCTTTTTCTCTTTTTCGTTTGCCTTAAGCTTCAATCTTGGTTTCATCTCGTTTTTCCTCCTTGGTTTTCAGATCCCCCCTTGGTGGATCAGATGGATGTCGATGCCACCATCGAGGAGACCGCCAAGGATGCTGCCGTCGAGGCCGCCAAAGTCGCTGCCGACGAGGCCGCCAAGGGCGCGCATGAAGAGGCCGCCAAGGGGTCTGCCGAGGAGGCCGGCAAGGAAACAGGTGACCGTACTGACGGCATCCCTGCCGCAGGAGCACCTGGCGCTACATCGGTCCCGGAGTCCTTAGCTGCCGGGGAGACGGTGCTCAAAGACCAACCATCAACTTCCAAAGCCCCCACCTCAAGCAGATATCTGAAGATAGGCGACGATCTGTTCGTCAGCATCCCGGGGTCGGCAAGCATCGGAGCGCCAACCGAGGGGGAGGTTTTTGAGGAAGAAGTCATTGCCGCCGCCGGGCTCAAGGTTGTCGATGAGCCGAGCGCTAGGAGCAGCGGTTCCAAGGAAGACCAGCTCCTCCAAGCTATGAGCAGCAACTTTTGGAAACTCCGGGCGCTTCACCGCGCCCGCAAGGAGAAGCTGGACTCCAGGGTGGCGGTCGTCGACGCGGCAGAGGCGGACTTCCAGAAGCGCGTCCAGCAGATGCAGATTTGGTTTGCCGAGGCCCAGCAGGAGTAGAAGACTAGCCAGGAGCAGCTGAGCCATCGTTGGAACGAGCTCCTCCTGAAGCAGTCTGGTGTTGAGAAGGCCCAGGAGGAGGCCGCTGCACAGGCCGCCAAGGACGACACCCAACTAAGGGAGCGCCGCATCCTGCTCGACGCTCAAGAAGAGGACCTTGCCGCTCATGAAGAGGCACTTGCCGCCAAGCTCCGCGGCAAGGATGAAGAAATTAAAAAGCTTGTCGCGTAGCGGACCCAGGAGCTAGAGCAAAAGCACAAGGACACACTCGACGCTCTGGTCCTGGATCACGCCGGCAAGTTGAAGGAAGCTGTCGATGCAGCCAAAGCTGCAGAGGCCGCCAAGAACGAGCTGGTCGGGAAGGTGGAGAGGCTGGAGGCTGATCTGGAGAAGCTCGGTGATACGTCTCCAACGTATCTACTTTTCCTAACGCTTTTCCTCTTGTTTTGGACTCTAATTTGCATGATTTGAATGAAACTAACTCCGGACTGACGCTGTTTTTAGCAGAACTACCATGGTGTTATTGTTGTGCAGAAATAAAAGTTCTCGGAATGGAACGAAACTTTGCGAGGTATTTTTGTATCAATAAAGAGAATTTCTGGAGCCAAGATCCACCAGAGGGGGGCACCTGGGTGGGCACAACCCACCAGGGCGCCCCCCCTCCTGGCGTGCCCAGGTGGGTTGTCCCCACCTGGTGGCCCCGCAGACCCTGAAACCGACATTATAAAATCCTATTTTTCCAGAAAAAATCAGGGAGAAAGAATTATCGCGATCCACGAGACAGAGCCGCCGTCACCTCCTGTTCTTCATCGGGAGGCCAGATCTGGAGTCCGTTTGGGGCTCCAGAGAGGGGCATCTTCGTTCTTTATCATCACCAACCCTTCTCCATCGCCAATTCCATGATGCTCCCCACCGGGAGTGAGTAATTCCTTCGTATGCTCGCTGGTCGGTGAGGAGTTGGATGAGATTCATCATGTAATTGAGTTAGTTTTGTTAGGGCTTGATCCCTAGTATCCACTATGTTCTGAGATTGATGTTGCTATGACTTTGCCATGCTTAATGCTTGTCACTTTGGGCCCGGGTGCCATGAATTCAGATCTGAACCGTTTATGTTATCACCATTATATCCATGTTCTAGATCCGATCTTGCAAGTTATAGTCACCTACTACGTGTTATGATCCGGCAACCCCGGAGTGACAATAGTCGGGACCACTCCCGGTGATGACCGTAGTTTGAGGAGTTCATGTATTCACCGTATGTTAATGCTTTGTTCTAGTTCTCTATTAAAAGGAGGCCTTAATATCCCTTAGTTTCCGTATGGACCCCGCTGCCACGGGAGGGTAGGACAAAAGATGTCATGAAAGTTCTTTCCATAAGCACGTATGACTATTTACGGAATACATGCCTACATTATATTTATGAACTGGAGCTAGTGACGTATCGCCCTAGGTTATGACTGTCACATGATGAATATCATCCAACAAATTACCGATCCAATGCCTATGAATTTATCTTATATTGTTCTTGCTAAGTTACTACTGCTATCGTTACCGTTGCACTTGCTACAAAACTACTGCTATCACTGTTACCGTTACCGTTGCTGCTGCTACTATTATCAAAACTATCATACTACTTTGCTACTGATCACTTTGCTGCAGATAATTAACCTCTAGGTGTGGTTGAATTGACAACTCAGCTGCTAATACTTGCAAGTATTCTTTGGCTCCCCTTGTGTCGAATCTATAAATTTGGGTTGAATACTCTACCCTCGAAAACTGTTGCGATCCCCTATACTTGTGGGTTATCAAGACCTTTTTCTGGCGCCGTTGCCGGGGAGCATAGCTATATTTGTTGAGTCACTTGGGATTATTATCAATTTATCACTATGAAGAATCTGAAGGATGCTAAGACTAAGATTTATCCCTCTAAGACGAGGGGAGGTAAGGAACTGCCATCCAGTTCTACTTTAGATTCACCTTCTGTTATAAGTAAACTTGCAACACCACCACATGCTATTAATCATGATATGTCGCAAGTTATTGATGATGCTACTTCTACTATGAATGATGCTTATGATGACGCTAGTACCTTGCTTGATGATAATGATGTGCCACTTGGTGATTTTCTTGATGAACAAATTGCTAGAGTAATACAACATGATGTTGTTGAATCTGATGATGAGCTTGAAACTGAAACTCCTGAAACACCTGCTAGAACTAGCCTTCCTAGATATGAATTGCCTAAGGTACCGGAAGGTTATGTTATGAATGAGGAGACAACTAGAGATATTCTTGCTTGTAAGGATAGATATGATCTAGAGAAATTATTATGCAAGTATAAAAAAAAAATATGAATGCTAGAACGAAATATGATCCTAAGTTTGCTACTTCACCTATCTTTATTGATGATAAGGATTATGAATTCTCTGTTGACCCAGAGTTAATTACTTTGGTTGAATCTGATCCTTTCCATGGTTATGAAACTGAAACTGTTGTGGCGCATCTTACTAAGTTGAATGACATAGCTACCCTTTTTACTCATGATGAGAAGACTCGCTATTACTTTATTCTCAAATTATTTCCATTCTCATTAAAGGGTGATGCTAAAGCTTGGTACAATACTCTTGCTCCTGGTTGTGTGCGTAGTCCCCAGGATATGATTTACTACTTCTCTGAAAAATATTTCCCTGCTCATAAGAAACAAGCTGCTTTACAGGAAATATTTAACTTTGTGCAAATTAAAGAAGAGAGTCTCCCACAAGCTTGGGGGAGGCTTTGCCAATTTCTTAATGCTTTGCCTGATCATCCTCTTAAGAAAAATGAAATACTTGATATCTTCTATAATGGACTAACCGATGCTTCTAGGGACTTCCTAGATAGTTGTGCTGGTTGTGTTTTCAGGGAACGAACTGTTGGACAAGCTGAAGAATTATTGAATAATATATTGAAAAATTATGATGATTGGACTATTCCTGAACCACCGCCTAAACCCACTCCGAAGAAGAGAGGTATATTGTATCTCAGTCCTGAAGATATGCAAGAGGCAAAGAAATCTATGAAGGAAAAAGGTATTAAAGCTGAGGATGTTAAAAATTTACCTCCTATTGAAGAAATACATGGGCTTAATACACCACCACCGCCTAAGGTGGTAGAGGTAAATTCTCTAATGAAGTTCAATGATAATGATAATCCTCACAATATGCACCCTAGCCAATGCCTTTATGAATTTGGAAACTATATTAGAAAACAAGATCACTTCAATGCAAATGTTATGAAACAATTGAAATATAATTCTGATATGATTGCTCGCTTGAGTGACTTGTTATTTAGAATCTCAAATGATGTTAGAGGTGTTGGAAAACATGCTTCTATAGTTCAAACCCAGTTAGAACAAGTTGCTAAATCTCAAAGAGAATTGCTAGATGAAATGAATAGCAACATACATGACTTTCCTGTTAGAGTTGCAACTAGAGGAGGTAAAATGACTCAGGAACCACTTTATCCTGAGGGACACCCAAAAAGAATTGAACAAGACTCACAAAGAAATAACACTAGTGCACCTAGTCCTTCTAGAAATAAAAAGAAAAAGAAAAATGATAGGACTTTGCATGCTTCTAGTGAACCTGAAATAGAAAAACCTCCTGATAATGATAATGAGACTTCTATCTCTGATGCTGAAACCCAGTCTGGTAATGAACACTCACCTTCTGATAATGAAAAAGATAATGATGAGGTTCATGAAAATACTCAAACAAATAATAAAGAACCAGATAATGATGTGGAGATAGAACCACCAGTTGATCTTGATAACCCACAACCTAAGAATACAAGATATGATAAAAGAGACTTTATTGCTAGAAAACACGGTAAAGAAAGAGAACCGTGGGTTCAAAAACCTATGCCTTTTCCACCCAAGTCAACTAAAAAGAAAGATGATGAAGAATTTGAACGCTTTGCTGAAATGCTGAGGCCAGTCTTTTTCTTACTCACTTGACTGATATCTTGAAAATGTCTCCTTATGCAAAGTATATGAAAGACATCATCACCAATAAGAGAAAAATACCGGAAGCTAAAATCTCCACTATGCTTGCTAATTATACTTTTAAAGATGGAGTACCTAAAAAACTTGGAGATCCGGGAATACCAACTATACCTTGCTCCATCAAAAGAAATTATGTGAAAACTGCTTTGTGTGATTTAGGAGCTGGTGTTAGTGTTATGCCTTTCTCTTTATATAAAAGACTTGACTTGAATAAGCTCACACCTACTGAAATATCTTTGCAAATGGCTGACAAATCAACTGCCATACCTATCGGTATTTGTGAGGATGTGCCCGTTGTTGTTGCTAATGTTACTATTCTGACTGACTTTGTTATACTTGAGATGCCCGAGGACGACAACATGTCGATTATCCTTGGTAGACCCTTCTTGAATACTGCAGGGGCTGTTATTGATTGCAATAAAAGCAAGGTCACTTTTCATATCAATGGTAATGAGCATATGGTGCACTTTCCGAAGAAACAATTCCAAGTGAATGGTATTAATGTTATTGAAAAATCTCCGACAATCACTATTGGAAGTTTTCAAATACCTCTACTTACTGTCAAAAAGAAATATGAAATGCTTATTGTTGGGGACATTCATATCCCCGTTGAGGTAACTTAGTGATTTACGAAAGTTCTTCGGTTTCATGCTAATCGAAAGTGGTTGTTAATAAGACCTGATCAACCTTATTAATGAATCATTTTTTAGAGGTATGAAGTTGTTGAATTTAGTAAGCACAACCTTCTGTCCCTACCTTTTGTTTTCTGTTTTTATTAGTTAAATAAAATAAAATGCCATGTTTTGTCTGTTTTCTGAATTTTCCATGCAATAAAAAAAATGACCCAAAAATAAAAGTTCTCAGAATGCTCTGAAAATTTAATACGATTTTTTTCTGAATATTTAAGAATTTCTGGTGCAAATAATATCAGAGGGAGGTGCACCAGGTGGGCACAACCCACCTGGGCGCGCGAGGACCCCCAGGCGCGCCCTGGTGGGTTGTGGTCCCCACGTGGGCTCCCTCACTTATCTCTTCACACCACATCATCACCTACCTCCAGAAAAAATTCACCTTTGCTCTCTCTCTCGTGTTCTTGCTCTCAAACCCGCGGATTTTGATCTCTTTGCTCGAAGCTCCATTTCCGAAACTGTTTCGGGGAATTGTTGCTTGGTATGTGACTCCACCGTTTGTCCAATTAGTTTTTGTTTTAGGTGTTTATATTTTGAATAATTAGCTACTCTTGGTGCTGCTGTAGATGAGCTTGCATGTTGAATTCTTAGAGTTCTAAGTAGTTTGAATGCTTGTTATGGCCTCTATGTATCCCTATGAGTAGTTGCTATCAATTTTGTGAAGTTTTGTTGAGAAAAATTTTGTGGACTAAAAATTTCAGAATTTTTGTTCATAGGAAAAGGATGAATATCTTTAGGAAGTTTGCTTCTAAGAAGAACTCCAAGGGCATTATTGGGGAGTCGTCTGATAATGATCTCCATCCTCGGAGGTTGGCGAAAGTACGGCCGTGCGAATGGCTGCACACCCAGTTCCTGGAAGAGGCTGGAATCCTTCAGAAGTTCACACAATATGCTGCTAATGCCGGCCTCACCGACTTCATCGCAGCTGAATGTGAACAGTATCATCTCCTCACAAACATCTTTGTTCAAAGTTTTACTTTCCTTCCTAGGAATAATCCCCCTGAGGTGCAGTTTAGTTTATATGCTGAAACCCGTCAGATATTACTTACTGAATTTTGTAACATATGCATGATCCCTTCTGACAGGAGCTTAGTTGAGCCTAGGCCGGCAGAGTTTGAGGCCTTTTATCGTACCTTGACAGTGGGAGATGAGAGAGGGGTGCCAGCTATCACTGCCGCTGGCTTGCATTTTCCTGTTGTTCATTACTTTGCTCTTTTCATTGCAAAATGCTTGCTTGCTAGAGAGAAGGTGGGTGCACTCAGTTCACCAGACCTTGCTGTTTTACGTCGTGCACTAGAGGGCGACAACACTTATAGCTTGGGAGCTATTGTGGCACGTCGCCTCCACATTAATAAATCCAAGGGTAAAATACATGGTGGGATTTTCGCTGCTCGTTTGGTGGCTCACTTTAATGTTGAGATACGCCCTCATGATTTCCCTCTGACCAAGGTTTACCTAGATCGCGCAGCCATGGAACACCACCATTTTATTGCACAAGATTACCCTGACATTCCTATTCCTTATAACCTGGTTTTTAGCATTGAAACTCGTGATATTATTCCACTGCCTGCTCCTGCTTTGTTTGATCCTGTTGCCAGGGGCGGATATAGGATTATGCCTGCGGATATCATCGCCTACCAGAACGATCAGGCTGCAGCAGAGGAGGAGCCTCAGCAGTGGGATCAGTGGATGCCCGCTCCTCAGCACCCCGACTACTATCCAGGCTACTGACTGCTTACCAAGTTAGGCCAAAAGCCTAAGCTTGGGGGAGTACGTGTTTCCCACTGACATTACATTCATGTTCACACATTTCATTCCACTTGTCGGTGTTCACACTTTTTCATTGTATTATCCATGTTAGATTTATTTTCTCGCTTTCTTCTTGTGTGTTTGAAAACCCTTAGAAAAACCAAAAAAAAATTAGTTGTAGTTAGTTTACTTTCTATGCATGTTTAGTTGTAGTACTAAAAAGAAAACCCAAAAAGATTTCCTTGTTCTTCTTTTGCTTGTTGGGAGCTTTCCCGTGTAATTAGTTTTTCTCGTTTTTTGCTTTTCCCTTTTATTTGCTTGCTCAAGAAAACCAAAAACTCCAAAAATATTTCAGTGTGTTTCTCTTAATTTATTTTCTTTTTATTTGAGTCGTATCAAGGAGAAGACCACGATGAAAATGCTAAGTGGCTCTCATATGAATAACTGTTGATCTAATAAAGAGCCCATTTTACCTTGTCTTCTCCTGTTGAATAAAATGTTTGCAGATTCCAGCTTAGTCCACGGCACTCTTGCACTATTATTATTTTCACATCATTTGGTCATGCAAGTGAAAGGCAATAATGACGATATTCGATGAACTGGCCGTGGCAGCGAGAAATGGGTATGAACTCGACTTGTTCTGTTTGTGTAAATATGTTTAACCTAGTATCCATGATTCAGCCCATTATGATTAAACATGTTTGCAATGACAATTAGAGATTATAGTTTCTCATGCCATGCATAAGTAGCTAGGAGTGGATAATGATTTATCTTGGATATCAACATTGCGTTAAAATGATTGTGATGTAGTATGATGATATGGTATCCTCCTCTGAATGTTCGAGTGGCTTGACTTGGCACATGTTCATACATGTAGTTGAATCAAAACCAACATAGCCTCTATGATATTTATGTTCATGGTGTTCATATCCTACTCATGCTAGTGTCCAATTTTACTTATGCATAATGCATGTTCATGACAGTTGTTGCTCTCTAGCTGGCCGCTTCTCAACCTATTTGCTAGCCTTCGCCTGTACTAAGTGGGAATTCTGCTTGTACATCAAAAACATTGAACCCAAAGTTATTCCAGATGAGTCCACCATACCTACCTATATGCGGTATTACCCTGCCGTCCTAAGTAAATTTGCATGTGCCACCTCTAAAAACTTCTAATAAATATCCCTTTTGTGTGCCTGGATCGTTCATGGAACGACATGAGGTGGTCGGTATCTTCCATGCTAAGCGGGTTATTCTCAGGTCGAGTGTTTATTCACTCGCCATCGCACGAGAAAAGGGCGGTAATAGGGATGCCCAGTCCCAAACTACAAATAGAAAAAGCTTACAAATAATCAAACAAAAGCTCCCAATGGAGTCAAAACCTTTACTTTTATCACTTGGGAACCGCCACTAGAGTGCCTAGCATGGAAGATATTGATAACTGATAGTCGTGAAATAAATGAGAAGGGTGCATGTCTCAAAATATCATTTACCTCTGTTTTAAAAACTTGAGCTCTGGCACCTCTGCAAATCACTTCTTCCCTCTGCGAAGGGACTTTCTATTTACTTTTATGTTGTGTTATCACCCTCTAAAATAAGCGCCAGAACCTGAGAGCACTGCTGTCATGTTGATGCATTGTGTGTAGCTAATGTTGGGTGCATCATGACTGGATCTCTTCTACCATGAATTACAATGTTTAGTCGCTGCTTGAACTTTGGAGGTGCTCTGCATTTATGTTTTGCGGTCTCAGAAAGGGCTAGCGAGGTACCACTATTGTCATATTATATCATGGTTGTTTTGATAACGTGTTGCCATTTGAGATATCTTATTATTGCTCACTAGCTGATTATGTTATCGATATGAGTTAATATAATTTTTAAGAGTTATTGTCGGCATGGTTAGTTATAATGTTGGCTGAAAACCTGGGTGTTGTTTAAGCTTATTTATGCAAACAAGAGCAAAAGAGTTCGTAAAAGTTTTTCTTTTTCACTTTCAGTTTATCAACTGAATTGCTTGAGGACAAGCAAAGGTTTAAGCTTGGGGGAGTTGATACGTCTCCAACGTATCTACTTGTCCTAACGCTTTTCCTCTTGTTTTGGACACTAATTTGCATGATTTGAATGAAACTAACTCCGGACTGACGCTGTTTTCAGCAGAACTACCATGGTGTTATTTTTGTGTAGAAATAAAAGTTCTCGGAATGGAACGAAACTTTGTGAGGAATTTTTATATCAATAAAGAGAATTTCTGGAGCCAAGATCCACCAGGGGGGCACCTGGTGGGCACAACCCACCAGGGCACGCCCCCCCTCCTGGCGCACCCAGGTGGGTTGTCCCCACCTGGTGGCCCCGCAGACCCTGAAACCGACGCTATAAAATCATATTTTTTCAGAAAAAATCAGGGAGAAAGAATTATCGCGATCCACGAGACGGAGCCGCCATCACCTCCTGTTCTTCATCGGGAGGCCAGATCTGGAGTCTGTTTGGGGCTCCGAAGAGGGGGATCTTCGTTCTTCATCATCACCAACCCTTCTCCATCGCCAATTCCATGATGCTCCCCACTAGTAGTGAGTAATTCTTTCGTAGGCTTGCTGGTCGGTGAGGAGTTGGATGAGATTCATCATGTAATTGAGTTAGTTTTGTTAGGGCTTGATCCCTAGTATCCACTATGTTCTGAGATTGATGTTGCTATGACTTTGCCATGCTTAATGCTTGTCACTTTGGGCCCGGGTGCCATGAATTCAGATCTGAACCGTTTATGTTATCACCATTATATCCATGTTCTAGATCCGATCTTGCAAGTTATAGTCACCTACTACGTGTTATGATCCGGCAACCCCGGAGTGACAATAGTCGGGACCACTCCTAGTGATGACCGTAGTTTGAGGAGTTCATGTATTCACCGTGTGTTAATGCTTTGTTCCGGTTCTCCATAGGCCTTAATATCCCTTAGTTTCCGTATGGACCCCGCTACCATGGGAGGGTAGGACAAAAGATGTCATGCAAGTTCTTTCCATAAGTACATATGACTATTTACGGAATACATGCCTATATTATATTTATGAACTGGAGCTAGTGACGTATCGCCCTAGGTTATGACTGTCACATGATGAATATCATCCAACAAATTACCGATCCAATGCCTATGAATTTATCTTATATTGTTCTTGCTAAGTTACTACTGCTATCGTTACCGTTGCACTTGCTACAAAACTACTGCTATCACTGTTACCATTACCGTTGCTGCTGCTACTATTATCAAAACTATCATACTACTTTGCTACTGATCACTTTGCTGCAGATAATTAATCTCCATGTGTGGTTGAATTGACAACTCAGCTGCTAATACTTGCAAGTATTCTTTGGCTCCCCTTGTGTCGAATCTATAAATTTGGGTTGAATACTCTACCCTCGAAAACTGTTGTGATCCCCTATACTTGTGGGTTATCACTCGGCAAGGAGATCTCAGTGCTCAAGAGCGACAGAGACAAAACAGCCTACACCTTGGCGAAGTTGCAGGTCACCATATCTGAGAAGACCAAGCAGATCTCTGCCGCCAACGACTCCATTGCCGATCTGAAGCTGACCACTCTGGAGGAGTCCCTCGACGGCAGCAGGGCTCGTGAGAAAACCCTGGCTAAGGACCTCCAGGAGGAGAAGCAACTACTTGAGAGCGTCGCTGGCACCTACAATGACTATGTGAAGGGCATGGGGATCTGGACGGAGCGCCTCGTCGACGTCGCGGAGAGGCTGACCACGCAACTGTCCATCATGGGCATGTCGAGCTTCAAGTTCTCCCACGAGGAGAGGGTGACGCCGAGCGCCAGGCTAACCATGTTCTTCGAGGCCGTCCTCGACGCCCTGAACCTGCTCCATGATAGCTGAGCGACCCAGCTAGCCAACGAATCCTGCAAGCTCTGTCGGGGCGTCCTCCTCAAGGTGCTCACCAAGGTGGCGTACAAGAACCCTGGCCTCAACCTCACCAACTTGCTCGATAGCCTGCCAGAGGATGCAAACCGTAAGGCGCTTGAAGAGCTCGTCGCGCCCATCGTCGACTTGGTTGACCAAGTCAAGAGGGTGGAAGGCCAGCGCCGGGACTAGCCGCTTCGCTTCTTCTTGCCGCCATGAATTCGTACCCAAGATAGTTTATCTTAAGTTAGAACTGCGGCAACCGTCGACGTAATATAACTTGCTGTGTTTTGGATTGAATGCATGCTATTTTCCTTGTTTGATCCCTCTTTGTATGGAATATACCCTACGCTTAATTGGGAAAAAACTTGCCGGTGCGCGCACCCTTGCCACGAGTGCTTTGAGGATGGATCCTTAGCAGCCTGCTGGGGGTGCCGCTGCTGGCAAGGCACCTTGCCGCTCTTAGCGCAACCACTTGAACCATTGAGCAGACTCGAAATAGAGCAAGGGCGCAACCAATCCCTCAAAGTTCCTTCACGTGCAGGTTTTCCATACAAGAACCGAAACCATTTGAGGAAAATAACCTTACATTTAAAAGAAATTCACTCAAGGTTTCGTGACTTAGCTTTTCGCTGTTGTGTTCTTTTCCGCAAGATGCCACCTCGAACATCGCCTATTGGCGCCCACACTCTCTATCCCCCTCGGCAAACTTGTATGCGAGGGAACCTTCTGACCTTTGAGAAAAAGAAAGACGAGAAAATAGGAACATGGAACCTTGGCGGTTCGTCAGTACTTGCTGGAAGCAGACATAGTGCAATTTCTTGGACAAGCATGCATATATATATATATATAAACATGGAAATCAACAAGAAATGTACATACTTAAAGTTATTCAACTGCGCACAGGGTCTGCGCTTGGCTCTGTACATAGGGTTATATGCCTTGCCGGCAAGGCTAGTACAAAAGGACTCCCAGCAACCGCGCCTCATGGGTAAAACTTGCGAAGATGTTCGATATTCCAGGAGTTGCTCACTGGAATGCCATCTTCGGTCTCCAGGCGTACTGCGCCGGGCCTGGTGACTCGCATTACCCGATAAGGGCCCTCCCACTTTGGCGTCAACTTGTTGGAGTTCTTGGCCGACTGAACGCGCCGAAGAACAAGGTCGCCTTCCTCAAGGCTTTGGGCGTGAACCTTGCGGCTATGGTAGCTGTGCAAGGCTTGCTGGTAGCGCGCAGCTCGCACAGCAGCCTGAAGACGATCTTCCTCAAGGAGCGTAGCATCATCTTGCTGCAACTGCTCTTGCTCAAGCTCATCATAAGCGAGCACTCGAGGTGACCCATATGTGAGTTCTGTGGGGAGAACTGCTTCTGCCCCGTACACCAGGGAGAAGGGCGTCTGGCCGGTGGCTCGATTCGGTGTTGTCCTGATTGACCAAAGAACCGCCGGCAACTCATCAATCCAGCGTCTTTCGCAATTGTACAGCCTATCAAAAGTGCTTGTTCTGAGGCCCCGCAACACTTCAGCATTTGCCCTTTCCGCCTGGCCGTTGCTTCTCGGATGAGCAACAGAAGCAAAATAGATTTTGCTGCCGAGGTCTTGGATATACTGCATGAAGGTGCGGCTTGTGAACTGTGTGTCGTTGTCAGTGATGACTCTGTTTGGCACACCAAAACGGCAAACTAGTCCTTTGAAGAACTTGACGGCCGACTGCGCTGTCACCTTTCTCACTGCCTCCACTTCCGTCCACTTTGTGAACTTGTCGATTACAACGTACAAGTACTCAAAGCCCCCGACAGCACAGGGGAAGGGGCCCAGTATGTCGAGCCCCCAGACCGAAAATGGCCAGGAAAGAGGGATCGTTTGAAGAGCTTGAACTGGCTGATGGATCTTCTGTGAATGGAACTGGCACGCTTCACACTTGGTTACTAGTGCAGTTGCATCCTGGAGAGCAGGGGCCAAAAGAAACCTTGCCGGAATGCTTTGCTGGCAAGAGCTCTCGATCCTATGTGGGTGCCACATATGCCTCCATGTATCTCTGCCAACAGCTCTAGTCCGTCCTCCCGGGGAATGCACTTCAATTTCACGCCATTCGGTCTTTTCCTGTACAGGACATCATCCACAAACTGGTACATGCTGGACCGACGGGCTACTTTCTCTACTTCTTCCTGTTCCTCAGGGAGTTCCCCTGTTTGGAGGAACTGAACGGTGTGCTGTGCCCATGCCGGAGCCTGAGGCTCGATGGCAAGGACTAAAGGCGTGTCCTCTGCCATGGGGGCAGTTGTCTCTACGGCAAGGGCTTGAGGCCCCGCCGAAGCCTGTCGCTCCCCGGCAACTTCCTTGCCGGCAGCTCCTGGGAGCTCAGTGGGAAGGTACTTGCCGGGGCCTGACTTCCTTCGCTTATTCTGCCCTGCTGATGGTTCAACGGATGGCTGAGTTAATTGGAGCACAAAGGTCCCTGGTTCCACAGGTAACTTGAGGGCAGCACGTTTTGACAGGTCGTCAGCAATGCTGTTCTCTGCTCGAGGAACATGCTCTGCTTGTAGACCGTCAAAATGCTCCTCCAACTTCCTCACTTCATCTACATAAGCTTCCATCAACGGGCTCCGATAATCCTTGTTAACTTGCTTGACGACAAGCTGTGAATCACCTCTGACGATGAGCTTCCTAATTCCAAGGTCTGCCGCGATCCTGAGACCGACAAGCAGTCCCTCATACTCCACAGTGTTGTTTGTTGATCTCTCCCAGGGAAAGTGCATCTGGACCACGTACTTGAGGTGCTCTCCAGTGGGTGTGACAAGCAGCACACCAGCACCAGCGCCTTGCAGCGAGAAAGCCTCGTCAAAGTACATGATCCAATCGCAGCTCATTTCCTTGCCGGGGAGAGTTGTCTCTTGAATTTCTTCATCAGGCGTTGAGGTCCATTCTGCAATGAACTCCGCCAAGGCTCTGCTCTGAATTGTCAAAGTGCTTTCAAACCTGAGACCAAAGCTTGACAATTCCAATGCCCACTCCACAATCCTTTCGGTTGCATCCGGGTTGTGCAAGATCCGTTGCAACGGGAAGCGAGTGATGACGGTGATCTCATGTGCCTGAAAATAGTGACGCAGCTTCCTCGAGGCCATAAGGAGGCCAAAGAGCAACTTCTGCACACCAGAGTATCTTGATCTAGCCCCCTGCAAGAGGGAGCTGACAAAATAAACTGGGTGCTGCACCACCTTCTTCTGTATCACTTTGTTTGCTTGCGCAGATCCTGCCTCGTTGGCACCAGACTCTGCCCTGCCGGGGCCAGACTCTGCCGGGGGTCCTGCCTTGCCGGCACCAGACCCTGCCGGGGAGAGCTCTGGCTCATCATCTGACGGTCTCGCCACTGCTACTACTTCTTCATCAACTTCCCTCTGCGACACTAGCGCAGCACTGACCACTTGATTCGTTGCCGCTAGATATAGCAGCAACGGCTCTTGCGGTTTAGGCGCGACTAGTATTGGCGTAGAGGAGAGGTACCTCTTCAAATCTTGCAGCGCTGCCTCTGCCTCCGGGGTCCATTTCATTAGTCCTGCCTTTTTCAAAATCTTCAAAAAGGGCAGGGCGCGCTCAGCAGATTTGGAGATGAACCTACTCAAAGCAGCAACGCAGCCAACAAGCCGACGCACATCTTTGACTCGTCTTGGTGCTTCAATCTGCTCAATCGCCTTGATCTTATCGGGGTTCGCCTCGATCCCACGCTGAGATACAAAGAACCCGAGAAGCTTGCCAGATGGGACACCAAACACACACTTCTTGGGGTTGAGCTTGAGGTTGATCTTGCGCAAATTTGCAAATGTTTCTTCCAAATCTTGCACAAGTGTCGCCTTATCCTTGATTTTGACCACTATGTCATCCATATAAGCTTCCATATTTCTATGTAGCTGAGGCTCAAAACCAATCTGAACGGCTCTTGCAAACATCGAACCAGCGCTTTTCAACCAGAAAGGCATTTGTATAAAACAATACGTACCACACGGGGTGATAAACGCGGTCTTCTCTTCATCTTCCTTCGTCATGAAGATTTGGTGGTATCCTGAGTAGGCGTCAAGGAACGACAGCAAGTCGCATCCAGCAGTGGAGTCCACGATCTGGTCGATGCGCGGCAACGGGAAAGGATCCTTTGGACAGGCCTTATTGATATCCGTATAATCAATGCATAGCCTCCATTTTCCGTTCGCCTTGCGCACCACCACTGGATTGGCCAACCATGTTGGGTGGAGCACTCCTCTAACTAAACCTGCTGCTTCCAACTTCCTAATCTCTTCGATGATAAACTCTTGCCGCTCCAAAGCTTGCTTCCTGACCTTCTGCTCGACGGGCCGCGCATGAGGATAGACAACAAGATGGTGCTCAATCACCTCCCTGGGAACGCCGGGGATGTCAGATGCTTGCCATGCAAACACATCGACATTCGCCCGCAGGAAGGCGATGAGTGCGCTTTCCTATTTGCTGTCAAGGGTGGAGCTTGTAGTGAAAGCCCCGCCCGTGCCGTCCTCCCTGACGGGCACCTTCTTGGTCTCTGGTGGTGCTGCCTTGGATTTCTTGCTCTTGCCGATGGAGCTCTCTGGCACGTCCTCGACGGGAACACAACACTCCGAGGAGGCGCGTTTGCCGAAGTGGGTGCAAGAGGCCTTGCCAGGGCAAAAGGGCTTGTCGGTCTTCTTCCCCTCGGGAGCTCCAGTGGCAGGAGCAAGTGCCTTGGCGGCAGGTGCTACCTCCGCCTCCCGGTAGAGCTGGTCGGCGCAGATGAGCGCGTCTTTCCTGTCGGAGTTGACAGTGATGGTGCTCATCGGACCGGGAATCTTCAGTGTATTGTAGGCGTAGTGTGCCGCCGCCATAAACTTGGCCAGCGCTGGACGGCCAAGGATCCTGTTATACGGCAATGGGATCTTGGCGACATAAAAAACGATCTTCTCCGTCCTGTAGTTCAACTCACCACCAAATGTGACTGGCAGTGTGATTTTACCCTTGGGCTGGTTTCTCCCTGGATTGATCCCTTGAAACGTGCCCGTTTCTTCAAGATCTCCATCAGGGATTTGCAATCTCTTGATCACCTTGGGCAAGATCAAGTTCAGACCGGCCCCACCGTCAACTAACATTTTCGTCACCTTGAGGTTGCGAATTGTTGGTGAAACCAACAACGGCAAACACCCGACCACGGTTATGCGGTCAGGGTGATCCTCGGCGTCAAAAATGATAGGCGTGTGGGACCATTTCAATGGCTTCTGGGCATCGATCGATGGCTCCGTCATATTGATCTCGCACACCCACTATTTAAGTTGGCGGTGAGAAGAATGCAACGAGGCGCCACCATCGATGCACATGGCTTCTGTGGCTTTTTGGAACTCGTGCTCACTGGACTCGTCGTCCTCTTCATGGTCATCATCTCCCTCTTTCTTGTCGCGGCCCCGAGCAGGCCTCTCTTGTTGCTTTTCCTTGCCGCGGCGACCCCCTCGGCCACCGCGCTTCTTGCCAGACCCGTCAGCACCATCCTGGCCCTTCTCCTTGTCTCGCCTCTCGTACTCGGCTTTCTGCCTTTCCACAAGCTGCTCAACTTGCCGGCAGTTTTGGAGGTCATGGCCCTTGGTGCGATGGATCTTGCAATACTGCTTGTCGGAGCCCTCTAGCTTGTCGGCAGCCGCCAAGGCCTGGCACATGGCGCACCTGGCACCCTCCTTGCCGGGGTCGTCAACCTTGGCCTTCTTGGCCATGCCAGGGTTGCCGGATTCCTCGACGGCAAGCACGGTCTTGCCCTTGCGCTTTCTGTTGCGCCGTCGGCCCTTCTTTGCCAGGGCGACGATGTCTTCGTCTCCGAAATCACTTCCTACGTCGGCATCTTCGTCGGGGTACTTCCTTCCTTCTTCAGCCCGAGCACACCTATCGGCCAAAGCATAAAGCTCGGCAACATCCGTAACCTTGTTCATCGCCAGCTCTTCATGCATCTTGCGGTTGCGCACGTTCTGATGAAACGCGCTGACGGCAGCGGCAGGATGAACATCTGGGATGTTGTACTGCACACGGCTGAATCTCTGTATGTACTTGCGCAAGGATTCGCCATCTTTCTGGGGGATGAGATGTAAATCACTTGCCTGGCCAGGAGCTTGGTGGCCTCCGGTAAAGGCGCCAACAACTCGTGGCATAGATCCGACCAGGAAGAGATGGAATCTACTTGCAGGTGCATCAACCACGACCTCATGTTGGGCTTGAGCACCAACGGGAAGTAGTTGGCAAGCACCTTGCCGTCCCGAGCCCCGGCAGCTTGCATCGCGATGGTGTAATGCTCAGGAACTCAGACGGATGAGTCTTGCCATCATATTTCTCTGGGACCTCTGGTTTGAATGTGCGGGTAGTGGGCCACTAGAATCGACACAGCTCACGGGTGAAAGCTGGACAACCCACCTCATAAGGTAGGTCACCAGAATCCCCCGGTGCAGGCCTGTCTACAGCGGGCCCTGCATGCCTATCAGATTGATGGCGTGCCTCCCGTCGCCGCTCGATGGTAGTTCGAGCGTCCTCTTTGACCCGTTCCCAAAGAACTTGACGTTGGTCGCGACGAGCTCGTGGATCCATCATCATGGGCATCGACCTACCGAGCTGGCGACCGTTGCTGTCATGGTGGAGGGGAGTGCATCGTGGTTGCAGCGCCTCCGACCCTTTCGCCGTCGGCGCGCGCCGGCTCGGTGGACCGACGCCGCGAAGGGCCTGCCTCCTGGTGGCCGTCCCTATTGGCGTGGCCAATAAGGCTCTGGATAGCAGCTCTCCAGTCTTCTTGCTTCTCCGCAGCAGGAGGAAAGTCGAGGAGTAGCTGCGCTCGCGCCAATGCTTCGGCTGGTGTGGGTGGCAGCAACATGTGCGAGGAACAGGAGGTGCTCGGACTTCTAACCTCGTTAGAAGGAGCCCCGTCACGGTTCCGCGGCCGCGCGCCGTTTCCACCAGCGTCATGGCGTACATGCCGGCCCTGCGCACCTCAAGAGTGATGCTGAGGGCTCTTTCCGTGGGGACGCTCGTGGTCTCCAATGTTGTGGCGCCGCTCGTTGCACACGGCCTGGGAAGACCGTGGCGCAGGCGCCGGCGGGGGTGTCTTGGAGGTCATCGCACCGCCCGTGGGCAGCACGGTTCTGTCCCTGGACCCAGCGGCACGCGGGTCATCATCACAGCTGCGGACGATGCCGCTGGCCTGGCTCCGGTAGCCAGAACGCCGTGGGTGCTCGTGATCTCCGCCTCCGCCGCCATCCGCGTCTACACCATCGCCCGTCTGTGCTGGCACAGGCGGATTGGCTGCAGACGAACCAATCGCTATGATCGCCTTCTTCTTGGGAGCCATGACGATCGAGAAACCGACGCGCTAACTGCTAGATCAGGTTTGCACAACCTATCCCCCCTACCTGGCGTGCCAAAGATGTCGGGGAAACGACACCTATGGGATCGTGTGGATCCCTTCTACGGTTTGGCAGGGAAGAGGGGTGCACAAAGAGCAGATCTAACGATCAACATGAGGGATTTTTACCCAGGTTCAGGCCGCTGAGAAGAGTAAAACCCTAGTCCTACTTTTTAGTGTATATTCAGTGTTCTTGAGCTTCGGCTAGCTGCTACGCATGCAAACTAGGCAAAAAAGTCCAAAAGTCCCTCCCTGTATCGCCTTGGGCCTCCTTTTATAGCAAGGAGCGACCACAGTGGCATACAGGCATACAAGAGGTGTAAAGTGCTACAGTGCACGTGCTTATCACTGACATCTTAGGACAAAACGCATTAAATGCGCTGCTTATGTGCCCTCTACCTTTATCGAGGACGGAAACAGAGCCCGTCCCGTCCGTCGCCGCCTCACCCCGTCTTGGCACGCATCCAGGATGACGAGGCATGCAATGCCAAGCTGACTGGCTAGCCGCTGCGCTGGAGCGGTGGCAGGATCTTCACGAAGATCTGCATGCTGCCACGCAGGTGCTTGCCTGGTTGGCGGGCTAGTTGCTGTGCTGGAATGGTGGTAGGGCGGCGGAGCCTTGTCGTGCACGAGCCTTGCCGGGGCCTCGCAAACGTCCCCGGCAAGAACCTTGCTGGGAACTTTGCCTTCTGGTCTTCACAAAGATCTGCATGCCACCATGCTTCACAAAGATCTGCATGCCACCATGCTTCACAAGGATCTGCATGCCACCATGCTTCACAAAGATCTACATGCCACAACGCTTCACATAGATCTGCATGCCACCACGCAGGCGCCCCCAGATTTTGGTCTTTACATTGTCGATGGTGTCAGAGCTCTCAACCTCAAGGGTGGGGGTCTTGTCAGCGCTTCGCAAGCTGCCCCGGCAAGGAGCTTGCCGGGGCTTCGCGAACCGCCCCGGCAAGGATCTTGTCGGGGGTTCAGCTTGTCTTCTGCCCTCTGGTTACTGGCTTGGACACCGTCTTGGTCGTCTTGTATTTTGCCTCTACCTGCCCCCGTCAAGCCTTGCCGCGGGTGCGGCTGCAACTGCCCGTGCACAAGTAAGGGGTACCAAAGGGCCCAAACTTTAGTACACCAACACGCGGGCTTTGTTAATATAGTTGGATCATATGGTATTTTCCCCTCTCTATCTTGTTGTGAATTGAGTTTTCCCTTTGAGATTTCGTTTTATCAGATTGAATACTTTTATGGATTTGAGAGCACTTGATATATGTCTTGCATATGAATACTCGTGGTGACAATGGGGTATCATATTGATTCACTTGATATGTGTTTTGGCACTCAACTCGCGGATTCTCGAGGTGACAATGGGGTAATCTATGCATAGGGGTTGATGCGCGTTCTTGTCTTTGTTTCTCTGGTAGAAATCTTGGGGCACTCTTTGAGGTTCTTTGTGTTGGATTGAGTATTATGAATCTGAAATTGTTTGATGCATATCGTATAATTAACTCACGGGTACTCGCGGTGACATTGGGGTATCTAGGTGACATTAGAGTTGGTTGATATGTATCATATGGTGTTATTTTACTACAAACTCTTGATTAGATCGATCGGAAAGAATAGCTTGCTGTTATCTTAGTACGAACTCTAGGATAGATTGATCGGAAGGAATAGCTTTGAGGTGGTTTCATACCCTACAAACAATTTCATTGTCGGTGTCCTGGGAACGGGGGTACCCAGACTTGCCTACCTGCGGCCCATGGCGTGGCTCCGTTAAGGGCCCGGTATGGCCCAGCTTCAGCAACAACAACCCAAGACCCCCGTGAGGGGCCAAGCCTCGCGAGGCGGACGACACCAAAACCTCCCTCGGGGGCGGCCTCACTGGGCTGGCTCCCGAGGAGCGGAGATATCTATGCAAGGTGCACCTCACGAGGTTCATATGACGTGAGCCATGACGACCAAGGCCAGGTGGGCGCCAGCGGGCGCAGTGTACCTGTTTCCTCTTTGGTGCTAAGGAGGCAAGCGCAGGCGCGGGGTCCCGAGGAATCAAGCAAAGGTTTCCATATCGGTGCAACGAGACCAGGACTGCCAGGACGGCAAGACGGAGGTCATCGCGGAGCCCACCGCAGCGTCACCACCAGAGCCTTTTGCAGGCGAAGACCACTTTTGTCAGGATAGCTTGTACTAGTTGTCCCCCTTCAAATTTGGCCATTGTGGGATCCCTTCCCGCCTACATTTGGGAAGAGGACCAAGGCCACTATAAATAGGACTTAGCCACCACCATAGAGGGGACGGATCGATTCCAGCCTGACCACCTCACCAGCTCATCGAGCTCAAGAACACCTCACCTCCTGAGGCTGTTCAACCACTGTACTAGTTCATCCTCAGCCCCTCGAGGCAATCCACCACAAAGCTGGAGTAGGGTATTACACCGCAAGGTGGCCCGAACTAGGATAAACTGCCGTGTCTCTTGTCCCTTGGGTTCGACAAGCTTGGCCGTGGAATCGTTGAGTAGGTAGACTGGGAAGAGAGAGTTCTTCGCACGCACCCCAGAGTTCGATCCTCTCAAGGGTCTGCGGAACCCTGAATCCGACATTTGGCGCACCAGGTAGGGGTGTGTCAAAGCCTCTCTTCCGTCGGTCGACCCGCCGCCGCTCCACCGCCTCCATGGCTGATGCTCGTCGGGCCCGTGCCGAGCGTCGAGCCACTCTCGCCGCTCGCGTCGCCCAGACGGCGCCCGTCGGTGGGCCTCCCTGTCATTCTCCATCACCTACCGCCAACGCCGCCATCGGCCCAGTGGGGCACGAGCAACAAGCTTCGTCACTGCACCCCTCCGTGCGGCGAGATGGACGCACCGCCACCCCATCGCTGACTCCGGCTGGCTCGTCATCGCACGCTCGACGCGGGCCAGAGGACACGCAAGCTGCGCTGCTCATGGCGCGCGAGCTCTTGCGCTACCGCCCCGTCGACGACTTCTATGAGGACTGGCTGGACCGCATCGCCGAGCTCGTCAGCGCGGCTGGGGGCTCGCCTGCGCCATCCCTCTCGCTGCCTCGCCCGCCGCCCGCTGCGGGCGACGTAGCCCATGGAGCACCTCCGCCACCTCCCCATCTGGATGTCGCCCTTGGTCCAAGACGCGTGGCCCCACGGAGTGACCCGCCGCGCAGGGCCCCCGTGCGAGAAGAAGAAAGCTGCCAGGAGGTCCAGCGGCCGCAAGAAGGTGCTCCGGTGCTCCCTGCATCGCCGTGTCAAGACTGCGCGCCACCTGCGGAGGTGGCGTGTGAGCGCCAAGACCAGGCTCCACCGCCACGACGGGCCCCTGTGACCACTGCGGGCTGCCGAGCCTTCACTCCCGAGCTACGCAGCGTTGTCTGGCCGGGCAAGTTCAAGCCCGACCTGCCTCCGCGCTACGACGGCACCCCCGACCCTGCGAAGTTCCTGCAGCTCTACGAGCTGAGCATCGAGGCAGCCAATGGCAATGAGAAGGTCATGGCGAACTAGTTTCCCATGGCTCTCAAGGATGGTGCGCGCTCATGGCTCCTGAACCTGCCCGCGGGGTTGATCTCCTCCTGGGGCGAGATGCGCGAGCGCTTCGTCGCCAACTTCCAGGGTACTCGCGACCGCCCGCCTGCCTCGGTTGACCTGCGACGCATCAAGCAGCAGCCAGGGGAAACCCTGTAGAAGTACATCCAGCGCGTCAACAGCGTTTGCCTCAAGATCCCCAAGGTTTCGGACGAGGCCATCATCTCGGCGTTCTCCGATGGCGTCCGCGATGTCAAGATGAAGGAGGAGCTCGCCATCCACGAGGACCTGTGCATGGCTCTGGAGATGTTCAACATGGCAACCAAGTGCGCGAGAGCTGAGGAAGGGCGCCTCTCCCTCCTCGAGCTCCCAGCGGCTGACCCAGAAGACAAGAAGGCCAAGGCCAAGGACATGAAACGCAAGGGGGCAGCCGTCCTCGCGGCTGAACCAGAGATGAAGTGCGGCTGCGACCACCCAGAGTCATCCAAGGGCAGCCGTCCATTTTGCGTCTTCCACAACGTACATAGCCACAACACCAATGATTGTCAGGAGCTCAGGGCCATACGCGACGGGTGCCTCGGTCGACGCCCCGAGCGCAACGATCGGGGCTACGGCCACGGAGGAGGCAGAAGTGGAGGACGCTGGGACGACCGCGGCCCCCGCCAGGAGTGGCGCAACCAGCCTCGTGAGGACCGCTGGCAAGGCCAGCCTCGCGAGGGCGCCTGGCGAGATCAGCCTCGTGAGGACCGTCCTCAGGGCAACGCTGGCCTCCCTCCTCTGCCACCTCCACCAAGAAGGAATGACGACCACCACCAGGACGAGGGGGCTGGGGGCTTCGAGGAGCCACGCGCCATCGCCTGCATCTTGGGCGGCGCTCAGGCCCTAGCCTCTCAGCGCATCTTCAAGCAGTTTGCTCGCGAGGTGAACGCGGCCCTCCCCAGACTCGAGGCCACACGACCGCTCAGGTGGTCCAAGTGCACCATCACCTTCAGCTCGTCCGACCAGCTCAAGTGCGCGGCGACTGCCGGTGCCCTCCCGATGCTTTGCTCGCCCGTCATCAGCAATGTCCTTGTCGCCAAGACCCTCATCGATGGTGGTGTGGGGCTCAACATTCTTTCCATTGAGACGTTCGACCGCCTCCAAGTGCCATATGGTCAGCTGCAACCCACCAAGCCTTTCTCAGGAGTGACCGACGGCTCCACCACCCCGATAGGGCAGATCCACCTCCCTGTCACCTTCGGCCAACGCGACAACTACCGCATTGAGCTCATCGACTTCGATGTCGCCCATATCCGCCTTCCGTACAATGCCATCCTTGGATATCCCGCTCTGGACAAGTTCATGGCGGTGACCCATCATGGCTACAACGTCCTCAACATGCCAGGGAACCGCGACATCATCACGATCGCCTGCGAGGAAAAGGACGCGGTGTGCTCCCTCGAGCGCACCTACCAGGCCGCGGCGGTCGAAGACCCAGACAACGAAGGCGCCATTTTCCCTCCTGAGGCTGTCCCCAAGAAGAAGAAGCAGCTGCTCCGCCAAGAGCCTCAGGAGAGCGGTGTCTCCAGCGGCACCACCTCAGGACCCACGCCCACGGATGGGGCGCCTCCCTCCCTCGCATAGGAGGGCGAGCCCGGCGCCCTCCTCAGGCTAGGCTCGGGGGCTCTCTTCTGGGGGGCCTCTGACTTAGCCAATGTCACGAGGGAGGCGCTCGGGCACCACATGGAGGCATGCTTCATCGCACGCTTCCCTGACAAGGGTACAAGGCATGGAATGCCAGGTGCTCAGGAGTTCATCACCAGGGTGACGGAGGAGCTTCAAGAGGCGAGAGCCATGCGCGGCGACCGCCGCCCACCATCTGGCGCGGCTCCTTATCCTGGCGAGGACAACGATCTACGCGTCTGCGTCAACATTCCAGGGCTCAACAAAGCCGCATCCCAGGAGTGCTTCTGGCCATCGCACGTTGGTCGGTGTGAGGGCCCCCCTCACAGCTACGTTCACATGCCTTTTGGCTTGCCGAACACGGCCGTTACCTTCCAGCGTCGCCTGCGGAGCGTTTTGGCGGCTCAGGAGGCCAGGCACCACGTGGTCCTAGCAGAGGTGGCGACGTTTCCTCATGAGCCTCCCGAGCCCCCAGAGCCTCCCGAGGTTCAGGACCCAGGCGGCTCGTGAGGGACGACTTCTTCAGCACGCATCTTCAGCCACTTCAACATCTCTTCAGCGATGGTGCCAGGTGATATTTTCCGGTTTATTTAGTTGGGGGCGCCCCTTGGGCTGCATTATTGCCAAGTCGTATGGGCCTGTCCCTGCGACATGTATCCTTTTGCATCTTTGATTTGCTTTGTTGGGGGCGCCCCTCGGGCTGCATCATCCCCAGGCCGCGTGGGTCAGTCCTTGCGGCATGTATCGCTCTTGCATCTATCAGAACTAGCTTTACCTCCTTCCATAAGATGATTTATGTTGTCACCTGCTTGCCTGTCGCCCTTCGCGGCCTCCCGCATTGTTGACCGACCTCCTGCTCATCCCGCAACAGGGGCTACACATGCTGGCACGGTGCTTGTGCTCGGGTCCGTCCCTGCAACACTGATAAACCTGAGAGATCGAGCTCTGGCTCGCGGCCCGTCTCGCGCACGTCACCTCACCAGATCCCCAGTGCCTTCATCTTCTTGCGGAAAGATCAACGGCAGGACAGCAAACGCGATTGTGGATTATGTTCTCCCATCAGACTAACCCACAGGAATCTCCAGAGCTTAGCTACGGGTGGCCCCGCTGGCTGCCCCCTTTTTGCACGATTCACTTGCGCGTTAAAGGGGGGGCTCCTGAGCATCGCGCCTCAGGAGCTCCTACTGACTCTCCAGCCCTCACCCCCTAGCCTTGACCACGGCATCACGACCTGGCATACCAGCGGCGGCTGAGCCTCGCTCGAGGGTCGGGACCCGAGGACGCAGAGCATTCAGATGAGTGAGGAAAGGGGAGGCCGGCGTGATCCCTACCTAGTAGCGTCGCCGCTGAAGCGCGAATCGGGCGCTGTGCAAGGAATCACCTCGGGCTCGTTAAGATAAGTCACCTATCCGCGCTAGCGCAACACCGCTGCCTGGAATTTTCGACTCTCGCAGCCTTGCTCCAGAAATGCCGCCTTCCTTTTTGTCCTTCAGGAAGCTGCTTGCACGCCAAAGGGGACCTCCTGAGCATCGCGCCTCAGGAGCTCTTACCGGACCTTGGGCTGCTCACCTCCTGGCCTTGACCATGGCATCGCGACCTGGCATACCAGTGACGGCCGAAGCTTGCCTGGGGACTGGGGCCTACCGGCGTAGAGCGCTAAGCTACCGCGAGGACGAAAAGGGGGAACAATGCCGAAGCAAGATGCGCAGCCGCAACCTTATAATAGGAATAATAAACATTGGAGCAAAAGTGTTACAGGTTCTTTACATACCCCCACGAGGTTTGTCTCGATTCCTCGCAGGGAACAAAAGAAGAAAAACCTCAAAGAGCCCTGATTACGGGCGTCGCCGCCGACGCCATCATCAACAGTGGGCCACGAGAGGCCGACGCCAACCCCATCCAGGTCATCGGCGGCGCCGAGCGGATGCCGCAGCCACACTCCGGGCACGGCGAGAGCTCGAAGGCACGTAGCTATCGTCGCTTGACTCCGGGGACTCGCTAGGCTCGGGATAGTCGCTGGACTCCCAGGAGTCATCGCTGCTGCTGGAGGAGCTAGCGACAGGACCGGGAGCAAACCCAACGCCTGCTGCCGCGCCATGCTGGCGGCCTCCTCCAGGGCAGCACTCCAGGCGGTGGCCTTCCTCGTCGAAGACCTTGAAGAACAGCGTGGAGGCGCCGTCATACTCAAAATGGATGGCGAGGGCCCCCTCCGCGTGGCAAGCATGGGCGACCTCGCCCCATCCTCGGGTCATGAAGATCTTGCCCGGGGGGACGGCCTCGACTTCCGCCCCCGTGGCCAGACTGCAGCACCCGGCGTGCTGCAGCCACAACTCGAGTGGCCCCCTTGGCGGCATCTCCTCGAAGAAGAACCATGGGAGCTGAATCCACGTGCGCGGGGGCATCGCCACCCACACCACGAACTCATGCGAGGAGCCTTCAGCGTGGGTTCGCGGGCCTGCACCCCGCGCAACCTCAGCCTGGCCAGCACGGCTGTGGCTGGCGTGGCGCGGGGTGGCGTTGCCGCCTCCTTCGGAGCCTTGCGCCTGGGCGTACAGGGGAAGCAGGAAGCCGGGCGGAGGTCGCTCGTACCAAGGTCGCGCCACCACTGGCCTACCGCCGGCGTCGCGGGGGCGGCTCAGCCTCTTCTTCGGCGGGAGTGGCCCCTGCTCCTCGCGGGGAGTTTTCCCTTTCTCTACCACAGAAAACCTCCTAATCAGCGCCATGGAGGCTACGGCAAGACGGCGAGACAAAGAGGAAGAAGAAAGAGTGGGCGACGAGAAGGAGATGAGCAAAAGGGGGCTCCGCCCCTCTCCTCATTTATAACCAAGAGGAGGCCAACCACCGGCCTACACGATCGCACGTAATGATGGTTTCTCTCTGCATGCAGCAGGGTCTCGTCAAGTCAAACGGTTGTCGAGGCAGCGTGGGGAAGCGGAGGCACCTGCGTCCCATCAATCGCCACGCGTCGACCGAGGCCGCAGGCGGTTGGGGCCCGCGGCGCTCCGCCCTTTCCCTTTGGCTTCGCCTCGAAGCCAAGTTCGAGCGCGCCTTGGGCCCGGGGGCTACTGTCGGTGTCCTGGGAACGGGGGTACCCAGACTTGCCTGCCTGCGGCCCACGGCGTGGCTCTGTCAATGGCCCGGTACGGGCCAGCTTCAGCAACAACAACCCAAGACCCTCGCGAGGGGCCAAGCCTCGCGAGGCGGACGACACCAAGACCTCCCTGGGGGGCGGCCTCGCTAGGCTGGCTCTCGAGGAGCGGAGATATCTATGCAAGGTGCACCTCACGAGGTTCATATGACGTGAGCCATGACGACCAAGGCCCGGCGGGCACCAGCGGGCGCAGTGTACCAGTTTCCTCTTTGGTGCTAAGGAGGCAAGCGCAGGCGCGGGGTCCCGAGGAATCAAGCAAAGGTTTCCATATCGGTGCAACAAGACCAAGACCGCCGGGACGGCAAGACGGAGGTCATCGCGGAGCCCACCGCAGCGTCACGACCAGAGCCTTTTGCAGGCGAAGACCACTTTTGTCAGGATAGCTTGTACTAGTTGTCCCCCTTCAAATTTGGCTGTTGTGGGATCCCTTCCCGCCTACATTTGGGAAGAGGACCAAGGCCACTATAAATAGGACTTAGCCACCACCATAGAGGGGACGGATCTATTCCAGCCTGACCACCTCACCAGCTCATCGAGCTCAAGAACACCTCACCTCCTGAGGCTGTTCAACCATTGTACTAGTTCATCCTCAGCCCCTCGAGGCAATCCACCACAAAGCTGGAGTAGGGTATTACACCGCAAGGTGGCCCGAACCAGGATAAACTGCAGTGTCTCTTGTCCCTTGGGTTCGATGAGCTAGGCCGTGGAATCGTTGAGTAGGTAGACTGGGAAGAGAGAGTTCTTCGCACGCACCCCAGAGTTCGAACCTCTCAATGGTCTGCGGAACCCTGAATCCGACATTCGTCATATGTTCTTCGCTAGATAGGAACTTTGGAGTGATTCTTCATTGCACGTTGAGGGATGGTTATATGATCCAATTATATTAGCATTGTTGGGAGATTGCACTAGCGAAAGTACGGACCCTAGGCCTCATTTTCAAGCATTGCAATACCGTTTGTGCTCCGTTTTATCAATTGCTACCTTGCTGTTTTTTATTGTTCCTATCACAAAAATCAATATCTACTATCATTAGTACACTTATATCACCATCTCTTCGCTGAACTAGTGCACCTATACAAATTTCCTTTGTATTTGGTGTGTTGGGGACACAAGAGACTTTTTATTATTTGGTTGCAGGGTTGTTTGAGAGAGACTATCTTCATCCTACACCTCCCACGGATTGATAAACCTTAGGTCATCCACCTGAGGGAAAATTGCTACTGTCCTACAAAACTCTGCGCTTGGAGGCCCAACACAAGTCTACAAGAACAAGTTGCGTAGTAGACATCAATGTGCGATGAAGAATCACTCCAAAGTTCCTATCTAGCGGAGAACATAAGATGGCATTGTTTGTAGGGTACGAAACCACCTCAAATCTATTCTTTCCGATCAATCTATCCTAGAGTTCATACTAAAATAACACAAAGCTATTCTTTCCGATCGATCTAACCAAGAGTTCGTACTAAAATAACACCATATGATACACATAATGTCACCTAGATACCCCAATGTCACCGCGAGTATCCGTGAGTTCATTATACGATATGCATCAAACAATTTCAGATTCATAATACTCAATCGAACACAAAGAATCTCAAAGAGTGCCCCAAGATTTCTACCGGAGAAACAAAGACAAGAACGTGCATCAACCCCTATGCATAGATTACCCCAATGTCACCTCGGGAATCCGCGAGTTGAGTGCCAAAACACATATCAAGTGAATCAATACGATACCCCATTGTCACCACGGGTATTAATAGCAAGACATACATCAAGTGTTCTCAAATCCATAAAAGTATTCAATCCGATAAAATGAAATCTCAAAGGGAAAACTCAATTCACAACAAGAAAGAGAGGGGAAAACACCAAATGATCCAACTATAATAACAAAGCTCGTGATACATCAAGATCGTGACATCTCAAGAACATGAGAGAGAGAGATTAAACACATAACTACTGGTACAAACCCTCAGCCCCGAGGGTGGACTACTCCCTCCTCATCATGGTGGCCGCCGGGATGATGAAGATGGCCACCGGCGATGATTTCCCCCTCCGGCGGAGTGCCGGAATGGGGTCTAGATTGGTTTTTCGTGGCTACAGAGCCTTGCGGCGGCGGAACTTCTGATCTAGGGTTTTCATGAGGGTTTCTGGAATATTTGATGATTTATAGGGCGAAGAGGGGGTGCGGGAGGCCACCGAGGTGGGCACAACCCACCGGGGCACGCCCTGGGGCCCAGGCGCGCCCTGGTGGGTTGTGCCCCCCTCGGGGCACCCCCTAGGTGCTGCTCTGGCCCATTGGATGTCTTCTGGTCCATAAAAAATCCACAAAAAGTTTCGCGGTGTTTGGACTCCGTTTGATATTGATTTCCTGAGATGTAAAAACAAGCAAAAAACAACAACTGACACTGGGTCAATAGGTTAGTCCCAAAAAATGATATAAAGTTGCTATAAAATGATTGTAAAACATCCAAGAATGATAATATAACAGCATGAATACTTCATAAATTATAGATACATTGGAGACGTATCAATTGGTCACCTAGGTTTGCTTGAACTGCCTCTCAAAGGCAGATCCTTCACCTGGTCTAATATGCAGGATATCCCATTGCTTGAGCAATTGGATTGGTTCTTTACCTCCACCAATTGGATTTCTTTTTATCCTTTCTCTGAGGTGCTACCTTTGGCCAGGACCACATCTGATCATGTTCCATGCGTGGTAGTAATCAAAACAACTATCCCAAAGTCAAATATCTTCAGGTTTGAAAATTATTGGGTGAAGATGGAGGGATTTTTTGAGTGTGTCAAGCAGTCATGGGAGAAACCCTCTAGAAAATCTCACATCTCTGCTATCATTGCAGACAAATTGAAAACTCCCAGGCAGGATCTTAAGAAATGGAAACTTGGGATCTCAAAGCTCAAAATGCTAATTGATAAATGCAATAAGGTGGTCATTATTTTGGATAATCTTGAGGAGATGAGGCCTCTTTACAGACAGGAGTTTAATTTCAGGAAAGTGGTTAAATTGCATGTAGAGCATCTGCTAAATTTGCAATTCCTATATTGGAAGAAAATATGTACCATGGGGTATATCAAAGTGGGTGAGGAAAATACCAAGTTCTTCCATGCCATGTCTACTGAGAGATTCAGAAGGAACTCCATTGCAAGTTTGCAGCTGCAGGATGGTTCAGTCATTTCAGAGCACAGCCAAAGGGAAGGTATTATCTGGTCAGCTTTTAAAGGAAGAATGAGCACTTCTAGGGCGATAAATATGGGGTTTGATCTTAAAACTCTGCTTAAACCAGTGGCTGGGCTGGATGCCCTAACAAGGCCTTTTACTGCTCAGGAGATTAATGATGTAGTGATACATATGCCTGTTGACAAGGCTCCTGGACCACAGGTCTAATGGCTTATTTTTCAAGAAATGTTGGCCAATAATTTCAAAGGAGTTTCATGCTCTTGCACAAGATTTTTATGATGAAAAAGCTCAACTCTCAAACCTGAATTTCTCCTATATTACTTTGATTCCTAAAAAGTTAGCTCCTGAGGGAGTGGGGGATTACAGACCAATTTCTTTGACTGGCATGGGGTAAAGTTCATTTCAAAAATTGCTGCAAACAGGTTTCAAGAGCTCATCATGGATTGCATTCATAAGAACCAGTATGGTTTCATTAAATCAAGAACTATCCACGACTGCATTGGTTGGACTTTGGAATATCTGCATTAGTGTCACCAGTCAAAGAGGCCAATTTTGATTCTTAAGCTTGATTTTGAAAAAGCTTTTGACTCCATTGAGCATTCTGTTATTTTTTAAATCATGAAGCACAAAGGTTTTAACCAGAAATGGATCAATTGGGTAAAGGAGCTCTTGACCACTGGAACTTCATCAGTGTTGCTTAATGGGGTGCCAGGCAAGCAATTTCAGTGCAAAAAAGGGGTGAGGCAAGGGGATCCTGTTTCCCCCTTGCTGTTTGTTCTAGCTGCTGATCTTTTGCAGTCAGTAGTTAATGATATGTATGCTAAGGGATAATTACACTTACCTATTCCTTGTCATGATAAGGATTTCCCTATTGTTCAATATGCTAATGATACTTTGATCATTCTGCCTGCTGAGGAAAGTCAACTTCTAGCTTTGAAGAAGATGTTACTTGTATTTTCTCAATCTACTGGCCTTGATGTAAATTATCACAAGTCCTCAATGATACCCATCAATGTGTCTCAGGAGGAGATCACTAGATTGGCTAATGTATTTGGCTGTCAGGTTGGAAAGATGCCTTTCACTTATCTAGGGCTCCCAGTGGGTACCACAAGGCCTAGAATGGTGGACCTCATGCCATTAGTGGACTGTATGGAAAGGAGAATGACTACTAGTTCTTCTTTCCTTGCTCAAGGAGGAAGGTTGCAATACCTCAACTCTGCTCTGTCATCTCTGCCTATCTTTTTCTTGTGCAGTTTGCTTATCAATCCTGGAATCCTAAAGCAATTGCAAAGAATTCAAAGACGGTGCCTATGGAGGAAAAATAGGCAAGAGCCTGCTCCCTCTCTAGCTGCTTGGGATCTTATCTGCAGACCCAAAAATAAGGGTGGTCTAGGGATTTTGAACCTTGGGATTCAGAATGTGGCTTTGTTGTTGAAGCATGCACATAAATTTTTAAACAAGGCTGATGTGCCTTGGGTGCACCTCATTTGGAACTCATACTATCATGGGGTTGTCCCTCAAGGTACATCTGCATGTGGGTCATTCTGGTGGAAGGACATTCTAAAATTGATGGACCAATATAGAGATGTTTCCTGGGTTTTAATTAATCAGGGTGATATTGACCTGTTCTGGGCAGACAAGTGCAAGTTAGGAGATTCAGTTATGCCTTTGCAAAATAGGTTTCCAAGGCTTTTCTCCTACTGTAAGGAATCTTTCACCACTGTGAAGGATGGATTCGACTATTTAGATTTATCAACATGGTTTCATTTGCCACTCTCTGAGCAAGCACACAAGGAGTTGCTGACACTGCAGAATCTGCTGTTGCTTCATGAAAGGCAGCCTGACTCCAAAGATGTGTGGTTCTGGCATGCTACTGTCAAGCCTTACACCCCCAAGATGTTCTACACCCATATGCATGCCAATTTGTCTTTTAATCCATTATTAAAATGTGTCTAGGCCAGCTCTTGTACCATGAAGATCAAAGTTTTTGCATGGATGATGATTATGGATCGGTTGAACACCAAGGATATGGTGGAAAGAAGGCATTGGCACATTGATGATGGTATCTCTTGTGTACTCTGTCATTTGCAGGACAGAGAAGACAGGGATCACCTTTTCTTCAACTGCCTTTTCAGTCAGCGTGTGTGGAACTACCTCCAGATTGATTGGTCTCAAGGTAACAATATGTCTGAAATTGCTATCAATGCCAGGAGGGATTTCAACAGGCCTTTTTTTGCTGAGGTAGTGTTCACTGCTTGCTGGAATATTTGGCTCATCAGGAATGCAAAAGTCTTTAGACAGGTTAATCCTAGTTTTAATCACTGGAGGAGGCCTTTCATACATGACATGTCCCTGCTTACCTTTAGGATTAAGCCTAGGTTTAAGGACAGCCTTGTTCGATGGGTAACTTTTTTGCCCCCTTGATAGCCTTCTGCTTGTTTTAGTCTAGTTTTTTTTTGGTTATCTTTTATAACCTTGTAATTATTGTAACCTTATGATGAATAAAGAGTAAAGGTTGGGGGGTTTGCCCTACAGTGTTCAGTCAAAAAAATATGACAAGTCACGCAATCAACCTACACATGCAATTCTAAGAGTATAGCAGTGGACAGTAAAGCATTGCACATGAAGGTAAAGGGAAGGGTTTGGAGAAGGCAAACGCAATGGGGACATGAAGATTTTTGGCATGGTTCTGATAGGTGGTGCTATCGTACGTCCATGTTGATGGAGACTTCAACCCACAAAGGGTAACGGCTGCGCGAGTCCACGGAGGGGTCCACCCATGAAGGGTCCATGAAGAAGCAACCATGTCTATCCCACCATGGCCATCGTCCATGAAGGACTTGCCTCACTCAGTTAGATCTTCACGAAGTAGCCTCCACACAAAATCCAACCGTTACACACCTTTGACCCATCTCGGTGGCATCGATCAGCAAACTCGGTGGCACCGATTTGTGTAAAGATATGAACGTTAGGAATCTCAATGGGACCGATAGGAACAACTCGGAGGGACCGATGTGCAAGGGCTTAGGACAAACCTCATCTCGGTGGTGCCGATTGCATCATCTTGGTGAGACCGAAGTGAAGCAATAAGCAACAGAGAATTGATCAAGCCATCTCGGTGAGACCGAATGCAACATCTCGGTGAGACCGAAGTGAAGCAATAAGTAACAGGGATTTGGCAAGGCCATCTCGGCGGGACCGAGATCCATATAGGTGGATCCGAATCATTAGGGTTTTGGCAGTGGCTAAGTCCACATGAACTCGTTTGCTCTGGATGTGAAATATAGGTGGGGCCGAGTTGGAGTTTAGGTTTTGGACATATTTGGATAGAGAAAGTGGCTGAGGGTTTTGGAGCAATATCACTAAGCACTTGAGCAACAAGATCATTAAGCAACACCTCATCCCCTTTAAATAGTATTGGCTTTCCTATGGACACAATGTGATCTTGGATCACTTAAACAAAAATGAAGAGTCTTGAGCTTTTTGCCAATCCATTTCCTTAGCATTTTGAGGGGTCCATGTCTCTAGTCCTTGCCATGCCAATCATTGAACATCCTAAAATATTTATCTTGAATGGACATTATTTCAATGAGATATATTTTGTTATGAATCACCAAAACCACCCGGGGATTAGTTGTACTTTCAAGAGGCAAGGCATAAGATATGGGCACTCAAATACGTTATGGGTGGAGCATAAGCAATACTCAATACTGGTGAAAAATTCTAAAGCAATAATATTGAAAAAAAAACTATAAGATGTGCTCAAACTTGAAGGAGCACTTCAAATTACCAAGTGGGTAGAAGTTTCTCAATATATCGATGTCTCAATTTTAGAAAAGACAACTGCATCTATCAGAAGTTTGATCTCTGGCCTACGTGCTATGTAGTATCAACAGCCATGTACACCATAATTAAAAAAGGTATAATCTCTTCAATGATGTAGGATAATTGATTACTTTAACGTGCATCAGGTGAACCAATATTATCAAATACTCCCTCTGTGAACTAATAGAAGATTGTTTAAATCACTAAAGTGGTGATCTAAACGATCTTATATTGGTTTGCAGAGGTAGAAGAATACATACTGGCGAAAGCTATGCCTCATGAGTGTTCGGAGGTGAATTTGACAAATGCATAATCAGATAGTTATTTTGATGGACAAAAGCATGAAGTATATGAACATATAGATCATATTGGATAAGATGCCTAAATGGACGGTCCTTGGAAGGGACTTGCACACTATAGATCTGGAGGCCTCATGGAAAGAGGCAAACTCGAAGCGGCTGACAACCACAACATGATGGGATAGGGTTTCATTGTTAGACCCTGCCTACCACAATGACACCTAGCTCCCTCTCCCTTATGGCTGCCATTGGGCGATAAGAGGTGCGGGAAGCAAAAGAACATGAGAAGAACTCATGGAAAAGAACAGAAAATAATTGATGCTCCTCTTGGTTTACTGTATTCTATTTAGTAAGAAAAACATCCTGTATCAAATGATCTCATTGGCAATAGAAGATATAGCAGGATAATAGGTAGCGAAGCAAGCAAGTGCCCATAAACTATAATCTTGATATAATAAATAATATTTGGCAACTATGAAATTTCATACTTATATTTCCCCAAAAGTGATATACTATCAGTGTACCCTTCCCTTTGTTTTGGTACAATTGAGAACAATACACTTTGTTTTGAACTGATAAACAGAATAAATACTTTTAGCTATTTTTGAGGAGACAATATGCTAAAACTTCTTCAAAAGCCGAAGAAAACAGTAATCTTAATTGTCCAATTAAACGATAAAAATATACACAACAATATTAAGAGGGATTAAGTTCCTAAAGCTGCTATATATCTTATATAGCTAAACCCAACAAATCAGTGCACTACAACCTGTTTCTTACAGCGCTACTACAGGATGCTGCTAACGCGACACTACGATCAGAGACCCTTTGACGAAACTGTGTGTGATGCATTAATCGCAAACAGTGATGTAAAAAAACCATCAAAAAAGACGCAAAACGTTTGCGATGGCGGATACATCAAACACGGTTCAGATTTTAGTTGCGTGTGCGATGCGGGGTATACGGTTGATCCATACGAACTGTTTGCAATGAGATAGAACAACAGAAATGGGCAGCCATATCAAGGTGTGTGCGATATACGGCATACATTTTGATCCGATGAACTGTTTGCTGTTAGGGAATGCAACAGAAATGGTTAGCCAGATCAAGGTGTGTGTGATATACGGCATACGGTTCACTCGAATGAACTGTTTTTGATTAGCGAACACGGCAGAAATGGTTCAACTTAACAAGATGTGTGTGATATGCGGCATACAGTTCACATAGATGAACTGTTTGCGATGAGCGAAAAGAACACAAATGATTCGTGTAAACAAGATGTGTGTGATACGCGGCAAACAGCCCACTCGGATGAACTGTTTGCGATGAGAAAATATAACACAGACGGTTACTATAGTTAAATTCATGTGTGATTCTGTGTGTACAAAAAACTTTGAAAAATGCAAACTAGTTGCTTGCGGTGGCTAGGAGTATCGCACACGATGCGTCTGCGAGTACTCGTGTGCGATGATTAGTAAGTTACACATACGTTTCCTTATATTAACATGTGTGTGATAGATAACACGTGACACCGCATACGGTAGCCGGGCTGTGTGCTCCACTTAGTCTTCCCGCGCTCCAGGGAAGGCTTCCGGGCTCCAGCGAATGCTTCCCGCGCTCCACATGGGTGAATTGTAAAATCCCCGCATCTTCCCTCATCGGTTTCCCGCCACTAGCTAATGGCTTGCTGCATATGACCCAGGCGGCAACGCACTGTCGCGACACTGTGCGCGGATCTAGTCCTCAACCATCTACCATTAGTTATTCCAAGTGGGCCAGGCAACAACCAAAGCTTTGACGTCGACCCCTACTTGCGTTACATCTTCGGCGAGGAGAATGAGCCGGAGCAGGTCGGGGAGCAAGAGCTTCATCGGCCGGTGCAGGCACCATGGCCCATCGGCAGTGATATCGCCATGATAGTCCTTGGGCACACAATCGGCATATTTGCAGAGGAAGTGTGATGAGCAGTTTGCCATCCACCATGAAAAAGATCCAGAGCTGCTAGGCGGCATGATGGATGACCCACCCGAAGAGCCGCCATCATCGGTGCTCATCAAGAGCCTGATGCCCCGCCAGGAATGGGCACATGACCTCTGCAATTCAGTTATGAGACAGCCAGTCTGTGGCTTCATCATTGCCGGCGGCGGTCATGTCAACCTCGATCCCGATGATGTGGTGGCCAGGCTCGAGCGCACCCTTGGCGGAGTTGACATCACCAACAAAGTAGAACATTGCCAACGTGGTATCTTGAGGATGCAGGTGATGGACGAAATTTGCTACCAGGGCAGAGACATGGAAATGGAGCAGTTCTGCGGGCATGTCATGTGCGCGATTGCACGCTGTCAAGCTCTACTGGAAGAGGCCCAGCAGCCCCAAGAGCCTCCCAGCGCCAGCAGCTCCGTAGGCGGAGGCGGGTTGGGACACTTGGAATGAACAGCCGCAAGGGTGCTATGTTGATCATGGAGTCCGAGAAGACCGTCGTCGGAAGGCCGCCGGCTCAGCCTTTTAGCCTATATTTTATTATAATTGTATAGAATATGTAGGTTGTGAGTGTTTTGGGCATTGCCGCATGTGGCATTTTAAATTATCCTGAATATGTAAGACAATTATCAACCATTGCCATTGTAAATTTGCCTCAATGGCGAGCAAAGCGCGCGCAGGGACGCCAGAGCGGAGCACGCCACGGCCGCCTCAATGGCGAGCAAAATGCGCGGACGGACGCGAGTAAAGCGCGCCGCGGCTGCCTCAACGATGAGCAGAGTGCGCCGCGGCCGCCTCAACAGCGAGCAACCACACCGGCATATTGCAATTCTGGTCAACCTTCTGGCACCCCATGGGAGGCGTGATAGCGCATTCATCAGACACGATGGTGATATCTGGACCGTGTGTGATAGTGGGCAGACACGTACACGTACATCCGAGAATGTGGGCCCATGTACGCCATCTGGGAACCGTTTCGGGCTTTCGATGCATGTGTGATGCGTGGCATACGGTTGATCCATAAGAACTATTGGCGATGAGCCAGAACAACAGAAACAGGCAACCATATGAAGGTGTGTTTCGGGCTTCGAGCCAAGAACCATCAATAATTTTTGACCTTGTTTCTCGTCACATTCCAGATTACAACGCAATAAGTAATTGCAAATCTGTTCACACCGATCAAACCTAAATGTGTTCATACTTAGCACCGGGCTATAAAAACTACACACTCGGAAATTACTTCATAGTTCCTCTCCTCATCACCCACAAAAACAGGTGTTTCCTGTCAAGTTGTTCCGCCATGACCGGTAGGAGGAGTTTCGGGTCAACATATAACCAGGGAGCAAAGACCAAGGCCGTGGAAGCACTAGAGAGGTCCCACCGCTACACGGCAGCCGCAACAGAGATGTCCTGGCGCGCCGCGGAGCCCTCGAGCGAGCTCTCACCAGCACGCGAGGGCTCTCACAAGCGCACTCGCCGTGTCAGCGATCACGATGAGCTGGCAATGCTGAAGTCCTTGGCCAGCAACAAGGACATTCTCGCTGGACTAATTAAGCAGCAGGAGCTGGTTGACGGCTTGATGAAGCTTCTCGAGATTAGCGATGCCTTAGTTGAGAAGGCGACCGGCCTCGTCGAGCAATTCATGGGTGACAATGCGAAGCTCCTCGAGGCGCTCACCGAGACGGAGGAGGAGGCCGCCGGCTGGAAGAAGCTGCATGAGCACAGTAGTGCCTCGGGGATGACGCTGAAAGCGGTCGTCGAGGAACTGATGGGTGACTTGAGGAAGCTCTGGATCGAGCGCGAGCAGGAGGTGGAGGTGGAGGATCTGTGGCTGCTGTCAAGCAAAGTTGTGAGGAATTGAAGAAGGAGCTGGAGGATCTCGTCGCTCGGCGATCCATCGAGGAGTAGAGACAGTAGTGACCCAGATTGTTGTCTACGATTTCCTTCTTCTCTGGCCCCCGTGTCATCCGGGCTTTGCCACATGTGACATTTTAAATTATCCGGAATATGTAAGACAATTATTATCTGCGCCATTGTAAATTTGTCGTCGTATTATCCGTTGCCATTTTATTTGTCGTCGTATTATCTGTTGCCCTATGTGGCATTTTAAATTATCCGGAATACGAGTTGAAAACACGAACAAAGCAAATGCTAACATTGAGCGGGGCCATGGGATCACAAGAAAACACCCTCCGTCTAGGTGCTTTAATTAACCGCGTGTTAAACAGCGGCTCGGCCGCCATTAATGGAGAAGTTGTGAGCGAGGCGGGTGGCTGGTGGATGGAGGTCAAAGAGCTCGCTTCCCGATGAGCATGCACGTCCTTGGTTGCTCGCACATGTCCCGTCAAGCCTACAAGGTGGACAGGTCGCACGCGTCCCATCGAGCATGCGCGGCGGACTGCTCGCACGCATCCCGTCGAGCCTGCATGGCAGACTTCTCGCGCTCGTCCCGTCTAATCAAAGAGCTGCATGCACGGCACCGAGTATGGTTAAATTTTGGCACACAATACAAAGATGACCAATGAACGAGGACCGAGGTAGTACTATCCCATAAGAAAAGAGGGACGCGTGGCTGCACTTAAATGGTTACGGGAACACACACGGTTCATATAATACAACCATTTGCGATATTAATGTGTCAGCTATTTGTTTGAAAAGGACTTCGTTGGCTACTAATGTGTGCGCCTTGTCTCAAACTGGATGATTTTTTACCACGACATATATGTGCCATCTCATGAAACCATGCCAAGTTTCATGTTTTTTGGGTGAGTTTTCGATTTACTGGGATTTAAAAACCGAGATTCTAAATGTTTCAAGACGATGATACGTCTCCAATGCATCTATAATTTATGAAGTATTCATGTTGTTATATTATCATTCTTGGATGTTTTACAATCATTTTATAGCAACTTTATATCATTTTTTGGGACTAACCTATTGACCCAGTGCCCAGTACCAGTTGCTGTTTTTTGCATATTTTTTACATCGCCGGAAATCAATATCAAACGGAGTCCAAACACCGCGAAACTTTTTGTGAATTTTTTATGGACCAGAAGACATCCAGTGGGCCAGAGAAGCACCTGGGGGGTGCCCCGAGGGGGGGCACAACCCACCAAGGCGCGCCTGGGGGCCCAGGCGCGCCCAGGTGGGTTGTGCCCACCTTGGTGGCCTCCCACACCCCCCTCTTTGCCCTATAAATTTCCAAATATTCCAAAAACCCTCGGGGTAACCCTAGATCAGAAGTTCCGCCACTGCAAGGCTCTGTAGCCACGAGAAACCAATCTAGATCCCGTTCTGGTACTCTGCCGAAGGGGGAGATCATCACCAGTGGCCATCTTCACCATCCCTGCGGCCACCACGATGAGGAGGGAGTAGTCCACCCTCGGGGCTGAGGGTTTGTACCAGTAGCTATGTGTTTAATCTCTCTCTCTCTCGTGTTCTTGAGATGTCACGATCTTGATGTATCGCAGGCTTTGTTACTATAGTTGGATCATATGGTGTTTTCCCTTCTCTATCTTGTTGTGATGAATTGAGTTTTCCCTTTGAGATTTCGTTTTATCGGATGGAATACTTTTATGGATTTGAGAGCACTTGATATATGTCTTGCATATGAATACCCGTGGTGACAATGGGGTATTATTTTGATTCACTTGATATATGTTTTGGCACTCAACTCGTGGATTCCCGAGGTGACATTGGGGTAATCTACGCATAGGGGTTGATGCACGTTCTTGTCTTTGTTTCTCCAGTATAAATCTTGGGGAACTCTTTGAGGTTCTTTGTGTTGGTTTGATTATTATGAATCTGAAATTGTTTGATGCATATCGTATAATTAACTCACGGGGTACTCGCGGTGACATTGGGGTATCTAGGTGACATTAGAGTTGGTTGATGTGTATCATATGGTGTTATTTTAGTACGAACTCTTGATAGATCGATCGGAAAGGATAACTTGATGTTATGTTAGTACAAACTCTTGATAGATCTATCGGAAAGAATAACTTTGAGGTGGTTTCGTACCCTACAAACAATTTCTTCTTATGTTCTCCGCTAGATAGGAACTTTGGAGTGATTCTTCATCGCACGTTGAGGGATGGTTATGTCATCCAATTATATTAGCATTGTTGAGAGATTGCACTAGCGAAAGTACGGACCCTAGGCCTCATTTTCAAGCATTGCAATACCGTTTGTGCTTCGTTTTATCAATTGCTACCTTGCTGTTTTTTATTGTTCCTACTACAAAGACCAATATCTACTATCCATATTACACTTGTATCACCATCTCTTTGCCGAACTAGTGCACCTATACAAATTACCATTGTATTTGGTGTGTTGGGGACACAAGAGACTTTTTATTATTTGGTTGCAGGGTTGTTTGAGAGAGACCATCTTCATCCTACGCCTCCCACGGATTGATAAACCTAAGGTCATCCACTTGAGGGAAAATTGCTACTGTCCTACAAAACTCTGCGCTTGGAGGCCCAACACAAGTCTACAAGAACAAGTTGCGTAGTAGACATCAAGTTCTTTTCTGGCGCCGTTGCCGGGGAGGTGAGTGCATGAAGGTATATCTTTAGGTCTTGCAATTGAATCTTTTAGTTTCTTGTTTTATCACTAGTTTGGTTTATAAATAGAAAACTACAAAAAATGAAGATTGGGTTACCTCAGGTTGTTCTTTATCTTTATAATGTCTATCTTGAGAATAAGGATTCTGATAATTGTGCTCAATTGCTAGAAAAAGAATTCAACAAAATTTATGGCATAAAAACATTGGATGATGGGCATGATTGCAATATTGCTAGTATGAATTCTTTGAATATCCATGATGTTAATGATGATTGCATTAGTCATGATAATGATGTCTCCTATAAGAATGTCAATTTTTGCGGAGTGAACTGGGAGTGCATTTGCACACCAAAAAGGGAAGATAGATTTTGTAAGAAGCATAAATATTTAGAAACGAAAAAGTTGCAAGAGAGGCTAGATGATTGTGCTGAAAGATTTAATTTTTTTCGCCATCCTTGTGAACTTTGCAATGAACGTGGTCATTTAAATCTCCAATGCAAATTGTTTCATGATCAAATCATGTCCAAAAATTGTGATAACTTGATTTCCCTTGAGCATCATAAAGAGCTTAGTCTTCTTTTGGGGTATGAAGAAATGAAACGTATAACTGAGGGTATTCCAAAATTTAATCTCAAGAGATTTCTTGATTTTGATCTAGAGGAAATTTATATGTTTTGTGCGGTAAATTGCATTGAGAATCCTTATATTGCCAACTATCTAAAGACAAGAAAACAAATAGAATATGAAGAGAGTACTAATAAAAGGGAAAATATTTCCCAATACCCTCCTAGTGTTTATTATGATGAATCAGGTAACGAGGAGGAGCTTCCTATCCAGTCAATTTCTTCAACAAGAAGATTGAAAAAATTAATTAAACCCACACAAGGTGTGGTGAAGAAGAAGAAAAGAAGAAAGAATAGAGGTAAAAAGGTATCTCTCCCAAATAATATTGCTCCTATTATTGTTGTGCCTCATGAAAATGAATCAAAAATAATTGTGGAAGATGATGCACTTGATGATGATTTTGTTATGCCTATTGCTTGTTGTGATGATTATGATTGGGAAAATAATGATACTTCTTATAATCTTGGAAGTCTTTTTGGCACCAACTCGTGTTCTTGAGATATCATGATCTTGATGTATCGCGGGCTTTGTTACTATAGTTGGATCATATGGTGTTTTCCCCTCTCTATCTTGTTGTGATGAATTGAGTTTTCCCTTTGAGATTTCGTTTTATCGGATGGAATACTTTTATGGATTTGAGAGCACTTGATATATGTCTTGCATATGAATACCCATGGTGACAATGGGGTATTATTTTGATTCACTTGATATATGTTTTCGCGCTCAACTCACGGATTCCCGAGGTGACATTGGGGTAATCTACGTATAGGGGTTGATGCATGTTCTTGTCTTTGTTTCTCCGATATAAATCTTGGGGCACTCTTTGAGGTTCTTTGTGTTGGATTGAGTATTATGAATCTGAAATTGTTTGATGCATATCATATAATTAACTCACGGGTACTCGCGGTGACATTGGGGTATCTAGGTGACATTAGAGTTGGTTGATGTGTATCATATGGTGTTATTTTAGTACGAACTCTTGATAGATCGATCGGAAATGATAACTTGATGTTATGTTAGTACGAACTCTTGATAGATCGATCGAAAAGAATAACTTTGAGGTGGTTTCGTACCCTACAAACAATTTCTTCTTATGTTCTCCGCTAGATAGGAACTTTGGATTGATTCTTCATCGCACGTTGAGGGATGGTTATGTCATCCAATTATATTAGCATTGTTGAGAGATTGCACTAGCAAAAGTACGGACCCTAGCCTCATTTTCAAGCATTGCAATACCATTTGTGCTCCGTTTTATCAATTGCTACCTTGCTGTTTTTATTGTTCCTACTACAAAAACCAATATCTACTATCCATATTACGCTTCTATCACCATCTCTTTGCCGAACTAGTGCACCTATACAAATTACCATTGTATTTGGTGTGTTGGGGACACAAGAGACTTTTTATTATTTGGTTGCAGGGTTGTTTGAGAGAGACCATCTTCATCCTACGCCTCCCACGGATTGATAAACCTTAGGTCATCCACTTGAGGGAAAATTGCTATTGTCCTACAAAACTCTGCGCTTGGAGGCCCAACACAAGTCTACAAGAACAAGTTGCATAGTAGACATCAAGCTCTTTTCTGGCACCATTGTCGGGGATTGAAGTTAATGTAAATTTTGTAAGAAGCATAAATATTTAGAAACAAAAAAGTTGCAAGAGAGGCTAGATGATTGTGCTAAAAGATTTAATTTTTTTGCCATCCTTGTGAACTTTGCAATGAACATGGTCATTTAAATCTTCAATGCAAATTGTTTCATGATCAAATCGTTTCCAAAAATTGTGATAACTTGATTTCCCTTGAGCATCATAATGAGCTTAGTCTTCTTTTGGGGTATGAAGAAATGAAACGTATAACTGAGGGTATTCCAAAATTTAATCTCAAGAGATTTCTTGATTTTGATCTAGAGGAAATTTATATGTTTTGTGCAATAAATTGCATTGAGAATCCTTATATTGCCAACTATCTAAAGACAAGAAAACAAATAGAATATGAAGAGAGTACTAATGAAAGGGAAAATATTTCACAATACCCTCCTAGTGTTTATTATGATGAATCAGGTAAGGAGGAGGAGCTTCCTATCCAATCAATCTCTTCAACAAGAAGCTTGAAAAACATTAATTAAACCCACACAAGGTGTGGTGCTGAAGAAGAAAAGAAGAAACAATAGAGGTAAAAAGGTATCTCTCCCAAATAATATTGCTCCTATTATTGTTGTGCCTCATGAAAATGAATCAAAAATAATTGTGGAAGATGATGATTTTGTTATGCCTATTGCTTGTTGTGATGATTATGATTGGGAAAATAATGATACTTCTTATAATCTTGGAAATCTTTTTGGCACCAACTTGGGAAATTATGATGATAGCAATTGTTATACCGTTGGTGCTATTCATACTATTAATGATGAGAGTGATTATGCCTATGATATGCCAAGCCACAAGCTTGGGGATGTTATGTTTGATGACAAAGACATGTCTGAGAATTTATTTGCTGCAATTAATGTTTGTCCCAAGCTTGGGGATGATATTCTTAATGAATATGATCTTTTTAGCCCCCCTACTTCAAATGATCAAATTTTCTATGGTGATTGCATGCCTCCTATCTATGATGAGAACAAAGTTGCTACTTATGATGATTATTGTGATGATACTTATGTTATAAAAAGTAGTGATAATTATGGTCATTATTTTGAATATCCTTTTACTGAACATTACTCTTTTAATGTGTAAACAATTTATAGTATTCGAGTTTGCTATGATACTCCCACTATTATGAATGAGAATAAAATTGCTTATATGGAGAGTAATAAATTTTCTATGCTTTTGGATCATGAAAAGAATGCTTTATGTGATGGTTATATTGACGAATCTATTCATGATGCTACTAAAAATTATTATGAGAGAGGAATTTATGCTTCATGATGCTCTCTTCATGTTTCAATTATTATCTTTTATGTGAGCATCATTGAAATCATCATGCCTAGCTAAAAAGCATTAAAGAAAAGCGCTTGTTGGGAGACAACCCAACACTTTTACCTACTGTTTTTTATGTGTTAACATGATTATGCTACTGTAGTAATCATGTTTTATTGCTTTTGTTTCAATAAAGTGCCAAGTAAAGCCTTTGGGATAGTGTGGATGATAGTTGACTTGAATCTGTGCAAAAAAACAGAAACTTTTGTGCTCATTCCAGGAATTTTAAAAATTCACTGGAATGTTCTTTTGATCTGAATTTTTTAAAGGTGATATATATACAAATTCCCTAAGTTTTCCTAATTTTTTAGAATTTTTGGAGTAGCAGAAGTATGGTTGGAGTATAGATTACTACAGACTGTTCTGTTTTTGACAGATTCTGTTTTCAATGCATAGTTTGCTTGTTTCCTAGTTTCTATGGCTTATATTGCTCAATATGAATTGTGGAAATGATATGGTACAGTAGGCATTGTGTGGAAACAATTATGAATCTTGTCTTTGACAGTACCAAAGTGAAATGGCTTGCTCTTTATCATACTAACCTATCTCACGAAGTTCCGTTAAGTTTTGTGTGATTGAAGTTTTCAAGTTTTGGGTGAGATGTCGATATGAGGAGAATAAGGAGTGACAAAACCCTAAGCTTGGGACACCCAAGGCACCCCAAGGAAATATTCAAGGAAGATCCAAGCAACTAAGCTTGGGGATGCCCCGGAAGGCATCCCCTCTTTCGTCTCCAACATTATCGGTAACCTCACTTGGAGCTATGTTTTCATTCGTCACATGATATGAGTTTTGCTTGGAGCGTCATTTTATTTTGTTAGGATTTGCTTGCTGTTATTTAGAATAATGTTTTGCATATTTTATTTCAATAAAAGTGGCAAGGGTAGCCTTTGCCATGCTTTTTTTGCAAGTATATGAGTTGCTGTTTCAAAACAGAAAGTTTGCCGCTGTTGCAAAAATTCCCGAGAAAAGTCAGAATGTGATAAAATGTTGAAACTTTTTGCAGAATAAGATCTGATAAATTTTCTACAGTGTGGTAAACTTTCATAATTTTTGGAGTTAAATAAGTATTGATACTCTTGCACTCTTTACAGACTGTTCTGTTTTGGCAGATTGCTGTTATGTTTGCATTGTTTGCATATGTTTGCGTGTTTAATGATTCTATTTGAGGATAGAAGTATTAAATATGCAGAGGAATTTAGTATGCAATGTTGAATAATAATTTTAGTGATTTGCTATAGTAGAGAATGATAAGGTTATGCATTGATTTATACTAACTTATCTCACGAGTTCTTGTTGAGTTTTGTGTGGATGAAGTTTTTGAGATTTAGGGAAACCGTGATATAAAAGGAATTAAGGAGACACAAAAGCTCAAGCTTGGGGATGCCCAAGGCATCCCAAGTTAATATTTCAAGAAGTCTCAAGCATCTAAGCTTGGGGATGCCTCGGTAGGCATCCCACCTTTCTTCATCAACAATTATCGGTTAGTTTCGGTTGATCCTAAGTTTTTGCTTCTTCACATGATGTGTGCTATTGTTGGAATGTCATTTTATTTTGTTTTGCTTGCTGTTTTAATAAAATACTTAGATCTGAAATTTTTTAAATAAGAAAGAGTCCTCAAATAGCTACCCATTTACTTAACTACTCGATTGATCTTCACTTATATCTTTTTGGAGTAGCTTGTCATTTACTCTTGTGCTTCACTTATATCCTATGAGTAAATTGTTGAATAAATTGAATATAATGAAGCTGAAATTATATGTTCATATCATGCCTAGTGGTAGCTTCACATTGGGTTTAGAAAGTGAAATCTTTTGAAGCTTGACAATCACAATATTGGTCATACAAGCAATTCATGAATGATTAGTAGAAGGAAGAGAACTTTCACATGCAAATACACTATCTTGGAAATCTTTTGTGATTGTGAGCCCCCACCAAAATATTATATGCCAAAATTGTTGATGTTGTACAAGGAAGACAACGTAATGATTTATGTTTGTTCATATTCACATAGAAGTTATATTGTCATAGATCCTTCAACATGTGGTGCTTGCCCTCTATCTTTGCTAGACAAAAATTCTGCACCAAGTAGAGATACTACTTGTGCATCTAAAAGCCCTTAAACCCAGATCTTATTTTCAAGAGTCCACCTTACGTACCTAGGGATTGAGCAAGATCCCTCAAGTAAGTTGTCATCGGTGCAATAAGGCAATAAAAATTGCTTCTAAAAGTGTTAGATCATTTAGTGTAAGAGAAAACTAGCGTTGTACGAACTTGTGATGGCAAAGTAATAAAAGCGACAGACTGCATAATAAAGGTTGCTATCACAAGGGGCAATATAACATGACGTTCTTTTGCACTAAGGGGTTGAGCATACAAACAAATAAGTGCATGGCAACCTCTGCTTCCCTCTGCGAAGGGCCTACCTTTTACTTTTATGTATTTACTTTCATGCAAGAGTCAAAGTTTTTCTCTCTATTCCTTTTTATTTTTCACTTTTGGCAAGCATCATGTGGTGAGGAAAGATCTAGGCACATATATCCAGTTGGATATGGGCAGCATGAGTTATTATTGTTGACATCACCATTGAGGTGAATACGTTGGGAGGTGAAGTTATAAGCCCCTATCTTTCTATGTGTCCGGTTGAAATGTTTTGCTCATGTGTATGCGGTGAGTGTTAGAAATCATAGAAGACTATATGATGGTTGAGTATGTGGAGCTCTTACTTAGACTCTGTTCAATAAGTTGAATTGCAATTGCTTGGTGACTGAGATCATAGGTTGTTGAGTTTCAAGAGAATTCATTGTTTGAACCTTAACATGTGAATTGGTTGCTACTTTATCATAATAAGTTTTATGAGAAAGAGTTGTTGTTATGATGCTAGGAAAAGTGATTAAAATTATCATTGATCAAACTTATGCACTTTGCTAGCATTCACACTTCATAAATTATTTCTTTTATCATTTACCTACTCGAGGACGAGTAGGAATTAAGCTTGGGGATGCTAATACGTCTCCAACGTATCTATAATTTATGAAGTATTCATGTTGTTATATTATCATTCTTGGATGTTTTACAATCATTTTATAGCAACTTTATATCATTTTTTGGGACTAACCTATTGACCCAGTGCCCAGTGCCAGTTGCTATTTTTTGCTTGTTTTTTACATCGCAGGAAATCAATATCAAACGGAGTCCAAACACCGCAAAACTTTTTGTGGATTTTTTATGGACCAGAAGACATCCAGTGGGCCAAAGAAGCACATGGGGGTGCCCGAGGGGGGCACAACCCACCAGGGCGCGCCTGGGGGCCCAGGTGCACCCAGGTGGGTTGTGCCCACCTCGGTGGCCTCCCGCACCCCTTCTTTGCCCTATAAATTCCCAAATATTCCAAAAACCCTCGGGGTAACCCTAGATTAGAAGTTCCACCGCCGCAAGGCTCTGTAGCCACGAGAAACCAATCTAGACCCCGTTCCAGTACTCTGCCGGAGGGGGAGATCATCACCGGTGGCCATCTTCATCATCCCGGCGGCCACCACGATGAGGAGGGAGTAGTCCACCCTCGGTGTTGAGGGTTTGTACCAGTAGCTATGTGTTTAATCTCTCTCTCCTGTTCTTGAGATGTCACGATCTTGATGTATCGCGGGCTTTGTTACTATAGTTGGATCATATGGTGTTTTCCCCTCTCTATCTTGTTGTGATGAATTGAGTTTTCCCTTTGAGATTTCATTTTATCGGATGGAATACTTTTATGGATTTGAGAGCACTTGATATATGTCTTGCATATGAATACCTGTGGTGACAATGGGGTATTATTTTGATTCACTTGATATATGTTTTGGCACTCAACTCGCGCATTCCCGAGGTGACATTGGGGTAATCTATGCATAGGGGTTGATGCATGTTCTTGTCTTTGTTTCTGCGGTAGAAATCTTTGGGCACTCTTTGAGGTTCTTTGTGTTGGATTGAGTATTATGAATCTGAAATTGTTTGATGCATATCGTATAATTAACTCACGGGTACTCGCGATGACATTGGGGTATCTAGGTGACATTAGAGTTGGTTGATGTGTATCATATGGTGTTATTTTAGTATGAACTCTTGATAGATCGATCGGAAAGGATAACTTGATGTTATGTTAGTACGAACTCTTGATAGATCAATCAGAAAGAATAACTTTGAGGTGGTTTCATACCCTACAAACAATTTCTTCTTATGTTCTCCGCTAGATAGGAACTTTGGAGTGATTCTTCATCGCACGTTGAGGGATGGTTATGTGATCCAATTATATTAGCATTGTTGAGAGATTGCACTAGGGAAAGTACGGACCCTAGGCCTCATTTCCAAGCATTGCAATACCGTTTGTGCTCCGTTTTATCAATTTCTACCTTGCTATTTTTTATTGTTCCTACTACAAAAACCAATATCTACTATCCATATTACACTTGTATCACCATCTCTTCACCGAACTAGTGCACCTATACAAATTACCATTGTATTTGGTGTGTTGGGGACACAAGAGACTTTTTATTATTTGGTTGCAGGGTTGTTTGAGAGAGACCATCTTCATCCTATGCCTCCCACGGATTGATAAACCTAAGGTCATCCACTTGAGGGAAAATTGCTACTGTCCTACAAAACTCTGCGCTTGGAGGCCCGACACGAGTCTACAAGAACAAGTTGCGTAGTAGACATCAAGCTCTTTTCCGGAGAATTTTCCCTCAAGTGGATGACCTAAGGTTTATCAATCCGTGGGAGGTGTAGGATGAAGATGGTCTCTCTCTCAAACAACCCTGCAACCAAATAATAAAAAGTCTCTTGTGTCCCCAACACACCAAATACAATGGTAAATTGTATAGGTGCACTAGTTCGGCGAAGAGATGGTAATAAAAGCGTAGTAATGATAGTAGATATTGATTTTTGTGATAGGAACAATAAAAAAAGCAAGGTACGAATTGATAAAACGGTGCACAAACGGTATTGCAATGCTTGAAAATGAGGCCTAGGGTCCGTACTTTCGCTAGTGCAATCTCTCAACAATGATAATCTAATTGGATCATATAACCATCCCTCAACATGCAATGAAGAATCACTCCAGAGTTCTTATCTAGCGGAGAACATAAGAAGAAATTGTTTGTAGGGTACTAAATCACCTTAAAGTTATTCTTTTCGTTCGATCTATTCAAGAGTTCATACTAAAATAACAACATATGATACGCATCAACCAAATCTAATGTCACCTAGATACTCCAATGTCACCACAAGTATCCGTGAGTTAATTATACGATACGCATCAAACAATTTCAGATTCATAATACTCGATCCAACACAAAGAACCTCAAAGAGTGCCCCAAGATTTCTACCAAAGAAACAAAGATGAGAACGTGCATCAACCCCTATGCATAGATTACCCCAATGTCACCTCGGGAATCTGCGAGTTGAGTGCCAAAACATATATCAAGTGTGATACGTCCATTTTACATCATGTTTTCCAACTATTATTTATGATGTTTTTATGCATAATAATGCTTTTTGGAGTAATTCTAATGCCTTTTCTCTCATAATATAAAAGGAACACACAAAGAGGGAGAATTCCGGCAGCTGGAAATCTGGACCTGGAAAAGCTACGTCAGGCTACCTATTCTGCACAACTCCAAACAAGCTGAAACTTTACAGAGATTTTTTATGGAATATATGAGGAATATTGGAGCCAATAAGTACCAGAGGGGGCCCATCAGGTGGGCACAACCCACCTGGGCGCGCTAGGGAGCCCAGGCGCGCCCTGGTGGGTTGTGCTCCCCTCGGCCCACCTCCGGTGCCCATCTTCTGGTATATAAGTCATTTTGACCTAGAAAAAATAAGGGGAGGACTTTCGGGACGGAGCGCCGCCGTCTCGAGGCAGAACTTTGGCAGGAGCAATTTTGCCCTCCGGCGGAGCAATTCCGCCGAGAGAACTTCCCTCCCGGAGGGGGAAATCATCGTCATCGTCATCACCAACAACTCTCCCATCTTGGGGAGGGTATCTCCATCAACATCTTCAACATCACCATCTCCTCTCAAACCCTAGTTCAGCTCTTGTGTTCAACCTTTGTACCAGAACTATAGGTTGGTGCTTGTGGGTGACTAGTAGTGTTGATTACATCTTGTAGTTTATTACTATATGGTTTATTTTGTGGAAGATTGTATGTTCAGATCCAATATGCTATTTAATACCCCTCTGATCTTGAGCATGATTATCATTTGTGAGTAGTTACTTTTGTTCTTGAGGTCACGGGAGAAATCATGTTGCAAGTAATCATGTGAACTTGATATGTGTTCGATATTTCGATAGTATGTATGTTGTGAATCCCTTAGTGGTGTCATGTGAACGTCGACTACATGGCACTTCACCATATTTGGTCCTAAGGGAATGCATTGTGGAGTAGTTATTAGATGATGGGTTGCGAGAGTGACAGAAGCTTAAACCCTAGTTTATGCGCTATTCCATAAGGGACCGATTGGATCCAAAAGTTTAATGCTATGGTTAGAATTTATTCTTGATACTTTTCTCGTAGTTGCGGATGCTTGCGAGGGGGTTAATCATAAGTAGGAGCTTTGTTCAAGTAAGAACAGCACCTAAGCACCGGTCCACCCACATAACAAATTATCAAAGTAACGAACACGAATCGAATCAACATGATGAAAGTGACTAGATGAAATTCTCGTGTACCCTCAAGAACGCTTTGCTTACTATAAGAGACCATTTTGGCCTGTCCTTTGCCTCAAAAGGATTGGGCTATCTTGCTGCACTTTTGTTACTACTATCATCACTTGCTCGTTACAAATTATCTTGCTATCAAACTACTCTGTTACTTACAATTTCAGCACTTGCAGACATTACCTTGCTGAAAACCACTTGTCATTTCCTTCTGCTCCTCGTTGGGTTCGACACTCTTACTTATCGAAAAAGAGCTACAATTGATCCCATATACTTGTGGGTCATCAAGGCTATTTTCTGGCGCCGTTGCCGGGGAGTGAAGCACCTTTGGTAAGTGGAATTTGGTAAGGAAACATTTATATAGTGTGCTGAAATTTACTGTCACTTGTTACTATGGAAAACAATCCTTTGAGGGGTTTGTTCGGGGTATCTTCACCTCGAACGGAACCACAATTAGTTACCCCTCAACCTACTGCACCTACTGAAAATATTGAATATGAAATTCCTTTGGGTATGATAGAATAACTGCTAGCTAATCCTTATGCAGGAGATGGAACCGAACATCCTGATATGCACTTGATATATGTAGAACAAATTTGTGGATTGTTTAAGCTTGCAAGTTTACCCGGAGATGAAGTTAAGAAGAAGGTTTTCCCTTTATCTTTGAAGGGAAAAGCATTGGCATGGTATAGGCTATGCGATGATATTGGATCTTGGAATTGGAATCGATTGAAATTGGAGTTCCACCAAAAAAATATCCCATGCATCTAGTTCATCGTGATCGGAATTACAAATATAATTTTCGGCCTCGTGAAGGAGAAAGTATCGCTCTAGCTTGGGGGAGGCTTAAGTCAATGTTATATTCATGCCCCAATCATGATCTCTCAAGAGAAATTATTATCTAGAATTTTTATGCTCGGCTTTCTCATAATGATCGATCCATGCTTGATACTTCTTGTGCTGGTTCTTTTATAAAGAAGACTATTGAATTTCGGTGGGATCTTTTGGAAAGAATTAAACGCAACTCTGAAGATTGGGAACTCGACGAAGGTAAAGAGTCAGGTATTAAGCTTAAGTATGATTGTGTTAAATCTTTTATGAATACCGATGCTTATCAAAAGTTTAGCACTAAATATGGACTTGACTCTGAGATAGTAGCCTCCTTTTGTGAATCATTTGCTACTCATGTTGATCTCCCTAAAGAGAAGTGGTTTAAATATCACCCACCTATTAACCAAGAAATTAAAGAACCGGAACTAGCTAAAGAGGAAACTATACTCTATAATGTTGATCCAGTTGTTCCTACTGCTTACATTGAGAAACCACCTTTCCCTATTAGGATAAAGGAGCATGCTAAAGTTTCAACTATGGTCAACAAAAGTTATATTAGAACACCTAAACCTGATGAACAAATCAAAGTAGAACCTAGTGTTGCTATGGTTAAGGATCTCCTGGAAGAAAAATATAGATGGGCATGTTATTTACTTCTGTGAAGAAGCTGCTAGAATTGCCAAACCCGATAAAAAGGATAAACATAAACCTGTTGTTGGCATGCCTGTTGTCTTAGTTAAAATAGGAGATCATTGTTATCATGGTTTATGTGACATAGGTGCTATCGTGAGTGCTATTCCCTTTACTTTATATCAAGAAATTATGAATGATATAGCACCTACCGAGATAGAAGACATAGATGTTACTATTAAACTTGCTAATAGAGATACTATATCACCAATTGGGATTGTTAGAGATGTTGAAGTCTTGTGTGGGAAAATAAAATACCCTACTGATTTTCTTGTTCTTGGTTCCCCACAAGATGACTTTTGTCCCATTATCTTTGGTAGACCTTTCTTGAACACCGTTAATGCTAAAATAGATTGTGAGAAACAAACTATCGGTGTTAGTTTTGGTGATGAGTCTCATGAGTTTAATTTTTCCAAGTTTAGTAGAAAGCTTCATGAAAAAGAACTGCCTAGTAAAGATGAAATAATTGGTCTTGCCTCTATTGCTGTGCCTCCTACTGATCCACTAGAACAATATTTGCTAGACCATGAAAATGATTTACATATGCATGAAAGAAATGAAATAGATAATATTTTCTTTGAACAACGTCCTCTGCTTAAACACAATTTGCCTATTGATACTCTAGGAGGTCCTCCACCACCTAAAGGTGATCCTGTGTTTGAATTAAAACAATTGCCAGACACTTTGAAATATGCTTATCTTGATGAAAAGAAGATATATCCTGTTATTATTAGTGCTAACCTTTCAGAACATGAAGAAGAAAGATTATTGAAAGTTCTAAGGAAGCACCGAGCTGCTATTGGATATACTCTTGATGATTTAAAGGGTATTAGTCCCACTCTATGTCAGCACAAGATTAATATGGAACCTGATGCTAAACCCGTTGTTGATCACCAACGTCGGTTAAACCCGAAAATGAAGGAAGTGGTAAGAACAGAAATATTAAAACTTCTGGAAGCAGGTATAATCTATCCTAACACTGGTACGCGTCGGTGCTATACAAACGGTTTTAACCCCTTTCCACGACGGCATTTGGAACCGTCGCCAAGTGAGTGTGGGCAATAGGGGGGTCCTTCCCACACGACCCAGAAACCGTCGGGGATAGGGAGCCAAGATGCATATATAGTACTCCTACTCGTTTGTGCTCGCATTGCCATCGCAGTCGGTATTCTGTGGTGCTACGTTTACGATGCGCAACCCATCACAAATGGTTCACTATTATAGAACGTGTATGATAAGCATACAATCACACACATTCGCTTGTCCCAAACCGTATGCGATAACTAATTAAGAAGATTAGCTAATCGTTGTACGAGTGTTGGATAGGATTACGAAACGTCGGACCATCATAACATCGTCGTACACGACAACTATCACACACGCTATTCTGTGGTGCAACATTTACGATGCATACTTCATCAGAAACAGTTCATGGTTGCGAATCATGTATGATAAGGCAGCTATCACAAATGTTTAGTTTGCCTGCACCGTTTGTGATATTGTCTGACATCGCACACGCTTTGCAAACGGCAACTGTGTGCATGCTTGCACACATTTCCTCTCTGTGAACCATCTCGGATTATGGTGTATTTCGCAAACGTTTGTGTTTTACCAACCGTGTGTGCCGTAACGACCTGGAGAGCATAATTTCACCGTAATTTAATTGCTGCTATTTCAAATTGTACCAGATTTGAATTTGAATTTGAATGTATGCTATAGCTTTATTCATATCCATCAGGTTCAAACAACCAATGCATTATTCGATTCATAGGTACATATGTTCAAGAATTACATAAGAACCAAATAAAGAATGATGAACCACAGTTGTATACTTGTACTATTAAAGACGGTAAAGAAAGAGGCGAAATACATTCTGGTTGCTGAACAAGGTGAAGCGGAATGCCCATATTGTGCCCTCCTCCATGAAGAAGGCACGCACGACTCTAGTCCAACCCCTTGTGATGGCCGACCGCCCATCCTTCACGGTCTTCATGAAAACATCTAGATAATCATCGTGTTCTGGTAGAAATACTTTAACCTTTGCATGCCCACCAATCATGTAGTTTGAGAGGTAATCTTGAGTAAACTGCTTTGGCAACCACTGCAAAGGAAAAAGATTCAGACATTGTCATCTAACACAACTCATTATGGGCAGTAAAAAGAAGGCTGCAGAGTTCTTACTTACCATCTTGCAGTTCGCTGTTGTCTTGGATAAAGTGTAAACAAATAGTTTAATTGCCATCTTTGGACCCATTTTACTAACAATCTTTATCAGCTTCCTCACTTGATGTTGGTTCATCGATATCTCATTGCCCCATACGCAGAAAGGGTCGAAGCGCGGATCTTTACCAATGACATATGTACCTAAAAGCACCAAGTTAATATTAGAAGCTAAACAGCAATTGCACAATGATGTAGTACAACACTCTTTTATAATATCTTATAACATCCAATATACACACATATTAGATGAATTAACATCTTATATTATGGGCCGAAAGGAGTTTATTGCATTCTTACAAATTATCGGCTGATTAACTGCTGCTGTATCCATGGGTTACAGTTAGTTTGAGCTAGTTCGGGCTCAAATAGCCCTAAAGTATATCTAAACATGAGGGCTAGTTTGAGCTAGTTGCATCTATAACTCACCCAAAAAAACTATCCAACCCAAGAGGTGCTAATTGGAGCTAGTTCTCCTAGTGCATTTATTGTCAATCTAACCCTGCCATCCAAACAACTCTTTGGATGGAGTTAGTTCAGGGTTAGTCATGAGCTAGAAACTAACTCTAACCTCTGGCTAAGTTGAGTATCCAAACAGGGTTGTGTTGTTGTTGCTGCTGCAGCTGCTCTTCTACGTATATCTAGACATCATCAGAACATTAATGTAACACTCTTCCTTGTTACTATGTAGCCTAGGATTGCATATTTAGACATTAAGTACAGTGCATGTTGCTATGTAGCCTCAGATATTTTACATATGGCCCTAGTTAACCTAACGATAAATGGGTTGCAGATATATTCAGTTAAAAGTCCGATTCATCGATTAGTCCCTTATCATCCCCTGGCCTATATGGTACCAGCTACCGATATCCTGAACAGTGAGCATATATAAGCCATGGGATGAAACTAACCTCGATGGAAAACACCAGTCGTTCCCAAAATTGTCCTGTGTAGGTACATCGAGAAGCATGTTAAGCACAACAGGCTGAACATCAACCAAAATTATCCATGGCAGACAAAATAATCTCCAAAAGATAGCTTCAGTGTGCAGGTTTAAGCATGCTAGTAAAGCAAAACAAGTGGAAAGGTGTGTTAACTGCAACAGGCCTAACATTTAACAACAAGAAAACATAGTCATTCAAACTGGTATTGTGCCGGTCTAAGTACACTAGTTATTGTTAAATAAAAATGGAAAGGCGTGTTAACTACAAGATGCAGCAACCAAATGTAGTCATTCATAGTGGTATTGTTGAAACTAGTACTGATGAAATTGAACTGCACAGTTCATACTTGCACATATAGAGCATCACTTTGTGAATAACTGGAATAAACAAGGCATACTACGAACAACCAAAGATAGCATTTGAAACTGGACATATGCTAACTACAAACAACCGAACAATCAAAAAACTTTAAAAGAGGCATATGCTAGCTATAACAGGCTTAACAGCAAGCAAATATATGCATTCCTATCGGTATGTTTAAAACTAGATTGATGAAATGTACTGCACAGTAAATAATTGCACATATAGAGCATCACATTGTGAACAACTGAAATAAACAAGGCATACTGCAAACAACCAGATATAGCAATTAAAACTGGACATATTCTCACTACACTACAAAAGGGACTCGACAAAACAAATCATGGGTTTCCCCCTGTGAAGAGGCACGGCAAAACAAATCATGGGTTTCCTCATTTGTCACAGATGGGCTCGTTCCTGTGGGAAGAGCACGGACCCTGGATGCGCTCCATGTTGTCGCAGATGGGATCCTTCCCCTTGGAAGAGCATGGTTGTAGGGTGCCCTCCCTAATGTCGCAGACGGGCACTTTCCCCTTGGAAGAGCAGATGGGCTCTTTCCCCTTGGAAGAGCCGGAGAGGGTGCCCTCCTCGTGGTCGCCGTCGATGAGGTCTGACTTGGAAGCTGTGGATCCCAAGCCAGCGTCGCAGAACGTGTCCTTCAGAAATGACAAAAGGGGCTCGATGGCGATGTAGGATGGCAAATTGTTGACAGCGAGCCAGAGGAGATCAGCGGCGGGGCCATGGATGAGATCGACGGTGGTTGAACCCGAGGGGTTGGGGGTGGGCCACTTAACCTGTGACATAGCCCATCTCAAGCCGTCGCTGTCGATGACCTCGATGTCGTAGCCGGTGTCCGAGACATACCCGCATACTCTAGCCCGCTGCTTGAGTGCCTGCCGCCAGTAATGGTCGTCAGCTTCCTCGGCGACGTTGGGCGAAGAGACCGCGATACACCTCTTTTGGGCCAGTCGCTCCTCGAGCTCCATGGGAAGCGTAGCCGGGCTTAGGCTGTGACGCTCTGGAGTGGGGGATGGGGATGGGGATCTGTGGGAAAGGGGGCGTTTGGTAGGCGTCATCTAAGAAACTCAGGGCGGCCTGGGTATGGTGATCGGTGGGTAAGCTGCACAGGCAAACCCGCAGATGTTGACAATGGAGGCATTGCGGCGGCGGCGGCGGTGGGGACCTTGCTAGGGTTTCAAGTGAGGGAGGGGGTGTGTGTGTGCGCACGCCCGAGGAGGTTTTGGTGTGTGTGTGTGTGTGGAGGGGGCAGGGGTGTGTTTGAGGAAATGACGCGGGTACTGAAAATTTTACTATGCGGGAGTCAAACGCGGGAGTGAAATGCCAGGGCTATTGAAAATTTTGATGATGGTGCATCGCACACAGTCCGGAGATAACAACCGTGTGTTATGAAACAGAAAAACCCTCGAGGTGGGAAGATATTTTCGAGGAATGCAGGCAGGATTGGGAACAAGAAACATCACACACGGTCGAAACACAATAACCGTGTGTTATCAAACAGAAAAAGGCTGCAGGCGGGTAGATATTTTTGAGAGGGGAAGCCTCGTGGAGCCCAATGCACACGGTTAGTTTGAGTGAACCGTGTCTGTTGCATCATCCGACTTGTCTAATGTTCATAAATTTGGCGAAAAATGACACGGGAGAGGGTCAGAACACGAACATACTTGCATGTGGGCCAAATTTATGTATGAAAAGGGTGGTTTGATTTTCAAATACCAAATGCAACTTCGACGTGGCACCTATCTCGCAAAGCGCACGGTATTGCTTGCCCCCCCCCCCCCCCCCCCTCGTGTCAGCACGAAGGGAATCCTAAGCTATGAATGCATGCCCCCTTCCCCCCAACCGAGGTTCACCTAGCAAAGTGTGAAGTAGCTAGCAGCCCCCCTCCCTCATGTCGGCACGAAGGGAATCCTAAGCATGAATGCATGCCCCCCCCCCAACCGAGGTTCACCTAGCAAAGTGTGAAGTAGCTAGCAGCCCCCCCCTGTGTCGGCACGAAGGGAATCCTAAGCTATGAATGCATGCCCCCCCCCCAACCGAGGTTCACCTAGCAAAGTGCGAAGTAGCAGCCCCCCACACACACACACACTTTCAGTCGGCGGGCCAGAGAGGGATATCTCACCAAGATGGATCGTAAAACGGACCAAGAATAATCCACCTTGGTCGTACAACCTCTCTCTTGTTGTTGGTCAAAGTGATGGCCGTCCATGCGACCCCGGAGATGGGCTAGCTCGCCAATAATCACGCAAGTAGCTAGTCCTCGAAGACAACCACTGCACGCGTGTGGCCCAAACATATGTATGGAGAGGTGTGTTTTTGAGTACACAATGGAACAACTTTGATGTGGCGCCATGATTTCGAACTAGAAATCCCCACACTGAGTGAGGGTTAGGTTGACGATGCATATGTATGTTACACCACACTTCAAGCCAACGACGGGGATTCATGCATGCATGCATGCATAGTATATGCGCTCAAACTTAATTAGGTCTGAATCTCACCATGACCTATACTATGATAACACAAACTAAATGAAGAATCCGCCATGGTAACCTATCTTGTTGTCGGTCAAGGTGATCATGGATGTCCACGCGGGCCCACGAATATATAGGCTTGTCGCCGATAACCATGCGAGGGAGTGTACCATTCGAAGGCAACCACTACATGCATATGTATGGAGGTGATGCATGCAGGCATGTTTGAATACCATTTCACAACATTGATGTGGCGCGTGCGTCGAAAATCGTACACTCCCCACACAGAGCGAGATCGGTTCATGACGTGTCATTGTACTAGCCACTTCGACTCGATGAGAGGGATTCATGCGTACACATGCATGTGTGTGTGCTCAAACTGTATCATGCATGTCATCCCAGAGCATGACCTATATATATATACACCGTATTACAAGCAAAACAAATTAATCCCCTCCTAAGTCAAATTAACCTCTCTCGTTGTCAGGCAAAAAGTAGTGATGGACCAAGCGGGCCCACAGATGGAAAGCATCGATATCGCTGATAACCGCTTAAGTGGGTGCGAGAGGACAACCACCATCGCTTTGCATGTGGGCCAAACATATATATGTTGAATACCCAAAATGCACAACTTTGATGTGCCACATGCCTCAAAAATCGTAAACCATGCACCCACACAGAGCGAGGTTCATGAAGCGTACTACAAATGATGGTCCCCTTCCCCCCTCTTCGATGCATACTATATGCTCCTACCGTAATACGTACAACCCAAAAAGAATCCTCATCGATGGTGAAATTAATTAACCTCTCCCGATGTAGGTCAAAGTGATGCATGCATGCATCGACGATGGCCTCGTGGGCCCACAGATGGAAGCGTCACATGTGAGTGTCCTAGCTTGGATAACCACCGCGTGCATGCATGTGCCCAAAGAGGTGTTGTGTGATGTTTGAATAGCCAATTTCACAATTTTGATGTGGCACGTGCCTCGGAAACCGAAAAGTCCCGACACTGAGTGAGGTGTACTTGTTCACGGACACGTACATATAGTATATATGCTAGTCCCCTCCCACCTCTTCGACGCATACTATATACCATCATAACACAAACAAAAAAGATTCTACCTTGCTGGTCAAATTAACCTCACTGCCGGTTGTTCGTCAAAGTGATGGACGACGACCTCGCGGGCCCACAGAAAGTGTCACACGCGAGTATCGAGTGTCGTGTAGGACAACCATCGGCTGCATGTGGCCAAAACATGTATGCATGAAAGGGTTGTGTAATGTTTTAAATAACGAATTCACGACTCTGATGTGGCACCGGCCTTCCTAACAAAACGGCCAACCCACACGGTGGCTCACAACTCGTAGTGTACTGCGAGCCACCCGCTACCCCCCAGATGCACACACCCACACACACACCGCGAATCCACCGCAACTACGATGCATGTTAAATTAATTATCCCGCGATGAACATATGTTACCAAAGGAGGGACGTTTTAATTTCGAAAAAAAACAGAGATCATTAAGACGTTTTAGTGCATTAATTGATTGATTTTCTATGGGTATAATATGCAAAAATCAAATTTGAGCTACATGCACACGTGACAGTGCACCTAAATGGATTGCAAAAACACATGTGTCTCACTGGGTGCATGTTTACTCCCCGTGCAACAAATTTCAAACATTGAGAATCTTGATTTTTAAATTCTAGTACATCCAAAACTTATTTGAAGTTCATGAAACTTATCGTGTTGTCATATGGACACCAATACAAAGTGGCATTGTACTTTTTTTTGTCAAATTTGAGACCATTTTTGATGTAATCTTTATCTAATTACAAACGGGAGATTATTAATAATTGGGAACCAATATCCTAAACGGATTATTTATTCAAACCGTGAGCGTTAGACTAACAATGGATACGTGCCATGCTTCGGTTAAGCAATAAAGCGACAGCATTAATCATCCAAATAGAAAAACAATATACGTGCCGCCGCGTGACCCGTGTGCCGTGCGAGCAGGCGTGAGTTGACGGGACGCATGCGAGCAGTCCACCGCGCAGGCAGACTGGGAGGCGTGCGTGCAGGTGTGTGAATTGACGGAGGCGTGCTCGCTGCGCAGTGTCATCGGGAGGCGTGTGAGTAGCTGTGTGAAACTTTGGTAGGCATGCCAGCAGTCCGGTGCGTAGGCTCACCGGGAGGCGAGCCATCGGTTTGACCGCCGCCCGCCTCTCTCCCACTACTCCATATTAATGGTGCGCCCGAGCGGCCGCACCCCCCATCCTCGCCACACACACAATCCTCTCTCTCTGCTTGCATCCTCGACGCCGCTCTCAGTCCTCAAAGCCGTCAGTGTATGAGGATGCCGCCGAAGCGCCCCATCGGAGGGAGTGGCGACGCCGGGGCTGCTAAAGCACCGGAGCACGGCGTGGAGATGGAGACAGAGGTTGCCGTCACCGCTGGTGAGTTATCGCTGCACCTTGACGTCGTTGACGGCGTCGAGCTTCCACAACCAGAGGCGAAGTTCCACACCGACTCTGGTGACGACCCCGGCGATGACTGCGACGACCACTCCGGCGACGACTCCGACGACGACGGACAGCTGGTTAGTCATCTATACCCATTTATGTGTCAAATAGATCATAGGGTTTCTCTGGTTACTCCTGCCTCCCCCTTTTTGGAATAGAAATCCTATGGTTATGTTCTCCCAATCCATGAAATCTGAGTAAGTTTTGTTAGATCTGTGTAGTGTATTGATTGTTTGAATGGTACAAGTGATAAGTGATTAGTTGTTTCATCTATGCAAATGATTTCTGTTAGTAATCCGACTAGGGTTAGTGCTCGTGCTAATAATTCCTAGCCAGGACTTGACAATTGATTTTGAATGACCTACATATGTTTGTGCCATTATTTTCTTCAAGATTTGTCTGTACATAGATGACTGTGCTTAAAAATTGAACCATAATCTCTGGATATGTATAAATAAATAGCCATAAATTCCTAATCCTACTTCACGGCATGTAAACATTGATTTGATGCCAAATTTGTTTTACTATTTGTATAGGTGCTGTCTGACGATGTGAACACCGAGGATGAAGATGGCCAGAGGAGGTACAAGAGGCAAATCCTGAGGGAGCTTTATGCGGGAAAGCATAACAGGCGTATTAGGACCTGGAACGGCGGCTATCGATGCCCATTTTGCAACCACAAGCTTCATGACACGTATCTAAGTGTTCTGGTGCATGCAAGAGGACGGGTCATTGGCTCCTTCAAGCAGAAGTATTCTCGCAGGGTGGCGCACGGTGCGTACGCTGAGTACCTGGAGAAGCTTCAGGATCGTGCCGGCATGTCAGATGAGATGTGGGATCGAACTATGTACGCTTGAGTATGATTAATGACGGTTGAACAATGTACTTATGGTTGAACTATGCTTGTGTATGTGTACGCTTATTATCTATGTCTGAGTATGTTTAATCTGTGTTTACTTATGTCTAACCGTGTGATATGGATGCAATTAGTTCGGTTGATGGGATCTACCTCCGTCTTGGTTTATTGGTCCCCTTTGTAATTTGTGTTTAATTTTGACCAAAGGTTTAACTGACAAAATATTAGTGCAGGTCAGCAAAAATTATATCGTTGGATGGGTATTTGATCATAGTGTTCAATGATATAATTTTTGGTGACATGCATAAACATTTCTTAGTTAAATATTTGGTCAAAATTTGGTAAAAATTACAAAGGGGACCAATAAACCAGGACGGAGGTAGTACGTCAATCACACACGGTTCCCAAAATTGGAACCGTGTGCAATGACTTTCATTTTGTCTGTTGCGTCAATCACACACGGTTGGCTCTAGCAAACCATCGCCTCCAAAATTCTTTGTGGGACAGAAAACCCTCACCACCCAATTCAAAAAAGAAAAAAGAAAACCCTCACCATCCCCACGTCACAAAAACCCTCACCCCGCCCGCCACCCCCTCCGGTCCCCATTCACACATGCACAAGCTCCTCCGCGTCTATGCATGGCACCGCCTATCGTGGCGGTAACCACTTAGCTCGACGCCTGCCGCCGCCCCCAGGCTGCCGGCAAAGCCCACCGCATTTCGCCACTTCCGCTTGCCGCCGCCTATCGCCATCGACTTTCTCGATGCTGCTTGCGGTCGACCCAGCTCCGCTCGGTTGGGGAATCTGCCGTACTGAGGGTTCTTTCTCATGGACAACAAGGTAACTAATTTAATAAGATATTATCTCATCTCTTATCCCAGTTCATCAGCCTCCTTTAATCACCCGGCCGAAATCGCCGTGAATTCATTTTTATTCAAGCTGATTTGAGGGTTTTCTTCCATTCATAGAGTGTACAGTGCGCGGACACATCAGGACCTTGCGGCCTCCGCCGGACATTCCATCTCACCATACCAGATGACTTGAGGATGCGCGCGGTATGTTCAATCTCACCCTAAATCGACTGGCATGGCCTACTTTCCTGAACATATTCTAAATATTACTACATTTGGATAAAAGGTGCCACATGCACCATATACGTCAAAGGGCATTTTTTCCCCCTCTTCTTTCTATATTAGGCAAATTAATGATGTATTGTTCTTTCGATTACTCTCATATTTCCATGACATCATGTTTACCCTATCTGTTTAATTATAGATTTTTGTTCTTCGATTTCGACTGCTATACAGTTCTTTCAATTTGGGCCCATATTTGCATGTTACCATATTTTCTTTAACAATCCTACCATTTTCTGTAGCGCGTCCCTTGCTATGTAACAGAATCTGTAGTGCACAATCTTTCCCTTTACATAAATCAAGACTGCAGGGATGTCATACTGCACACAAACCATGGATTTACAATCGTTGCTACTGTAAGACTTGTTGAACGTGGTGAGTCCTATTTTGGCACTGGCTTTTGGAAACAAATTTCTAAGTTTTATGAACTGAAAGCTGGCACTAGAATTGCACTGCACATAAAAGGGCCTGGTCATGAGATATATGCTAACTTCCCTGACGATATCATCCGTCCAGACTTTGTTTGAAGTAAGTTTTCTTTTCAACTATCTGCATGTTGACTTACCCAGCAATATCAAATGAATTGTGTAGTATTTAAGCAACCAACTGTTATTCCCTTTTCTTACTATATTCCTACCTAATAACTTCTAGTTACCAATACACTTTTCTATTGCCCTGTTTTAACTAAATATTCCCTATACTCCCATTTCTATCAGAAAGCGCCACTGACAAGGAGACTCCGGAGGTGGAGAACGGGGCTGCCAACAAGCGGAGGTGGGCCGAGCTAGAACCGCAAGCGACTCTAGCAGGCCTAGACTTCATCAGCAGCCACCCCGATGATATGTTGACAGTCATCATCTCCCTCCTCCCAATCAAATATGGGGCGCGAACAACCGTCCTTTCCTGATGGTGGCGCCCCCTATAGAACTCCAGCCCTCTCGACCTCATCGACACCCACGAGCTCTGCCATGGCTATCGCAAAAGCTTGGATGCGTTCTCCAAGATCCTCGGCAGTCACCTTGGCCCAACCAGAGGCCTTAGAATGGGCAAGTTCCGTTCCAACGGCAAGGACCGAGCCAAGCTTGATGATTGGTTCTGATCCCCCGCCCTAGATCAGCTCGAGGAGCTCACTTTTGATGATGGGCATATGCGCTCGCTGCCAACGTCCGCGCTCCGCCTCGCGCCCACGCTGTGCGTCGCCAAGTTCAGGAACTGCCATCCCCCCCTTAATGACGCGCCCGCTCTTATTCTACCATGACTGAAGCACCTCGAGCTCGTCGCTGTCTGCCTCTCAAACGGTGACATGGAGCGCCTGCTCCGTGGCTGTACTACACTCGAGTACCTTCGTCTTCAGGCGATCAATGGGTTGAGTACCTTCCACATCACCTCCATGACTCTCCGGACTATTTATGTGTATTGCTGGTGCGGCAGGAAGACATCACAAGATGTGTACCATGTTATGGTCATTGAGGACACACCTGCACTTGAGAGATTACTTGTAGTTGATCAAGAAGGTCCAACAAGAAACAATGTCATTTCTGTGCCAAAATTGACAGTGGTGGGCTGCTCGTCTGACAAATACTCCGAACTTGTTATTGGATCCACACCCGTTCAAGTACAACAGCCGCCTTCTACCTCTCCTTCTACAAATTAACATTATTTCTAATTTTGAAGATGTTTGTTCGTCTGTCATTTAGAAAATGATTCTGACAAGCTTGACCCCGAAACTGCGCACAGTGAAGGTCTTGGCACTAGAATCTATCGGCCCCAACCTGGAGCAAGTTGTCAGTTTCCTGAGATGCTTTCCGTGCCTGGTGAAGCTATATATCGAGGTGATGTTCCTTTCCTGTTAAATGTTAACCATAAGGGAGTTCAATTTGTGACAACTTTTTTCCAAGTTTACAATGACAATGTACTATGATTTCTGAAGGATTCTTTTGGAGGATTTCAGTACATACATGTCCCCCCCCCATATTGGTTGCTTGATCCATATGGTTACAATCAATAAGCATTTCTCCTTTGGATTCATCTGTACTAGTTTTCTTAGGGAACTTTTCATCCACTCCAACCTCTTGTGAAGAAGGCTATATTTTTCTAGAATGTAATCAAATGCCCATGTTAATCATGTCAGATCGAAGATGGCATGTTAGTGCATTTTACAAATCCTGCAAACCAAATAGGCATGTAGTAGTGTTCAAAACTGCATGTAGGCACTAACACGTTTTCTTCCTTTGCAGACAAGATTAGGCCCAGTGGTGGATAATGTGATACAATATAACAATCACGTCGAATGCCTAGATCTGCATCTCTCAGAAATTACTTTGAACTCCTACCGAGGGACCTTACCGGAGATTATATTCCCAGGTTCTTTATTCTCAGAGCAAGGGTGCTAAAGGTAATGAGGTTTGCCCTACATTTATTTCGCAAAAATGAATGGTTTGTTGAACAGCGCCGGCGCCTGCGGCAGAATGGAATAGGCTCCAAAAATGTTGAATTTCATTTTGGAACTTCAGATGACAGAGTAATCGGAAGTCATCGTGTCAACCCCATACATGACTTCTCAGTGGCTGACCCCTTTGCAAAAATTGTGAGGTTTCGAAACCAGACTTAGAAGTGGTAATATTAGTTTGAACCTCTCTGATATCCATGTTCAGCGGATCAGCGCTAGCGTTTGCAGCTGATGAGCTGAATTTCATTTCTAATATCAGTTTGAACCTTGTAATCTTCGAATTTGAGCCATATAACTCTGGAATTTGAACCTTGTAATATTTTGAGCTTTTGTGGTACAATCGTTGAAATGGCATCGTATGAGACTCGTATATTGGTAGCACTATTTTGACCTTAATATGCAATGGTCTTAGATTTTATTAACCATTCTCGAATCTGTTTACCTTGTCGATCTCACAGCACACGATCTGTATAGCTAACTCGACTGCGATCTTCGACATTATTGCACATAGTTGGTTTCTTCCATCGTGTGCCCTATAGAGCACAGAATTAATTATCGCACTCGAGTGTCCATCATCACCCTTCTGTGTAACTTTGACCTCATCACCCACGGGTAAACTTATGACCGAAGTAATTCCACACACTTCGTTTTTACAAAGCTTTTTGCCAATAAACACCCACAATTTGTCCCTCTTCTAGCCGACGCGTGGCCAAACTAGCCGGGCGGGAAGCTTGCACGGTAAACTGTGCGATAGCACGGGAACAGGCTCACCGATGATACATTTGGCACCTCTTCGAGCCCACGCGTGCGGTGCGGTGTTGTCAAGCGTGCACTGGAATCCTCCACTATGAACACCGTGACATGACGTGACGATTACAGGTCGGCCGGCCCCCATTTATTACAGCGGCCATTTAACCCTTGTGTCTCTTCAACCTTTCGACCGCGCCCGACCATTGCAAGAAGCACACCCACCACGAGAAATTCTTAGAGGGTATCCTGCGCGGCTCCAATGGCGCTCCGAGCGGCTGCCGACGACGAGCAGCAGTTTACCATGCGTGCCGTGGTGGACACCCACAGAAGGTTCATGAACCTCTCGGTGGTGTACACCAATGACCCGGTCTGGGTGGAGCACTCCATCCACATCATGGAGCTGTTGCTTGCCGAGGAGAAGTACAAGGTGGTCGGGTTCGACCTTGAGTACACCCGCGCTCGTGCCGGGTCTCGTCCCAAGGTCGTCGGTGCCCAGATGTGTGTGCGCCACCACGTCCTCGTCTACCACTACTGCCTGGCCACAAGGCCTTGCGAGCGTTTCGCCAGGTTTGTCAACAGCCCCCACTACATGTTCGCTATGGTGGACATCACCAACAATGTAAAGGCACTCGAGAATTCAGGCATCGCCTGCCAGAATCTTGTTGACATCCAGGGCCAATACAAGATCTGGGGTAGCAAGGAGCATGAGAAGGACTCACTGGTTCACCTCGCCGAGGCCACCATCGACCCCTACTACAGAGACATGAAGGATTCATGCAACAAGGACAAGCGTGCCTGGCACTCGGCCTGGATGGAGAAACTCGACAAAGCTCATGTCGTGTATGTGGCCAAGGAGGCGTACACAAGCTACGACATGTACAGGCAGATCGTTGACATGAGGAAGTGCCTCCTTCCCCAAAACGACCAGGGATCCAGCCGGAAGCAGAGCAATGGCAAGCGTCGTCGCAATAATAAGTTGATGATTAGATCCTCGTTTCTCCTAGTTTAGTATGCATGTAATTGCTTATTTTGGTGTGTGGAAATGTTATGTGTGTAGTCACTTGTGTAATTGTATGCTTAATTTGGTTATGCAATGTTGTCTTTTTAAGTATATATATTGATGCTCTATAGACAGAGCATAGATGTTGTGCGGACAAAGAAAATCACATCGCACACGGACTAAACAATGTGTCGGTGTAGTGAACAGGGGGTGTTCATTACCCCTGGACACGCACCGGCGAGTTGCAGCCCCCAGGCGGGAAAGGCGTGGCAGGGGAGTGAGCCTTCCTGGGAGAAGACAACTGGGAACAAGCACAAGACTATCCAAAAAGCATTTAAGTCAATAATTGGAAGGCAGAAGACCAAAGGCCGAAGCCCCGGCAAGATTCTTGCTGGTGAGCCCCGGCAAGATTCTTGCTGGTGAGGCCCGGCAAGATTCTTGCTGGTGGGCCCCGACAAGATTCTTGCTGGTGAGCCCCGGCAAGATTCTTTGCTGGTGAGCCCCGGCAAGATTCTTGCTGATGAGCCCCAGCAAGATAATCCCGGCAAGGCTTGGCGCCCGGCAAGGCTTGGCGCCCGGCAAGGCTTGGCGTCCGGCAAGGCTTGGCGCCCAGCAAGGCTTGGTGCCCGGCAAGTTTCGGCGCCCGGCGAGATTCTACCACTGTACCACTACTCCAGCACAACGACAAAACCTGACATTCTGGGTCCTTCTCTGGATGCGTGGCAACGCACCAGTGGAGGAGAGCTTAAGCGGTGCTGATGGGATGGCCCCTTTTTCCATCCCCAAGAAAGTGAGGACACCTAAGCGGACACCTCATGGTGCATTAAATGCGCTTGTCCTAATCCGTCAGGGGTTAGGTATGATACCCTGTAACTACTTTACACCTCAATGTATGTACATTTTGCCACTGTGGAGACCCCTTTGAGCATATAAAAGGAGGCCCAAGGCAACTGCTACAGGGGGGAGGAGAACTTCTGGCCCATTCTGCATGCGTAGCTGCTCCTTGAACGTATTGTTCATTGCGAGCGCTCCTGAAGGCTGGGCTCAAGAACATCAATAAGAACACAAAGCAGGAGTAGGGTTTTACGCTGATCAGCGGCCCAAACCTGGGTAAAAACTTCCCGCGTCGATCATCGGTTCTGCTCTTTGCGTGTACCTCTCCCCCCGCCGAATCGTAAAGGGGTCTCTCGGGATCCCATAGGTGTCGTGCCCCGACATCTTTGGCGCGCCAGGTAGGGGTCGAACCTATGGCCTTGCCAGGTAGGGGGATCGAGGTTGCGCGAACCTGATCCAGCAGTCGGCGCGTCAGCTTCATCGTCCATGGCGACTTCGCTCCACATACAGAAAGCTAAGTTCTAAAACTTTAATGCTTTTTGCTGATTTGATTTTATCCATGATGATGTTCTTTGCACATAACATGTGCGCAAAGGAGCACTCTTGAGACATTCTGCGCTCCGGGTTGTTCGGGTCTGCCTAGCAACACCTGTGCAACCGCGTTTGTTCTTGGAGTGTGAAGCTCTCGAGGAGGCGGCGTCCTCGATAGGCTGCTAACTAGGATCCATTCCTAAGCGCCATTGACTAGGACGTGTGCGATCGAGATGCATTCCGGCAAGCGTAGGGGACAACTGTGCAAAAACAAAAACATGTGGAGAAGAGCTCTAAATAAAGTTACGCACAAGTTAAAATGCTTTGAAGATGCTAATTAACTTGTCGTATTTAAACGCAGTTGTGGCCCGGGGGCTGGCAGCGTCCTCTGGACCAATCTTCTCGACATCGAGAACGACGAAGTTCTCCGCCATAAGCCTTCCTGGCAACAAGCTTGCCGGAAGCCAGCGTCGAGAACGACGAAGTCCTCCATCATGAGCTTTCCCGGCAACTCCTTGCCGGAAGCTAGCGTCGATAATATCAAAGTTCTCCGGTAAAGTCAAAAGTTTCCCGACAACCACCCTTTGAGCTAAAAATAAGCTCGGGGGCTGGCAGCGCCCTCGCAAGAAAAGCTAAGTTGCCAAGATTTATTACATTCATTTTGCTATCCTCACTTGCTTCTTATACCTACACGCGAAGGAGCCCTCCCGGGGCTAATTGCGCCCCTAGTTGTCTCGAGTCCGCTCGACAATTTAGGTGGCTGCATAAGCACCGAGGAGGTAAACCTTTCCGGGAGGCGGCGTTCCCGGCAAGTTGCTTAGGACCCGTTCCTCAAGCACCGCCGACTGGAGCATGCGCACCGGAAAGCTTTCCGGCGAGCGTGGGTCGCCTTGATTAATTCTTTGTCCTTGTACATCAACCTGCATGCGGAGGAACCTTGTCGTGGTTAGCCCGCGCTCTAGCTTTGCCTCGAGTCCGCTCGGCAAGCTTAGCAGCTGCGTTTTGGCCTGGCAAGTCGCCTTGCCGGCGGCGGCGCTTCCAGCAGGCTGCTAAAGACCCGCATCTAGCGCTCGCGGCAAACGTGCGCACCAGCAAGGTTTCCAGACAGCGTAGGGACTAAAATAAGTGCAAGGATTGAATTAATCAAGGGGGAAGCATACATTCATTCAGCATAAAGTAACATGCATTGCATGCATAAAGATTGATTTAACTAAGATAAATTGCTTCTTTATATGCGCCATTGCAGCAACAGGCCGGCAAGACGGCAGTGAGACATTCACGGTAGACGGCTGCGGCAGCAGGGGTGACTATATGGATCGAGCACCGCACCCGCAGTACCCTATATGGGGAAAGCTCGGGGACTGGCTCCTCGTCGCACAGTGTGGCACTTCCTTTCGGGCACATGACTCCTGTTGCCGTCCTGCTCTGTCTGCCCACGCTGCCGGCAAGCCCAAGGCCCGGCAAACCGCAAGCTCTCTTGCGTCATCACAAGCATGCAGTTAAAAGTCAAGAGTAATGGTTACTTCTCACCGCGCATGTACCGGTGCATGTTTTTGGGCCTAGCCCAGACAAACACTGTGCGCGTTTGTCCGGCCCAGGCCCGGGGGCTCCTGTCGGTGTAGTGAACAGGGGGTGTTCATTACCCTTGGACAAGCACCGGCGAGTTGCAGCCCTCCAGGCGGGAAAGGCGTGGCAGGGGAGCGAGCCTTCCTGGGAGAAGACAACTGGGAACAAGCACAAGACTATCCAAAAAGCATTCGAGTCAATAATTGGAAGGCAGAAGACCAAAGGCCGAAGCCCCGGCAAGATTCTTGCTGGTGAGCCCCGGCAAGATTCTTGCTGGTGAGGCCCGGCAAGATTCTTGCTGGTGGGCCCCGGCAAGATTCTTGCCAGTGAGCCCCGGCAAGATTCTTTGCTGGTGAGCCCCGGCAAGATTCTTGCTGATGAGCCCCGGCAAGATAATCCCGGCAAGGCTTGGCGCCCGGCAAGGCTTGGCGCCTGGCAAGGCTTGGCGTCCGGCAAGGCTTGGCGCCCAGCAAGGCTTGGTGCCCGGCAAGTTTCAGCGCCCGGCGAGATTCTGCCACTGTACCACTACTCCAGCACAACGACAAAACCTGACATTCTGGGTCCTTCTCTGGATGCGTGGCAACGCGCCAGTGGAGGAGAGCTTAAGCGGTGCTGATGGGATGGCCCCTTTTTCCATCCCCAAGAAAGTGAGGACACCTAAGCGGACACCTCATGGTGCATTAAATGCGCTTGTCCTAATCCGTCAGGGGTTAGGTATGATACCCTGTAGCTACTTTACACCTCAATGTATGTACATTTTGCCACTGTGGAGACCCCTTTGAGCATATAAAAGGAGGCCCAAGGCAACTGCTACAGGGGGGAGGAGAACTTCTGGCCCATTCTGCATGCGTAGCTGCTCCTTGAACATACTGTTCATTGCGAGCGCTCCTGAAGGCTGGGCTCAAGAACATCAATAAGAACACAAAGCAGGAGTAGGGTTTTACGCTGATCAGCGGCCCAAACCTGGGTAAAAACTTCCCGCGTCGATCATCGGTTCTGCTCTTTGCGTGTACCTCTCCCCCCGCCGAATCGTAAAGGGGTCTCTCGGGATCCCATAGGTGTCGTGCCCCGACACAATGGAACCCGTCGGTGATGTTTTCATCAATCACTCACAATTGTATACCAGCAATCGTTTGCTCACAACACACACGGCTTGTTAGCAGCAATCGTCTGTGTTGTTATCGGTCTTCGCACATGTTTCAGATTACAGACCTGTTTGGCGCGTATCACACACATCTTGTTAAGTTGAACCATTTATGTTCTCTTGTCTCAACGCAAACAATTCATCCGAGCGAACCGCATGCCGTATATCGCACACACCTTGATCTGGCTGACCATTTCTTTTGTGTTGCCTAATCACAAATAGTTCATCCGAGTGAACCGTATGCTGTATATCGCACACACCTTCATCTGGCTGCCCGTTTCTTTTGTTCCTCCTCATCGCAAACGGTTAATTGAACTGAACTATATGCCCTGCATCGCACACGCAACTAAAATCTGAACCGTATTTGATGCATCCTCCATCGCAAACGTTTTGCACCTTTTTTGACGATTTTTTTACACCACTGTTTGCGATTATTGCATCGCACATAGTTTCGTCGAAGGGTCTCTGATCGTAGTGTCGCGTTAGCAGCATCCTGCAGTAGTGTATAGCTGATAGTAGATGGGTAAGTCATGTTCATTGTGTCCCTAAGAAAGGAGGTATTATTGTTGTTCCTAATGATAAGAATGAACTTATTCCACAAAGAATTGTTACATGCTATAGAATGGTAATTGATTTTAGAAAATTAAACAAAGCAACTAGAAAAGATCATTACCCTCTGCCTTTTATCGATCAAATGCTAGAAATATTATCTAAGCACACACATTTTTGCTTCCTTGATGGATATTCTGTTTTTCACAAATACCTGTTTCTCAACCTGATCAAGAAAAGACTACTTTTACTTGCCGTTTTGGAACTTATGCTTATAGACGTATGCCTTTTGGTTTATGCAATGCACCTGCCACCTTTCAAATATGTATGACTGCTATGTTCTCTGACTTTTGTGAAAAGATTGTTGAGGTTTTTATGGATGACTTCTCCGTTTATGGGAAGTCTTTTGATGATTGTTTAAGCAATCTTGATCGAGTTTTGCAGAGATGCGAGCAAACAAATCTTGTCTTGAATTGGGAGAAGTGCCACTTTATGGTTAATGAAGGTGTTGTTTTGGGCCATAAAATTTCTGAAAGAGGTATTGAAGTGGACAAAGCTAAGGTTGATGCAATTGAGAAAATGCCATGTCCTAAAGGTATCAAAGGTATTCATAGTTTCCTAGGTCATGCTGGTTTCTATAGGAGATTTATCAAAGACTTTTCTAAAATTTCTAGGCCTCTTACAAACCTTTTGCAAAAGGATGTTCCTTTTGTTTTTTATGATGATTGTCTAGAAGCCTTCGAAACACTTAAGAAAGCCTTAATTTCTGCACCTATTGTTCAACCACCTGATTGGAACTTACCTTTTGAAATTATGTGTGATGCTAGTGATTATGCTGTTGGGGCTGTTCTAGGACAAAGAGTTGATAAGAAACTGAATGTTATTCACTATGCTAGTAAAACTCTAGACAGTGCTCAACGAAACTATGCAACTACTGAAAAAGAATTTCTAGCAGTGGTGTTTGCTTGTGATAAATTTAGATCTTACATTGTTGACTCTAAAGTTATTATTCACACCGATCATGCTGCTATAAAATATCTTATGGAAAAGAAAGATGCTAAACCTAGACTTATTCGATGGGTTCTCTTGCTACAAGAATTTGATTTACATATCACTGATAGAAAAGGAGCTGAGAACCACGTAGCTGATAACTTGTCTAGGCTTGAAAATGTGCTTGATGACCCACTACCTATTGATGATAGTTTTCCTGATGAGCAGTTAGCTGCAATAAATGTTTCTCATAACACTCCTTGGTATGCTGATTATGCTAATTACATTGTTGCTAAATATTTACCACCTAGCTTTACATATCAACAAAAGAAAAAATTCTTCTATGATTTAAGACATTACTTTTGGGATGACCCGCGTCTTTATAAAGGAGTAGATGGTATTATTAGACGTTGTGTACCTGAGCATGAACAGGGACAAATCCTACGGAAGTGTCACTCCGAAGCTTATGGAGGGCATTATGCTGGAGACAGAACTACTCACAAGGTATTGCAATCTGGATTTTATTGGCCTACTCGATCTCTTCAAGGATGCCCGTAAGTTCGTCTTATCTTGTGATGAATGTCAAAGAATAGGTAATATCGGTAAGCGTCAAGAAATGCCTATGAATTATTCACTTGCTGTTGAACCATTTGATGTTTGGGGATTTGATTACATGGGACCTTTTCCTTCCTCTAATGGGTATACACATATTTTGGTTGCTGTCGATTATGTTACTAAATGGGTAGAAGCTATTCCAACTAGTAGTGCTGATCGCAACACCTCTATTAAAATGCTTAAGGAAGTTATTTTCCCAAGGTTTGGAGTCCCTAGATATTTAATGACTGATGGTGGTTCACACTTTATTCGTGGTGCTTTCCGTAAAATGGTTGCCAAGTACGATGTTAACCATAGAATTGCATCACCTTATCATCCTTAGTCTAGTGGTCAAGTTGAACTTAGCAATAGAGAAATAAAATTAATTTTGCAAAAGACTGTCAATAGTTCCCGGAAGAATTGGTCTAAGAAATTAGATGATGCACTTTGGGCTTATAGAACATCATATAAAAATCCTATGGGTATGTCTCCTTATAAAATGGTTTATGGAAAAGCTTGTCATTTACCTCTTGAGTTAGAACATAAAGCATATTGGGCAATTAAAGAACTCAACTATGATTCCAAACTTGCCGGTGAAAAGAGGTTATTTGATATTAGCTCATTAGATGAATGGAGAACCCAAGCTTATGAAAATGCCAAGTTATTTAAAGAAAAATTTATAAGATGGCATGATAAAAGAATTCAAAAGCGTGAGTTTAAAGTTGGAGAATATGTTCTTTTGTACAACTCTTGTTTTAGATTCTTTGCAGGGAAACTCCTCTCCAAATGGGAAGGACCCTATGTTATCGAGGACGTTTATCGATCTGGAGCTATCAAAATAAATAATGCTGAAGGTACTACCCCGAAGGTTGTTAATGGGCAAAGAATAAAACCTTATATCTCAGGTACGCCCATTAATGTTGAAAGTAATATTATCCAAACTTTGACACCGGAAGAACACATAAAAGAGTCCTTCCGGGACACTCAAGAATCGTGAAAAAAAGGAGGTACGTGATACGGTAAGTAAACGGACTCCGAAAATCCGCAAAAATATTTTTTGTTGGTTTTGGAATATAACAAAAATTAGGAAAATAAGAAACTACTGGGAAGGTGACCCTGGTGGGCATAAGACACCAGCGCGCCCAGGTGGGTTGTGCCCACCTCGGGTACCTTCCGGACTCCGTTTTTCTACCGTTGCTTGTTTCCCAAGATAAAAAATCTTTATATACCCCCCCTCCCCCCGAACCTATTGACCACCGTATCACGGAGAAATCTTCTGTTTTCTTTTCCTTGTTGTTTTCTGTCAAATTCCATCTACCATGGCCGCTTCAAGCTCCTCCAAGGACAAGTTCTTCAAGAACGTCATCAACTCATATTTGCGGGAGGTGGTGCAGCACCCTCAGGTCATCCAGATGCATGAGGGGGTGCTTCACATCTGTGATGTGCAAGGTCCCAAGGGGACAGGAACCGCGGAGGCCAGGCTTGAAGCTATGGAGCAGGAGGTCTTCCGGTGCAAGGGGATGGTGGAGCGTGGACTCAATGCCAATCACCTCATGATCGCGGACCTTACCCGTGATCTCAAGGTGGATGGCAAGTCCATGAAGGACGTCGTCTTCACCCTCAACAAGCAAATCAACTTCCTCCAAAGCCAGATCTACGATCTCCAAAACCAAGTCTTTGAATATGAGGCGAGGTTTAAAGGTATGAGTTTGGCTGCCAGTTGCAGGACCCGTGAGACTCACTCCTCCTCTTATGATGGTGGACCTCTGCCATGGAAACCCGAGGACAAGATCTCTACTTCATCACCACCACCTTCTTCTTCATCACCGAAAGAAAATTGAGTATCGGGTATGGGCACTCCCCTTGGCTTCCGCCAAGCTTGGGGGAGGTGCCCCGGTATCGTATAACCCCCACTATATTTTGCCTTTACTTATTTTAGTTTGATCTTTTGCTTTAGATGAATAAAAGTTTAGTTCGATCCTTTCTTTTCGAGAGTTTGCTTAGTGATCTATCCTTGTAATAGTGTGCAAGATATATAATAAAGTTTAGTTTGAGTTTTTGTTTTCTTTACTTTCATGTTGCAATAAAAAGAAAGGAAATAAATTAAAAAGATCATATGCTAATCTTATGGTAGGTAATGACACCACATAAGGAAAAGTATAAGTAGAAAATTTTATTAGAGATTGAAAAACATAGCATTAGTCAATGATGCAATTCATGAAAGAATTAATAAGGGAAGAGAAGATTCACATATAAATACACTATCCTGGAAATATTTTGTGATTTTGAGCCCCCATCAAAATATTATATGCCAAAATTGTTGACGTTGGACAAGGAAGACAACGTAATGATTTATGTTTGTTCATATTCACATAGAAGTTATATTGTCATAGATACTCCAACATGTGGTGCTTGCCCCCTATCTTTGCTAGCCAAAAATTCCACACTAAGTAGAGATACTACTTGTGCATCCAAAAACCCTTAAACCCAAATCTTATTTTCAAGAGTCCACCATACCTACGTAGGGATTGAGCAAGATCCCTCAAGTAAGTTGTCATCGGTGCAATAAGGCAATAAAAATTGCTTCTAAAAGTGTGAGGTCATTTAGTGTAAGAGAAAATTGAGCGTTGTACGAACTTGTGATGGTGAAGAATAAAAGCGACAGACTGCATAATAAAGGTTGCCATCACAAGGGGCAATGCAACGTGACGTTCTCTTGCACTAAGGGGTTGAGCATATAAACAAATAAGCGCATGGCAACCTCTGCTTCCCTCTGCGAAGGGCCTATCTTTTACTTTTATGCATTCACTTTTATGCAAGAGTCAAAGTTTTTCTCTCTATTCCTTTTTATTTTTCTCCTTTGGCAAGCATCATGTGGTGAGGAAAGATCTAGGCATATATGTCCAGTTGAATATGGGTAGCATGAGTTATTATTGTTGACATCACCCTTGAGGTGAATATGTTGGGAAGCGAAACTATAAGCCCCTATCTTTCTAAGTGCCCGGTTGAAACGTTATGCTCATGTGTATGCGGTGAGTGTTAGCAATCATAGAAGACTATATGATGGTTGAGTATGTGGACTTGCTTAAAGGCTCTGATACATGACCCTTCCTAAAAAGATGATGAATTGTAGTTGCAAAGTTGACTGAGAAGATAGTTTATTGGTTTCTAATATAGTTTATGCTTATACTTCAATAGTGTGATGAATTGTTACTTATTCATGAGAAGTCTATGATAAAAGTTCTATGATAAAAGTTTTATGTTTAATTGTGTTGCTGTTATAATAATCTACATGATGCTTCTATGTTCGTATTTTGTTTTTACCGACACCTCTCTCTCTAAGCATGTGGACATGTTTTTCGATTTTGGTTTTCGCTTGAGGACAAGCGAGGTCTAAGCTTGGGAGAGTTGATACGTCCATTTTGCATCATGTTTTCCTACTATTATTTATGATGTTTTTATGCATAATAATGCTTTTTGGAGTAATTCTAATGCCTTTTCTCTCAGAATATGCAAGGAACACACAAAGAGTGAGAATTCCGGCAGCTGGAAATCTGGACCTGGAAAAGCTACGTCAAGCTACCTATTCTGCACAACTCCAAATAAGCTGAAACTTTACAGAGATTTTTTATGGAATATATGAGGAATATTGGAGCCAATAAGTACCAGAGGGGGCCCACCAGGTGGGCACAACCCACCTGGGTGCGCTAGGGAGCCCAGGGGCGCCCTGGTGGGTTGTGCTCCCCTCGGCCCACCTCTGGTGCCCATCTTATGGTATATAATTCATTTTGACCTAGAAAAAAATAAGGGGAGGACTTTCGGGACGGAGCGCCGCCGTCTCGAGGCGGAACTTGGGCAGGAGCACTTTTGCCCTCCGGCGGAGCGATTCCGCCGGGGGAACTTCCCTCCCGGAGGGGGAAATCATCGTCATCATCATCACCAACAACTCTCCCATCTTGGGGAGGGTATCTCCATCAACATCTTCAATAGAACCATCTCCTCTCAAACCCTAGTTCATCTCTTGTGTTCAATCTTTGCACCGAAACTATAGATTGGTGCTTGTGGGTGACTAGTAGTGTTGATTACATCCTGTGGTTGATTACTATATGGTTTATTTGGTGGAAGATTATATGTTCAGATCCAATATGCTATTTAATACCCCTCTGATCTTGAGCATGATTATCATTTGTGAGTAGTTACTTTTGTTCTTGAGGTCACGCGAGAAATCATGTTGCAAGTAATCATGTGAACTTGATATGTGTTCGATATTTTGATAGTATGTATGTTGCGATTCCCTTAGTGGTGTCATGTGAACATCGACTACATGACACTTCACCATATTTGGGCCTAAGGGAATGCATTGTGGAGTAGTTATTAGATGATGGGTTGCGAGAGTGACAGAAGCTTAAACCCTAGTTTATGCGTTATTCCATAAGGGACCGATTGGATCCAAAAGTTTAATGCTATGGTTAGAATTTATTCTTAATACTTTTCTAGTAGTTGCGGATGCTTGCGAGGGGGTTAATCATAAGTAGGAGGTTTGTTCAAGTAAGAACAACACCTAAGCACCGGTCCACCCACATATCAAATTATCAAAGTAACGAACACGAATCGAATCAACATGATGAAAGTGACTAGATGAAATTCCCGTGTACCCTCAAGAACGCTTTGCTTACTATAAGAGACCGTTTTGGCCTGTCCTTTGCCTCAAAAGGATTGGGCTATCTTGCTGCACTTTTGTTACTACTATCATTACTTGCTCGTTACAAATTATCTTGCTATCAAACTACTTTGTTACTTACAATTTCAGCACTTGCAGACATTACCTTGCTGAAAACCACTTGTCATTTCCTTCTGCTCCTCGTTGGGTTCGACACTCTTACTTATCGAAAAGAGCTACAATTGATCCCATGTACTTGTGGGTCATCAAAGTGCTCTCAAATTCATAAAATTATTCAATCCGATAACAACAAAATCTCAAAGGGAAAACTCAATTCATCACAACAAGATAGAGAGGGTAAAACACCATATGATCCAACTATATTAACAAAGTCCGTGATACATCAAGATCGTGACATCTCAAGAACACGAGAGAGAGAGATTAAACACATAGCTACTGGTACAAACCCTCAGCCCCGAGGGTGGACTACTCCCTCCTCATCATGGAGACCATAGGGATGATGAAGATGGCCTCCAGTCATGATCTCCCCCTCTGGCAGGGTGCTGGAACGGGCTCCCGATTGGTTTTTCATGGCTACAGAGGCTTGCGGCGGCAGAACTTCTGATCTAGGGTTACCCCGAGGGTTTTTGGAATATTTGGGAATTTATAGGGCAAAGAGGGGGTGCGGGAGGCCACCGAGGTGGGCACAACCCACCTGGGCGCGCTTGGGCCCCCAGGCGCGCCCTGGTGGGTTGTGCCCCCCTCGAGGCACCCCCAGGTGCTTCTCTGGCCCACTGGATGTCTTCTGGTCCATAAAAAATCCACAAAAAGTTTCGCGGTGTTTGGACTCCGTTTGATATTGATTTCCTGCGATGTAAAAAAACAAGCAAAAAACAGCAACTGGCACTGGGCACTGGGTCAATAGGTTAGTCCCAAAAAATGATATAAAGTTGCTATAAAATGATTGTAAAACATCCAAGAATGATAATATAACAGCATGAATACTTCATAAATTATAGATACATTGGAGACGTATCAGACGACAAGACATTTGTAATTCATTCCCATTCCTTCAATGAGACCTAAACATGCACCCAATGACACATGTACGATTTTCCACCCATTTTGCCTTACTGGAGCATGTGCTTGTAGTTCAAATTTGAATTATGGACTACATTAAATGCCTAGAAAACTCAATTAATATATAAAATGGCCAAACGAACCCTGAACAGTTTCAAATTTCAGCACGACACTCCTGTTATTCTATGTTGCCTGTAGAAAACAAAATACAAGGCGAGAAGAGGCGGCGATTATCGTTTCGCCCACAAGAGGGGCATGTTTCCCTACCAGAACCACGAGGGTTGCGAGAAGCTTCGGTTTATAAGAGGCTTGTAATATAGCTTGGCCCAAATTGGACAATTTTTTTACCACGACATATACGTGCCATGTCATGACACCATGCCAAGTTTCATGATTTTCTGGTGAGTTTTGGATTTACGGAGATGTAAAACCCGAGATTCCCAATGTTTGAGGCCGAGCCAGGATGCCGAGACGGTTGAATTCATTCCCATTCCTTCCATGGGACCTAAACATGCACCCCAAGGACACATGTATGATTTTTCTAGCCATTTTGGTGCACTGGAGCATGTATTTGTAGTTTGGATTTGAATTATGGACATTAAATGCATAGAAAACTCAATTAATGTATAAAAAAGGTCAAACGAACCCTGAATAATTCCAAAGTTTAGCATGAATCTCCCGTTGTTCCATGTTGCGTGTAGAAGAAAATACAAGGCAAGAAGAGGGAGCGATTATCACTATAGAAAAATACACTTCCGCGATGATACGTGTGTGTCACAGTAGGTCACGTTTTCTGTCATGCATGTACATCCATGACGATTTTATGACAGAATCAAGATAGTCATACCCGTGCTGTCGTAGAAGTGTTCCATGACAATACCAAAATTATCATCACAGAAGTGTCCACTTCCATGACGATAAATAGCATGTCATGGAAGTGCTTTCGTCAAGGGTAACTGACACGTGCCATCCACCGTAACGGGTCACCGTTAAGCTATCGGGTTTCGGTTTGGATCCGATAACCCGTTAACTGCCCGGACCAATGGGGATTTTCCACGTGTAAAATTCTAGTTCGCCTTAGTATCCACGTATCAGCTCCGGGTTGGGACAGGTGTCATCAAGCGAGTGGACGGGACGAGCCTATGGTACGTCGACATGTGGCTCGGCCCAACAGTGGCCCGTTTAGGTTGAAAGGCCGGGCCTATCAAAATAAGCGGGCCGGCCCATTAGCGGCCTACTTGAGTCAGGCCCATTCACAAGCACGGCACATACAAGTTACACAGATCGGCCCATCAAAGGCCAATTCTAGATTTGACAATTTCCAGCCCATTGTCAGTTCGAGCCCGTTAACGGCCCGCTAGTCTTTGGGCCCAATTACGGCCTGACCTTCTTTTGGCCTGTTAGCAGCCCATCGTCAGTTCCAGCCCGTTAACGGCCCGGTATGTCTTTCGGCCTTTTCTCGGCCCATTCTGCAGTTGGGCCAACTTCTAGCCCGTTGTGACTTTCAACCTTTCCTTGGGGGCCCAATTAGATGCCATGTCTACTAGACGCCCAATTAAATGGCTTCATGCATCTGTGTGTTCACACGTCAAGCGTTAGGAAAATTACAGGTGATACGAAGCTTTCCATGCTCCCATGATACGGGCTTCCGAGAGCCCTTGGATCTGAGATCGAACGGTTGCATGACGTGATTCTAGACCTATGGGTGAATATCCTATCCTAGAGGGTTATTCTGTAAATTTTCAGCAACTTAGCATGCGACCGTTCGATCTCAGATCCAAGGGCTGTCAGCAGCCCGTATCATGGTCGTGCCTACCACGACCGTCGCCTCGCTCGCGCGGTCACGCCCTTGGAGATTTCAGACGGCTATAAATGAGCATTTTTTTGCCTACTTCGCATGCATGAAACTACCTCCTCCGTCCAGGTGCATTAGGCTATCTGATGTTGGCATGTCATACATAGTCATCACTTATAGTCACTCATACAACAAGGTTAGCTATAAGGTTGGCTATAAGAGTTTTTTTTACTTCTCTCTATCTCTTTCTTCGTAGTATTTATTGCATTTTCCAAGGAGTAAGTAGCTAGGTAGTACAGTACTTGGCACCTCTATACCATGGAGGTGGTCAGGAATCAGGAGACTCATGCCGGTCGTAGCGCCGCAGTAATAATGATAATGGCAAGTCAAATCATAGGGGCCCACCTGTCCAGCAGTAACGAGCCATCAAATCACACAGCCCTACATTTGTAGCAGCCTACTCCCTCATCTTCTCGCCTCTTTGTCTAATCGACTAGGCGGAACTACCCCGCCTACCGTGCGGGAAAAGCCCCGCCCTCGACTTTTAAATATAATTTTGTATCCATGGATTGCGCCATGGAGCAAAGCTTGAAGAAAACGGCGGTACACATGTATACAGCACGCCCGTCGCGTTCGCGTCGCACCCCAGACGGTCGATCGGTCTGGCACGCCGCTCTCCGAATGGAACGCGCGTCATATTGCGTTTGCACACACATGTGGGACCGCAATTGAGAACCGACCATAGGCACACTCCCCCGTCCCCGCAAGTCGGTTGAGTTAATAGAAGAGAGACAAGCGATAGTACTGGAGCAGTGATGTAAACATGTCGGTGCCTGGACGATCCCTGCACGACACGGGAGATCAGTTCGTCCATGCATGTGACCAGACTCCAGCAGACGGCTGGATTGGCTATCGTCTACATATTGTGCAGGTTATGTTGTACAGGGCTGTAGTTGTTCTGATGAGAAATCTAAAAAAAAGGTTTCTTGTCATCTCGCAATATTAGGTGTCATGTGCTTCGGATCACTGCGAGGGTTAAACAGCGACGACTGCGTTCCTCCAAGGTGCTGGTCATTGGGGGCACATGCACGAAGACTACTTGGCTGCCATCTAGGTCAAGCTGACTATGTTAATTAGGAGATCTATCGATTGACCCCTTTTCTACGAGTTTGTCTTTAATTTGAGCTTTGATCCTCGTCTAGTTTGTCCGTCGGGATTCATGTTGTCTCCTTGGGGTAGTAAAGTTATAGTTTCTTGTCATGTGGCATTTTTTTGTGTTATATGTTAATCCGGTGCTTCAGATCAAAATGACAACAACTGCGCCTCCCGGGCACGTGTATGAAGACTTCTCGACAGTCATTGACGAGGTCAAGCCGGCTCTGGTAGATAAAAGAAAACTACTCCACTATATAGGCAGGAGCCTCCGCGTTTGCTTGCTAGTGTTGCTCTCTTCACACTCTCTCGTCCTCTCCAGATCTAAACACGACAGCGGTGGCCACAGTCTCTCTCTGCTCACCACTGGTCACAGATCCGGCCGAATCCCCTCCGCGGGGGAAGGTGAGAAGGTGCAATGTTCACGCAGTCGTCCTTGGCAACGACTCTTACCCACTGCCGGTGCATCCTGATCAGCGTGCCTTGCCATTCTCTCCCACGCAGCGCCGGCTAGGGAGGGCCTCCGACCCCTTCTTCCTCGCTGCCGTAGTGTGGGCAGATCCGGCCTCCCGCCGCCCACCTAGCGACATCCCGGCGACCCTCAGGTATAACTTCCTTCGAAACCGGCCTTGCTATACTGCCCCAGCTCCTCACATCGCTGCATTTGTATCTTTTACTATTTCTCAGGCCCCCTCGTAGATAGGATCGATCAGCTATTCGAAAGCCACCTAAATTTTTACTGTTAAGAGGTAAAACTACTTCATGCAGTCAAATCTAGTACTACTTGGTTCAAACAGAGAAGAAAGGGGGTGGGGGTGGGGGAAGATTTGTTACGTGAATCTAGGACTTGCTCAAAAGAGGAAATAATGGGGGCGAAAAGTAGCAGAGACTGGCTATCCAACTGGTCTCTTGGTCTAATAGGGAAATAAAGGGAAACGCAGTACAAACTCAATATAAACCGATCTATTGGTTGAAAAGGGAAAGAAAGTGGGGACTCGGGGACAAGTCAACAGAGTATGTCCAGCACTAGATTTGCTAGCCTCACACAGTATAAGGTGGCTATACCGAACAAAAATGGGACCAACCCAGATATCCTGTTCTGATGTTTGTTGCCCCGAGCCCCTATTATGTAATGCCACTGGTAAAATGTAGCAGTCCCACTGTTAAAGTAAGAACACGTTAAACCAATGTTGTTTTCAATGTAATGCCTCCAGTAATATGAATCAATGGCACTGTTTTTCATGTCCTGCTAAATTTCCCATTAAGATAAGTTGCTTCTTTCGTTAGAAATGCAACTGTCCTGGTCCGCCTACTCTCCCGTGCCCAAATACCAACTCTTTAGCAGCTGTTAATGTAATGTTGCTGGTAAAATGAAGCAATGACACCATTAAAGTAATGTCATATTTAACGGTTGTCATAGTCAATCCTAATGCCCACACTAATATCTAGCAATGCTGCTGCTTTAGAAATTGCTACTGTCCTTGTCGGATCGCCATTCAGATAAGGAACATGTTTCTTTTCATTTGATGTATGTTTCATCACTTGTTAGTCACCCTCCTTTCCACCTTTTTGTGCAAACAGAGATATACATTTCACGCTTGATCTTAGTTGAACTGCACAAAATGATATCCAAATTATAGTTGAACATTGCACAAGCTTCACGACCAACCTTGATGTTGCTCAATTTTGTTGCAACTAATGAAGAAGAAGCTGCTAGCTCATGGGACCAAGTACTTGCTAACTGCATGATGCAAACATTGCTTCATTTTAGGTGAACTACACAAAAAGGTCCCATGAATTGAATCATCCATGTTGGTGACTGGTGTCATCCCTTCTATGATGGCGTTGACTGCAGATATGGTTCCCATCACGAGCTATGTTCCTTTTTGGTCCGACCGTTTGCCAAAGATCCTGCATGTTGACTCTGCTCTTGTGCTACTATTTTGGCACTGCCATGATAAAGCATTAATGTTATTATTTTGCACCTTAATCTAGTGGCACTATTAATTTGAGGCAATGTTTTGGCACCGCTAGTGCCACTGATTTTTTTTTATATATCGTAAGAGGGGGTTTCCTCCGATTTCATTAAAGAAACCCAACCATAGAGAACCATTATCAGACAACATCTCAGTGTAAACGGGCACTTATGCAACTACTAATAGAATGGATTGAGTACTAGCAGGAGACAAGTTCGCCACATAAGTTAGGCAGGTAGGGGGACGCAGCACCAGCTCGACCAAGTTTGGATTAGTTGCTATAAAACAGAGATATACATTTCACGCTTGATCTTAGTTGAACTGCACAAAATGATATCCAAATTATAGTTGAACATTCCACGAGCTTCACGACCAACCTTGATGTTGCTCAATTTTATTGCAACTAATGAAGAAGAAGCTGCTAGCTCATGGGACCAAGTACTTGCTAACTGCATGATGCAAACATTGCTTCATTTTAGGTGAACTGCACAAAAGGTCCCATGAATTGAATCATCCATGTTGGTGACTGGTGTCATCCCTTCTATGATGGCGTTGACTGCAGATATGGTTCCCATCACGAGGTATGTTCCTTTTTGGTCTGGCCGTTTGCCAAAGATCCTGCATGTTGACTCTGCTCTTGTGCTACTGTTTTGGCACTGCCATGATAAATGGCACTGCCATGATAAAGCATTAATGTTATTATTTTGCACCTTAATCTAGTGGCATTATTAATTTGAGGCAATGTTTTGGCACCGCTAGTGCCACTGATTTTTTTATATATCGTAAGAGGGGGTTTCCTCCGGTTTCATTAAAGAAACCCAACCATAGAGAACCATTATCAGACAACATCTCAGTGTAAACGGGCAGTTATGCAACTACTACTAGAACAGACTGAGTACTAGCAGGAGACAAGTTCGCCACATAAGCTAGGCAGGTAGGGGACGCAGCACCAGCTCGACCAAGTTTGGATTAGTTGCAATAAAATAGAGATATACATTTCACGCTTGATCTTAGTTGAACTGCACAAAATGATATCCAAATTATAGTTGAACATTCCACGAGCTTCACGACCAACCTTGATGTTGCTCAATTTTATTGCAACTAATGAAGAAGAAGCTGCTAGCTCATGGGACCAAGTACTTGCTAACTGCATGATGCAAACATTGCTTCATTTTAGGTGAACTGCACAAAAAGGTCCCATGAATTGAATCATCCATGTTGGTGACTGGTGTCATCCCTTCTACAATGGCGTTGACTGCAGATATGGTTCCCATCATGAGGTATGTTCCTTTTTGGTCCGACCGTTTGCCGAAGATCCTACATGTTGACTCTGCTCTTATGCTACTGTTTTGGCACTGCCATGATAAAGCATTAATGTTATTATTTTGCACCTTAATCTAGTGGCACTATTAATTTGAGGCAATGTTTTGGCACCGCTAGTGCCATTGATTTTTTTTTTATATATCAAAAGAGGGGTTTCCTTCGATTTCATTAAAGAAACCCAACCATAGAGAACCATTAACCGACAACATCTCAGTGTAAACGGGCAGTTATGCAACTACTACTAGAACGGACTGAGTACTAGCAGGAGACAAGTTCGCCACATAAGCTAGGCAGGTAGGGGGACGCAGCACCAGCTCGACCAAGTTTGGATTACAACCCAAATGCTACCACAGAAACATCAGGGGGGAAGATAGGGATTGAAAGAGCCAGCTTCAGCATCCCAGTCTAAGCACCCCTGGCCTCCATCCTTGCGAAGCACAGTACACCTCGCTTGCCACCTGCTCGACCCTAGTGCCACTGATAAAATGAAGTAATAATACAGTTAAAATAGAGCGAGTGTCCTCTCTATCATTTCATTTCCAATGTAGATAAAGAAAGTGCTTCTCTTTGTTAGTATATGTTTCATCAACTAGTCCCATTGTTAATGTTTAAGTGTTTCTGCAAACTGGGGTGCTTAATTTTAGTTTATCTGCACAAAAATAGAGATTGGAATGTCTCAAGGCCCCTCCTTGTACTACGGTTGTACATTGATGTTCATCACTGGCAGAAGGTGTATGGGGGAGAATTGGGTCGATTTCCAGTATGAGGCCTACTGTATGAGGCGTCGCAGGGCCCATCTCGCCCTCGCAGCATGGCATACTGTGATACTATCGCAATATTTTCCCATTAAGAAAATGAAGTTTCTTCTATTTATTACTGTATGTTTCATCAACTAGTGCCACTACAATGTAATCACGCTTTTTCATTATGTGTGCAAACAGGGTTATTCACCTGCATTCTGGTGGAACTGCACAAATGTACGAATGGAATCGGCATATATGCAGAGTGCGAGGTGCCAAGTAAAAATTATCGACACCAACCATTCTCCATCTAAGCATTGGCATCCACCACCGGTGGGATGGGTGGCGCTCTCTGTGGACGGATCTTTCTCGGCAGCAAATCCTCTAATCAAATACTAGTAGCTTATATTGGCACTTTTCTAGGGAGTACTCTTTTCTGAAAGAAGCACCAATCGATTTTTCTTTATTTGTACACAGTGTCACAACTTTGTTTTTGGTCCAGAGCTATTTTAGGGTGATTGGCGTAGTACTCAGAAACTGATTGTAAGCATGATTTTCATTAGCCGTCACACTGATTGTAAGCATGAGCAGATGGAAGATTAGGTTAGTGCGAAGATTACCTTAAACCCTACCGCCGCCATTGAAACGAGGCGAGCAGCAAGGGAACCATGGAGAACGGCGGGGAAGCGACGTCGCACCATCCGGCCTCCTCTTGCGGTGGGAGAACGAATACTCCTGTGGCTCCGGCTGGCACTGCACCCTCACAAACGGCACACCATACTCGATCAATTCGTTATCCTCTAGATGCTCGACCTTCGACCTGTACGCCCACCACCTCCGCCTGACTTTCAGGTCGGGCGAATCTGTCTGCTCCATCGCCCAGAGGAGATACTCGATGAACTCGAAGGACTATGGTGTGACTGCCGCCGGGGAGTACATCGCTGCCCTCATCGCCGCCGTCTCACTCTTTCGCATACATTGCCACATGGCCCTCACCATCCTCGAAATCTCCCACTCATTGTCAAACCAAGTAAGGATCTCCTTCAACCTAGCTAACTTCACCTGGTCACCGTCGGCATCTGCCCGATTCGCTGCTGCATCCTCTCCATAGATGTCCTTCTGAGAGGTCAGGTGCTAGCTTTGGAAGATGGGAGGAGAGACAGTGGTCTTGCAATGGAGAAGAGGGAGAGGCGAGACTGTGGTTTTGCAATGGAGGAGATGGAGAGGAGAGGGGGTGGTTTTGCAATGGAGAAGAGGAAGACGCGAGACAGTGGTTTTGGAATGGAGATAATGGAGAGGAGAGGGGGTGGTTTTGCAATGGAGAAGAGGGAGAGGCGAGACGGTGGTTTTGGAATGGAGATGATGGAGAGCAGAGGGGGTGGTTTTGCAATGGAGAAGAGGGAGAGGAGCGTGCGGCAGTGATTTAGGATTGGACGAGAGGGCCGGCGCGCTGTGACTGGATCGAAATCAATTTACCCTTCAATTAAGAAAGCGGCCCCACATTAACTAGTCTGCCTTGTATTCTAGGTCATATTTGACCATGATTTTCACAAATAAAATATATGTTATACATTGCAAAAATAATATAATTTGAAAGTAAATTCAGATACGAACCAAACGATACAATTTTTGATGACATGCATTCACATTTTGCTTGTCAAATACAGTACGTGGTCAAACTTTGACCCAAAATACGCAAAACAAAAAAATACTTCCAAGACCAGCGCCGCTCCTCCCCTCTTAAACCACCACCACTCCTCTCCTATTCCAATCCAAAACCAGCACCGCTCCTCTCCTCTTCCATTTCAAAACCACCCCCGCTCCTCTCATGTTCCAATCCAAAACCAGTGCCGCTCCTCTCCTCTTCCATTTCAAAACCACTGCCGCTCCTCTCCTGTTCTAATCCAAAACCAGCGCCGCTCCTCTCCTCTTCCATTCAAAAACCACCGCCGGCAAGTGAAGGTGCTATGGACTGCTACCTCTTGAGCTTGCGTTGGTTTTTCCCTTGAAGAGGAAAGGGTGATGCAGCAAAGTAGAGTAAGTATTTCCCTCAGCTTTTGAGAACCAAGGTATCAATCCAGTAGGAGACAACGCGCAAGCCACCAAATACCTGCACAAATAAACACCAACTTGCACCCAACGCAATAAAGGGGTTGTCAATCCCTTCACGGTTATTTGCAACATGAGATCTGATAGAGATGGATAAACGGTAAAGTAATGTTTTTGGTATTTTTGGTTTATGGAACAGAAAGTAAAAGATTGCAAAGAAAGTAAATAGGAAACTAAAATTATAGATCGGAAACTTATATGATGGAAAATAGACCCGGGGGCCATAGGTTTCACTAGAGGCTTCTCTCAAGATAGAAATTATTACGGTGGGTGAACAAATTACTGCCGAGCAATTGATAGAAAAGCACAAAGTTATGATGATATCTAAGGCAATGATCATGAACATAGGCATCACGTCCGTGTCAAGTAGATCGAAACGATTCTGCATCTACTACTATTACTCCACACATCGACCGCTATCCAGCATGCATCTAGAGTATTAAGTTCATAAAGAACGAAGTAATGCTTTAAGCAAGATGACATGATGTAGAGGAATTAACTCAAGCAATATGATGAAAACCCCATCTTTTTATCCTCGATGGCAACAATAAAATACGTGCCTTGCTGCCCCTACTGTCACTGGGACAGGACACCGCAAGATTGAACCCAAAGCTAATCACTTCTCCCATTGCAAGAAAAACCAATCTAGTTGGCAAAACCAAATCGATAGTTCGAAGAGACTTGCAAAGATATCAAATCATGCATATAAGAATTCAGAGAAGATTCAAATAATATTCATAGATAAGTTGATCATAAATCCACAATTCATCGGATCTTGGCAAACACACCGCAAAAGAGTATTACATCGAATAGATCTCCAAGAACATCGAGGAGAACTTTGTATTGAGAATCAAAGAGAGAGAAGAAGCCATCTAGCTACTAGCTATGGACCCATAGGTCTGTGGAAACTACTCACGCTTCATCGGAGAGGCAATGGTGTTGATGTAGAAGCCCTCCGTGATCGAATCCCCCTCCGGCAGGATGCCGGAAAAGGCCCCAAGATGGGATCTCACGGGTACAGAAGGTTGCGGCGGTGGAAAAGTGGTTTCATGGCTCCCCTGGAAGTTTTTGGGGTATTTGAGAATATATAGGAGGAAGATCTAGGTCAGGGGGTCACCGAGGGGCCCACAAGGTCGAGGGGCGCGCCCTCCACCCTTATGGCCGCCTCGTGGCTCTTTTGACTTGCACTCCAAGTCTCCTAGGTGTCTTGTGGTCCAAGAAAAATCATCGCGAAAGTTTTATTCCGTTTGGTATTCCTTTTCTGCGAAACTCTAAAACAAGGAAAAAACAGGAACTGCCATTGGGCTCTAGGTTAATAGGTTAGTCCCAAAAATCATATAAAATAGCATATTAATGCATATAAAACATCCAAAACAGATAATATAATAGCATGGAACAATAAAAAATTATAGATACGTTGGAGACGTATCAAGCATCCCCAAGCTTAATTCCTGCTCGTCCTCGAGTAGGTAAATGATAAAAACATAATTTTTGATGTGGAATGCTACCTAACATATTTATCCATGTAATTCTCTTTATTGTGGCATGAATGTTCAGATCCGTAAGATTCAAAACAAAAGTTTAATATTGACATAAAAACAATAATACTTCAAGCATACTAACAAAATAATTATGTCTTCTCAAAATAATATGGCCAAAGAAAGCTTATCCCTACAAAATCATATAGTCTGGCTATGCTCCATCTTCGTCACACAAAACATTTAAATCATGCACAACCCCGATGACAAGCCAAGCAATTGTTTCATACTTCTGATGTTCTCAAACCTTTTCAACTTTCACGCAATACATGAGTGTGAGCCATGGACATAGCACTCCATAGGTGGAATAGACGGTGGTTGTGGAGAAGACAAAAAGAAGGAGATAGTATCACATCAACTAGGCGTATCAACGGGCTATGGAGATGCCCATTAATAGATATCAATGTGAGTGAGTAGGGATTGCCATGCAACGGATGCACTAGAGCTATAAGTTTATGAAAGCTCAAAAAGAAAACTAAGTGGGTGTGCATCCAACTTGCTTGCTCATGAAGACCTAGGGCGTTTTGAGGAAGCCCATCGTTGGAATATACAAGCCAAGTTCTATACTGAAAAATTCCCACTAGCATATGAAAGTGATATCATAGGAGACTCTATCATGAAGATCATGGTGCTACTTTGAAGCACAAGTGTGGCAAAAAGGATAGTAACATTGTCCCTTCTCTCTTTTTCTCTCATTTTTTTTCCTTTTTTTCTTTTTTTTCTTTTCTCCTTTTTTTTGGGCCTTCTCTTTTTTTGGCCTTTTTCTCTTTTTTTTCTTTCCTCACATGGGACAATGCTCTAATAATGAAGATCATCACACTTCTATTTACTTACAACTCAAAAATTACAACTCGATACTAGAACAAAAATATGACTCTATGTGAATGCCTCCGGCGGTGTACCGGGATGTGCAATGAATCAAGAGCGACATGTATAAAAAATGATGAACGGTGGCTTTTCCACAAATACGATGTCCACTACATGATCATGCAAAGCAATATGACAATGATGAAGCGTGTCATAATAAACGGAACGGTGGAAAGTTGCATGGCAATATATCTCGGAATGGCTATGGAAATGCCATAATAGGTAGGTATGGTGGCTGTTTTGAGGAAGGATATGTGGTGGGTTTATGGTACCGGCGAAAGTTGCGCGGTACTATAGAGGCTAGCAATGGCAGAAAGGTGAGAGTGTGTATAATCCATGGACTTAACATTAGTCATAAAGAACTCACATACTTATTGCAAAAAAAAATTAGTCATCGAAACAAAGTACTATGCGCATGCTCCTAGGGGGATAGATTGGTAGGAAAAGACCATCGCTCGTCCCCGACCGCCACTCATAAGGAAGACAATCAAAAAAACATCTCATGCTCCAACTTTGTTACGTAACGGTTCACCATACGTGCATGCTACGGGACTCACAAACCTTAACACAAGTATTTCTCAAATTCACAACTACTTACTAGCATGACTCTAATATCACCATCTTCATATCTCAAAACAATCATAAGGAATCAAACTTCTCATAGTATTCAACGCACTTTATATGAAAGTTTTTATTATACCCCTCTTGGATGCCTATCATATTAGGACTAATTTTATAACCAAAGCAAATTACCATGCTGTTCTAAAGACTCTAAAAATAATACAAGTGAAGTACGAGAGTTCATCAATTTCTATAAAATAAAGCCATTGTCGTGCTCTTAAAAGATATAAGTGAAGCACTAGAGCAAATTTTGCCTAGCTCAAAAGATATAAGTGAAGATCATAGAGCATTCTAATAAATCACGATTCATGCGTGTCTCTCCCAAAAGGTGTGTACAGCAAGGATGATTGTGGCAAACTAAAAAGCAAAGACTCAAATCATACAAGACGCTCCAAGTAAAACACATATCATGTGGTGAATAAAAATATAGCCTCAAGTAAAGTTACCGATAGACGAAGACGAAAGAGGGGATGCCTTCCCGGGGCATCCCCAAGCTTAGGCTCTTTGGCCTCCTTGAATATTACCTTGGGGTGCCTTGGGCATCCCCAAGCTTAGGCTCTTGCCACTCCTTGTTCCATAGTCCATCAAATCCTTACCCAAAACTTGAAAACTTCACAACACAAAACTCAACAGAAAATCTCGTAAGCTCCATTAGTATAAGAAAATAAATCACAACTTTTGGTACTGTTGTGAGCTCATTATTTATTTATATTGGTGTAATATCTACTGTATTCCAACTTTTCCATGGTTTATACCCCCCCCCCCCCCCGATACTAGCCATAGATGCATCAAAATAAGCAAACAACACGCGAAAAACAGAATCTGTCAAAAACAGAATAGCCTGTAGTAATCTGGATAGTTCGCATACTTATATAACTCCAAAAATCCTGAAAAATTAGGAAGTCCTAGGAAATTTTTATATAAATCTACTTTAAAAAATTCATAATTTTTCTACGCGTCTGTGATTTCTAAAAATTCTGGGACTGAGCGCATAAGTTTCTGTTTTCTCAGCAAGATCAAATCAACTACTACCGTAAGCTATCCCAAAGGTCTTACTTGGCACAAACACTAATTAAAACACAAAACCACATATAACCAGAGGCTAGATGAAATAATTATTGCAAAACAGAACCTAAAAATCAAAAACAAAAAATAAAATTGGGTTGCCTCCCAACAAGCGCTATTGTTTAACGCCCTTAGCTAGGCATAAAACACGAACAGATCTAAGTGTTATCATCTTTGGCATGTAATCCATAAGTGGCTCTCATAATAGATTCATAAGGCAATTTAATTTTGTTTCTAGGGAAGTGTTCTATGCCTTTCCTCAACGGAAATTAAAATCTAATGTTTCCTTCTTTCATATCAATAATTGCATCAATCGTTCTAAGGAAAGGTCTACCAAGAATAATAGGACATGTAGGATTGCAATCTATATCAAGAACAGTGAAATCTACGGGCACATAATTCCTATTAGCAACAATAAGAACATCATTAATCCTTCCCATAGGTTTCTTAATAGTGGAATCCGCAAGATGCAAATTTAAGGAACAATCATCAAATTCACGGAAACCTAACACATCACATAAAGTTTTCAGAATCATGGAAACACTAGCACCCAAATCACACAAAGCATAGCACTCATAATCTTTAATTTTAATCTTAATAGTAGGTTCCCACTCATCATAAAGTTTTCTAGGGATAGAAACTTCCAATTCAAGCTTTTCTTCAGAAGTTTGCATCATAGCATCAACGATATGTTTAGTAAAAGCTTTGTTTTGATTATAAGCATGAGGAGAATTCAACATGGATTGCAACAAGGAAATACAATCTATTAAAGAAGAATTATCATAATTAAATTCCTTGAAATCCAAAAGAGTGGGTTCATTGCTACTTAAAGTTTTGACCTCTTCAATCCCACTTTAATCAATTTTTGCATCAAGATCTAAAAACTCCGAATCATTGGGACGCCTTCTAACTAAAGTTGACTCATCTCCAGTCCCATATTTATCAATATTTATATTGGAAAACAAAGATTCAATAGGAGTCACTTCAATCACTTTAAGATCTTCATCATTATTTTCATGGAAACTAGAAGAACACGCTTTTATAAACCAAAGCATGCATCTTAGCGGTTCTTTCTTTGCACTCATCAATGGAAATTCTCATGGCTTTGAGAGACTCATTGATATCATGCTTAGATGGAATAGATCTAAGTTTCAAAGAATCAACATCAAGAGAAATTTTATCCACGTTCCTAGCCAAATCATCGATCTTAAGCAATTTTTCTTCAATCAAAGCATTGAAATTCTTTTGCGAACTTATAAATTCTTAACACTATTCTCAAAATCAGAGGGCATCTTATTATAATTTCCATAAGAATTTTTGTAGGAATTACCATAATTATTAGAGGAATTACTAGGAAACGGCCTAGGAAAATTACCTCTATACGCGTTATTACCAAAATTGTTCCGACCAACAAAATTCACATCCAAAGATTCATTATTGTTTTCAATCAAAGTAGACAAAGGCATATTATTAGGATTAATAGGAGCACTCTTATTAGCAAACAATTTCATAAGCTCATCCATCTTTCCACTCAAAATATTAATCTCTTCAATTGCATGCACTTTTTTACTAGCGGAAGATCTTTCGGTATGCCATTGAGAATAATTAACCATAATATTATCTAGGAGTTTAGTAGCTTCTCCTAAGGTAATTTCCATAAAAGTGCCTCCCGCGGCCGAATCTAAAAGATTTCTAGAAGCAAAATTCAATCCGGCATAATTTTTTTGTATAATCATCCACAAATTCAAACCATGAGTAGGGCAATTTCTAATCATCAATTTCATCCTCTCCCAAGATTGTGCAACATGTTCATGATCAAGTTGCTTAAAATTCATAATATCGTTCCTAAGGGAGATGATCTTAGCGGGAGGAAAATACTTGGAAATAAAGCATCTTTACACTTGTTCCATGAATCAATACTATTTTTAGGCAAAGATAAAAACCAAGTTTTAGCACGATCTCGAAGTGAGAACAGAAATAGCTTTAATTTCACAATATCATTATCCACATCTTTTTTCTTTTGCATATCACACAAATCAACGAAATTATGAAGATGGGATGTGGCATCTTCATTGGGAAGGCCGGAAAATTGATCTTTCATAACAAGATTCAGCAAAGCGGTATTAATTTCACAAGATTCCGCATTAGCATCGGGAGCAATCGGAGTACTAATAAAATCATTGTTGTTGGTATTGGAAAAGTCACACAATTTGGTATTATCTTGAGCCATCGTGACAAAGCAAGCAATCCAACACACGAGCACACAAAAAGCAAGCGAAGGAGACGAACGGAAGAGGGGCGAAGAAAAGGCAAATCTTTTTGAAAATCATTTTAGAAGTGGGGGAGAGGAAAACGAGAGGTGAATGGCGAATAATGTAATGCGAGGGATGAGAGTTTATGATGGGTACTTGGTATGTCTTGGCTTGGCGTAGATCTCCCCGGCAACGGCGCCAGAAATTCTTCCTGCTACCTCTTGAGCTTGCGTTGGTTTTTCCCTTGAAGAGGAAAGGGTGATGCAGCAAAGTAGAGTAAGTATTTCCCTCAGCTTTTGAGAACCAAGGTATCAATCCAGTAGAAGACAACGCACAAGCCACCGAATACCTGCACAAATAAACACCAACTTGCACCCAACGCAATAAAGGGGTTGTCAATCCCTTCACGGTTATTTGCAACATGAGATCTGATAGAGATGGATAAACGGTAAAGTAATGTTTTTGGTATTTTTGGTTTATGGAACGGAAAGTAAAAGATTGCAAAGAAAGTAAATAGGAAACTAAAATTGTAGATCGGAAACTTATAAGATGGAAAATAGACCCGGGGGCCATAGGTTTCACTAGAGGCTTCTCTCAAGATAGAAATTATTATGGTGGGTGAACAAATTACTGCCGAGCAATTGATAGAAAAGCACAAAGTTATGACGATATCTAAGGCAATGATCATGAACATAGGCATCACGTCCGTGTCAAGTAGATCGAAACGATTCTGCATCTACTACTATTACTCCACACATCGACCGCTATCCAGCATGCATCTAGAGTATTAAGTTCATAAAGAACGAAGTAACGCTTTAAGCAAGATGACATGATGTAGAGGAATTAACTCAAGCAATATGATGAAAACCCCATCTTTTTATCCTCGATGGCAACAATAAAATACGTGCCTTGCTGCCCCTACAGTCACTGGGAAAGGACACCGCAAGATTGAACCCAAAGCTAATCACTTCTCCCATTGCAAGAAAAACCAATCTAGTTGGCAAAACCAAATCGATAGTTCGAAGAGACTTGCAAAGATATCAAATCATGCATATAAGAATTCAGAGAAGATTCAAATAATATTCATAGATAAGTTGATAATAAATCCACAATTCATCGGATCTCGGCAAACACACCGCAAAAGAGTATTACATTGAATAGATCTCTAAGAACATCGAGGAGAACTTTGTATTGAGAATCAAAGAGAGAGAAGAAGCCATCTAGCTACTAGCTATGGACCCGTAGGCCTGTGGTAAACTACTCACGCTTCATCGGAGAGGCAATGGTGTTGATGTAGAAGCCCTCCGTGATCGAATCCCCCTCCGGCAGGATGCCGGAAAGGCCCCAAGATGGGATCTCACGGGTACAGAAGGTTGCGGCGGTGAAAAAGTGGTTTCGTAGCTCCCCTGGAAGTTTTTGGGGTATTTGAGAATATATAGGAGGAAGACCTAGGTCAGGAGGTCACCGAGGGGCCCACAAGGTCGGGGGGCGCCCTACCTGAAGGAAATATGCCCTAGAGGCAATAATAAAGTTGTTATTTATATTTCCTTATATCATGATAAATGTTTATTATTCATGCTAGAATTGTATTAACCGGAAACTTGATACATGTGTGAATACATAGACAAAACAAAGTGTCCCTAGTATGCCTCTACTTGACTAGCTCGTTAATCAAAGATGGTTAAGTTTCCTAACCATAGACATGTGTTGTAATTTGATGAACGGGATCACATCATTAGAACAATGATGTGATGGACAAGACCCATCCGTTAGCTTAGCATAATGATCGTTAAATTTTATTGCTATTGCTTTCTTCATGACTTATACATATTCCTCTGACTATGAGATTATGCAACTCCCGAATACCGGAGGAACACCTTGTGTGCTATCAAACGTCACAACGTAACTGGGTGATTATAAAGATGCTCTACAGGTGTCTCCGAAGGTGTTTGTTGGGTTGGCATAGATCGAGATTAGGATTTGTCACTCCGAGTATCGGAGAGGTATGTTGTTATTGCGGTTTGACCGATAAAGATCTTCGTAGAATATGTAGGAACCAATATGAGCATCCAGGTTCCGCTGTTGGTTATTGATCGGAGATATGTCTCGGTCATGTCTACATAGTTCTCGAACCCGTAGGGTCCGCACGCTTAACGTTCGATGATGATTTGTATTATGAGTTATGTGTTTTGGTGACCTAAGATTGTTCGGTGTCCCGGATGAGATCACGGACATGACGAGGAGTCTCGAAATGGTCGAGAGGTAAAGATTGATATATTGGACGATAGTATTCGGACACCGGAATGGTTTCGGGACGTTTCGGATATTTATCGGAGTACCGAGGGGTTACCGGAACCCCCCGGGGAAGTAATGGGCCTTCATGGGCCATAGGGGAGAAAGAGAGGGGAGCCCGTAGGGTGGCGCGCGCCCCCCCCCCCCCCCAAGGGAGTTCGAATTGGACAAGGGAGAAGGGGGCGCGGCCCCTTTCCTCTTTCCCTCTCCCTCTCCCTTTCCTTCCCTTTTCCCCTCCGATGAGAAAGGAAAAAAGGGGGGCCGAATCCTACTAGGAGTGGAGTCCTAGTAGGACCCCCCCCTTGGCGCGCCCCCTTGGTGGCCGGCCTCCTCCTCCCCTCCTTTATATACGGGGGCCGGGGGGCACCCCTAAGCACAACAGTTATTCTCTTAGCCGTGTGCGGTGCCCCCCTCCATAGTTTACTCCTCCGGTCATAGCGTCGTAGTGCTTAGGCGAAGCCCTGCGCGGATCACATCACCATCACCGTCACCACACCGTCATGCTGACGAAACTCTCCCTCGACCCTCTGTTGCATCAAGAGTTCGAGGGACGTCAACGAGCTGAACGTGTGCTGAACTCGGAGGTGCCGTACGTTCGGTACTAGATCGGTTGGATCGTGAAGACGTTCGACTACATCAACCGCGTTAACCTAATGCTTCCGCTTTTGGTCTACGAGGGTACGTGGACACACTCTCCCCCTCTTGTTGCTATGCATCTCCTAGATAGATCTTGCGTGATCGTAGGAATTTTTTTGAAATTGCATGCTACGTTACCCAAAAGTGGCATCCGAGCCAGGTCTATGCGTAGATGATATGCACGAGTAGAACACAAAGAGTTGTGGGCGATAATAGTCATACTACTTACCACCAATGTCTTATTTTGATTCGGCGATATTGTTGGATCAAGCGGCCCGGACCAACCTTACATGACCACGTTCATGAGACCGGTTCCACCGACAGACATGCAACTTGTTTTGCATAAAGGTGGCTGGCGGGTGTCTGTTTCTCCAACTTTAGTTGAATCAAATTTGACTACGGCCGGTCCTTGTTGAAGGTTAAAACAGCACACTTGACGAAAAATTGTTGTGGTTTTGATGCGTAGGTAAGAACGGTTCTTGCTAGAAGCCCGTAGCAGCCATGTAAAACTTGCAACAACAAAGTAGAGGGCGTCTAACTTGTTTTTGCAGGGCATGTTGTGATGTGATATGGTCAAGACATGATGTGATATAAGTTATTGTATGAGATGATCATGTTTTGTAAAAGTTATCGGCAACTGGCAGGAGCCTTATGGTTGTCGCTTTATCGTACAAAATGCAATCGCCATGTAATTGCTTTACTTTATCACTATGCGGTAGCGATAGTTGTAGAAGCAATAGTTGGCGAGACGACAACGATGCTACGATGGAGATCAAGGTGTCAAGCCGGTGACGATGGAGATCATGACGGTGCTTTGGAGATGGAGATCAAAGGCACAAGATGATGATGGCCATATCATGTCACATATTTTGATTGCATGTGATGTTTATCTTTTATGCATCTTATTTTGCTTAGTACGGCGGTAGCATTATAAGATGATCCCTCACTAAATTTCAAGGTATAAGTGTTCTCCCTGAGTATGCACCGTTGCTACAGTTCGTCGTGCCGAGACACCACGTGATGATCGGGTGTGATAAGCTCTATGTTCACATACAACGGGTGTAAGACAGTTTTGCACATGCAGAATACTCGGGTTAAACTTGACGAGCCTAGCATATGTAGATATGGCCTCGGAACACTGAGACCGAAAGGTCGAATGTGAATCATATAGTAGATATATGATATGTCTCCAACGTATCTATAATTTATGAAGTATTCATGCTGATATATTATCATTCTTGGATGTTTTACAATCATTTTATAGCAACTTTATATCATTTTTTGGGACTAACCTATTGACCCAGTGCCCAGTGCCAGTTGCTATTTTTTTGCTTGTTTTTTACATCGCAGGAAATCAATATCAAACGGAGTCCAAACACCGCGAAACTTTTTGTGGATTTTTTATGGACCAGAAGACCACCAATGGGCCAGAGCAGCACCTGGGGGGTGCCCCGAGGAGGGCACAACCCACCAGGGCATGCCTGGGGGCCCAGGCGCGCCCAGGTGGGTTGTGCCCACCTCGGTGGCCTCCCGCACCCCCTCTTTACCCTATAAATTCCCAAATATTCCAAAAACCCTCGGGGTTAACCTAGATCAGAAGTTCCGCCGCCGCAAGGCTCTGTAGCCACCGAAAACCAATCTAGACCCCGTTCCGGCACCCTGCCGGAGGGGGAATCATCTCCGGTTGCCATCTTCATCATCCCGGTGGCCACCACGATGAGGAGGGAGTAGTCCACCCTCGGGGCTGAGGGATTGTACCAGTAGCTATGTGTTTAATCTCTCTCTCTCTCTTGTGTTCTTGAGATGTCACGATCTTGATGTATCACGGGCTTTGTTAATATAGTCGGATCATATGGTGTTTTCCCCTCTCTATCTTGTTGTGATGAATTGAGTTTTTCCCTTTGAGATTTCTTTGTTATCGGATTGAATACTTTTATGGATTTGAGAACACTTGATATATGTCTTGCAATTGAATACTCGTGGTGACAATGGGGTATCGTATTGATTCACTTGATATATGTTTTGGCACTCAACTCGCGGATTCCCGAGGTGACATTGGGGTAATCTATGCATAGGGGTTGATGCACATTCTTGTCTTTGTTTCTCCGGTAGAAATCTTGGGGCACTCTTTGAAGTTATTTGTGTTGGATTGAGTATTATGAATATGAATTTGCTTTGGTGTTATTTTAGTACGAACTCTAGGATAGATCGAACGGAAAGAATAGCTTTGAGGTGGTTTCGTACCCTACAAACAATTTATTCTTATGTTCTCCGCTAGATAGGAACTTTGGAGTGATTCTTCATCGCACTTTGAGGGATGGTTATATGATCCAATTATATTAGCACTGTTGATAGATTGCACTAGCGAAAGTACGGACCCTAGGCCTCATTTTCAAGCATTGCAATACCGTTTTTGTGCCCGTTTACTATTTGCTACCTTGCTGTTTTTTATTTATTCAGATTATAAAAATATATTTCTACCATCCATATTACACTTTTATCACCATCTCTTCGCCGAACTAGTGCACCTATACAAATTGCCATTGTATTGGGTGTGTTGGGGACACAAGAGATTTCTTGTATTTGATTGCAGGGTTGTTTTAGAGAGACCATCTTCATCCTACGCCTCCCACGGATTGATAAACCTTAGGTCATCCACTTGAGGGAAAATTGCTACTGTCCTGCAAAACTCTGCGCTTGGAGGCCCAACACGTGTCGACAAGAATAAGGTTGCGTAGTAGACATTAAGCTCTTTTCTGGCGCCGTTGCCAGGGAGGTGAGTGCATGAAGGTATATCTTTAGATATTGCAATTGAATCTTTTAATTTCTTGTTTTATCACCAGTTTGGTTTATAAAAGAAAACTACAAAAAAATGGAATTGAGGTTGCATCATATTATTGATCATCTTTATAATATCTTTCTTGAAAATGATGGATCGGAAAATTGTGCTCAATTGTTAGAAGAGGAAGTCAATAAAATGTTTGGCACAAAATATTTGAATGATGAGCATGATTGCAATGTTGTTAGTATGAATTCTTTGAATATCCATGATGCTAATGATATGCAAAGCCATAAGCTTGGGGATGCTATATTTGATGAAGATGATATTTTTAGTCCCCCAAGTTTTGATGAGAAAATGTATTATGATGATTGCACACCTCCTATTTATGATGATTATATTGATGAAAGTGGATTCGGAGATGTCATGACTTTATTTGATGATGAATCCACTATTTTGGAAGAGGTTGCAATTGATTATGACAACAAAGTTGCTATCTATGATGATTATGGTGATGACATGTATGCTATATTGAATAATGATAACCATGAAACTTGTCATCATGATTTTAATTTTCAATCCCATGATAGTTATTTTGTTTAGTTTGCTCCCACTACTATTCATGAGAATAAATTTGCTTATGTGGAGAGTGAGAAAATTTCTATGCTTATGTATCATGAAAAGAATGCTTCATGTGATGGTTATATTGTTGAATTCATTCATGATGCTACTGAAAATTATTATGAGAGAGGAACATATGCTTCCACATATTGCAATAATATCAAGTTTCCTCTCTATGTGTTGAAAATCTTGAAGTTGTGCTTGTTTTGCCTTCCTATGCTAGTTGATTCTTGTTCCCATAAATTGTTTGATCACAAAATCCCTATGCATAGGAAGTGGGTTAGACTTAAATGTGCTTGCCATGTGCTTCATGATGCTCTCTTTGTGTTTCAATTCTTATCTTTTATGCGAGCATTATTGAAATCATCATGCCTAGCTAAAAGGCATTAAAGAAAAGCGCTTGTTGGGAGACAACCCAACACTTTTACTTACTGTTTTTGTGTGTTCACATGATTATGCTACTGTATTGATCATGTTTTATTGCTTTTGTTTCAATAAAGTGCCAAGTAAAGCCTTTGGGATCATGTTGGGTGATAGTTGATTTGATCTTGGTGAAAAACAGAAACTTTTGTGCTCACAAAAATAATTCTCATTTTTAACATAAGAGTGATTTTGAGTTGATTCTTTTTGCAGAAGTTTAATATAAAAATTTCTCACGTGTTACTAATTTTTTCACAATTTTTGAAGTAGCAGAAGTATGGTAGTTATCTAGATCATTACAGACTATTCTGTTTTTGACAGATTCTGTTTTCAATGCATAGTTTGCTTGTTTTCTAGTTTCTATGGCTTATATTGCTCAATATAAATTGTGGAAATGATATGCTACAGTAGGCATTGTTTGGAAACAATTATGAATATTGTCTTTGACAGTACCAAAAGTGGAATGGTTTGCTCTTTATCATACTAACCTATCTCACGAAGTTCCCTTAAGTTTTGTGTGATTGAAGTTTTCAAGTTTTGGGTGAGATGTCGATATGAGGAGAATAAGGAGTGACAATACCCTAAGCTTGGGGATGCCCAAGGCACCCCAAGGTAATATTCAATGAAGATCCAAGCAACTAAGCTTGGGGATGCCCTGGAAGGCATCCCCTCTTTCGTCTCCAACATTGTCGGTAACCTCACTTGGAGCTATGTTTTCATTCATCACATGATATGTGTTTTGCTTGGAGCATCAATTTATTTTGGTAGGATTTGCTTGCTGTTATTTAGAATAATGTTTTGCATCTTTTATTTCAATAAAAGTGGCATTGATAGCCTTTGCCATGCTTATTTTGCAACTCTACATGTTGCTGTTTGAAAACAGAAAGTTTATCGATGTTGCAAAAATTCCCTAGGAAAGTCAGAATGTGATAAAATGTTTAAACTTTTTGCAAAATAATATCTGATAAATTTTATACAGTGTGATAAAATTTCATAATGTTTGGAGTTGAATAAGTATTGATACTCTTGCATTCTTTACAGACTGTACTGTTTTGGCAGATTGCTGTTATGTTTGCATATGTTTGTTTGTTTAATGATTCTATTTGAGGATAGGAGTATTAAATATGCAGAGGCATTTAGTATGCAATGTTGAATAATAATTTTATTGATTTGTTACAGTAGAGAATGATAAAGTTTTTGCATTGGTTTATACTAACTTATCTCACGAGTTTTTGTTGAGTTTTGTGTGGATGAAGCGTTTGAGATTTAGGAAAACCGTGATATGAGAGGAATTAAGGAGACACAAAAGCTCAAGCTTGGGGTTGCCCAAGGCAACCCAAGATAATATTTCAAAAAAGTCTCAAGCATCTAAGCTTGGGGATGCCCCGGTAGGCATCCCACCTTTCTTCTTCAACAATTATCGGTTAGTATCGGTTGAGCCTAAGCTTTTGCTTCTTCACATGATGTGTGCTATCCTTGGAATGTCATTTTATTTTGTTTTGCTTGCTGTTTTAATAAATTACTTAGATCTGAATTTTTTTAAATAAAATAGAGTCCTCAAATAGTTACTCGGGAGGCTAGGTAAGCGGCATTCACATCCCGTCAACGAAGCTCTTTTCTATGGAATTGCTCTAGTGCTTCACTTATATCTTTTTGAGCACGGTGTGCTTTAGTATTTTTGAAGAAATTCTCTCTTGCTTCACTTAAATTAATTTGAGAGAAATAAATATTATGCTCATGATCTTCATTTATATCTCTTTGGAGTAGCTTGTCATTTACTCTTGTGCTTCACTTATATCCTATGAGTAAATTGTTGAATAAATTGAATGTCATGAAGTTGAAATCATATCATGCCTAGTGGTAGCTTCACATTGGGTTTAGAAAGTGAAATCTTTTGAGGCTTGACAATCACAATATTGGTCATACACGCAATTCACGAATAATTAGTATAAGGAAGAGAACCTTCACATGCAAATACACTATCTTGGAAATCTTTTGTGATTGTGAGCCCCCATCAAAATATTATATGCCAAAATTGTTGACGTTGGACAAGGAAGACAACACAATGATTTATTTTTGTTCATATTCACATAGAAGTTATATTGTCATAGATCCTTCAACATGTGGTGCTTACCCCCCATCTTTGCTAGCCAAAAATTCCGCACCAAGTAGAGATACTACTTGTGCATCCAAAAACCCTTAAACCCAAATCTTATTTTCAAGAGTCCACCATACCTACCTAGGGATTAAGCAAGATCCCTCAAGTAAGTTGTCATCGGTGCAATAAGGCAATAAAAATTGCTTCTAAAAGTGTGAGATCATTCAGTGTAAGAGAAAATTGAGCGTTGTACGAACTTTGTGATGGTGAAGAATAAAAGCGACAGACTGCATAATAAAGGTTGCCATCACAAGGGGCAATACAACGTGACGTTCTTTTGTACTAAGGGGTTGAGCATACAAACAAATAAGCGCATGGCAACCTCTGCTTCCCTCTGCGAAGGGCCTATCTTTTACTTTTATGTATTTACTTTTATGCAGCAGTTAGAGTTTTTCCCTCTATTCCTTTTTATTTTTCTCCTTTGGTAAGCATCATGTGGTGAGGAAAGATCTAGGCACATATGTCCAGTTGAATATGGGTAGCATGAGTTATTATTGTTGACATCACCCTTGAGGTGAATACGTTGGGAGGCAAAACAATAAGCCCCTATCTTTCTATGTGTCTGGTTGAAACATTTTGCTCATGTGTATGCGGTGAGTGTTAGCAATCATAGAAGACTATATGATGGTTGAGTATGTGGAGCTGTTACTTAAACTCTGTCGAATAAGTTGAATTGCAATTGCTTGGTGACTGAGAACATAGGTTGTTGGGTTTCAAGAGAATTCATCGTTTGAACCTTAACATGTGAATTGGTTGCTACTTTAACATGAGAAATTTTATAAGAAAGAATTGCTGTTATGATGCTAGGAAAAGTGATTGAAATTATCATTGATCAAACTTGTGCACTTTGCTAGCATTCACACTTCATAAATTATTTCTTTTATCATTTACCTACTCGAGGACGAGTAGGAATTAAGCTTGGGGATGCTGATACGTCTCCAACGTATCTATAATTTATGAAGTATTCATGCTGATATATTATCATTCTTGGATGTTTTACAATCATTTTATAGCAACTTTATATCATTTTTTGGGACTAACCTATTGACCCAGTGCCCAGTGCCAGTTGCTGTTTTTTTGCTTGTTTTTTACATCGTAGGAAATCAATATCAAACGGAGTCCAAACACCGTGAAACTTTTTGTGGATTTTTTATGAACCAGAAGACCACCAATGGGCCAGAGCAGCACCTGGGAGGTGCCCCGAGGGGGGCACAACCCACCAGGGCGCGCCTGGGGGCCCAGGCGCGCCCAGATGGGTTGTGCCCACCTCAGTGGCCTCCCACACCCCCTCTTTACCCTATAAATTCCCAAATATTCCAAAAACCCTCGGGGTTAACCTATATCAGAAGTTCCGCCGCCGCAAGGCTCTGTAGCCACCGAAAACCAATCTAGACCCCGTTCCGGCACCCTGCCGGAGGGGGGAATCATCTCCGGTGGCCATCTTCATCATCCCGGCGGTCACCACAATGAGGAGGGAGTAGTCCACCCTCGGGGCTGAGGGTTTGTACCAGTAGTTATGTGTTTAATCTCTCTCTCTCGTGTTCTTGAGATGTCACGATCTTGATGTATCGCGGGCTTTGTTAATATAGTCGGGTCATATGGTGTTTTCCCCTCTCTATCTTGTTGTGATGAATTGAGTTTTTCCCTTTGAGATTTCGTTGTTATCGGATTGAATACTTTTGTGGATTTGAGAACACTTGATATATGTCTTGCAATTGAATACTCGTGGTGACAATGGGGTGTCGTATTGATTCACTTGATATATGTTTTGGCACTCAACTCACGGATTCCCGAGGTGACATTGGGGTAATCTATGCATAGGGGTTGATGCATGTTCTTGTCTTTGTTTCTCCGGTAGAAATCTTGGGGCACTCTTTGAAGTTATTTTGTGTTGGATTGAGTATTATGAATATGAATTTGCTTTGGTGTTATTTTAGTATGAACTCTAGGATAGATCGAATGGAAAGAATAGCTTTGAGGTGGTTTCGTACCCTACAAACAATTTATTCTTATGTTCTCCGCTAGATAGGAACTTTAGAGTGATTCTTCATCGCACTTTGAGGGATGGTTATATGATCCAATTATATTAGCACTGTTGAGAGATTGCACTAGCGAAAGTACGGACCCTAGGCCTCATTTTCAAGCATTGCAATACCGTTTTTGTGCCCGTTTACTATTTGCTACCTTGCTGTTTTTATTTATTCAGATTATAAAAATATATTTCTACCATCCATATTACACTTTTATCACCATCTCTTTGCCAAACTAGTGCACCTATACAAATTGCCATTGTATTGGGTGTGTTGGGGACACAAGAGATTTCTTGTATTTGATTGCAGGGTTGTTTTAGAGAGACCATCTTCATCCTACGCCTCCCACGGATTGATAAACCTTAGGTCATCCACTTGAGGGAGAATTGCTACTGTCCTACAAAACTCTGCGCTTGGAGGCCGAACACGTGTCTACAAGAATAAGGTTGCGTAGTAGACATCAATATGATCAACATAGAGATGTTCACCATTGAAAACTACTCCATCTCACATGATGATCGGACATGGTTTAGTTGATATGGATCACATGATCATTTAGATGACTAGAGGGAAGTCTATCTAAGTGGGAGTTCTTAAGTAATATGATTAATTGAACTTTAATTTATCATGAACTTAGTCCTGATAGTTTTTGCATATCTATGTTGTTGTAGATCAATGGCCCATGCTACCATTCCCTTGAATTTTAATGCGTTCCTAGAGAAAGCTAAGTTGAAAGATGATGGTAGCAGCTACACGGACTGGGTCCGTAACTTGAGGATTATCCTCATTGCTGCATAGAAGAATTACGTCCTTGAAGCATCGCTAGGTGCAAGGCCCGCTGCAGGAGCAACTCGGGACGTTATGAACGTCTGGCAAACTAAAGCTGATGACTACTTGATAGTTCAGTGTGCCATGCTTTATGGCTTAGAATCGGGACTTCAAAGACGTTTTGAACGTCATGGAGCATATGAGATGTTCCAAGAGTTGAAGTTAATATTTCAAGCAAATGCCCGAGTTGAGAGATATGAAGTCTCCAACAAGTTCTATAGCTGCAAAATGGAGGAGAACAGTTCTGTCAGTGAACACATACTCAGAATGTCTGGGTACCATAACCACTTGACTCAGCTGGGAGTTCATCTTCATGATGATAGTGTCATTGACAGAGTTCTTCAATCACTGCCACCAAGCTATAAAGGCTTCGTGATGAACTATAACATGCAAGGGATGGAAAAGACAATTCCCGAGCTCTTCGCGATGCTTAAGGCTGCGGAGGTAGAAATCAAGAAGGAGCATCAAGTGTTGATGGTTAACAAGAGCACTAGTTTCAAGAAAAAGGGCAAAGGGAAGAAGGGGAACTTCAAGAAGAATAGCAAGCAAGTTGCTGCTCAAGGGAAGAAGCCCAAGTCTAGACCTAAGTCTGAAACTGAGTGCTTCTACTGCAAAGGGACTGGTCACTGGAAGCGGAACTGCCCCAAGTATTTGGCGGATAAGAAGGATGGCAAAGTGAAAGGTATATTTGATATACATGTTATTGATGTGTACCTTACTAATGCTCGTAGTAGCGCCTGGGTATTTGATACTGGTTATGTTGCTCATATTTGCAACTCGAAACAGGGGCTACGGATTAAACGAAGATTGGCTAAGGACGAGGTGACGATGCGCGTCGGAAATGGTTCCAAGGTCGATGTGATCGCCGTCGGCACGCTACCTCTACATCTACCTTCGGGATTAGTTTTAGACCTGAACAATTGTTATTTGGTGCCAGCGTTGAGCATGAACATTATATCTGGATCTTGTTTGATGCGAGACGGTTATTCATTTAAATCAGAGAATAATGGTTGTTCTATTTATATGAGTAATATCTTTTATGGTCATGCACCCTTGATGAGTGGTCTATTTTTGTTGAATCTCGATCGTAGTGATACACATATTCATAATATTGAAGCCAAAAGATGCAAAGTTAATAATGATAGTGCAACTTATTTGGCACTGCCGTTTAGGTCATATTGGTGTAAAGCGCATGAAGAAACTCCATGCTGATGGGCTTTTGGAATCACTTGATTATGAATCACTTGATGCTTGCGAACCATGCCTCATGGGCAAGATGACTAAGACTTCGTTCTCCGGAACAATGGAGCGAGCCACTGACTTATTGGAAATAATACATACTGATGTATGCGGTCCGATGAGTGTTGAGGCTCGCGGCGGGTATCGTTATTTTCTGACCTTCACAGATGATTTGAGCAGATATGGGTATATCTACTTAATGAAACATAAGTCTGAAACATTTGAAAAGTTCAAAGAATTTTAGAGTGAAGTGGAAAATCATCGTAACAAGAAAATAAAGTTTCTACGATCTGATCGCGGAGGCGAATATTTGAGTTATGAGTTTGGTCTTCATTTGAAACAATGTGGAATAGTTTCGCAACTCACGCCACCTGGAACACCACAGCGTAATGGTGTGTCCGAACGTCGTAACCGTACTTTATTAGATATGATGCGATCTATGATGTCGCTTACCGATTTACCACTATCGTTTTGGGGTTATGCTTTAGAGACGGCTGCATTCACGTTAAATAGGGCACCATCTAAATCCGTTGAGACGACACCATATGAACTGTGGTTTGGCAAGAAACCTAAGCTGTCGTTTCTTAATGTTTGGGGCTGCGATGCTTATGTGAAAAAGCTTCAACCTGATAAGCTCGAACTCAAATCGAAGAAATGTGTCTTCATAGGATACCCAAAAGAAACTGTTGGGTACACCTTCTATCACAGATCCGAAGGCAAGATATTCGTTGCTAAAAATGGATCCTTTCTAGAGAAGGAGTTTCTCTCGAAAGAAGTGAGTGGGAGGAAAGTAGAACTTGATGAGGTAGTCGTACCTTCTCTCGAAATGGAAAATGGTTCATCACAGAAATCAGTTCCAGTGATGCCTACACCAATTAGTGAGGAAGTTAATGATGATGATCATGAAACTTCAGATCAAGTTACTACCGAACCTCGTAGGTCAACCAGAGTACGGTCCGCACCAGAGTGGTACGGTAATCCTGTTCTGGAAGTCATGTTACTAGATCATGATGAACCTACGAACTATGAGGAAGCGATGATGAGCCCAGATTCTGCGAAATGGCTTGAGGCCATAAAATCTGAGATGGGATCCATGTATGAGAACAAAGTGTGGACTTTGGCTAACTTGCCCGATGATCGGCAAGCCATAGAGAATAAATGGATCTTCAAGAAGAAGACTGACACTGACGGTAATGTTACTGTCTACAAAGCTCGACTTGTTGCGAATGGTTTTCGACAAGTTCAAGGAGTTGACTACGATGAGACTTTCTCACCCGTAGCGATGCTTAAGTCTGTCCGAATCATGTTAGCAATTGCCACATTTTATGATTATGAAATTTGGCAAATGGATGTCAAAACTGCATTCCTTAATGGATTTCTTAAAGAAGAGTTGTATATGATGCAACTAGAAGGTTTTGTCGATCCTAAAGGTGATAACAAAGTGTGCAAGCTCCAGCGATCCATTTATGGACTGGTGTAAGCATCTCGGAGCTGGAATATACGCTTTGATAGTGTGATCAAAGCATATGGTTTTATACAAACTTTTGGAGAAGCCTGTATTTACAAGAAAGTGAGTGGGAGCTCTGTAGCATTTCTAATATTATATGTGGATGACATATTATTGATTGGAAATAACACAGAATTTCTAGATAGCATAAAAGGATACTTGAATAAGAATTTTTCAATGAAAGACCTCGGTGAAGCTGCTTGTATATTGGGCATCATGATCTATAGAGATAGATCAAGACGCTTAATTGGACTTTCACAAAGCACATCCCTTGATAAAGTTTTGAAGAAGTTCAAAATGGATCAGTCAAAGAAAGGGTTCTTGCCTGTGTTACAAGGTGTGAAGTTGAGTTAGACTCAATGCCCGACCACTGTAGAATATAGAGAGAAAATGAAAGTCATTCCCTATGCCTCAGCCATAGGTTCTATCATGTATGCAGTGCTGTGTACCAGACCTAATGTGTGCCTTGCTATAAGTTTAGCAGGGAGGTACCAAAGTAATCCAGGAGTGGATCACTGGACAGCGGTCAAGAACATCCTGAAATACCTGAAAAGGACTAAGGATATGTTTCTCGTTTATGGAGGTGACAAAGAGCTTGTCATAAATGGTTACGTCGATGCAAGCTTTGACACTGATCCGGATGACTCTAAGTCGCAAACCGGATACGTATTTATATTGAATGGTGGAGCTGTCAGTTGGTGCAGTTCCAAGCAGAGCGTCGTGGCGGGATCTACGTGTGAAGTGGAGTACATAGCTGCTTCGGAAGCAGCAAATGAAGGAGTCTGGATGAAGGAGTTCATATCCGATCTAGGTGTAATACCTAGTGCATCGGGTCCAATGAAAATCTTTTGTGACAATACTGGAGCAATTGCCTTAGCAAAGGAATCCAGATTTCACAAGAGAACCAAACACATCAAGAGATGCTTTAACTCCATCCGCGATCAAGTCAAGGAGGAAGACATAGAGATTTGCAAAATACATACGGATCTGAATGTTGCAGACCCGTTGACTAAGCCTCTTCCACGAGCAAAACATAATCAGCACCAAGACTCCACGGGTGTTAGAATCATTACTATGTAATCTAGATTATTGACTCTAGTGCAAGTGGGAGACTGAAGGAAATATGCCCTAGAGGCAATAATAAAGTTGTTATTTATATTTCCTTATATCATGATAAATGTTTATTATTCATGCTAGAATTGTATTAACCAGAAACTTGATACATGTGTGAATACATAGACAAAACAAAGTGTCCCTAGTATGCCTCTACTTGACTAGCTCGTTAATCAAAGATGGTTAAGTTTCCTAACCATAGACATGTGTTGTCATTTGATGAACGGGATCACATCATTAGAAGAATGATGTGATGGACAAGGCCCATCCGTTAGCTTAGCATAATGATCGTTAAGTTCTATTGCTATTGCTTTCTTCATGACTTATACATATTCCTCTGACTATGAGATTATGCAACTCCCGAATACCGAAGGAACACCTTGTGTGCTATCAAACGTCACAACGTAACTGGGTGATTATAAAGATGCTCTACAGGTGTCTCCGAAGATGTTTGTTGGGTTGGCATAGATCGAGATTAGGATTTGTCACTCCGAGTATCGGAGAGGTATCTCTGGGCCCTCTCGGTAATGCACATCACTATAAGCCTTGCAAGCAATGTGGCTAATGAGTTAGTTGCGGGATGATGCATTACGGAACAAGTAAAGAGACTTGCCAGTAACGAGATTGAACTAGGTATGATGATACCGACGATCGAATCTCGGGCAAGTAACATACCGATGACAAAAGGAATGACGTATGTTCTTACTGCGGTTTGACCGATAAAGATCTTCGTAGAATATGTAGGAACCAATATGAGCATCCAGGTTCCGATGTTGGTTATTGATCGGAGATATGTCTCGGTCATGTCTACATAGTTCTCGAACCCGTAGGGTCCGCACGCTTAACGTTCGATGACGATTTGTATTATGAGTTATGTGTTTTGGTGACCGAAGATTGTTCGGAGTCCCGGATGAGATCACGGACATGACGAGGAGTCTCGAAATGGTCGAGAGGTAAAGATTGATATATTGGACGATAGTATTCGGACACCGAAATGGTTTCGGGACGTTTCGGATATTTATCGGAGTACCGAGGGGTTACTGGAACCCCCCGGGGAAGTAATGGGCCTTCATGAGCCATAGGGGAGAAAGAGAGGGGAGCCCGCAGGGTGGCGTGCGCCCCCCCCCCCCCAAGGGAGTCCGAATTGGATAAGGGGGAAGGGGGCGCGGCCCCCTTTCCTCTTTCCCTCTCCCTCTCCCTCTCCTTCCCTTTTCCCCTCCGATGAGAAAGGAAAAAAGGAGGGGGCCGAATCCTACTAGGAGTGGAGTCCTAGTAGGACTCCCCCCCCCTTGGCGCGCCCCCTTGGTGGCCGGCCTCCTCCTCTCCTCCTTTATATACGGGGGCAGGGGGCACCCCTAAGCACAACCGTTATTCTCTTAGCCGTGTGCGGCGCCCCCCTCCACAGTTTACTCCTCCGGTCATAGCGTCGTAGTGCTTAGGTAAAGCCCTGCGCGGATCACATCACCATCACCGTCACCACGCCGTCGTGCTGACGAAACTCTCCCTCGACCCTCTGCTGGATCAAGAGTTCAAGGGACGTCATCGAGCTGAACGTGTGCTGAACTCGGAGGTGCCGTACGTTCGGTACTAGATCGGTTGGATCGTGAAGACGTTCGACTACATCAACCGCGTTAACCTGATGCTTCCGCTTTTGGTCTACGAGGGTACGTGGACACACTCTCCCCCTCTCGTTGCTATGCATCTCCTAGATAGATCTTGCGTGATCGTAGGAAATTTTTTGAAATTGCATGCTACGTTACCCAACACTACCCCCCTGGCAGGGCCGGGCCCACAGTTTGTGCCAGAAGTGCGGCCCGCACAGGGCCCACGATTTTGGGGGCCCCCAAATTATATATACAGGCCTAGTAGTAGTATTTAAAAAAAATACAGCGCTGGCCGCTGGAGCCTCGATGGCTAGATCGGTCGAACGTCGATCGATCTGGGCCTGCCACTGTGGTGCTGGGCCTCTAGGCCTCGATCGATCTGGGCGCTGCCGCTGTGGTCATCGAACGCGTGACGCAGTGCTTGATGCCTCGATCGGAAAGCAGGGGAACCGTCGGTGTAAAAAAAAACCGGGATCGCTAGTCGGCACGCCGCACGCCTACTCGCCTAGTCCATCGTGACTCCGTCGTCGATCGATCTGGAGACAGGGCTGCGCTTTCGCTAGGCGGCAGCCGCTACAGGATCATCTCAACATCTCGTATTCTTGTTGCCTTCGTCGTTCGACTTGTTCGCATCAACACTTCATCAGATCGATCCCGCGATCCGATTCAGGCCGCCGCCGAGACTCGTCATCTCGTCGGATCGATCCGTGACCGGCTCCACCCTCCAGGTGCTTAGCGAGTCCTCCTTTCCGATTAACTTCGGTTTCTACTCCTAATTCCTAATTTCCTAATTAACTTTTGGCAGGGATCGTGACTCGTTAGAGATCGGTTCTTACCTCCTCGGTTAAAGATCACAGGACCGAAAATTAGGTGAGTTAGACGGTTCATCTAATTGCCAAACATTGCCGCATGATCTCCAATTGATATATGCTACCGTATAAATTCAATTTTATTTTATTCATCTTCCTTATCTTGTGTTTCAATAATATAGATTTGAGTCATCATGGGGAAACATCAGTCTAGTGCCTATAAGCGCAAGAGAAAAAGCACAAGAACAGAATTTAATTACTTATAAAGGCGACATGGACAAATTTGTTAGAAAAGAAGCACCGCAAGTGTCATCCGGTAATCAGTCTGTTGATCCTTGTACCCTTGCACTTGTAATTGTTCCTTACAATGATTCTGAATTTTTTAAAGCGGCATGATTGTTTTCCCAATGCAAGTATTGCATATAGAGTTCTGTTGACCATTCCTGTGACAGTTGCATCGGCAGAAAGAAGTTTTTCTAAATTGAAGCTATTGAAGTCCTATATATGCGTACTACTATGACACAGCAAAGACTGAATGATTTGGCCACAATAGCACTTGAGAGTGAAGTCTTGGAGAAGATTGATTACGAGGATATCATTGAAGATTTCATTTCAAAGAATACTATAAGAATGAGGATGTTCAAATAAATAGCAACCGGGAGTTGGATAGGTATGACTTTTTTATATGTTCAATTGTTATGTAAGACATTATATTATATACATTATAATTTTTTTCTGCGAGATATATATACATTATAATTGCTCGTTAGTTCATTTTTTGTGAGATAGGGCCCCATTTTTCGTTTCGCACAGGGCCCCAGATTTTACCGGCCCGGCCCTGCCCCCTGGGCGCGCCCTCCACCCTTGTGGCCGCCTCGTGCCTCTTCTGACTTGCACTCCAAGTCTCCTGGGTGTCTTCTGGTCCAAGAAAAATCATCACAAAAGTTTTATTCCGTTTGGACTCCGTTTGGTATTCCTTTTCTGCGAAACTCTAAAACAAGGAAAAAACAGGAACTGGCACTGGCACTGGGCTCTAGGTTAATAGGTAAGTCCCAAAAATCATATAAAATAGCATATTAATGCATATAAAACATCCAAAACAGATAATATAATAGCATGGAACAATAAAAAATTATAGATACGTTGGAGACGTATCATGGAGAAGTAGATCGATGGAGGAGTACAACCGATACGTGTGGCTCGCAGGCGGCGACCCTGTGAAGTTAGCTAGGATGTTGGAGATACAGTCTTGATTTGACAACCCAGAGAAATTAGCGGCGACGGCGAAAGCGATGGCCAAATATCTGGAAAAGAGCGAAAAGGAGGCGATACACCGGGAGGGAGTCGCGTGGGAGTACATAGAGCTGCTCCTCTGGGCCATGGAGCAAACAGATTCACCGGATCCGATCGTGAGGCTGTGGTGGTGGGAGTATCGATCAAAGATGGAGCATCCACCCGAGATTGAAGGATCGAGCATCTACACGGTGTCGTTTGTGAGGGTGCCGTGGCAGAGCGAGCCGGTGGAGTCTTCGCCGACAGAACCCATTTGCAAGAGGAGAAAAACAGTTGGTGCGAGGACGCTTCCCCACCAGCTTTCCCGCCATCCTCCCCCTCGTCGTTCACCTCGTCCCACGGGGCGGCTGTCTGCCGCCGAGGAATAGGAGGGGACTCCCCCACCCCCCAAATAGTCTGAGGAGGAGCTTAGGGTTGTCAGTATTTGCAGGTTGTGAATTGTGTTTTGTGTTTCAGATTTGAGAGTACTTTCAGATATGAATGTCTTTTGAATTCAGATTTGCAGTATTGAGCATTTGAAGTATTTTAGGAATTCCAAAGATCTATTTTTAGCACTTTAAAAAATATAGTTTCATATAAAAGTGCAGACAATGTGATTCTCAGAGAAGAAACTGCAAGTTTCAGTTTCAGATAAGAAACTGCAAGTTTCCGAGGCAGAGCATTTATATTAACACACCCTTTTCAAACAGGGATAACATCATGTTGGAAGTTTTATTCATGGTCGAAAATGGAACTACCAGCCAGTTAACATCATGCTGATCAACATTCCTACATAGCACATCTTCATATGATGCACAGTAAAAAAGATATGCTATTTTCAAAATGCCCACACAATGTTGAGTGTGTTGGAGGTGGCGTGCGTAGATGACAATGGGCACCCACATGTCAGAGGCAGAGGCAAAAATTTGTGGATATTTTCACTGCATCAGGTGGAATCGAACCCGGGCGGAGCAACGGTTGGGGAGTGGAACTTGGTCACTGGGCTACTCCAGTACTTTCGCTCGAAATTAGGCACAACTCTACCACTACTGTAGCACGTCTATGGCCCTACCAGGTCCATGGCCGTACGCAAGTAAGTGCCTCATTGAAAAAATACTTCCTCCTAATGCTATAATGACATTGGGGGCCACGGGTTTGTCAACGTAATTACTAAAGGAGATAAATTTACAACGAAACTAATCATCGAGGAGCTGGCATGTATCATTTATTATTAGTGGGCCAACAAGTATCAACTGGGTTGTGGGCTGCCCAGTCTAGGCTTTCTTTTTTAACATGTGCAGCCCACGACATGCCAGTTGTATTTTTTTGAGGGCCGTCATGTATCGACCGGCCTATGGCCCTCCCATCCTAGGTTTTATTTTTTCTTAAACATCTTCAACCCAACTTATGTATTTTTTTAAAGAAAACGCAGAGGTCTGTTCTATTTTTCTATATAAGAATAGGAACGCCAGGTCCAACTTATGTTTCCCTTCTAACTATATTATATTTATTTATATTATTTTATATGTTATTATATATTATTGTTATTATCATCATATATTTAACAGATACTTACATATATAAGAAAAAAATATCTCATGTATTATGAACTTATAAAAATAAATGTTTAACAATAAAATCCTGGTTTTTTTACTTAAGGTCAAAAAAAATACAGGTGATTGTGTACAAAAGCTTGGTAAGATTTAAGGACCAATGTAAATAAATCACTTATTATTTAAATATATATATATATATATATATATATATATAACAAAATGCTCAGCCCATGTTTATTGTTTTATAACATTGTTGCGCCCAACCCAACATTATAATTAGAACCAGCCCAGCAAAATCGTGTATTTCGAGAAAGTGCAAATAGGCTATAATTTTTTAGGAAAAAATAAATGGGCCGCATGGACGCTACATTATTTGTTCAACTAGGCCAGAAAATTCGTGTATTTCTAGAAAGTGCAAATGTGATGTATTTTTTTAGAAAAACAATAAATGGACCACATGGACGCTATATTATTTGTTCACTCAGGCCAGCAAATTCGTGTATTTCTAGAAAGTGCAAATGGATTGTAGTTTTTTTAGAAAAAAATAAATGGGCCATATGAACGCTGCATTATTTGTTCACTCAGCGCAGCGAATGGACTGTAAATTCTAAAAAAATGGGTTGAATATGTGCGACATTTTTGGAGGCTGAAATGTGGGCCAATAGGTCGAAGCCAACGCAAGGCGTTGTCAACTTAGTCAACAAATTATTCTGATATCGATAGCCGTTGGATTTACATCCAACAGCCGGCATTCATCTTCAATCTCTCGTCTTCTTCCTCCAGCGCCGCCGGGACCACCTGCTCCCGCCTCCGGCTGCTAGCAGCTCTGCTTAGCACGCTTCGCTGTGAAGCGCTACCCCACCGCCGACCAAGCCATCCCTCCACCCCTCCACACCTCCTGTTATTCTCCGCCGACTACATAACCACGCCACACCAGAACCAGTTAACCCTCGTACACCTCTCTGTCTGCGACTCCACTGCCGCGTCTTCCCATCACCGGCTCTTTGCCGTCCGGGGCCTCGCCGTCGTCCACCGCCTTGGTGCGCTCGGCGCGGCGTGGTCAACAAACGAGAGTCATCGGAAGAGGACTGTACGTGAAGAGGCTGATAGTGGGGACGCACCAGGTCCATGGACGCACGCATGCAAGCGCCTCCTTATTACGCGAAAATAAAATTATTCCTCCCCTTGAAAGCTGGGACCCACCACATATATCTTCGCAAGGAAGGAAGTGCCTCCTTATGCCTGCCCCTGACAGCTGGGACCCACCAACAACATCTTTGCACGCAAGGAAGTGCCTCCTTATTACGGGCAAAAAATATATGATTCTGCCCTTGAACGCTGGGACCCATCAGCTATATATTCGCACGCAAGGAAGTGCCTACTTGTCCTCCCTGACAGCCGGGACCCACTCGGTTGAAGCGTACATAGCGTTGTTTGTGTACATATCGGTCGATCGGTCTATCTGCCATGATGAACCGTGGCCGAGTAAGGAGCGGTAGTAGTTCAGACAGTCCAGTCAAAACCGTGTACACGTACGTATAGTCAGATGCCAAAAAATACGGCCACGTAAGTACATACGGGCGGGGTCTCGAACGCGTACTCGCGCATATGTACGACCAGGGCTCGTGTACATGGAGAGGCAACGGACGGCAGCAACGGCGTCCTGTTCATCGGAAGCCAACCGGCTGGGTCGGAACGGAGAAACTGCGTCGTGTTCACCGGGAGGCAACGGAATGCGCCGTGTTCATCGAGAGGCAACGAAATACGTCGTGTTCATCGGGAGCCAACCGGCTTGGATGGAACAGCCGAAACGAGGTCTGACGTACCGCAGAACGAAGGAAACGGGTCTTCTGTTCGACCGCGTACGGTCGAAACGGGGTCCTGTTCATCGGGAAGGGTCTGGCGTACAGCAAAACAGAGGAAACGGAATTCTGTTCGAGTGCCTACGGTCGAAACAGAGTCCTGTTGATCGGGAGGGGTGTGGCGTACCGCAAAATGGAGGAAATGGACTTCTGTTGGAGCGCCTACGGTCTAAAGGGGGTCCTGTTCATCCACCGTCTACTGCCTCGCTCCAGCCTCCACGGGCTACTGTTTATCCACCGTCGACCTCCTCCAGCTTCCACCAGCTACTGTTCATCCAGCCTCCACCGGCTACTGTTCATAGAGCCTCCACGGGGTCCTGTTCATCCACCCCCAACCGGCTGGGGTGCGGTGGCCTCCTCGGGGTCCTGTTCATCCAGCGGCAATGGCCTACTACCACGGGGTCCTGTTCATCCAACCCCCACCGGGAACTATTCATCCACAGCCAACCAACCGGCTCGACTCACCACGTCTCGACTCGTTCTACGTACCGCGTGCATGGTAGCAATGGTCACTGTTCATCGAGAGGCAACCCAACACCGGCTGGCTATGTCTCGCACGGGGGCTCGATCGGCTTCAGTAAGCAGCAGTGATCGATCGCTTGGGTTCAGTTAGCAGCAGCAGCGAAGGAATCACTCGAGTTCAGTCAGCAGCGAATGAATCGCTCGGGTTCAGTTAACAGCCAAAGGGATCGATCGCTCGGGTTCAGTTAGCCAATGCCTCGTACACACGCGCGTACATGAGAGAAACGCGCAAACCACAGTGCATCGCTCGGCCCCAACCACCCACCGTAACCGAGAACTCCCCGATATTTTCCTCGCCCTCGCTTCTACCATGATTTTTTTCGTCATGGACGGCCCAAAGAATGTCATGCAGCTGCGTCTCCGGCCCACCCAGGACGAAAAGCCCATTTTTGTCATGATTTTTTGTCATAAAAGTAGGAGCCCACCACATCTACGATGATACGTGTTTTTATTTGCCCTTCTTCTGAGGAGTTCTCGCAGATTTTGTTTGCCTGAATCCCTTATATTGGACTCGTTGATGGAGCAGACTTCTCGAAGGATGCCACCTAGGGCGTTGCCGTAGTGAGACGCGGCCTTCTGTGGACTAACGGGCTCACCAGTGGAGTTGACTCGAGTGACCACAATCCTGTCGGTACTGATAGCAAACTCCTAGGTTTCCGTTGCTTCTTGGTTTTTGGAGCATCCTCCACCTCCTCCTCATCCTCAGCGCAATACTCATCCGTATCATCTTCATCAGTAGCAGCGTCCTTATCAGGATTACTATCCTCACCAGGAACATCTTTGTAGCCACTGCCTTTAATGTAGCAGTCATCCGGATTTATATCCCCCCTGAAGATCTTCTTCATAGTCATCGTTTCCCTGGGCGTCCGTAAATACATCTTCGCCGTTAGCCGAATGTGTCGAAGAAGAGCCCACGTCGGACATCTACAAACAAATAGGACATATACTTAATTCGTATACAAAATTCAAAATTTTGGCATGACCTTTGCTAAAAATATGACATATTGGTTGCCAGAAATTCGATGAAACGGAATTTAATCAACGTTTCGACAAAACATTGGCAACCCTATACAATCCCTGCAAACAAATCAGCGCCTTCAACCACATTTCTCAAAAATTCGACAAATCCATGTCCATGAACAATTAAATCTTTGTGATTTCAGCCACATTTCCTTAAATCCATATCCAATACAACTCACAATAATACAAATACAACTAATTTACGCTAAATATAGATGTGTACCAATTGTAACAAATATGTTTATGAACTTCAAGAAAATGGAGAGATCTCACTTACCGGCGGAATTACGGTCTCCGCGCCTGGGCAGAGCGACGCCGGACGCTTTGCAACCCAAGATGACGGAGGCGAGGTCGAGGTGGTTGCCGCCAGCCAGGGAGGGGGGCGGGGGCCGAGCAAGCGGTGGGGGAGGGGGCGAGGACTTGGTGGGGAAGGGGCGAGGGCGCGGCGAGGGCACGGTGGGGGAGGGGGGCGAGGGCGGCAGGAGAAGGAGGTCGACGGGGGCGTCGATGGCAGATGATGCGGCGACGAGGGTGGCGGCGGAGGCCCGAGAGAACTGAAGTGTGTGGGTTTAGCACGAAACGAAAATCTGCCCCAAATCGGCTAAGGGAATGCTGAAAAATAGCTATGGCGTTGGTGACGTAGCCAATGCCATAGTAGTATGGCATTGGCTACGTCACCAACGCCATAGCTATTTTTCAGCATTCCCTTAGCCGCTTTGGGCCAAATCTTCACTCGCCAATTTTCGTTTAGCGCTATTTTGCACGTAGCTCTTTTACATCCAAAAAATACGTGAGAATATTTATTTTATTAAGATTGAAATACGTACAGTTGATACACTACAAGTGCTGCTTAATAATAAAATATATATGTATAATTAAGTGCAGCGTCGTTTCTGAATTCTCCCGACAGAACTTTCTACACCCAACAACGTGTTTCGGCTTCTTTTCGTACACTTTGTTTTGAGCTGGACTTCACCTTCTTCTTGATAGACGCCAGATTGTTTTGTCATCAGCATGCTCATCTAGATCTTCCTTCTTGGACAAGTCTTTATCGCTCTGTTCTTTCTGTCTTTTGTACAAACGACTTCCCACTTCTTGAACCTCTGCACGGACTTCGTGTCCGTCCGGCTGATTTTCATGTCCAGCCTCTTTCTTCATGCCTCCTTCTGACTTATCATCATGTGTCGCCCCTTCTTCGACTCCGGCATCCTCCTCGTCCTCACCATGACTTGTCCATCATGTGCAACCAGGCATGAAACTATGTTTCAACAAGTGCATCTTCACACGACCAGTGAAAGGGTCAATCAAAACTCCGTTTTCGCACTTCTTACATGGACATAATATCTCTTTTTTGCCTCTGCGATTCATATCTTCCAACGCCACCTCGAAGAACTCATTTATAGTTCGATCCATATAAATATATATGTAAGAATCTTTTCATATACCATTTCCTACAAAAAGGTCTTTCAACACGACAATATATATATATATATGTATGTATATATATATATATATGTATGTATGTATATATATATATATATATATATATATATATATATATGTATGTATATATATATACCTTTTGCTAAAAAATGAAAAACCAAAATTGAGCATATACCTATGGCGTGCTACCAGTTGTGACGCCAGTACAATATCTGTTAACTGATATTGGGCCCAACTTAAGCACTAATGGCGTTGTCACAACGTTCTACGACACAAGTATCAGACACAGTGCTGGCGTAGGTGTTTTCCCGACGCCAGCAGTACTCCACGGAAGGGGAGGATGACCGGGCCCACATACTAATGGCATACACTTGAATTCCTACGCGAGCGCTATGCATCTATTAATGTCCTACCAAATAAGACGATGCCACCACTATTTGAAAAAAGTAGTGCTGGCGTTGGCTGGAAATGACGCGCCACCAACGAGAGTTATGGCTAGCACTTTTTCCACTAGTGTGAGAGTCCCCTCATCCGGAACACCGTCACCAAGTTTGCTCCAATCGTTGCTCTGCCACTTCAGTAGGGCTACTAGATCATGAATGGCGCGCGTTGCTGCGCCCGTCAATTGTGACGATAGAATTGTATTTGTGTACATAAATATTAGACTGCTACAAAACAGTGAAACTGGATGAATGCTTACCAGTAGATTAGCTTATATATCTAATAGGTATATCAACATTCAATATCTGACATTGTAGTGAATATTGTATAGAAACATGTTAGATGATAAAAAAAATGGAGCGCTTTGATCAAGGCATTGAACAGTGTAGCTGACATTTGAATTTGCAAGTCAGTATTAATTAGAATATGACAGTTAACAAAACTTGAAACTAAGGAAGGCTATGTTTACTTCTTTTTTTCACCAAAAGGCTATGTTTAGTTATTTATTTTTTGACTTGAAAGGCTAAATTCTTTGTTTTCTTTAAAAGTGGCAACACTTTTGCTTTCATTGATGCAGAAGATTGTCACCCTTTTGGTTTCATATAAAATCTTACAATATATTTTTCAAGGAAATAGTGATTCTTCTTTCTTGATAAAACAATGAAAGCTGAACAAAGAAATAATAACTTGGTCAAACAAGAACCCCTGATAACATGATAGCAAACATGGCATCTATAGAGAATCCATAGTTAGTTCAGATCGTTGGCTACAAAATTGTAAGGACATTCTACAGTACCAAAAAAATGAGATTGCTTTGATGACAGCCTGCACCCATTCTCATCTTTCAAGTATGAACTGGCACTGTAGTACAAACACGGATTCAAAATGGATGCTACTCCTACATTTGTTTTTGTTTTATCTCTGCTTTCGACCATTAAGCACAACCTGCAAAGTACGCATGTCATAATCTATGCAGAATACAACAAATAAACTACATATCAATGCATTAGAAGAAAATATCGAGATCCCTCATGGCAATTTCATTTGGCTATATATGTAACATATGCCTCAAACATCACATGAATAAAAATAAAATAAGACTGAAGAAAATGGAGGTTGCTGCCTGGCTAGTCAAGACGAGTGTGAGGTTGCTCATGCATCATTTTCTTGAATATCGCTTAAGCATCATTACAAAAACACGTACCTGAGAATGAGAAAATTGAGATGCCCGGTTAATATGAGTGATGGTAGCTTGCTCACGCATCATTAGAAACAAAATCAACCAAGCATCGTTAGAGAGACTACCATATTTTGTTTGGACAAAGATGAACCGCATCAGATCATGCAGTCTGATTGTTCCAAAAAAATGGGTAGATCACGATGGCGCACCTTGCCGCCCATCCATTTATACAATAGAGTGATGGTAATTTAATATACGACAACACAAAATATGCAAGTTAAAAATTTGCAAAAAGTTGTTGTAAAGTAGTGCGGTAGTGGGAGAGGATATCTGATGGGATGGAATTTGGTTCGAGCTAGCCGCAAGTGCATACACTTTTAATTAGGATAGTTAATGGTACATGTGGGCATTGTGGCAGATGCCCAAATGTACAATCTAAGATGTCTGGGAATTTAGGACCTCAATCCAATAGAGCCATTTTATAAGTGCTAATTTAGATGGTTGTCGCAAGTGAGAACAAACCGATGACAATATTTTTATTGAAGCCAGTTGGGCTAGTTAAGCAGTAAGTCCTCCCTACAGTGTAGCAAATGGAGCATGGTTTATGTACTGGAAATCATGGCTTCAGGTCTTATTATCGAGCCATTGAACCGCAAAAATAAGTAGAGTAGAACAATATCAAATAGAAGATTTTTAAGTATTTGAACCAAATCACAAAACAAAAATATTGTGTGATAGCATTTTGATCATACCACAAAGATTGTCATAGGAGTGTAGCCCTTGTCTGTGTCTGTCAATTAATTGTACTGAATTTTATCTCTATCCAACATTCACTGTCATTCTAGATATTTGTGTTTGCAATGAGGGACTCATAACTAATCACTGCATCCTTCACTGGAAGGCATAGTATCCACCTGCGGATGAAAAGGCAGTAAACAAGTTTCATCATCCGTGTGACGTTATATCATGTTTTCTGTCCCAAATGTGGACCTGTTACAAAAGATTTCCAAATATAAGTTACCTAGAAACACTTAATTACTGGACGTAGTATGCAAAATAAGATTTCTTATGCAATTAGTACCAAATATGAAGTGGAATATGTAGTAAATAAGAAACAATAAATTGGGTAGAGGAAGATATCCGTTCATACCATGCGCAACATCATGTCAATACACCTTGCTTACAACGATAATGCAATATAGATTATTTATGCCGACCATAAGCCAATAGAGCTCTTTAGCCATTTCCTGGAGTTACTCATATGATATGCATCCACTTGGACGATCATTTCCATTCATTGTTATCTGAATTATCACACATTTCATAATTCTTCATAGTTTTTTTCAGTTCACCACCGGTTATGTACCTCCGCAATAGAAAAGCAAACTGCTGGTTATTGCATAAACTGCAAATAAGGTAAGTGCGCAGAGACATGACAAAGGAGGAAAGTGTTAAACATCAAGGACAAGAGACTAATATACCGACTACATCAGTTGTCTTATTTCTAATTTTGTAATTGTGCCAAGGTATTTAAGAACTTCTCTCTTAAGCCCACTATCTCTTCCTCTGACAAGCTCTTTGCAATAATCTGAATATAACAAAAGAAATGAGAATATTTATCATGAAATGTAGATCCAACTATCAAGCAAGCAGAAGAAAAAAATAGCCATAAGCTTGGGTGGGAATGCCCTTAAATTACACACAACATCATTAGGATAAGAAATGAGAAGATTTATCATGAAATGCATATCCGACAGCTAAGCAAGAAGAAGAAAAAAGAGCCAGGAGTTTGTGCGGGATTGCCCTTAAATTATACATGGAATCATTTTTCCCTTAAAATATTTCAACATACATTCGGCAGAAACTTGGTAAGTCCCATTATTGCGCCATTGGTATATGTGGATTGTTGTGACATGACGAAGGTTTTAGTATTAATCCTAATGGTCTGGAAGATTTCAGGCTCAAAGGAAACATAGCTAGATTTGAAATATAATGAAATTATGCTACTTTGATAGATCATGCACATGCTTCACTATTTGGAGGCAAATACTCTATTTTCAACGTTGAGCACATATGATAAAATACTACTCTGCTTAGCAGTAAACTACTTTCATGTGGAAAGTTTTTGGCCGCCAGTCTAGACATGGTGCCATCAGACGAAGACAACGTCAATATCATAGTACTGTGTTTATATATTAAGGGAGGAGAAGGAAGGTTCCCAATAGTACTTCTAGTGAGCTAAAAAAAGAGAGACACCAACGAGAGAAGGAGTCTTAGGGAACAGTCAACAACAGCGTCGCCTAGATAGATCGATGGCGAGAGAGATGTTAGTCGGAGGCTGCCCACCAGGAGCGCCTCAAGCCAAGGCCGGATTTGAATCACCGGCGTTGTCATCACCAATCATTATGTTGGGCATGAATCGTTGGGGGAGGTGGAGACACGTGCGGCGACGAGGGGATTCATGCGACAGAGGACCGCGTGCCCTGACGGCCAGCCGAGGAGGCAGGGAGGATTGGTTGTTGAGGAGTAGGCGGCGGCCGCCGCCCCTAGCGCCGTGTCCGCCGACGTCACCAGATTTATCGCCCGCGCCCCCTTTCGCACCACCTCCTGCTTCTCCCTCCCTTCCTTCTCTCTCTCTCTCTCTCTCTCTCTCTGCGACAACGACTACGGCGGCAGCGCACCTGGTCGAGGTGCGGTGGGGTTAGGGGTGCGAGCAGGGGAGGGGACTGGGTAGGGCTTGGAGTTGGAGGTGGACATGGACAATCACGATCGTTCGTACTGGATCCGACGGTGATCCATATCATTAATCGAGAGGCTTTCGATTTTGCCCCCAGAGTAGCAGCCCAAGGACAGTCGGCCCACGAACAGCCCATGCGGAAGAAAAACGTGCCAGGACGGCTATGGATGAATGTGGCCCAGGAATAAGAAGCCAGCGGTCCAGGTCAAACTACACAGCAGATCTAATGATGAAAAACGACCTAATCACTAAAATGGACGGCCAGAAATACAGAGGGCGTGAGAGAGCTCGGAAATGGCTCGGTTTTACTGTCCTTAATTGACACAAGCGGTTGGTGGTTGCTACGAAGGAGAGCTTGCAGGCTATGAAAACTTTTGATGTTATATTTCTTGATAATACTTTACAACTACAAATTCCATACAATGGCACTGCATTTTGTGCTATTGATCTTACCTTTTATCGTTTGATTTCTTAGTCGTAAAAATCATTATGATTTAAAATATTTAGACAATCCAATTCATGGTGTGGTGATCCATGATGCGGCATATGTTGCTTAAAAAACTCTCCTAACATTCGATCACTCGTCCTTCGTCCAACCTCCCCTACCACACCTCTACCCTCTCACCATTCCGATCTTTTCCCTATACCACCCTTGTTTTTCTTGGAAAACAGTTTCAACTGCCCCACATTTTATTGACTTACCATTTTTTTATATTTTATAGGTCAAAGTTCTTACCAAATATAATCTCTTCGCATACTTTAAGTAGATAGAAAGATAAAATATGCATAACGTTCTGTTGTCCGCTCGTCCTTCGTCCAACCTCTCGCATATACGCCCTATTATTCCCCATTTTCGTTTTGATTCCCTCCTTCCATCGTTAGTTCTTGTCCACCGGGGTTTTCTTTGAAACCGTCTCAACTGTCCCACAATTTGTTGGTAAATAAATAATTCTATTGTTTTCTTTAGAAGTCAATAAATGCTTTACCAAATATAATGGTAATGTTTTCTTTGGCAAGTCAATAAATGCTTACCAAATATAATCGTAATATTTTTCTTTGGTAAGTCAATAAATGCTTACCAAATATAATTATAATGTTTCTTTGGAAGTCAATAAATGCTTACCAAATATAATTATAATGTTTCTTTGGAAGTCAATAAATGCTTACCAAATATAATCCTAATGTTTTCTTAGGCAAGTCAATAAATGCTTACCAAATATAATCCTAGCATTTTCTTTGAAAGTCTACAAATACATACCAAATATATAATCCTAATAAATATGGACACATTTATCTGGCGAACGCTCGCTGGGAAGAAATTGCCGGCGAACGCCCCAGTTGCCATGCCAACACAACTAAAATTGCCATGTATGAAAGGGGAAATTGCCATGTTTAGAAAAAAATGCCAGTGACACAGTGTAATTTTTGAAAAAATGACATGCGTTTGATCACAATCCAATGACTTTACAGTCGTTCGCTGGAAGCTCCATCCCAGCGAACATTCGCCAGTTAGATATATTGATAAATACTTACGCCCCACTGCAACGCAAGGGCAATTATCTGCTAAAAAATCATATCGCATTCCAGGGTGTGTATCACATGCAAAATAATTAATAACATTAATTGTTGGTGCATATCTCGTGCTGCATCCATCCTGCACCGTCGAATCGCCAAGGATGGAAGCCTCCAAATGCGGTTGACAGTAGGACGGGACACGCTTCCCCGTTTCCCTTTCCGTTTACACTCCCGGCCTCGCTTCACCCGAACGAAACACCGCGCGTGCGCCAGCCCGGGGCTGTAAAGTTGCCGTTCGCGGCGTGTATCCAGCCCGCGATTTGGGTCTATGCACAACTGACCCCGTGTCCCGGCGCGGCCACGCACGCCTACTACGCCCCTAGCCAGCTAGCCCCCACCACCCCACCCCACCCCGCCCCGCTCCCCCCCTCTTCTCCCTCCCTCCCTCCCATCGGATCCGAACCCCGTACCGAGAAAACCGGGCCGGAGAGAGAAATCGAAGGCGCGGTCGGGAAACTGAGCAGAGCTCTCCCCGGTCGGTCGCTCGCTCGCTCGGAACGAAACCCTAACCCTAGCCCCGCCCCGGCCCTCCCCGCCGTCCCGCCTCGCCGGAGGCCTCCTCCCCCGACGCGGGCGCCTCCCCCGGCGATGCGCCCCTCCCCCGCATGAGCGCCCCGGGCATGGCCGGCGCCGAGGGCTCGCCGGAGGGCCCGGCCCTCGGCGCAGGCGTGGGCGTCGACCCGTTCGAGCAGGCCAGGAAGGCGCTGTCCCTGCGGACCCCGTTCGAGGGCGAGGAGACGGCGTCCAGGGCGCCCACCCTGCCCGCGCGCCTCGTCAGCTGGTCGGGGCCCAGCGACAGGCGGAAGAAGCACAAGAAGCTCGAGCTCCCGGACGCGGCCGCCGAGGAGCGCCCGCCGCAGCTCAACGCGGCGGCGCTCTCCTCCGGGAAGAAGGGCGCGTGGGACCACTTCGAGGCGTATTTCAGGCCGGTCACCATGGGCGACGTCGAAATGTTGACGCCCAAGCTCCCCTTCGCCCATGGGGAGCTCGACCCGTGCCTCGCCATCCCATTTCTGGGCACCAGCGAGGAGTTGCTGGACCAAGGCGAGACGTTTGATGTCGCTGTGGCTGAGACGAGCTCCTACCTGGGCGTGGGCGGCGAAGAGGTCGTCAGTAACAAGGAGCGCAGTGGGCAGAGCATGGATTTTGTCAGTAGCATGAGTGTGGAGCAGGGCATACATGATGTGGTCGTGCAGCAGCTGGTTACTACCAGAGAGCGTGGTGAGCAGAGCCTCGAGCAGCGCTTACATGATGCTGTTGTGAAGCGGGAGTGGCCAATGGAAGTGGAGCAAGGTAGTAGCAGCGGCGGCACCGCCTCACCAACATGTGCAGATGAGGCAGGCACATCGCTGAATTGGCTGCTAGGAGTAAGGCAGCGAGTTGTGCTCACTTCTGAGAGGCCAAACAAGAAGAGGAAGCTCATAGGTGTGGATGCTGGGTTGGAGCAGCTTGTGCTGCTTCCCCGCGTGGGAGCTCAGGCTGGGACGATGTGCGATGTTTGCTGTTTGGGAGAGACTGAAATGGCGTCCAATAGGATGCTTTGCTGTAACAACTGCAAGGTTTCCGTGCACCAGTGGTGCTATGGTTTGCATGTTGTGCCAGATGGCCAGTGGTTGTGTACTTGGTGCAAGTATGTGGAGTCGACAGGGTGCTCATTGAAGAAAGATGCAGGCATCACCCTTTCAATGCCGTGTTTGCTATGCCCAAAGGAGAAAGGGGCCCTAAAACCTGTAATAGGGGAGCCTAGTCGAACTGCAGATGGAGGCAACCTAAAATTCGCACACTTGTTTTGTACTCTTTGGAGGCCAGAGGCTCTTGTGGAGGACATGGATTCAATGGAGCCTATTACAAATGTTGGATGGGTGCAAGAGAATCAGAGGAAACTGGTGTGTAACATTTGCAAGGTTAAGCATGGTGCATGCATTCGATGCAGCCATGGTATGTACTTTTACTCTTTGTTTCCATTATCACATTTTGAGTTTGATTGACTAAATATAATTCGTAAGGTTATGAGACCATATGTTTTGCAGAATATTGCTTGAGAACTGCAGTCTTGTGTTGTATCATTAATTGTTAAAATTAGGTGTAGAATGCTGCTTGCAGTTAAGCATAATGATCCGTATTCTGCTGTACCAGGCTGGGGCATTAGAATGCTTTCTAAAATAGTGATCTAGCAATAGGCCTCGTGATATTTGATTCGGCTTGTATTTCTTCAGTGTATTGCTATCCTTTCTCCTATGTGGAGTGACAAACTTCTGTAGTAGTCTTTTATAATAAGACCATTAGGCCAGGGTGCCACCTTCATCATCTGAAATGGTGCATTATGCGTGACTGCTGTTTTTCCCATGAAATATTGTGTTCACCGGGTGCTACTTTTCGAAAAGCCAGCATCACTTTCAGCACTTGGCTTGTAGTGCTCAAGTGGATGCAGCCTCTTAGTAAGGTTTTCCTTGACTAAAGTGGTGTCCTGTGATACTTTGGTATTGTCTTGTGTTAATTGGCTTGCTTGTCTAAGTAAACGAAGATGTTCTCTGTTATTTTCTCGTGGCCACATGAAGGAATCTTGTTTTATGTTGATTGATTCCTTGGCTATGTGATTGACACTTAGTTCATTGTGATACTGTTATTGTGTTGTGTTGATTGACTTGTTTGCCTAATTAACCAACAGTGTTTTCTGTGTTATTTTCTCATGGTTGAAACATTCTCTTAGATATCGCAATACCCTGAACTCTTTTTGATATATGATATTTTTGTAAAGTGGCTGCTTAAAATAGAGTAAGCATTGAATTATGTCCTAAATATGTGCCCTAAAAGCTGTTCATATGTGATACATTATATGAAAAGAAACATGTTCTGTTTGAGTTATCTTTGTTATTTCCCTCAACTTTTGTGCCAGTTATAATTAGTACCATCTATGATATATATATTAGCCATGCTAAAGAATTATTAGTTTATGGTTATTATCCAGTCGTGCAGAATTTTACCCACTTTTGCATGTTGTTAATGCTAAGCTCCATGTGGTTTCAGGGGCCTGCCGGACAGCCTTTCATCCTATATGTGCACGAGAGTCCAAGCACCAAATGGAGATATGGGGAAAATCTGGACTTCCTAATGTGAGATCATTATCTTCTGGCTGTTGCCACAACCTTATGTAGATTGTTGCAGTTCATTTTTCATGTTTGTTTGTTCTGCAGGTTGAGCTGAGAGCGTTTTGCTCAAAGCATTCTTCAGTTGGATATGTCAACTCTGTAGAGAAAGGTAATAATGCATCTGAGCAGAGTCCTACAGAAGTGAGGCTGAACGATGCAAATCTCGGCAGTGGAAAGATACCAAAACTGAGGTTCACACGCAAGAAAAAGGACAGATCCTTGAACCATGAAACCAGTAGCTTTAACCCTGATAACCTTATCAAAGTAGAGACAATGGAGCATGGTGCTTTGCCCCATAAAGTTAGAAATTTAAATACTCGAGCAACTCGAAGTATGGAAATTGATACTGATCACCCCTCAGTTGGTGAGAATCTTATGAGAAACTCTGGTGATATTGCTATGGTGCTTAAAAAGGTAACTGGCTAACTGCAGTCCTGATTCAGAATCCAATAATTACTTAGGCATGTACTGCTGAGCCTTTGGCAAGGATTTTTTTTTAATGTCTACTGTATTTGCAGCTAATCGACAGAGGGAATGTTAGCGTGAGTGATATAGCATCCGAAGTGGGTATTTCTTCAGCATCCTTGGAAGCTGCTCTCGTGGTACTTTGGATGTAGCTTATGCCTAGTATTACAAATTTATTTCCAAGCTATTTTGCTAATTCTCTAATTCTCAGGGTGAAACTACGACCTTTTCCCATGGGTTGAAGTTGAAAATCATCAAGTGGCTTCAAAAATCTGCACATATACTAGCTGTTCAAGAAATCACTCGTAAAGGGAGCTCAGAGGTGGTGCAAGATAACAAACTAGATGGGTCTGACAGTACAGATAGTGTCAATGTGAAGAGTTCATTAGTCCCAGAGGACAAAGGAGCTACATTTGAGATGTCAGATTCTGCTGTACCAAAACCCTCATCACCAAGATCTAAAGATAACGACAAGATTCTGGAAGAAGAGAAGGCAATACGTGCAACTGGAACTACTTTGGAAAATGGAAAAAAGAACGTAGTTAAAGGAAGTGCTGATCATGAGTGTTTTCTTGCTGAAGATCTTGCAAAAGAATATACTGGAAATTTGTCCCTAGTTGGAGGCAAGGATACTTCAAAGGAAGTGGATGAAAAATTGGTAAGAAAAACATATTATTGAGTATTCTGTGAAGCTTTGCTTGTTTCTTGTACCTGAACTGGTGCGAAGCATGAAATATCAGTGTGTAGACAATAGTTTTCTTTGATTTATTTTCCTGCATAATGGACAAAGTGAGCATAGACCTTAATTGACAATGTTTCTGCACCCATATCTGCTTTCCTGCGAGCTTTAGGGTGTTGGAGAAAGTATAAAATGGAAATAAGGGAAATTTTATTTGTTGTGTTCTTTTGAGGGGAGAGATATCCTTAGTTGCTCTAATGGGATTTCTTTTAAATTCCACAAGGCCAAGTGACCAAGGTGATATGTGTGTACGCTGTTTGCTGTGAACACTGATTATGTAGGATTGCAGGACCTATTCCGTGCTAAATGGCAAGTATATTATCTGAAATTCAGCAGTAAATGGTAGATGAGTTTTCTGTTAGCGTTCACAAATGGATTGTCCCTTAAATGTAACCCCCCCCCCCCCCCCCCCCCCCCCCCCCCGCGTCACTCACTAGTAAGTGGATGGAATCTTCAGCTTTTTTGTCTCTCCCTGCCGAGCGTTGGTTTTCAGGGTGTCTTCTTAATCTTTACCTGAAGTTCAACTGAGATGATAGCTAACCGATGGCATTTAGATTCAGTTCTGTCATCATCGTTTGTGTCTCCCTATTCTGGTTAGGTTGTGACCTCCAGGTTACCTTTGCTTAGTAGGCTGTGCTTTCATTATTTACGGTCTTAAGGAAATGATCTTTAAATCTGGATGCAGTTTTGATTCCCATCCTTGTGACAGATATCAAACAGCATCTCTGGCAATAAAGTATTTGATACTTCCATGGAGATACCAAATCAACTTCAAGGTAAAAATCTTTTGTTCGACCAGTACTCCAGAGTTATCACTGCCTTTCGCATGACCTCTAGGCTCTAGATAGCATTTTAGTTGCTTGCTGTTTTATCCTTCTGTTCTCTTTTGTATTAGCCACTGAATGTTAGTTTTATTTTGGTTAATTGTTCATTCACGAAACCAAATTAGACTAGGCAAAACAAACATTTTAACAAAGGTTACCAGTTAGATGTCAAATATGGCACGACCCAGTCTGAGAGGCAGCCTGAAAAGAACTTCACTTAGTGCTGCACCAGCTCTAAATGCTCTTTGTTTTAGCTTGTCTGCTTCTATCATAATGAGGTGGCTGCCAACTTTGTGAATTTTCCAAGCTTACATGGGATCCTTGTTTTCCGTGTTATTAAAGTGTTTAATTGGTTGCAAATTTCAAGCATGCATTACTCATTTGTTATAATTTTGAACTATATTAGATATCTCTACTCGTAGGTGTAACTGGGTTACAACTTACAAGTTCACTTTTATTATTCCGTACAATGATGCAATGCAATGGCCGTGACAGTGCTGTTCTACATTTATTGCTTGTGGGTGTTTTAAGGCTATTGCCGGTGTCTTCTTAATTTTTTCTTGTAGTGGGCAAGACCAGTTCTTCCCTGTCGTTACTGCCATGCAAGAAACCTTTAATTAATATGTTTTTGTAAATGTTATCTTTGTGAGGCATAGAGTGCTTTACTAGCTAGACCAACTCATTCTAGGGCCAGTTTGAGCTTGTTATTCTGTGCTGAATCATGTAGTAGTGTTTTCCATTCTAGTAAGATTTTACTGTTATGACCCCAAAAAGAAACTTTCAACTACTTATTCTAGCAAAAAGTGAAAATTATAAGAGCACCGAGTCTTTATACGCAAATCTACCTCTAAGCTAGGACCCACACCTTGCATCTATTCCTGCCAGAAAACTCTAATGGATAGAGGCACCTGTTGCCTGACCAAGTAAATATGTTTTGAAAACAGTGATTACTTTGTGAAGCCGCTGTGATGACAAATGAGCAAAACTTTGTATTTTAATTAAATCTTTCAGTTAAAGTCATAGCTAGTCATTTGCAAGATTAATTTAATGATTTCGTTTCTTTTGCGGGCTCAAAGTGCTGCATAACAAAAATAGGTGAAATTGAAGGCATTGCATGTTAAATGTGGTGACATTGTTGAATTTGAAATTGTACCATTGAAAGTTAGCTTCTGTAAAATTTAGGCGACTTGGAAGTTTTAGTTGTAAAGCTTCTTCTATCTTTCTTCCAACTTGTAAGTGGTATTTTATTTCCTTTTACGGGTTCAAATGATCTGATACATGGAACACAATAAAAACGGGTGAAACGAAGCATACAACGAGAAGGTATAGAAATCCTCAAATCAATAGAAATCCCTTTCACAGACAGGATTTCCTTATGGAAATTCTCAAAGCATTGCTTATTTTATGGACCTAGATGGGAAAGTTAACTCTTTTTCACGCAGAAAGGACTGTTTATATATACATTACAGTATTTTCTTTTAAAATCTATATGTTTTATTTAACAAATTATTTACATAATTATTCACGTAATTGTGTGGTATCGTTCTAGTTCTTACAATATGTTGTGAACAGATACATCACTTGGAAGGAAAAGTAACGACTTGACTGAGGCTGAACTGGGCTCGGAAGTGGAGGAGTGTGTATCTTCATTGGATAAAACCTCTTCTTGGGGTGATAATGCTAAACATGGGTCAGATTCAGTTGAAAATGGCGTATGCAATCATCATGATTGTAATATGGATCACGTTCATGGACAGCCTTTTTTCAAGTAAATAACCCAACTAATTGTTTTTTGGCCTATTCTGCTGTGGTTTCTTCTAACCATCTTCTTTCTTTACTTTCAAACCACTTTTTTTTCTTTCTTTTGCATGAACGTAGGTCCTCCTATTTTGCTCAGGTTGTTGAACCCTATTTTGCTTCATGCAGCTTTGATGATTCTCATTCTTACATCCATCCATTTATCAAGACAAAGATTGCTCATCTATGGAACCATGATTTGAAGCAGAATAAGCAGACACAGTATCGTCATGGTAAATTCTTAATACCTTCTCCAAATAAATACTTTTTATATATTTTTGGCATCTTAATATTTAAATGGCATTTTACTTTCCATGCTCTAACTGAATCTATTTTTCCTTGGTCGAATATTATTAGAAGAGCAATTATGCTCTTCCGATGAGAAAAGGCCTGTAGATTCCTCAGTAGAGCTTACGGAAACAACAGGAATTGATGTGACAGATCAACTTTCTAAGGCAAAAGCTCTGGGAATCCTTGACCATTCGCCTGATGATGAAGTAGAAGCAGAAATGTTGTTCTTACAATCTAGGCTGCTTGACAATGCTATGGTTCTGAAGCATAGATGCGGTAAGATTTCTTCTGTTAATATATTATTTGTATCCGTTACTTTTCTGGTGGCGGTTTTCCAGAATAATAAAACCTTGTCAATTCCTTTGTTGCTCATTTTACTTCAATGGCCTTATTGTGTCAACACTGTCCATGAAGCCGCCCTAATATAATGAAGCTGCCGTGTCTTCATTTTTCTGAATCACTATACACTTGAATCTTGCAGAAGACTTAATAGTAAAGGTTGTCCAGAATCTTTCTTGCGAGTTGGATATTTTCAGTAAAAGAAAATGGGACTTCATCCGTGTCAATCAGTTTCTTCGTGACGTTAGAGAAGCTAAGAAACGTGGCAGAAAAGAGAAGAGACATAAAGAAGCCCAGGCTGTACTAGCAGAAGCTGCAGCTGCTGTTGCAGCCTCCTCGCGTAACTCCACTGTGAGAAAAGATGCAAATGATGATGTACTCCGGCGAGAGGTTTCTTACTGTACTTTTTTTAGATGATTTTTTTTTTGAGAGAAGTCCATATTACCCCCCTAAACATGTGCTGGAGTTCAGATTACAACACTCAGTTTTAATACCGTTCAAAATACACTCTTAAACTCTTAAAACAGCTCAGATTACAACCCTTCCCAGTTTGAGGTGGTTTTGACCCTAGTATTGGCAGGTCAACATGCCCACGTCAGCTTCCTCTCTCTTGTTCCCACTGCATCCCTTTTGTTTGTCTCCCGTGTGAAGCAACTGTCAGATCCCAGCTCCTTGATTCGGACGGTGTGCGTGAGGCTGCTAATTTCGCATGAGTTCTGACGGTGTGAGAACGCATACAGCAGCCAACTCGAGGAAGCCACATCTCACAGTTCCAGAGATGGAGTCTCAATCCACCCGGTGGCCACGCGTCGTGAACTATCATGGCGATTTGTGAGCACTTTGGTGGCCCTGTTTAAGTGTCTCCAGATCGTTCTGTTTTTTGAATCTCTCCAGTACTTTGATGCTGTGAGATCTGGCTTCGTCATTGGATCATACATGAGTTTGGGGAAAAAAGATATATGTTGATCAAGTCGCACTGTAGCTATTTGATGGAATGCCAGACCTGTGATGTTTCGCAGTGATGCGTGAGCTTGGTACAAAGTCATTTGATTTGATTCCTCCCTCCCGATTCAAATTCTTTCTTTCACTTCCTCTTGTGCTTTCCTTATACAATGGAAGCATACGGATGTTTTCCACTTTCCTTTTCCAGTTCTCCTTCCTTTCCTGTTCATGCTTCTAGTAGTATTCAAGGGCCAGTTCTTTTGGGCGGCTTAAAAAATAAGCTGCCTCTCCCCAGCTTAAAAAATAAGCCGCTCTCAAAATTTGTCGAGGCTTCTAAATTAGTAATCCCATAACTAGTTCAGAAGCCCCAACGAATCAGGGAGATGGCTTATGGGAAAAGTTGGGGAGGAGGCGGCTTAAATTTTAAGCTGCCAAAAGAACAGTCTGCCGCCAGACGTGCAGTGGCCAGCTACCGGTTCCAGCATGGATTAACTCCGCTATTTCTCCTATGGGGACGTGAGGTAAGATGCGACGCACACACCGGTAAGAGGCGCTGGGTGGCGGCTCAGCCCTATTCACTCGGGAAGAGAAGAAATAGAAGGAAGGAGATTGGGACAGAGAGGGAAAACGAGAGTTGGGCGGGTGTGTTTGTATGTGTGTCGGGGGGGGAGGACCTTCTCCTCGATGTTGTTGCGGCTGTCACCAACGATGCCGACGGCAGTGCCCAGCAGGTAACTTCTCTCGCTCTCTCACGGGACGAGAGGGAAGAGAGAAGTATCAAGTTCTTTTTCAGGAGAGAGTTTAGTGACGTGGAAACGCTGATGTGGCGCCACGGAGGACAAAACCGGAGAACAGAACCACCTCAAGCAGGACAGGGTTGTAATCGAAACGGTTTTCGTAGTTTGGGGTTGTATTTTCACCGGTATTGAAATTGAGGGTTGTAATCCGAACTCCCAACACAAATTTAGGGGGATAATATGGACTAATTTTTTTTGAGGCTATGTATCTTATTTCTTGTGCACTTGTAGAGTCCTCCAAAATTTGGTGCTGGATCTTCAAGAGTTGCCCAGCGGACTCCTTCATTACCACGGCCCAAGGATTCATCAAAGCCATCCAACAGCAAAGTTTCATCAGTTACTAACTCCGGCATTTTTCATATGCCAATTTACTCAAAGGAAAATGCACTCTACTGTGATGTATGCTTGCGGGGTGAAACTGTGTTGAACCGAGTATCTGTCTGCTCCGGCTGCAAGGTGCTTTGGATTCTGTTGAGTTTTGAGGTATTATGCTCCATTGTGCTATATTAACTTTGACCTGTTCAGCAGGCTGCTGTCCACATAGATTGCTATAAGTATCTAGAGATATGCATTGGCCGCTGGAAATGTGAACTTTGTGAAGATATTTCACCAGAAGCTGCTAGCTCTAGTGATCAAGCTGACAGTAATGACACAAAATTATCCCTGGTACGATGTGCTCTGTGCCATGGAACATCTGGTGCTTTTAGAAAGACTATAGATGGGCGGTGGACTCATGCCTTCTGTGCTGAGGTATTTAAATTATTGTCACCTTTTGTTTCCATATGAGGTTGAGTTCTAATTTTTTTTCTAATATTTTCCTAGTGGTTGTTGGAGACGAAGTATATGAGAGGACAAGAGGATCCAGTGAGCGGAATGGTACTCTTCTCTGTCCAGCATTACAGTTTTCTCTAGCTTTCCTTTTCAGGAATAGACGAACCTTCTCTGTTATTTTTTTGGTTCATATAAATCAAATGTGGTGTCATTTTCAGGAATAAATATAACACTGTTTGATTTTACTGTCCATATAATTAGAAGCTGTTGTTATTCGTTAGTGTTATCCTCTCTTGTTATGCTACATCGTTTTAATATTTGGCTACTTAATGTTATATCAATCAGGAAACCCTTGTAAAGGAGAAAGATACTTGTTGTGTCTGCAACATCAAAGTTGGTGTGTGTCTCAAGGTAAATCATCACCTGTCCCTGCTTATGTAACTTAGAGCATGAATCGATCACACACTTCAGAGTTTTGACAAGTTTCTCTTCCTATTACGCAGTGCAACAGTGAGGACTGCCACACCACTTTTCATCCTTCTTGTGCTAGAGATGCTGGTTTCTACATGAACACTAAAGGATTTGGCACTGTGGTGCAGCACAAGGCATACTGTGGCAAACACAGCAGCGAGCAGAAAGAGGTAAGTGCAATTCTATCCTGCTAATAAATGTGCTACTATAACAGTAAGTGAACTTGGTCCCCTGCCGCAAATTGATACTCCCTCCATTCCACAATGTAGTGCGCCCGCGCTTCCCGAGATCTAAGTATCGAAATACGAATTCAGTGGTATAATTTTTGCTCCCGCCGCAGTCGGTCTCGTTGGTTAAATTTATGGTCAAACTTAGATCTCAGGAAACGCGGGCGCACTACATTGTGGAATGGAGGGAGTAGCTTAAATATAGCATTAGATTTTTACCATAATGAGGTAAAATAATGTGCACTGGCAAGGGTTAGTATAATGGATCAACAGGGGGCATATTTGTTAGTTTTTCCTGTGCTTGGTACAGTTATCTTCAGTATCTTATTTTGCTCTTCAAAATTTACGCAGACTGATGCCTGGAAGTACTGGCCCGAGGAAGTCAATAGCTTGAAAAGGACGAGGGTTAGTAATAATGCCTGTTACATATTATTGGCTGTCAAGTAAATTTGGATGAACACAGAAGCTATGAATAGTTAGGTATCAATAAACGCTTCTTATGGAAAGGATTTTATTGTGCGTTGATTATTGCTTGGTAGAACTTCCTAACATCATATCAGCATGCCGCTCCATTACTGGAACATACTAGTGAGCTGGATGCAGTAACTAGATTCTTGTTTTGATCTTAGTAATCACTGATAATCTGAACAATCAACCCTACTAATACTAGTAGCATTTTTTTTTTGCGAATAGTACTAGTAGCAGTTGGTGCTTCATCTCGAGCATGGAAGCACCATGCACCCACCATTCTCATTTTTATGTCTTATCGAGGAGTGCTGCTGAAAGATAACCGATACATATTAACTTATTAAGTGGTGAGATGCACCTGCTAGCTCAAGTTATGGTGGTGCACACTAGATGCTCGTAGTTAACCACCTTTTTTGTGTTCTACATGGTTCTTTCAAATTGATGCACTAGCCTTGCTTGCGAGGCATTTGTGTATGATACAAGACATTTCTAGAGATTGTCTTTGACTACTTGAGGCATTATTATATCATTTGCAGGTTGAGTTGGAGAAGTTCCGCCTCTTATGTGAGAGGGTAATTAAGAGAGAGAAGGTGAAGGTATGTCCGGCCGTCAATTGTACTTCTCCTGTGGTGCCTTGAAAACTGAAGTACATCTTGAAGCTACATCTATTTATTTATTTTGTATCAGTCACTTTCCTTTTTCCTTACAAGAATAGATGGAAATAATACTTGAATACTAACCTATGAAACAGCATATACAATTTCATAGGATTTGCTTTGTTGCACTATCTAAAAGTTTGCAACCTTATCTGTCTGGTGTTTCCTTCAATTTACTTCATGATGGTGTTGTTTCGGAATTTATGGAACGGTATTGTTATGGGCTAAAGAGGTAGCCCAGCCATGCTTAGCAATTAGGAATCACAGAAGGTTATCGTGTTATGGAAGATCGGTTTAGAGTTTGTTTCTTATGGGACAAGCTGAGTCACCTATACAAAGATCCATTGTGCAACTCTTTGTATCAAGCAATGAAATAAACTAAACTTCTCTAGGCCTCGGAGCCTTTCGTCGATGTTAGGAACCCACGTCACTGACCTGTTACCGGATTATTAAGGATGAGTTCCCTATCTCCAGTATTCGGGCCTTACCACACCCAAATTATCTCGTTGTGACCGATATCAGATTACGGATAGGCAAACCACGCTGTTCTGAAGAAGGATCTCATGGCCCTTCAGCAAAGCACTGCCACCCTCTCCAACTAATCCACTCCTGCTGGCACCACCAAATATGTTTCCACACCGCCCGCTACCACCTCAACTACAGCCACAGGCCGCAGCAACCACGTCCACTGCCCAAGATGCCAATCTCATGGACGATTTTCCAGCAACGGCTGGTACATCCATTGCCAAATTCACTTCCGGCCCCATTGGAGCCACCAGTGTGGGGCCTTCTGCCCCTGCTTAGACTCACCTCTTCGCAGACTTCTGTTCTGCGCGCCACACCCATTAGCCTCCCCTGCCCCAGTACCTTTACCACTGGATCGACATCCTCTGATCGCCATGAAGTTTCATGCACCAACCAGTATAGAACCAAAAGTCCGAACTGATGGAGAAGGTCAGGCAATCCACATATAATTCAACCAGTATAAACATGGATAGAAAAAGGTCAAGCAATTTTTTTAATTTAAATTGCTAAAGCGGAACCTGAACCCAAGACTTCTTGGCTCTGGTACCATATTAAGATTCATGCACCAACCAGTAGAACCAAAAGTACAATATTATGGAGAAGGTTGGACATTGCCACACAAGTGGTTGCCATCCCCAAGTGGGCCTGCCAGACCACAGAAGGTACTTGCCTGACCAACACGAACATTGCAACGTTCTCCGTTGGCCTCCACATGCTTGTTCGGCGTGGTTGATGACTGTGCCTGCTCCATGAAATGCATACACCCATACACCCAGGAGAGAAGCAGATTAAGCAGGAGCTGTATCTCGTGCTCTAGCTATCTGCGGAGAAGAGCTTGCAGCTTCGCCCAAGGACTCATTCCTCATCTCCAGCCGTTCCAACCATAGTTACCTGATTCTCAGTTCACTAGGTTTGTGATTCGGATTTGCGGTTTCAGTTTGTCATTTGTGAAAAGAGTTGTCCCTTTACAGTTTGCTCCTTTTCTTCTTTTAGCAAGTCTGGATCTTCTGTGTACAGAAATACATGATCATTTAAGTGGTTGATGATCTACGTAGTGAGAAAGTATGTTCTATATGAGTTAGTGAATCGAAATCGCCCGATGCACAGATTCTTCCTCCAATTCGTATTCGTGGTTCGTGATTTGTCACTTCCGAGAAGGAGCAAACTGAAAAAGAACATGAATCTGGATCTTCTCAAGGACCTCGTCTCTTTTGTCTCTTCCACTCCAGGTTCTCGACTCATCGGCTCGCTCCAATAATCTTCCACTACCTCTCCGACAGCCTGCCTGCCTTCACTTCCTTATCGCTCCACCGAACGATGACCGCCGCTCCGGGCCACTAGTAGGGGTCGCCTCCCCAGTGCAAACGCGGTTCTAATCATGGATCTCACTCTGATACCAAATGTTTGTTTTCCCCCACGGATCGATCATATCAAAGTATCACGAACACTCACGCACAAAATACTTCCGCGAAAGGCACCTCCTTGTATTATTTCTGTGACAAACCCATGTTACAAAACTATAGGTTGGCTGTGTTTATGTGTACTCACACACAATCAAAGTTTTAAAAAGCACTAGGCGTTAATTGTGCGTTATGCCACCACCTTGCGCTTTTCTTACCAAAGCGCACACTTAAGCGCTAGGCGTTTTGCTATCGCCTAGAGCCTAAAAAAGGGCAGCCCGGTGCACGTAGCTCCTGCTTGCGCAGGGTCCGGGGAAGGGTCCGACCACTTTGGATCTTTTCTACGCAGCCTTTTCCTACATTTCCTTCTATCGCCTAGAGCCTAGGCGAGCCTTTTTTAACTATGCGCACAACCAGGACAAAACACCTACTCGGACATGGTATTGAATCCAAACTGGACTCAAAATTGTTTCCTTCCTAATCTGTTCGCACGTAACCTTGATGGCTACATAAACCTAAACTAGCTTGTACTAACTCCAACATGAACTCCTAGTAATACTTGCAACACAAATGCAAGTGCTTACGGGACTCACGGACATGGCAAAGTCCAGACCGATTTGAACCGAGCTACAAAACTGACGTAAGAAACTAACTGAAACCAAGACCATAACATGCAAGCCAGACCGACTAACACTTTCCAAATTGATCTAACCAATCAAGATTATGCTAACATCCAGCACCACAATGCCTTCTGCCTTCTCCCCTGCCCTCTCTTCCGCCCTACCTCTCCTTTGCCAAATCAATTTAATCATCTTTCCCTCGAATTGAACATTTTTCTTCTTAACTTTTGTAAAAGAAAATATCATATGAACTGTTACCCGATTTCTTTTGAAAATGTACCCAGGTTTTGGCCCCTATGAGATCTTGATTGGTGTGCAGCCTTTCTACCTAGCTATACGTTTCAGTTTTGTAGTGTATGTGTGTGGTTGGTGCAGTGCAGAAAAGAGGGGGGAGGTATGTGCCATTTGTTCCACGTCTACTGTTTCTAAAATCTGACCTCCAATTGTTAGAGCAGTGGGATTGGTTGAATAATTAAATTAAATTGATCAGATTGAGCTATATTTGGGAGGTCATTCATTCCATCTGTGCTTGTTTTAAACTCTAACCTTCAACTGCCGACTGGGATTGGTTGGATTGAGTTGATCAGATTGGATTATATCTGGCATAGTCAGCGAGTCTGGTAACTATAAAAAATAAATCATCGGTATTTTTTGACAAAAAGGAGAAGTCCAGTCACATTCACCCTTGTCGTGGCTTCAATGCGTATTGTCCTATTAGGTTTTGTGTAAATGTTCATAATAGCGGATGCCCTTTCAGTTTCAAATATTTTGCTGACAACAGATTGCATGCCTACAATGAACTAATTTGCTGTGTTACTTATTTTGCCAGAGAGAGACAGTTCTGTGTGACCATGACATACTCGCCAAAACCAAGGATACTGTTGTTTTCTCCTACCGAACACCCGGAGCTAGTTCAGAATCTGCCACTACTTCGGTTAATAATAAATCATGCAGTGGAACCATGCAACGATCTGATGATGTCACGGTGGATAGCAGTATTTCTGGGATAAATACCATCAGATTTTCCCTTAACAACAGAGATGCTGAGGGAAACACAGCTGATAGCTCAAGGACACTGATATCTTTCAAACGGAAGTTCAGTGAGAGGGGGCCACTTGCTGGTAAGCGACTTCCACAAAGATCAGTGAATGCCCTACTGAAATTGGAAGATGGAAAACAAAAAACAAAAGATAATAAGGTTTGTACTGTTTTCTTTCCAGTTGTTCAGTTATTTCTGGCACCAAGCTAATGCACAACACATGATTTTGCAGCAGGCAGAAACCTTTCAAAAGGAGCTGGTTATGACATCTGATCAAGCGTCCACACAGAATCAACGCCTTCCAAAGGGATACGCATATGTACCCCGTGATTCTCTTTCTAAAGAGAAACCATGGAAACGAAATACACAGACCCATGAACCACAAGAGCCTGGTGGATAGGAATAGCTGAAATCCACAAAAAAATTGCATGCCTAGTGTTGTCAACTGAAAAGCACAAGCATCAAGCAGTGCTGGCCTGTGCTTTTGCTGCAAGGATTACCAAACTAATTGGAATCAAGCTGTAGAATGATGCAAACCAAACTAGTTGTGAATGAGTGTTTGGTATGGGCTGGGGTGACTTGGATGAATGGAAACATAGGTGCAATTCACCTAGCAGGGCTATACAAAGATGCCTGTCACCTGTGTATATAGATTTGTCTTTTAGAGTACAGATTTTGTAAATTTTCCTTGTACATTCCTACCTTTACAAATGCATAGTTTAGTTATGCAAAAGAGAGTGAGAATTACCATTCCTTTTTGGCTGTAGAAGAAAATAAGGGACCTGGAATGACTGCTGGGATGGCATTCCACCTGTGATTGGGAGGACGCATTTGGTAATATCTAACAAGATCTGATTCATGTTATTTGTAGGAATGGAGACAGTGAAAGCAAGTCTACTAATGTTGAGCAGTACCGGTGAGAGCCGGTATAGCACAGGCCAAGATTGGATTGGTCCTTTTTGTGTTGATTGGTATCAGATGGTCGTCCGATGGAACCAGTAGGTTTTTGGATATATTTTTCTAGGATTAACATGATTTATGCTGTCAAGCAAGACAACAGCAAAGGGGAAGTCAACTTGCTTACCAGATTTTTAAGTTATGTGCTGGGATTCAGATATTTTGGTCTGAGACAGGTGCTTTCCGCTTGCCGTCCAGATTTGTAAGTTTGGTCAAATGTGTTGGCTTGTACTGCAAGCTGCACTGGCAATGTAAAAGCATTTGTTCAGTTTTGTAATGGTAATTGTTGCCATTAACTGTGCTTGAACCTTGCCAGTTGGTGCCTGCTGTATGTTTCCTAGTGGTGATTTTTCTGATGGGCTTGGGCATTGGAGCCAGGCATATCACGTCGTTTGTATCCCTAACGAAACACTGATGTGGCGATTTGGCGTGGAATCTCTTCAAAATTGTCTTGTGGAAGCTAGCGTGAAATAGTCTCCTGTGCCATTTGTATGCCTCTTTGTGCTGTTGCATTTGGCTTCTGGGTGCTTGTTCTGCCAGATGCTGGTACTCAGATATTTGCGTGAAGATGCACGTGCTGTTCTTGTTTTGGTTTATTTCTGCTGGTGATTCACGTTTAGTCGGTGTCTTGGGGTTCGACCCCGTGGGCGAGAACACACGACCTTGCTTTCACCACCAGGCAAAACATGTCATATGTGCACTTATTAGGCCACCCCTCGCCCGTAGGAGCAAGCTGTTGGTGTGTTGTTCAGGCGTTTGCTTGCGCCATAAAAGAAGACATTCACTCACACGTTTCCAAAAACGGGCAACTGTTTCCTGTCCTTGCTGAATCAACTGCGCAAGCTGTTGACACGTCGCAAAAGACAGTAGTGAAACAGAACAACACATGCCCGATTCAGAATTCATGAGATGGAGAACATGGCACATGTGTAAGCTATCTAAAAAAACCCGAATCACATTCTTCTTCTTCTTTGCCGTAGAAAAGGGAAAGACCACGTTGCCACTTGGTTTCTCCGACTGCGCGCGCAGAGGCGCGGACGCCTGTTCGGCCGTAGCCAGCCACGCACGCAGCAGAGAAACAGAAAGAAGCGCACGCCGACAGCCGTAGAAGCTTCCATGAGACCATGACAGGCCGGTCGGTGGTCAGGCCGGCGACCGCGCAAGCAAAGCGTCCCCAGCTCGACCGAAAGCCCAAGCCGGACACTGTCACACTGACCATCATCCACTCCTCTCTCCTCCATCGTCGCGCTGCCCGCCACTGTCGCGGTGTCCCTTATCACGGCATATCGCAATGAGAAATGTAGCATTTCTCTATTGCAATAGGCGCCTTTTTTTCCAGACGTGGCTTGACTTTCTTTTCGGGAGATTTGGCGGCCGATTCGGGCCGGCCCGGCCCGGCCCCACCTCGCAGTGCGCCGTGTTTGCTTGTCATCTCGCCCCGGTCACGCGTGGCAGCCAGTCAACCGCGAATCGAGCAGGGGAGGCCAGGCCAGCCCTGCATCGATGATACGATCGGCATCCCGTCCCGTCCATGGGACCAGCGCGTGAACAGTGACGGCCACCAATGGCAACGGCGAAGCTTTTTGAAGGAATATTTGCTGCCCGTGGCTCCGTCGCTCTCATCGCCAAAGCGCCAAGCGGCCGGGATAGACAGATATAGATGGCGAGCACGGACTGTACCGCCGATCGAATCCCTCCCACACCACACCCCCATCCATCGTGGCATGGCGCCATCGACGACCACGATCCCACCAACATGGCTTCTTGATCCTTCGCGGCCATGCAACACCTTTCTAGTTTCTACGCACTGTGTGCGCGAGAGCAACCGCGAGCGACGGATCGAGCCGTGGTGGTGTATACTCTCTGGAATGAACGAAGGTGCGTGCGTGGTGAACTGGTTTTCGCTGCAGGGAATTGGAACTGGAGCTGCATCTGATAGGCCATGATAAATTGTCCATCATGTCAGCCGTGCCTGTGAGGCCTTGAGGCAGCCTGGCACTAGTATGAACACATTTTTGTCCCGGTGATTCCGAGGGCGTAATGATCCGACCGGTCGGTGATGTTCTTGGCCCAGGATCAGCGGGGGGTCCCATCGCTGGGTGGCTTGTCGTAGGTTCCATCACTACTTCATTCGTGGCCGGATCGACACGGTTTGTTCAATCGGCTGGTTAAATCGAGGCCGACGGATAGATGGGACGGGAGGCGTGCTCCGCCGGGCAGGCAGCGCGCGGCCCACAAGCACAAACCTGTGGCGCCAGCCATGCATTCTCCCGCTTGCAAGCTAGTGGCAGCCACGCGCTAGCTCGACATTTTGCTGACACACTGAATGGACCGTTGCTGAATTTCTACGACCGGCCTTGCAGACTGCATGGGACGGAGTTACTGCTTCGCTCGCACGGCGCCCGCAGCTTCTGCATGCATGCACTTGTCTGGCCACCGTCATGCTGTATTGTCCCATGGTCGCGACCGCGCCGTGGTGATCACGCACGCAAGTTCATCGATCCATTTGCTAGCTGCTCCGATGGCCAATCAGGCGAGCCGATCGATGGTGCTGTTTCTTGAAGGTGAAGTACTCTGACTCCAAAAGAGGAGCGACGTCGCCTCGAGCTCCCGCTTTTTATCGTGGCGGTCGAGCTCGATCTATCGCTTTTCACCCGGCGAGAGAGCGAAACAAGTACCAAAGCAGCCACTTCGTGAACAAAGTAAGTAAAACAAATTCAAAGTTTATCTTATTGGCCCGCGCAAACTCAAGACCTAATTAAAGTACGTTAACTTAAGCACCACCCAGATCATTGTAAGCCAGTGGAGACAAGTACGTTGTACGTGCCGCATAAACTTTGCCTCCGGCGTCATCCATTGGTTACCCGATGAGATCGACGCGCTGGTGATTTGCTTTGCCCGGCGCGCGCACCGCAGACCGCACCATGCATGTAGCCATGTCCATGCCGGCCTGCTCACCGCACCGTACGTACGGGTCCGGGCGCGCACCACCCACTGATCCACTAGCAAGGCGCGCGGCCGTGTAGGCCGCTCGATCGGCTAGGAAGCGAGGCGCCGAGCCCAGATCGTACGCGTGCGTCGGGCGTCTGTCTCGATGGCTGTCGCGGGCGCGACCGCGCGAGGGTGACCGCGATGTCGGCGCACGCACGCGCCGCGTCCATCCATCGCCGTCCATGTCCATCTACGGTGGCGTGACGGCTGCCCGCGCCTGCCTAGCTTATCTGGTCGTCGTGGTACTAAAGCGCATGGATCGACCATGGATGATGGATGGACACGGGCCGGACGGGCCCCGGCGAGTTGCATGCGCTGGGCCGGGGCGTGGAATCGCGTACGCAACCGTCCGGTCCGGCCGGGGGCTGGTGGTCGGGGCATTATGCCGTCGGATCGATCGAGGATGGATGCCGGTGCCGGGTGCGACTGGCCCCTAGCCTCGGCCGTGTGGCCGTGGCTCATTGGCTATTCGAGCGCACAACGGCCGGTATATGCTGTTCTTTTATATACTGTAGTAGTGGTGCCAGGTTTTTGCCCTGTGATAGGTGACTTCGATTCCGAGCACCTGTAGCAGGTTTCCTGGCAACTGCTCCAGCTCGCTCTCTCTTTCCGTAGTTTTCGTTGCCTGTCCATCAGTGGTAGTTTACTTCAGTTTGTGGGTGGTGTTCGCTGTAGGTTCAAACTGAACTGTTGTTATCTTTCCGATGCCCGGTTGAAAAAAAATGATCGCCTTTGGGTCTCTGTTTTTTCTCAGGTTGGCAGACAGCTAGGCGTCAATTGGGGAAGTGTTCTGTTACATTTTTTTTCGAGAGGGCCTATAGTTTTATAAAAGGCAGATGATAAATTATAAGAAATTCAAACAAACTCTCACCACAGCCTAGTAAAAAACCTACACCACCGTGCTCGCACTCCACACGTAGCTCCTCCGCCACAGCTCTTCTCCGCTGCCACCGCGCGCTCTCCGCACCACCACCGATCATTGTCGCATCGTAAATCGCCGGGATCCGTGGGCTGTCGTCGCAGCACCATTGCCGGGAAAATCTCTCGGGGAGAGAGATAGCATTTGACTGGGGAGGGGAGAGGGGAAGTGGGTAGGGAAAATGATACACAAGCCGCGAGAGGGGTGAGTGGTGAGATGCAGAATGACGCTACCGTTCGTTCAATTCAGCCCCAGAGCGAACGATTCTGTGATGACGATGTGGCACTAGTTATGGTGCTGAGATCCGTGCAGAGCATCTAACAGCTGTCGACGTGTTCGCTCAGAATTGTTAAAAAACTGACGCCAGTTCTATAAAATTTACCAAATGAAATACAACCTAGTCATGATGACACGATACCTCGAGAGATAAACCATGCATGCATGAGACCTCGACGGAAACAGCTAGACGCATCCCGAAAATGAAAAAAAAAACCTTGCCTAAACCCAGTCCTCAGATCCCAGCAGGAACCCCCAGACCAGAACTTAATCCAGAGGGTCGCTCGAACAGCTACAATCCAACAATTCGGCGATGAGCAAAGCTAGACGAGAGCCCGACCAATTTAATTGGCCCCATGGCCCCATGCATCAACATCTCTCGTGGTCGTCGGGCAGCAGTCACGTACAGTACAGCAACATGCCAATCTCCCGACTCGCACAGCTCAAAAAACGATCTCACCTGCCACGGCCACGGCCACTCCGGCGTCGTGAGCCAGGTGCGCCACGACCAAAGTGGATCGAGATCCAATGACTTGCTAGTCACCAGTCATCGGTGAACAGTACGGTGACTTGCCCCCCTCTTCACACCGTCTGATCTAAAATCGGCGGACATATGCGCATGAACGGTACAAGATCTACAGTGTTCGGTCTACAGTGCCGCATCCACAGTACCCCCCCATGTCTACAGTGTTTGCTACTGTAGTGTTTGATCTGGCCCGCCCCCCTGCATCCAACGGCGGGCTGGCCGCCAGTTACGACGTGACTGGCCAGAGGCCAGTCACTGGATCCCAGTCCGACCAAAGGACACGTACGGACGACCTATGCACCATCCGTCGGGGCCGGCGACAGCGTGCCCCTCCTCCGTTGCCATCTCTCCGTCCGTCCAAACCACATCACACCTTCCACTCGCACGGCTCCACCCCCACCCTACCCATCCCCCTCGCCGCAACTGAGACCTCAAAGCATCTACAACCGGACCCTCCATACCCGCCCTAAACGCTAGCGTGGGCTGCCCGATCACTACCCGTCACCCAATCGGTAGGTTGCCCGGTCACTGTCTGTCATCCAACCGCGTCATGCAAATCCGACCTAAACATCTGGACTAACCAACACTCCTCATATCCAGCCCATATCTAGGGCGGATATGGGGACATCGGGACACACTCGTCACGTCAGATCCGGCCCACTGTGGCTCACCCAATCCCACATAAAGTGGACCAGATGAAACCCTAGTTGCATTTCACTCCCCTTCATTCCACCCCAACAGTATCCAAGCTCCTCTCCGGTGAGCACCGGCGTAGTTCTTGATGGCGGCTACCTGATCCGACTCCAAGATGTCTGGATCCGAGGACTGGGAGCTCATCCCTTGCAGCCCTGAGGAGCATATGGTCATCCGCCCTGCTCTCTGACGCTTCCGGGAGGAGTGCGCCCTCCCGCAGTCTTCATCAATCCGGCGGGATTCCATTGCCCAAATGGCGATAGGATCCGTTGGGGGCGGTGGATCACCGAATGGCAGCCCAACACCACTCTGCCGGCGGAACCATTTAGTTGGTGCCTCGTCCCCGTGGCCTCGCCCGCTGAAATGGAGGCCATATCTGCCTCTATGATTCGTGGAAACAAGAAGGAGGCGTGGTGTACCCGTCGCGCGGGGCTGTGGACGCGCCTTGAAGCGGAGGCGACCGCGTCATCCCACCAAGGGGAGGCGGCTTCGGCAGCCCGCGAGGCAGACACGAAGGAAGCCCTCCGTGCCCGCATAGCCGATAAGCGGCGGAGGAGGGCGGTCAAGGCGATGGCTAAAGACCAAAGGAGGACGATCCTTGCCATGGCTGGGCTGCCCCTCAAGGAGGAGAAAGGACGAGGACGGCGATGGTTCGGACAGCTCCGGCAGTGAGCAGATCCGCCTTGATTAGTTTTGCGACTTCGACCGCTACTACCGCACGAAAGACGGCAAGGGCAGCTGTGGATGAACTTCTCATATCATTCGTAGCTAGTAGAGCATGTCAATTTTTGTTAGTCTGATGACGTGTATGGACTACATATGTAATTTAACACCGCATGAGAATAGTATGAATTTGAGGATTTGATTTGATGGATCAAGTTATGGACGCGAACTTCGAATGCTTGCCCGGCCACTATTAGTGACCCCGGATTAGTGAACTCCGGTTATACCGAGCAATGACGATGTTTTTGCATCGTTACCTTGTTGAAGGCATTGCTCGGATTTACTCAGACTTTTTCTTCAGGGTGAAAACCTAGAATCTGACTTTTACTGGTCGGATCCGGTGACGAAGGCGCTTGAGCGTCGTTCCCTTCATGAAGGCGTTGCCGTTGAAGAATCTCGTTGTCCTTCTATTGTCAAAAGATGGTTGGTGCAGATATGATCATTGTCATAGTTTGTCGATCACTTTCGGTTTTTTTTCTTGCTTCGGCATAGCATTGGTCTTGTATGACTTTGCATTTTGCTGGTGAATTTTTTAGTGTGCGTGCGTTGATGTTGGCTGTGTGCATCCTAATTATGCAGAGACCGGGTATGTACTCATTGTGTTTCTATCCACTTGATGCTTCATTTTGAGTCAATAAAATCCACCCTCGAAAGGATGCTCCGACGCACACGCGACGATCGCCAGGTACGGCCAGCGACCCTGACGCCGTAACCCGATTAGTCCGGCGGGTCGCCGTGTCAGCCACGCAGGATATCTGTCACCCGCCGTCCCGGCCCGACACGGAAGCCCCGAGCCCGGGTTCCGTAGCAATGGACGTCGCACGTACAGGCAGCGGTGCCACGCACTGGCGGGCGGCGGCTAATGTAATCTGCAACCTCCTCCCGGCCCGCACGAGCCGTGCAAGTCCTATAAAAACCACCGCGGGTGCCGCGAACCACACCGCACACCTTTCGCTGGGCTCTTTGGCTCTAGCTAGCTCTGCTATCGAGCAGTAACTTCGCGGCAGCAGCGGCGGCAGCGACGGCGAGAAGGCGGCTGCAGTAGGATCGCCGGCGAGGAAGCTGCCATCATCATGCAAGGGGACCAGGCGGAGAAGAAGGGGAAGGTGAAGAAGGGGTGGCTGGCGGTGCGGGTCGGCCAGGCCCAGACGGAGCAGCAGGGCGACGGGTTCCGGCGGTTCGTCATCCCCATCGCCTACCTCTACCACCCGCTCTTCCAGCGGCTGCTGGAGGCGGCCCGGGACACGTACGGCTACAACTCAGCCGGCCCGCTCTGGCTGCCCTGCTCCGTCGACGAGTTCCTCCGCCTGCGCGCGCTCGTCGACCGAGAGACGGCGCACTCGTCCTCGCACCGCGTGCACGTGCACGCCGGCGGCCACCAGCAGCACGGCTACTCCTTCGCCCCGTGCACCCGCGCCAAAGTCACCTACTGATCGACCAACATCGACCATCGAGCCCCGGCCCGCCGGCTTTCGTCTGTTGAGCACCGAGAGCGCGCGAGCGGCGGGAGGTCATCTTTGCCGGAGACGACACACATGTACACGTACTCCCATCCATTTTCGAGACAAGTAATTTCGAACGGAGGGAGTAGTACATAGAGAGGAAGAGAGATAGGAGTACCAGATAGGCAGATACAGAGACGCATGAGAGGCAGCAGTAGGTGATTAGTCAGTTACCGACGAGAGCTGGTGTAGCACAGGCCAAGATTGGCTTGGCCCTTTTTGTGTTGATGATTGGTATCAGCTGGTCGTCTGATGAAACCAGTAGGCTTTTCGATTTTATTTTTCTATAGGATTAACATGATTTATGCTGTCAAGCAAGACAAGAGCAAGGGGAAGTTAACTAGTGAGCTAACAAGCCTGTCGTGTTTGTCAGATGTTTAAGTTATGTGTTGGATCCAGATGTTTTGGTCCGAGACAGGTGCTTTCCGCTTGCCGTCCAGATTTGTAACTTTGCCACTTTGGTCATCTGTGTTGGGTGGTGTTGCAAGCTACAGTTGCAATGCAAAAAATATTTGTTCAGTTTTGTAATGGTAATTGGTGCCATTAGTTGTGTTGAATAAAAAAAAGGCAAGGTCTCGCATCTGACTCTACAGGAAACACAGCCCACCCTAACCCTAGCCGCCGCTGCCTCTAATCTCCTCTGTCGGGGGATGATAGCGGCGGCGAGGCCTTCCTCCGTGGCATTTCTAGGGCATGGCCACGGCGGAGTCTCGCGTGGGTGCCCCGGCCTGTTCTCGCGCTTCCGATCCCTACCACAGCGGTGAGAAGTTCTGGTGGGGGTGGCTCGGTCCGGTTGCACGTCTCAGTGCTCCTCCGACAATGGTCGTCGTCCTTCCTAATAGCTCCTTGGTGCCGGCGACTGGTGCTCCGGCTCCAATGGCGTTGCGCGATGGGGATGAGTGGCAACCTCCCATCCCCACTCGTGGAGGTCCTGGCCGCACATAGAGGTGTCGCAGCATTGCATTTGCTTCGACCGGGTCCTGCTCGATCTAGCCCGTCAGCTACTGCCGGCATGGGGATGCGTGACTCCTGACAAAAACTGAGCCGACTTCGGTCATGGCGGACGATGGCAATGTCTACGAGTCGTTACCCTGATGAAGGCATCGTCATTGCAGGTCACGTCTCCTCGCTCGGGCTACTCCTGTAACTCTCCCAGCCTCACACCATAGTGATCACCCTCTGATCATGCCAAGTCACCATGATTAACTATGCTTGATCATCATTGCATCATATCTCATTTCCAATTCCAATTCAAATACAAAGTAAAAAATAAAAGTTGTTCAAACCAGAAACTAAAATGTTCATTAAATAGCAAATAATTCAGAGGAAATTATAAAATTAAAACCAACATTAATAGTATTAGTTAAGTGACTCTAAAAACCTAGAACAGTAGCAAACAGCACCCATTTAATCCCATTTCATTTAATAAAAATCCAAATGGAATCATATTTTGCCCAAACTAGTTTTTGGTGGTAGGTAATGTTGTACTGTGACATTTGAACCAACTAACCCATTTTACAAAACTCAGTTGGAGGCCTAACAATTAGCAAGGCAGTGGTGTTTAAAAGAAATAGGAAATAGAAAAAGAAAAACGGTTAGACGCTACTGTGCCTATGGGCTTAAGTGGAACAATGCCCTGCGGCCCAGCCCAGCCAGACCTTCTTCCTCCCCAGCTGTCGCCATGACCGGGCGCGCGCGCGCGATGCGCCGCGCGATGGGCGACACCGGCGCACCCCTATAGCCCTGGGCGGCTACTTAACCCCGTCCCCGACCCCGTTGACAAACCCTAGCTCCCCCTCATTCCCCTCTCTCTCACTCTCTCGCTCGTTCAGTAGGCCACAGAACGGAGCCGTCGCCGCCGCTCGCCATTGCCGTGGCCCCCGGCCACCACTCGCCGTTCCAAGCCGTCCGGAAGGACCATCGTGTTCATCTTCACCGTCTACGACAAGTCGTTGGAGCCGGCGAACGCCGCAGCAACCGGATCGACTCGATCCCCTCTGCCGGCCAACTGCGCTGCCTCGCCGTCGATCCGCGCCGCCCCGAGCACCTCGAGTCGTCCCCGGGCCTTCTCTGCAACGATCATGAGCTCACCTCCGTTTCTCCCCTCCCTCTGCCCTCGCGTACGCCTGCTAGCTAGACCCCCGCCGTAGCCGTAGCTCGCCGCGGCCTCGCTCCGTCGCCGCCGTAGCCACCGCTGTCACAGCCCGCGCCCGAGCTTCGTTCGTGCTTCTGGGTCTCCCAGGGAGCCAAAGCACCCCCTGGCTCGCCTTGCCTTACCCCCTAGCGCCGCCTTCGCGCTCGCCCGAGCCCCGGCGTCCGCCCCGCTCGCCGCCGGTGATGCTGCGGTCCTCCTCCGGCCGAGCCATCGCCCCCATTAGATGCGCGGCTTCACCCGTGTCCGAACGCGCCACTCCGCGCGCCAAATGGTGGCCGGAGGCGCGATCCCGACCACCTCCCGAGCCGCGCCGCCGCAAAAACGCGCCCGCCGGCGTTTGAACTCTAGGTAGGGCTGCGGTGTATCGTTTGGCCGAGGCCGGGCATGACCCAGGAAAGTGTGTCTGGCCGGAGTTAAGCGAGCGTGGTTGGTAAGTTGGTGCACCCCTGCAGGGAAGAAAACATCTATCGATAGCCGGTCTTACGGTAAAGGACACTCGGAGTCGTATCCCGATCGATTCAACTAGAACTTGAGATGATACCTGGATATGTGGCTCCGGGATTGCTTTCTCGCAGGGAGTCGAGAAAGGATCTCTGGGCGAGGTTGATGACTGTATGGCTCTAGGATTGCTTTCTCGCAGGGAGTCGATGAAGGATCTCTGGGTGAGGTTGATAACATTACTACTACATTATACTGTGCTGATCTACTCTCTTCTATTGCTGCAAGACCGCTGAAGATGATAGTCTTCGATAGGACTAGGCCTTCTCTCTATTCTGGCATTTTCTGCAGCCCAGTCCACATATACAACCTTCTTTTGATAATGTTGCATATGTAGTGTAGATCCTTACTTGCTGAGTACTTCAGATGAGTACTCACGGTTGCTTTGCTTTCTTTTTCTTCCCATATCCTTTTGGTGCAACCAGATGACGGAGCCCTTGAGACAGCTGCCCCGCCGATGATCGCTACTACTACCCCAAGGGTGGATAATGCTACGAGTTGGCCGACGACCAGGAGTAGGATCGGAGGGTCCCAGGCAGGAGGCCTGCGCCTTTAGATCGTAGCTTTTATTTTGCGCCGCCTTTCTTAAGGCTTCTCTGTTAACTTATGTCTGTACTCAGATATCTAACGCTTCCGCTGATGCTTGTTTGGCATCAAGCTTATGTATTCGAGCCCTCGAGGCCCTGGCTTGTAATATATGCTTGTATGCCTTTATTTATGTTTTAGAGTTGTGTTGTGATATCTTCAAGTGAGTCCTTCGGCTTGATCGTGTGCATTTGCGTGTATGATTAGTGCATGATTAAGCCGGAGGCGTCACAAGTTGGTATCAGAGCCGACTGCCTGTAGGAACCCCCATTTCCAATTCCTTGGCCGAAGTTGAGTCTAGAAACCAAAAACTGTTTTACTAACTTGGCTGTGTGGCTTACGGGCCCACGTCGCCAATTGGGTGGTATTAGGATCTTTTATTCCTCGTCTATACTCTGGGACTCTGATCTCTCTTCTATTCGGGTTAAAGATTTTACTAACCTTGACATTAGGTTCTCGTAACCGCTTTCTTCCGGAGAGCCCCCCCTCATTCCAGAAGATGGCGTGTCATCATCAGAAGACTCCGAACATACTCCTCGAAGTTTCCCGAGACCATTATGCCCACTGCTTTTGCAAGTTCCCTACTACCGATGATCACCGTGAACAGCTATACATCTTTGCTGTTGTATCTTCATTCCCAGTTACTCCTTTATGTACGAGATACCCCGTAATACTCCTCGCTAATTCAGGAATCCTTTGAGCCTACTACCATGCAGCTTCTTTCGCACTGTTGATAATTCCTCACACTTATTAGGGATTCGTTCATCCCTAGTTGATCATGTGCTTCGCAACATCCTTCCCATTGTTAATCGATCTTTCAAAAATCCTCTGCACCCTATTGCTCTTGAAATTCTTGCCTGCTTGCATTATGGTTATCTCCACAATGTCTAGCAATAATTATTAAAATCCTTGTGATTGTTATTCTGTTCCTATGGATTCAATGTGTGTGCGACTACTCGGAATCATCAAATAATCCTTAGAAATTTTCTTTCTGGCTCAGACATCGTTCCGGATATGAGCTGGTTCTTGCCTAATCAAGATTTGATCGGGTGCACCTCTAAGTCTATTCAACTTACTCATCTTTTGATCAGAGCCTCTGCTTCTGATCCTTCGCTTTGGAAATCATAATTCCTTTGAATTTAAGCGTCAGACTATTCAGACGTTTCTATAAGCCGATGCCTTTGCATCCCCTTCTTCATCTGATTGATTACCGATACTCAGATCAACTCTGTCGTGAATCGCCAGATCCATTGTTGGGTTGTTATCCGACAGTGTCCTTCACATCCAAAATCTTGTGAGTTTTTCCCTGATACATAATACCTTCGGTAAATTGTATCATCTGCTTTGACTTTGATACTCTGCTTTCGAACTCGTATCTCTTGCTTGGTTGATGGTTGTATAGATTCGTAAAAATGCCCCGATGGGTTGAACTTATGCCTTCCATAATCCGTGTGAACCCGAGAGTTCCCACGAATCATACTCTTCTGGTGTTTCGCCAGATAAATTCCAACACTACAACTCCATCGAAAGCGAGAAGTGAATGAAAGGTTATGCATTGAAGAAGTGGGAGTCGACCTTGAACCTTTGTGTTCATGCCCATGGACCCGATGTAGAACTTATCATGGAAGCTGCTCGTAAAAATAATAATCCCTTGTTATAAATTCATCTTGTATTTTGCTTTGATCCTTTGCAATCGTGGTTTCGACCATGATTGTTCTTCTTTGATCCCATTTCGCGGACAAGCTAAAACATTTGTCTTCTGCAAATTAATAAGCCTGTCCAACCTTTATATTGAACTACCTCGGGTATTACCCCCCCCTACAGTCTCGAGGATATCATCCTATTGCACTACGTCCTATGAATTTTCCAATGGAGCGATACCTTCCCTGTCATAGTTACTCCACGGGTTCTGAGTTGTCATCAACCGAGACCACCGGTAAGTGAATCAATTCCGCACTCCGATTCAATAACTCTAAGTAATTTTCGCTGCTTATGAGTTTAATAATCCCTCAAGTCATTCTTAGCCCGATCGGCTATATCCTTATCGTGCTAAACTTTAACTGTGCTACCTGGTCCTTCTTCCCAGAGCACAATCTTGGACGATGAGCTAAGCTTATGTGGATCTTCCTCATCTTATCATTTCACCTCAAACAACAAGCTTTATTCCGAGTTGTGTCATATCCGTGGTTCCAAAACTTTTGGCTCCATCATTCCTTTTGCTTGATGTCATCGATGATCGATTATATCTTCATGAAACCTCTCGACAAATGTGTCATGATCATCACCAATATTCTAAGCTCTTCCAGGATATCAATCGAATTCATGTTGAGAAGTACCATCCTTGCCCCTCGATGATTTGTGATATCACCAACAACACTCTTGTCTTCTTCCCAACACATGTTTGATCATGTCTTGGTTATACTTTGAGCTCCTTGCCATTCTTGCAATTGTTCCTTGAGTATTTCTTGTGACCTTCAACTCCAACCTTTACTTGAAACACCATATCATCACTACCTCGAGGCATGATTGTGGCATCCCGAATATCAAAAAGAACATTGGAAGCGCAACGCTAAATGTTTCTTGATCTATTATCCAAACACTGTTGTATGGGTAATATCATGATTCTTCCCTCGCCCCGTTATCCTAATGATTTTGCACTTGCTGTTCCGTCATGTATATCATGCTCTGCTTTTCCCTGGGAAGGAGATACTCCTAACTCAGGTATATAGACACCTTATCCTTTCCAATGGTCTGATTAATTCTGGCAATCACATTTTCCTTTCCATTGGTTTGTTTAACCTTTCTTGAGATCTATATGATTAAGCAAAAATAATTCCCTGCTTATGAAAAACACCCCGATGAATAACCTTGTCAGTGAGACCCTGTTACTACTGTTGATGACATTCCGGTAACCACCGATGGACGAGAACTTTACCTATTGGTCCGCCTCATTTTAACAAGCAGGAAAATGGTTCTCTTCGTCCCTCGCCCTTGGTACCGATGATGTCACCGACATAACTGACATACTATCCTCTGACATACCTTGTGGTCGTGACCGGTAAGGTGTCACCGTTCTCCCTACTTTTGATCGACACACCCCCCACAGTTCCACAGGATCGGAACCTGACTCTCCTCTACATCCTTGATTCTGAAGTATCATATGCTCTTGGCTTTGTGTGTTATCACGAGCCATCCTCCGAGAGATGATCTATTCCCGATGCTCTGAACCCCTTTTCACACTCTGTTCAGGTATCGATCGGATGTCCATTCGCTTGAAATCTTTTATTGTACTTTCATACTTGCTCTCGATGTTTTCTTAAGTTTCAACTCAAGAGATACTTCTGCCACATTCCCTGAGTTGTCCATCAGATAATCGACCCTACAAGGGTCAGTTCTCCCGAAGATACCCTTACTTCCCCACTTAAATCTCGGGACGAGATTTCTTGTAGTGGAGGAGATTTGTAACACCCCTAGCCTCACACCACAGTGATCACCCTCTGATCATGCCAAGTCACCATGATTAACTATGCTTGATCATCATTGCATCATATCTCATTTCCAATTCCAATTCAAATACAAAGTAAAAATAAAAGTTGTTCAAATCAGAAACTAAAATGTTCATTAAATAGCAAATAATTCAGAGGCAATTATAAAATTGAAACCAACATTAATAGTATTAGTTAAGTGACTCTAAAAACCTAGAACAGTAGCAAACAACACCCATTTAATCCCATTTCATTTAATAAAAATCCAAATGGAATCATATTTTGCCCAAACCAGTTTTTGGTGGTAGGTAATGTTGTACTGTAACATTTGGACCAACTAACCCATTTTACAAAACTCAGTTGGAGGCCTAACAATTAGCAAGGCAGTGGTGTTTAAAAGAAATAGGAAATAGAAAAAGAAAAACGGTTAGACGCTACTGTGCCTATGGGCTTAAGTGGAACAGTGCCCTGCGGCCCAGCCCAGCCAGACCTTCTTCCTCCCCAGCTGTCGCCATGACCGGGCGCGCGCGCGCGATGCGCCGCGCGATGGGCGACACCGGCGCACCCCTGTAGCCCTGGGCGGCTACTTAACCCCGTCCCCGACCCCGTTGACAAACCCTAGCTCCCCCTCATTCCCCTCTCTCTCGCTCTCTCGCCCGTTCAGTAGGCCACAAAACGGAGCCGCTCGCCGCCGCTCGCCATTGCCATGGCCCCCGGCCACCACTTGCCGTTCCAAGCTGTCCGGAAGGACCGTCGTGTTCATATTCACTGTCTACGACAAGTCGTTGGAGCCGGCGAACGCCGCAGCAACCAGATCGACTCGATCCCCTCTGCCGGCCAACTACACTGCCTCGCCGTCGATCTGCGCCGCCCCGAGCACCTCGACTCGTCCCCGGGCCTTCTCTGCAACGATTGTGAGCTCACCTCCGTTTCTCCCCTCTCTCTGCCCTCGCGTACGCCTGCTAGCTAGACCCCCGCCATAGCCGTAGCTCGCCGCCGCCTCGCTCCGTCGCCGCCGTAGCCACCGCTGTCGCAGCCCGTGCCCGAGCTTCGTCTCGTGCTCCTGGGTCTCCCAGGGAGCCAAAGCACTCCCTGGCTCGCCTTGCCTTGCCCCCTAGCGCCGCCTTCGCGCTCGCCCGAGCCCCGACGTCCACCCCGCTCACCGCCGCCGACGCTGCGGTCCTCCTCCGGCCGAGCCACCGCCCCCATTAGATGCGCGGCTTCGCCCGCGTCCGAACGCGCCACTCCGCGCGCCAAACCGTGGCCGGAGGCGCGATCCCGACCACTTCCCGAGCCACGCTACCGCAAAAATGCGCCCGCCGGCGTTTGAACGCCGACCGGTCGACGTGGCGCCCACGTGGCCTCTCCTGTGAGGCTGACGGGTGGGCCTGGTGGGTCCCGTTGACCAATTGACCAGGTCAACCCTTTTACTGTTCACCGCTGACTCTGTCAGGTGGGTCATGCGTGTCAGTTAGTTTAGTTAGTGCAAATCAACTACTAATTACCCTGACAGTGGGGTCCCACTTAGCTAATTAACTCTGCAAATTAGTTCAGTTAACCCACTATCTATGACAGGTGGGTCCCGCAGTTCAGGTTTGGCCTGGACCAGGCGGTTTGACTCGCTGACCTCACAGTGACGTCAGGATGACGTATTAATTTATTTCTGATAAATTGAATAATTCCAGAAAATACTAAAATCTTTAGAAAATCGTAGAAAATAAACCGTAGCTCAGATCGAAAAACTTTATACATGAAAGTTGATCAGAACGACGAGAGGAAGCTGACCGTGCTATCTGTTTTCATGACGAGACTCTCTACGGAGGTGAACCCGCAACTTTTAGCCTGTTTTTCCGTTAAGTGAATAGTGCATATACACCGGTTAATAAATCCAACTTAAATCCTAAAATAACTAATATGACTTAGACATGTTTCTAGGCAACCCTGCACTGCGCGTTAGCATAGCAAGCTCTGTGTTACTTGTCTGCCTTGTATTTATCTGTTTCCTCCCCCTCTTCTCTCTCGATAGAGCCCGGTACCGACGTAGCCTCCGAGACCGACGCAGCTCCGGAGATCGACTACGCCTCTGACGACCCTGCCTTTGCCGCCGAGCAACCAGGCAAGCCCCCCCCCTTTTGATCATCCCGATATCGCCCATTCTATTTTCTCATGCTTGCATTAGATTTTGCTACTGTAATTGATTGCTCCTATTCTGATGCATAGCCTGCTTTTGTAACCTGCTTATTGTTACCTTACCTGCCTATTTCAAACTGCTTAGTATAGGCTGGTTAGAGACCCACCAGTGACCCCCACTTGTCCCAACTGCCCCGCTGGATTATCAGAAGACCCGATCAACGGGATCGAAGACCAGGCCCCGGCACCGCACTTCACCTCCTTAGTTGTACGACACTACTGGGTTACTATCGAGTGCCGAGGGTGATACCTCATCAGCACTTCTGATGTTAACCTTGTAGGTTAGTTCATCGGTTGTGGTCCTCGAGGGTGATTCCTCCTTCACCACTCCCGTTAACGACGCTGTCGTGCAACATTTCAAGTGTGAACCCATCGAGGGTGATTCTTCTGAGTTCACCTTGATAGATACATCGAGTAGGAATCCAACGAGGGTGATACCTCGGATTCCCTTGATGATATGGACACACGGATACTTGGACTTTACAGCTGATACTTGGAAAGGCGGGTCGACCCTGAGGGGTACCCGCGAATGATGGGAGGTTACCCGTGTGATAAATACGAGGCGCGGCCGGGCATTCTTAGCCCTTGCAGCAAGTCCTCGAGACGGGGTGACGGGGTCACATCGATCGTGAGTCTCTGCTCGTTACCGCAAACCCCTAGTCCTCTAACGATTTGGATATCTGATCCGAGCAGGCCTACGGCCTGATAGCGCTAACCATCACGTGGGAAAAGTTATGGGCACTCTGCATCGTAGCATCAGCCGAAAGCTCTGTCAGACGTCCAGTTCAGCAGTGCGGCACGGTCGGATCGTGCCGGCCATTCGAGGCGGTGCTGGTATCCACCCTGCTCACAACGAACCAGAGTGAACATGGCGATGGCCTAAGACCCCTGAGCGCTTAGGAGGTAGACCGGCGAGGACCTCTCTGCTGAGCTCTAGGTAGGGCTGCGGTGTATCGTTTGGCCGAGGCCGGGCATGACCCAGGAAAGTGTGTCTGGCCAGAGTTAAGCGAGCGTGGTTGGTAAGTTGGTACACCCCTGCAGGGAAGAAAACATCTATCGATAGCCGGTCCTACGATAAAGGATACTCGGAGTTGTATCCCGATCGATACAACTAGAACTTGAGATGATACCTGGATATGTGGCTCCGGGATTGCTTTCTCGCAGGGAGTCGAGAAAGGATCTCTGGGCGAGGTTGATGACTGTATGGCTCTGGGATTGCTTTCTCGCAGGGAGTCGAGGAAGGATCTCTGGGTGAGGTTGATAACATTACTACTACATTATACTGTGCTGACCTACTCTCTTCTATTCCTGCAAGACCGCTGAAGATGCTAGTCTTCGATAGGACTAGGCTTTCTCTCTATTCTGGCATTTTCTGCAGCCTAGTCCACATATACAGCCTCCCTTTGATAATGTTGCATATGTAGTGTAGATCCTTGCTTGCTGAGTACTTCGGATGAGTACTCACGGTTGCTTTGCTTTCTTTTTCTCCCCATATCCTTTTGGTGCAACCAGATGATAGAGCCCCTGAGACAGCTGCCCCGCCGACGATCGCTACTACTACCCCGAGGGTGGATAATGCTACGAGTTGGCCGACGACCAGGAGTAGGATCGGAGGGTCCCAGGCAGGAGGCCCGCGCCTTTCGATCGTAGGTTTTATTTTGCGTCGCCTTTCTTAAGGCTTCTCTGTTAACTTATGTCTGTACTCAGATATCTAACGCTTCCGCTGATGCTTGTTTGGCATCAAGCTTATGTATTCGAGCCCTCGAGCCCCTGGCTTGTAATATATGCTTGTATGCCTTTATTTATGTTTTAGAGTTGTGTTGTGATATCTTCAAGTGAGTCCTTAGGCTTTATCGTGTGCATTTGCGTGTATGATTAGTGCACGATTAAGCCGGGGGCGTCACAACTCCGGGGTAAAACCTAGATCTAGGTCTCCCGGGTTGGATGATGATGACACTTGGCGCCGTTCTCCCTCCTGGGGCATTGTTTTGGAGCAATCGCTGGAGGGGTAAGGAGGTGGAGCGACGTCGTATCTACTGCGTCGACGACGAAGGGTCCTAGCGGCATGGCAGAACGGAGTCTCAACAGCGGATGCGTCTTGATGAACGAGCGTAGGGACGGTGGCACTGTTTGGCACTGTGGCGGTGTCGACGGCTCTCCTGGCAAGGATAATGCAGATCTTGACACTGAAGATTGGTCGGCAGTTCGATGGTGGTGACGGCTTCTAAAGCGTGTGCATGTGATGCACGCTTAAGATTTGTAGGACCGGATTTGTGCTCCCTGTACGCCATGCGGGTGGCTCGGTGATGACCCTGGATCTAGATGTTGGGGCATTGTGTTGGCATATGCCCCATTGTCGAGTTTGTAGGTGTGGAGTGGTGGTTTTCGGTTTGTTTGATATATGTTCTTGACATACCTTCGTTGAATAATTTAATAAAGATGGCCGCGTGCATCTTTCGATGCAGAGACCAGGGGTTTCAACCTCCTTTTTTGAAAAAAATAGTTTTACTTGAACCTTGACTGCACGTGCCTAGTCTAGGTGGTGGTTCTCGGATGGGCTTGGAAGGTGCATTGTATATTCATGAAAAGATACTAGAATGCAGAGGCGCGGCGGCACGCCGCGCCTGAGCTTGATCCCATCATTGATCAAATTGTAACTTAATCTATTATTGTTCGAGTCTGCTGTCATAGTATATTGTGTTTTGATAGGTAACTTTTGTTTAAATTTCCGTTGAGTAGTTATATGCTTATGGGAAGATTGTATGCTTGTGTGAGAAAGGTACAATAGATAATCTGTATTGTTTGATTAGATTACATAGCTAGGTGCATACATGCGTGTATGAACAGAGAAATACAACAGGGTAAACACTTGATTATGGTAATATATCACATAGCTAGATGGCATACATGTGCGAACAAAGAGGATAATTCAATAAAGTATATTGTATTTCATTAGTACTGTGAACGATCTGCTTTTGGTCTTTATCTCTTGTCGTCAATTTTTTCATCACACGATAATATGATTATTTCGTCGGGGTGGTTACTTATCCTGGAGTTTTCTCGAATTCTTACTTTACTTGGCGCTCAATTTCTTCAAGCAATAGAAGCTGATCTTCTCCATCATGCGGGTAATGCTGAATTGGGGTTTCTCTGGTCGTTTGAATTTGCTAGCGTTCTCACCAGTGCTTAATATCCATGCGTACATCGACCTAGAATTTCTTCACTGCCACAATTTATGCAAGATGGCCTCATGATATGACCTGCAGTATGAAGAATTAGTCTTTTTATATCAGTAGACAAATGGAAGGTAAGCATTCTTTTGGTCGTCTGACAAAATTTCACTAAAAAACTCACGAAGAAGAGCAAGCATATCTAAGTGAATGGTAAAGTTACCACAAAATAAATATATTTCAGTAGGTATATATACTCCAACGACATTGTTCGGTCAGACTAAAATACATGGGATTGTCCATGTCTCTTCTCATTTCTACCGGAGAAAACAAACGCTCATCATATGAAAGCAAGATCAACTTTGTTACTACACAACTTAACCTACTTAAGCTTCTCAGTGTTGCAGAAACTGATATATTAATATAGATACACAGTGTATGCTCACTCCATTAGATATAGCTTGATGTGTTGACCTTGGCTTCATTGAAAACCATGTCCACGTTGTTAGCGTACACATCAATGTTGTTATCTGTATAGATGAATCATGAGTACAATTTCTCTATCTATAATGGTAAATCTGCATTTATACGGCAACCTTTGAACTTATACAGGAATACAATGCAAGATGATCTACCTCGAGATCGAATGATTGTGTTCTAAACCCTAAGGTGTGTTCTCGTAAAAACTAAACCCTTGGCTTATATATGCACTGGGGGTATCTAGATTACACATATGGTCGGTTGCAAACTAGGAATAAATACGCCGACTACTAGAACTTCCCTTGAAGTGTACGCCAAGTCTTCGGAAGTTTCCATCCCGCTCACGCCAAGGGTCACAGCTTCGGTAGCCCTTCCTCCAGTGGTCGGCGGGTCATCAGCCCGGCCCATGGACTACAGGCCATACAGGTTGATACCCCTTAGTCTAGGACACCCCCAGCAGGGCTACCTCCGGACGCGGTGGATTCGGAGGACAAGACTTGGAGGAGGAGGACGATGAGGTTGAGGAGGAGGAGGAGGATGTGGGGGACGCATATATGTAGGCGGAGCAACAGGCGATCCTCGATTCCCTTCGGTCGAATCGGATGTGGAGGCCAGACTCCGTCGTCGGCAGGAGGTGGAGGTGGAGCACGCCGCGGAAGTCGACGAGATGCTTGCGTATTGGATGAGAATGATGAGGAGGAAGAGCCGGAGCCCTCGTACGCGCTCGTCCACCCGGCGTCTGGCACCGACGTCGTGAACATCTCCGACGACGAATCGTAGCTAGCGTGTCGTAGTGCGTAGATTTATTTTGCCTGGTTTGTATGGATCTAGGGGATAAAATATAAGAGACTCGAATGTATAGGAGCAAATTTGAGGCCGGATCGATCACCGTCCGCTGGCGTCGCGGTTGTTTAAGGGGGTCGGATTTATCAAGTCCAACTGTAGATGCTCTCTGTTGTCAGGCTGCGTGCACAGACAGAGGCGCAGAAGCCGGTTCAACCGGAGCCAGCCACGTACGTACGCACGCATCCCATCCCATGAAAATAAAGACAAAAACAACACATGCGCCAGGCGTAGAAGCTTCCATGGGAGGTCTGTCAGGCCGGTGAGCGTGCGAGCAAAGCGTCCCCAGCTCCACCAAAAGATCTCTCATCTCCCCTCCGTACCAGTAACACGACGGGAAAGAGAAAGGCACTTTTTTTTGAATAAATTCGGAAAGTAAGATCCAAAAATCAGATATTGCAAAAGTAGCACACGGTCGTCCTATCGGTGGACGAAACATACGTGTCGTCCTACCGATGGACGAAACACGCGTGTTTCGTTCCACCGTTGGACGAAATAAGCCTTTCGTTTAACCAGGCTGCGAAACAGCCCACCACACCGACGGCCCGCGTACGTTTCGTCCTACAGGCGACCGAATCACGTGCTTCGTCCTACTAGTGGACGAAACGCTACGGGATAAGGCCGCCATCTTCTTCCTCCTGCCTCCCTTTCTCTCGGCTCACTCTCTGTGTTCTTCCTTTCCTTCGCCTATTTCTTCAGATTCCAGGCCATTTAGCCATTATATTTAGTAGATGGAGCTAAAAACCGGCTGCTAGTTACCCGATCCGGCAATGGGGTAGAGGAGGGAAGCCGGGAGCCACGGGTGGGGGAGAGGGTAGAGGAGGGAGGCCGGCCGTGGAGGCAGCCATTGGAGCTTGGTCCCGGCCGTGGTGGAGCTTGGCAGGGGCGGGGGTGAGGCAGGGGCGGCCATTGGAGGAGCTCTTGGCAGGGGCAGCCGTCTGTGGTGGCCGTGCTCGTGCGGGTTGGCCGTGGGTAGCTTGGTGGTCGGATTAGCGCGGAGGACAGGATCTTGCCGGAGAAGCACGCGTCAAAGGTATAACCTCACATTTTTGTTTAGTGCAATTTTATTTTAGGTTTAATGAGCTTCACTTTTTTGTTAGTGTAAAAAAAATTGTTTAGTTCATAATATAAATGACAATTGTTTAATTCGTTAGATCGGTTATTTACTTTGTGGTAGTCATGTATATGTGGTAGACATTTCTGTTAGTGTAAAAAAAATTATGGGTACATAGTGGTTGACGGGAATATGAAATTTAATTGCAGGAGACATGTCTGAAATTTTAGTTCGTTTGATCGGTTATTTACTTTGTGGTAGTCATGTATATGTGGTAGATGTTTGTGTTAGTGTAAAAAAATTATGGGTACGTAGTGGTTGACGGGAATATGAAATTTAATTGCAGGAGACATGTCTGAAATTTTAGTTCGTTTGATCGGTTATTTACTTTGTAGTAGTCATGTATATGTGGTAGACGTTTGTGTTAGTGTAAAAAAATTATGGGTACGTAGTGGTTGACGGGAATATGAAATTTAATTGCAGGAGACATGTCTGAAATTTTAGTTTGTTTGATCGATTGTTTGCTTAGTGGTAGTCATGTATATGTGGCAGACATTCCGGTTATTGGAATAGAAATTATGTGGTACTTAGTGGTTGATGGGTATGAATTTTTATGGCAGGAGACATGTCTGAATCAGTCAAATTTGTTGTTTACTATGGTCCTGGTAATGTCCGATCAAACGAGAGCAGGGTTGATCTGACTGAGTTTGCATATGTGGAGTTGCAACTGATCGATCCAGAAAAAATGAACATTAGTCAGTTGAAATACTGGTTGACAACAAATTTCTCGCTTGATCCCAATGTGTGCACCGTCAGTATTCAGTCAGTGTGGACGAAATCCCGTACAATTTTTTTTCTGGGAGTTGGTTCCGATAGATAGGACACATAAGTGGGTGACCTGGTTAGAATCCTGCAAACGCCGGAGGACTCATCCCGTTGCCTTAGTGCTCCCCATCCCCATCTAGGATCCTCTGGTGCAAGGCGGCGGTGGTTACGAGCCTGGCCAGGTCAGTCAGCCAATTGATGAGATGGATGTAGCTGGGTCAGAACATATGGGTGGTACTGAACTCGAGGGTCAGTCAGATTATGGGTCACACGTTGGAGGGGACAACGATGCAGTGGAGAGTAGTCAGAACATAGGAGATCCTGATAGTGGCGAGGTTGATGGGGATGAGGAAGGATCGGAAATGCAGAATCTGATGGAAGAGGAAGACGAGGATGGATTGGCGGAGGATCTTGATTCCGAGAACTCAAATGAAGAAGATGGTGAAGAGAACGACGAGGAGGTACCGATTCCTGCTTCATGGAATCAAAGCCTCTCGACCAGCATGACCGTGAACGATGGTCATGAATCTTCCTGGGAGTATCATCGGAGCAAAGTCGAAATAGGGGGTATGTATACCACAAAGAAAAATCTAAAGGCAGCCGTGATAGAGTGGGCAATGTCCACGCAAAGGGTTTTTCAAACGGACGTATCAACAAAAAAATACTTGACTTTGTCATGTATTATCAATAGTTGTCCCGCGAAGGTGCACGCCCACGTTCCAAAGTGGGACGTGACTTGGGTCGTGACGAAGGTTGTGCCCCACAATTGTGTGATGAAATATCCGATGGTGGATCATCCAAACCTTACTTCAAGTCTCATTGCGGAAGTCATGTTCAGTGAGATAGTGACCAAGAAAGACATGGAAGCGAAACACATTCAGAATGCAATTAAGAGCAGATATAGTTACGAAATTCCGTATGGGAAGGCTTGGAGGGCCAAGCAGAGAGCGATGGAGAAGAGGTTTGGGACGTTCATCGACTCGTATGATAATGTTGTCCGTCTCCTGCACACATTGCAGGCGAGGAATCCTGGCACACATGTCGACATCCAGCACTTTACGCTGCCCGAATTCCCAGATTATAAGGTGCTGCATCGAGTGTTCTTCTCTTTCGCTATATGCATCCAAGCTTTCAGTCATTGCCTGCCTGTGTTGTGTGTGGATGGTACGTTTCTCACTGGTAAGTACAGGGGTCAGATCCTCACCGCTATAGGCGTGGACGGCAACAATCAGATCCTCCCACTTGCTATGGCATTCGTGGAGGGTGAGAACTTAGAGAGTTGGCTATGGTTCTTCAGGCAGCTAAAAATTGCAATTGTGAAGGACCGGCCAAATGTGTGCATCATTCATGACAGGCATCCGGGTATACTAGCGGCCATTCGGGCACTGCAGACGCCAGGTTCGAATGAACCAGCACCATGGCAGGACATGCAGAGCCGATGGTGCATGCACCATCTTGGGGCTAATTTTTACTCCCAGTTCAAGAATAAGCGCCTCATGAATATGTTCAAAAAGCTGTGCGCACAAAACCAACAGAAAAAGTATGATTTTTTGTGGAAGAAGCTGGATGAGTTCACGAAGGCACAGGTTAAGGAAAGGAGAGCTGCACAGGCTAAGCAACCAACTAACACAGTGTTTGGTAACGCAGCAGAAAACAAAAATTTTCCGACCTACGCACCAACCCAGGACCACTATGGAGACTGCATACAAGGTTTGATCATTTTCGTTACCGACTCGTAGCGCAGCGGAAGTAGAGTCGATGACGATCGGCGATGCAGATCCCCGCAGCTAGGATTTACAACCTCCCAACCGCGAGGATGTATACCCTCATCTTCCCTTCGGACAGCCCTCCGGGAGGTGGTCGAACAGTCCCCCGGACGATGTCGCGGACAGCCCTTCGGGAGGACCTTCGAAACTTGAACGGTCACTCGGACAGCCCTTCGGGAGGACTCACAGAACTCGGACCGTCACTTGGACAGCCCTTCGGGAGGCACTCTCGAACAGCCCCTCGGGCACTAAGATCGAAACTACGACCTCTCTACAGAGTTGCACACATACGGTGTCATCTATCCGGCAGGGCTTCGCCGTCCAGAACTAGTTCCCACCGGAACCCAGACAGCCTTTCGGCTCTACGAAACTATTTCGCGGGGAGGGAGAGAGAAGCCAGATCATTGCAATGGCACATGTATGTGAGAAGGAGTGAGTCTTTAGGCAGCCCCTTCCACCCCTATTTATAGGCCAAGCCCAAGGGTGGCTTCTCCAAGAAGCCAAGGGGAAAAGTACCAAAGGACCCTCAAGGTGGCTTCTCCAAGAAGCCACCCAAAAAGCACTTTCACTATTCACGACGACATTTTTCAGCGTCCGTTCGAACTGAAAATATTTATGTGGGCTTAGAACATTTCCAGTACCCACTAAAATAATTTTCAACGCGTTCTGGAACAATTCCAGATTAGTGATTTTCATCTGCGAAAAGCATCTGAAGTGGTTCCGGCAGCTCCGGAACATTTCCGTTTTTTCTTCCAGAAAATTCCCAAAAGTTTCCAGAATGATTCTGGCACCCTCCAAGAATTATCGGGCATGTGCCGAAACCAATTTGGCTTTATGGTATCCTCTGAAACAACTTTTCAGTTTCACCGGAACTCATTCGGTGACCTCTCTCTGCGGAACTTTTCCGCTGTCCGAAACTTTTTCGGTGTCCGAAACTTTTTCGGTGATTTTCTCTCAGACTCCCTGTCTAGTATTCAGCAGATAGATGACCCTTAAGCGTGTGACCCTATAGGTTCGGTGAAGTATAGACATGACACGGAACCCCTTCCGATCAATGATCAACATCGGAGCCGTGGACACCCATATTGACCCCTATACCCACACGAATGAATATTCGAGTGAACCTCCAGTTGTCGTGTGCTATTCTTGTTGCTTCGCGATATGTTACAAATACCCGAGGTGAGACATGTTGGCATTCCCGTGGATCAACAACTTGTCCACTATGCTAGTTACCTCGTTACCGGTATTGTTCTCTTTTCTCGTTACCGTGTTCTGGCATCCCCGTGATCAAATCACAAAGTGTCTGGCCAGACGATGATGGATACCGTAACACCGAGAGGGCCCAGAGATATCTCTCCATCGTCGGAGGAGCAAATCCCAATCTTGAGCTATCAAGTTACTTGACATACTTTCCCATGAACCCGTAAGCCGCTGTAATAGCCATCCATTTACGGATGACGTTTAACAAACCCCAAAGTTCATGAATCAAGCATGAAGAAACTCGATACTCTCATGGTCTAAGGAATTATGCAAACGTTAACCATCTCTGTGTTATTAACCATAAACTTATGACGAAAAAATCTCATAGCATAACATCAATTTGGGTCGATTCAACACAAATGTTCTGCTAACATTGTGCCCTCAAAATTGCCGGCATAGTCATGCCCATGATCAGGAAAACAGGATCATCATGCAATACTTGAGCCAGTCATAGAGGCTTGACTAGGAATACATTTTACCGTTTATTATTCCACACGTGCATATGAGTCTTCCTCCAAGCCTCGTTTTATTTGTAGACTCGAGAACCATAGCAGTTATAGCATGGAACATAAACCTAATTATGAACAGGGAGATAATTAATAACATTTATTATTGCCTCTAGGGCATATCTCCTACAGACTCCCACTTGCACTAGAGTCAATATCTAGTCAATGCTATGCACTTTACACCTATGACACATTGGTGTAAATGTGCTTCGCTTGTGGTATAGCCTGATGTCCAACGGATCTGACGACTTCAGCTCCGTGTGTATCTTTGCATATCCTCGCGTCTTCACGCTTTCACAAAATTCATATTTTGTGTGGACTTGGTTTTGTATGTATGTGAATCACAGGTTGAACCTGGATTCCTCAGACTGAGTTATGGAGCAGCTACCTGCAGTAGTGTCCCATTGACAAAAGCCATCTTGGAACCATACTAAGTTCGTGAATGAACTATATGATTCAACATCTTCTTTGTCGCTTCTAAAGCGTCAACATACTTACCCTTTGTTATAGAATTTGCCACAGTAACTAGTTTGAACAATTCCAACTAACTGTGCCACCATATCGTGTATAACACAAAAACCCTCAAATTAAATCGAAGATCGCATGGAGAAAAGATGAAGACTGTATCGATGTAACCTTTTACAACGAACTCTTCATGATCTCCGTTTGCGAGAAAACTTGTCATTAGTACCACTGTTGCACTCAATGACCCTTTTTCACTGTTGTCCTATGATCAGTACTTTTGATCACTTTGGTATCTATACTCGCAACACCTTGGGAGTATCGGACATATCTGGTTGTTTTACATACCATGGAATACATGATTAATCCAAACACAAGAGTGTGCGGAATCTCCATCATGTATTTTGCTCATCAGTGTTTTGGGACACCGAGTCTTGCAAAAACTCTTTCCATGTGACTTCGGCAAGAATCACACTTTGCCCTTTTAATGCTAAAAGATTTTAGCATCTTGTCAATATGTATTCATTGCTTAGCCCCATTAGGTAAATCTATCTCCATAGATTATCATGCCTAATATCAAGGCTATTTAGCCCAAGCACTTTATCGAAAAAACTATTTTCAAATGAAGTCCTAATTCATGTCAAGAAATTTATTTCCAATTACCAATGTGTCAAGCACACAAGGTTTTTAGAAATATTATTATGCTCCCACTTACTTTCTTGAATTACAAGCATCTTCGTTACCCATTGATGAAGTCAAAACCCTTTTTGACCATTTCATCAAAACACGAAGATTCCAACTCCATTTTGCTCTCTTCTGTCCATCGCAGGAACTCTGAAGTTTGCATACCTACTAGCATCCTCTGGATCGACAAATTACTTTGGACTGTATCACATACAAGTCCTAGGTTTTATTTCCATCAGATGGAAATCCTTTTGTCATCCATGTTTCATATCTCATGATTGAAATATGTATTAATTGCTAGTTCAACCTGAACCGACTTTAAGCATCGCTACGGTGAGACAATCTCATCGTAGTCAACTCCTTGAACTTGTTATTGCAACAAGTCGAGATTTATGGATAAAACATTTTTATCCGTATCAGTTTTAAGTTCCATAAATATTTGTTAGACTCTAAGTCTTCCGAAAGGTGTATCAAGGTTTTAATCTTGAATCACTTATATGGAAATTAACTCGGGTTGTATTGGCATTTAGCCAATTCCGGAGTCAGGGCCCATCAATGCTTCCTTGTGTATCGTAGGTATACTGTTGTCTAACAACAATATCTCGTTTGCGCACCTGAGAGGTTTGCACGAGCCTTGCCTACGTGGTTCAGCTGCAAGTTTGACCGAAGTCCATACATTTTATTGTAGAGACTTCCGTATCAGTCGCAGTAGGAAACTCCGGAATCACTTCCAAGGTTCCTTTTCTTTGATCTGATGACGAAGATACTGTTTATCTCGTCGAGTTGCATTATTCTCCCACTCACCTTTTTGAAAGAACCATTTTCTTCAAAAAGCATACCGTTCTTTGTGGCAAACCTATTTGCCTTGGCATAGTGAGGGAGGAATACCCAACATTTTGGGATAACCTACAAAGTAGCACTTGTCTGATTTGGAATAGGTTTGTAACCTTTTACACAAGCCCCATATTCCAAATGTTTAAGAAAAGATATAACAAGGTTGGGCGTACCATACCATGGCGTCATTTCAACAGACCTGATGGAGCTCTTTTCAGTGTAAAAGCCGCAGTCTCTAACGCATCACCTTTTAAAAGGGATAATGGCAAATTTATTTATGTCATCTTTGATCGTACCATGTCATAAATGGTTCGATTACATCTTCACGGACTTTCCACTTGCAGTGGTGTTCCGAGAGGTGCAAGTTATGAAACCCCTTTCACAACTCATCAGACATTCGCTAAACTTGTAACTCAAATATTCTTTTCTGCAATCGAATTGTAGAAACATAATTTTCTTGTTACAATAACTTCTACTTCATTTTTGAAAACCTTTTGAATGATTTCAAAAGATCCAGACTTACGTCTCATCAAGTAAATATCCATATATCTACTTGAGTCATTTCTGAAGATAGATGAATCCACTGTTTGCAACAACATTTATCGGACTACATACATCAAAATGTATGATTACCAATAAGTTCTTTGCTCGTTCCTTATGGCCTGTGAACGGTATTTTAGTCACTTCACTTTTCGGAGGAAAGTTGCAAGTGTCAGATGATCCAAAATCAAACGACTTCAAAATCCATCATAATGGAATTTTCCATGCGGGTTTCTCCAATGTGACCAAATGCAGTGCCACACATGTGTGGTATTCTTTTAGTCATGCGACATTTAGCGTCAGTGTTATGGATGTATCATATTACCATCAATATTCATAACATACATCCCATCGATGATGGAAGCATGGCCCTTATGTTATTCACAATTCTGAACAACAATTGTTCTTTTCTGAACAACCCTCTTGCATCAAACATTGTGCAATGGCTAGAGTGTATGAAACTCTAAAATGAATTATGAAAGTAAACACAGAGGTAATATTTTATTATCAACATTCATAACATACATCTCATTCATAATGAAAGTATGGCCCTTATGTTATTCATAACACCGAACATCAGAAGTTCTCTTATGAACAACCTTCTTGCAAGATACCTTATGCAATGGGCTAGAGTGTGTAAAACTCTAAATGAATTATGAAAATAAATACAGACGGTAATACAACGATGGAAGGTATAGTAACATTTACTATGTTCCTTGTGTATACCTAAACCTCATTCCTGGCTAGTCTTTCAGGCCATAGTAGTTCTTACATCGAGTTGCAACAGAATGCAATCGAGTGGGTATCTTTGTGATTAACTCACAATAACCAAGAATCAGCGATTAACAATTTAATCATGATTCCCAAGAACTATATCTTTGACCAGCCTTCTATACATCAAAAAACTTGTATGACATTCATACATGAGCTGGATATTCCAGTCTTCTTTCTTTTGCCTTTATACTTCTAACAGTTTAACTTTCAGTATTTCTCCTACTCTCAGAAGAAGCACTCAACTTAAGAGTAGCGTTAGCCCCGGACTTTCTAGGTGTGTTATCACACTAACACCCTTCGAACACTTCCTTTCTCTTTAAGTTGTTGTTTTATTCACCTTTCATCATATGACAGGCGTTCTTCTGGATCCCTCTTTTATCAGTCTAATGCATAGTAAACTCCTTTACTAATAGTTTGCAAACAAACATTGCTTTGGATATCTCATATCTTTTAGCCTTTGTCTGTCTCTGAAAATGATTTTCAGATTCCATGAATATCACATAACTATCCAAACTTTCGAAGTTCGGGTCTCATGGAAGCAAATGTATTGCACTTAACTGAAACGGAATTCTAGCTTTTGGATCGAAGGACGAGAGTCACATGATCCATAGCATAAGAGAGAGAATACTGAAAGTATGCGATAGGACAAAGTCCTTCTTGGCACTCTTGAGGACAATCCTCACATTACGTTACCAACCGTAAAGTATTAACCAGATATTCAATTTTAACAGGGAAGGTGGAAACGCGAGCCATTATTCTACAACTATTAAGCAAATCACACTTAGACAATGTTCAAAATTAATTGCACTGAGAATTAAAAGAATTAATTCTACAGTGCGCTCCCACTCAAATCAATATCTCTCATAATTGATTGCGAGTGATTCAAGACCCGCATTTCCATTCAACGCCATTGAACGAGATGAACACTGATGGCGTGAACTTCAATCGGTAGGCAAACTTGCCGATCACATCTCTATGTGACTCTTGTTCATCTTTCGATGGGCGTGTTCCGAGCTCAGGGAGATCCGTCCAGAACGTCAAGACAACCAAGTGATCTCGCTGCAAGGTCTCAACTCACCCGCCTCACACATCCCTAATCGTTCGCACCCAGGGAGATCCTGCGATGCCCCGAAAAGTTAGGTGCCGTGACGGTGCTACACTTGGGAGAACACTAACTACTTGATATTTTTGTGAGAGATCACCCTAATAAAAGCGACTACCGCGCAATCAAGAAGGGTGCATCATAAGGGATAAACATCTCAGGCAATTCATAATAGCATGATATGGTATAGCCCTTTCTGACGGAGAAGTCTTGTATTTCTTCGTCTTTGGCATTCTCGTCGGTGTTCACCTTCGCGAAGATTGCCACCACCTTGTCGATGCACCAGATAATATTGCTATCTCTATAGCTAATAAAATAATGCATTACTTAAGGTTGACACACAGGTCAATAAAGTGACAATCATATGGCTCCAGCCATCATGCCGAATCATGACACGTAGGTCATGTTAATCAATTTACATTATATAGTCATCTCATACATAATCAAATTATTATGAGCACTGCTATACCACATCACATGCACATGCAAACCCTCCTGCAAAACCAAGTTAGACGCCTCTAATCGGTTCAGCAAAAACTTGTTTTACGTGGCTTCTAAGGTTTTGAAACAAACCGAAGCTACCAACGTCCATCATCAAGTATGATAAATCCAAGTCGCTAGATTAACATCGCGGGGTGTATGAGACACGAGATAATAAAATCTCGAGCCCCATACTGAACTTCGTCATACGCATGACCCCCGTGCAGATCATATCTACATTGCCCTTTCGTCTGCGAAATTTCATCTTTCTTTTTAACTACGATGGAATTCAATGAACTGTTAGCACTTCGTTGACCAATCAGGATCGCGGATTGCCAGAACATTGAAACTCCACCATGCTGTTATCAAGATCAGAAATATGCAAATTCCAGGGAAGCAACAAGAATATCGGGTAACAGATTTCATCTGCTACCCGCACAAATAATTTTCAGTAATAGAACTCATCTACTACCTAATTATATTGTGCAACACCCATACATCTCCATGTATTCTAGATCGCAACCTGCATCTACGCATAGAACGGCTCATGATGCCACTGTTTGGTAACGCAGCAGAAAACAAAAATTTTCCGACCTACGCACCAACCCAGGACCACTATGGAGACTGCATACAAGGTTTGATCATTTTCGTTACCGACTCGTAGCGCAGCGGAAGTAGAGTCGATGACGATCGGCGATGCAGATCCCCGCAGCTAGGATTTACAACCTCCCAACCGCGAGGATGTATACCCTCATCTTCCCTTCGGACAGCCCTCCGGGAGGTGGTCGAACAGTCCCCCGGACGATGTCGCGGACAGCCCTTCGGGAGGACCTTCGAAACTTGAACGGTCACTCGGACAGCCCTTCGGGAGGACTCACAGAACTCGGACCGTCACTTGGACAGCCCTTCGGGAGGCACTCTCGAACAGCCCCTCGGGCACTAAGATCGAAACTACGACCTCTCTACAGAGTTGCACACATACGGTGTCATCTATCCGGCAGGGCTTCGCCGTCCAGAACTAGTTCCCACCGGAACCCAGACAGCCTTTCGGCTCTACGAAACTATTTCGCGGGGAGGGAGAGAGAAGCCAGATCATTGCAATGGCACATGTATGTGAGAAGGAGTGAGTCTTTAGGCAGCCCCTTCCACCCCTATTTATAGGCCAAGCCCAAGGGTGGCTTCTCCAAGAAGCCAAGGGGAAAAGTACCAAAGGACCCTCAAGGTGGCTTCTCCAAGAAGCCACCCAAAAAGCACTTTCACTATTCACGACGACATTTTTCAGCGTCCGTTCGAACTGAAAATATTTATGTGGGCTTAGAACATTTCCAGTACCCACTAAAATAATTTTCAACGCGTTCTGGAACAATTCCAGATTAGTGATTTTCATCTGCGAAAAGCATCTGAAGTGGTTCCGGCAGCTCCGGAACATTTCCGTTTTTTCTTCCAGAAAATTCCCAAAAGTTTCCAGAATGATTCTGGCACCCTCCAAGAATTATCGGGCATGTGCCGAAACCAATTTGGCTTTATGGTATCCTCTGAAACAACTTTTCAGTTTCACCGGAACTCATTCGGTGACCTCTCTCTGCGGAACTTTTCCGCTGTCCGAAACTTTTTCGGTGTCCGAAACTTTTTCGGTGATTTTCTCTCAGACTCCCTGTCTAGTATTCAGCAGATAGATGACCCTTAAGCGTGTGACCCTATAGGTTCGGTGAAGTATAGACATGACACGGAACCCCTTCCGATCAATGATCAACATCGGAGCCGTGGACACCCATATTGACCCCTATACCCACACGAATGAATATTCGAGTGAACCTCCAGTTGTCGTGTGCTATTCTTGTTGCTTCGCGATATGTTACAAATACCCGAGGTGAGACATGTTGGCATTCCCGTGGATCAACAACTTGTCCACTATGCTAGTTACCTCGTTACCGGTATTGTTCTCTTTTCTCGTTACCGTGTTCTGGCATCCCCGTGATCAAATCACAAAGTGTCTGGCCAGACGATGATGGATACCGTAACACCGAGAGGGCCCAGAGATATCTCTCCATCATCGGAGGAGCAAATCCCAATCTTGAGCTATCAAGTTACTTGACATACTTTCCCATGAACCCGTAAGCCACTGTAATAGCCATCCATTTACGGATGACGTTTAACAAACCCCAAAGTTCATGAATCAAGCATGAAGAAACTCGATACTCTCATGGTCTAAGGAATTATGCAAACGTTAACCATCTCTGTGTTATTAACCATAAACTTATGACGAAAAAATCTCATAGCATAACATCAATTTGGGTCGATTCAACACAAATGTTCTGCTAACATTGTGCCCTCAAAATTGCCGGCATAGTCATGCCCATGATCAGGAAAACAGGATCATCATGCAATACTTGAGCCAGTCATAGAGGCTTGACTAGGAATACATTTTACCGTTTATTATTCCACACGTGCATATGAGTCTTCCTCCAAGCCTCGTTTTATTTGTAGACTCGAGAACCATAGCAGTTATAGCATGGAACATAAACCTAATTATGAACAGGGAGATAATTAATAACATTTATTATTGCCTCTAGGGCATATCTCCTACACACAGAGCTAGAGCCAATTGAGCTTTGTGACTTGCCAGCATTTGACCCGCCCCGTACGAAGAGAAAGAAGGGGAGGGCAATAAAGAATTTTTCACAGTGGATAGAGAAAGAGCCTCCCGTGAAGTGGTCTTTGCTTCATGACACCCATGGAGCGAGGTATGGCACCATGACAACCAACCTTGCTGAGGTTTATAACTTTGTCCTCAGAGGGAATAGGGGTATGCCACTAACAGCAATTGTCGAGGGTGTTTTTCATGGCACGGTGAGGTATTTCAGAGATAGGCGCTTGAAATCTGAGAAGCATATTAAGAAGAAACCCGAAACACCTTACTGTGAAAAGATTATGCGGTACATGGCGAAGAAGCTCAAAAAAGCAAAGTTGCACACTGTCACAGCCATTGGTAATCAAGAAAGGAGGTATGAGGTGCGCCTACCTACCGATAGATTTGGTTCTGCAAATGAGTTGAAGACGCACGAGGTGAAAATTGGAAGTGGAGTCAGGCCAACATGTGAGTGCACATGCAACAAACCGAAGCTGCTCCACTTGCCTTGCTCACATGTGTTGGCTGCATGTGGCCAGTTAAAAATGGACGCAATCTCTTTCGTGTCTGAATAGTATCTAAAAGAGTCGGTGCAGAATACTTGGACCGGTGAGATGGATGGATTTAGAGTTATGGGTAACTTCAACACAGTTAACCCAGATGACAGGCAATACATCCCAGACCCAGATATGATGCGGACAAGTAGAGGTAGAAGGAAGGTATGTCGCATCCGTAATGATATGGACGAATCTGAAGCTGGTGGGTGTACTAGACAATGTTTGCTATGCGCTGGATATGGCCACAGGATGAAATATTGTCCCACTCTTACCGTTGGTGGTGATACTACTGGTGCGTCCACATCGACGGCTACAATGCCAGTGGCTGCAACGTCAGTAGGAAGGCGTGGACGTGGCCGAGGCAGTCGAGGACGACGGGGAGGGAGAGGGTGAGGGAGAGAGAACTCCCATCATTTGAAGTGTGTGGACTATGTTTTACTTTGTAATATGTGCGGACTATGTTTTACTTTGTAATATGTGCGGACTATGTTTTACTTTGTGCAGAAATGGCTCCGTATCCTTTGCTCAATCCTACGATTGATGTAAAACATCGGGCTAAACATATGGAGGTTGGTCATGAGCTCCCTGTGTTGGTCACTCGCACTTCAAAGTCTGACTGGATGATACACCCTGATTGGGCTGATAGGTATGTGTCATTCTTATTCCAGTAGTATGGGCTAAAAATATGTACACACTAATTGAATTTTGCATTCTTATTTTGCAGGCTGGCTTGGGCTGGACTTTTACCTTTGGCACGTATGGTTGAGGCCACTAGAGAGGAGTGGGTTCACATCCCAGCATCTGAGCCAGGCGATGAGGACATCAATGAGTACAGAGAGAAGCACAAACGTTTCGGTTACGACAGGTCACTGCTCACATGCTTAGTGGACCGATGGAGGCCTGAGACTCACACGTTTCACTTTCCCTGGGGAGACATGGCGCCTACTCTCCAGGATGTGTCCTACTTGTTGGGACTACCTTTGGTTGGCCAGGCCATAGGCCCGTTGGAGGTACCAGATAATTGGCGGGAGGACATGCAGGCACGTTTCGCAGGTCTTGGGCCGGCCGATGGGATGGTGAACTTACGTCCTGATGCACATGGACCTCGATTTATATGGTTGAGCCAGTTTCAGGTAAATCAATAGTTTTATATTCTTATATATTTGGACATACATCTTCTCATTATTTAGCTTCCCATGTTCTTTGTTTCATGCAGATTGACCTTCTAGGATATCCAGGCATAGACTTGTCGAGGCCACAGATTGATCGATGCCTAGAGGCATATATCTTATGGCTGTTTGGCAAAGTGATGTTCACGGATAACCATGTCAACACTGTTGATGCCCGGTACATCAGTATTGCAAGAGAGATCACGGACGCACGTTATGCTCATGACATCATGCCAAGGAGTTTTGGTTCTACTGTCTTAGCAGCTACATATAGAGGTATGTGCAAGGCTTGCTTACTACGCGCTCCAAAATCAGGATTGTTAGGATGCCCACTGTTGTTGCAATTATGGTCGTACGAGAGGTTCCCTATCGGACGACCTAACATCTATGTTGAGGATCCATATGATGTTAGACAGAGGGATGCAAATCCCATCGACTTGCCTACTTTTGGTACCGTGTGGACACGTAGAGCGGTATGTTTTTTCATTATGACCGGTACTTTTTATTCTATGTTGACAAACCTGTTGCTCACAACTATATTTTTTTAATCTGCGGAGACATTATGCACATCAACAAGTGAGTCGTTGTTACCCGTCCTTCACAGCGCAGTTTGATACTTTGCACGAGGATCAGGTCATTTGGCAGCCTTACACGGCGGAGGAGATGGCTCACAGATACCCCCGCGGGATTTCTAACTTGTGCACCAGAGATCACATATATTGGATGACCAAGGTAAAGATTATTTTTGACATCTTCGTGGAGGAGATGTCCTAACAGAGGGTTATGAGACAGTTTGGTAGGCGCCAATTGGCTAACCCAGTTCGCCCGGATCATCCCCTCGAGTCGCATGTCCACGAGTAAGTTCATTCCTAACTTATCTAATGCATGTGTCAATATTTCTTTGTTTGTTGATTGTCCAACACATATCTCAATCTTAGTTTAAGCCGCAAAGGAGGAGAAAAAGCTCTTAGTGCCTGGATGCGGACCCTTCGACCGTACGTTGACTCATGGCACGCGGTGGAGGCACAAGTCTGGGTTGAGAATGTCCCATTTCAGCCGCGGGATTTCGCCGCGTATCTCCGGATGTACAGAAGGTCGACTCGTCTATACTTGGTACCGACGGCAATTCCTGGCCAGATGCAGCCCCCTGGCACATCGGAGATGTACCCAATTGAGTCAATGGTGGGTATCAGACACCATGCTGTAAGTATCATGTCCCTCAATTGCGTACACGTATCAAATCTTGAATACATATATAACTTTGTGTTTATTCTTTTCAGGGTGAGTTGACTGAACAGGTTCAGGAGGATGTTGCTGCTTTTATTCACCGGGTTGAGACTAGGTCTCTTCTCCCCCAGGAGGAGCACGTCTCCTGGTTGAGGCGTCTTCAAGAGAATTTACGAGGTATCAAGCAGGCTATTTCGTGTACGCGTTCGTCTGACGTTGTGCCTCGTCGAGCAGCACAGCGCCCCCCGCGTCACTCATTGGACATTCACGATCCGCGACCACATGTTTCGCCCCCTCGTCACTCTTTGGGGCGTCAGGAATCGCGCCCACAGGTATCGGCCCCTCGGCACTCTTTGCACTGTCAGGGTCCGCGACCACATGTTTCGCCTCAGATTCCTCCCAGGGCACCACCTCCTTTTCAGCCCGGAAGTTCATCATGGCAGCAGCAACAGGGGCCGCAACAGGAAGTGGATTGGCTTCATCAACAGGTGTGGCAGTCGCAACAACATATGTGGCAAGGTAATAATTCATCATTCTTGTTAGTAATTGATTATAAATATGCAACTCACTATGACGTCGTTCATACCACAGACACTACTGAGGGACAGTACATGGCTTCGTCCGGGGGACACACTACCGCGTTTTCTGACCGCTCATCAGATGTCCATTCAGATGTCTTGGGAGACCCGCAAGCCTATCAGACTCCGCCACCACCTCTCACGCAGGAGACACAACCAAAGGTTGACGAGCCGTTGTACGGCCCAGGTTTACGTCACGTGCGTCCGAGGATCCCACTCACTCTTTCCGGTCCTCGGCAGCGGAGACAGCGTACGCGTCCTCATAGAGCCGACTGATACTATTATCTATGCATGAGACATATTTCTATCTATGTTTGTTTCAGACTTTTATCTATGCATGAGACATATTTCTATCTATGTTTGTTTCAGACTTTTATCTATGCATCAGACATATTTTTATCTATGTTTTTTTCCGACTTTTATCTATCTATGAGCCATTATCTATGTATGAGACACATAATGCATATGATAATTCTGATAGTACAAACTATTTCTGCAACATCGTACAACAAATACAACAGAAAATTAAGATACAACATAATGCTTCTACAAAAAGACACTAGAAACTAATTCTACAACGTCGTGCAACAACTACAACGGGAAATTAAGATACAACATAATGCTCCTACAATTAAGATACAAGTACATCTGAATTAAAAAATACAGCTTACAAACTACATGAAGGCATCATCGTCATCCTCCGTCGATGCAGCACTCTTGCCCTTCGACGATGCGGCAGTCTTGGCCTTCGACGATGCGGTAGTCTTGGCCTTCGACGATGCGACACTCTTGGCCTTCGACGATGCGGTACTCTTACCCTTGGTGCTCGGCATGAAAATATCGTCTTCATCCTCGCTGTCTTGGGTCCATAAATAAGTATGTTCTGCTGCAACATTTAGGAATACTTTACCCTTATGTTGTTGCTTCTTCCACCTTCCTTGCAACCTCAGAAGTTCTTTTCGTATCTCCTCAAAAGTCCTTGCAGGCCACCCGCACCTACTTAATGTGTGGGCCAACTCATTTAGTAAGGTGTCACTACTGAGAAGTTCATCCCATGGAACTATCCTATTGTCTATCTTAAAATCAAAGGCTAAGCTCAGAAGACATTCGGACATACTAGGGTGAAAAGAACTACGATCGAATGGATAGCCGGACATCTTGACGAGACTACACTGGCCTGCTTACCCTCCTTAGTGTGGAGGGGATTTTATAGGTTGAGAAGAGAAGATGGCGGGAAAGAAAAAGGCGGGAACAATATTAGCGGCAACGAAAAAGGCGGGAAGAATATTGGCGGCAACGAAAATGGTGGGAAAGAAAAAGGCGGGAAGAATATTGGCGGCAACGAAAATGGCGGGAACAATATTGGCGGCAACGAAAATAGCGGGAAGAATTTTGGCGGCAAAAAAAAGGCGTGAAATAATATTGGCGGCAAAGAAAACATGTGGAAAATTAAATGGTGGGAACAATATTGACGTCAACGAAAATGGCGGAAAAAATTTTGACGGCAAAAAAAAAGGCGGGGAAAGAAAATAGAGTTTTCGGTCTCCAGTAAAACGAAACTGTCTTCGTACCCGAATGCATGGATGATTCGGCCTGTGGTAGAATGAAATAGATAATTTGGCTTTTGATAGAACGAAACAGATGTTTCGTCCAACCGGTGGACGACACGTCATGTTTCGATCACTGGTTGACCGAAACATGAGATGTCGTCCATCGGTTGGACGACCGTGTACTAGTTTTGCAATATCTCATTTTTAGATCTTATTTTCCTAATTTGTTCAGAAAAAAGTACCATTTCAAAAAAAAAAACCAAGGCATCATCCCGCTGCCCGCCCCTGTCGCGGTGTCCCTTATCACGGGACTTTTCCGGACGTGGCCTTGACCCTCTTTTTCAGGGAGATTTGGCGGTCGATTCGGCCGGACCGAGGGTCCGAGGCACTGCCGCCCAGCCCTCCGGAGCCTCTCCCTCCCTCCCTCCCTCCCTTCAGCTTTTCCTTTGGTTGGCGGCACGTAGCCAGGCGTGTGTTTGCTTGGCATCCCAGCGCTGCGTGTGTATACGAATATACGATCGGCATCCCGTCTCGTCCGTGGGACCAGCGCGAGAACAGTGACGCCCACCAATGCAGTCCGATGGCTAGGCTTTTGGAAGGAATATTTGCCGGTGACGAGTGATCATGTTGATGATGATGATGATGATACGGATCGATGATGGTGGCTTTCGATGGACGTCCGTTGCGTTTGCGTGCCCCCCGTCGCTCTCAGCGCCAAGCGGCCGCGAGCGCGTACCGCTTATCGGATGTGGAATCCCTCCTACACCCCATCATGGCATCATCGACCCGAACATTGCCTCTTGATTATTTGTGGCCACGCAACACATTTGTACGTACGAGACTCTTCTACGTACTGTATGCACCAGAGCAACCGGGACCGACGACTCGAGCTGTGGTGGTACATATCCTCTGGAAGGGACGCGCGTGGTAGCTGTTTCTTGTGCAGGCAGGCCGTGGTAAACTGGTCATGTCGGTCGTGCCTGTGAGGCCGTGAGGCAGTCTAGCGGTATGAACACACGCGTTTCTCCCGGTGATTCCCGTGGCGTAATGATCGGACCGGTCGGTAACGTTCTTGACCGAAGAGATCGGCGACGGCGACACGGGTAGTCCCATCGCTTGTCGTAGGTTCACAACTTAGCGGCCGGATCGACACGGTTTGTTCAATCAGTTGATCAAAGATGAGACAGATGGGACGGGAGCCGTGCTCCGCCGGGCAGCGAGCACCGAGCGCAAACCTCTGGTGCTATGCCATTCTTGATTTGCTGACGCACTGAATGGACCGCCGCCTGCTCCATTTCTTCTATACTACCGGCCTTGCGTATTGCATGGAACGGATCGGAGTCACTGCTTCGCTCGCATGGCGCCTGCAGCTTCTGCATGCATGCATGCGCTAGCTTATCCATTCCGTCATCGTCATGCTGTCTTATTACCGTCGCCGGCGCGCCATGCATGGTGATCACGCACGCAAGTTCATCGATGGATTTGCTAGCTGCTCCAATGGCCAATCAGGCGAGCCGTTCGATGGTGTGGTTTCTTGTAGGTGAAGTACTAGAATGACTCGGACTAGAAAAAGATGAGCGACTGGACTAGAAAAGAGTTACTGCGGGCGCACCAAGTTGATTGATCGGTCGTGCGACGTCGCCCCCCGCTTTCTATCGTGCCGGTCGAGCTCATGGATGGATCGCTTTTCACCCGGGTCGAGAGCGAAACAAGTGCCGAAGCAGAGTGTCGATCACTTGGTAATTAAACAAACTCAAAGTTATCACGCGCAAACTCAAGACCTAACTAAAGTACGGTGCGTTCACTAGCTTGGGCACTACCACCCAAAAGAAGCCGGTGGAGATGTACGTAGTACGTGCCGTGCAAACTTTCCCCGGCTAGCTACTCACGAAGAGCCGACGGCATCGATGCGAGATGACACACACACACACACACAAGATGGCCCTACCGCCTACAGTCTCGTTTGCCATGCCGTGCCCTGGCAGAGAGCTGCTGTGGGTACAGTGTAGTAGTGCCAGTGTGCCAGTGTGCCACTCACCAGCCGCACATGCAAAGGCAGCGAGCAAATGACCGGTTTGCTTTGCCCGACGCGTGCACCGCACCATGCATGCAAATGTCCATGCCGGCCTGCTCCCCGGCGCGGGTTCGAGGAGAGCAATCCACCGCACCGTGCGTACGGGGCCGGACTGGTCCAGCGTTTTCACGGGCCGAAGCGGGAGAGAAGAGAGCGAAACTGGCAAAGCGCGCGGCCGTGTAGCCCCCCCCCCCGGCCGGCGAGGAAGCGAGGCGCGCGCACGCACTGAGCGCAGCCAGTACGCGGCCGGCGTCTCGATGGCTGTCACGGGCGCGACCGCGCGAGGGTGACCGCGATGTCGGCGCACGCACGCACGCACCGCGTCCATCTATCGCCGTCCATGGTGCCGTGGCAGCGCCATCGCCCGCGCCAGGCTGGATCATCCTATCGTATCGTAGTAAGTAGTAACACGCATGTATGATGGATCATGGATGGACGACTGCCGGGACCCGATGAGCTGCATGCGCTGGGGCGTGGAATCACGTACGCAATCGTCCGGCCCGGCCGGGGGGCTGGTGGTCGGGGCATTATGCTGTCGGATCGAGGTGCGATGCCGGCGCCGACTGAGTGCGGCTGGCCCTAGCCTCGGCCGTGTGGTCATGGCCGTTCGAACGTGTAACGGCCGGTTTAGTTTAAATTCGTCTTCTATGATCAGGTGGGCTGTGGGCAGACAGTAGGGTGGGTGCGAAGAGGGGAAGTGGTAACGAATCCTCCTATATTACTGGAAGCTGGGAGCCTGAGATTTGGCTGGGTCAAGTTCGTTTATCTATGCATTCATACGTTGAGTTTTTTTTTTAAACACGGGACAAACGCTAATGACTACATACACACACTCACCCCTATAAGTACATTCGAAAGACTAAGCCAACAAATTTTGAGATTGGTCAAGTCGTCACAAACGATTCATAGTTGATAAGCACTCTATACCAGCGAAAGAATAGATAAATGAATCCAAAAAATATACGAGCACCTGTTTCAAGTCTAGAGCTTGAATCTTCCGGATGAGCTAGTTTTACCACAAAGAAGCTAACCATTTACACTATGCTTAGTTTGTATGTCGTGGTTAATTAGAACTTAGAAGGCTCGGCACCAACCTAAATTAGCGTCTCCACGCGTAAGAATATTTTATCGTCTATCAAAGATAACTCACGGACCTTTGTGACGAAGTGTTGGATATTATAAACAATTTTGCAGTAACGGTAAAGTGGAACCGAAACTTGTCGTGATGTAATACAAAGTTCCGGGACTATAACTGAAGACGACCCTTGTGGATTTACAACAGACCTCACATCAATGCTTAATTATATCGCAAAGCTGCTTTGAAGGTTGCATAAGATACTTCATAAAAAAGAAGTTCAGCATATAAGATATGTTCTCTGGGAACATATCCTTATCTCCAATTACCCTCCCGCGTCACTTTTGTAGACGACGGGGACAACCATTCCCCGCTGCTGCGAGTTCCCTCCTCCTCCCCTCCTTCCTCTCCCATCGCCATCAGAGGGCGCGACCAGGAAAAGCCTGACCGGCGTCGACGGCGGCAAGGCGCTTCACCTCCTCGCGTGTTGGCGGCTTTCTACCACGACGACCTTTTTCCCCGAGTGCGCTGATCTCAGGAAGATGGCGAGACAGTGGCCCTTGGCGGGTTATGGTGGTGACGGTGGTTCATGTGAGATGTTCGGCCATGGCAGAACCCCCTACCCCCTCTAGACCTTCGTCTTACAAGTGCGCCTAGGGGGAGGGGTGGTACGGCCTGTGGGGATCCCAGGCCACCTCCGGTGCCCAATTAGTTATATATACCCCCAAAATCCTACCTCAAATTATTACTGATTTTTCACGTTATCGCCACTCCCTGTTCTGATGCGATTTTTGTTTTTAGCCTTGATCTGGCCCTCTGCGGAAGGGGAGAACCTTTATCTTCAACCTCTTCATCAACCCTTGCTGCTCCCATGATGATCCGGGGGAAGCCCGCCTTCGAGGATGAGGATTTGTGGTAGTAGCTATGTGTCATATACCCCATTTTCTTGATCTTATGAGTAATCAACGTGATTATGATCCTGGGTATTGATGATTAATTGGATTGTATGATGTATCTCTTATGATTGATCAACTCTTTTTTTTTTTGAATTTTCACCCGGGGGGGGGGGGGGGTAAGAGTTTCCCCCACCTGAATATATTAACCAGACGGGCCAAAACCCAGATGATTACAAGCACCAATCAAGGCGCCATGAGGAGCGATTACATCGGGGGTGAGGGAGGGGAGAAAGAGTAGGATATTCCCCTCAAACAAGACCACTACGCGAGAGCCATCAGCCAAGTGTCCACATGGGATCGGCAATTTTCGTGTAGGCGTCCACGCCACATCAGCGCATCGTCCCGGCAGCAGCTGAGAGCCCGAACAAGCGAAGGACGTTGCCCTTGAAACACGACAGCATTTCGGTGTTTCCACAAGTGCCAGCAGCATAGCATGAAGAATTCCGCCGCGGACCGAACCACAGAGGCAGCAGACTCAGCCAGCGATTCCATACTGTCAACGGACGCGCCGGTGATAACTTCACCCACCCTCCTCCAGAAGTTTACCGAAAACAGACAGGAGAAGATCATATGATCTGTGCTCTCCATCTCCTCTGAGCAGATGGGACACCCGGCGCCCTCCGCCCCCACGATGTGTTTCTTCAGCAGCACATCACGCGTGTGGATGCGGCGCTGCACCATGAGCCAGCAGAAGAATTTAACCCTCGACGGCGCACGCGCTCCCCAGATGAACATTGCATAGGGAGCGACAGCGCCCCCGAACCTCAGCAGCTTATACGCCAAGTTGGCCGACAGGCGACCGCGGGAGGCATTGACATGGAGCAGCGATCGCTCGTCTTCCCCCGCCCGGCCCGGCGCCATCGCCATCATCCCCAGGACAGCAGCCAGCTCTCGTTCCCCCACACGCGTAAGGCGCGGGACGAGGTGTTGGCGCAGGCCATCGGCTCGCACCCGCCACACTGTAACCTCGACGCCCGTGGTGTGCGAGAAGAGAGCGGGGAAAGCAGTGGAGAGAGCTCCGCATGGTAGCCAACGGTCCATCCAGAAGGAGACAGTGCGCCCGTCTCCCACGTCGACAGTGGAAAGAGCGCGATACATGGGGAGCATCCGAGCAAGGACCCCCCTTGCTCTCCCAGTGCATGGTCACCACGCGCAAGGAGAGAGCGCCCGTTTGCAACAGCCCAGACCCAGGCAACCCATCTCGACCGCGGAGCAGCGTGTAGACGATGAATCATTTTCAGCGGGAGGCATTCGTTCTGAGTAACGAGGTTGCGCACACCCAGGCCTCCTTCCGACTTGGCACAACACACACGGTCCCACGCCACTAAGCATTGAGCTCCAGAAGCCCTTTCAGCCACATTCCATAGGAAAGCGTGTCGCAGGGCGTCCAGTTCACGGATCAGGGCCGGTGGAAGGAGCAGAGCAGCCATGGCATACGTTGGTAAGGCGTCCAGAACAGCGTTTATCAGGACCAGACGCGCTGCAGCTGAGAGGAGACGCGCCGCCCAGCCCGCGAGATATTTGTCCACTTTAGCAATCATCGGCAGGAAGTCAACAAACCTCAATTTTTCCCAAGACAAGGGTAGACCGAGATAGGTCTGGGGGAAGGAACCCACATCACACGCCAACGCCCGAACAACCAACTCCTGGACCACTGGCTCAACATGGACAGGAACCAACGTACTTTTGGTGAAGTTGAGCCTCAGCCCAGTGGCGTCCGCAAACTGATCAAGGATCTGACGGAGGCGAAAGGCCCCTTCCTCACAGGCCCGCATGATGATCAGGGTATCGTCTGTGTATTGGAGCACAACCGTGGGGGCTTCAGGGAGCAGCGGATGCCTCATCACACCATCTTGACGGATCATCTATTGCAGCACATCAGCCACTATCAGGAAGAGATAAGGCGAGATCGGGTTGCCCTGACACAGTCCGCATTTCACCTTGAGCCACTTTCCGGGCACTCCATTAAGCAGGACCGCAGAGTGTGAAGAGTGCAGAATCGCATCAATCCAGTCGCACCAGAGAGCCGGGAAACCACGGGCTTCCATGATGGAGCGAAGGCTCTACCAGTTGATCGAATCAAAAGCTTTAGTGAAATCTAATTTCAGCACCACGGCAGGGGCATCCCTCTTGTGACAGCATTGGACCAGTTCAGTAGCATAGACAAAGTTTTCAGAAATGCTTCTCCCTCTCACGAACCTTGACTGATCTTCGTCTATCAAGCTGACAATTTGCCTCTGGAGACGAGTGGTCAGTCCTCTGCACAAGATCTTGATATCACCGTTCTGCAGCGAGAAGGGCCGGAAATCCGCCGGCGTTGGGACCCCGCTTGTTTTTGGGAGAAGAGCAATGTAGGCGCGGTTTATCCCATCCAGGAGAGCAGCACCTGAATGAAAGTCATCAAACAGTCACTGAACATCGTCAGCCACAGTATCCCAGGCTGCCTGGTAGAAGGATGGGCCCAGCCCATCTGGGCCAGGGGCACTGGTGCGATCGAGGGCATCGACCGCCGCCTTGATCTTTGACCGGCCGAAAGGCGCCACAAGGGATGGTGACGGTGTCCTGGACTAGGGGGTACTCACCATGTCGTCTCCCGACTAGTGGGTTGGGCCGAGGACCCCCGTGGCGGTTCACTAATGGGCCAGTTCGGACAGCCGATGACATATACAAGGAAGATTCCACAAGACTTGGTGATCAAGACAAGGGCTCCTCTCCACCGACGTAGCCGACTAGGACTCTTGTTATCCTAGGCCTCCGGTACATTATATAAGCCGAGGCCAGGCTCGTTGATAGACAGATTATCATGACATTACTCATCATACCTCTAGGGTTTAGACCACAACATATGATCTCGAGGTAGATCAACTCTGTACCTTGATACTTCATCAATATAAACAAGAGCAGGACGTAGGGTTTTACCTCCATAGAGAGGGCCCGAACCTGGGTAAAACACCGTGTTCATCGTCTCTGTTACCATTGATCCTAAATCCACAGCTCGGAACCCCCTACCCCGCGGTCTGCCGGTTTTGACACCGACAATGGTGCTTTCATTGAGAGTTCTGCTGTGTGATCCGCAATGGATCAATGGCTCGCCTGTAGATCAACTGCGACGTCGGCATATTCGTCGCCGGCTCGACTGATCACCTCGGCTGGGCCGAAGACCAGACTCCTCTTCGGATCATCAAGATTGGACATATGTCCTCGTCATCTTCAATTCCGATCTCTATCAAGATCAGGGAGGAATCATCCATATAGCTCGGGGGCTCGACTTCAACATTGTCCTCGGGCGACCGTGCTATTTTTCTATACAGCAGATTTGTATTCGCCATCGCCGCTTCCTCGGGTGTCGCTTTGACGATTGCTTTAGTGGAATAGTGCGGAATCGTGTATATAACAACCCTGTAAAATTCCGCCGCATTCCGATGGAGGAATCTCCGGCGATCTACGATATACCGGACCCCTGTCAAATCTGGACGGGAATCTGGACGAGTTTAGGGCGTATAGTCCAGCGTCTAGCTCGGACGTCCTTTGGAAGATCGAACCGTTGATCGGCTCTTATCTCGCATCCGGCTTCAAGCCTGGATGCAACCTCTGCGTCCGAAGATCGGGAGTCAATTCCGGCCGGACTCGCCTCTCTTATCCCGTATCCAGCTTCAATCTTGGATGCGACTTCGGCGTCCGAACATCAGGAGTCAACCCTGGCCGGACTCGCCCCTCGCACCATAGTACCGGAGGACGATTCCGAAGAAATCCCAAATACTAATCCGGCTGACCAAGGCGATGTTCACCACGCTGACCTGTTTTGACACCTCGGCCGGCATGGGGCTGCAAACGTCATACTACCGACCTGCCCCGTCACCTCGGCTAGACCGGGGACTTTGCCATCTCTTCATCAACTTACTCCGGTGACTTCGGCGTCACCAACCGACCAGCTTCGTCACGTTAGCTGGACCAGGGGCTTCGCCTCGCCACATCGACCATGCGGCATCATCACCTCATCAAGCCGAACTCCTCGCTCGGTTACCTCGGGCTTGGGGGCTGGGACCTTGGCTAGGCTGCGGACTACATATTTGTCCTGCCACGAGGTCGGACCTCGTCAACAATACCGAGCACATTAACCAGCTAAGTCGCCTCCATGCTCAGTTTTTTTTCTTTCTTTAAATTTTTTTATTTTATTTCTTGTTCGGTTCAACCAAACATTATATTTGTGTTAAACAAAAAAGTATTCGTTCAAACGTTGATTGTTAAACACTTCTTTTTTTCCGCCGAGCTCTTCGTCACCTCGGTCATGAGGGTTTTTGTCACCTCGGTTGGACCGGGGACTTCGGCACCACCAGCCGACCAGCTTCGTCACCTCGGCTGGACTTGGGGGCTTTGCCTCACCGCATCGACCGTGCGGCGTCACCACTTCATCAAGCCGAGCTCTTCGCTCGGGCACCTTGGGACCGGCTTGGGGGCTGGGACCTCGACCCACCGCAAGCTTGGCCCACATCATCAACGCCGAATACATTAACCAGCTAAGTCGCTTTCATGCTCAAAGTTTTTAAATTTTTAATTTGTGTTCGGTTCGACCATGCTCGCATACGTTGTTTGAAACTCTACCCATGTTAACTGGGGGCTCTTAACATTTATATGAGCCATTTTATAATAAATGTGTTTTCTTCTCAGTCGTTGTAAAGTCTTTTTTCTACTACTCCTTTCTCGACTCTAGTGTGTGGTCAATAGCCGGATAGCCTGGCTTCTCTCTAAAGCCGCTCGAGTTTAGTTTGCTAAACTAGCCTGAGAAGCACTCCGCCTTCGGGATAGGAGGTTGAAGTCGAAGACTGACCCGCTTGAAGTCTTGAGATCGGATGTGTCAAGTTAAAGCACGACGGAAGCACAAACTAATTTTAAGACCAATGTTCGGATTGGCACAAAAAACTTGATTTAGTTCGGACGTAAAGTTTTTACTGAAGTTTTTTGGTTTTCCAAGCCTATGGCACTTTTAACCTATTTGTGTGTTTCCAGCATAAGTCTCGCAGTGCAACGCCGGATACCTTTAGAGATTCGGCAAAAACATTCTCGGATATTGCTATATATGCATCAGTTTCGAATTGTGTCTTCGGTCAATAGTTGGGTTGCCCGGCTCCTGTGCTTGCCTCCTACGTTTCGCTTTGTTCGGCTAGGTGTGCAAAGGGAGAACCACTACGATTGTGCTTCCAACTCGAATGGTTAAGCACCTCAATGGAGAAAGCCGAAAACTGACTGTCACAATGGGCGTAAACTGGTCAGCGATTTGATGACGGTGTCACACTATAGATCGATACAGATTACCCTATGTTAAACGATGGGCCTTTTCATAATATTGGCCGAAGTGTTAATCGCTAGACTTCGGTCGGTGCCAAACACAAACCGGGGGCTCGTAGCTAGCTTCCCAGTTTAAAGCTTCTATGACTAAGTGAAAGTTATAAAGCCCGCATATCTGATTGCCTTGTTTCCGCTAACACAACCGCCTTCGGGCACCGAGGCGTCGGCTAAGAGTTGTCTTGTTACTGCAGAAACACCCTGCGTAGTATTTACAAAGAGGTAGAAGCCGACGATGGGCCACTTTCAACTGATAAACGGTCGCAACGGAGTCAAAATAAACATATATCATCAGTGTTTGTATTCAGTATACAAGCGCTGCCTTCCGTAATTATCGTTATAAAGCTATAAATATACATCAATTTGACTTAAGATTTTGGCCAAGCTGGGTTGCCTGGCTCCTGTGTTTACCCCTACGTTCCCGATTGTTCGGCTAGGTGGTAAAGGGAGCACCTCTGTGATTGTTACTACCGGGTCATCCGGATTAGTACCTCAGACTGGGTGAAGCCGAAAGCTAGCCATCTTAAAGGATATAATTGGTCGGCAACGATGGAAGTGAAAATTTTGGTTCATTATGGACCACAGAGTTCGGGAACTTTCTCCTAACTAAATCCTCAATATTTTCCTCCCACATTGATCGGAGTTGAGGTTTCATGATCATGATCAACCTGACAGCCTGGGAAAAGGAACCTGTAACGGAATTATTTTTTCCAGAAGATGTTTTATAACATATCTCTCTGCGTACCTTTGTTTATAAAACCGTATGGCCGGATTGCCTTGTTTGTCGTAAATCTTTGCCCTGATAAAGGCTTTATAAAGTAGGACGAACACTCTTCGGCTACTGGCCGAAGAGGTTGAAGCCGATGGTCGGTCAACAAAGTTTTGTACAATGCGGATCCGAGCATTAGTGATGTAAAGTACTTGGATACATAGAATCATTACACATAAATTATGATATACTCCGGACATTGGTCCTTAATTCAGCCACCTGTGCCCACGTTAAGGCTCGGGAGCTACTGGGCTTCGCGCTTCTCATTTACAAATATTAAAGGAGCATATCGATCCCCTGATCTGGTGTTGCCACCCGACCATTGGCTCGGGGGCTACTGCATCGATGATTCAATGCAGACAGTTTACAAAGTGCGAAATAGTTCCCGAGGAGATTATGATCCTCAGGTTGGTCGGCCGCACCCAACCTGAGTCTCGAGGAATATACACACCACATTTCTATTCCTAAGTATGCTACAGAGCTAGGAGTTGATCCTCAGGCCGATTTTGTAAATCGACCTGAGTCTCAGGGGCTACTGGGATCACCGGTTTTATGCCATCCTTCAGGTGCATCTCGGGTTTTAGACCGACACACATCTTGAGGGCTACTGGCTATATATCTCGGCAGAGAATAAATTGCACCAATTGAAAAATATATCCACAAAAAATCAGCCCATGCCCGAGGTAGTGCACCACCTCGGATGCAGTCCGGCATAAAGCTCGGATGCGAGTAGTTGGCTCCATAAAGGGCATTTCCAGCATTAAGCTTGGCTGAACTCCTTCAACTTTTTTGAACCAAGGTGATCTATGACACCTCGGATACAGTCCGGCGTTGGAGCTCGGATACAGTCCGGCGTTGGAGCTCGGAAGCAGTCTGGCGTTGGTGCTCGACTGCAAAAAATACCTCGGAAGCAGTCCGGCATAAAGCACGGTTGCAAGTGGCTGGCTCCATATAGGGCATCTCCGGCATTAAGCTCGGTTGAACCCTTTTAACTTTTTCAAGACCGAGGTAATTTATGACACTTCGGATTTAGTTCGGCGTTGGAGCTCGGACGTAAGAGGATACCTTGAATGCCGAATAGCGTTGGAGCTCGGCTGTGAAAAGACGCCTCGGATTTAGTTCGTCATTAGAGTTCGGACGCAAGAGGACGCCGTCGCACGGGAAACACTTCAAACCCCAGGTGTGGCGTAAAAAAAAACTTACAAGGCATTGATAAAGGCCGATAACTTAAAGGGGCTCCTCGGATACCCGACGGGTGGACTCTTCGGATTCACTTCGGCGATCCTCGAGATCGAAGATGAGAAGATTTGTTGAACCAGTTTTCAAGACCGACGACCGAAGACGAAGAACAGTTCGGAAGAACCGAGGAGCGTCCCCAACTTGAAGACCGGTTCAGGGGCTACTAACGGTGTCCTGGACTAGGGGGTACTCACCATGCCGTCTCCCGACCAGTGGGTTGGGCTGAGGACCCCCGTGGCGGTTCACTAATGGGCCAGTTCGGACAGCCGATGACATATACGAGGAAGATTCCACAAGACTTGGTGATCAAGACAAGGACTCCTCTCCACCGACGTAGCCGACTAGGACTCTTGTTATCCTAGGCCTCCGGTACATTATATAAGCCGAGGCCAGGCTCGTTGATAGACAGATTATCATGACATTACTCATCATACCTCTAGGGTTTAGACAACAACATATGATCTCGAGGTAGATCAACTTTGTACCTTGATACTTCATCAATATAAATAAGAGCAGGACGTAGGATTTTACCTCCATAGAGAGGGCCCGAACCTGGGCAAAACACCGTGTTCATCGTCTCTGTTACCATCGATCCTAAATCCACAGCTCGGGACCCCCTACCCCGAGGTCTGCCGGTTTTGACACCGACAGACGGCCCGTCCACCCCCCGCCGAAAGAGCATACAACCCACGGAGGTCAAACCGCCCGGCAGGCCGGCGCGGCCAGGCCAGGAGCTCGATGAAGAAGACCAGCAGCGCAGCGGCCTTTCCTACATGGTCCACCAGATGAACCCCTCCGACTGCCAGGATGGGGATGGCGTTGTAGCGACGACGGTGCGAGGCGGAGGCGTGGAAGAACTGGGTGTTCTCGTCGCCCTCGCACAACGCCCTCCTCTTCCCCCGCTGGCGCCAGTGCTCACTCTGCCGGAGAATTGAGGCCGCCAGAGCCAGCCGAGCATCACGCCGGAGTGTGGCCTCATCTGTGGACAGAGAACGAGATTCCTCCCAGAAATCTAGCAGCTCAATCAAAAACCAACAGTCGTTATCAAAAGTGGGATTGACACTACTAGAAAAAGGACTGTTAGTGGCGCACCTATTTTTGCCATTAATGGTGCACTATAGGTGCGCCACTATTACCACGCCACTAGTAACAAATACTAATGGTGCACCTCTGGTGCGCCATTAGTATTGCAGGTAACAGTGGCGCATCTCTGATGCGCCATTAGTATTGCAGGTAACAATGGCGCACCTTGTAGTGCACCATTACTATTGCTACAGGTGCGCCACTGGTAACTTTTTTTTTTGAATTTTTTTTGAATTTTGAAGTCGGGGGGTGGGTGGCGATGACTGTTGGGAGCGGGGAGGCCGCGGCGTCAAGGGCAGCGGCGGCTTCAACGGGCGCGGCGGGGTCGCCAAGCGAGTCGCCCTGCGAGTCGCAGGAGCCCTCCTCCATCCGAGATAACCATGGCACTTCCGACATACATGAATGTAGCAAGCCCTACAAGCCACGATGACAACATGCTCATGGTGACATGATCGCCATGCATGAGAAAAACAACAACTAATCCCAGGGGCGGCGCTAGGGGTATTCTTGGGTCTTCATGTGAATACCCATGATTTCTACAAAACAGTGTTGATTTTGACAAAACAGTGACAATTTTCGAAAAACAACAATGATTTTGGCAAAATGAATACACATGAATACCCGGTTGCAAATTCCTGAAGCCGCCACTGACTAATCCCCACCCTCCTTAAAAAAACATAATCCAGAGGGTCGCTCCAACAGCTACAATCCAACAGTTGGGCGATGAGCAAAGCTAGACTAGAGCCCGACCAATTAATTGCCACCATGCATCAACATCTCCTGTGGCCGTAGGGCAGCAGTCACGTACAGCAAACATGCCAAATTTCCCGCTTGCACAGCTCAAGAAAAAAAACTTCACCTGCGCCAGTCCGCCGTCGTGGGCCAGCCGTGCCATGACCAAAGGACGACGTACGTACGACCTGTGCACCACCCGCCGGGCCCGGCGACAGCGTGCCCCTCCTTCTCCGTTGCCATCTCTCCGTCCGTCCAAAGACTCCAAACCACATCGCACCTTCCACTCGCGCACACGGCTCCACCGCCACCCTGCCCATCCCCCTCACCGCAACTGAGGCTTGACGTGCACGCGACGGTCGCCCGGTACGGCCAGTGGCCCCGACGCCGCAACCCGATTATTCCGACGGGCCGGCGTGTCAGCGACGCACACGATCTATCACCCACCACCCGCCGTCCCGACCCGACACGGAAGCCCCGACGCCGGACCAGGTTCCGTAGCAAAGGACGCCGTACGTACAGGCACCGCACGGGTGCGCCACGCACCAGCGGCTAATCACTTATCTAATCTTCCAATCTCCTCCCGGCCCGCACGAGCCGTGCAAAGCTCTATAAAAACCACCGCAAGCGCCGCGAACCACACCGCACCATACACACCTCTGGATTGCCTTCTTGGCTCTAGCTAGCTACTCCCTCCGTTCGGAATTACTTGTCGCAGAAATGGATGTATCTCCCTCCGTTCGGAATTACTTGTCGCAGAAATGGATGTATCTATACGTAGGGAGTACCTACTATAGAGCAGTGATCTCTTGGCACCACCACCACCAGCAGCGACGGCCAGAGGGGGGCTGAAGTTGGACCGCCGGCGAGGGAGCTCCCATCATCATGCAAGGGGACCAGGCGGAGAAGAAGGGGAAGGTGAAGAAGGGGTGGCTGGCCGTGCGGGTCGGCCAGGCGGAGGCGGAGCAGGGCGACGGGTTCCGGCGGTTCGTCATCCCCATCGCCTACCTCTACCACCCGCTCTTCCAGCGGCTGCTGGAGGCGGCCCGGGACACGTATGGCTACAACTCGGCCGGCCCGCTCTGGCTGCCCTGCTCCGTCGACGAGTTCCTCCGCCTGCGCGCCCTCGTCGACCGGGAGACGGCGCACTCGCACTCCTCCTCCTCCTCGCACCGCGTGCACGTGCAGGCCGGCGGCCACCAGCAGCACGGCTACTCCTTCGCCCCGTGCACCTGCGCTAAAGTCACCTCCTGATCGACCCTTATCCATCATCGTGCTCGTGCCCCGGCCCGCCGGCTTTCCTCTATTGAGCACCGGAGCGCGCAAGCGGCGGGAGTACATCGGCCAGCCGGAGACAACAGTCACGCATGTACACGTACACGTACATAGGGACATACCAGATACGGAGGTGCATGAGAGGCAGTCAGTAGGTGATTAGTCAGTTACCGGTGACAGCAGGTATAGCACAGGCCAAGATTTGATTGGTCCTTTTTGTATTGATTGGTATCAGGTGGCTTGATGAAACCAGTAGGCTTTTGTATATGTTTTTTCTAGGATTAAAATGATTTATGTTGTAAGATAACATCAAAGGGGAAGTTAGGGCATCTCCAACGCTGATCTTCAAACCGGACACCACATCTGTCTACGGCGGAGAAAACCAATCCGCCGACACGGATGCACGAGCCGACCATCCAACTGTAGCCGTATATATTTCAAACCGGATTTCAATTAATCGGACGATTTTCATCAAACACGACGAAATTCATCAAAATTCGGATAGAAATAGACAAATCATCCATAAATAGCATGCAAATATGTCTACTACAATAATAGTTCAACTCAACAAGATTAACCGGATGTTCAACTAGTTTTTCATGAATTGATTATGTTATCCCACACATACTGCACCTTGAACTTCATCCAACAATGTATGTGCATGAATGGTCTGCCCTCTGACCTGTACTACAGTACGACAGCTCGTGCAGACTAGACGTGTAGACACTAGTAGAAAATAGGGCATTCGTCTCGGTTCCAGAGGGCCTTTAGTCCCGGTTCTGCAACCGGGACAAAACGATCGGGACTAAAGCCCCTCACTTTTAGTCCCGGTTGTGTTACGAACCGGGACTAAAGGAGCTCCACGTGGCCGCTGTGGGGTGCCCAGGCAGGAGGACCTTTAGTCCCGGTTGGTAACAGGCAGCCACGCGTCAGCAGCTGCCAGGCGCTGGGTTTTTTTTAAGGAGGGGTTTAGGGGTTTTGGAGGGTATTTTCTGCCGCATATTTTCTGCTGCATAAAATCATATATGACTAAAAAATTCTGCTGCATATTTTCCTTTGTATTTATACATCGTTACACAAATTTTGGTCACATGAGGGATTGTTATATCATTATGATCATGTTGAGTTATTATATTATTAGGTGGAAGAAACACGGATTAGATTCATGTGACCAAAAGTTGGATTAGTAGGACGACTAATCCAACTTTTTGTCACATGAATCTAATCCGTGTGTCTTACGTCCAATGACATAATAATTCAACATCATATTCATATATGAACTCATACATCATCATCATCATTATAATAACAACTCATCATCATAGTCATATATATAGGAACTAGCTCATCATTCTAGCACAAAGGTAGCACATAACTCATCATCATAGTCATATAAGAACTAGCTCATCATTCTAGCACAATGTAGCATATAAATACCTAAGACCTCCTACTCTCTCGAAGGTAAAATAGCATAAAACAGGTAAACACCTGATTCTCCATTATGGAGAATATAGATGAACCTATCTCCCATTTGTGGGCTGCGCTTGATGTTGCCCCCAAGTAGTTCTCTGCGATCTTTCAGATTTTTTCTCCAATCTTTGATTGTGAGGATGTCATCGTTTTGATGAATCGTGTATGCACTGCTGTCGTACGTAGGCCAACTTGGCCTTAAGCTAACAATCCTCATGCCATCTTTCATTTCCATAAGACTAGGTATACAATCCGCCGGGAGTTTCTGTTGAAGAACATCATAATAACATACTTAGCAAAATGTACTTTACCTTAAGAATTTATACAAAAAATACACCGATGACATAATAGGAAAAATCTTACCGTGATATATCGATGGATGTTACCGTAGTTCAACACATCTTACCATGATATCTCGATGGATGTTACCGTAGTTCAACATGTGCACTAGTGGCATGTATTGAGAATAACTTGGATAGATATGATAATTCGTCTTAAAAGTCTCAACATCTTTAATCCATGAAAAAAAAATGATTTATCTCCTCGCAATTTAGCTCAGACTCATAACTGTAGTAGGTTTTGTCTATTACTTTCCGTACATTTCTTGAAGAATGGAAATAAGTTGTCAATGAAAATAAGCTGTCAACTATTTTTATAAATACAATATAATTTACTTATTGAATATGTTTGAGAAACTCACATAGAGTTAGAAGTGGAAGCGTATGAACATCGACCCAAATGTCGATATTATCTTTGTCGACATTATCTTCATCAATGTCATCTTCAGGATCATCACCAGATCGAAGGTGACATACATACCCTGCTGAAAACCATACGTCTTGCATAGTGCTGCCCAATTCGAGCAACCAAAATGGGAGTAGGTCACCGCATTGTATAGCTTTGCGTTAAAAGCATAACCATGATGGGTCCTGAGGTGAACTCTCTTTATCTGCATATTCTCATGATCTTCGAAATGCAGCTTCTTCAAGACATAACGTCTTGCGTGGCAGGGGATGCACTAGTTGAATTGTAGAAAGCGGAAAGTACACGTTGAAGAAACATAAGTTATGCTTAATTACGGAAAAAGACTTGTCGTCGTTGCGTACTGTATAAACATCGAAGGTCTCGTCGAGCTTAATATTGAAGCGTCGACCGCCTTTCAGGTGAGGCCTGTCGCACAGACCCCGGTCGTCGTCACAGTACTCGCAGTCTTGGATCTTATCGTCGTCGTCAGACATTTCCTATGTTCATAATTCAAAGATTAAAGTTCTGAAATTCAATATATGTACTACAAAAACTAAAATAGGACATATCGAGCAAGATGACATCAACATGCTCCTACTTCGTGTTCAAAGATTGCCCAAAAAATGCTTGCATTAAAACATACAAAAAAGACAAAATGAACTCTAATGCAAAAACAGATTCTCAGACTTGGTGTAATTCAGTATGGCAGAAACAGATTTAAGATGCACACTTGGAGGCAAGAATTAAATATGCTACAGGGCAAGAACATGGTATCAAAAGGTATGGCATGATAGAGCATAACATAAACAACAAAACATGATTAGTGATCATGTTCATAAGAGTCGTGGATATGATGGTAGCATCAAGAGAACATGGCAAGAAGATATAACAGATTTCAGACTTAGTGAAAAACTGGGCATGCTGACAACAACATCACGATGCTGACTTGGGAGGAACATAACAGTAAGCATAACAACTGTACAATTTATGAAACTGACATGAGCAAGTAGTAGACATAGCAATATTCAAATAATCCATTGGCACAAGTTCATATGATGCGCAGATCATTTACTATGGATTTTACAAAATGGAACATTCTGTTAACAGACTGACAGATATAACATGATAGCAACTTGAGAGCAACAACTAAACATGCTACAGCAAGCTAACATAGAAACCAAAAGCATGGCATCAAAGTACATATCACAAACACCAAATCACATGAAGTAATCATATCCATATGAGGTCTAGATTAGTAGTAACCAATAAGCAAAGTTGGCAAGTTTTATAACATACAGTTTAGGACTTGGTGAAATTAACAAGGCTGAAAACAGAAACAGTGACTAGGCATGTTTGAAAGCTCATGGCACTCACATCAGGGCATATCACGGCATGACAAAATTACTAGCAGCAAGTACACATAAAAATGATTCAATGTCATGTTGACAAGTTGCTCATATGGTGCATGCATTAGTTCACACAAAAATGACAAAGTGACAAATATCAACAGTTTTCTACAAATAGACTTTTTTGTGAGCAACATCAAAGTAGAGAACATCATTATAGTTCATATGCTCATTACTAATAGTTTTCTAAATATGCTCATTTTCTATTCATGTTCATATGCTCTATTTCTATTCATGTTCATTTAAAAAAATAGTAGCTTCATATTTTCATTTCAAATTTTGTCATCTTCAACGAATGCAAACATGGGGCGGCGGCGGCTGACAGCGGGGGGCGGCGTTTGCCGGGGAGCGGGGGCGGCGAGGGCTCGGGAAGGAGGTCCGGCCGGCGATGAGGACGTGCTCTCGGGGGTGGCGACGAGGAGCGGGCGAAGCTCGACGGGGGCGGCGATGGCGACGAGCGAGGCCGAGCGGGCTCGGGGACGGCGACGAGGAGCGGGCGGCGATGGCGAGGAGGCCCGGCGACGAGGCGACGGCGCAGCAGCCTGGCGGTGTCGGGGCAGGGCGTCGGCGTCGGGGGAGAATGGGAGAGGTTGGAGAAATTTCCTAAGTGTGTGGTTATATACCCAACTCTTTAGTCCCGGTTGGAGGCTCCAACCGGGACTAAAAGGTAGTCCCGGTTGGAGCTTCCAACCGGGACTAAAGGTGTATTTCGCCAGGCAAAAGGGCGAGAAGCACAGACATTTAGTCCCGGTTGGTGGCTTCAACCGGGACTAAAGGGGGGGTTGGAGCCACCAACCGGGACTAAATGGCTGGCACAGCGGTGTCAAAAGTTTAGTCCCACCTCGCTAGTTGAGAGGAGCACGCAACGGTTTTATAAGCGCGGCTGCGACATGCCTCTCGAGCCCCTCTCTAAAGCAGGCAGTACATGCCTACCTCTGGGCCCTGTTGGACCTGCTTGGCCTGTGGGCCTGCATCCTGGCCCATCTTTAGGGTTTCTAGTCGTATGCAGGCCGTGGTGTCCTAGTAGGCGGGCATTTTTTTTATTTTTTGCATATGTTATGTTTTTAAATTTTTAATGTTATTTTTAGTTGCATAAATTATATATAATTTTAGTTGCATAAATTTTATTTTTTATTCATCGTTTTTAGTTGATTCCTTTTGCTATTAGAGTTTGTAACAAAAAATACTTTACGAAAATTATTTTTGCTATTAAAGTTTGTAACAAAAAATACTTTACGAAAATTCTTTTTGCTATTAAAGTTTTTTTTTTAAATACTTTGATAATTTTAGTTGCATAAATTTTATATAATTTTAAGTTAATAATATTTTGATCATAACTAAAGGTTTGTAAAAGCTTTTTAGCTGATTCTTTTTGCTATTGAAGAATATTATAGTTTTGTTTTAGTTGATCATAACAAAATATTTTAATTGATTTTTTTAGTTCATTCTTTTTGCTATTAGAGTTTATAAAAGCTTTTTAGATCATTCTTTTTGCTATTAGTTCATTCTTTGAGCTAAATGACCATGAAATTGAAAAACACTACAAATGAACTCTGAAAAGGTTGAAACTTGGCATGGTATCATAATTTCACCCACATAGCATGTGCTAAAAAGTTTAGAGGGTTAACGTAAAAAATGGACGCACTTCGTGTACAAACTGGACAATCTCTTTCGAAGTATCAATGTTTCGGACGAAAACTCATCTATTACAAAGGGATTTCATTTTTTGACATGTAACTGCAGTGATATTCTAGATCAAAGCCATCATCAGAATAGTTGTCGAGCATAACTATGGCTTTCAACCCAGAATCAAAGGTGCAACCTAGAATCGTACCACCATCTGATATGTTGTCTTCACTAGAGAGAAAGTATTCACTTTTTCTTCACGTGTGTCCCTTGCTTATTGCGCCGTAACCATGGATAATCTTCATCGTTTAACAAGATGCTTGGGTCAGCCTTCACTTTGAAGGGAGGAATTTCATAAAACTTTTCATAATCTTCAGACATGTCTTTCTTGTCCTCCACTCCCATGATGTTTTTTTTCCTGAAAGAACTATGTGGCGTTTTGGTTCATCGTATGATGTATTCGCTTTCTTATCTTTTCTGTTCCGGGTGTTTGGAGCGTAGAATATTCTTGTGTTCATTGATATACAGGGCCACCAAGGTAGAATTCTGTAGAACTGTGTAGTGTGCTTGCGCCCAAGAATGCCCGTCCCTCCATATTATTGAATCCGCTTCTAGCGTGCCTTTTCCACTCAGTCTCCCCTCATGACGCGATTGAGGGACACCAATCGGCTTAAGGTTAGGAATAAAGTCAACACAAAACCCAATGACCTCCTTTGTTTGATGGCCCGTGGTGGAGATGCTTCCTTCTGGCCTAGCACGGTTACGAACATATTTCTTTAAGACTCCCATGAACCTCTCAAAGGGGAACATATTTGTAGAAATACAGGACCCAGAATGGCAATCTCGTCGACTAGGTGAACTAGGACGTGCGTCATAATGTTGAAGAAGGATGGTGGGAACACCAACTCGAAACTGACAAATCATTGGACCAAATCATTATGTAACCTTGGTAGGATTTCTGGATCGATTAACTTCTGAGAAATAGCATTGAGGAATGCACATAGCTTCACAATGGCTAATCAAACAGTTTCTGGTAGAAGCCCCCTCAATGCAACCGAAAGCAGTTGCGTCATAATCATGTGGCAGTCATGAGACTTTAGGTTCTGGAATTTTTTTCTCTGTCATATTTATTATTCCCTTTATATTCAATGAGAAGCCAAACGGGACCTTGATACTGAGCAGGCATTCAAAGAAGATTTCCTTCTCTGCTTTGGTAAGAGCGTAGCTGGCAGGACCTTGATACTGCTTTGGATGCATGCCGTCTTTTTCGTTCATACGTTGCTGGTCCTCACGTGCTGATACGTCTCCAACGTATCTATAATTTATGAAGTATTCATGCCATGTTTACAACAATTTTATATGGTTTTGGTATGATTTTATTAGAACTAACCCGGACTGAAGCTGTTTTCAGCAGAACTACCGTGGTGTCATTTTTTGTGCAAAAATAAAAGTTCTCGGAATGAGCTGAAAATTTACGGAGAATATTTATGGAAAATATAAAAAATACTGGAGCGAAAAGATACCAGAGAGGAGTCCCGAGGCAACCAGAAGGGTGGGGGGGCGCGCCCCCTGCCTTGCCGCCGCCTCGTGGACCCCCTTGACTTGTCCCCGACACCAAAAACTCCTATAAATAGAGAAAACTCCAGAAATAAACCTAGATCGGGAGTTCTACCGCCGCAAGCCTCTGTAGCCACGAAAAACCAATCGGGAGCCCTTTCCGGCACCCTGCCGGAGGGGAAAACCATCACCGGTGGCCATCTTCATCATCCCGGCAGTCTCCATGACGAGGAGGGAGTAGTTCACCCTCGGGGCTGAGGGTATGTACCAGTAGCTATGTGGTTGATCTCTCTCTCTTGTGTTCTTGATTTAGCACGATCTTGATGTACCGCGAGCTTTGTTACTATAGTTGGATCATATGGTGTTTCTCCCCCTCTATCTTCTTGTGATGAATTGAGTTTTACCTTTGAGGTTTCACTATTATCGGATTGAATACTATTATGGATTTGAGAACACTTGATGTATGTCTCGCGTGGGATACCCGTGGTGACAATGGGGTGTTCTATTGATTCACTTGATGTATGTTTTGGCACTCAACTCGCGGATTCCCGAGGTGACATTGGGGTAATCTATGCATAGGGGTTGATGCACGTTTTCGTCCTTGTTTCTCCGGTAGGAATCTTGGGGCATTCTTTGAGGTTCTTTGTGTTGGATTGAATATTATGAATCTGAAGTTGTTTGATGCATATCGTATAACTGACCCACGGATACTTATGGTGACATTGGAGTATCTAGGTGACATTAGGGTTGAATGATGTGTGTCATATGGTGTTATTTTACTACGAACTCTAGGGCTGTTTGTGACACCTATTGGAATAGCTCAATGGATTGATCGGAAAGAATAACTTTGAGGTGGTTTCGTACCCTATAAGCAATTTCATCATATGTTCTTCGAGATAGGAACTTTCGAGTGACTTTTGTCGCACTTTGAGGGATAGCCATATGATCTAATTATGTTATCATTGTTGAGAGAACTTACACTAGTGAAAGTATGAACCTTAGGCCTTGTTTCCAAGAATTGCAATACCGTTTTTACTCACTTTTGTTACTTGCTACCTTGCTATTTTTATATTTTCAGATTACAAAAACCTACATCTACCATCCATTTTACACTTGCATCACCATCTCTTCACCGAAGTAGTGCACCTATACAATATTACCATTGTATTGGGTGTGTTGGGGACACAAGAGACTCTTTGTTATTTGGTTGCAGGGTTGTTTGAGAGAGATCATCTTCACCCTACGCCTCCCACGGATTGATAAACCTTAGGTCATCCACTTGAGGAAAATTTGCTACTGTCCTACAAAACTCTGCGCTTGGAGGCCCAACACGAGTCTACAAGAAGAAAGTTGCGTAGTAGACATCAAGCTCTTTTCTGGCGCCATTGCCGGGGAGGTTAGTGCTTGAAGGTATATCTTTAGATCTTGCAATCGAATCTTTTAGTTTCTTGTTTTATCACTAGTTTAGTTTATAAAAGAAAACTAAAAAAAAAAATAGAATTGAGGTTGCCTCATATGCTTCATCTTTTTAATGTCTTTCGTGAAAATGATGGAAAGGAAAATTGTGCTCAAGTGTTAGAAGAAGAAGTTCATAAAATGTTTGGCATAAAATCTTTCAATGATGAGCATGATTGCAATGTTGTTAGTATGAATTCTTTGAATATCCATAGTACTAATGATGATTGCACTAGTCATAATAAAAATGTTTCTCATAAGCATGTCAATTTTTGTGGAGTGCATAGAGTTTGCAATTACATACCAAAAAGGGAAGATAGATTTTGCAAGAGGCATAAGTATTTAGAAACTAAATGGTTGCAAGAGAGGCTATATGTTTGTGCTGAAAGATTTAATTTTTCTCGCCGTCCTTGTGAACTTTGCAATGAACGTGGTCATTTAAAACTCCAATGCAAATTGTTTCATGATCGAATCGTGTCCAAAAATTGTGATGACTTGATTTCCCTTGCGCATCATAATGAACTTAGTTTGCTTCTGGGATATGAAGAAATGAAACGTACAACTAAGGATATTCCAGAATATAACCTTACGAGATTTCTTGATTTTGATCTAGAGGAAATTTATATGTATTGTGCGGTAAGTTGCATTGAGAATCCTTACATTGCCAATTACTTAAAGACAAGAAAACAAATAGAAGATGAAGAGAATACTAATGAAGGGGAAGAGGTTTCCCAATATCCTCCTATTTTTTCTTATAATGAATCAGGTAACGAGCAGGAGCTTTTTGTTTAACCAATCTCATCAGTAAGGAGCTCCAAAAAGGTGATTAAACCCACACATGAAGTGGAGAAGAAAAAGAAAAGACGGAGAAGCAAAGGTAAAAAGGTATCCCTTCCAAATGATGTTACTCCTATTATTGTTATGCCTATTACTCATTGTGATGATCATGATTGGGAAAAGAATGATACTATTTATAATCTTGAAAATCTTTTTGGCACCAACTTAGAAAGTTGTGATGATAATAATTGCTATACTATTGGTGCTATTCATACAATTAATGATGAGAGTGATTATGCTTATGATATGCAAAGGCACAAGCTTGGGGATGCTATGTTTGATGAGAATGACATGTTTTAGAATTTATTTGCTGCAATTAATGTTTGTCCCAAGCTTGGGGATGCTATGTTTGATGAAGATGATCTTTTTAGTCCCACTACTTTGGATGAGCAAATTTGCTATGATGATTGCATGTCTCCTATTTATGATGATTGCAATATTTATGAAAGTGGGTTTGGAAGAGTGTCAACTTTAGATAATTATCCCACTATTTTGAAGGGTGTTGAATCTTATTATAATTATAAAAATGAATTTGGAGAGGTCATGACTTTATTTAGTAATGATTCCACTATTTCGGAAGAGGTTTCAATTGACTATGATGAGAACAAAGTTGCTACTTATGATGATTATTGTGATGATACTTATGTTATAAAAAGTAGTGATAATTATTTTCATAATTTTGAATATCCTTTTACTGAACATTACTCTTTTAATGTGGAAACAATTTATAGTATTCAAGTTTCATATGATACTCCCACTGTTCCGAATGAGAAGAAATTTGCTCATGTGGAGAGTAGTAAAATTTGTATGCTTGTGGATCATGAAAAGAATGCTTTATGTGATAGTTATATTGTTGAATTCATTCATGATGCTACTGAAAATTATTATAAGGGAGTAATATATACTTGTAGGAATTGCAATAATATCAAGTTTCCTCTCTATGTGTTGAGAATTTTGAAGTTATACTTGTTTTGCCTTCCTATACTAGTTGATTCTTGTTCCCATAAGTTGTTTGATCATAAAATCCCTATGCATAGGAAGTGGGTTAGAATTAAATGTGCTAGTCATATTCTTCATGATGCTCTCTTTGTGTTTCAATTCTTATCTTCTATGTGAGCATCATTGAAATCATCATGCCTAGCTAAAAAGACATTAAAGAAAAGCGCTTGTTGGGAGACAACCCAATATTTAACCTTACTATTTTTGTGTGTTCACATGATTAAGCTACTGTATTAATCATGTTTTATAGCTTTTGTTTCAATAAAGTGCCAAGTAAAGCCTTTGGGATAGTGCGGATGATAGTTGACTTGATTCTGTGCAAAAACAGAAACTTTTGTGTCCAGTAGAAGAATTTTGAAAATTCACAGATGCGACGAAAAATTCTGAATTTTTTACAAAATATTGATATACAAATTGTATACGTTGTCCTAATTTTTCAGAATTGTTAGAGGTACGTAATAATGAGTAATATTCATATCTTTCGCAGACTTTTCTGTTTTTGACAGATTCTGTTTTCTATGCATTGTTCTCTTATTTTGATGAATCTATGGGTAGTATCGGGAGGTATAAACCATAGAGAAGTTGGACTACAGTATATATAATGTCAATATGAATTTAGAATGAGTTCATAACAGCACCTAAAGTGGTGGTTTGTTTTACTATACTAACGGAGCTTATGAGTTTTCTGTTGAGTTTTGTGTTGTGAAGTTTTCAAGTTTTGGGTAAAGTTTTGATGGACTACGGAATAAGGAGTGGCAAGAGCCTAATCTTGGGGATGCCCAAGGCACCCCAAGGTAATATTCAAGGACAACTAAGAGCCTAAGCTTGGATGCCCCGGATGGCATCCTCTCTTTCGTCTTCGTTCATCGGTAACCTTACTTGGAGCTATATTTTTATTCACCACATGATACGTGTTTTGCTTGGAGCGTCATTTTATTTTACTAGGATTTTCTTGATGTTTGAATAATATCCCAAGATCTGAAATTCTTAAATGTTAGAGAGTCTTCACATAGTTACATAATTATTCGACTACTCATTGATCTTCACTTATATTTTTTGGAGTAGTTTGTCATTTACTCTCGTGCTTCACTTATATCCTATGAGTAAATGGTTGAATGAATTGAATATCATAAATCTGAAATTATATATGCTTCATATGCTTATACCATGGGGAGTAATGACTTCACATATAAGAAGTAGAGGTGGTAAATTTATTGAAAGTTAGCAAACATAGTATTGGTCACTTGAACAATTCATGAAAGAATATTGAAGAAAGAGAGATTTCACATATAAATATACTATCTTGGACATCTTCTATGATTGTGAGCCCCATTAATTTTTTTCAAACTTGATCAAATTAGTTGAAGTTGGACAAGGAAGACAACATAATGAGTTATGTTTGGGTATATTTGTATAGAAGTTATATTGTTATGGATCCTCCAACATGTGGTGCTTGCTATTTAGAATCTTTTGCTAGCCAAAATTTATGTACCAAGCGGGAATACTGCTTGTGCATCCAAAATCCTTGAACCAAGTTTCTTCCATGAGTGTCCACCATATCTACTTATATGCGGTATTTACCTGCCGTTTCAAGTAAATTTGCATGTGCCAAACTCTAAACCTTCAAATAATAATCTGTTTTGTATGCCCGGATCGCTCATGTAGCGGCTAGGGGCTGTCAGTATCTTCCATGCTAGGTGGGTTATTCTCACGATGAGTATTGATTCACTTGTCATTCATGAGAAAGTGGCTGGTAATCGGGATGCCCAGTCCCATGCTTAAAGTCAAATCAAAATATAATATCAAACAAAACTCGCCCAGGACTGCTGTTGGTATGGACGGTACCCGTTGTTTCGGACCAGCCATGGAGTGTGATTGTTGGTGGAGGGGGAGTAAAAACTTTACCATTCTGTTTTGGAACAGCCTATAATGTATCTAGCATGGAAGATAGTGAGAACTCTTGGTTGTTATGTTGACAATGAAAGAATATCTCTCAAAATTATGTTCATGTCTGTTTTAAAAGCTTCGAGCTCTGGCACCTCTGCAAATCTCTGCTTTCCTCTGCGAAGGGCCTATCTTTTACTTTTATGCAAGAGTCAGTAGTATTCCTTCTCATTCCAACCTACTCTTTAGTTGGCAAGCATCATGTGACGGGGAAAGATCTAAGCATATATGGCCATTCAAATATATTTGATCATGAATTATTATTGTTGACAATTATCTATATGATAAATAAGTTGGGAGGCGAAACACTAAGCCCCTATTTTTCTCTGTGTTCGATGGATGCTATTTGTTCTAAAAATATGCTTTGAGTGGTAGCAATCATGGAAGACTATATGATAATTGAGTATATGGGATTTGCTAAATCAAAGCTCTTACATAGACCCTTCCTGAAAATAAGATGAATTGCAATTGTTTGATGACTAAGAACATAGTTTGTTAGTTTTCAAGAAAGTTTATGGTCTATGCTTTAACATGAGAATAGCTTGCTACTTGATCATGAGAAGTTTTATGATATGAGCTACTGTTATGATATATAATGATGCTAGAAAAAATGGTTGAAATTATTATTGATCAAACTTGTGCACTTGCTAGCATTCACACTTCATAAATTATTTCTTTTATCATTTACCTACTCGAGGACGAGCAGGAATTACGCTTGGGGATGCTGATATGTCTTCAACGTATCTATAATTTATGAAGTATTCATGCCATGTTTACAACAATTTTATATGGTTTTGGTATGATTTTATTAGAACTAACCCGGACTGACGCTGTTTTCAGCAGAACTACCGTGGTGTCGTTTTTTGTGCAGAAATAAAAGTTCTCGGAATGAGCTGAAAATTTACGGAGAATATTTTTAGAAAATATAAAAAATACTGGTGCGAAAAGATACCAGAGAGGAGTCCCGAGGCAACCACAAGGGTGGGGGGCGCCCCCCTAGGGCACGCCCCCTGCCTTGCCACCGCCTCGTGGACCCCCTTGACTTGTCCCCGACGCCAAAAACTCCTATAAATAGAGAAAACTCCAGAAATAAACCTAGATCGGGAGTTCCGCCGCCGCAAGCCTCTGTAGCCACGAAAAACCAATCGGGAGCCCGTTCTGGCACCCTACGGGAGGGGGAAACTATCACCGGTGGCCATCTTCATCATCCCAGCGGTCCCCATGACAAGTAGGGAGTAGTTCACCCTCGGGGCTGAGGGTATGTACCAGTAGCTATGTGTTTGATTTCTCTCTCTCTCGTGTTCTTGATTTGGCACGATCTTGATGTACCGCGAGTTTTGTTACTATAGTTAGATCATATGGTGTTTCTCCCCCTCTATCTTCTTGTGATGAATTGAGTTTTACCTTTGAGGTTTCACTATTATCAGATTGAGTACTATTATGGATTTTAGAACACTTGATGTATGTCTTGCGTGGGATACCCGTGGTGACAATGGGGTGTTTTATTGATTCACTTGATGTATGTTTTCGCACTCAACTCGCGGATTCTCGAGGTGACATTGGGGTAATCTATGCATAGGGGTTGATGCACGTTTTCGTCCTTGTTTCTCTAGTAGGAATCTTGGGGCACTCTTTGAGGTTCTTTGTGTTGGATTGAATATTATGAATCTGAAGTTGTTTGATGCATATTGTATAAGTGACCCACGGATACTTGTGGTGACATTGGAGTATTTATGTGACATTAGGGCTGATTGATGTGTGTCATATGGTGTTATTTTACTACGAACTCTAGGGCTGTTTGTGACACCTATAGGAATAGCTCAATGAATTGATCGGAAAGAATAATTTTGAGGTGGTTTCGTACCCTATAAGCAATTTCATTTTATGTTCTTCACGATAGGAACTTTCGAGTGACTTTTGTCGCACGTTGAGGGATAGCCATATGATCTAATTATGTTATCATTGTTGAGAGAACTTGCACTAGTGAAAGTATGAACCTTAGGCCTTGTTTCCAAGCATTGCAATACCGTTTTTACTCACTTTTGTTACTTGCTACATTGCTGTTTTTATATTTTCAGATTACAAAAACCTATATCTACCATCCATATTACACTTGTATCACCATCTCTTCGTCGAACTAGTGCACCTATGCAATTTACCATTGTATTGGGTGTGTTGGGGACACAAGAGACTCTTTGTTATTTGGTTGCAGGGTTGTTTGAGAGAGACCATCTTCATCCTGCGCCTCCTACGGATTGATAAATCTTAGGTCATCCACTTGAGGGAAATTTGCTACTGTCCTACAAAACTCTGCACTTGGAGGCCCAACACGAGTCTACAATAAGAAGGTTGCGTAATAGACATCACGTGCCTCGCGGACCTCTAGGTCTTTCTAATTGGGCAGCTCCCAAAGTATAGATTTCTTCTTTCACATGGGTGCGTGTCCCTCAGTGTCATTCAGAACAGATTGTCCGCCAGGACCATTTCCAAAGATTACTTGTAAATCCTTGACCATATCAAGTATATCAGCACCAGTACGGAGGACGGGCTTCTTCTAGTGATCTGCCTCACCTTTGAAATGCTTCCTTTCTTTCTTAAGGCATGCTTGGTTCGAAGAAATTGACGATGTCCCAGGTACACATTCTTCTTGTATTTATCAAAATATATACTTTCAGTCTGATCTAAACAGTGCGTGCATCCGTTGTATCCCTTGTTTGTCTGTCCTGAAAGATTACTAAGAGCAGTCCAATCATTGATGGTTACAAACAGCAACGCTCGTAGGTCAAATTCCTGCTGTTTGTACTCATCCCACACATGTTCATCATCACATGAATAGAGAACATCATTAAGTGTATCAAAAATCATTACAGAACATCATGAATAGAGAAATGACAAAATTAATACAAGTTTATCATCACATTAAAACCAAACTACAGTAGTGATCAAATGTTATTATTGAATAAATAAATACATAAAGTTCATACATAGTTCTCATAGAACAACATACAACTCTCTGGAGCATCTAATTAAAACATATATTGAAACTAACATACAACTATGTAAAACATTTAAATGCAACAACAAATAGAATCAAAATCGCAACTAAGGTAACAATTGATCCAACAGCATAATGATACCAAGCCTCATTATCAATGGCATATTTTCTAATATTTCTAGTCTTCAAGCGCATTGCATCCATCTGGATCTTGTGATCATCGATGACATCGGCAACATGCAACTCCAATTTCATCTTCTCTTCTTCAACTCTTTTCAATTTTTTTAAATAATTGTTTTCTTTTTCAACTAAATTTAACCTCTCGACAAAAGGGTCGGTTGGAATTTCCGGTTCACATACCTCCTAGATAAATACATCTATATCAAGTTGGTCGGCATAATTGTCATAAACACTAAATGAAACAAATAGTTATAAAAGATAATATACCACATCCGAATCATAGACCGGACGAGAGCCGACGGGGCGGATACCAAAACCATGACACTATACAATAACAAACAATAATAAAAGTAAAAAAATTATACAAGTAGCTATCTAAATCATACAAGTAAGAATTTTTTCTTTTAAAAAGAAGATAAGAACAAGAGACTCACCACGGTGGTGCCGACGACGAGATCGGCGCGGGAGATCGACGGCGGTGAGGATGGGGACTGGACCGCACCCTACACATGTGCAAACTCCAAGAAGTTAATTTAAGCTCAAATTGTGCATCTAAATCAAAAGAACTCCCACATACACTCCTCCACTAAAACCCACAAACCACTCTACTTCTAGAGCATTTGAAATGAGCTAAACTAGCAGTGAGAGATGAAACGATGAAGTTGCTAACGTTTTAGAACACTTGTGTAGTTGGTGCACCGCCAAATCTAGACAAATCTTGGGGAAAATGTAGTTTGGAGGTCGAGCTTGGAGAGGAGAAAGCTTAAGTGTGGCTCGGACATTTCATCGAACACCTCATGTGCATATACAGGCAAAAAACAGAGTAGCTCACACCTCCACCCTTCCACGGCCAAAAAACAGAGGAGATGGGGGGCGTGGATATATATAGGCAAAACTTTAGTCCCGGTTTGTGTCTAAAACCGGGACTAATGGCCTACCCTCTAGTCCTGGTTCCAGACACCAACCGGGACTAAAGGGCAGCAACCCCTTTAGTCCCGGTTGGTGGCTGGAACCGGGACTAAAGGTCCCAGCCGAACCGGGACAGATGCCTGCCGAGGCTCGGCCGGCGTCCTAGCCTCTTGAACCGGGACTGATGCTCCCATTAGTCCCGGTTCGTAACACGACCGGGACTAATGCTCTAATCTGCCCAGTACCAAAGCCCTGTTTTCTACTAGTGAGAGCAACAATGAGTGAAGGAGTGAATCAATCAACATGTACATTAAGAAGAGGCAAAAATTACGATCTTCATGGTTGCCATGCGCAATGGCCACATTGCCTCCGTAATACTTCATGACGGAGTTCTCGATGGTGTACTATCGATACGCTAAGGACTTGACATTGCGTTCATAGATGATGTGCATGTCATAGGACGCAGTGTGCTTTCGCGCAACGAGCCATGCACGCGCTGCCAAAAAAACCTCTTCCGCTCCGCCTACAAAGTCCGCAGATACGGCCAACCATGCATCGCATAACAACTCATCCTCCTTCACCGAGTACCCCGCAATCCTTCTTACTCTAAAGAACGACATGAATTTCGAAAATAAGCTCAATGCTATTTGACCGAACACCTGCCGGGTGTGGTGTCCACCATGGACGGTGTCGATAGGGGGGCGGAGGGTACGTGGGCCATGGACGGATCCTGGTGTGGTGTCCACCATTTCGAAAAGAAAGACATGTTTATTGTAAAAAAAACTTCCAGACTTTTTTGATTTTTTATTATTAATTTTTTCCCATATGAGGTGTGTATACACCAGGAATCGAAGGGTATTTCCCCACAACGCTGCTATTCTTATGTACAAGTCTTACGCACGAATAGGATTTCTGAAGAAAGAGATCACGCGTTACTATCATCTCTTTACTCCTCCATAAAAAAAGTCCCTTCTCCTCTCATCGATGCCGCCACCGGTCCGCCCCATCTACGATGGCCACTGGGCCATGGAGGTGCGGAGGATCTCGGCCCCCGCTGGCGGGAGGTACTTCATTCTCGTTCTTGTTAGATTCACCGTTTTGGTTGGGGTTGTATGGCGACGGCGATGTCCTTTGTTAGGAATAATGTCTCCCATGTTCTATCCATGTCCCGATAGTGCGTCTGGTATCATCGGAGGGCGTGTGAAGGTGTGTCTCTGTTGGATCTCGCGGGATTTGGTCGGTGCTGGTTTTCGATGGATCTGTTTAGATCTGGTCTTCGTTTGAGTGTTTACAGGTTTGATCTTTCTGATCGACGACTTTTCTCATCAGAGATGGTTGATGTGCTGGCCCTATGAGGCCTTAGCACGACGTTCCCGACTGTCGACTACAATAAGGTTTGCCCGACTCGAGTCAGGGAGGGCGATGACAGCGCCGCGCCTTCGGCTCGCTCCAGTGCTTGTAGTCGTTGCTAGGTTGTCCACGAACATGCAGTGGCGAAGCCACACTTAAGCTGAGTAGTCAATTGACTACACAGCTTTTGGCAAAAGCTACGTGCATCAAGTAGAAATTATGCTAAAAAATATTATAAATGCAAAACATCTGACTACACAACATTCAATTGACCACACATGATTGAATTCCTGGCACCGCCACTGCGAACATAGTTGTAATTTGTATTATCTCTATTATTTTTTTACTGTCGTGATTGAAGATGAATAGACTGAAAGTTTTTTAAAAAAAATTCTGAAGAAAGAAACACATGCATCGGCAGTAGAAGCTTCCATGAGTGATAGGTCGGTCGGTGAGGCCGGCAACCGTGCAAGCAAAGCGTCCCCAGCTCCACCGAAAGCCACTGCTGCTGGAGTATCCCACACAGTCACTAGTTAGACCGTAGCGTCATCCATCTCTCCTCCGTACGACGGCCGGGGAAAGAAAATGCATCGGCATCGTCACGCTGCCCGTCATTGTCTTGCTGTCCCTTATCGTGGTTAAGCTCGACTCTCTTTTAGCGGGAGATTTGGCAGCCGATTCGCCCGACCCGGGGCACTGCCGCCCGGCCCTCCGGAGCCTCTCCTTCCCTCTCCCGTCGGCTTTTCCTTTGCTTGGCGGCACGTAGTACGTGCCCGGCTCCAACTTGCTGCAGTGCACCGTGTTTGCTTGGCATCTCATCTCGGCCACGCGTGGCCGCCACTGGAGGTAAGTCGGTCAACCGCGAATCAAAGCAGAGGAGGATCGGCTTCCTGTCTCGTCCATGGGACCAGCGAGTGAACAGTGACGGCCACCAATGGCGAAGCTTTTGGAAGGAATATTTTCCGGTGATGAGCGATCATGACGATGATACGGATCGTGGATGGTGGCCTTCGATGGGCGTCCGTTGCGTGCCTCCCGTGGCTCCGTCGCTCTCAGCGCCAAGCGGCTCCTAAGATAGATAGATAGCCAGCACGTACCACCACCATCATGGCATCATCGACCCCGATTCCACGAACATTGCTGCTTGATCGTCCGCGGCCACGCAACACCTTTCTACGTACTATATGCACGAGAGCAACCGCGCGCGACGGGTCGAGCTGTGGTACAGAAGTGCACGCTGTTTCGTGTCCAGATACGTCGTGGTAAATGGTCCTGTCAGGCGTGCCTGTGAGGCCGTGAGGCATCCTAGCAGTATGAACACATTCTTGTCCCGGTGATGACCCGACCGGTGTGTAACGTTCCTGGCCGAAGATCGGTCACAGCGACACGGGGAGTCCCATCGCCAGCTTGTCCGTAGGTTCAGTACCTCGTTGGTGGCCGGATCGGCATACGGTTTGTGTTTCATCGTCTAGTTCAGTCGAGAGACGACGGATGGGACGGGAGCCGTGCTCCGCCGGGCAGCGCGCTCAAGCACAAACCTCTGGTGCCATTCTTGATTTGCTGACGCACTGAATGGACTGCCGCCTGCTGCAATTCTACCGGGTTTGCACACTGCATGGAACGGAGTTACGTACTGCTTTGCTCAGACGGCGGCACCTGCAGCTTCTGCATGCATGCGCTATCTCGTCATCGTACGTCATACTGCGACATTATGGTCGCCGGCGGATGTGATCACGCACGCAAGTTCATCGATCCGTCTGCTGCTCCAGTGGCCAATCAGGCGAGTCGATCGATCGTGCGGTTTCTTGTAGGTGAAGTACGTACTAGAATTAATCGGTCTCGAAAAGAAAGGTGATCCAGTTTACTGCCGGCGCACGAAGTTGATCGGTGGTACGACGTCGCCTCCCGCTTTTTATCATGGCGGTCGAGCTCGATCGATCGTTTTTCACCCGGGGAGTGAGAGCGAAACAAGCAAGGAGGTGTTTGGTTCGTCAATTTTGGCCCGTAACCCGATTACACCGTAACTTGAAAACGTTACTCGTGTTTGGTTCACGTGGGCTGTAATCCGTTTCCATGTAATCCAATTACATCTCTAGTCACGGCCGATACCACCCACCCCCCTGCGGAAACGGTTGCCGATACCAGGAGTACAGGCCAAACTAATCTCGCGTTTCTTCTCGCTTTCTGCCCCACCATCTTCTCAATCTCTCCATCCAGGCGAAATCTCCGATAGGGATGGCATGAGGTGGAGGCGCCCAGGCTCGCGTGGTACGCGAGAGCATCGGAGCCGGCCGGAAGGCTCTACGCGCGCAGCGGTGTTGCTCAACCTGTCCGGCGGCTCCGACGAGCCGTTCATGGGGGCGGTCCAGAAGGACGACGCGGTGGCCGTGGGGCAGCAGTACGCGGCAGAGAGCAGCGAGGCGCCGTCCATGGTAGCGCAGGATTTGGCTCCCGTGATTGCAATGTTCGCGCTGATGCAAGGCTGTTCTTGTGGTGATTTTTCTTCAATTTGTATATCTGAACAAAGTACTGTATATGCATACCATTACAGTCACAAAACAAACAAAGTTGAGTTTTTCTCTTTCCGTTTCCTTTACAGGCGTATTCTGATTCCATTACCATTGGCGTTGCAATTTCTGAACCAAACACCTCCTCAAAGTTTATCTTGTTGGCACGCGCAAACTCGAGACCTAATTAAAGTACGTCAACTTAAGCACCACCCAGATTATATTGTAAGTTAAGCGCCGTATAAACTTTGCCTCCGGCGTCAACCGTTGGTTACCCGAGGAGATCAATGCGCGGTGACACAAGCGCGCGCGAGAAAAAGAAGTGGATGTACCGTCTAGAGTCCCCATTGCCCTGCCGTGGCAGCTGTAGTTTTTTTTTTAGTGGTGGCAGCTGTAGTTGGGTAGTGTAGTCTGTACTCTGCAGTGCCACTTGCCAGCCTGCAAAGTCAGCAAACAAATATTCCTCTGGTGATTTGCTTTGCCCGAAGAACGCACCATGCGGCCATGTCCATGCCGGCCTGCTCCCCGGCGCCGGATCGAGGAGAGCAATCCACCGTAGTACATACGGGTCCGGGCGCACAGCACCGACTGGTCCAGCGTTTTCACCGGCCGAGGCGGGAGAGAAGAGAGCGAAACTAGCAAAGCGCGCGGCCATGTAGGCGTAGGCCCCTCGACTAGGAAGCGAGGCGCGCGCGCACCAAGCACATCTCGTACGCCCAGGGCCGGTCCTGAAGTTCTGGGGACCCGGAGCGAAACTAAAATTCAGGGGCCCCTAATATAAGTTTCATAACATAACCCCTTTTTAATATTTACATCTAATATTTTTTTAGGTATTATAACTTAAAAGTGTCTTCTAACACCCCGCTTGCCTCGGGGAACACATGACACGGGCTGACTCATTCTTCTATCGAGGACATACATGTTCACAAACGAAAACTCCAAACGTTAGACATGCACTGATCCTAGAAAACATCGAAACACCCGACTACAAAACTACCGAGCAAAGTCAAAGGAAAATAAATAGATACATAAGTTTGAGTCAAAGGAATGGCAGAGAAATTCTGAAGCATCATCTTCTGCAGCTTCTAGATATGCAAAGAATTTACTGGAAGCAGAGGGCCACCATCAGATGGGTTAATTTTGGGGAGGCAAACTCCAAATACTTTCAGGCAAAAACTACTTTAAAATACAGAGTGAATTACATCACTGCTCTTCAAGATGAACAAGGTAACACAATCAAAGATCATCAAGGAAAAGCTTCAATCCTGAGAAGAGCCTTCAAACAAAGGCTGGGCACTTCTGTACCAATCTTTAACCTGCTGAATCTAAATGAGCTGCTGGAGAAAAGAACAGATCTAGATTTTCTGGAAGCACCCTTCTCCAAGGGAGAGATTGATGATGTGGTTAAAAATCTTCCTGCTGATAAAGCACCGGGGCCTGATGGATTTAACACAAGCTTCATTAAGCATTGCTGGGACATAATTGCTGAGGATTTTTATGAGTTGGTGAATGATTTCTATCATGGGAATATAAATTTGACTAGCATAAACTCCTCCTTCATAACTCTCATTCCAAAAAAAGACAATCCTGTTTCCCCCAATGATTTCAGGCCAATATCATTGCTCAACTACTCCATTAAGATCATAACAAAACTGCTAGCCAACAGACTGCAGACAATCATTTTGAAGATAGTCCATGCAAATCAGTATGGATTTATCAAATCTAGGTCGATTCAAGACTGCTTGGCTTGGGCATATGAATTCATTCATCAATGTCATGCTTCTGGTGAAGATCTGCTTCTGCTTAAGCTGGATTTTGAGAAAGCTTTCGATATGATTGAACATCAAACAATTAAAGATATTCTGATTGCCAGAGGTTTTGGCCCAAGATGGTTAATGTGGATGGATATGCTCTTCACTTCTGGTTTCTCGGCTGTTCTTCTCAATGGTGTTCCTGGTAGTTTCTTCAGATGTTTGAGGGGAGTCAGACAAGGGGACCCTCTTTCCCCTCTTCTCTTTGTGCTGGCGGCTGACATTCTGCAAACCATCTTAAATGCTGCAAGACATGATGCACTTATCAAACAACCAATTCTCACTCCACATTGCCAGGATTTCCCTGTGATTCAATATGCTGATGACACAGTGCTCATCATGCCTGCTTGTGAAATTCAGTTGGAGCAATTAAAATGCCTGCTTATGCACTTCTCAACTTTCACGGGGTTAAGAATTAACTTTGAAAAATCAGTGATGGTGCCCATCAATACTTGTCAGACGGATATTCAAAACCTGGCAGATTCTTTTGCTTGCAAGGTGGGTAGTTTCCCTTTCACTTATCTAGGCTTACCTCTGGGCATGACCAAGCCTAAAGCAGAAGATTTTGTGCCTATGATTCAGAGGATTGAAAGAAGACTATCTGGCAGTTCTACCTTGCTATCCTATGGAGACAAGCTAATCCTCATTAAGTCTGTTTTCATCAGCCTCCCTGTGTACTTCATGTGCACTCTAACTCTGCCTATGGGAATAGTAGAGCAGATCAACAAGTATCTCAGGCACTGTCTCTGGAGAAAATATGGCTTGGAAGAGAGAGGATCTGCTCTGATTAGTTGGGATAAAGTCTGTAAACCTAAAGACCAAGGAGGACTTGGAGTTTTGAATCTGCATCAACACAACATATGCCTCCTAATGAAACACTTGCATAAGTTTCTTAACAGACACAAGTTACCTTGGGTGGACCTAATTTGGAACACCTACTATTCGGACAGAGCAATCACTGATAGACCTGTGGGATCTTTTTGGTGGAGGAGTATTCTCAAATTACTTCCTCTGTTCAAACAACAAGCCAGGCCTACGATTGGAGATGGCAAAGCTATTCCACTCTGGCATGATCTATGGAGAGATAACACCTTGGCAGCGGAGCTTCCTGAGCTTTACTCCTTCTCAATCAAACAAACAGTGACAGTTCATGAAATGAGTACAGCAGAAAACCCAATCGAGTTCTTCCACACACCTGTCTCATCGCAAGCTTACATGCAATTTCAGACCATGATTCAAACTCTGCAAAACATCACTCTTCAGGAAGAACATGACAGATGGAAATTCACCTGGAATAATTATGAACTCTCCTCGATCAAGCTGTATAAATCCCTCTCACAGGCACCACCTGCAGCGCCAGTATTTATGATGCTTTGGAAGAATAAAGCTATGCTCAGATATAAGATCTTCTTTTGGTTCTTGCTGCATGACAGAGCTAACACGAGGAATCTTCTCCAAAGGAAAATTTTTCACCTGCCTTCTTATAATTGTGAGCTCTGCAACACCTCCTCTGAAGAAACTTCACTTCACCTTTTCTGGGACTGCCCTTTCGCTCTGCAATGTTGGGACAGCCTGACACCTCACAGAAAGAGTGGAACCTCTGTTCCGGACGAAATCATGCTCACCTTTCAAGAATTGCCGCCAAAATTTGCGATGGAAGTGATTATCATGTCCTGCTGGAACATTTGGACCCAGAGAAATGCTAAAATCTTTGAGGGTATCCCTCATTCCTTAAGGAGTTGGAAAGTAAAATTAAAGGCGGATCTCATGCTCATTAAAGGGAAAATCAAGTTCAAGCACCAGGAAAGCTATGCGGACTGGATTGATCAGTTTTTACACTAAGTGCTCATGACTCATAATAGTTTTCCAAAAACTGGAGTAGGGTAGACCCCTCTTTTTTATTGCTTTACCCTGTACATATTACTTTGTTTTTAATATAATTTACCGTAGAACGATTGTTCTACGGTCCTTGGTTCAAAAAATAATAAAAATAATTCTTGACGCAAATTCACTTATGGCAGGGTCGACATCAATTTTATAAAACAGTTTTTTGTAGATGCATAATGTTGCCAAACCATTTAACCATGCAAGATATGCATCATATATGTATACGGAGGTAAATTAATTAGTTAGCAACGTACATACAAGGATTGGGGAATAGGTAATAGTAAGATGATATAGCTCATACCAATCGCATCGGCGTCCGTGATTAGACGCTCAGCAATGAGGCACTTGTCCATGTACGTGTTCCCGCCTACAGTCCACATCGCACGCCCATGGCCTGGAAAGTGGATACCGGCCGGAGGCACTCGGCGCTGTCAATTGCCATGGCCTGGCGATGTGCATGTGAGTTGTGTGTGGCTGGATCCATCTACTAGAGAATACTATCTGCCGGCGGCCTGCGACTTGTGATCGGGAGTTCGGGATGGGGGGAATAGAGAGGCAAATACGGTAGTGAATTAGGGATGCAATCTCATGCCTCACGAATCACGATCGTACTGATTGGACGACGTGATTGCCTTGCGTATGTTGTACTTGCATATCCTGCTACGTCTTTCCTTTACTTGGGCTAGTTTCTTTCCGGGAGAAGCAATGAGCCACCAGCGTACAACATATCGGGAGGGGGCCCCTGGAGTTGGGGGGCCCGGGGCGGCCGCCCCCCTGCCCCCCCATCAAGGCCGGGCCTGCGTACGCCTTCGTCGGGCGTCTGCGCGGCCGCGCGAGAGTGACCGTGGTGTGGGCGCACGCACGCGCCGCGTCCATCCATCGCCGTCCATCTGCTGTGGCGTGGCAGCGCCATCACCCGCGCCTGCCTAGCTTATCCCGTCTTGGTGCTAACGCGCATGAATCGACCATGGATGGACACCGGCCGGGACTGGTGAATTCGGCTGGGGGCTGGTGGTCGGGGCATTATGCCGTCCTCGAGGTCCCATGCCAGCGCCGACCGAGTCCGCACGGCTGGCCGTGGGTTTGGCTGTTCAAGCCTACAACGGTTGGTTTAGTTTTAGTTTACGGGCTTTCTAAAACTCAGCCGGCTTAGACAGTGGCAGAGCTTGGGCAATTGGGGCCACCGCCCAGGTTGGCCCCATGAAGCTCCGCCACTGGACTTAGATTTAATCAAGTCTCAGTCGACATTGCAACATTTTATCCCATCGTTTGCAATATTTTATCCCTATATTTTTTTCCTATCGGTTGTAACATTCGTCTTGCTGGTTGTAGCATGTCGTCCCTCATCGATTGTATCATGTGACCTCATCGCTGGCAACATCCTTCATCGACGGTTGTAGCATTTTAGTTAGAACAGTTGTAGCATTTGTTGTCGTACTGTCGCAACATTTTTTGTCACCGTTCGTAGCATCCAGCCGTGACGCTCGTAGCAAAATAACTACGCCGACGTCACTCGACTGAGACTTCGACACACCCTTTAGCTTAATTTTCGTATGTGTATGATCCCCTTCGGAGGTGGTAACCGACCCTCCTATCACTGCAAGCTGAGAGCCTGAGGCGAACCAACCTGTGGTTGGATGGTTAGGAGAACATTGATATCCCTAGCCAATCAGGGTTGAAGTCCTTGTGCTCGCATTATTCTTGGATTTATTTAAGATTTCCGGCGGTGCGTGTTCTGGGAGGACACGTTTTCGTCGACTACGATGCGTCTATGATGACTTCGTCAATCCCAAGATGATATGCCGGCCCGGTCTCTCAGAGGTGCTCATATGAGTAGGGTATGCATGTGTTCATAGGGATAAGTCTATGCGCGGTTTGCATATGTAATGTGTTTAAAAAAACTGAGGAATGCACAAGGGTAGGTTTGAGACTTTGCAGTCAAGTATGAGTAAGCGATTAGTTTATTGGAGTGAGCAATACATGTCATCAGGTAACAAGGAGATGTTGATCAAAGTTGTTGCATAGGCTATACCAACCTATGTAATGAGTGTTTTTCGGTCACCAACATCGGTGTGTGATGAACTAACCCGACTGATGAGACAATATTGGCGGGAGTGGAAAAAGGAAAGAAAAAAATGGCATGGTTAAGATGGGACAAGATGACATTGCCTAAGTCCGAAGGAGGAATGAGCTTCAGGGATATGCGAGCCTTCAACCAAGCGTTGTTGGCCAAACAATCGTGGAGGTTAATTGATGATCCCAAACGAGGTATGATGATTACTTCGGACTACTTTCTGTTCTCCATGCAAATGACCATATTTTCCGTCTGCAATACAGGTAGAAGATATTGAGTTGTTCAGATGTTTACAGGAAATCCATGGGAAAAACTTCCATAGCTTTGTATTAAGCAAGCAGGTTCCAGTCGTTGGTAATTTCAGGGAAGCCAACATTGGCATTGCTCCTGAGTTAGCCAAAGAGATCGCGGAAGAAGTGGATGTTATCGTAAACTCTGCAGCAAATACCACTTTTGATGAGAGGTTCGTGAAGCTATACTAGTCTTGCACCAAGGATTGCTTCCATTACTAAATGTGTAAATTCAAATTCCATAGCAATAAAAGTATTGCAACTTGCAGGTATGATGTAGCACTAAACATCAACACCGTGGGGCCATTCCGGATAATGAGTTTTGCGCAGCGGTTTCGAAGACTGAAGCTCTTCTTGCAAGCATCAACAGGTCAGAATGCCAAATAAGAGTTTCTTGTGGTCGAAATCAAATGGTAACCTGTTTCTATTAATCTCAAAAGCTTACAAACAAGCTTTAGCAGTATGTTTGCATGTCATGTTTTTGGCCAAACAACATATGTGAATGGGCAGAGGCAAGGTTGGATACTAGAGAAGCCATTTTGCTTAGGGGATACCATAACAAAGGGGATAGGTTCCTCAGATTTTTCGGCACATCAGAATACCCTGTTGGATATCGAGGCTGAGATCAAGTTGGCTTTTGACTCCAGAAGGCATTCTTCTGCCTCTGCTTCTGTTACTCAAGAAATGAAAGAGTTAGGTAGTCGAGGTATTCTAGTATTTCCCTGTTACTTTCTCATGTCTGTAGATACGAATACACACATGAAGTATTTGATTTGTGCAATTTATTTATTCATAGGTCCAAACTCTATGGTTGGCAAGACACTTATGTGTTCACAAAGGCCATGGGCGAGATGGTCATCAACTGCATGCGAGGAGAGATACCGGTGGTAACAATCAAGCCAAGTGTCATAGAGAGCACATGGAGGGATCCCTTCCCAGGTTGGAGGGAAGGAAACAGGTAAATGCTAAACCCAAATCTGAGGTTGCGGATGTCACATATACATGTGATGCATCCTCGTCTGCTTACCAGATAATGAGCTATTTCCAGGATCTAGCAGTGCGTACTAACTTTTGACGGGTTGATGGTGAGGATCAAGTATATGACCTATATTCCTCACTATTAGAGGACTTCAAAGAGGAGATTCCATCATAATCTCTGGAAGCTAGTGTTAAGGAAGCCGTTAGCCGTCACCTTAACTGAAAGTTGGTGAAGAAGGTGTATATGCCTCTTGTCTATGGTAAGACACAGCATAGTGCAGCAGCGGACATCCAGAAGGGGCTTGACTTCATTAGAAAACGTGTTGAAAGCAACAAAGTGGCGGACATTTTTTTTTGCATTCCGGGACAAGAAATTCCCAGCCAATGCTAGGCTGAGCCATGTTAGCAAAGAATGGTTTCTCCAACAATATGAGGATAAATCCTTTACTAAAATGGTAGTGGTCACAAACCCCTTCTGTGTAGAATTGAAAACATTAATAATACGAAAGCAAGAATCATCATTTATACTGGGAATGCCTTCCTCTACCAAAAGAGAAAGAGTTAAAGATAACGAAGGAAAGTGGGTGGATACAAAACCAGTTCATATCACTTGTCTTTCTGGTCTTTCAGAATCTCATCGAATACTAGTAAATGCTTTCGAAGAGAAAATAGAAGCACTAGAGAGCTCAAGTTCACTTCATTCATCACAAGATGCAAATGATAATCGAAATGGAGCTAATGAGGAAGAAATCACTTCTACTTAAACTTTTTTTAGTGAAATACCAACCAACACATAAAGCAATAACCAGATAGATAGAATGATAACAGGTAATACGAAGATATCAACACAGCCGGAGTCACGAGGCTCGATAATGACCAATGGGTTAGGATCTGAGAAAGCTTAGTTTGGATGATGGAATATTCGCTGTTCTGATTGTTGAGATACTGCAAATCCACTTATCCAACAATTTCAGTCCATTTTCCTAGTTTTTCTGCAAGGGGTTCAAGGGGAAAGCATTATTATATCCTTAATATGACTCTCTGTCACACGGATGCTGCTGGGCTGCTACAAAACCCCTATAGTCGTAAAAAAAGATCGAAACAGGGATAAAACGTAGGATAACCCAGATCACTCGGACTAGCTGAACTCTCTAGAACAAACACAACCTAGGTAGTTTGACTAACATTTTGGCACATTAGAC